>JAHMRZ010000001.1:1423363-2846726 GCA_021020635.1 Fusarium sp. PT
ACCAATAATGAATCGAGATAGGAAGCATGTTTCATAAAAATAGTTTCATCAATTGTCGTCAATCTATATGGCAATTGTGGCGTAGTAATATGCATGTCGTAATATCAATACCAGAAGGAGAACATCATAATGCGTCGCAACAAACCAAAATGTCCTTCCCTATCGTCACATGTGCATAATTAAACATTTCTCGTCATAATACAAAACCGAGTCCAGGACAACTTGCCCTTTATCACTGGTTCTTGGCCGTTCAAGATTTACTGAATAGCTTCTTGAACGCCCCCTTGATGCCCGATGGCTTCTTATCTTCCTCCTTGATTTGAGCCCTGCGGCGCTCTTCGTGTCGTGCTTTGCGGCGGGTGTCCTCCGTATCCATTCTGACGTGCTTGGTAGGTCGAGTCTCCGGTTCCTTGTCTCTCGTTCTGTCCTTCTCCCTGTTCCTCTCCCTATCTTTGTCTCGGGGTGGTTCAGGGGCAGTCTCATCACGTGGGCGACGAGAGGATCGAGGGCGCGGCTCATCAGTGGATGGGCGGGTGCGCCTATGCCGCGTTGAAGAGCGCTTCGGCGAGCCCTCTAGCGGGGCTTCTCTTGTTCGTTCTCTGACAGGCTCGGCAATTGCAGGCTCTTCACGAGGTGGTGGAGTGCCACCCATGACGCCCTCGGATTTCCTGACAGGATAGAACTTCTTTTCAGGTGTAGCTGGCTCTTCTCGAACGCGCTCCTGAGGCTCTTCATGCCGAGGCCTGCCTGAATGACTGTGCCGACGCGAGCGGCGATGCCGACGATCTGGCTCCGGTTCGGGCTGAGGTTCAGGTTCAGGCTCAGGTTCCCGTGCAGGTTCTTTCCCTTTGCCTTCTGGTACTGGCTCCCGGTAACGAGAAGCTTCGCGTCTCGTGTCACTTTCTTCTCTAGCTCGTCGTTCCGCCCTGTCTGCCTTACGTCTCTCGTGAGCAGCTTGCTCCTCCGTCGTTCGGTGTTTACGACCAGAACTTCCAGAACTGTTGTCGGCAGAGAAGCCACTATCTCGTCTGGGTGTTCTTGGAGGTGTGCCTGGGGGTGCATCCGATTCAACAGTATCAGATCGATGGCGTCTAGAAGTATGAGCACCAGAAGATCGTCGTCTGCGCTCTCGGCCCTCATCTTCTGCAGGAAGGCTACGCGAAGCGGGCTCTTCAACCTTGAGAGATTCGCGTGGTTGTACGTCCTCGTCACGACGGTAGCCTCTGGTTCTTGGCTCCTCAGAACCACGAGAACTTTTAGACTTGGCATCGGCCTCACCGCGTGAATCATCACGATGGCGACTGTATCGAGACTCGTCTTCGCGAAGGGACTGTCGACGGTGGCGTCCCTCATCTTCATTTCGAGGTCGATGAGCCCGCCTCTCGTCATCGTCGCGGTATCTGCGCTCTCGGTCCTCTTCACCACGGCTTCCGCTGGAGCGGTGCGAGTGATGCGAGTGTCGGCGGCGACGATGTCCGTCTCTGTCTCTATCGCTGCGCGACGAGTCAGATTCTCTGCTCCTGTCGTCTGCAAACAAGTCAGCATTAGACTTGTGAAACTCTTCATAGTCATCATCAAAGCTCCTCTGTGGTGTAGACACAACTGGGAAGTTGTAATCACTAGGCTCCGTATACATCTGGTGTTCCAGATTAGGCAGATCTCTGTCTTTATAGTGGTCAAAAGGCGAGGGGCTTCCTGGAGGGCTCAGAGCCTCAGCTGTGGCATAAATGACTACGGCTGCAGCTAGCGTATCCTCGGCACGCTGAATTGACGTTTTTCGTGTGCGTCGCAGAGTACGGGCTCGTTGCAGGTCAATCATGTCTGCATCTGGGGTCACGATGCCAGGACTAGGTGATCTTTGGGCATCAGCCTCAGCACTTGAGCTCGCTGAAGGGGGGTCACGATATGCAGCATCTCTGAGCCCCTCCTCAACAGCAATTGCTGAATGCCTGAGGTCATGCCTCACAGGAGCCCTAGATGACTCGCCTCCGGCCTGAAAAGAACGAGGTCTAGGGGCTATTTCAGTCTTTACTGACTTTGAAGATTCGCCTTCTGTCTCCGTAGCCCGGTGTCCAAGTATGGGACGCACTGGCACCTTGGCCGGCTCGCTTTCGGCGCGAGGAGGTTGAGGTCTAGATGTGGGCTTGGCATCGGCTGGTCGACTCACGGCAGGGAGAAATATGGGATCTTTGGTATAGACTTCCGTCACCGGACGAACCCTTAGCGATCTTCTCGGTCGCTGCTGTTGCGTCAAGAATGTTCGAGGAGGCTCAGTCCGGGAAGGGCGCGATGACCGGGAGGTAGAGCGAGCTCTTTTAGGGCTCTCTGGGATACTGGCAACTGCCTTGCCTTTGTCGCGCGATGGTATATCGACAACCTTAATGTCAGGTCGGACAAGTCCCATCGGTTTCACTTCAGCTGATTGCATAGGCTTTGGCTCTGAACCCAAAGTGTCATCAGTGTCGGGTGTTTTGACCTCGGACAATACGTGATCAGATATATCTTGCTGAGGTCTTTCCAGCAGTGGCAGGTGTTTGTCCCGCGAGTTGTCAGCCGCAGGAGGGTCGTTGGTTGGTTCGTCATCGTCCGAGCTGCTGTCCTCAAGTTCTTGAGGAGCATCTCCCATCACTCTTGATACCTCCGATGATGCCGCAGAACCATGAACAGCCGGCGACTCTTGGATCTTGTCGCCATACGCTGTTTGCTCCTCTTCAGAGTCATCCTCATCCCATCCAGGACCTTGGATGGTGTCTCGAGTCACCAAATCTTCGGCTCCAACGAGTGATGTTGCTTCAGAAGAAGGACCAAACCCGGTACTATCGGCCCTAGCGCGCCTGGTCTGATCTGTTTCTCCTGTCGGTGGTTCAACCTTGTACGGTGCAGAAATCCTGCCAACGCCGATAGGAGAGATTTCTCTCGATGCAGGAGAATCATCATCACTCTCATCATCAGTTGACGCTGTGTCTGGGAACTGTCGATCCGACCCATTCTCTGGAGGTTCGGCAATAGATAGGCTCTTGGTATGTGGCTGAGAGTCAGACGCGTCTAGCAACTTGTCATCCAATCCGTTCTCCAGGGACACCGGGTCGCTTGAGTTTGTCCGGCCACGACTTATGTTATGAGCCACCGGTATTTCAGAGGAAGTAAAGCCACCAGCCGGTTGTGCATCAACCATAGACTCAGCGGAGGGTTCGGCAAAGTCCGGTTCATCATCCGAAGCAGAGTCAGAATTGTCGTCGTTTTCATCAGAAATAGCTTGTTGTGGTAGAGAAACTTGGCTTGAAGTTGCCTTATGCGGCGCTTCAACTTCAGATTCGCTGTCTGCGTCATGGACTTCATCGGAATCATAAAGCACGGGTTGCTCCTTGGGCTCTTGCTCGACTGCAGACTCGGGCGATGAAAGTGCCGATGAATTATCGAATGTCCTGGGTTCCGGCGTCACTTGGCGGTAGCCAGTAATTGAGGTCTCTGGAAAAGAACTCTCAGGTGCCGTGTTCAAAAGATCAGACTTAGGAGAGTGCGAACGAGGCTGATCGCGGGGCGATGAGCTCCTTCGAATATCTGTAGCCATAGATACTTCTGAGGCAGAGTCGGACAGGTCCAACTCTTCAGCTTGAGCCACAGCATCCTCCTCAGCGTCTGAAGACATGATTTCACGGGTAACCACTGAGGCCTGTTCGGGAAGGTCGTGGGGCGCGGGTAATCCCTCATCACTCGACTCAGATCCACGGCGAGCCTGAGTGACTCCCAAAAGAGAGGTGGGCTCCGGTTCTGGTGGGCTGGGCTTGTCGATGTGCTGAGTATGGTCCGCGTCAGACTGATCTTCATCATCACTATCCTCGTCAAGAGCATGTGGGAGGATTTCCACTAGCGAGCCCTCCCAATGCGCGTTGTTGTCTTGGGCATTGAGGTTTGGTGAGGCATGCTCTGATTCGGAATCGTCTGAGTCTGAGTCGGATACATCCTCCACTATGACAGGTGATATGACATTGGTTGCTGAGCCCTGCTCCTTGACGTCGTCAGGTTCGCCCACATGACTATTGAGATCAACAGTTGGGCCAAGTTCGGAGCCAGCTTCAGAGCGCTCATCATCTGAGTCGTCCTCAGAAGCAGAGTGCTCAAGTTCACTGGTCTCTCCAACAGCCTCTTGCAAATTCGATGCGGGTTCCGAATGCATTGCTGCAACCGGCTCACCAGCCTCAGAGGGGACCCCGTCTTTTTGAGCGTCATGCTGATCAGTGATGAAGCCAGAGGTCTGGTGCACTGACGGAGAGCTAGAAGCAACACTCTGTTGATCAAGGTTACTGGCGTTATCGCCCATGCCATCATCTGTATCATCATCCGTGTCAATATCCTTTTGATGAGTATCAACAGGTACGGAATCTGCAGGGAAGGATGGTCGATGGGCTACCTCAGACTTATCAGCAGCAGACCCGTCTGATGAACTAGTACGGGAGATAGCATCGGATCTGTTCATAGTCTTTTCATCTGTTGGGCCGAGATTGTCGGCATGAGGAACATCCGTCGAGATCTCATGGTGAAGACGAGTTTCAGTTGACTTTGCCACCTCTGCTGAATCTGGACTTGCGGCGCGACTTGGAGTTGCAGAGTGTTGTAAGTGCTCCTCCAATACTGACTCATCATCTTCAATGGATTCAGCTTCCGAAAGATCAGAATCCTCATCTTGCTCATCAGGATTCAAAGAGTCCATCTTAGGTTCCTGCGGCAATTCTCGCGACATCTGGAGCACACTGTCGAAGTCTGTTTCCAGCATTTTGGGCTCATGAGCAGTGGCATCAGGCGTAGGTATGGCTTGTAATAGTCCTGGAGATGAGTGTTGGGCTTCTTCTTGTTCGTGGTTGACGCTGACGTTGTCCATGCTGTCTGGGGGTTGTGTATGGAGTCCCTCAGCGGCGGTGTATGAAAGCGCAGAAGTTTCTGAATCATCTTCAGAGATTATTGAGGGTGAGGGTGAGGCTGATGCTGTGCTACGAGCAACGGTTATGGGCAGATCTGGCTCCATTCTCTGTGACTTCTCATCGCCATCGTGAGTATCATGTGTTGGTGTTGAATCTGATGCTCTGGTCTCAATCTCAGTCCCAGTGTTGAGCTGCTGAGGCTGGGACTGAGGCTGGGGATGGGCCGTTGTAGGGTGTGCGAGGTCAACATTTACAGGCTCTTCGGCGACAATTTCCCTGACGGAGCGCGTTGATTGGTCCAGAGTACCCTGCTCATGTGGAGTGCCAGGGGTGGGGATTTTAGTGCTATCCTGGGCTTCGGTGGCTGGGGCACTCGCCGCGAGATCGGTATCTTCCAGATCTTGATTCAGATTCAGATCTGAATTGGGATCCATTGGTCGAGGATGGATCAATTTCTCTTGGGAGTCTTCTAGAATCTCGGCCTTTGATTCTGATCCAAGTGGTGTGGAAGCTCCTTCCGCTGCTGCAATGCTTGTGTTTTGGCCTGAACTTGGCTCTTGTAACCCTAACCCTGGCATCGTGATTTCTGTGATAGTTTGGTTATGCTGATCGCCCAATGCTTCAGCTGCTGGTAGCTGGCTCGGACTGTGAGTGATTGGTTCGAGTTCTGTGTTCTCCTCGTCCTCGTAGGACCGTGTTTCTTGATGTCCCTGGGTATCGTTTGAAAGCAACTCCGTAACGCCATTGTCCATCTTCTCGTTCAACTCCGGGGAAACTCCCATGTTTTGTGCGAAAGAAAAAGGGGTATCTTGTAATGAACCATATTCCTCACCTTTTTTAACCGGCCTCTTACTTCTTGGAATCGGCCCAAGGGTGTCTTTGCTCTCTTCAACTTCTTTGGCCTTGGCCTCCTCCTCAGCTATGGCTTCGGCTGGCTTGTCGTCCTTCTTTTCTGCTTCGGTAGTGGGTGCGTCGGCAGATTTCTCGGGCGACTTTGCAGCAGTGCCTTCGGGTTCAGGAACTGCCGCTTCTTCAGCAGGCTTCTCTTCCTCTGGTACGTCAGGTTCCTGTGCTGCTGGTTTTGCCTCTTCCTCGTTACTGTTGGAGTCGTCACCTGGCTTGTCGTCAGTGGAAGCAGCATCTCCGGCCGGTGCTGGAGTCGGTTCTTTGACCACTGGTTCCTCAGGTACGGCTATATTTTCCGTAGCTGGGGTCTCTTCGGTGGCTGCAATCTCCTTAGACTCCTCCTGCGTGTCGACAGGTGGCACCTGGGTAGCATCGTCTTCAACTGCGGCTGCAGCGATGGGTGGTCCTTCTGCTGGTTTGGCATCATCGTTGGGCTTGTCCTCAGGCGTCGCATGGGCGTCTGGTTGCTTATCTTCGGGACTTATAGCCTCTTCCTCTGGTTTGATGTCAGCGGGTTCAGAACCTTCCTCCGGCTCCTCTTTAGTTGGTAGTGCTTCCTCGGTTGGTGTCTCTTCGGCTGCCGGTGTGTCGTTGGTGGGCTGAGCCTCTACCGGCGTCTCGGGGTTAGCTTCTTGCGGAGGAGCTTCAGCAGCAGGTTCAAGAATAGCTTCAACAGCGGGCTTAGCTTTAGCAGTGGGCTCAGCAGCAGGTTCAGCTTCAGCAGTAGGCTCAGCTTCAGCAGCAGGTTCAGCTTCAGCAGCAGGTTCAGCTTCAGCAGCAGGCTCAGCTTCAGCAGCAGGCTCAGCTTCCACAACTGGTTCAGCCTCAGCAACTGGTTCAGCTTCAGCAGCAGGTTCAGGCTTAGTTTCAGCAACTGGTTCAGGAACAGCTTCAGCAGCAGGTTCAGAAATAGCTTCAATAACCGGCTCAGCTTCCACAACTGGTTCAGGAACAGCTTCGGCAGCAGGCTCAGCTTCAGCAACTGGTTCAGGCTTAGCTTCAGCAGCAGGTTCAGCTTCAGCAGTAGGCTCAGCTTCAGCAACTGGTTCAGGCTTAGCTTCAGCAGCAGGTTCAGGCTTAGCTTCAGCAACTGGTTCAGGAACAGCTTCAACAACGGGCTCAGCTTTAGCTTCAACAGCCGGCTCAGCTTTAGCAGCAGGTTCAGCTTCAGCAACTGGTTCAGCTTCAGCAGCAGGCTCAGCTACAGCTTCAATAACCGGCTCAGCTTCCACAACTGGTTCAATAACAGCTTCAACAGCCGGCTCAGCTAGTTCAACTACAGCTTCGACGACGGGCTCAGCTTCCTTTGAGTCATCTTCGGCTGGCCCCCCCTTAGCAGGGCTGGCTTCCTCTTGGGGCTCGTCATCAGAGGGTGCTTCCGGGGTCGGCTTGTCGTCAGACGGTTCAGCTTCTTTCTTGGGCAAATCATTTGCAGGCTCAATGACAGATATTTGAACAATTTCCTCGGCCTTGTTGTCCGTCACGGAAGTTTCTGCAGCTGGTTTCTCTTCGGAGGGTTTGGCCTCTTCCTTAGTTTCGTCAGCTGCTGGAACTTCCATGTCCAATTTCTCGTTAGAAACTTCAGCCGTTGCTTCGCTTGACTCGTCACTGGCCTCTGCCACTCCTTCGGGGTTGTCCTCAGCAGACTGGGCTGATATATCAGATACAGTCTCTGAAGGCTTGTCTTTATCATGCGGTTCGTCGCCAACCGCAGGTGCCTTCTCTAAAGTATCATCCGTTTCTTCCGATTCCGCTTCAGGAGCTGCCATTTCTTGCCCTGCCTCTGCGTCAGTCGCAGGCACTTCCGCTGGCTTCTCGTCAGAGATTGCTGCCACTTCCTCTGTTTTGTCATCAGCTGTAGGTATTTCAGGGGCTGACTCCTTCTTAGGTGCCAGGTCTTCAGCTTCTTCGGGCCCATCTCCGCTATCTGAAGGTTGCTTGTCGTCGATCAACTGATTCTCAGAAGGCGTTGGCACATTCTCTGACTGCTCGTTGGAGGATGCCCCGTCAGCCGACTTGACTTCCTCCTCAGGAACAGATGCCTCCAGTGCTGGCACTACTTCCTTGGGGATATCGGGGCTTTCGTCTGGCTTGTTGTCCTCGTTACTCAGGGGCACTGTTTCTTGGGTCTTCTCATCATCGGTATCCTCGTCGTCGGTGTCATCGTCGTCGGTACCATCGTCTTCTTTGGGGGCCTCGGGTTCGCTTGCGGGTATATCCTGTATGGTTTTATTGGCAGCTTCCCCCGTAACCTCATCTGAGTCAGGAACTAGATCGGTGCCATCCTCGCCCTTGACTGAAGAATCCGCCTCACCGGCATCAGAAACATCAGAAAGGTTTGGTTCCTTGGAATCATTGTCAGGGTCACCCTTTGCCTGTGTGTCCAGATCGCCGGTTTTGCCTGCAGCAGCTCCAGAAGCATCATCCTCGTCATCATCCGAAGAATCTTCCTCGCTAGAGTCTGGCTCAACAACAAGCTCCTCCTCGGCCGACTTCGACACCTCGTTCACAATTGAATCCGCAGGGTTTTCTGGTTCGGTATCTTCGTTCTGCTTCTCCGTTGAGAGAGCTTCGCTTGCTTTTTCGATAGGAGTTGCTGGTTCGTCGGCTTTTTCTTCAGGGACCTCAGGAGTTGAAGGCTCATCCTTAGCTTCTTCCTTTGGCACCACAGCTGCAGGTAAAGAGTCCCCCTGTTCTGCTGGTGCAGATTCCTGCGCGGCAGCCTTCACAGGAGATTCATCCACTGTAGGAGTAGCAGCCTCGGACGGCAGCGGTTCAGTTCCAGGGGTCTTGTCTTTGTCGCCACCCTCACCAGGTGCTGCTTGAGACTCGATCGTCTCCGAGGCCACGTTGTCATCCTCATCCTCGGACTCAGACTCAGACTCTGTGTCCATGTCTACATCTGCCTCCATGGCTTTCGGTTCTGGACCCTTAGCTGCATCATCCTGGTCCTGCTCAGCGGCTGTCGCAGGTGCTTCCACCTCTGCTGGGGTCTCTGAAGGTGTGTCGTCTTGTTCGTCCTCCTTTTTAGATGAGTCTGAAGAGATCTCCTTAGGCTCCTTATCCTCTTCATCACCTGCTGGTTTTGTAGGATCCAGCTTCTCGTCTGTGACAGTATCAACCGAAATCGCAGGTTCTGGGGTCACTTCAGCATGTTCCACGCTAAGGTCTTCGACGGTTGATACATCAGTCTCCGGTATATCGGGAGTATCTGACTCAACTGCGATGGTTTCAGCAGCAGGACCATTCTCAGCCTTGCTGTCATTGATAACCGGAGGATGTTCTGGTTTCGTATCGGGGATATGGAGTTCCTTGTCATTGGGGCCCTCGGTAGGATCAGCTACGCTGGCTTCAGAGTCCGTTTCGGCCTCGTCCGGTTGTTCCTTCCCAAGGGAATCGACCACAAGTTTAGAATCCAGGCTATCGTCGGTCTTGATAGGAATCTCGACAGTCTCTTCATCCTTCTCCTGGAGCGGGATGACTGTTTCAGAAGAATTATCAACCACGGTTGAATCGGCAGTATCTCCAGTCTCGGGTTTTTCGTCCTCTGTGGAGCTCGCTACTTTCACAACCTCTGACTCATTCTCGCTTTCTGCTTCGGCGGCCTTGTTATCGGGCTCAGAATTCTCGACAGGCTTGACTTCATCTGCTAGCGATTCCTGTGCAGCAACTTCAGAGTTGGCCTCATTATTGGCGATGATTTCGGCAGGCTCAGAAGCGGATTCGGTGACGAGCTCAGGAACTGGCTCGATCTTCGGCTCTTTAGTAGCAGGCTCGGCAGTAGAGTTGGGTTTAACATCAGATTCAGCTTCAGTAGCGGGCTCAGGAACAGCTTCGACAGCGGGTTCAGCAGCGGGTTCAGCAGCGGGTTCAGCAGCGGGTTCAGCAGCGGGTTCAGCAGCGGGTTCAGCAGCGGGTTCGGCGATGGGCTCAGGAACGGGCTCGGGCTTGGCAGCAGGCTCGGGTTTTAGCTCCCTGGTAGCACTCGATTCTGGTTCAGCAGGCTCAGGGGCGACTTCGGTTGCTAGCTCAGGATCTGGCGCAGACAGAGGTGTTGAGATATCGCTTTTGCTTCCCTTCTTCTTTTTCTTTTTCTTGTTCTTCTTCGAAGAAGGGCCAATGTCCTCGGGAGGGACGGTGTCTTCTGCCGGCGGAGCCTCTTCCTTGGGAGCCTCTTCCTTGGGAGCCTCTTCCTTGGGAGCCTCTTCCTTGGGAGCTTCAGCTGCCTCATCGGCTGCCAAGTTGTCTGCTTCAGAGGATTGATCGTTTGCGGCCAATGGCTCCTTATCTGTTGATGTGTCGGCTTTTTCCTCAACAGTCGAGGCAGTCTCAGTGTTATCCTGCTTGTCTACTTTTTCTTCAGAAGTGGATTCGTCGACATCAGCAGAAGCTGTCACATCGGCAAGAGCGGCTGGCTCTTCGTCTTCTGCAGGCTTGTCGCCGACATCAGTCGGTTCTGCTGCATCGACGTCGTCTTTGTCACCAGATTCTGTCTGTTCTGATTCGCCAGATTCCTCGGGTTTAGCAGGTTCTTCGTTGTCGGCTTTGTCCTCTGGTGACGGAGAAGTCTCCCCATCTTTGACAGACTTGCTCTCAGCTTCGGTTGCCACACTGTCAGTAGGTACCTCCTCCGCGGTAGCTGGGACTGTCACGTCGGCAGGTGTGTCATCTGCGGATTGCGACTTGTCCTCTGTCTCGGATGGCTGGGCTTCCACAGCAGCAATTTCAGCTTCAGGGGCTTTATCAGAATCTGCAGCATCAAAAGCAGCTGTTGCTCCCTCATCTGCTGGCTTATCATCCTTAAACTCGGCATCAACTGCTGCTTTAGAATCATCCACGGCTTCCGAGGCCTTGCTATCATCCTCAGCTTTATCAGCTTCGGGAGTAGCACCCTCTACGGGCGGTGCTGCCAGGGGCTCTTCTGTCGGGGTTGCATCTGCTGGTTGTGATTCCTTTGCGGGTTTTGACTCCTCTACTGGTGCTGGGTCTTCCGATGCAGGCGATGTCTCATCTACAGGCTTGGTCTCAGGTTCAGACTCATCGGCTTTCTCCTCTGTAGGTTTCGGCTCCTCTGTAGGTAATGATTTCTCTACAGGCTTTGCCTCTTCGACAGGCGCTGGTTCTTCCGTTTGAGATGGTAGGTCTTCCGCAGGCTTGGATTCAGATTGAGGTTCGGGTTCCGCAACTTGTTCCTCTGCAGGTGCTGATTCTTCGGCCGGTTTCACTTCCTCCACTGGAGCTTCTTTTGCAGAATCCGTCTCCTTGGCGGGCTTTGCTTCCTCAACGGTTGCTGGCTCAGACGGTACTTCTTCCGCGGGCTTGGGCTCAGGTTGGGGTTCGGGTTCGGCAACCTTGTCTTCCCCTATTGAGGGATCGGCTAGCGGTCTGCTTTCTTCGTCTTTGTCTTTAGCGGTAGGCAGTGTGTCAGGTGTTTTATCCTTTGAAATATCTATATCCTTGGATGAAGAGTGTGAATGTTTTGACTTGTGATGATGGGACTTCTCCTTGCCGGCTGCTTTCTTCTTCTCCTTTTCTTCCTTCTCCTTCTTTTCCTTCTCCTTCTTCTGCTTCTTCTTCTGACTCTTATTCAGAGTTTTCGTTTCAGCAGCAGCCGCAGGCTTGTCATCGCCATCATCGTCCTTTACGGCAACATCAACCACTTTTGGTTCAGCAGATGTTTCGTCTTTAGTTGGAGGAGCTTCGCTAGCAGGAGCTTCGCTTGTGACGGGTGCTTCTTCTGCAGCAGGAGCATCATCTTTTGGTAATGGTACTTCTGCTGCTGGCTTGTCATCTTGGAGGGTGTCTGTTGTGGAAAGGCCTTCTGTCGGCTTCTCAAGTGCTGGGGCCTCTGTGGGAACCTCCGCAGAAGCAGGTGCGTCGTTTTCGTGTGATGGGTCTTCTTCTGCCGGGGTATCGTCCTTGGGAGCTTCTGTTGCGGGGGTCTCTGTCGAAGGGGCCTCTTCCGTAGACTTCTCATGTGGCATCTCTTCCTCATTTGGCGGCACCTCTTTAGATGTGTCATCTTGAGTTAAAGCTTCCTCCTTGGAGAGTGTCTCATCGGCCTCAGCGGCCGGTGCTTCATCCGAGGGAGGGTCTTCCTTCGGAGGTGCCTCCTCGGCTGGCGTTTCTTCCTTGGGAAACTCCTTGTCTACAGAGGCTTTAGGCGCCGTATCCTCTTTAGATTCTTCGTCCTCTTTGGCCGCTCCCTCCGCTGCTGGTGTCTCTTCTTCAGCAGCCTTCTCTCCAGCTGATGGTGTGTCCTTGGAATCGGCCTTGTCCTGTGTTCCGGCCGTTTCAGGTTCGTCAGTCTTTGCCTCCGCCTCTGCTTCTAACTCTACCTTCTCCACCTCCTTGCTCTCCTCGACAGGGGGAGGTGGCAGAACTGGTGCTGGGGTAGGTGCGGGGAGAGACTTTGCATCCTTTTCCTTCTTCTTGCTCTTCTTACTCTTCTTCTTGCTGGACGATGTGGTTGCGTCTTCTGCTGGTGCTGGTGGGTCTGGTGCAGTAGGAGGAGCAACGGCGGCGGCTGCTGCTTCTTCTACCGCTATTGCTGCTGCCGCCTTCTCTTGTTGTCTTTTCAGCTTCTTCTTATCTTTCTTTGAGAGCGGTTGTGATGGTGTAGGTGCCACGGGAGCCCTCATAAGTGGTTGTGCGTATCCATCTCCACCTATCGACGACTTAGTAAAAGAATACTAAGGAACTCACGAATAAGAAAGCACGATAAACCTAACTCACCTTCGTACTCAGGATCATCCTCTGCATCTGAGATTTCAGGTCTGGAGTATTGGACATTTGAGAAATCGGAGTACTGTACATTGCTCAGATCAACTTGTGTCCTAACACTAGGATAATAATGTTGGCCTTGGTCGTAGCCGTAGCCGTAGCCATAGCCGTAGCCGTAACTCATACTTTCTCTTCTTTATCCGCACCTGACATTACGAAAAAACTTCTAGGATAAAAATCCGGGGAGCAACTCTATTATCTTGCTTCTTGCAGCAGGCCAGTTTAGGCAATCGGGTAGCTGCAGTAGAACCACTGGGTGTTAGATGTATCCCGGGCCTGAAGTTGTCAAGCCTCCTACCTACCTAGGAAGTACCGTTTGGTTAGGTAGCGTATACAAGACGGATAGACTGTCTGTGTGTCGTGGGAATAAATGGGTGGACAGATGGGGGTGGGTTAAGTTAGACGTTAGGTTGGGGTATCATGCGGCGTACTGCAGGTCGCGACAGCTCAGCAACAAAAAATGGCAGAAAACCTCTATTGGGCAGTAGGATAAAACAAGAGGGTTGTGAGGTCAGTAACGTTGATTTGCGAAATGCAAGGCTCGGATCATAACGGGCGAACGGGTGGGAAGTCCGGAGAGGTCATTGACGAGAGGTATTCTTGAGGCGAACGTTGGGTTGGCTGTTGGATGGGTCCTGTCCCGTTTTGCGATTGCGACTGCCCTGCTGGAGAAAAATGGAAAGCACGCAGGCCTGACAGGGCCCCAGTGCCCCTGCTCGTGATGGGCCACAGGCGCCCAAAGCCTGAATGGATCATGGATTACAGCGAGCGCTGCATCGTGCCCATGCGCAATTGGCTCATGCAGGACCAACGCTGGCTGGCGCCACGTCGCA
This sequence comes from Fusarium sp. PT, assembly GCA_021020635.1. Lineage (NCBI taxonomy): Eukaryota > Fungi > Ascomycota > Sordariomycetes > Hypocreales > Nectriaceae > Fusarium > Fusarium sp. PT. The sequence goes on from JAHMRZ010000001.1 coordinate 1,436,805, forward strand.
GGGGCGATAAGTTGGGTTCCATGTTAAGTACAGTAAGGCGAGCCTGACGGACGGGGCGGGCGATCAAAAGACTCGACGAGGAGGTTGAACGAGTGAGGTTGAATCATGAATGCATTGTTGATGAGGCCAGGCCTATTCTATCGCGGCCCAATACCAGTAGGTAGTTAATAGGTACGGACCTGCATGGACGGCCCGCTGCCAGCATGACAATTAAAGCAATCTTGGTCAAGCGTGGACCATGACAACCATCATGCGTACAGTAGCCGTAGGTAAGGTAGCTACCTATCTTTCACAAGCTGCGAGCAATATTCATTTTGTCGAGATAGACGTAATCGAGGACATGGTGGGCTGTATCCGTAAAACGGGACCGTTAGACGCATGTCGTCCACCGCCAGCTGCAGAGTTATCCGAAATAGCTTCAATATTGGTGGCTAGCAGAGATATCCGGTCCCGCCATCCCCACGCCAGATACCGCACCTTGCAGGCGGATCCCGGTACGGGCCTCGCTAGTGGTGCCTGGTGGAGGACGACCTGACAACATCTCGAAAGTCGAAAGTCGAAACCTTGGATGACTCGGCAAAGTCGTCGATCGATGGATGGGGAGGGTCTAAACTCTGAAGGTCTCAGCGGATGGTGTATGGGTGCGACTGAGCGGTTTAGTTGCTCCAGATGTGCAACGTGGCTCGTCTCCGAAGCTTCTTTTGCTAGACCCATCATGCATGATGCATCTCGATATCGGAAGCCCCTCTGGCCTCAGATTATGTATGTAGACCATTCTCCCCAAGGTCCCTTGGTGGGGGTGATTGGTGACATTGGCACTCATTGTCAACGCTTATACAGCTATGTCCTGATTACAACGCATCTCTCTTGATGAAACGGCGCCCGACTTGTTCCACGCCTGTTGTAGACTTGACTGGCTTGTAGGACAGCAGGTTGGTCATGCGATAATCGCTAATCGTCCGCTCGCTTCACCATTACCACTATTATTGGTGAGCATTGTTGACCTGGTACAGCGATACTGAGCACTTTGTGAGCTGAGCGTGATATACAACCAAAATGGCATTATCATTCTGGCCGAGTCTGTGTTCCATGTCTCAAACGAAGCTCCGGTTATTGCGTCCCGTATTGATCAACACATGCATCTTTGTAGGTAGCCGTTACGGAGTACTAGCCTCCTGTATCCAGTCTCCAGCCTCCACAGCTTCCACCGCAAGTCACATTCCTTGCTTTGTTACACAAATTAAATCTGTTCCTGGCAGTAGTGCCGTAGGCGGTATCGAGGCTGGTAGAGCGGTGTGTGAGGCTGCTAAAAAGGAAGAGGCTGGATCGTGAAAAGTTATCCATAATCAAGGTTGGGGCTGCCAAGAATCTGAGTAGTTGCGTGAATATCGACAGCAACCAAAACTAGGTCACAAGTCTTTTTAATACCGCTAGAGATAATCTCTTAGATTCGATTGGTACCTAACAAAGGTTTAGGTGAGGGAATTGAAATCAATGAGATAGTAAACTATATACTACCCATGGACTTGGGTGTCAATTAATACTACTATTTTTTGTATGTCGAATAGTCTAACAGACCGCAGGTGAATTGCAATCAATAGTAGATGCATTGAATTTAGTAAAATCTTTCAGATATCCATTGCCTGTCTGACAATAGAGACACACAAGTCTTTGATCTTACAACTCATTATGCTAAAACCTAGCGCAATAGTCCAAAAGCTCAAAGCTTGACACTCAGATATGGGCTCAATATAGCAACAACAGCCTCATCACAGACCACAACCCGCATTTCTGTAGGTTTACAGTTAATGTGTCTATCTTACTTTCAAATGACGGGCATAGCATGCAATGTGCCTGAGCTATGCGGATGGTATTTTTAGATTAGAACACGGAATATGCACAACGAAAGGAACAAGAGTTTGAACGACAACAACCTTTTTTGTCCTTGGTATCTCAATACTATGCTACAGACACAGGGTAGCTAAATTCAGCTCACGCTCCCGCATTCGTCCTTTTCTTCACCTCACGGTGTCCCCATGAGCCCACAGCAGCTCACTGGCCCCCAAAATATGCTGACAGGTATCTGCGGTAAATCAATACTTGATGATCCGAGCAACCTCAGTAGCCCATGTTCTGGAAGGCTGTGTTGGGATTCACGCCGCCAAAGTCGAACTGTGGCTCGTTGTTCATAAAACCATTCTGAAATCCATGATGTACTCCAAACGCGGGCAACTTCTAATCACCCGCGGAAGACTTGGGCTCAGTGGCACTGGGGGCATAAGAAGCCTGAGCTCTGTTCTTCTTGATGACCTCCTTGACACGCTCCTCGGCCTCGTCCCAGTCCTCGGTATCCAGCTTGACCAAGTCGATACCGTACATCTCGGCAATCTTGCTCAAGGCATCGTAACTTTTCTTATCGTAAACGAAGCTGATACTGACACCGACACGGCCAAATCGACCAGTTCGGCCAATACGGTGCAGGTAAGTCTCGGCATCGGGTTCGGTATCGCCACGTCCCTTCATGGGGATGTCATAGTTGATAACCATGGACACACTGGAAACATCGATACCGCGGGCCAGAACGTTGGTTGTGATAAGGACCTTGTTCTCGCCTTGGCGGAATCTAGCCAAAAGATTGTCTCGCTCAGATCCGTCGAAAGCGGCATGAAGGGCAGAGACCTTGTGTCCATCTGCAACCATCCGTCGCTCAATCTCATTGGCGCTTTCTCGAGTCTAGACCGAGTTAGAATTTTAGAATAATACTGTGGGAAATACTTACCTTGACAAAAATGACGGACTGGCCGATGGTCATCAAACCGTAAAGCTTGCAAAGAATGTCGTACTTCATGTTGTTGTCAGGGCAGTCAATGAACATCTGAGAGATGCCCTTGACAGTGAGCTCACTGCGTTGCAACTTAAGGCTGTGCGCATTTGGTGCAAACTTGCTAGCATACTTCATGACGTTCTCGGGGAATGTGGCAGAGAAAAGAAGAACCTGAATATCGTTGGGCAGCATGCTGTAGGTTTGTTAACACTTTGTTCGCTAAGATTAATTTGGCAGGAGATCTCACTTCTTGACTCGCAGGCACTGGTCGCCAAGACCTTGCTGGTCTAGCATGTTATCGGCCTCGTCGAGAACCAGAACGCGAAGCTGGGAGATATCCAGCTGTCGACGTCGGATGATATCCATCACTGTGCCAGGGGTACCGACAATGACACTAGCTCTGACAGGTTCTCCGCGTGGCAGGACACCAGGGATCGCAGCTGCGACCTTCTTATTCACGATGAAACGTCCAATGGCGTTGACTACTCCTTCAATCTGTCGGGCCAACTCTCGACTGGGCGCAAGAGCCAAGGCTTGAGGTTGGTCAGGTCTGCTGAAGTCAACTCGCGACAATATCGCGGTGACAAAGGCAGCAGTTTTGCCGGTACCAGACTGAGATTGCGCCAGCATGTTTCGTGGGGGGTCGCTAAGCATCAGAGGGAGTGATTTTCCCTGAACCTTGGAAGGCTTCAAGAAGTTAAGGGAGAGGAGGCCCTTCAGGATATCCTCACGGCTAGCATGGGTGTCAGTGCGATTTCTGAACAGGGCAGATCTCTACATACAGGCCGAGATCTTGCCAAGTAGTGGCAGAATGGAATGGGGTAGCCTCATTATTCTGGAGTTCGCTCAGGGAGACTTCAACATCCCATTCGGGCTCCTGGAGGCCAGAACCACCCAGCTCTTCGATAGTGCCGTCGGCTTGGCCAAGCTCAACAGAAGCGGCGGGAGCCTCTTGAGCTGGAGCATCTGTGGCAGCTTCCTCAGGCTTTGTGATTCGGCTCGCAAGATCAGCCATGATGAGCAAGGTGTTGTGTTGTGCTGTGTAGAGTTGTTTCGTCGATCGCAAGGTGCAGGAGAAAGGTCGGTGGATGGTGGGGAGGCGGTGGTAACCTGTGACGATTTTCACCTCGAAATCCGAATCCTAGGGAAGCACTTCCGCTATCGACGCTAGAATTTAAGAGTGCCCGGCAGGACTGTGTTGGCTTTTTATACAACGGGGGTAGGCGCGAAATCCCTTAAAGAAAACATAAAGAGATGAGGGAGTTTGTTTTAAGAGCTTGAGTTAACCAGCGGGACATAAACAAACTCATGCCAGTTACCGCCCGTTCTTTGAACAATAGAGGTGATTCTCCAAAGTTTTGGCGGGGTCTAAATCATTCAAGTGGAGGGGCACTTGCAACCACAGTATGGAAGGTTACCTAGGTGCCTACCAGTGTCAGCTTCCCCAGCTGCAGGTAGGTAGGTGCCTAGGTCGACAAAAGCCCGGGCAGGCATGCAGGCGCACGGCCCGCAATTTACCCGGCGCATTTCCTCTGTCGCAAACACCTGGACTAAACCCAAACAACTCCATACTGCGTACTGCGTACAGCTTGGACATAGAGCTCCAGCTTCTACCAATTGACGGATGACCTTAGCTTTCGAAGTGCTCCCTTGGGTCAATTGAATATCAATCATCATAGTCGCACGAGACTTCCTTCAAGACGATACACCACATAACTTCTTCGAGTTGAAACAATGGCAGCTCCTCCGCCGCCGCCTACGCCGCCTCCTCCACCTCCTCCACCTGGAGGGCTCTCCCTCTACGAGAATCTCCTCGATCCTAACGATAGCTCTTCAGCTTCTGCAACAATCTCATCAGCTCCCATTCTTTACAATCAAGCAGACAATGTATCCGCAGAAACTACGATCAAGAAAGCCATTGATCCCGCCCTTCGCTTTCAACCTATACGCCGACCACAAGTGAAGCAAGCCAAACCGAAGCCAACATTTCCTAAACCCACTGTCCCTAAGCAGGCTGTCGCTACCACTACCACAACCGCTCCCGCTTCTACCGATGCCGATGCCGATGCCAATGCCGCTGCTCCCGTCCCCACTCCTGCGCAAGCAAAGACAACACTTGCAGACTGGGCAGCGACAGAAGAGGATGAGTGGATGTATGGTACAGTCGAGAAACGACAGCGCGGTGGCCGTAAGAAGAAGAAGAAGAGACACGAGGAGGAATTTGAGACCAATTGGGACGACATATATGACCCTACAAGACCAACAAACGTAGAAGAGTATTTACACAGCGATGAGAAAGTGCAAGAAGTGAGAGACTGGAAAGCCTTACTTTACAGACACCGACGAAAGCGTGATGAAAGCGACGTTTCAGACGATGATGAGAATGAAGAAGCCCGACATGCCCCATCCAGTGAGCACACTAATACTATTTATTCATTTCAACTTCTAACTTACCATCAGATCGATTTGCTCCACCTCCATCGTATTCATTTGTACCACCACCACCTCAATCACCTCCCGCTGCAGCTCCAGCCCCTCCCCCAGACGATACAACTGGAGGCCATGCGACTTCTCGCCCGTCGGCCATTCCCCAAGGACAACCTGCTCCACCGCCTCCTGAACCTTCAGACTCGGTCACAATATCGCGTGCTCCTGTTAGATATACACAACCTCAGGATACAAAGGACATAGCAGCAGAAGATGAAGAAGACGATGCATATTCCCCACCTCCAGCGTTTGGCTCCGAACTCCCTTCACAGCCCGATGACGACTCTCAACCCCGGTCCAGCCGACCAGGTCAATCTGGCTTTGCGCATCGACTCATGAGCAAATACGGGTGGACGAAAGGTAGCGGCCTGGGTGCTGATGAGTCAGGAATCATCAATCCTTTACGTGTCCAAGTTGAGAAGCGGAGGAAGAAGGCCGATGCAGATGGCGGAGGCTGGGCTGAGCCAGGAAGCAAGGGCAAGATCATTGGAGGGAAGCGTAAGGATGATAACACAGGCAAGTTCGGGACCATGAGCGATGTTATAGTACTCCGAAATATGCTTGAGAATATGCCCAATCTCGAAGAGGAGATCGTCGGGGGCTTGGGGCAGGAGATAGGGGAGGAGTGTGGAGAGAAGGTATGTCAATTTGATCTCCTATCCGAAGCACAAGTTAGAACTAACGATATGCAGTACGGACGTGTGGAGAGACTATACATCGACCAGGAAAGCCGTAGAGTCTTCATTAAGTTCACAAATCAAGTTTCAGCACTCAGGGTAACTACTTTAAGTCTCCGTAAGGGAATCAATCAACTAACAGCACGCACAGGCTGTGAACGAACTGGATGGTCGTGTGTTTAACGGCAGTACAATTATGCCCGAGTTTTATGACACAGAGAAGTTCGAACAAGGAAAGTACAAATAGCCCGCTTTGTACAATGTGGTTGAGGGAAGAGACGGTAAAGGACTGTGAATATAGACAAAAATGATACCCAACATTTGCAGGAATTGAAACACACATTGCAGGATGGTACGAAAGAACTCGTCTGGATAATTAATCATGGAGGTTTCAACAAACCCCTTCCAGTGGGATGAAAAGATCGGTGCATGAAGCCTATAAGTAGGCAGAAGGCGAATGGGCCCGAGAAGGACAACTCATTTAAGACCAAAGCTTGAACCAAGACATTTAAGTGACATGAGCCCTTAACCATTCTACTGTTTGCGTATTGACTTTATAATATCTTACTTTCAAGTTGAGCTCTATACAATGCTTGATTTGATGTCAGATGTTCCATTACTACATCAATATTTTACTAACCGTGGAGAAACTCGTGGCCCTCGATTTAGCGCACATGACGGGCTTGTTCAAACTTTGGAATTACCAAGTAACGAGTAACTGATTTATAGGCAAGTGGTTCAAAGGAGTTTCATATACACTTTGTACTACAAGATTAAAAGAATAAAGTCCAAATACAATCGATTATTAAGCTCTAATGGGTTATCCTTTACACGCAGTTACCGCCCCCATGAATAGCATTTTGGGCCCCATGAAGAATGACCAAGCACAATATGTCGTAGAGAAAAGTCGGGAAACATGATGACGAGTGGCATGACGCCTTGAGAGAAAAGCTAGCAATATCGGCACGTCTATGCTTAAAGAAGCTGAGCAACGGCAGCAACACCAGCAAGAGCGAGGACAGCCATGTTGACGCTGGCCATGCCAGCAGCGTTGTCCTCATCATCATCGTCGTTGCTCTCGGATGAACCATCGCTCTCGTCACCATCGTCCTTACCCTCGTTGGCCTTCTTGTTGTTGGAGGTACACTTCTCCTCGCCATCGATCTTCTTGTCACTCTTAAGGTCGTCGAAGAATTTGCAGAAATCGGCGATATCGGTGGTAGAGGTAACAACAACACTGCCGCTAACTTGGTCGAGCTTGGGGAGTTCAACCCTAGGGAATAATTGTTAGTAGTTCAACTAATATTCATTTGCAAGTTTTACTTACTTCTCGAAGCTTCCTCGGAGGTCGATACCGCCAGTGACCTTCTCAAGCTTGGGGAAGTCATCAATGGCATCAAGCTTGGTGTTGTTCTGGATGTTGAAGCCACCACCAATCTCCTCAAGAGCGGGGAAAGAGACGTTGGTAAGCTTGTTCATGTCGACAAGAGAGAGGGTCTCAGTGATAGTGGTCAGGTTGGGGGCAGAGAATGACTTGAGAGAGGGGTTGGCGTTCAGCTTCAAGCTCTTGGTGACCTCCATAAGGGCAGGAACCTCGAATGACTTGGCGCTGGAGATCTGGATCTCAGCAGCGGTCTCGAGCTTGTTCATGGTGATTTCCATAACGTCATTGCCGTTGTCGAAGATCAACAGCTCAGAGGTAACGTTGACGAGGTCAGAGTTGAAAGCGTTCATCTTTCGGTTGTTGTCGATCTGGAAGCTCTCGACGCTGGTGACCTTGAGACCACTCAGATCGCTGATGAAAGTATCGGTAATTCGAATGTTCTTAATCTTAGTAACACCTGCGGTACCGAACTGGAGCTCTCCGAGACGGGGAAGCTTGATGAAGCTGAGGTCGCCGAGGCTCTTGAGGGAGGAAAAGCCGAGGGTGTTCAGGCTCTCGAGATTCTCGAGCTCGAACTTGCCACCAATGGTGGTAATGGTGTTGCTGGAGATACCCAGAAGCTTGCCGGCACCCTTGGCCTGGAAGTTTCCCTTGATCTCCTTGGGGCCATCGATAAGAACGGTACCCTCGACACTCTTGTCGACAATGATATCGGCATCAACGACATCGCAATCGATGACAGGTGTGGGCTCAGTGACCTTGATGTCCTTCGTGCAAGTGGAAGCGGCTATAACGAATAATGGTCAGCCGAGTTTGAGTCTGTGAGTTTTCGCGCAACGTACCGGAGACCGCAGAGATGCTGAGGGCCGCAATGGCGGATAGAAGCTTGATGGAATGCATTATGACCTAAACAAGTATACAAGTTAGATGTCGTTGATTATGGCCGAGTTGGCGATGAAAGGCTGTGCTAAGTTCAGGGCTGCTGTTCCTATGGATGTCGCTCCAAAGAATGGCATAGGCAGATGTAATGTTGTTAAACTGAACACCGCGCGTATTGTTCACGGTTGCTTGATGTGTCGTGGTGATGCCCCTTTTTTGGGAGAGGAGGAATGGGGGGTATGGCAAACCAACCTGGAAGGATATGTGTGAGAGGGATGAAGGAGGGAGGAACGAAGGGAAGCGTAGTAGTCACGTCTTGAGTAAGAAATGACACACAACGCAAGAGGATAGGTAGAGAAGAAAGAGTTTGTAGAGCGTTGTTTAGATGGGAAAGGAAGAAGGAAAACAGAAGGCAAGAAGAAAGACGGGACGGGGTTGGTTGAAACCAATCAAGCACAAGCCAAGTGATGCGCGTCTTGGCGAGCAGTGCCAGTCGACCGAGCGACTTGGATAGACGTACCTAGTTTGTAATTGGAAGTTTTGTATGGTGTTTATTCTTCAAATCCTTGATGGTTTCTCGGCGAACGACTGAGATGCAGCAGGGGATAATAAAGATATTCCTGGAATTAGGTAAAAGTCGGCTATGGAGACGAAGTCACGATAGGCCTGACGGGTAACGAGTGGCGTGAAGTGAAAATAAACTGGACGAGAATGATTACCGACAAGGAGAAGGAAGAAAGAAGTTCGACGAGAGGAAGAAAAAAGAGGAGGAGAAGTAGGTAGAGGGAGGAGATGAGAGATGGGAGATGGTCGGCCGAGATGAGCAACGGGTGCACGGTGGGAATTTCGGCGTAGCCTGCACCGGGGACGGGCTAGGATGTGGGAACTAGGGGCAAAAAGTAACAAAGCAAGGCACCAACAGGCCAGTTTCGGGTCCCATCGAATATGCCCAGGGGCCCTCAGACATGGGGGGACCAAGAGGGAACCAGTATCGATCCAAGGACGTACCAGGGCGAGGCTAAGTTGCGAACAGGTGCGGCGGCCCATGAACCAGGTGCGAGTATCACCCCTAGGTATCTTCTATTAGCTATTAGGGGGGCACAGGCATTAATTTCTTTCTAAATGGTTCAGAGACACGGGCCCACTATCATATTTTGTGCCTGTCGTTCCATCATCACTCAATTCTCACCACCGTCGAATTTCTTCCTGACCACCGACCACCGACCACCGACCACCGCTGACTATCAAGACACTAGCCAAGCCATTGAGTTTTCTATCATATCATTCTTGGTTAGAGGCGACTATTCTTCTTTACTGGCAAATCCTGCGATCTATGGTCTAATGTGGCCTCCATTTTATACCCAAAGAACACAATGGCTGCTGGCCGCGTCAGCAAAAACGAGATGCAACAACAATGACAACACCTAGCTTCATGCTTGGCCAGCAACGAATCCAACCAAAACAATCAACACTTCCATTTTAGGAAAGGCAGCGGGTGCCCATGCCGTATCAGACCTAAACCTTCTAGGTTGACTTTAACTACGGGCGTTACAGACGCATTAGCGGGGTCTATCAGGCACAGTACCGCGGCTCCTGCAGCCACGCCAGCCGTGCTGCTGGTACCGCGCTATCATTTTCTTCAAATTTGAATTCAATGTTTAATTCCAACCTTCCAATATCGGAAGCAACCACTTGGAGACACATGTGCGAATTCTGTTGATGCTGAACTACAGGTCGATATCGGAGCATTGTCCTTGGCCATTTTTCTAGTGATGTGATCCCTAAATTAGCTACAAACTCAACTCTGTGCCTCTCCAGCTAATTCCATCCCATCGCATGCAGGCGAGATTTGCACCCCATTTCAGCTACGGACGCTGCTGGAAGTATCCGCTTTCCGCATCAACTAGCAGGGATTCCCAAATCCCATGTACACAGCGAGGATAACGAGTTACTCCTGAGATCGGGTCCTTTGCAGCTAGATACTCTCACAAGAACCTTATTCAAAGGTATATACTAACAGACGGAGTCATTTCGCCGCATTCCCTGTCAAAACTCATCTTGTTCCATTCGTCTTGCTTCAGCGGATTTTGCGATCCAGCTCGGGCCTGGATCCTCGAGCTTCAATTCTTTTTTTCTTTCCACCGAGACGTCATCATTTCTGCGAGACAACAGCTGAACCGGTGGGCCTCGATCAATTGCCCAGTTTAATGTTTGATCAACGGTTACACGACTCACCTGCCAGTCTGTCACGGGTGAGGCCTCAGTGACTGACACGAAAGGTCGTCCAACCATAGTAGCACGACTCTATGATCTTATGGCTTGATAAGGTCGTTCAACGATACATACCTGGACTGAATTAACCAGGAACAATTGCAATCACAATCGCCAACAAGCATGAACATCACTCAAATTCGATATTGGCAATACGACACGACCTAGCTCGGCAATGGGGCCCCGGTGGTTCCGGGGTCAGGATTCAAGGAAGCTCAAAAGCCTCAATGCGTCTCCCTTTCTTTCTTTTTCTATCGACCATTCCATGCCGCCATCTAATCTCAACTTCCCATGTATTTCTTATTTCCTTCTCCTATGCAGCCCAACTGTCATCGAACCCACGTGCTTCCGTTTTCAAGATGAGTCTCGGATGATCATCCTGCAACAACCCTGGACGATCCTGTATCGCAGTGGATAATCAATGATACTGTGCTGGGGTACATGCGGCGGATAGATCCAGTGTTGCGCTTTTGGAGGCACTTGCCTCACACCACCTCTAACCCGAATATGCCCCTGACTTGTTTTCTTCCCGCTTTCCTGGCTACAGGCCTCCGGACTTGTTATCGCTTTGTTTCATGGCCTCGGGGCTTCCATTGATGGTCGTGGTTAATTATAATCTTTATTGAAATCATTATCATCCGCAGTGACGCAACAAAGCAATCACCCTGTCTTCGCCCTCGAATATTGGCTGTTTAGGGTTCTCCAGCCTCATCAAAGCGCAACCCTCAATGTCTTCCGGTCAGACAGGAACATGAAAAGCCATCCGTTCACGGATATACGACAACGGGTTGAGGAGCTAATTGAGTACTGAAATGCGTGGATTTCTTCCCGTTGGCTGCTCGGTTGAATCTTCCGTTATCACAGCTCCTGCTAATACGTACTCTTGGACGGCGGGTGGACGCCTCCATTCCATTCTGTTCAGACGTTTATTAAATCGAAGTTATCCGCTCGCTCGCTCGCCGCCGCCCCTTGACGCGTCGCACCTCTCCACACTCAAGACAGCCAAGCCTGAAGCTTGTGTAAGATAGGCTCCCAGCCTGTCACGGCAAGCCAAGCATCTTCCCACTTCCCGCTTCCATCTGCCAAGCCAACTCACCAAGAGAGTCAACGATATGCGAAGTGATCGCAGATGGTTGATCAAGATTTTCTTTGGAGAGGCTAGACATCTTTTGACTTCCACGCTGAGCCATTTGACTGCCAAGATGGATAACCTTAAGCTTGGCCCGGACACGTAGGTATTTCATGCTGATATGATACAAATCAATTTTTTCCCCTTTGTCTCTCTGTTGCAACCTTTACGTTGTAGATGAATCGAGGCCCGCTGCAGGCCGGCAAGGGCGTCTTTGGTCCGATTCGTGGCGTAACCGTCTTCACGCCGTTAAAAGACCAAACCCACAAGCAGACCCTCCCCTGTAGCCGATCGCCGATAACGAATCATGCATGTCTCCGTTTAAGCTAAGCCAATTGGTGCTGGCTAATGTGATTCTTTTGTCGCCAATGAAAACACCATGCGATTTGTACAAGAATTCAGTACGTTCTGGAGCGTGCCAAGTTAATTGAGATATGAAAATCCTTGACCATCGTCAGACGCATTGGTCCGGCTTTATTTCTCAGGTCTAGACGAATCATGGACCCATATGGAGTACATATTGTAATAAGTTTGTGACGTGACATCACCACTCGCATTAGTGACGGCTGCGAACAACACAATGTGGGATCTTCTGCTTCAAAGACCATGATAACAAACATGCGCCGACCCAGCAACCAAAGTTTATTCCATCGTACTGATGTCTGTCTCTTCGACTCGCCACATGTACCACATGAAGAGACTTCGATATGGCGAGAACTTGTTCGACAACTCGGTCATATCTTGTTCTGACATGTACTTGAATTTGCCGCCCTTGGATTTGAGCTTGGCGATGTCCCGCCCGACGAATGCAGCCATACCTCTCTGCACACCTAGATCACCGAGCGAGAATACGTCCATTCGCTTGAGCCCGAAGCACGCAAACATTTCGACAGACCACTTTCCGAGACCCCTCACAGCGATCAACTTTTCCATGACCTCCTCATCCGAGGCATCATGAAGCATTTGAGCACTCAGCTCCCCACTGGCAAACTTCTCTGCAAGACCTTTGATGTATTCGGCTTTACGTTGTGATAGTCCTGCTGTTCGAAGCTCCTCGATCGATTTAGCAGCCACTTGAGATGGATGCGGGAATCGTACGCCTGGTTGCTCCTCGAACAACGTGAGGAACTTGGCCTTTATAGACTTCGCTGCTGCCCCTGATACCTGCTGGCTGATGATTCCACTCGACAGGTTCTCAAACGGATCGATCTTCTCTGCCAGGCCTTCTGGTGAAAACACTCGGCAGTGGTGGTTTTCCACCAGGGGCTTCATGCGAGCATCAACTTTGATGAGATGGTCACATGCTTCTTTCAGCAAGTTCTCTGTCGTTGTTTTGACCTGGGGCGCCTTACTAGGCGAGACGGTCTCAATATCTCGCGATGTGATCAGCCTTGATGACTCTGGTGAAAGAAGAGTTGCATTTGTCAGCCTGGGGTTTGCAAGTCGTGTCACCGCTGCACTGCGAGGCTTCTTGGTAGAGCTTATAGGCTCAGCAAAGGCTCCGGCAGCAGCTGGCGTCGGTGTCATTGGCGGCGGAGCTGCAGGAGTTGCAGGTTTTCCTTGTGCGCGCTTCCTTGGAGGCGTGGATGGCGCCTGTTGTTCGTCTTGAACAATGGCTGCTTTACGCTTGCGGCCACCGCTTTGTGATGTAGGCTTGGCCGGTGGTTCTATCTTTGTCGAAGACATAGTGCTAAGACGTGTAGATCTTCTTGTCGCGGCCATTATGCGAGTTGATGTGAGTTCTGTGCTGGACCGAAGTGCTCGTGACGGCAATGTGAAAGAATGTACAGCTCGAGTGTGATGGTGTCGTAAGAGCGCAAGAAGCATGTGGTACTTCAGTTATGATGAGTACCCCGCTATCTTTCGGGTTGTCTTGTAACAAAGCACAGCAGATGAGTTCTTTGGGTTTGTAAATTGCCTTATTCTTGCAGGTGAGAGGGATATTTATCTTTTAGTTATTCATGTTGATGAAGAAGGAGCCGTCTACTTGTGGCAACTATGCCCTGTCTATGTCATTGGCCGATCTCTTGGCGAATTTGGAACCAAAGACGTCAGCAATGAAGATCCAATTGGATTTGACTGTTGAGCTTCCAACTACCACATATCAACGGTAGAATGGATGGCAGCTATGGAATATATCGTCTGCATATTCTCTGCATATAATTCGTATCTTGATACACATTGCTCTAGCTATTTGGTGGTGAATGCCAATGGACGACATGAGGTAAGCGTGGGTTTGTTCAATCTTTTCATGTCTTATACACTTCTTGCTTTCTCCAAGCTCGATGCTACTCCCCGGACTTGAGGTACGTGGATTTATATGGAGTTAGAGCCTCTAGAAGAAAATAAAGCAGAAGCAAGAAGTAAGAGACTACAGAGTACAACTTCATAAATCGTAATGTCTAAACTGTAGGGTAAGCACCTGTCTCCTGATGTTGACGACACCTGTTTCGACTCAAAGCCACCTACCTACTGGAGCACTGAGCCAATGGCGGTTTAGCGGGATTGGAGGCTCTCTAAGGGCCCCTGTCCCAGCAACATTGCAGCACTGTTCAACCAACGAGAGCCACCAAAGTGCTGATCTCAGCTGTCGCAACGTGGATGGATGGGCAATGTTATTCAACAACATCCAACATTCTCTTTTAGACCTGCCTTCTTCCAACGCATACCTCTCGATCTACTCGATCAACTATAGAGAGCCGCCCGCACACTCTTTTTCGGCCTCATCTTCTTAGTCCTGGTCAATACGAAGACTGTTCAATCTTGGAATTGTTCTGGATACGCTAGACCTCTTGCGCGACAGCAACAACCTCGAAGCACCAAGCGAAACCCCTGTTCAACGGCATATCAGTTAATTAGGGTGCCCTCCGTCCACGAGAACATACGAATTGGCTTGAGCTGTACCAAAGCTTCGAATTGCATAGGAACGAATAATCGATAGATCCATTGCGACACTGGGCGCATCGGAAGAACACCACACTTGAGATCTCACGTGGTCGCTAAAAACAAACCGCGAGAAGGGTCAGATCGACATCACTGTTGTTGCGCCTGCGACGGACGACTCAACTCGCACGATAGAGTGGACGGCAGCTACCGGAAGTATTCGCCATGCTTCTCCCACATGGTGGACTTAATTGGAAGGCCGCAAAGGCCCAAATGTCTCAGGGCAGGGTGCTACGTAGCAACTTGACTCGATCACGTTTGCTTCTCCTAATAGGAATAACTGGTATTGTCATGCTGTTATACCGTAGTTTTCGTGCAACACCACCTGGGCCTCAAAAGTCTGCACACTCATTGCAGAACCCGACACATAGTGATTTGGCTGACATGATTATAGTGTTCGCTGTTGGGGCCCAAATAAGTCACCAATGGAGATGACACCGAACGAACATGCCTTATGGAATGCACACATGCAGACGCCGGTCCTTTTCAACCACCACAAACCTCTTAAAGTCGAATCCCCCTCGATCGAACACATTGATCTGAACCCGATCACCTCTACTCCACAAGCAATCACCCGAAACGAACGAGTACTGATCCTCACACCTCTGAAGGATGCTGCTCCCTTCCTCAAACACTACTTCAAACTCGTTGCTGAGCTCACCTATCCTCACCACCTGATCGACTTGGCCTTTTTGATATCCGACTCAAGAGATGACACCCTTGCTGTACTCGCTTCCGAACTGGACCACTTACAAAAAAGGAAGGATGCGGTACCTTTTAACAGTATCACAATTATTGAGAAGAACTTCAATTTCCACCTCAGCCAGAATGCTGAGCAAAGACACGGCTTTGAAGTACAGGCGCCGCGCCGCAAAGCTATGGCGAAGGCAAGAAATTACCTCTTGGCCACCGCCCTGAAGCCAGAGCACTCATGGGTGTATTGGCGTGATGTCGACATTGAGGAAGCACCCAGACGAATTATTGAAGACTTCATTGCCCATGATCGAGACATTTTAGTACCAAGTAAGTCTAGGCGACACGATTCTCGAAACATGGTGAAGCTGACTTCTTCGAGACATTTGGTTCCATAGATTTGAGAAGGGTGTCGATATTGAGGGCAGATGTAAGTACCAAATATACCAATTCTGGGATCTAAAAAGTTACTGACGCAAAACTGCAGTCGACTACAACTCGTGGATCGAATCGGACAAGGCCCGAAAACTCGCCAATAGCTTGCCGAAAGACACAGTTATTGTTGAGGGCTATAAGGAGTTCGATACAGGACGCGAGTACATGTGCAGAATGGGAGACTGGCGTGAAAATAAAGACGTAGAGCTTCAACTTGATGGAATTGGCGGTGTCAACATTCTCGTCAAGGCAGACGTCCATCGATCAGGTGCGTACTTAAATATGTCATGGGCCGAATTCGCAACTAACAGTATCCCTAGGCATCAATTTCCCTGCCTATGCTTTTGAGAACCAGGCCGAGACCGAAGGCTTTGCCAAGATGGCTAAGCGAGCTGGTTATCAAGTCATTGGTCTGCCCAACTACGTCGTCTGGCATTTTGATACGCAAGAAAAAGGAAGCAATCTATAAAGACGTTAAGTTTGAAGCGTAGACTTTGAGTCGAGCTCTTACGTGCCGTATAATCTACAACCTACAACCTAGTCAGCCGGCTTTTAGACCGGCCAGCCCATACACGCAGACCCACAACGTTACGCTTGTTAACGTTTCCAATATTCATCTCGACTACCTGGAGCCGACATCCAAGCTGAGCTTGGCGTGCGTGCAACAAAACACTATTTCTTCTGCAAATAAGTTATTACACTCGACTTTGACACGATTTATCGTTTGTCTGATGCAGTCTATGTTGGCGCTACGGGGAATTATTTGGGGAATGGGCTAAAAGCGAAGCAAATGCTTTGCTGTAATGTTTGGACACTGGTTTCTTGCTAGTTGAGATATCTGTCATGTGTCGTATCTTAGCAGTAATGCGTATAGAGAGAAAGTGAGGCATCCATACGTGAATGAATTGGCGAAGATTGGGACAATATGTGTAATATAAGATTTTTGAGTTACTTGTTTGAGTTGGACATTATCCTCAATATTGCCGGAAGATTAATCATGTATTGTATAATGTGTAGCCGAATATCTGGGTTTAGAAGTCAAGAACATCCACTTCTAGAGCTTGATTCTCACAAAGTTTGATGCGCAGGGGTGGGATCATTTTAAGCTCTCAATTGTTTCAAAGATAAAAACTCATAGGCAGATCTTGCCAGAGTGATCAAATAGATGAATGATCCGAGCCAATGTGATGCTGATCCATAAAGCTATTTAGTGAACATAGACCCAAAGAGTTTGAATTAAAGGTTGACTGACAAGCATCAGCCGTAAATATGTTAGATATCGATATGGGAATAACCTCATGTTTTAATTCGCGTGACGCCGAGGACACGAGCGAATCAAGCTTTCCACTTCGGGTTTGACCATGTGGATTTTGCGTCACATGGAACCTGAGCGCGGGATCTCTCTTGATCTTGCAATAAGGTGGATAACCCCACATTATGCAATTAAGAGGAAATGGCTGGCAAGGCCCAGGGTGCCGTCATCACACAGGCAACGATAAGAGTCCCGCAGGCTACCTTCACCACAACACTACCTAGGACGACGACGCTGACGACGACGATATCGAACGAAACAACGCATGGGGCATCTAAAACCGCTCTCGCTCATTTAATCCTAAAAACTTCGGTTGACCTACGTGACACCATCGGCTATAGTCCTCTTCCAGCCTGGCCCCACTACCCAACACTGAGTCGAGGGTCTTTACGCCATTTCCCGCTCCGACAACGTAAAACGCGATCAACTCCTCAAGAGGAACAGGACGAGCGCTCCCTGTCCCTCATCCTTTTAAACCCATTCCCGTCAATCTTAAGCGATCAGCGACTGCAAACATGTGGGGTTGGTTCGGTGGCGCCGCGGCCCAAAAGCGCAAGGATACTCCCAAGAATGCGATTCTCGGGTTGCGATCACAGCTTGACATGCTGCAGAAGCGTGAGAGACATCTCCAAACTCAGATCGATGAGCAGGACGCTGTCGCACGCAAGAACGTGAGCACAAACAAGAACGGTATGCGACTATCTCGGTGAGCAGAATTATGCGGGGCGGAGATGCTGATCCAGATGGTAGCGGCCAAGGCGGCTTTACGGCGCAAGAAGACACACGAGCACTCGCTGGAGCAAACCGTTGCACAGATCGGTACGCTTGAGCAGCAAATCAACTCGATCGAGTCAGCCAACATCAACAAGGAGACTCTGGCGGCGATGAACAACGCCAACGAGGCGATGAAACACATCTACAAGGGCCTCACGGTGGACAAGGTGGATGCGACAATGTGCGTTCTCGACTTTCCCCCATACGCTATGTTGTGCCAGGTGTGAGCTTTTTACTGATTTCGTGATACAGGGACGAATTGAACGAGCACAATGCTATGAGCGACGAGATTGTCAACGCTATCACTTCAAGGACGTTGGGTGATCCGATTGACGATGAGGATCTGGAGAATGAGCTGGACGAGCTACAACAGGAACAGCTTGATGAGCAGATGCTCAAGACAGGCAGTGTCCCAGTATCAGATGCTGTACACAAGCTGCCCACGCCAGCTAGCGCAGAGCGTAAGTGTCCCGGCCAGATCAAGTTTTGTTCAATGACTGACAGGCTACAGCTGTATCGAGCAAGAAGCAGGCAGTCGAGGAAGACGACGAGGAAGCCGAGCTTCGGAAACTACAGGCCGAGATGGCCATGTAAAATTGCCATTAGAGGAATTTGATGATTGCATAGCATTTAGTTGGTTGGGACCGGGGGCAAAGCTACGTTGCTTGTGGCATGTTTTTATCACAGACAAGAGATGGCTTGGTGGTATCCTGAGCTTCCCATGCCCTGAGGGATTTGTTGTTCTATCGTGGGTGTTATGTCGGCGTCGGCGTCTTGAGACTGTTGTTGATCCTTGCAGTTTGCGAAACACTGTCCATCTTTTGCCTAGGAATATGGCTTGATCATTGCGTTCGTCAACATCACATGGGACTTTGATGATTATGCGACTGAAAAGTCTGCACTTGATCAGAGATTTGAGTGATGGGGAACGAGCATTGAGGTGGCAGAGAATCTAGATCTTCAATGCGAATATATCCTGTAAAGTTGGCCATGAAGTGTTGCCTAACCAAGATGACATGTATGCCAAGATGGTAGGTAATTACAGCACTACATTATTTTTCTCGTTACAATTGGATGAGGATGCGAGCATCATGAGACGTGCAGGTGGGATGTATGATATGATGGGGATAAGCCATGGAATGCACTGAGCTTCAGAAGCAGACCTATGGTGTGAGTATCGTAGAAAGCGATAGTGCTTATATTCTTTGGCTATTAGAACCCGAAGTAGACCAAGAGGGTGTGGGTCAGTTCGCTATTTGATTGACTCTCGTATGCCCGATGTAGTAGAAGTGAAACAAGGACTGTCTCTTGGTCAGCCTTAACCTTGTCTCTTAGAGATCTCGCAACGAACCGAGATGTGGAGGTGTAGTTGAGACGAAGTCACCCTTCAGCCGGCCCCATATGTGACCAGTTCTAGAGACAACTTTCGGTAGAAGATAGAGGAGGTGAGTGATAGAACTAGTTCACCGTAACCAGCCAACCCACTTACAAACTAGCCAAGATGTAAAACAGTGCAGTAATAGACGTGGACGTAAAAGTTATCACATCCCACGTTGACATTAACATTAACATTATAACAACTATAATAAAGGCTGTCGATCTGCAAAGAGCGGCCGACCTCTGCTAGACCTTCACATCGAGGTTATACAGGCGCCGTAATTGGACAGAGACAGCTTCACGTGATCAATCACGGCGGCTCCTGCTGGCTGGTTGGCTGTTAGCAGTTGACGCCCAAAGGACCCCTCTCCCGCGTCTAAGAGCGGTACGTCCAACTCCAACCAGTCACAGCACGAACTGTAACCGCCGCAACATGAACATGGATTCTTGGGGTCGAGTTTCGCATCGACTGATGCCTCACTCCCACGCAAAAATAGCTTCTTGCAGCAGTAGCAGCCTCTTTTCGGATCCAGCCTCTTCCATTATGACGACAGAGAGCGTTGAAGGGGCCCGCTCTGGCGGCTCCATGGCCCTTTGAGCTGAGGAAGAGGCTTGCAGTTGCAGGACTATACACAATGTCCCAGGCTCCCAGGTTCCCAGCGTGGCCAGCAAGCGCTGGCCCTTTTCAGCCTTTGGCCTCATCACGATTGAGTCTCCGAGCTATAGCAGGAGACGGCGGCTGCTGCTGCTGAGAAACAAATGCAACTTCCTCCTCTTATGTCCCCTTGTTTCCTGTGCATTCATCGTGACTGTGTTTCGCATTTCCTTTCCTCTTTTCCTTCTGTTGTCTGTGACCACTTGTGCGAACTCTCACTCACTAATCGTCCTTTCATCTCTTTTCCCTTTTCTTATTTTCCTTATTCTTTGTTACGACTGCTCATGAATACACTTCGTTGAGATGCTGGCCATCTCCTTTAATAGGATACCCTTCTCTATAGGTGAGCCTACCAGCTCAACATCTTCGGCCCCGAGCTGGGACTGACTATTGTGTCTTAAGATGTTTCGTTGTAGAATGGCCAGTTGGCCATTTTCCTTCGTGGCGACATGGTTGATCTTTTGTGTAACCGCCGTACTGGCAACTAATCTCTCCAACGATTTCTCGCGATTGATTCCCAGCTGTGCTGAGGAATGCTTCGCATCTTTCCTAAACGTCAATTATGTCCTCGACAACTGCAGTGGAACGCCTTTGTTGGACTGTTTATGTTCTCGAAGGGGGGCCTCGGGCTTTACCTTGGGTGAAGGCGCTATGCAATGCATCTCTGCCGAACGCTCCATTGGATTTTGTTCTATAATCGAAGCAAATGGTATGTTGTACACAGTACCGAAGGTGTTGAAATAGAGTTACTTACACAGAGCCAGATCGAGTCATCGAGAACGCGTATGACATGTGCCGCGGGAAGCCTAATGCTGTACACCCTACACATCTCACTATCACAGCAACATTGGTTTTGGCCCCTTCAGGAGGAGGCGTTGTTACCTTTCCTTCGGTGATTACGACTAGAGCTAGGACTACGTCAAGTTCGGATACATCAAGCACTATTCGGACGTTGCCAACAACTCTAGTCATCGATACGTCTTCACCTCCTGTTATTCCGAGACCGTCAACGAAAACCACGATAAGATCGACAATCCGATCGACAACTGAGGAGCAAACCTCTACCGATTCTTCAGATGGTGCCACTACTGATTCAGAGATCATTTCAGTTACTGAGCCGCCGATTACTAGATCTACGACCTTCAAAACATCGACATCTGTGACGACATCAGAGACTGAGACTACTTCCAGCACAGAGGTAGTTGGCGGCGCTGGAGGAGCGAGTAAAGACGAGGACGATGACGAATCAGACAAACTATCTACCGAACAGGTGGCTGGTATATCAGTAGGCGTCCTTGCAGCTGTTGGAGTTGCAGTTGGGGCCATCGTGCTGGCGAGATACTACCGACGAAGAAAGTACCCTCATATCAAAACCGGTTTCCTTCCTATGAGGGATACATGGGGTTATAAGCCAGCCCGATCTGACAACGGTGGACACAACTCTTGGATGATCCACCAACTTCGTCCTGATTTGGATCCTACAAACAACCCACCACCACCGCCTGCTTATAATCGGAGGAGCATCAAGCCCGAAGCCATCGGCGTAGCGTTATCACCTCCCCCTTCGAACCGCAACACCGCTCACTCGTCGCCACTGAGACGACTATCAAAACTTCTCCCTGCAAAGCCCACACTACCAGATCTGTCCAACGGAGCTACTAATGAGAAGCCTCTGCCTCTTCTGAAACCAGAATGGGGAGAGACTGGACGCCAGGTCGCTGGGCTACCGGTAGGAAGCGAGGACCCTCAAGTACCACCACCAACACTGGCGGTGCCAATTGTTGCCTCACCAGCAAGATCCAGGCCCATGGCCCCTGTACCACCCAAGCTGTATATCCCTCCCGCGGAAACGTCTGCAGCAGCGATTCCAGCAACCAACAACCGCGAGAGCAATGTGACTGAGTTTGAAGAAGATCGAACATCAATATCCCCTAATGCCAACACCCAGGTTTGGAGGCCACCACCAACAACGCCCCTCTCAGCAACGACTTACTATGTCGCTGATCAGTATGGCAACTGGGTCCTGGGCAATCCCAAACGCGCCTCCGTAGTAGCGCGGGGCTCACAAGACTCCAAGGGATCTCAAGACGGGGCACCAAAGCCAGCTCCCAAACAAGACAATGCCCCTTTTGGTAATACGGAACAAAACGATGTCAGGACGCTTGCTCCCGCAGCTCAGATTGTCCCCGCAGGATCACAGTTCAGACCTGGAGGACCTCGCCCGCAATATCCTTCTCCCTTCTTCTCATCACAACAGTCTCAACCACGACGCAGCGCCTCTTCTCGTCGCTCCATGACCAGACCCCTGACTCGACCCCGTGAAGATTCCAGTAGTAGTAGTGCCACCATCATCACTACTTCAACCGATTCTTCCTCAAGCATCCCCTCTTTGGCGCTTGAACAGCAAGTCAGCCTCTCCCCTGTCGTTGAGTCTCCCCAGTCAGTCCGGAATCGCCAACAGCAGCCCCAGATCCCACCTCGAGACCCTCGACGTGCTAGTCAGATGGGAAGTTCAAGCGAGAGCGTTAACATGAGATCTGTCCCTCCCTCGCGCCAGATCGTGTATAGTCCTCCTGGACAGCCAAGCCCGACTTTGGGAATGATGCAGCCTCCGACTGGAAACTACCCAGCTCTGCGGCCACAACCACAGCCAGCTCCACAAAGCACTGAGCCCATCGCCAACGCAGGACTCGAGACAACCTCTCCCACGATGCGCATCGTTGATCCCTCCCCTGAACCCGAGGAGACCGCAGAGTCCTCAGCTATTAACCCAAACCAAATTCGAGCTTCCCCTTACTACTATGATCCACCATATCCTGAGCCTCTTCAAACTCGCCAACCCTCACAACACCGTCGTTCCGCTTCGGGCCCTCAACCCCAACAGTATCGACCATACCAGAGGCCTCCCTCGTTCCAGCCATCTCCTCGTCAGCAACAAGAAGCTTGGCAACCCGTTCAGCGTCTGCATGCCCATCATCACCAGCAACAACGCCAATACCACCAACCGCAGCAGCAAAACGCCCGGCAGCCTACCCAACGTATGCCTCCATCATACCAATCATTCCAGCAACAACAGCCTCTGCAACCATACCAGCGTCCACAACAGCAACAACAACCCTACCAACAGCCACCACAGATGTACCCATCTTTCCAGGCTCGACAAAGCCAACAGCCCCATCCTCGCAACCAAGGTGGATATCAATTTTATCAACAATACCCAGCTCAGCAGCAGCCTCAAATCCATCCCTCCATGTATCAAAGCTACCGCCCCCCTCAACCTACAAACCCGCCGCTTACTCAGTCTGGGAGCCAAGATTCACTACTTGCCAAGCGTGTCGGCTCTGGTCGCGCCGCCGATATGACTATTGGTACATATCAAAGTAAGGCCCCCAAGTGGGATCGCGATGATCAAAACAAGACGCCTCCAAATTTTCCCTTGTCGCCTCATTGGAAGCCAACATTGACCCCTACAAGGCGAGGAGACGACCTTTTCCTCAACGTTCAGTAAAAAGCATACTCATCAAGGCATAACCAACATGTATCTTGGCCGTCCCTTTCTTTTGTGAAATAGATATCAAAACACTCTTGTATAACAGTTACGCATTTGGAAGTTATAATGGGCATGAGCCATAGACTGGAAGTAAAAGGCACCAGGGCACAGACGAGCTATTAGGTCAAATATCCTTGTATACACTACACCACCTTAGACATTCATTCTAATTTTATAAGGTCAATCTGTTACGACTCCAATCCCCTCTTTGTCCCTTAGACTTTAAGCTTTTCCACGCTGTTTGATCTAGCTTCAGTTTCGTCTTTGTTCTCTTCCTTGATAGTCTGGCCCATTACACACTCCCTCTCAACAAACTGTCGTGGCTGCTGAGATGATTCACTCGGTGTACCAACAGGATCAAGCGTATCCAACTCCAGGTCATGAAACGTCTGCTCGCTGCTTTGGTTGCTCCGTCGGAGACGACTTCCATGTCTTCTCAAACTCCCTCGTCTGAAGAATCCGTGTGCATTTTGTCGCATATCATCAACGTGATTTTCCAGTGCAACATCCAGGGCGTCTAACCCCTGATCCAGTGTATCGCGGTTAAGGTGCACTCCTGCATCTATGAGTTTATTTCTTCTTTGAATATCTTGCCATCTTGTCAGGTTCCCCATTTCCAATACATTCATCCGACGATTCTTGCCAACTGGGTTTCCCGTCATCGCGGGCCGCCAAGCATAATCCTCTTCCATCATTGCTCGCGGATCATTTGGCATAGAGGCTCGACGTTTTGTCGACCTCCGACGAGCTTGGGTGATCTTCTCCATCTCCTCCGACTTTGAACGGGGTATGATGAGCACGTTCTTGAACCGTATGAGAACAAGTAGCAATAGAACGGTCAACATAAAGAGTGTACCTGCTACAATGCTTGTAGCGACTTGCTGACCAAGTTTGCGAGTTACATGGCCACCCAGCGCAGTCGAGCCTGCTGCCAGGATATATGATAAGGAGTGTATTATCGCGAACCCTGCTGTCACTCTTGGAAATGATGAGTAGTTGGTTCGCCGCTGGTCTTGGCCTAAGGGGTCACGGTGGCGGCCGACCATACCAGGAGTCAGATCTGATGTGTCAAAAGTTTCCATGATGAGGCCGTTGCATTCCGCAATTGCAAGACAGGACAAGAAGCCCATACAGAGGGCAAAGAACGCAGGTGCGCCAGAACTGATTGGAGGCCCAGACGAGACAGCAGTGTAGCAGGCACCACCGATAGGCAGCGCGATGGTAAAGGTGGCCCGGCGAATGAGATGCGATGACCAAACCACCTTTTTGCCTATTGACTCACGATTAGAATTACCCTCCCGGTGCCGAGATCTCGAGAAGAAGCTGGCCTTCTGGAAAGGCATTGCAAGAACAGCACCAAGGGCAATTGCGGCAACATGCAAGCCGACATATGGCGACCGTAGGTGGTAGAATCGAGATACAAGTGAGCCCAATAGAATTATCACAAGAACGACCTGTGCGTAAATCCATGCGACATAGACAGCCATAACAGCGAAGCCAGGTTGCTCAAGCATCTCCAAGGATAAACGAACTCCATGATATGCTTCCTGGCCCCACCACTTGGGACCTGTCTTGATTCGGTGCATCATGACTTCTCCTCGGGCCAAACGACGTGAGATATCTCCTCCAGTTCGAACTTCTGCAATTGACCGCCGAAACGCAGACCGCCGTACTTCAGGGCATACAACATTGAGGATCAACACCACCGCAATTAGCATGATGCTGACATAAAATCCCCACGCGGGCGGATGTTTGTCGATTATGGCTGCACCGATGAGAAAACCCAGACCAAGAGATCCAATCCAGCACCAAGTCCAGATACCGAGCCAAACCCCCATACCACCACCATGTCTCCTGGCGTCAAATTGGTCAACAATTTCTTGATGGGGATGCCTACACATCAACGATGCACCGAACAGGTCCGTCAGAATTGAGTGGAAGTTCATGCTGGCGAACCCTAATGAGCCCCCCATCAACGTACGCGAGACCAATAGTAGTACCCTCCAAGAGGTGGTGTTTGTCAGCCTTTGGCTGCTAACGGCGATTGCTTGTGGGAAAAGCAGTGGCATTGCAAGGATGAGACTTGACATGATGTAAGGCTTGCGACCATGAAGTAAAGGTAATGGCCAGAGAAAGAATGAGGGCAAAGCAAGCGCCAGGAAACAACCCGTGTTACCATGGACAGCAACGTGCGATTGATCGACGATGTAGTACTGAATTGATGGAACAAGGCCTGTATAGATCCCAAGAAGCACTCCAATGAGAGCTGTGCTCAAACAAGCGACAGAGGCGACGAAACGTTTGCGAATTGGTGACCAGTCTCTTGCAATTGGCTGCCTTACATGCGACTTGGGGAGATTGAATCCTTGCATGTCTCGAAGACTAACATGGGACCTCTTTCGTAAGTTGATTCCGTGTTCGTTATGTAGTCTTCTTCCTGCAATGTCATGGCCCGGCAAGGCGTCATGGCCGGACCCGGTTCGGACGCCCGATGAAACGTTCAAAGCTGCAGAGCGTTTGTGAACTGTGGAATTTTCTCGACTACCTTCTTGTTGATCGGGCCCGAGAAAATTGTTTGGGTTGACAAGGTCCCCTAGCATAACAGTTTCAAGTTTAGGGTCTGCTTTTCTTGCCCGGCTCTGCCTTCCAGGCATCCGACTCAGTGAGGCACGTGGTGGTGGGGTGCTGTATCGTCTTCGCCCAATGCGAGATCTTGTTTGAAGATCTTTATACGTCCCAGAATAGCTCTCGACGATATCGACCAGTCGTGGACGCTTGGGAATGTTCGTGGAAGTGGCAGAACGACTGCACTCTGGTCTTATTGGACAGGTCGTATCTTCTCTGCTCATGCCAAGAACTTGGAAATTCTCATGAGTATTATGCACGGCTAGTTCGTCCGATCCGTTGATGTTAACACGGCTATCCGTTGCAAGATTATTGTTGATGCGAGCTGCGGCTTCCGAATGGTCGGCAACCTCTAAAGCCAGTAAAAGTGCATTATCAAGGAGTCTTTCCAGATCGTTGAAAGTACGGTTGAATGATGTCCCATCTTCTTCGTGAACTGATTTATCAGATGGATTTGACCAGACCGATAACCGACGGAGACCTCTGCTGCTTGGTAACAGGGGCTCTGATGGGCGTCGATCATCTGCTCTGATAGACTTGGTTCGAGGAGGAAGATCTGTTAGTCGTGAACTGTCCGATCTTGCTGTGGTTGATAATTGGTTGAGCCAATTGCTTTTCCATAAATAATTCATGATGGATCCAGAAGACCGGCTCCGTCCTGAATGTCCGGTACAAGCAGCCGATCGCTCACAATCCCGGTGGCTTTCATCGCCATTTCTCAAATCGCCTGAATGGGCCTCAGCCGGTACGACACCGCTAGACTGCTCGTTGGTGCTGATGGAAGTTTCCATACCATCTTGGCCGTAATTATCGGGGGGAATTGCATAATCGCTATGGCTAGAGGCGCCATGTGCTTGTGCGTTGTGGGGGAGACTGTTGTTTAGACGAATTTGACTGACCCCGCCTCCAATCTGATTTGGGATCTTCTCGAAGGGTTTCTGATCGTTGACCGTATTGGAGTTAAGACGCATGCGTACCTTAGCACAGCCACCCTCGCCCTCAATGCTATGGACCGTCCGCAGCCCACTACTATGGCCCAAGTCTTCCAGGAGAAGGAACTGAGGCTTCTAGCCATCTCCAACGAAGACGTTATTCGAGTTGCCCGAACTACTTTGAGTAGAGTGACAGACTTGTAGTTCGTCGCGTGATGTTTCCATGGGCTCAATAGAGGTGTAAAGCTCGGCGAGTGCTACGGTGCCTTTGGAGGGATGGGTATCTTGTGAAAGCATTAAAGGTTTCGTACGAATGCTATCTATAGCCGATCCGTTCTGCGGCGATGATGGTTTGTGGTATGGGGGACCAGAAATAGCACCAAGGCCCTCTGCGAGTGGCATACTTGATTTGGTCTTAGAGAACGGAGTCGAGGCCGGTGAAGCAGGTTTGTCTTTGCTTGCGAACTTCGAGCCGTTGAATGATGTTTTGTGGAGGCGATGTCGAGAAGTAGTATCCAGGCTCGCGTCTATTCGTTTAGAAGCAGCTGGCTTCTCAGCCTCATCCTTTGATATATCCAGGGATGCTCGATTGCTGGGAGGAGGTGTATGCTCAAAGTCTCCAACATCGTCTGAAGCGACTCCCTCTAACTCTACTTGAGGGAGCAGGGCTCGAGTATGACCTATGAGTGCGGAAAACATGTTGGAGTCTTGCGTTTCTAGTGCTGATACAGGTAGCTGTAGTGAAATACGAACCACAGTGGTAGCGCTGCCTTGTGATGACGAGGAAGCCTCGCGGTAGCGAGGCAGTTTCTCTGAAAGGTGTTTTGACAGAAGAGGTTGTTCAATAGTATTGTTGGCTACGGTTTGAATGGCTTGAGTTGATGAAGTATTAGATGGGGATAATCGGTCAATGGACATGAGGTCATTTCCAACAGGCAAAGAATGAACACAGGCGCAGCATCAAAATAAGATATGAATGCTGCAGTTATTGAAAGAGAGAGAGAGGGAGAGGATGATAGGAGGCGGATGATGAAAAGAGAAAGGGAGAGAGGAGAGGGTGGTGGGCGATGATGGTGATGGAGAGTTACCAAATCACGATTGGAGACGATGCAGTCGTTGATGGTTCCGCTGTGGTCATTGAAGGCGGCAGGTGGGATGATGCAATACCTCCTTTTGGTAGGTGCTTCTATCTCTACGTGGGAAGGTGAGGTCAGGCCTGACCAGATCAAGGCAGCTCTTGCTACGGGGACCTGAAGTATAACAGTAATATTTTAGTTCGAATCGACGATTATCATGACGATATGCTAACCTCATCTGCAACAAAACCTGACTCGTGTATAAGGCTGAGAATGATACTACGCTAGTAACATGATGTTGATCGTAACAGAGTCTAACAAAAAACCCTTGATACAGACCTGATCCAAGTGTCGTCCCGGCCCAGACCCTGTAACTCATTTACACAAGATACCTATTCTATATTCTCAGCCCACAAGCGCGAGCGCTACATATCCCCTGGCTTAGACGAGCGACCCCTGTTAAGTGTCCCTTTTTACAGAAAAACGCCTTGAGCTCTCCACCAAACGTCATACCCCTGCATAAAGTGCCCGGCAGTCCAGGGATCGTCGAGCCTAATTCCTGGAGAGTTTCCGCCACCGTCAGCCTGGGATGGGGCACCGACTAGCCGACCTCAGCCGTTTTCTGACAGACGAGCCAAGCCAAGCCCTTTCGGTGGAACCCATAAACGCTACCTATGGGCCCGGCACAGTACAGTACCTACAGTATAGTACAGTACTGCCGGGTTGGTGCTAGGTACCGTTACTCTTGCGGCTCACCTCAGCCATGGGTGAGTTTCTAGGGCAATAGACCAATCAATTTGCTATATCTACCAACTCTCAAGATGCAAGCTTCAGGTAACTCTTCTATCGTGTCAGACTCGTGAAATCCAGGGGGGTGAGCATGCTGTTCAAGCCAATTGCACTTGAGAATCCGAGTTCCCCTTAGACACTGCATATGTCATCCCAACTTACCGACCACTCGGTTGTAAGATGCGATGCTTTTCTGCACGGGATTGTTACATCCGAGAATCCAAGTAACAAGCATTTAAGAATATGGTGTAATACGGAATGCTGTATTGCAAGTGTGGACGAATCCATCAAGTCCTAAGCGAGTCCTTAACTCGACTTCAACTTTCAACTATGTTACGCAGTCCTCCAGCTAGTAACACATCCATATCTTCACTCCCAATTACAGAGTACACCATCTCCTATGCGTGTCCCATCTCGTCTACACAAAACAAAATCCCCCGAATCCTTGGCAACCCGACCGATCGTCTCACACCCTTGAATAGTTCCCTGCAGCGCGCCAGTGCGCCTAATCGCGCACCGCCCGCAAATCACACCAAGCCCCAGACCTCCTTGTCATCCGCCTCAAAAGTTTCCTGAATAAAACAGCCGAAATCCTTCTCGAGCCAGGTTTCGCGTGATTGGCCTTGTCCATGCCCAGCACACCCATCCTTCCCGCGTGGCTCGATCTGAGAATCTGCCGGGGTGGGAGGCCTAATAATAGGTCACGCTACCGGCCGTGCTTTGTACTACGGTACAGCACCGTGAACATCACATATCCATAGGCTTAGACACCTGTTTCGAACTTGCTGATTGCTGCAAGGCTATGACTTGGCTTGCATCTCACAGGTGTTTACAGATATGTCTGCCTTGTGCCTACAATCCTAAACTCAGCACTTGGACTCTGGTGCCTTATGTTCGACATGAGGCCTCCTTGCGATGAATCTGACAACAGTTCTTGCCAAAGCTACCTACAAGTTATTAGTTTCAAGTTTATACACTTCTATCAAACTAAAAGATTATGTGCCTGGGTCCGTACATGTATCGGCCGAGCACCCCAAGGCTTCAGAGCCTATTGCGGGGACTTGACTTCATATACCCCACTTTACGTGATGATCGTGACGATGAGTTAAGACTAAATTTCGATCTTCTGTCATAGCCCGACTATTGTAGACCAAGTAAATGATGGAGAGAATCTTGCAAGTAACGAGTAGAGAGTGTTATCTTTTATTTCTATGACATATTGAGCGCTCAGCGCTATAGTTCCTGCTGTTTGTCATATAATTGGGAAGCCAGTCCCTAAGAAAAAACACCATGACAATTGTGACTGCTGCAGTCAATGCGTCGTGAAAGTCGTGTACCCTGGGAACAGGAAGAGGTGAGAAAGAGGTTTGAAACAATAAAAGGAGCTCCCAAGCGGAAGTCTTCCCCAGAAAGAAATGAAATAATGGCCAGCCATATATGTTATACCCATTGAATGCTACAAGCATTTTCCGTGCTGCCCCCGCCAATTCAAATGCAAACCATGATAAAAAAGATCCAATGCCCCTAAAAAGTGGAACATCTTTTGTCGAAAAAGACATCCAAGAACAAGAAGAGGAAAACCCAAACAACAGAGCTGTAGCCAAAAGTCAAAGAGCTATTACCAGTAATGCCCTTGCTCTTCATGCTCAAGAAAAGAAACTCCACCATCTAGAAGGCGCCGTGAGGCTCCCAGCAAATGCTGCCCGAGGATGTAACCCAACGTTCGTATATCCTGACTTGTTCCCAGCCAAGCGAAAAATGAAGTGGCACCAAAACAACCCACCGCTGTGCAAAAAAGAGACAAATAAGCAAACGCCATCTAACAATGAGATGAGAGGTTTTTCCGGCCGTTGAAGAGTGCCGGATCTGATAGGCAAATAAAGAAATCCAAATCGTCTGAGGGGTGAAGGTCATGCTGAAGAAAGAATGATGTGCGTAAACTGGAACAGCGTCCAGCGTCGCTTTTCCCCACAGCCAAGAAGAGGCATTCTGCCGTAATTGTTTTGTGCCCATACCGCATCTCCCTCCGCGTCTCCGGCAACGTTTTTCTAATCTCCGTGACAAAAGGAGTTATCCACGAAAGGAAGGAGCACCAATGGCAATCTGAGAGCCAAGGAGTGTGCTAAAGGATACGCCTATTTATCAACCTTATTTGGAATGCCATTGATCCAACGGGCGTATCCTGCCAGCAATGAGGAGAGTTTTGATGGGTTGAAAGAGAGGAGGTAGGAAACCCAGTCGTCGAAATCAAATAGGATCAGTCGTGGAGAGTGGAATCCTATTGCCGAAGACAGAACCGTTCATCGGTAGCTCTTTGAGCTAGAGTGGCTACTGTGGTACCCGCTGTCCGAGTAGCTATATGGTGATGCATACTGAGCACCATGGTTTGCATGTGCAGAGCATAGATAACCGACAAGTATTGTACGCTGCTGGATTGGGTGGCCCGGACGGCCATATCCTGCACAACGATCAACAGCGTGTGTGTAGTAGGGGCATCGGCAAGCCGAATACAGCTCAACAAGCTGATAACACATGACTGCGGTGTTGGGCCGGAAGGTTGTTGGCCTGGTGTTGGTTCGAGGATGTAGGGAGTTGTAGATAGCCGGTTAAGGTTCTTGATGTATGAACCAACAGAGGCTGATTTCGTACGTGGTCGGGCTCGTCAAGATGAGCGGGCTGTTGGTTGTGATGAGTGCAGAGAGCAATATATAGGAAGGATAAGAGTTGAAGACAAGGCAATGAAAGATCAACTGAGAAGCGCTTGTTCTATGAATCTTTTGAATAAAGAGATAGGAAGTGAGGATAAGACAATTAGCGTCCAGAGAGGCATCGCAGCCTTATAGGCTTGCTTGTAGCCTGGACGAGAGCATTGAAGCTCATAGCGACACGCCCCAGTTCGGGGGTTTTCTCGACAAAGACCACTCCCCCAGAAACACCGCCAGGATGTTGCGTCAAGGCACCAGTGACGCCAGAGACGCCAGTAACAGTGCGTGAGAACGATAGCCGCAAGTCGAGTCTGACTGTCTTGACAGGTGACAACGGCTGGGGGCGCGTCTATTGCAGGCATAGGACGGTAGAGACCCACTGGTGAAGGACAAAAGATGCCTTGGGCCTAGAGGGGGAGGGGGTCTGATGGACCTTTGAGAATTGGGGGCTTTCTTTCTTGGAGGCTGTGGCTCTCTAGGACCTTGTGTGTCAAGTGCCCTGTGCTCTGATATCTTCTGTTCCATCGGGTGGTTCTTGTTCCGAAGGGATATAGCACCGCAAACATCCATATCCATTGAGTGAGACTGCCAAAGCACGGGCTTGCTCTCAAGGCGCAGCGACGTTGGTGTGGACAAATGAGTACGGGTACTACATAGTCTAGGTAGGGTACTGGGTCCTGGGTACTGGTACCGCATCGACAGGGTCCAATTGCGAGGGCAGGGGTAGCTTACCTTAGTCCTGTAGGTACAAGCAGTATGTACACCACAGGACAAACCATCAGTGAGTCCCCAGAGAGCGGTTCCATCGCCGTTCCAGGTGGTCTCGGCGTGAAGAGTCACCTATTGGCCTGGGACAGGGAGTTTGAATTGACCTGCAGTAGGGCTGAAGGGGAGGGTTACAGAGGCCTGGAAATGATGTGATGCAGCAGCCATGGTTGAAACCCGGCCCAACATACCGTTATCGTCTTCCACTGTATTCTATCGTACCTGCGCAGCACTGGAACTGCATCTAAGAGCGAATTGGACGCGCACATCTTGATCGGCTGAGGATGATTTCGAAAAGCTTGAGATGACCGAAACACCATCAATGAGCCCAGAGACAGGCCGGTGACGTCAATCCATCCTGATACCAGAGTATTTGTACATGTAATCATCCATTTAGTATCTGTAGCTCGCCGGCCAAGGGCGTTAAGTAACGGAGAAAATAGGACGTGGTGTTAATAAGATCTTCTCATTTGCAAGGAAAGAAGTCCCGTCACGGGTAACGGGAGGTGGAGTATAATTACGGAATGGCGTCAAACCGTTAGGGGACTTTGGGAAGGCAATGGTTCGCCCAGCTCCTGCCCGTTGAAATACACCACATACACCACATACACCACATACACCACATACACCACATACACCACATACACCACACGTGCCCTGCCAGGCAGATCAGGCAGAGACCTACGAGTTCTCGTATATCCTCGCCTTCGATGAGTAACATTATTTCTTTCTTTGAAAATCATCCACAAGACTGGGTACAATGCAACACAATAGAACTTTGAAATATGCAGCCCCAGTGGCAGTGAAAAAGCCCCCAACTGGAATCAACAACTGATGCCTGGAATACCGCATGAGGAATACCTACAGACACACACTCTCTCTCTCTCTTCCAAGCATTCCTAACCAAGGTACAGTACCTAATGAAACAGTGTCTAAATCGAGTTTGCAGAATCCCGCCAACCATCAACACCGAGATGTGCCTCAAACGAACGTCACTCGCAGTCTCATTTGCTCAGCGCTAACCCTTGTTGCTCGGCACTTAAACAGGCGTTGGTGGTGGTGGTGGTGGTGTCAATATGGTGATGGTGATGGTGATGGTGATGGTGGCCTTGCTGCGCCCAACGTCCCGGTGCTAGGGCACTGGAGTCGCTGGAATCCAATGCGGTCTCTTGTTTCTTGTTTCCCGTTTCATGAATGTTACCCAGCTAATTCCGCAGTAGGAAAAGCCACGGCCTCAATTTAGAGTCACCAAGCTGCTGCCGATTAGACTAGTGGACAAAAGACCGAAATGCATGGGTCTCGATCATATTCCAGGGGTTCTTCCACGGCCATGGCTATCCTAGCGATTTATCTACCATTCACCCCATACATCAATGGATGTGTATTCAACACCATGACATAATTAGGTACATCACACGAGCTGCTCAGCAAACAGCAATGGAAGAAACATACCTTCTTTGTTGCTTCGTATTCTCCCGAAGTGCACTTACTGCCTGCCCCAAACCGCATACCTCTCTTGAGACTTAATTACCGGAAATTATACGACCATCTTCCGTATATCATTTCAAACTGACACCAATGGAAAGTCTTCGAAGCAGATCAAATCGGGAACCACATTTCTAAGGTTCAGTACAAGAGCCACCCGCCCAACCACCTGCTGACAGTCATAGCAACTCTACTGGCCCCCCTGTCAATCATAAGGCTGTGTCTGCATTCGACCCCGGGCCTTGGCAATGCTTGCTCTCTTATCAGTCCTTGTGCTTGTTTGCAGACTTCACCATTTCTACCAATGAGTTGCGGTGTCCGATCACATGTTGCTACCGTATAGCCATCGCATTGATCATGTTGCTCTTGAGAGTTAGCAATACTATATGAACTTATACTCAATCTATTAATTCTCAAGCACAACCTTTGGCAAACGCCCGAAGCAAAATGAATCTGGGTGTAGTGGTCCTTGGAGAATATGTGTCTTTTTCTCCTTCAAATTATTATGTTTCTATCTAATGATACCAGATCTTCATGGCTTCCCCCCATCACCGAAGTGTCGGAAATTGAGCACACCTCTATTAAGCCTGTCACGCAGCGATTTGGCGCAACTGACATGCATCACAGCACCATCCCTGAAACTTTCAAGAACTGCTATATGCAGGATTGGCCAGTCAGCACTACTAGAGTGTTTGTCAATTACGGTTCTCTCACCGAACATAGAGGCAGCCAGCCTAGCCTTGCATCAGCGGCATATTGCATGTCCAGGTACGTCTTCTTACACTCTATACACAGTATTCTGTACAGATACCTTAATGAGAATGCTTACATGTTCCCGAGGTTTTCACCGCTCCCTACCTCATGTCTCACTCAAAACTACGTTCTTATTGGAACGGAGCACGGCGTTGGTTGCCGCTGCAAATCGGGCGCCGGGCATCTGACTTTCTTGGGAAAACATATGCACCCTTGTCTGTCTCTTTGTCCTCACGTGGACTCTGGATGCACAACTTGCTGACAACGAGGCCTCACGAAAGAAGCGCCACTCGAATTGTCAAATTGATGATTGTAATTTTTGAAGTTTCGAAGTCTCGAAGTCTTTCTGGCAAGTGAACAGAAATAAAGGTTGATTCAAACCGGCGCGTTACGATTACGTTTGGTTGCGTAGGTGCAGTTCACGCCGATATTGCGAATGATTCCCATAACTACGGTCAAATGGTTTCTGTCAGTTACCAAGCATCGGTTGATCTTCACTTCATGTCTCACGGTACCCCCACCATCTACGGTCCGTTGCCGTTCACATGTCTTGCCAGAAACACCATCTTTCGACAAATGTGCCCAATTGGCTTAGAAGCAACCGAATAGACCTAATTGGGAATCATGTCTCAGGTACGTTTCGGTCCTGAATATCATTCGAAGTTCTCCCCCTTCTATTGGTATAATGTTTCGGCCGTTCTATCAGAACGGATGTTATAAGTCTATTCTTAGTTGACCCTAGTCCGAGGTTGAAAGCGATGAGTACGACAGTCAGACTTCCCCCATGCAGTATGCAGGAAGGATAAAGAGTCATATCCAAACAGGCAGGCATCAAAGCAACTCAAGTGAAAATAACATTACATGCAGTGTGGGACGTCAATGACTGGCTGGACAAGATCCAGCTAAACACCAATACCAACAACCCAAGATAGGGAAAGGCGGATCATGAGCGAGCACAGACAGAAGATGGGGGGGGATCCATATTGTCAAGGGATTCACAGTGTATCTGCCTAAACTTTACCAGTACTTTGTCGCAGTACAATACCAAATAAGTACGCTCTCTACGACGTCTGGTGGACAAGTGCTTTGAAGCCAACCCTACGTACTCCGTATCTTTGTCACCATCATACTCAACACCCACCATTATCAAATGCCATATACCCTCGATGGCCCTGACGGCTTACTACTATCGTCATGGAGGGTTCAATGACCTCACACTCATGTTGCAGCCTCGTCCGGGACCCCGTCAAGCAACCCCTGCCGTCTGCGGGAGAATGGGTCAGTCCCCTGTTCGTCCGGCAACCGCACCCAATAATCGGAGCCCGGAGAGGGGCGCCACTACATGGCTCACCAGCTGCGCCTCCCGCCCGTGGCTTGCCCCGTTGTTCGTCCCGGAGTCGCCGGCGGAGAAGCTTGACTTACACCATGCTGTCCGGCCATATCATGACAACTTCTAATCCTCATCTGTGTTATTGCAGTAACTACTCAACACCCAAAAACTTAGAAGTGCTGTAATCAGACGGCAAGGCATCTCGATGCTCCACCTTTGTGCATTCTGTTCCTTTTCGGGGCACTCTCCAGTACTTCAGGAGTTCAGTCTGCCTTGGACTTTTGAAGCGAACCATGACAGGTACACATACAGGTGCTTGGGCATGTTGAACTGGGTGTGAGACTCAATTCTCGGCCGGACCCGTTGCTAATCTTGAGATAAGCAGACTCGACATTGTTCGGTTACCAATCATAGCCATGCACCTTTTCTGACTATACTATTTTCCACTTACTAGGACCCAAGTCATCCCTCGCGGAACTCAGCTCCTTGCATCATCGTCCGGCTCCTTTGGCGCCGCGGCTGTTTACCGATGCAGTTACAGTGTTAAACCTGCCTCCTTGTCTCTGAGAGAAAGATATGGCCGCTTATAGTTAGCACAAGACCATTACAAGAACCCCCTGACATAGCATTGCCGCCTCTTCTCGCGTCTCTTCTCGCTACGTTGCCGCTGCCGCGATCCTATTCGTGATCCTTAACATGGTCCGTGGTCTGTCCGACATCATAGGGCGTAAGGCTGATATGCAATAGAGGCGACGCTTCTTGAAACTGTGCCATCCTTCGAGCTTCTAGACTTCAGCTGTTTGACGATCATCTAAGCATCTGACGTAGTACGTGTTCGTGACTCAAAAACAATCACCAATAGTTCTCTTCCTCAGACTGAGGCCTCGGTCAGGAGTCAAGAGTCGAAATCAACGCTGAGACTAGTCTCGAATATTCCATTATGTGTAAGGTTGTCTGGGTGCCTAAGTTGCCCCCTGGTGTTAGATATACTCTGCGTAACTGGCCCCTGGTTATTGGCCCCCCTACTTCTATACTCCTCCGATTCGCTACGGACAACAACGTCTATCGAGTTGAATTGAAGCAGTCGTAAAATCTCGTGATATACACCCTTCCTATAAGTTGCAACCCCAATTCCAAGTCATGTTGACTCCCTAGACATTGTCTCATTGTACCACAACTTTGCCTCCTACTGATCCATTGCAAGGCAGCCGCAGGGTGGACGTCCTCAGTCATCACGTACGCCTGATGACAAGTCTTGAAGTAAGTCATCATACCGCAAGCACGCCCTTCCCGTTCTGTACCCTTCATACACTTAGTTGTCGCCATACGACTCATACAGCTTTTGCAAGACGAAGGCCGAGGCATATCAATACAAACAGGGCCACAGCGTGGTGTATTGGTTACCCAAAGGTGCACAGCGGTCAAATCAAAAGTTGCTCAACACAGCCTGAACTCCAATCATTATAAAAAGACATCCTCTGAAATAAAACTATGATCGTCGACTCATGGCAGCCGTTGCACCAGCAGCAGCCAGGTCGTGCTTGGCGCTCACACTCCTACCAGCAGCTCGAGGTAAGCCGCTCGCTCCCTGTGTAAGTCCAGTCGTGCCGGCACTCGTTCGTTTAGTCGGCATGGAGCTGGTAGATCCCAACGTCCCCGAGGCTTTGCGGACGGCACCTGAGATTGGCTTGTGGGGGCTAGCTCCAGTTCGTAGGGACCCCAGGGGTTTGGCACCAGTACCTGGAGGATCTGGGAGGGGTCGTGGAGTGGAGATAGTGTTATGTCTTTTCATAGGTGAAGATTCGCGGGTTGGTGGCATACGAGGAATGGGCATCTTACGCCCTGTAATAAACTCGTGCCGAATCGCATCCTCAGGTCTGAGTCGTCGTTCGGGATCCCAGCGGAGACAGCGTGCCAAAAAGTCTAAGAACACCTCATCATCGCATTTAAGCACTTGTTGCAAAGTCTTGGAAGAGGGTCGACGTCTACGGCCTTTTGAGGACACGGTGAGACGGGGTTTGCCCATTGAATCAAAAAACAACTTCTTGCGAGTGCTCTTTTCGATCAAATGCTTTTCGGGGGGTCCAAACACCTCCATGATACACGCAAGTTGCTCCTGTTCATTTTCTCCAGGGAAAATAGGAACGCCTGTGTATAGCTCTGCCAGAATACAGCCAACACTCCACATGTCGATAGGCATCCCGTAAGTCATGCCGAGAATGACTTCAGGTGATCGGTAAAATCGTGACTGAATGTATGTATAAACCTTCTCATTTTCAAAACAGCTAGAACCAAAGTCAATGACCTTGATTTCGGCGTGAAGAGGATGGCGCAAAAGAATATTTTCGGGTTTGAGATCGCAATGAATGACTTTGTGCTGTTTCAGTAGATTGAGCGAACTAAGGATCTGCTTGGTGAATCGCCGAATGATCTTGATCGAGAACCCTCTGAAAGCATGTGCCTTGATGAGCTCGTAAAGGTTCATATCTAGCAACTCTGTGGATATACAGAGATGGCCACGGAAGTAGAAGCTTTGTGTGAAATTGACCATGCTGTGCTTGTTCTTGGGGTCCTACTGCGGGTTAGCACAAAAAGTAGAAGAGCTGCCGATTAAGTGAACTTACCCATTCACGAAGCTTTTGCAAGATGTTGACCTCGACGAGAGCTTGTTGGTGAAACCTCTTCTTATTCCTGATGATCTTGATCGCAACCAGGCCGCCAGTCTTGTGGTCAATACATCTGACGACTTGCCCGAAACTTCCCTTTCCGAGAACATCAATGATTTCGTATCGGTATGAAAGGTGGTCCCCTGAGACAATGGTATAGTCGCCGCGCTCGTCATCGTAGCCGAAGTTGGGTGCATCGGATTGAAGATCGCCAACAACCTTGTGCGCGTTCTGGGTTCCACAGAAGAAGACATCGGTGTAGTCCACGATCTCACCTCGCTCGTAAATATTGAGCATGGCAATACGAATAGCTTCGTGAGCGCCGACTCGTTCCTTCGGTGTCGCTCGCTTTCTAAGCGCGTCAAGAGTTCTAGCAGCAACATCCGTCTCCTTACGCCGAGAGCCCAGCTTGGCCATCTCCTCCTCAGCTACTACATCATCCTTGTCGAGGTCAGCAGACCATGAATCCGGGCCTTTCGCAATTCCTGAAGAGTTTCTAGGACGAAGAATCTTCTGCATGACAGAGGTGTTGCGGGCAACCGGCATTGTCGAAGGATCAGGCACAGGCTTCTTAGAGGTCCAAGAATCGCTCTTGGTTTTGTCGTGTGAAATAAATCCATTGAGGCTTCCGCCTGAGCTTTTACGCCTCCTTGACTCGAGATACCCACCAGGTGGCTGCTTCACGGTTGGAGATGGACTGGCCTGCTTAGCAATAGATAGATTGTTGAGAGTGGAAGAGATCGGGATCCTAGGTGGTGGCATGGGTTCCTCTGGCTGTTTTGCACCGGCGTTTTCGGGAGCATCCGCAGGGGTGGTAAGGTTGCTTTTAGAGTTTCCGCGCTTCCATGACAGGCTAAGCTTTCGACGAATAGAGCTCATGGATGAAGGTGTTTGAGGTTCATCCAATACCGGTTCAGGAGGAGGGGACTTGGGAATAGGTTCAGCATCTTTGGGCGCTCTAGGACCTGCAGGCTTCTGGTGAACCTTGTCCTGGAAAACGCCTTCATCCAATGTCGTGAAATCAGCTCCCGTCCTCGATCTCTTTAAGAAACCATGATCTGCTCCGCCTTTGGGTAGAGACGATGACAAGAATGGCGACATGCTCTGCTTGTGATCGAGTTCCTTGAAAGCCAACGATGATTCTGTCGAACTAGCGTCGGGGGGCGTAGGCGTAAGATGTGTATGGTGAACCGAGCTGCTGCTCCTCAAAGACGGAAGCTCTGGTGTGTCGCCATGGCGGGTCTTTGCGAAGAAAGAGCTCTTGGATGCTGTCATAGGGGTCGTCGGTGTCTTGGGCAATTGCCGAGCCGGTGGCGGAGTTTGATGTCTGCTTGTGCTATTGTGATCTTGTAACGCTGCAATTTTGTTAGTTGTTGGGGTACTCAATGGGCCCAAGTTAATCGGTGGCAGCCGCAAGGGCTGAAGTTGCCTCTTGTTCGGGGGTGTGGCCTTGTTATCAGGTTGGGTTGCTACACTAGGTGCGTAGGGCTGTCGAGGGCCGCTCGGCTTTCTCTGCAACTTTGTTGGTTCGGGGAATACAGGCATGGATATCACTCCCGTTGAGTTGGAGTTGATGCCCATAACATCCATGTTGCTTAGTGCGGTCTTCTTCTTCTCCATGAAATAAGTATCGGCAGGTGAGTCTTTTGGTGATTCATATGCTTTTGGTATAGCGGGGACGGGAGGAACATATTCGTCGTCATCGGCCGGCATAGGATTATGAACTGTCGTGTGTTTTGGCGCAGGTAGGCGTGACGTAGACGAAGATCCAGATATACGATGCAACGATCCAGTGGATGTCCTTGCCGAGTTTAGACTGAGGCAGGAGGTAGCTGACAGACCAGAGTGGTAGGATTTACGACTGAGGTCTGGAGTCGTTCTCGAAGACGACGGCGTGCCGGAAGTTCTCCTTGGAATCATGGAAGGCGATTTCGATTCGGCCCTCTCTATCGGATTGCTCATTGAGACCGGTGGCGGAGGTGGTGGTGTAGAAACATGACTAAGGCTCAATGACTGCGGCATTGTCGACAGACGCTTCATCCTCCTCGTATCTGTGGGACTAATTGTCCTCGCGCCGAGGCCAGTCGCATGCGAAGAGTGATGGGCACCGGGCATCATCGAGACTCGCTTGTTGGATGAGGGCGTACTCAATTGACCTCCTACACGAGGTGACCTTGGAGCAAGTGTTGAGTGTCGGTTCTGCTCTGGAGTAAGAGTGTTACCGAGGCCCAAGTTTGTTTGACTGGGTCTTGGAGGCGGCTGTACAGACTTTGCCTTGGCAGCCCTCGAGGTGGAGAAATTTCTTGTTGTATTCTCAAGCCATGACGAGTTTCCATCCACGGAAGCTCTGGCTGACCCGGTCGGTGCCCCTTCGGAGAAGAGGCTAGGGCGCCGCTTTTGGGCAGGCCGAGCTCCATCGTCACCGATAATGCCTGGACCGATTGACTTTCGAGGAGGTCGAGGCACAACAGTGCTAGATACGGGAGGGTATTGGTTTTGTCGGCGAGAGCGTGCACTCCCTGACCCGTTCATATGGTCTGTCGGGCCAGAGATACCAGACGTATTAGCAGGTTGTCTGTTGGAGTTACTAGGTCGGCGCAAGAGCGAGCCTGATCGGCCAGGTCGAGTGTTGGGATGGGCTGTGGTGCGGGCGGTAGCGCCATTCGAAGACGGAGTTGCTTGGGGTCTTGGCGACATGTTGTTGTCGTCTCTTCTATTTGTATCAAGAATGCCTCCTTCGCCAGTAGGGGACGGAAATTGGGTGAGCTTGAAATCTGTTGAAGCGGATTCGATACTGCTCTGCAGATCATCAAAGCTGACAGAGGGCAAAAAATCGAAAGAGGCAGTCGAATCGTTTAATTGGTTTGATTCCCCATCACGACTAAAAGAAAAAAGAGAATGGTTGTTAGAAGGAGTTGCGCTGAGCATTGGATCGTCGAAGGCAAAGCCAGGGTTCGTCGAGGGGATATGTGGTCGAGGCTGAGGGTCGGCGATTTTGCCCCTGTCACAAAGGGATCAAGGTCAGCTTGGCCATGTGCAAGGAAATGCAAGACGACAAAGGTTTGGATTATGACGGTGACAGCGCTGGTATACCATAACAAGCATGGGGTATACAGTCTCAAAGGCAAGGTAGGAAATAAACGACTCAGACGAGGAAAGATGGAAAGGCTCACTGTCGCGTTGGAGAAAAGTTGGCTGGTCGAGGCCCAGCAGGTGCCTTGTAATCGCGGCTCATAGGGTCCGGGTCGAGGGGCGTGGCTGGCAATGCGACGACGGAGGTGGATTTCACGGGGTCGGTCGGTCGCTAGCACAGACTCAGTCCGGTCAGGGAGCTGAGCGCATTCGAACGGTTACCTCATTCCGGAACCGACAAGAGTGTTTAAGATGCAGGAGAGAGCAGACAGCAAGCGGTTGTCGACAGGAAGAGGTCAGAGTGCAGAGTTGGAAAGTGCAAAATGCAAAATGGAACCCAGAGTGATTGATTGCAGTGGGCACCCCCGAGAAAGGGATGGTACAGTAAGATGCGAGATGGAGATGGAATAAAAGATGGAGTCGTTGAGTACGGATAGTGGAGGCAAGTTGGGTTAGGTAAGGATGGGCTGGTCCTTCCTTCCCGCCCGTCTGGACTGGCTGACTGAATATGGGATATTCACCATCATCTCTCACGCGCACACACTGCCAGAGGCGTCCACAGGCGTCCACAGGCTGTTCCGGAATGGGGCATGGGGGAATACTTCCATCCATACTAGGGGGGGAGTTACTGGGGAGCCTCCTAGCCTCCTTAGCGTGCAGCATGCTAACTGCTAATGGCTGCAGTACCTAGGAAGGTAGGTAGGTACTTGGCGTTGGAAGCGAGGCTTCTGAGGGGCTGACATGGTGCAATGCAAGAACCTCGTGAAAGCATTCAGTATCACGGTAGTGACTTGAGGACTTGGCAGTGAAGCAGTGGATCTCGATATGCACAAACCAAGGAATGATTGGCCATTCAAGATGGGAGATTGGTCCCTGGATTGAGTGCGGGCAGAGGTGGAGGATCCATACCTACCGCGATGTAGAGAGGCGCCTTTTACCGCCATTTTAGTGGATGAAAGATACCTCGATATCGGCCTTCTCTA
The DNA here is from genome assembly GCA_021020635.1 of Fusarium sp. PT. Lineage (NCBI taxonomy): Eukaryota > Fungi > Ascomycota > Sordariomycetes > Hypocreales > Nectriaceae > Fusarium > Fusarium sp. PT. The sequence goes on from JAHMRZ010000001.1 coordinate 1,479,436, forward strand.
TGCCTGCATCAGAGGTATCTTCCCGGAGATGCAACCTAATGTACGGTACCTTATCAACGTCCCCTTACTTTATTAGCCTCCCTCAGTCAACGATGCAGATATGAAGGAACGTCAATCATTAATTATTACCCGCCCATTTTAAGGAAATGAGACATTCTTTCCATCACAATTAAATGCCAGCCCGAATCCGGATTAAGGCCGCAATTATACTCGTGGATATTCTACCGCTTGTCCCTGTCGCGTTCCATCGTCATCCCATTCCGAGCTATACTACCTACCATACCCTGTCTCGCCAACTGCTGGTACTTTGATCTGCTGGTCTCTCTGGACGGCAGCGCCCACTCGATAGCGAGCGGCGAAGGCGGTGATTTTGGGTAGAGGATTTACACAGTGGAGAATGCAGTGGGTGGTATCGTCATGCTACCAGCCATTCAACCATACACATGGTGCCGAGAGGTGCACGCGTGAACCGGTTGACGCATCAACGGTCACTGGCGCGATACATGACCATGTCGACATACAGAGTACAATGTTTGTATTGGGCTGTATTGGGATGTTGACATTGGGTCGCCAAGGTGGAAGGTAAAAACACCAGGGTCTCGAAACGACAGGTTGTCCGTTTCGATATCGCGAACAGCACGGTCACTCCGCTGTTTCGCGACCAGGCTTAAGGCTCCCCTTTTGACGGAAGTCTTCTTTAAACCTCCCGCTCAGACCAACACATCATCGAATACAAGGTTCAGGCTGTGTCTCAGATGCTAAAGGACCCATTGCCGTACCCCGGCGGGACCTTTCTCGGGCAGCTTCAACCGGTAGGGCCATACGGATGCATCGCTTTTGTGAACTATCAACCATGGGATGTCTCCCGGCCCAATGAGCCTGGCGTGTTGAAGCGGCTGTCAGTTCACTACGTTGTGCTTTGTCGCCCCGCCGCATATCAAAGATCTACGGTGTGCTCTGTAACCGTGCTGCATCTCAAGTCGCGTTTATTGTTTTCATCGCCGCATGCCAAATCCTAGGGGTCCCGTAATTACACGCGACATCTTGCTGATGCAGAGGCAAGATGGCCAATCTGGCATCTGGGATATCTGACTGGTCGTCGCCACGGGCAATCGCTCCTTTTTACGATACCTGAAGAAATGCATTGACCTATGGAGTGTGTGGCCACTTAATATCGTGTAGCACATATTAGAAACAAATAAGCTGACAGATTGAGATTGGGATGATACAACCTAATCATCCTACGAGCATTCCGATATTCAATGCCTAACTTATATCTCGGGCCATTGTACGGCTGATAACATGGAAATAAATCCGAAATAACGAGAGTCTCTCTCCAGTCTCTAATGTGGTAAATCAGCGCCTGAGCAGACGAACATGGACACTAATACAGATGGATTGCATTAACTATCAGTCGTCCGCATCAGTTACAATGTTCAGGTCATGATATCTGAGGGACAACGTATGGTTTTCTAACGTGAAGAGTAATCAAGGCAGAAACAGAACCAAGTTAAGCTGTTAAAAGACCCAGCCTACTTACATTAACATGAATAATTCCAGTATCATCAGGCCTAGTAAGGCGATACAAACAGACGTTTGCTTTAAAGAGCACCACACAACTCATTGCGCCCCGGGCCGCCTGACGCTACTGTAAACCTTACTACAAACAGTGAATAACTGGAAGGTAGTTAGCAAATGACATTCTGCCAGTCCATAAGGTAAATGAATGGCGTTTTGCTAATGTACAGAAGCTAGAGTTACCCTATAGTGCTTATACCCAGGCCTTTGTCACAGGTCAGCGTGCCTCCAACCGTCGGTCATAGGTGATGTCACTCAGTGTCACATGCACACCAACGATCGTGCTGTGACACCTCCACGCGGAAATCTAAGAGACCCCGGTTTATCTCGAAACCTCCACCATCCGACATTGCACTATGCCCTTGAAACCTCCTCATGGATGACTTCACCGCAGAGATGTTCGCCTCGGGGCATGTCTTTGACTCACCCGAGGGCTCGAGCCAGCGCCGCAACAACGGCCGTGACGATGACGATGATAAGAAGCTTGAAACAGACTCCAATGCGCCCGCGCAAAAGACGGGCTTGCGTGGAGGATTCGCGGCTATTCGCCAAAAAGCTAACTTACAAGACCGCTTAGTAGAAAAGTATATTCAGTTCCAATCGTCTATGATGCCGAACGTGCTGACTGATGATACAATAGACTTCTGCAGCAAGTTATACCTACAGATGGCGATGATCAGTCCGACGTCCACTTTGTGGGCGATGAACAGGAGGCCACTCATACTGAAAGGCCAAACTTCAACATCACTACCATGTCTTACAACTTCCGCCGGTTCAACGCTCGAATAGGCGTCGTCTTCAAGTTCCAAGGGCGCGTCGAACGTATTCTATCATGGAAGCGTGCATCGCATACTCTATCACTCCTCGCTGTCTACAGCTTCGTTTGTTTAGACCCGTATCTTCTATGTGTTCTACCTATCGCCATCCTCTTACTGGGTGTCTTCATCCCCGCGTTCCTGGCACGACATCCAGCACCACCGAAGGGTACGCTATCGAGTGAGCAAAGTGTTGGATATTCTCCCCAAGGGCCACCTTTAGCACCCGCGGTGACGGTGAAACCTGTCAAAGAGCTCAGCAAGGACTTCTTTCGAAATATGCGTGACCTGCAGAACTGCATGGACGACTTTAGTCGAGGCCATGACCAGGTCGTCGCTCTGCTTGTGCCGGTTACGAACTTTAGTGACGAAGCTCTCAGCTCTACCCTCTTTTTGTTTCTGACAGCGGGAGGTATATTCATGACCGTTGCGGCACAGGTTATTCCCTGGCGATTCATATTCCTTCTTGGTGGCTGGGCCATCGTGGGTATGGGCCACCCATATATAGGACGACTTCTCGCCGCGGCTCATCGCGAGCGTCTAAAACCGCAGGAGGCCAAAGCACGATCATGGCTGGATAACTGGGTTAGCTCGGATGTCATTCTCGATTCAAGCCCTGAGACTCGCGAAGTTGAAATCTTCGAGCTGCAGCGCAAGACCTCTGGCGGCGGCGAATGGGAGCCCTGGCTGTTCAGCCCGTCTCCTTACGATCCGCTCTCACAGGCTCGTATCGCAGGCGAGCGTTCCCGCGGCGCGCGATTTTTCGAGGACGTTATGCCCCCTGACGGCTGGGAATGGAGCGAGAAGAAGTGGGCGTTGGATCTCTGGAGTCGCGAGTGGGTGGAGGAGCGCATTATCACAGGCGTCGAGGTTGAGACAGAAGGCGAGCGCTGGGTGTATGATATATGGGACGAGCGGGATGAGCGCACGGGTGTTGTAGACCTACCCACGAACGAAAAAGGAAAACAAAAGGCGAAGCCAAGTTGGGAGGAGAATGAAGATGGTAGTGGACGAAGAGGGGATTGGAGACGACGACGATGGGTCAGACTGGTGAAGCGCAAAGCGGCTCCAGTACAACCAAATTGATATCTCGTCTTCTCTCTGTAATGTTAAGCTCTTGTGTTGAATTGTTTATGTAAGGCGTTGGTGGTATGAGGCAACGGGACAAAGTGCGCAACTGGCGCTTAGAGCTTCATGACTTGATATGAATTAATATGAAAATAAAGATTTCAGCTCCTCATTTGCTACAATCAATCGGAATGCATTGGCTACAAAAACCGTATTCCAAAACCCAACGCTTGCAGTAATATCATCATCCTTCAGAGCCCAAGTGGTATCACGCTGAACAGGCCTTTCCTGTACTCGCAAAATTGGGGGTCGTCAGATATCTCTGACTCCAGCCAGAACATTCTATATGCGATCCATTCATAACACGTCAAATCTGTTAACCGTATCGAGAGAAAATGAAAGGGAAAAAAAAAGATGAGTAAGCCCCGCAGTTATTAAGGAATGTACATCTTGTCGAGGATCTTCTGGATGCCCTTGGTGCTACCTCGGCCTTGGTCAAGCTCCTCGGCCATCTTGCGGGCGCGCTCGATGAGGACGCCAACAACTTTGCGGGTATATTCGAAGCTGCCGGTAGACTCCATGTAGGCGACAGCATAGCGCTTGATCTGGATGTCCGAGGTCTTTTGCTTGAGGATGTTGATGAGTTGGAGATTTGTGGGGTTGGAGCGGATGCTGTGGATGACAGGGAACGAGAATTTGCCCTCGGTCAGATCCTCGCACATTCCCTTATTATGGCTGTATTCTTTTGACGAGAGGTTCATGTAATCGTCGCGGATCTGAAAAATAAGACCAATGAGGTTGACGAGGGACACGCAGTCCGTAGGGCCGTCGGCTTCAGCAGCCATGAGCTTGATACCAAGACGGAATAGGCCGCCTGTTTTGTTGCCGACCATTTCAAGATAATCCTCCTCTGTTGGGCAAGTAAGGGTATCTCGCCAGAACAAGTCCATCCCTTGACCTCTGTGGAGGTTGACAAGCTCATCGGAAAAGATGGTGATCAGGTCTGGGTTGTTGAGCTTGTGTAGCTCTTGTAGAGCGACAAAGTATATGTAGTTTGCTGAGTTGATCGTCTGGGCGACACCAAAGATGTTGTGCGCGACAGGGAAGCCACGGCGCAGCTCGGACGAATCTTGAACATCGTCAATGAGAAGCGAGGACTCATGAAGCATGCCAACGACGCGGGTGATGACCTCGAGGCTTGATGCAGGCACATCGAGCCAGGCGTTGAATGCGCCAATCAGCTGGGCGCGAAAGTCTTTGCCAGGATGGCTAATAACGTAGTCGTAAGGCCCGCGAACAACGCTCTCCTTGTCGTCGTTCCAGGAGCGCTTGGCCGTGAATTCAAGATCCTCGTGGGCGTAGCGGTCGGGGTCGGGAGGCGGGTTGGGGGGCTGCATGACGCCGTAGCCAGGACTCGAGACCTGCGCCTTTGGAGAGAGCTGCTTCTGGCTCAGCCAGTCGGCTTCGGGGACAGGTCGCAGGACGGACTTTGTAGGGGTCGTGTTGAGCGAGGTCGGGACGCCGGTGCTCGAAGTGCGAGGAGGAATTGCATTGGGAGACATGAGTGGGTTCGAGAGAGAAGACATATTCTCGATTGCTTTGGGCGATAGTGATAACATGTGCAAGGCCGACGGGGGCAAAGCCTCGGGGTTGAGAGGGAAGATGGGGTCGGCCGTGGGGATCATGCGTCCTGTGGTTTTGGGGTATAAAGCCCAGAATGCGATTGGGTTTGATAGGTGAGAGAGGAGGGGTCAGTTTCGGTTTTGGTAGGTAGCTCAATCGATGACGCCTCTGAAGATATTTGGAGCTATTGATTAACGTTTTTGATGGACAAAATAATGGATGCCTGCGTTTAAACTGTAGCCTATGTGCACAACTTTGACTGGCTACACTTGAGAGAGAGAAAACAAATGCTCGAGAAGTGGGAGAAAAAGGCGTAATAATAAACAAATGCAATGTCTCGTGCTGTCTCGTCTTGGCGTGCTATTGCGAGTGGTTTTGTCGGGTAGCTCGGGGGAATCTATAAGTGGTCGACGTCATTGAATATCCAGACGATACATGTCTAAGCCCGGGTGTTGCGACGATGGAAGAGTCATAGAGTTGAGCCTGTGTGCTTTCAATGTGGATAAAACACTTGATATGTACTTTGCGCACCCAATTGCGCATACGCTGAAGAACAGGGGTCCAAGTCCTGAGTCCTGCAGTGTTCCAAATTGAGAAAAATAAACGGCATGTCCTTGAAGGACGAAGCTACCTACCCAGAGCTCCAGCTGTCTATCTTGTGATAGAGGGGTGTGGACGGGTACACGTTTGTCCTACGCAAGACAACCATCTTGTACTTGGATGCAGCGGTAGCTAGGTAAAGGTACCTTTCAAAGCACGTGAAGTATCATCGATACCTAAGGTACGGAGGTAGTGCATAGGGATGTGCCGTCTTTTGGGGCCTGTCACAAGCTAATGCAGAATTGAAGGGAGGGGAGCTTTGAGACGGGAATGCAGCTTTGCTTTGTGCTTTGTTGTCAAGGGGAGGAGGGGCTAGCGGGAGACTGGGGCCTTGCCATGGGGGAGCTAGGGAGCTTCGGGAGCCAGATTGAGGTGGGAGTGGGATTGTGGGGAGAGCTGAGAGCAGAGAGTCACATCAAGTAATTAATGCATACCTTTTTGTTGCTGCAATTGATCCTGGGCATTGACGAGTACCTGTACGAGAATTAGTAAGTGGTATGCACACACGTATAAGCTGCTGATTGCAGTGACCAAGTAGTCGAGATAAGGATGAAGTGGCTATAGCATACCAAGTAGTTGTTGATATGGAGAACTGCAGAACTCATATAATAAAAGTGACAGAATATTAGACAAAGACAGACACATTCTTCAATGCGTAAAACCTCCCTTTATCTATATTCAACTCTTGAGTCGTTGGGACAAAGAAACACACCACCTCAGCCCATTCATTGTATATCTAATCAGGGCTTGCGAAGCCTGTCGCATGTTGAGGCAGCTGAGAACTAGTTCAAGGCAAAGGCGAAGACGAACACGTTGAGTTTATCCCTGGTTCAACGTCGTCACGGGCTATTTTCCCACTGCATTTTACTGTGAGATCTCGCCAAGTCAGTTCAGATTTCACATGTGAATTCGGGGTGCGGAATGAGCTGAGCAATGGGGTCAGAATCAGATCATGGTGGTTGAGGACCCCTGGTCGTGGAGCTTCATTAGATCCAGCCTACCCGGGACCATCAATTGGTCAATGAATGTCTTTATGTTGTGTGTCTTTGTTACTCCAGGATTGGTCTTTGTAACTCATGACATTATTCTTGTCTGGCTGGGTTTCTGACTTGTTTCAACTTAATTCTTGACCGGTGAGTATTGCGATAGCTGCTTGACACTTGGAACTCATCAGAGTATGACAACGATTGATAAGCGTACTCGGGTAAAGAAAAGTGTCAACTCCGGACCATGGAGTGTCGCGTTTTGCTATTTCTATTCTCCAACATATATTTCTAATCATTTGCGACAAGGTCAGAAATAAATGCCCAAAATCACACAATACCACCCCTGTTCGTGAAGCTCTCGACGATCAACGTTGATAACGGGGATAAGCATCTCGTCCATCAACTCCCGGCCGAAACATTCGTCATACGGCAACAAGATCCGAAGCGCGAGCGCGAAAACCTTCTTTAGCCCACAGCCGTAACGTTAGTCTTTATCTTAAGTGCAACAACTAACCCTTTCGACCTATGGTATAATAAGACCGCCCAAGGTATGACGACAACGGTGGAGCGAAAGTGGTGATGCTGGATGGCGATCACTTGACGGACTTAGATCTGATTTCTAACGTATTTCCGATTATTGAGCATCGAGCCGCTAGAAGAACGAACCGTGTCATTGACTTGTAGAGCGCCTCTGTTGTAGATATTTAATATGACTAGTATGCCTTGTAGATTTATATAATTGAGTCTTGGCTCTCTCCTATCTCTTGCACCGACATATTGGCCAGGAGATCTCTATCAAACGCAATCATGGCACCAATACATCGCATCTTCTCGTCGGCCAACAACAAACCCTACCGAACCAAGAATATCGAATATGAAGGCACCCCGTACTTGAACGAGAATGGCTATGTTGATTTCGCCCCGGGCGACATTGAAAACCCTCAGAATTGGTCCACGCCTAGACGATGGGCTGTAACACTCTCGGCTGTGCTTCTCGTCCTTAATGCCACTTTCGCTTCGAGTTCACCAAGTGGTTGCTTCCCATCGATATCAGAGCACTTTCATGTATCAGAGCTAGTAGCTGGCCTCACCATAACAGTATTCCTCTTGGGTTACTGTGCTGGGCCGCTCATCTTTGCACCCCTGAGTGAGCTCTACGGACGACGATGGATCTTCTACATCACCTTTACGCTCTATCTCATATTCAACTTCCTATGTGCCTGGGCGCCCAACTTTGCTTCTCTCCTCATTGGCCGTTTCCTTACAGGGACTTTTGTCTCTGCGCCTCTCAGCAACGCACCTGGCGTGCTGGCTGATCTCTGGGCACCACTGGAGCGCGGCAATGCCATGGCTGGTTTCGCCGCCATGGTATGGGTTGGACCAGCGCTGGGTCCGGTCATCGCGGGATTCCTCGAGCTCAAGAAGGACTGGCAGTGGAGTTTCTTCGTGCTGATTTGGCTTGGGGCTGCAACAGCTGTCGTCATGTTGACCATTCCCGAGACACACGCCCCGACACTTCTTCTTAAGAAAGCCCGGAGGATCCGAAAGGCAAAGGTGCTGGGCTATGAGAACGTCAAGTCTGAAGCTGAAGCCAGCGATCGGACACTATCAGCTGTGTACAAGATCGCACTTACGCGGCCATTCATCATCCTGTTCGACACCATCTCCTTTCTATGCGCCATCTACATGTCGATTGTCTATACCCTGCTGTACATGCTCTTTACTATCTATCCCATAGTTTTCCAAGAAAGACGGGGTTGGAATGCAGGTGTTGGAGAGTTACCTTTGATCGGTACTGTTATAGGTGAGTTCTCTAAGAGTTGATTGCAATATGGTGATACTGACAACACCATAGGTGCTTTCCTTGGTGGTTTCGTGGTATTGATTGACACACACATCCGAAGGAAGAAGATTGAGAATGGCGGCAAGCAGATGGAACCTGAAGATCGATTGCCATTGGCAATGATTGGAGGTGTTGGGTTTGCCGTGACCATGTTCTGGTTTGCATGGTCTGCCGAGTACAAGTAAGTAATTGATCAATCATGGATCCTACCACGAGTCCTCAATCATTTAACATTCTGCTTGGATGTCTGCTAACTCTGTTTCTTCCAGCTCAATCCACTGGATAGTCCCCACGTTGGCTGGCACCTTTTTGGCCACCTCCCTGATGCTCATCTTTGTAGCGTACTTGACGTACCTCGTGGATGTATATCTCATGTACGCAGCATCTGCCATCGCAGCCAACACCATCGCTCGATCTGCATGCGGTGCCGCTGCGCCCCTGTTCACCAAGCAAATGTTTGATGCTCTCGGTGTCGGTGGTGGTGGCAGCCTTATCGGCGGTGTTGCTGCCATCCTGGCCGTTATCCCTTTTCTGTTCTACAAGTATGGTAAACAGATTCGAATCAGAAGCAAGTTTGCGCCTACGGAGGATAAGAAGGAGGCTAGGGAGAAGGACGAGGAGCGAGCTGATGATAATAGGGAGAATCGTGTTTTGTCGCATCCGAATGATAGTTCAGATACTACAGTGGCGGCATGAGGTTATAGCTTTTATAGAATGATACCAGTACTAATTAAGAACAACGATACTGTAGAGTGTACTGGTGTAAAGGTGCTGAGTTGAGCATCTATCCTGTCCCAGGTGGCTCATCAACCGGAACCAAAATAGTTTCGATCTGTGTTTTTTTTTTCAAATCGTAATAGATATGGTTTTATTTGTTACCTGAGTAGAACTTGTCGTCTTGAGTTATATAAGATCCGCGGATAGGTGCCTGGAGTAAGGCAAGCTATCCTTCAGAATGTGGAAGCTTGAACGTGATCGAGCTCCAGTAAAACTTCAACCCAGCCAAACATAAGTCTATGATGATATGATTTTAGTTCGAAGATTGACGCAGCACTCAATTAAACAAAATGTGAAAAGCTTAGAGTCAAATAGTTGGATATACGTGAGTGCAATTTCGCTTTAGACAATAGGTCTTTTTATATTTACCTTGTTCTTCGATATTGTTGTTTCAAGTGTTTGGACAATTGAGTAGATGGTAGAGCTGAAAGAAAGCTGCAATAAACTTGTCCCGGATGATTATGTGAGCATATATTTCAACCTCGGCTTCAGTACTTTAACCCAATCAACCGCTTAAACCATTCTCTACATCAACTTCATCTTTCTTCATATCACAAAAGTTTGTTACAATGGGACGAACAGTTATCGCCTTCGACCTCTACGGGACTCTTCTCTCCACCGGATCAATCTCAGCAGAGCTGGCAAAACTATACGGCGAAGATAAAGCCCAGTCAATTGCCCCGCTCGCAAGACGATACCAGCTTGAGTCTACATGGCGTGCCAATAGCATGGGTAAGTCAAGGAAATCCCTCTTTGTGAAAGTAGCTAATGCTTCGTCAAGGCGTCTATCGGTCATTCAGCGACCTCACGAGATGGTCGTTTCGTCAAGCTACCAAAGAAGTAGGCGTTGAGCTCACAACTGAGCAGGAAGAACGCATCATGGACGCATACAATGGTCTTGATACATTCCCAGACGTCGGCGAGGCACTGAAGAGACTGTCGGAAAGTCCATCTATCGACCCGTACATCTTCTCCAACGGCACCATGGCCATGATGACCTCATCACTCGAGACGTCACCGTCATTGTCACAAGCAAGCAAAGTGTTTCCCCACGAGAAGCTGGTCAGCATCGACTCTCTCAAGGTCTTCAAGCCAGATCCCCGCACGTACAAATACATGGCCAAGACGGCGGGACTGGAATCGCAGCTTGACAAACTCTGGCTGGTGAGTTGCAACCCGTTCGATGTTGCGGGTGCGACAGCTCTTGGGCTCAAGAGTGCGTGGATTGATCGCGAGGAAAAAGGCTGGACTGATACTCTGGGGTGTTCGTTGGGCTTGGAACCAACGGTGTCGGCTGCTACTGTGGATGAAGCCGTTAAGGCGATTTTGAGTCATGCTGAGCAGGATGATTAGTGTTATGATGCAACGAAATACAATACACTGTGATGTGCCTTTGAGATCTATCTATGTACCATACACTGTGATGTGTTTTTGAGATACATCTATGTTTAAAGCTGATATATAGAAATCATGTGATGATAGTATGAGGTCGAGTCACTTACAGATAGGCATCTTAGCCCAAGTATTGATGCATCGTGGTTTCATGTTCATCTCATATTCAAGGTCCCTGAACCCAAGACATCACAAGTCATAAACAGGGCCAAGTATTCGTATAAAACCCCAGGGATATAACAACAGCGGACAACATCATCTGATCAAGACCTAGGGGTTTATTATACAATGTACTTGGTTAATGTTGAGTATCTACTAATGTATCACAACCACTCGTACAAATCGGCCGAGAGTAGATGCTCGGCCGATACAAGCACGGGCACTTACGACAGCATAAAATACAATTACAGATGATAAATGAAGTGCCCATTGCATCTCGATCTGATCTGATCATCATACCATCGACACGCACTTACACCGATCTGCTATCCACTCCTTCGCCCTGCGTTGCCATGTAAACAATCGACCGTACACCAAACACACAGTCTAGAAGCTCAATAACATTCCCGTTTTGACCAAGACACCGACACCGACACCGACATCTAGCTCGTGCTCAGATTTCTACTCTCCTCTACCCATTAGCTCTTCCATTCCTCATCTCTTTTAGAATCAACTCTTGATATCCGCTTACCGGGACGTTCCCTTCTCTCCAACAGCTGAAAAGCCAGGCCCCAGGCTGACAGCCCAACGTCCACTGTTTAGCGCGGGACCCTAGCTGCATATCCACTGTAGCTCCCCTGTAGCTCCCCTGTAGCTCCCCTGTGACCCCGGACCCATGTCGGCTTGTGACCGTTAAACCTTGGAATCCTCGCCCGTTGCCGTGCCGATATCTCCACTCAGCTCGATTGTTTGGCGGTAAAGCACCACGATAATACCAAAGCTTCTTCCGCTTTTTCACTGCCGCTCGAGCTCGGTAACTTCTCAGCGCTGCACTATCAGCTTTGCATTTCTTCCTGTTGTTCTTGTCGTCATCGTCATCGTCGTTTACCGCAAGTTGTGGCCGTTGAAATACTCTCTTTAAAGCAAAGCAGCAACCCGAGTCCTCGAATAAACCCTCTCCCGGCGTCTTTCAAGCTTCCATATCTCTCGGCATAACGTTCATTTCTATCATCCCACTTACACCATGGAGTCTCTTCTATCTCTCGCCTTCGACAACCTCTCGTCCTACGATGGACCCAAAATCCGCAAAGGCCTTCGCCAGGTCGAAGGACTTCTAGCTCAGATCTGCCTCTCAAACGCAAACTCCCAAAACGACCGCCATCGACGCCGAGGTTCAGAAGACGACAACAGTGATGCATCGACGTCATCGCAGAAGGACCTTGGCCAACTTTCTCAAGATCCAGCTTTTCGCGAGTTCTTCAAGCTACAGGAGGGATTCGAATGGAACGTGCCCATGCGTCTAATCGGCACCCTCGACCGACTTATGGCCAAGGGTGGTGATGGTGGAAACGACCTCTTAATTCTGAGTGCTCTTGATCTCATCCAGGGACTGCTATTGCTGCACCCTCCAAGCAAGTCTCTTTTCGCCCGAGAACAGAATATGAATGTACGTGACAACTCGTTCTACCACCAAGTCAACATAAACTAACACCATACCCAGCTTCTTCTCGACCTACTTGAGCCATACAACTGCCCCGCGATCCAGTCTGCAACTCTTCTCACACTCGTCACCGCCCTCATCGACACTCCAATCAACACACGCACATTCGAGAGCCTTGATGGCCTTCTCACTGTCACCTCTCTCTTCAAGTCTCGATCTACAGCCCGTGAGGTCAAGCTCAAGCTTGTCGAGTTCCTTTATTTCTACCTCATGCCTGAGATCCCGTCCATCCCTCGAGCCGACCAGCGAGACAGTGTCCCTGGTATGTTCCAACGAAGCCCCAGCAAGCTCGTCGGTGCTTTCAATGCCGACTCGCGCCGCAAGCGCTCTGGCTCTGATCATGAGGGCGATATCTATCTCACCACTGAGGAGAAGCAAGAGCTGCTTAGCCAGCACCTGAGCAGTGTGGAGGATCTCGTCAAGGACCTCCGAGATTGCGCACCTTTTGGCGGTGTCGTCTGCTAAACGCAGCTGGAACGAAGAAAATCGACATCGGCATTGTTTCTTTTCACACCTTGAACACTTCATCAACGACGGCGTTGGGACTATCAGGCGGCGCCCTTATGTTTCCCTCTTTCTTTTGGCATGGAGTTCTGCGCAACAACTTCGGTACACATAATGGTTTATTGCTTTCTTTGGTCGGATATGCACTTTGAAGATTTGGATGCTTCTACTGCATGAACGGAGTGGTTAGGCGTTTCTATGTAACCAAAAAGAATAGAACGATATGAATTTCCCTTAACATTATTGCTCTCTCTGTGGAGTCTTGTCTCCCATGATACTCTGTGGAGGTGTCGGAACGATTGATAACGGGCGGTCTGGAGTTATAGCTGACTCGTTGCCGTATAATTCGAAGCGGCCATTTATTGTTTCCGAGAGCGGTGTCTGATATAGACTTGGGCTGGACATGGGTGATAGGAGATCACTGCCTTCCCTTGTCGTTGAGTCGATCTCGACTGGAGCCGTAATATCTCCTGGCCCTTGTGCATGCATCGGCACTGCAGCTTCTCTGCCGGGTGAAGTGACCCGTGAGCTGGCCTGCTCTGTATATGGCCCTGCTGCTGGGTCTGGACCAAAGTAGTCTCTAGTCAGCCCTGTTCGAGCATGGTTCCCTGAGATATCCGTCATAGTGTCACGCGGAGGACCGCTGCCATCTACATCTGCTGATGCTGATGGTCCTGGCGTGGTTCGCTGTTGTCTTCGCTTGCGCATACACATCCACGCAAGTCCTGCGACAATGATACCCGTTCCCACGACGACACCAACACCAATACCCGCCTTCGCACCATCTGATAGTCCGCTGTCGCTGTCGCTGTCGCTATCGTCGTCGTCAACAATGGTAACTCCGCTTTCCGTTGGTGTTGCTTGAGCACAATACCCCTCCCCACTGACCTGCGTGCAGTCTTGGTCGTTGTCGCAACAGCCAGCCCCATCTGAGCATTTATGCTGGGAGGTGGTGCAGCCTGACGGTATGGGGGATAAGAGGTCTGTTCTAGAGGCAGCCTTTGTAGAAGCACAATTACCACCAGCGCGGCACTCTGAGTTGTAACCGCAGCAGTTCCCACCGAGGCTGCTGGGGCAGAGATAGAGACTCGTCCTGGGACACTTGCGATCGCAGCAACCTTGTTGCGCTGTGGCAGTTCCACTCGAGGTAACGGTGCGGGTGCAGAAGTAGGCCGTCGAGCCGCATGGAGAGTCGTTGGAGCAGTTTGAGCCTATGGGACAGCATTTTGGATCACCTTTTCGGTTGACGTAGCAGTAAGAGTCGTTCTCGCAACAGTCGTCGGGGAAGCCAATCTCTAGGCCTATAATATGTGTGAGCTCTCTATTTGAAGTTCATCACTGCGCAAGCTTACAGTTATGGTGATTAGAACCACAGTCCGCGCGCTTGGCTAAGGGAAACGAGCGATCGATAAAGAAGCGCGGCATGAGATCGCCAGGAGCTGCTTGAATGGCCTCATACTGTCGCGTATGATGCGCGACCGCACATGGGACAAAGACGAATAGGCTGAAGAACCTCATGGTGTGAACAGCGCATGTAAGAGGGGGAATTAATAATGCGCTGGGATCATCGTCGCAACGTCTGGTCTATTCTCCCTCACGATAATATTCTATTAGTAGCCACGATACTACGAACCAAAAGACTGCATTGAGAAAGAGTGCACGTCGAACAAAGAAAGGAAAAATTGAATGAGATGGGAGCCAAGACTCGAGAGAGGTCTATGCATGTAAGACTCTAAGCGGCGACGTGCGGCGGAGGTGACAATAGAACTGCCCTGTTGGTCGATAGTCATATTGGAAGGATATTATTGGTTACATTCAATTGACAGTCGGTCAGCCCGTCTTTCGTCCATTCAGGCTCATTTCCAGCTTCCTAATGTTTGCTTGAGTGGTTAATGTTAATGAAACGGTCCATCTCAACGTGGCATAGGGAACCGTTTTTGATGGGGCTTGAGGCGCAAGTGCTTACATGACATGGCCTAACTTGGTATAAAACCCGCAATAATCGCCTCAAACCGTGATGTTGAAATTGATATTAGAGGAGAGTGCATTTTGTGGTTAATAAGAACTTGAGGGTATTTAAATACCATGAGTTTATATAGATCAAAGTTGGTTTGTGCGTAACAAATACGCTGTAAAGTGTCTTGATGGATAGGCTATCTCAAGTGAGGCCTTTACAGACCAAGATGAATAAGACGCACATGCTCCTTAAGGCTTATGGATTCTCAACCCTGGTAACTCAAGGCATACACTGAACGTCACGAGGCAGACTACATGCTAATGAAGGCAGCGAGACAGGATATCCATAGGTAAGACAAGGTGTACTATATTGTCTGTAGACGGGTAGTTCCGACACCCAGTATAGGCAGGCCAGCCAGGACTGAATGATAAATGAGGAAACAAGCTCTCACATCGTTGATACAGAATTTTGGTGTCTACTTTTATCCCTACATGCATGGTTGGGCCCTTCGCTCGCATCCTCACATGCAATCGTTAAGCGACATATTTAATTCTCCGATATCAGCGTCTACAGTTTGATACTGTTACATTCGACCTCAAAGAACCCTGTACATAACATCATATCCCTGGACCTATAACATTGAACCCTCTCCGTTATGGTGATTGCATCCTGAAATCGTCCTTGGATGTGGGTGAAAGCGGTGTTCTCGTTGCCTATAGATACGTGAATGCTATTCGTGAAGAACTTACTCAGTACTAGGTTAATGGTCATCAAAAATCACGAATTGAACGACCATAATGTGTTCTTACTTGAACAAAAAAGCAGCCTACCTACTGTGGCAGAAGTATTTTATCATTCTGCTTAATACTTGGTATAAGAGTCCATGGTATTTTCTGAAATTTTATAAATTTAGTTTAGTTGAGAGATTTCAAGGTGCGTGTAGAAACTCACTCATAACATCACTTTTAATTAAAATTGTTCTTCATCGTTGAGCGCCATTGTATTAATCATTCTCATATCGCAGTTGACAAAAGTCCGCTCACTGTACCCATTCTAATTCCATCGAAACACTCAAACAATCAAATCCCTAAAACTCCCAAAATAAATCATTTCCTATCACTCCTGTGATCTCTCCGCGAAACTCGTCGTTGACCTTGGCATCGTCTTAAATCCGCTGTCAAATGAGACTGGGGAACCAGGCGATGACTCCTGCGCGGGTTCGGGTGTTGTTGAGATACTGGCCCTGCTCAAACTGATGGTCGTCGTAGGCCTCCAGCTACTGGTAACTGTAGCTCTATTGGTGATATTGTTGGGCGTAGACTCCATAGCCAGAAGCGTTTCGCGAGGTGTTTCTATAGAATTTTCAGCAGTGGTCTTGCGTCTCACTTGTCAGTGATGTTACCTTGTGTGATTTCCTCCTCATCGCCATCCTGTAGAGCAAGCTTTCCATCCTTATTGAAAGTTGACTCTGCATCCTCCTTGAAGACATGGCCAGGCGCTTTCAGAGATAGAGTAGGCTGATTTGCGTTCACGAATTCGGTGTACGTGGTAGTCATCTCTATAGTCGACGACCTCGTGATAACTGATGTGAAGACCACAGTTCTCAAGCTCAGAGACGAGCCTGATACTGAAAACTGCACGTCATTTGAAGGCTCAGGGCTGGCCACGGCGGGAGGGTCCGAGATGATTGTCGGAGCTGCAAGCTTTTGCGAATCCCCCTCCTTGACAATAGGCGTCGAGGTGTCCTCTATTTCCAAGGTTGGGGCCACTTTCTCGGCTCCTGTCGCCGCGGGAGTAGGAACAAGTGTCAGAGTTACCAGGCTCTCTCGTGCTGACTCGCTTGCGGAAGGGATACTACCTGGAGTGCAGTTAGGAATTCGACGCATGATGGGTAGACCACTTACTTCGTCCTCTTCAACACATTCATCGTTGCTTGCTTGTAAAGGCTTTTCAGTCTCCTCAGGTACCGAGCTACCAGTCTGCCTTGCGGAAATGGCATCTGAGAGGGTCCCAATAGAGTCACCAGGACTCTCAACGAATGCACCTCCCAGCGCAGCACTGGTATCCTCAGCATTCTGTTCATCAGATGGGGAGCTGATGTCTTCATTCTGTGGCTCGTCGGTAGGCTCAACCTCTACCGCTGTGCTGATTTGTGTCTCAGCTGGAACCTGAACCTCGCTTGCCGGTTGAGCAGCAGCATTGTTAGGCAGATCACCAGATTGGATGGCACCGCCGGCTACAGAGACATTTGAAGATTCGACCAGTGTATCGGTGGCACCATCGCTTGGCAACCGTTCGGGTTGAGCCTCGCTAGGTATATTAGCAGATTTATCGTTCGCTGCTTGGGTGGGATTTGCAGTTGTCGCGGCCAATACTGTATTTTCTTGCCTATCAGCTTCTTTCGTCTGTAACTGTCCAGGTGCATCTAGTTGGCCCGAAGCACCCGGAACCTGAGGCTCGACAACAGTTGCAACTGCAGCTGCATCTGCCTTAGAAGGCTGGGAGGGATCTGTAACCACAGGAATTTCTGATGGGCCAGGAGGACCGTCCAGCCTAGGAACATCAGTCTGAGCAGACGGGGCAGGTGGCTGTTTTGGCTGGTCGTCTCCAGAAGACCCATCAGGAGAACCTGCAGGCAATTGACCAGGCTGTCCCCCAGAGGAGGCACTAGATTCACCAGAAGCTTGTGGATCCGATGTACCGGATGGCATCATGCCGTTCACTTGATCCTTGAGTCGGTTGATCTGATTCAGTAGTTCCTGAAGAGACTCCTCGGTAACTTCAACCATTTCGCCTTGATCTTCAACCAGTCTCTTGACAAGACTGATAGTGTGATGAAGACCATGGCTATGATGAGGTTGCTGAGGAAGCTTTTTGAAGGGGACTACTTCGAAAGATCTAGCCACAGGCTCGGTGAAGACCACACCTGGAAGTTTGAACGAGTCTTTGAGACGAGGCAAGAGGGCGGCATGGGTAAACGGGATGGTTAGGAGGAGGCATGGTAGAAGGCAAAGAAGAATGTATAAGCGTATCATGTTGTCGATTTGAGAGTAAGAATTGAATAAACAATGTGGTTTGTGATTTCTCAGTCAATTGCTGGTCGACAGGTTGCCATGATATATCTTTGCCATGGACTTCATGTTGTATGGGAGCACCGAGCAACGCATTCCAACTATCGCAATAGCAACGCTCATGTCACGATGTCTTGGTCTCGGGTGGGCAGACAATGAATGGATCAACACTTGTTGTTTCACATCAGACCAAGGACATGTTCTCATTCCTGTTGATGAGTAGGACAACAGGTAAAAGGACCCTAGAATGAACCAGATAGGTATATCTGTGGGGTGCTGATACGCTGGAGCAGGTATTCTTGATATCGTTGCCGAGTGCAGGTTATGCTGACTCGTCATGTCGATGGGCCGCTGCGGGGACTTGAGTTGATGTCCAATTCCTGTTTGGTATGGTACATGATGTATGACGGAGCAGAATTTGGCGGAGTCGTGACTAAAGCCCGATTATAGACCCTTACTCCGTTCAATAACACTTAGACACCACTTAGTAAGGGTTTTATTCATCTCGGTTACACCGGAGTTTTTTTTGTTAACAAATGCGACTAATATGCTGCTGAAAGAAAGTTATGAGACAGTGCTGCAGGTTTTTGTACTGAACTTGGCGTGAAGTTTACTCAACAAGGAAATCTCGGTGAGGTATTTGATGATCTGGTGCATGTCTTCGACTAAGCGCTGGGAAAAGGAACCTGAGATGACAGGCTCCAGAGGCTTAAAGCGCAAAAAAGCAATGCCAAGTTGTTCTGTTTCTACCCTACGAGTGGGTTGACTCATTGAATCATATCCGTAGAGTTCCGCCACCCATTAATGCAGGGGCTTGCTGCTGTGTTTGCACTGTCACCATCACCGTCATCAGCATCTGCTAAGGGAGGGCTAATACAAACAATGCGACAGAACATGGGAAATAAAAAGGGATGAAAGAAATCGGCAGCGCTGATGCTTTTGGTTTTTGTGTTTTTTTCTTTGTGTTACGTGGTTTTTGTATATCGGCGAATATTAATAGGGGTCATGGTGAGCATTCCAGGGCATCACCAAATGAAGCTGAAAGTAAATTTGTGTATATTTAGTGTATTAATGACTATTGGAGCAGTTGGGCGATGAAAGCTGTGTCTTTCTTTAGGTTCAACTGTGCTGTCATCATCGCCGATATTCGTAGGGGCCGTTCGGGGGCTGGAGGGTGATGAAAGACCCTTGGGAACTTGATTTGAAAAGGGTTTTGCTCACTGAATCGCTCACTCGCGTAGGAGGAGTGGAATAACAATAGAATTCGAGGCAATGCTCTGGGAGAAATTAAGGACATACCAGGATTGTGATTGGCTGGAAAGAAGCGCAGCCCCTGCCATGCAGAAGAAGTGGCGCTTGTCCCGTTTGGGTAACGCGCCTGGACGGGCTGGGGCCTGGCTGGACCTGGCTGGACCTGGGCCTGAAATCCCCAAGTTGCTCTTGCTGTTGCTCGTGCGTACGTCTCTGCTCCCTCTCAAGAGTGAAAAGAAACGCGGGAAACCAACCCAATCCAACCGATTTTTACCTCGTTGTGCGCCGCCTTTGGCCCCAGCACCAGAATCTAAAATGGCAGCAATACCAAGACCCCAACTTTGCAAGACAAGGCCTTTGCCCTTTCGTCTTTCACTTTCACTTTCATTTTCCAACATCTGAATGAACCCATTCCCACCCCATCCCTATCATCACCATCATCACCAACGACGGCCTGGCTGCTCCAGCTCCAGCTCCAGCTCCAGCTCAAATCTCCCGCTACCAAAAGACTCGCTCCACGCAAGCCCCAAAAGCCCACCACCCCTGACCACCACGGGATCACCACCGGGTCTTTGGTTATTTGCCGCCTGTCCCGTCACCAGCCTATTCTTCAAATCCTGTTCCTTTCCCTAATCTTCCTCCATTATCCATCGTCGCCTCCAACTTTACAACGCAAATCCGTATCTCGCCCTGTCATCAACAAACCCTCCCTAGATCCTACCCTCCTAGACTATCAAATATCATCGTCGGCTCTTCATTACTTCAAACGCTCAACACCATGGCTCCTCCAGCCAAGTCCACCGACGCGCGACGCAAGTCGAGCACCAAAGCCAGTTCAATCGTCATTCTTAAGGTGTCGCCCGACAAGCTGCGTGCCCTGATCGCGCCCGCTGTCAAGGAGGAATCTCCAGCCAAGGACATCGAAGCCAAGGCCGAATCGCCTGCCGATGCCGATGCTGCGTCCGCCTCTGGTTCGCAACCTCCAGCTAGCAACACCAACGGCGATAATGCTTCAGATTCCAACGCTGCTACTCCTGTCGCCGACGCAACTCCTGCCGACGGAACACCGGCCCCTTCGGTCATGGGACCGCCCACCGATGGGCCGAAGAAGAAGGGTGTCAAGCGATCTGCTGCCGTTGCCAACGGATCAATAGATGGTATCCCCAAGCCTCGAGGAAAGCCTGGCCCCAAGAAGAAGCCTCGTCTGTAAGTATTCGCAACCCCTATATCCACTTCAAGCTATATACTAACTGCCACTTCCAGGGAGGACGGTACGATCGATCACTCTGGCTCCAAACCTGCTGCAGGTCACAAACTTGGACCCAAGGCAAATCAAGGAGCTATCAACGCCGGGTTGCGTGCCCTCGACCGCTCTGGCAAACCTTGTCGCCGATGGGCAAAGGGAGGATTTCAACTCAAGAGTTTTACTGGTGTCAGCTGGGAGATTCCTCGTTGGGTCGCACCACAAAAGAAGGCCCCCGAATCTAGCACCGAGGACTCTGCTGCTGCATCTGCCGAGGGTAGCAGCAAAGAGAACAAGGAGAATGGCCAAGAGGGCAACAGCGTCAGCAACAGCAACAGTGGCAACGACGTCGAGATGCAAAGTGCTCCCAGCCATCACGCCTCATCACCGGCCCCTCTAGCCATCGCAGCTGCATCCTAAGCCTGCTACTCACATATGCCATTACATTTAATTTTGCTCTGATATCAGAGATTGTTTTATTACAGCACGAGACATTGCGGGCGTTTTAGGTTGATACACAACGGATTGTTGGTCTGTCAGTCAGACAAGAGATATGCTCTTAGACTGAGTATGCACATGGATCCAGACTTGAGAGTGTATTTCTCATCAAGATGCGACGCTGGTGTCGCTGGCGTTACGGAACAGCAAGGATGAAACGCTGTGGAAAAGGAATGGTATTAAACCGTATCAGGTTTTGGCGGTGCTTACATTGATGTATAATTACAATCACGATGGGAATTTGCTAGAAAGAAATGAAGATTTCTCTTGTGCGCTAATTTATTAAACTTGATTGAAAACACTGTGTTGCGTTTGATGTTAGTATCCATCCGCCCGTGGCTTGGGACGGGCGCAGCTCCGACTGTTCCTTGACACGTCGTTTTGTCACAGCCCATGTCGTATTGATAATTTCAAGTTTTTCACGGCAAAGCCTTTAAGGCACGGAATGTGCGGCCTTAAAGAAAACTATCGCAGACTCTACCTCACGATAAATCTAAATTGATAGTTGCTGGATGCTCCTCGTGCTGGAACGCCTCCCTACCGATGTTCGCCAGGGGAATGCGAAGCAAGGCATGTAAAGCGTTGAAGTGACCTTTCATCAATTATTGCCTCGGGCAGTGAGACTTTGGCTAAAGTGTGAGGTAATTCTTAAAGTTCAGCACTCGGCGAAGAGTTTTCGGGGGTTGAGATGCCCCAATGGCCAGACTGTGGATACGTTTTCGTTCGTCCTTTCTCATCGGGGTCATCTCTTGATGTCGTGGTGTGGTTGCAGGGAGCACTGGAGATTAGTCATCATGCTAGAGTCAGCTGTGACTTTTGCAGGTGGATGAACGTGACTGCGCGTTATTCGTGCTACTAATATCTGGTTTTTGCTTTCGGTTCTTCTTTGGGACATGGGAGATTTGTATAGTTGACGGGCATAGTGGCTGGATGATGTTGTGAGGGGGTCCAAGAGTGAACGAACAGGCTTGAAACCAAAAGCAATATTTGGAGGATTGAAATGCTCATTGGAGGGATAGTGAGGCAAGCAATATCACCAACGTGTAAGCGAAGGGAACTCTTGTTTTCCATACATCTGGTCTCGTCAATGCAACCGTCATCACTCAATGCTCTGTTTTCATTTATCAGGTTCATAAGCCAGAACTTGGAATAAAACATCCATCATTGAAATCGTGTTATTCTGCTATCATTACGTCTCAGTCAGTCTCAGCTTTTGGCCTGTTGGGGCGTTTTACATGGGGAACGCAGCTTAAAGAGGGTCCCAGTCCAGTCCGGTCCCTGGCCAGCGGGGAAGCTTGGCCTCCACTGTTAAGCCGACATGGCTGTTTGCTATGGAGAAGCTTAACAGACGTGGTCAGGCAAGGCACCAAAGACTAGGCTAAACCTGCTGGGGGGAAGACCAGCCCGCGTGATTGATAGCGATGATGAGCGATACGATACGTACCTCTTGACTCGCTCGTTGATCAGAGGAGAGGCATGATCCAACCATGATTCGGCTCTGTGCAAGTTGGCTGTCAACAAATATGCATCGGCGGTTGGTCTGATTCTGTTGCTGTATAAGTCGCAGCTCTGTCATAACAAACCACGTATAAAACACTGGGATTGAGGTTGGTCAGTGAGTGGTGACGGTGACGCTTCTGACGGAAACACCTCCACCTCTACCTACAGACTATCCGCCCCGTCCACTGCTCTCCGCCATCCACCATCCGTCTTCTCCCAACTCCATATCAACTACCTGTAGTTACTAACGTCCTACTGGCCGCAAACCACTCTCTTTAGAACTTAAGGATTGCGTGTGCCTCTTCTTGTACCTTCTTTCTTTTCAACTCCCCGTCTCTAGGTTCTGCTTGTCTACTGTGCCTCTTGTCTCATCCGTTAGCTATTGACTTGCCTTATCCGAAGCTTGTGCACGCCCATCCAATCCTCGTGCCGCCAACTACCTACGACCGTATCGACTACACCCCACTACAAACGTGTCTACCTCTCTCAGGGCTTCACCTGGCGATTAACTCACCTGCCTTTGTTGCTGGGTGACTGACGGGGGTGGTATACTGCCCTTCGCTTGCTTGTCGTGGACATGGCAAGTCCCCTACACCAAGCCTCCAGCTCGTCTGCTCTTCCCGAATCAGCATCGCCATCTGTCGCGCCTTCACCATCTACCCGCACCGCCCGATTCTCCCCGCCGTATAA
The DNA here is from genome assembly GCA_021020635.1 of Fusarium sp. PT. Taxonomy (NCBI): domain Eukaryota; kingdom Fungi; phylum Ascomycota; class Sordariomycetes; order Hypocreales; family Nectriaceae; genus Fusarium; species Fusarium sp. PT. Next base: position 1,502,492 of record JAHMRZ010000001.1, read on the forward strand.
CTCATCCATCGCCAACATCCCCAACTTCTACACGCATCCTTCTCGTACTTCGATATTCAGTGCATCCGGCGAACTTAACATCCCAGGTTCCGAAACAACGAATACTATCAACATGGAGGCTATTGGGTCTGAGACCGGTGTCATCACCAGAAGAGTTGGCCTGCCGTCGTTTTCGCGTGCTTTTAACATGCTTGTGGCTTCGGAAGCTGCTGACAGCATCCCCAAGATGGAGGAGGACGGCTTCTTCGTTCCGTCATATCTCGAAAGCTCAACATATGTTCAGAAGCTCCAAGAGGCACACAAAGCCAAGGTCCAGGCTCGCGATCCAACACGTACATCGACCAGCGGTTTCACCCAGAGTTCAACGACACCTAGCCAACATCCTTTACCACCCGGCGCGCATCGAGGCATGTCACATACTGTTATAGAACGCCCCCCTGTCTTTGAAGAGGATGACGACCTTGCTCCTCTGCCAACGAGATGGAACAAGGACGATCAATGGGCTGGCCTAGAGATACAACCGGACGGTCTTACTGTGAGATATGTTGGGCCCAAGAACCAGCATGATAGGGATCACGAGGCGAGTGCCGTCCGTGCCGACCATTTCATGCCGCCCCAGTGTGGAATATACTATTTCGAAGTTGAAATAACGGGGGCTAAACGCGATGAGTAAGTTGTGGTGTCATGCACATGTCTGATACAGTTTTATTAACTCACGTAATAGTGCTACTATCGGCATTGGATTTGCCACAAAGACAGCTACGTTATCACGACCGATAGGCTGGGAGCCTGAGGCTTGGGGCTATCATGGCGATGATGGTCGATGTTTTACGGGACAGAACGTTGGAAGACACTTTGGCCCCCTATACAACATAGGCGACGTGATTGGGTGTGGTGTCAATTTCAAAGAAAACAGTTCTTTCTTCACGAGAAATGGAGTCAAGATAGGTGTGTTCCATGGAAGTCATGAAATCTGCCAATTATGGACTAACGAGAGACCAGGCACGGCGTTCCACGATGTTGCCCGTGGCAAGCTTTACCCAGCGATCAGCGTCAAGAAGCCAGGCGAGGCAGTCCGGGTCAATTTTGGAAAGACTCCTTTCATCTACAACATCGACGATCTCATGCGTGTAGGCTTGTGTGACCCATTTTACAATTGAATGTATAACTGATATCATTTTAGCAAGAGCGTATGAAAGTACAAAGGGACATCCAGGCTACGGAGACATCAAGCCTCGTCCAAGGCATGGGTGAGACCGACCTAATCCAGGCACTTGTTCTTCAATTCCTTCAACACGATGGCTACGTGGAGACGGCTCGGGCCTTTGCGGAAGATATGAAAGTTCAAAAAGAAGCCCTAAGTCTTGACCCGGCGGTAATAGTAGATGGTGTCAGTATCAGAGATGATGAAGACGCAAACAACCGCCAGCGTAAGTTGACTGTCTTTTGCTGAAATGCTCCTCTTCTAACGACTGTTTAGGTATACGAAGGGCCATCCTCGAGGGAGATATAGATAGGGCGCTCAAGTACACGAATGCTTACTACCCTCACGTGCTTCAAGACAACGAGCACGTCTACTTCCGGTTACGATGCCGCAAGTTCATCGAACTAGTGCGAAAGCTGGCTCAACTCAATATGCGCAATGAAGCAAAAGGCAACGGGCATATCAATAACACTGTGTCCCAAAACATGGACATCGACTTGAATGGGAGCGAAAACACTTCATGGGAAGCTGATGGTGGCGAGAATACGGCCGAAAGCGCTGAGCTCGAGCGCAGCATGCTAGAGTACGGACAGAAGCTGCAAGAAGAATACGCCAACGACCCGCGGATAGAAGTTGGCAAAGCACTAAACGAGATTTGGGCATTGGTTGCATATCAAAATCCTTTCAAGGAACCACAAGTCAGCCACCTCTTGGATAGGAATGGCAGGGTTGCTGTTGCAGAGGAACTGAACTCTGCAATTCTACGTAAGCAACACAATTCACTCATGGCCACCATTTACTAATTACGAGCAGTATCACTCGGCAAATCATCTCGGGCTGCCTTAGAGAAGCTATATGCTCAGACCAATGTTATCCTTGAGGATCTGCGCCAAGACGGAGGTGTTGGAGCCTTTGCTTCGATGAACGATATCTTGGAAGGAATCCCTCGACCCCCACAAAACTGAGCTTGTCCTCAGCGCGGCCACCTTTTCTACATCATTGTCGGTTCTTTGCATTGTTGAGGTTCAGGATCAACTCGGCGTTCTGAAGGATATTGCTATCAACATGGAGTTTTTGTCGTGTCGCGGTTCCTAATTCTGCTCACTTTTCACACCAAAGCCTCTTAGAGGATCTACCTGCCCATGTGCGTTATTCAGTTAGCAACAGCCATCATTTCCTGTGGGAGCCTCGCGTTCCCATGGAACCTGTTATAGATGAGTTATGGAAATTCAAGGCAGATTATCTATGGGGAACGGACCAACTCCCCTCTTGTAGGTTAAGGTTGATGGGCTGCATCATGCCCAGTACATAGATGAGATCAGTGTTAATGATCAGCGAGTAAATTGTCCCATGCTTTCTTAACAAGTTTTTGGGTTTAAGCTGACTGTCTGTGAAAGTCTGTTCTTGATCTGGGCTCCTCATGTCATACATATTTTACAAATATCTGTACAGGTCATGCCCTGGCTGTGCCAGTAAATTATGCGGCGAATATATCGCCCCCTTGTATCTTCAGTGTCCTGGTCTACTCAGGACTTGTTCACTCCCCAGCAATGCTTGTACAACCGTTGCCTATGCTTCCTCAAATTCTCCAGACCTTCCAAGCATTCATTCAGTGAGTTGTCCGCCCAGGCAAGTGCATCGCTATCCATCAAATACGTGTAGGCAAATATATCTGCATCGAACAAGCCTGGTCCCTCAGCTCCAAAGAACCATTTATCGTCTCCTAATAAGGCGGAGAGGGCCTCCAGCGCAGTTTTGGCATCGTCAAAAATCTGAGAAGATGAAATAGTTGCTCGTCGTGTTGTCTTGAGGATCTCAGCGGTTGCTGCGGCGTGTAGAGTTTGGTAGAGAGGTGTGCGGAGGAGAATCGAGGAAGGGAGGTAAAGATCCTTGAGGAGGGGGGCGTTGGCGGGGAGGAGGTAGAGAGCGTATAGCTATATGCTGTTAGCGGATGTTTCTGGTATAAGAGAGTTGCTTGCGTACCCATGCTGGACGGATGTTTTGTGTGAGGAGAGCTTGGTAGGCTTCTAGACGGGGTGACGATATTTTCGGTAGCTTCCGAGCGGCGTGCTCAAGGGCATATTTGTGAATCTTTTCGCCGGTGAGGGGTTTCGATGTTTGCGACGAAGATGGTAATAAGAAAGGCAATGCGCCCGAGGGTGAAGCGTGGTTATTCGAAGGTACAATATCAAATTCAACGCCGGCAATCTTTAACACTGTCTACCCAACTTTGCATTAGTTTTCGCACACTTCCCTCCAACAGCAAAAAACACACCTGCCACTTCAAGCACGAAGGGTTATAGCTCGGCCTCCCCAGCAAAGCATCCTCATCGGCCACAAAGACATACAGCGCCGGTCGCTGGCGCACGCTGGCGGGGGATCGCACGGGGAGACCTTCGGGCCCGTAGACGTGGAGGGGAAAGTGGTTGAAGAGGTATTGGATGGGGCGCGGGACGGCGAACCAGCGATTGGATTGGGGAGGTTCGACGGCGGACGTCATTGCTTGTGAGGTTGCGATGCCCTGTCGCCGTTTTCTTTTTGTTGCTGGCTGGTTGTTGGTGGTGTTTGGAGGTTTGGAGCTACCTTAGTTCCAGGCCGGAGGACGGATCGGCGCGGCGGGCAAAACCCCGGATCGGGGGTACGTACATGCTTGGTCCGGGACGGAAGGTGAACAAAGGCCGGGGAATACGGAGGGGGAGGGTTGGTATGGGGAATACAGCGACGGGAAGAGTTATGCTCTCGAGATCTCACAAGATCTCTGCGATCTTGGAATCAGGCATCATCGTCAATCTCTCCGATGTCATTGGCATCAACGAGTTTAAGTTGGCTATGTCATGACGGCTCTTTGCTTGGCCATTTCGGAAAGAAAGACGATGATCTTCATGTACGATTCATGACATTGGCCTCAATCTATATCATTTTATCACAGATTCTTAGATGAGCGGCTACAACACCCTCCAGCCGACCCAAGTAGGTTCGTAGAAGCGCTTCGAGGCTACACCTCTTGAGTTGTAAACTTGCAACGGCTCCGCACGCAAGAATCGTTTTATCAAGACTTAAAACATTCGAGTTTCTGGGCTGACGTCTCCTGGCCGATGCAAGGCAAGGAAGGCAATGGTAGCATCCGCATCGGCAAAACATGTCCGAAAGAGCCGCGCAAAAATGGCCAAATGGATCATCATGGGCAGATTCTCCTCAAGACCCTGTCATGACCTATTTTCTTTTTGCTGTAACTAATAACTCACAAGCCAAGGGGAAAATTCGGGATCCCCACTAGAGAATGGGAAAAAAAGACCAAGCGCACCATTGAAAGAGGAATCCCGAAAGAACCCGGGTTGGAGCTAGTGGTAGTGAGTTTCTTTGCTGCTAGGATCAGGGACCCTTATCTTGAGTTGAGGCTCGCTAGAGTGGACAATGGGGTCATGAGGTTTTTGTTCTTGTTGTGCGTGGTGTTTTTGTGAAGGATGGAGGATATGGAAGAGATAGGCAAGACGGACCGTGGATGCTACGAGGTATGCTATGAGGCTATAGTAATGAATTGAGAATCACCTTATTTGTTCCTGACTGAGCATGGGGACGGAGGAATTAACCTGCGTCTCTTATGCAGGCCGGATGAGGTAATATTGCAGATCAATACTCTAAAACCACAAACATCAAGAAGGCCAAGCTTCAGCAATGGGGTTCTTGTATTCGTACAGAAGAATAATACTCTGTTCATAACATGACCTTTCTCAATGCCTGACGATCCCGCTCATCACTAGAGTGGAAGTCTTACAAGATCAACCAATATCATCTCGTGTCGCTTCTCGAGATTGGGGAAGAGACATTACAGTACAGTACAACCCCACGCTGCTCAGGGTCCAATGATTGGCGGGCGCTTGTACGAATAAAAATTCCAGTAGCCGCAAAATGGGGATTAAGAAAAACAGACGACGGCTAAAAAGAGTATTGCCGGTGATGTACTGTAATTTTACTATACCTAGGTAGTGAATGAGACGAGCGGTGAGGAACGGAATTCATGGTGTTTTTGTCGAAGCGGAGCAATGTGCCCGTGGAGCCGCGAGAAATAATGCACGTAGGGCTCAATTCTGCAGTTGTCATGATGCCACAGCCGTTAGCATTGGATCTCATTGCATAATCTTGAGTTGTTGTTTTCTTTCTTTCTTATCTGTATTTGTAAGAGATTTATTATACTCTTTCTTTTTAGAGACCATTCTACTATAATAAAGAATACAAGAATAATAAACACAGATACAGTATACCTTTGTCTTGAGTTCCTAGTGAGATCCCACGTTTCCACCCCAGATCCACCGCATCATCAACCCCAGTTCTCTTAGCTCCCGGGCATAAGGCCGAAGTCGAATGTCGAGCAGCAGCAGCAGAAAAGAAGTTCTTTTTGTTTTCCTTGGAGCTTCTTTTGCCCCGCCGCGCGATTAATTAGAGGCCATCTTTGGGGGGGATCTAGGAACAGCTGTCACTGCAGGTATCATGTAACACTGCGACTCTACTGTACTTTGCGGCTACTATTGCATACTGTTACCGTTACTCTATTAGCGGATAAATATAAATGATACAGCGGTTGATTCACACGCGAAAGTTGATTCAAGTGGTGTCATGATAACCTCTCGTCGTCGTCTCCTTCTACTTCGGCATCCTCCACTTTTTATGTAAATTAACATGAACTTGCCTTGCCCATTTTCTTGGCCTTCTTCTCGTCGTCTTTTCCTCCACAAAACCGGCTTCTCCGTCTCCGTCTCCGTCTCCATCACCATCTCGGTACGATTAATCCCCCCCAGACACTTATTTTCCACTCGGCCCTTTCTTTGTAGCGCAGAAAAAAAAGAAGAAGACTACAGTACACGAGAGGAGAGAAAAGGAAGAAAGAGGCAACGAAAACGGGGGGTCCAGAAACAAAGTTCATCTTTGCATCTGATTGCGGCATCAGCCTAAAACAAAAAGTTCTCTACCTTCTATATCTACCACACCCACACACACGCATGGAGGGGAATTCTAGAGGGTTGTCAAGAACGTCACTCTGCAGTCCAGAGTAGAAATGGAAGTGTGACAGTCGTGACGCGCGGGGGTTGGACAGGTTTACACTTTACATGGAGGTCTACAGTCAAAGCGTGTGTGAAACAAGTCAGTCCAGTCCAGTCCAGTCAGTTCAGGTTGGATATTCCTTAGACATTAGGTCAAAGAGTGACATCCCCCGTCATTTTACCCCACGCAGAGCAATACCGAACCGGAACATAAGCAATTATCCAGGGAAAGACAGCACACCCACATATTCACATCCATATCCATATCCCTACAGTAGTCTAGTTAGTAGTTACTGTACTGTGTGTGTGTTTATTTCTTGGCTGCCTAAACTTGCGAATACATATTCCACCCCATTCCCACACTCTTGTTCACCCTCTTCTTCCTTCTTGACTTTGACTCTATTATCTACTCTATTCTATCGTCCCTCTCACCAAGATATACATTCTCACTCGCTTATATATCAAACATTGTCCGTCACTATCTATCCACCACCATAATGGACGCCGTCTCAACCTCATCTTCCAACAACTCCTCGGCTCAGCAGTCCCCTTCGGTCCAGATGGTCCCCCAACCTGCTCCCACTCAGAGCAACGGTCCTTCAACCGACATGTTCCTCCATGACTTCACCCTCATCGCCGAGGCGGCCAAGCGAGCGCAAATGGCCATCATGATACGCGATTTTGAGGATTGTGGCCTGTAAAGGTCCATCTCTTTATCGGTTGTTTGACTTTTCCCCCCTCCCTTCTAACAAGGGAAAGCAAGAGAAGACAAGGGACAAAGAAAAGGCAAGCCTATGATCGACAAACAAGCCCTTCTCGACTCCCGCGAATCATTGCCACCATCTTCTCATTGGGGAGTGTGATGTTTTGGGCTTATCACACACATATCCCACCAATCATCAACCCGGCGCTTCATTCACATTCTTTGTCTGTTTGACAACTCAAAGATACCTTTTTTCACTCCAACCACTCTACATAATTGGAAAGTGGTTCGATAAAGCAAGCCAAGCCAGGACAGGACAGACAGGACTCGGCATGGTATGTTTCGGCATGTGATACGCCGACGAACCAAAGGAAATACGACCAAAAAGACTCCCAAGCGCTGGACATCGGATATCGGATATCGGATATCAAGTGGATCAGTCCAATTCCACATTCGGCCTTTGATCCGACCGAGAAGGTCGGCTACTCACTCGCCTTACCTTGCCTTGCTGTCTTTGTCTTTGTCTTGTCTTACCTTGTTATTGGGGGTATCGGTCCGGAAACCTTTGGGATCATATTTCCGTGATTTTCTGGGGCCGATACCGAGAGAAAAAAAAAGGCTTCTTCCCTCATTCCTCATTCCTCATTCCTCACCAGCCGCCATCATCAATTCCTCAGGCTATGGCTACTTCTTCTTTTCCGCAAACAACCGACCCAAAAGAAATCACCTCCCTCTTGAATAAAGACGGAAACGGATATCAGTGTTGTCATTACCCCAGACGCCTTCCGTCATATTTCAAGATATCTTGCTTTTTTTGTTTTGTTTTCTCCCACATTGTTACCTTTTTGTATCTTTTCCGGCACCACAGCGAATATCCGGGGTTTTAGGCGTTCTGGGTCAACGGTTCCCCCCAAAAATATGGAGGCACGACATGGATAACCCCCATCTTTTTATTTTATGTTTTGATAGTTCTCCACTTCCGCGACGAAATGAAATCTGTGTTACTGGTACATGGATGGCATGATATATATCGTGTCTTGTTATTTGGAGATGCATGACATTGGCTGCTTAGCTAGATACCTTTTAGTACTGTAATAAGATGAACAGTCATGGCATACACGCACACAATCCTACTTTTCTCGATCGTGATATAGACATGCTTAACCTTGGATCGTGCTTCCGAGGTAAAAGGATAACTGTCGGCACTTGTGAAATAAGCCAACTCTTATGTCACCATCCGGATACATGATGCACGTGCTCCTGAAGTTGGCAGCTAGCTCCAATGCCCAGATACATCTCAACCGCGATTCAACTGTCAACTACAGATGATGTAGCCTATGAGTATAGCAACTTTTATTTATCGAAGAATAATTCAAGATAAGCTAATCGGCTAAATAGTAACATATGTTACTTCTGAATGGGATCAATACCAAAATTAGGACCTACAACGATGTTGAGGCTATAGCCATGTATCAAATGTTGCTTGATACCAACTTCTAACCAACGCAATACAAATCTTTCTTCTCTCTCCCCAGGCTGCCAAGCTATATGATCAGAACATCGAGATCTATCGCAAAAGTTCCTTATCGCTTCTTCCCCAGGTGTGGTTGATGTTGAGGCCCCCCGCACCCGAAGCTCTTCAACGGCACAGCAAGGCTATGTATCGGTCAACTCCGTGTTCTATCTTGGATCCTGCCAACCGAAGCCTGAACAGATGAGCCGCTGCAACCCTCCATCTGACTACAGCGGGCAGAGATGGTGTTGAGAAACGTGGGTGGTCGCACACTAACCTTACATAAACTGAAACCTCTCTTTTCTCTACAAGGGTCAGTTATAGACTGCGAACTTATCTATCGCATAGCCATTGTCTGAGCGAGGCTCCCGAGTCCTAAAGAGTAGAAACCCCAGCAATTAGTCCCCCCTGCTGTTTCAACTTTCTTCAGCTTTGGATAATCCATTTCCTATTCTGACGGCGGGGAAATCCTTCCGTCTGCACAGCACGACCAACTGCATATTAAGTATACTCACGGCCCTTGCTGCAAAGCTTATAGAGTCGAACCAACAACATAACCTCGAGGCTTGGTATCGTGACCCTTGTACTATTCCCATTTTCAAACCCCCTGAGGCTGAATTGCTAGCCACCCGGATTTACCATAGTTAATAGACTGCAGTTTGTGCCTGTATGTTCCCGTGAGATTGTGTTTAGTGTCTCCATCAGTATTCGCAACTGCCTCAATCCAAGATGGCTTCTTCTGAAATCACCCAGCACCCTGTTCTTCAAGAGTTTAAGACTTTCATCAGTTGTGTGCCATCTCTTGATGATAAGCATAGCAAATTTACTCATTGTCTAGGCTGGGCTAAGGGTGAAGGTCGCCGATGTCACCATCCTAACGCAGAGGCGAAGCACAAGAACGCCGAAAATCTCTGGGAGACTTTCAAAAGGAAGGAAGAGTGCCCCTACGATCTCAGCTTCTATGAAGATATCGAATCTTTTCTGGAGATTGTCCATTGCGGGTGCCATGTAAAGATCGCCCGGTCTCTGTTCAAGAACTGGAAGCAACATCGAGTTGACAACTCGTCTTGTACTTCGCTTCCAAGCACGGCACCCGACTCTTCTCTGATCGACCACGATATCCTGCCTCCTTTGAGCCCTTTCGTGGAGGGCGATACCCCACGGACTCCAGGAAAGCGTTCGAGCTTCAGCTTGTCTTATGCCTCAGACGAAGCATCACTGCCGGGCACACCAGATTTGGACAGAGTGTTCGAGTCTCCCAACGCTTGCGATATAACGCCTTTCTCGAGCCCTCTTACCACGCACTATACTCCCCAGGCCCTGAAAAGTGGCAGTTCTGATTCGGGCGGTTTCTTTTTCTCTCCGAGCCGGAGACTCTTTGAGAGCCCATCGTCCTTTACAAATGAGGACAACTCCACCACTGATTATGATCAAAACATCACTTCCACCATGGCGATCAGTGCTACCTCGACAACTGTGGACGCACCTGGCGACATTGACAAGCCAAGCGTGGTTGTGGATACCATCACCGAGATCAATACCAGAACCTCACAGGAACCTTCGAAAGAACTTCCAATCATGATCAAGAAGGAGGTAAAAATTGAAGAGACAACCACCAAGGTTTCAATCGCGCAAGCCAATGGCCCAGCTCCTGGTAACCCACTCGTTGACTCGGTTGTGGGCAAATGCTCTTCCAAGCGCAAAGGAACTGGAAGAGGCGACGGGCCTTTCCTCGTGGAATTGTATAACAATCTCACAGCCACGCAGCTAAAGGAAGGCGTCGTGTATGTTCTACAACATAACATACACAACGACATCTTCAAGATCGGGTTCTCCGAGCATAGTGCCAACAAGAGGCTTGAGCAACCAAGAAACTGCTACCGCGACTTATACACTCCCATCTACGAATCAAAGCGGCTGATCGCAGCTCAGAAGGCCGAGGCCCTTGCCCAGGTGTCCCTTAGACGCATGAACCTGAACATCATCGAGTGCTATGAGTGTGGAAGTGCACACCGTAAGCTATTCCAGGGGCCGAAGGAAGAGATCCTTAACACGGTGCAGGAAATGGAAAGTTTTGTCCGCGGTGGTGGTTATGAGAGGCACGAAGATGGCAAATGGAAGTTGTCGGATCATGCAGACGAGAAAGTCAGCAACATGGTCAATCTCTTGCTCACGGGACTCTTGGGCTCTGAGGAGTCGCAGGAGGAGCCAAAGAATACCCAGCCTGGGTCTGAGTCTGAAGAGATTATGGAATCAAAATCCATCATTGTCGAACATACTCCAATCGTTGAAGTTGCGGACATCCCCATCAAATCAACAGAGGTTGACGAATCAACAAGCAAGTCGTCAGCACTGCCGGAGATACCAGGACCAAGCGTAGGAACACGCCTTGGCAAACTTATGAATAAGATCCCAGGGCTATCTCGGGAGTCTACGCCTGAAGTTGAAGACACACAAGAGCCATCCAAGACACTAATATTTACTGAAGAAAACACCGTCAGGGCTTTCTGGGGTCTTATCCGAGACGAAGATAAGCCCAAAGATTGCTTCGAGGACGGAGAGGGGCCCCGGACCTGGAAATCTCTCGCTAAGGGTTTCGATAAGGTAAAGGATAAGTTTAAGGAGGATTACGCAAAGGCCAGGGCAGGTTGAAGCTGGCGAGTTGGTATTTGATATACCTACTCTAGGTTTGTGTGTGTGTAAGTCTGTGTGCGTATAGTATATGTAGCTTTTGTTTCGTATAAGTGATTGTCTCCGTTTTTCAATCTTGGTATCATGGTCAGATTGACGCACATTGGATCGTACAAGGAGGTGTCGTGAGCAAGTGTTGATGCAGAGGCTGCATCGTGTGGTGTTGCACAGCATAAGCTTGGAACTGCACGTCTTACTCTGGTGATGCACCGGTCATATGCTGAATTTACAAGTTTGTTCACATAAAATGGCTACAAAATGATCTAACAACGCAATTGTCTCTGTCTGATGCTGATATCAATCATTCCACATGTACTACAGTTGATGACCACACTCTGACATGACTACAAGCATGTGACGCTTGCAAACCCCCACCATTTTTGTTACCTATGTAAAACAGGCCATTGAGCTGTTGTTGTACTGGTTTCAGCAATGTTGAACAGTTAATAACTCCTCATCTTTCATAATCAACAATCGTCACTTGCCAAACTTATCGTTTATGTCCAAACCGCCTTCCGACTTCCATTAGCGCACACGCTAGGCAAGTGCTCCGGATATCTCAGGGAGTGTTGAGTGTTGCTCCTTCCCAAAGTTGGGCAAAGCACGCGACCAAATAAGAAAAAGATTTTATTTCTCCTGCTTCTTTTATTCTTGTTTGACGGCATATTAACCCCTCTACTCATGTACGGCATATCTATTATATCACTTATAATACCTGCTATCAGACATCCATATCAACATCAACCGCTCCACTGAATAAAATAGCTCCCCACAAACCACAAAACGTCCCTATTTCGTCATTGTCTAGGTATACTTTAACCCCACCATCCCATCACATCCCGAGACTGATCGATCCATCCGTCCATCGCCCGACCCGACAAGACCCTCCCCCTCACCTCATAACACGCGCTACCTTCAATACTCCAGTTACTGTCCCGAAATCGAGCAATTTACCTTCTACACTTATTTACCGTCTCTCACCTCTAGACACCAATGACTACCGAAAACCCCCTAGAGGACCGTATCTCCACTGTCCCCTTTTCAGACCAAGGCCCAAGATGGGATAGCTGCTGGAAAGAGGCATTGACTCCCTGGGACCGCGGTACCGCCTCCATCGCCCTCCACGACCTCCTTTCCCAAAGACACGATCTTGTGCCGCCTTCTCAACACCACGACCATCGCGGACATCCTCTTCGGGACTCGACAGGCGCCGTTCAGAAGAAGACGGCTCTAGTTCCCGGCTGCGGCCGTGGTCATGATGTTCTGCTCCTGAGCTCGTGGGGCTACGACGTTTGGGGCATCGACTACAGCGCTGCTGCAAAGGAGGAGGCGATCAAGAACCAGAAGCAAGCCGAATCAGAGGGTCTATACAAACCAATCGAAGGATTGGATAAGGGCAAAATCCACTGGGTGACGGGCGACTTCTTCCAGCAGGACTGGGTCAGGGGGGCTGGTGTTGACGGCAAGTTTGATCTTATTTACGATTATACGGTAATTCCGCATCTTTCCAGCCCAGGGTCTATGTATCCCGGGCACCTCTGGTCTTGCAGTAACTGACTAACTCTAATAGTTTTTATGTGCCCTACCTCGTGAAGCAAGACCGAAATGGGCCAGGCGCATGACGGAACTGCTTTCTCATGACGGTCGGCTCGTCTGCCTCGAATTCCCCTCAACAAAACCTATGTCCGCCAACGGTCCTCCGTGGGGTGTCTCTCCAGAGCTCTACGAGGCCCTCCTCGCATCTCCGGGCGAGGAGATTGCGTATAACGACGACGGTACCGTTCATGAGGACCCCTCTTCAAAACCTTGGGCCGACGCTCTACATCGATTGAGCCTTCTCAAACCAACTAGGACGCACAAGGCTGGCACCAGCCCAGAAGGTGCGGTGCTTGACTTCCTCTCGGTTTGGAGCCGATAGCCAAACTGAGTGCTTCGGCCACTGAATCTCCTTTACGTTTCGATACCAAACAACCACCGTATATGATCTGTCGCCGTTGTACACACAAGAAAGAAAAGTGATCTTTTGTTCTTCCCCTCATCATGGTGCCTTTCGGAGAGAGTTGTAGTGCTCTCCCAAGCCGTAGCCGTGCCTGTAGTATGCCAGCCATAACGTCTTGCCCGACTCGGCTCCCTCTTCCTCGCCAATTCGCTCGAGACGACCATCTTGCACAACGCGGATCTCTGCCTTGTACTGTCGTGCCAAAGCCATGAGCTCGAGCTGACCACCCCATTCAGCAGTATCACGCATCTTGCGAGCGTATCCCTCTAGATCCTCCTCAAGAAATGGCGCGAAATCATCTCCATGCTCCAACATGTAATTCGAGGCCACCCGTCGCACTGTCTTGTAGGCTGGCTCCTTCTGGGCATCACTGTCTCCAAGAGGAATGTCGTTCTGCCCGAGCTGATCTGCCACCGCTGAGAAAAGACAGTGTCCGTCAGGTGCGATGTCTTTCTCCACCAATCCGTTCTTCTCGAATGTCTTCTTCATATATTCGCTCTCCTTTGCTCGGTGGTTCGTCATATTGGACGCTTCCTCCTCCGCACGCTGCGCCTCGGCCTCTTGTTCGGCAGCACGACGAGCGAGTCTCTCCTTTTGGCGATTGCGCTTCTTCCCAGATTGTTGCTGCTGTTCCGCCGGCTCCGAAAGACCAAGCTTTTCAGCCTCCTTGGAAAGTTCATCTTCCTCTTCTTGACCGCTGATCTCAGCGGCGGCCTCGTCTTGTTCGTCGTTGTCGTTGTTATCCTCGCTGTGGCCTAGGGCGGCGATCTCTGAGGCTTGCTTCTCACGCAGCTGACGTTCCAACTCGGCACATTCGTCGTTGACACCCTTGCGCGTCTTCTTAGTAGCGTTCTTCTTCTTGCCCGTTATGCGACCCTGCAGGTCCTTGAGCTCACGACGATGCCGCGTCTGGACCTGCTCGAGGGTTTCTGTAGGCGCGGGGTTGTCCATGGTGTTTACGATAGCGCGTCGGAGCGGCTATAGGTTCGGCTGGATTCGGGTTTTGAAGAGTATAGATATTTTCAAATATCCTGATTATGTGGTGAGAAGATTAGAAGATATTCACTTGTTTGGATAAGCTGGATGAAGACATCGAACATGCAGAGAGCTACAGGACGAATCGCGGGGTAGTGGGAAATTTCATCGGTGGGGCAGTTTGAACTGGACATGACGTCTGCTCAAGACAGCTTGAATAAGTGAACATACTGGCTTCTTAAACCCAAGGGAAGTCGATGTGGAAGCCAGAATTGTGCCAACTATGTCGAACGCAGCTGGTCAACAACATCTAGTTACAAAGCCAAAGACACGGCAATCACGAATTCAATCCCGAACCATGAGCGATTGATGGAAACAGGCCATGCCTTGTCTTCATTTATCTATCTACTGTTATTCAAGGCCAACCTAATCTCATTCCTTGGAGAAGGTTGTCCTGGTCTGTATATCTTGTCTGTCCACTTTTGTCAGACGTATCCTCCGTTGTCTTGTACATTGGCCTTCAAGAAAGCCAATTCCGCAGTCCACATATCCTCCAAGGTTTTTTATGCCTGTCGTATCCTTTCGACAAAAGCATTGATCCAAGACTCCGTACAGCAAGTGCTGACTGAAATGGTCTGCACAAGTAGGATTTTAACCATGCGCAAAATGTATATACAGAAAGGGTATAATGTTCGAGAAAAGAAAAAAAAGTTGACAAAGAAATAAAATAAAAATAATGAAAGTAATAAATGCCGTCGTGGCTGGTACGTGAAGATATGTAGATGCTAGAATCCCTTAAAAGGATCGTCACGGAAGAAGTCCTCCTCTCCCGCGGTTCTGCTTCCACTATAGTAGTCGTCGTGTGTCGTACGGGTACTGCGAGAATTGTAACTATCTCGTTGACGACTTCGGCTCTGCCGTCTTCGTTGTTCTTTGCTTCGTCTCCGAAGCGAGTAGCGGAACTCATCCTGTTCATCCGGATAATCGTTGATTTGAGAAAATGCCAATGGGCTGATGAAAGCCTCCATTCGGACAGTGCCGATGGCATCAAAGAAGTTGCCTGGTCGAGACGAAGCCTCAGATGTGCGCTGTGAATTCGTTTGACTCATTGGCCATGCCCCATTGCTCGATGCCTGAGACTGGAAAATATCAGAAGAGCCCGCAGTTCCCGTACTGTTGCCAGCGTTACTGTTGGTAGACTGGTGATGGCCAACTCCCACAGCCGGTCCAGAGAAGCCTCGGAACGAAAGTGGTGGTGGTACATGACCACCTGTGTTGCTTCGCTTACGCCCATGGACCATGGCTTGGTTTTGATTCTGATTTCGGTCATGGAAACGTGGGATAAATGGAGGTTCCGCTGCATCTCTCGAGTCTTCTCGAGAATGGGTACTTGAGAATCCTCCCACAGATTCTGCAACTGGAGCATGGTCTCCTATCTGTGAAGATGGCACACTAGGGACGCTCGGAATACTTGGGATACTTGGGACGCTGGGTGGTCCAGCACGGGGAGCAAGTGTGCGCCCCTTAGCAAGACGAATGGAGTCTCTGATACCACCCCGCTTCAGTTTGGGCTGAGGTGCCTCAAATTGGGGGAGCGGTGTCTGCTGAATTCGTGGCACCGAAAGGTTCTCAGGGACTGCTTGAGAAGAATGTGCGAGGAACGATAAGGCTGTCAGCCAGATGTAATGTCGCTCAGGAGATTCTGCCGTAAACTTGAGGGCTCGTTGCGGTGTCAGGATTAGAATGGATCGGTTAAAGACTGATGTCACGCCCTTCGGTGGGGGGTTATCATCCTTGACATCCAGTACCGATTGTATTGTAACTGCATTGGTTAGCGGTGCAATCATCCACAAAGTCAGACTAGGCAACTTACGTTTTCGACCAGCTTTGCCCATCAAGGCACTACCAGAGGAAGGCTGCTTGCTACTCCAAAGAATAGCTCGCTCGTAGGGTGCAAGCCAAACCCATCGTTTGTGGCGGTCATTGCCGGTATCATCCTTACTGTTGCTTTCAGCCACGCCGAAGGATTTCCTTCTACGGACGTATTTGAACATCCATTCACCGACCATAGTCTGTGCGATGGCATCTACTACGCCTGTGTTTTGAGGACCGTTAGGGCTGAAGGGTGGCTCAGTGCTGGAGGTATTGAGGGTGTTTCCAGTGTTTCCAGTATTTCCAGTATTGAAAGTGTTGAAGGTGTTAAACGTGTTGTCTGTGTTAGTGGAAAGCTTGTACTGGTGTCTAGACTGACCACTATGACGAGCCCGAGGACGAGGAGTTGTAATGTCGTTTGTTGGCAGAGGAGGGAGGCTGGGGCTCTCGGGAGCTTCAGTGGAGGGAGACAGTGGAGGAGAAGACCGACTTCCCTGCTTACGATGCCGATGGTGACGCGGCAACGCAGCAGCAGAGCGGACTTTTCGTACGCTGCCCGCCCGGTAGACACGACCTGATCCACGCCGTTGGAAGAAATCTTCTCGAGTTGGGCTTCTCTGGCCGTCACTGGGAGCACTCGTGCTTGTGGGAACGTTTCTGGAGCTGGCTCTGGTAGGGATTGGGAAGGGGGGAGGGTTTTTGGTCTCGGGCAGGCTGGGGCTTCTTGCCCGACTTTGACCTTGATGACTGGCGATACCACTCTGAATCATGGCCGCTTTCCTCATGACGCTGGCTCGATTAGGTGGCATGGCTGAAGGTCCCTTCTCGAAAGCTCTTCCGGGCTTAGTCGTGAAGGCGTGGTGAATTTCAGTGGTGACCCGAGGGCCTTGTCTCATCATGATCTGCTCGGGCGATGTTGGAATGGTTCCGTAGGTGTCGGTCGTCCCTGTTGAGCTACGCTTACCAAGACGGCTTGAGATAGACTTGGGACGGGGTGCAGATAATGCTGTTTGATACTCGGGATCACTCAAATCAGCTTCACCAAAATCGTCTGCTTCATCTGAACTGCCTCCATCAAAGCCAGCGAAAAGGCTACTAAAGCGATGTGGGCGTCGAACCGGAGCCTTTTCGTTAGAAAGAGGGCCGTCGTCGTTGTTTCCTGGATAAATGTCGTGGAGGGTATCATCTTCGACGACGGAAATTGGTGATGAGGGTTGATCACTGAAGCTCTGCCTATTCAGTCGACGAGGGTTTCGTGGAGGCACATTGCCAGGGACTGGCGTGAAACTCTTCGTCACGTCGATGCCAGTTGATGTGTTGGGTGAAGAGGGTCTTGAAGAAATCGCAGAAGGTTGAAGGTGAGGTGGGAGCAATGCCATTCGCTTGTCCGTCTGAATACCTTCTGTCTGTACTCCTGCTTCAGCTGTCAAGACTGACGAAGGAAGACTAACTTGACAGCCAAAATCTTTGTGAAGTACCGGCAATCGTGGCTCCTTGGGTGTGCTAGGACGACTAGTAGGAGGATGAACACTGATGCTTGGGATAGCAAGGGGAGGTGCATGTGTCAACGCGGCTGGGACAGCTGGAGGTGGCCGAGTGGGCGGGCTTTCAGTCTGGGTAGAAGAGGTAGCCATTACAGGTTTTTCAACCATGGGAGGCAGAACTGGAGGTGGTGGTGGCGGCGGTGGTCGGGTAGGCGATTTGGGTGTTTTGGGCGTCGTGGGAAGTACCAATGGTTCCTCGACCGTTTGTACGGAACTCGAGACCATAAGACGTCGACTTGATGGCTCGATGCTGAGTGGGGAATGAACACGCTTCCGGCGTTGGTTGGCCTCGATTTCTCCATCTCCTCGTGGTGAAGACTCAACCTCCGGCTGTTTGACAGGAACTGGAGGCTCAGGCGTCGCAGGCTTCACAGGTGATAGTTTGGGTGAAGGTGGTGGCGAGTACTGGATTCCTGTATCGGTATACGACACCTTAGGGGCAGGAACATTATCCTGTTTCTCCTCATCCTCATCTTCCAAAGCTTCTGGTACCGGCTCGTTCATGAATAGTCTACCGCGGGTTACGCTTCCTGTCCTCTTGATACTATCGAAACTCTGGTTTCGTGCATGGAATCGTTTCACGGGGCTATCGCGACTGAGATTTCTGGTGTGGAAAGATGTTGCGTAGTTCGACATGGCGCTTTCTCGTCCGTCAAAGTCACTTTGTTCGTCCTCGTCGTCGAAATTGAGCTCATCAGCAAGAGAGTTGCCATTGAATCTCATCACTCCAGCGCCGCTTTGCAGGGAGAAACGGATGCTGTTGGTCATGCTCATCGTTCTTACACTGGCAGCATCGTTTTCCCGACCGCTTTCTTCCACTTCACTTTCATGGCCATGAGCTATTCCATGGTTGCCTCCACCGTTGGCATTGCTGAAGGCTTGCTGATATGCGGCAACTTCGTCAAGGACGTTCTTCAGGCGGTTTTCTGCAACATGGAGTCGGCGTTCAAACTTCCGTCTCTCTTCCTCCCATTCATCTTTTTCTTGTGCCCATAGTTCATGGACTCGCAAAGAGTCCTCTTCCTGAGCACGAATCTTTCTTTGAGCAGTCTCAAGTCGTTTCCTCGTATCAGCGACCGATTCAACAGCGTTGTCACGTTCCCGTGACAATTCGCCCAGTGCGGAAGAAGATCCACCTTCAAGAAGAGAAAGTTGACGTTTGAGGGACCTGCTCTCCTTGCCCGTTTCCGTAAGATTCGATTTCAGTGTCTCTTTCTCTTCTTTTGTCGCATAAAGAGATGATTCGAGGGTTTCAATTTGCCGGGTTTTCTCCTCCTGATCCCGACGAAGGGCCAGAATCTCAGACACCAAGTTGGCATGTAGTGTAGGAGTAAACCGCCTGGGGTCCAGAATGCTGATGGTTTCATCGGGTGCTATATTCCGAGATGATCTCTTGGAACCCACCTCGTTAGGTAATGGTGGAGGGGAAGCATCTTTTCCTGGTGGTGTAACTGAGCGTCTTGACTTTTTTGATGTTCTCGAAGGCGTTCGATAGGGAGTATCCAAAGGTGTTGGCAACGAAGTAGCAGCCGGGCCACTTAGATACTCATCGTCTGTTTCCCACATGCCCATGGTGAAATTGTGTAAGGAGCTCTGCAGCTATCGAAATTTAATGAATGTGGTTGGACATATGATAGAAAGAATTGAATCTGGTAGCCTCGTTTCATGAACTATCGTCAAGGGTGCACTCTGTAAGTCGACCTGCACAAGCTAGAACTTTCTCGGTGTCGTGTGCTTGGTGGAATAAGATTCAATGCGTTTTATTGGTTTGCAAAACTGGCAACTTGGAATTTGACAGAAAAGAGCCAACGTTGATAACCACGTTGTCGTTTGCAATGTGAATCTTACCATTGCTGTACGTCAAACCTGTTAGCCATGAGTCTTTCAGAAATAACTAGTCAATGGACAACCCGCCGCACGTAACGGGCTCGGGAAATATCAAGGTTCTGGGAAATAGAACATGAGACAGCGGGAAGGCCTTGAAACTGGCGCCGAGTAGAACTATGCAAAACATGTCTTGACTTACGTTGCAGAGGTAAGCAAGCAACTAGCGTTTCGAACTGGCCTCGCTGCTCACTCAGAAGCGCACAGGCTAAGACAATGCCATGGCATCGAGCGCAATGAAAGACTTGAAGTGAGCCGGGAGAAAGTTCAAGTGTCGTGAGGTGGAATAACGCAAAGTTGATATGAAGAAGAATACCAAAGGCCAGTACCAGCACTAGCAGTAGTAGTAGAAATATCAGTGGTAGTAACAAACGAGGGCCAAGAAAGAACGAGAAAGGAGGACGCAGGCGTAACAGCGAGCATGGGAAGATAAGAGTTGTTCTAAAGACGTTCAAGACCCTCAGAGTGGTCTAAAGGTAGGTGGTAGTGACGCGGGTCGTCTTAAAGCCCACGCGGGCGCTCCTTGCCATGTCCTTGTAAAATCCCCACTTCTGAAGCGTTCACTTCTACCAGTCCAATGGCTTCCCACAAAAGAGCAGAGCCTTGCAGGTGACAGCGGCGAGTGAAGAGACAGGGGATACGCACTTCAGTTCTCTCACCAGTACAAATCAACATTTGGGTTGGGCGAGCGGCAGGGGAACCTTGCAAAGTCTGAGCAGAAGAGGGAATGGCCCACTTGTTAGGGGACGGGAGGTGGAGCGGAGCCAAAAGGTTGGACCTGGCTAGCCTGATTGTCTTTGATTAAGGGTCGACGAGGCTTACTCACTCGCCTGGAGAGCAGAGATGGAGGGTGACGGCCCCAACGTCGATGCGCTTGTGAGGGCTTTGGACGAGGCGTACTATGTAAGAAGCTGAGAAGGAGGTCTGTCAGAGAGTAAGTATTGGACGTGGGCCAAGATGGCTCATGCTCTTATTGACAATCCCTGACAGCAGACAAAGCGATGTCAACCAATAGCTCTTGTTGTGATTCTTTGTCAGCTTAGAGCTGACTCGAATAACTTTGTTGCTGTTCATAATTAACTGACTTTACTCCGTACGCCTTTTCGTATCATAGACTGGCAGCCATCAACGCCTCTCGATTCGATCCGTCCCTTCATGGTTGCTTGACCTAATCAAGACTAGCTGGCCCAAAAGAAAGTCTACCCCAGTCAGGTACGGATACGTCGTTGTCGATTGTGAAAGTGATTAGTTAGGTAGGCCTCGCTTGCAGGTCGGGTCTGCATCTGTAGCTGCAGCTGCAGTCTGCAGTTGATTGCCATTCCACATGTACATACGTATTTACTACGTACATCCTGGTCCGCGGATCAGGTCCGGGACTGCGACGAGAAGAGACAACTGGTGATTTGTTGAAGAGTGTGCTCAAGTTGAGAAGATGCAGATGAAGTCAATGTTGAAACGGATTTTATTTCCTGGGGCCACATTAAGGCCGCTGAGGAAATTGGTGACTGAGGCCTTCCATTTCTTGGGAAGGAACCTTCCTAGGTAGTATGCTGGTGCGACACTCTTTCCAATTCAAATTACCTACCACTTGTGGTCCTGGTTGCTTTTCTGCAACTTGGCAGGAACATCCAAGGCATCGCAGACGTTGGCGTTGATACCTGAGGGTTCCCATTCCATGAATAGTATCGAGGCAACAACATCTAAGTTTAGTCCCTAATATTAACCTCTTATTATCACATTTCCCAGAACCCCGTTGAGCAGCCAAGACAAGACCAACGTCCGCTCCCTCAAAATAAGCTAAAGAGTCCTCCCCGGGAAAGCTAATGCACGCACTAACTTGTACAGTGCACCCCCCTACGATGCCGTAATATCGGTCCTGCATATTTCCAAGGTTGATGGCTCAAATAGGAGTTAACGTATGGCCTCGCCGCAAGCGCAATCTCTTCCGATCCCTGACTATGACATTCAGACACCTCTTTGAAGGCCGTTGACACTCGGCAACATCGCAGCATGGAAATTCCCTGCCTGCTTAACCCCTCCTTCAAACAATCAACTTCCACAATTGGCTCCCAGGATGCCGACTTCGATATTTCAATACTTCGACACTTATGCCTGTACAAACACGACGACAACGCGCAGCTCGCTCGGAAGCTAGCTCTATGTTATTCCAAGCCAGACCAGCGTCTGGCCCAACAATCTGGTACTCGGAGCCTCTAGCCTACGGGGACAAGCAATGCACGAGCCAGACAAGCCTCTTCTGCCGGGGTAGACCAGCTAGACTGGTAAGTAAATGATGTATTTCGGTCGTATTCTCTTTTGGTCAAATTCTCAACGGAGTCACCAACAAGAAGGGTACGTGAACCTGACGATAAAGGCGTATTCAACATAAACGTCACAACGATCACATATAAATCTTTTCAGCCCAATCTCACGAAAATCCTTTGCCGAGATATCCAGACGTTAATCATCCCTGTCCAACTGCTATTTGATGAAGGTGGGGGTTACTCAATCGACACAACTTGATCAAAGATTCAGTGTCACCAACAGCAACTTCAGTCTTACTTGGATTGTTCTCGAGAGTAGCAATCATAGCATACGGAGTGCCTGTCACCCCATCTGACTGCACCTTGCATGCTCTAGTTAATGGGTATGCACAGCATAGCACCATCCATTCGTACCTCTCCTACCGAGCTGCACCCCAGATGATTACCGCAAAAGATCCTGGCTTTCACTCCACTCCAAATGGGCTCAGTTTGATTGTCAGCTTTTTGACAAGCAAGCTAGCTAATTACCGCTCGCTGACCATTCATTCTCTTGAAGACTTGAACAAGAACGAGGAAGTACGGATACGTACTACATTGTTCCAATCCTGCTCATGCAGGATAGTTAAATGGATTTGGTATCTCAATACGAAGTACGGAGTACGGTTCGATTACCTTCCTTTGGATAGCTCCCCGTAGGATCAGCAGATTAGGCATCGACGTTTCCTTGCTAAACTAAAGTATGCTGTACAGACTAGAGATATTTAGTGTGCAGATCTGATGAGGGAAAAGATCAGCTCGGGTTCCAACAAACTACCGAACAGGTATACCGGATTACCCGGTCTGTTTCGGCCGCATCTTCCTCACCAGGACTCCAGGATTCAAGCCTCCCGTTTGTATCAGGCCCGAGAAAGATACGTGCGCGCGTGCTGGAAGCCAACCAGGCCTGTGGCGATCTCGACCTGTTTCAACTCTCGGCCGGCGTCTGATTCCGATCACAAACGAGGTCAAGGCGTTATCGATGGTCTCGAAAAACAGACCTCAGTACCATCGGAGCCTATCACAACGGTTCAACCGAGAAGCACCACCTTCATCAAACTTTGTTCCATTCGCTATCCACTAGTCGAGGCGCGGGTCGTTCAAAGCTCGATGTAGAGACAGCTTTGAGCTGGCCAGAGACGTTCACCATCCTCTGCCCTGACATGTTTGTTTCTCAGTTACACGCTTGCTGTCAGCCGGCATGAATGCAGCGTCTGGTCGGACAGGAAAGGATGTGATCCGCCGATCGTCGAGCGCCTTTTTGTACGTACATATTGGGCTCATCTGAGCGCAAAGTCCAAGGGTTCATGGCGCCGATAGGACGGTTCGTGTCTGCAAATCCCCCTCATAACACACGCGCTAATAGAGCGCCGCGCTGCCACATGAAACATGCGGCTTCATTGCCAGATCATGGAGAGTCTGAGGGTCTAAAGTTAGTCAAAAACGTGGGTCAGCCTCATTCCCAAGGATTCATTACCCTGCATGTTTGTTGAATGTTTTGTTCCGCGGTTTCAGAAATTACAGTTTAATAAACTTACGAGAACTGTTTCCCGCCCGTCAACGCGGAATCCGCGGTGTATAACACCCCCAGAATATTTACTTATCAGTAAAGGGTGAGCCGCAGCGACTGGGGCTCTATCGCAGAACGTTGGCTCACCCAGCAGGGCTAATCCTGTCACATAACGTTGCTCATGTCAAGTAAAGCCACGCCGCAGAAAAAGCAACGACAAATTAATGATTTTATAAATGGATACTGTGACCTCCACCTAGCTTCACAGGGTCCTTGTAAATCATAAAAGTCATTGTATTGTCTCGCTAATCGCGGCATATTATGTCCCCAGTCCAACAGTGAACTCTGAGCATCTGATCTGTTATGTGATGTGGTGCTGCTATTATAACATACAAATATCTGCACAGTTTACAACACAGCAGTTTTGCTGCACCAACAGCAGGTCAAACTGCAACACCGCAATATACGCTATAGAAAATAGCGAACAACAATGTACAATAAAGAACAATCAATTATGGTTCGAGTGCACGGAGGCGATCAAGGATCTGGCTGGTCCTGGTGTTGATTGCGAAGAGCATCCAACTCAATATACATGATGCAAAAGTGCTTTCTTTTTCTTTCTTCCAAAGTTCTGACTAGTAACACGGCTCTCGAGTAGGCATAACGCTTTGACTGGTCATCATTGTTACGAGTTAATTATTCCTTCATACATCGCGACTGGATAGTTTCTGTGCTTCCCCGGGCAACTTGTAAGAGCTAAGATGAAGCAGGATGTATAGGAAGCAATAGTCCGATGTGGTTAGAAAGACGGCATCATTGTATGATCATCTTGCTTTTACTAGTTTAATCCGTGCGTATCGAGTTCGTCAGAGTGCCTGGATAATATTCCGACCTCGGCGGTTCGGATCTGTATCTACACTCTACAGTACCTCTTGCTCCATATCGCCGATCAGGAGTACATAGACAAGCCCACTCCAACAAATAAGACTTCCTTTTGCTCAAGACGATATCTCTCTGGTCTCTCGCTATTGTTACCTCGGCTCAGCAACAGTTGAGTTATCACAATCATGTGAGATGCAGTTAACATACGTTCCACGATGCTTCTCTCCATATTACTCATTGCCTATAGATGAAACAAGGTGGTTAAATAAAGTTTGATCGTTATATCCTACTGCAGTCTGAGTGATAATACAGAATAGATATGACAATTGTCGCCCGTGGTATAGTGACAGATAATATCCGGCATGTTTTATATGTCAAAAGTGCAGGGAGCTTATACGAGCCTTCCAGTATTCTCCCCCGGAGGCTTCGTGACAACACTTATGCAACATAACTGCAGCCGGCTATTCCGTATCCCCCAAGAAAATAGCCGCTTCGTGGTTTGGGAGACAACAATCCTTTATTTGAAGGCTGCAGGCATAGCACATGCTGCTACGAAGGGTCCCTGGTGGAAGTAACCTCTAGTATTCTCATTCCGGTGAAGGGAATCTATTCAGATCATCTCGATAGCCCATAAGCTTATCAACGAGATCTGATTCGGTCAGCTTCAATCTAAGGTCTCAGAGACTTTCGTGAGTTAAACATAGGTACCCCTCGTACATCTGTAACTTGTGCGAAGTCTTGGCGTCTGATATGTCATGTCAGCAGCTCAAGTCAGTTTCCACAATCTAATGTGCTATATTGGAACTTTTGCTGCGCAAACCGATCTGTGGAGTAGAACATGAGCATAGACCAATACTTCGACTCAGGACTGCTGATATTACTCATTTTCGAAAAGGTGGAGATGAATCTGGGAAGTGAGGCCTCAAGCTGCTGTGTAACTATGCGTGATAACGTATGTTGTGGAACACAGTTGCTATGCTGTGATGCCATGTCTCCAACGTCACGTATTCAAATGGTCGTTTCTTTAGGCAATGGCTATGGCTCAGCATATGTGATAATAATGCGATCATGAAAACCTTTCGAACTACTTCACCAGCCAGAGAATGAACACTGTTTTGAGTCTGGCAGATGTCCGCTTTTTTCCTACTATCTCAATGACGGTGTACACTATCATAATTCAAGGGCTGGAAATTATCTTATCATACGGCATGGGGCTAATATAAAGAATGCGTTCACGGTTCGAGACAAGAGGCTGTGTTCAACGGAGAATAGCTCTGGTGAGCGCCATCAGTCACTCTCGGGCATTTTTATCCAAAGTGGCATGGGCATATGACTATGTCTTAACTCTTGAGCTTTACATTATGCTCTACACTCTACTTCATGTAATGTTAAAGGTTAGATGATTGCGGTTGACTTGGCTTGTGATTCCGAACATACTATATTGACAGTGAATTCAAGTGATTAGCCTGCTGGACTAGAATAACAAATATACCACATAGTAGATAGTAGATGATCACGTTAATGTATGACTGCTCAAGGTCTTCAAACTTTCCACCACTGGTTGTGTTTCCGAGTTTGAAGTTCTCGTCCTGCTAAGAGGTTGATCCGTATATATCACATCATAGCTGTTAGCGGGATGAGTCTTGTTCACAGTATAGC
The DNA here is from genome assembly GCA_021020635.1 of Fusarium sp. PT. NCBI lineage: Eukaryota > Fungi > Ascomycota > Sordariomycetes > Hypocreales > Nectriaceae > Fusarium > Fusarium sp. PT. The sequence continues at coordinate 1,528,267 of JAHMRZ010000001.1, forward strand.
GCTAGCATCAATAACATTTGACGTCTGTAGCTCATAATACTTTCTATATTTAATTGTATTTCTCTCATTTTCTATTACATAACAGTGTTCCGGTGACTACTTCAGTCGAGCGTTGAGTGTTCTTTGCGGTGAATGCCTGGGCAATGTTAATGACACAGCCAAGACTATCCGTTGAACATCATTCGTAGCATTAGAGAAGAAAAGGACAAGTCTTTGCACTGCTGCGTCTAATTCTGATCTACACCCTTACTCATATCACGAATCATATGGATTACTAAATGATGGCAGAGTGTTTGCATCGTGGTCGTGCCTCAAGATACCCTAGACAGCATGGGATGGCTTGATCGTGCAATGATCACCAGAATTTCAAAGGTGGGATAAGCAAAGCTCATCAATGCCTGCTGATTTTGATTCATTGACTCTCGCCTGCCCTTCAGTCTATACCGCGGCACTCACCAACGAATTCGCTCCAGCTGTCAACGAAGGGCGTAGAATATCATGTGACATGCCTCTTTATATTCGCCGAGTTCATTGAGCAATAACCATCACAATAACTACATCATCGACGAATTAGTAACGAGCAACATATTCAAAACACTACACATACTCAGCCAATCCAAAAGTCAACATGTCGCCAGGAACAATCTCGCCGCTCAGCGAAGTCAAAGCCCTCACGTGCGATGTCTTCGGCACCGTCGTCGACTGGCGCTCATCCGTAACCGAGGAACTCACCCTTCGAGCGTACCGCAAAACCTCCTCCGACCTAGACCGAGATCTCAAGACTCGACTTCAAGCTCTCACTGACGAAGACTGGGGTCGGTTTGCCCAGGAGTGGAGAGACTCGTACGGGAGGTTCACCAGAGGCTTTGACCCGGAGAAACATGCGTGGAAGACCATTGATCAACACCATCACGATAGCCTGATCGAGCTACTCGAGGCCTGGAACCTCACCGGTCTATATAGCCCCTCTGAGATCGAATCGTTGAGTCTTGTCTGGCATCGCTTGACGCCGTGGGGCGATTCCTCAGATGGGATCGAAAAGCTCGGCAAGACTCACAAAACCAGCACGCTCTCCAACGGTAACGTCTCACTGCTCCGAGACTTGAACGACTTTGGCAACTTGGGCTTTCAGCATCTTCTCTCAGCTGAGAAGTTTGCAGCTTACAAGCCAAACCCGGCGGTGTATTCTGGTGCTGTGCGCGAGTTGGGGCTGGAGCCTCATCAGGTAGCTATGGTAGCTGCACACCTCAACGATCTCGAGGCTGCTAGGGCATGTGGTCTAAGAACGGTATATATCGAACGCCCGATGGAAGAAGCCTGGGATACAGCCGATGCGAGGTTCCAACAAGCGAAGGATTGGGTTGGTATTTGGATCACGGAGAACGAGCAAGGGTTTCTAACTCTGGCCCAGAAACTTGAGGAACTGGCATGATGCTCCCAGGAACTCACATGACATACCTAGCTCTTGTCGGGGAGCAACAGCATAGTCTCAAAAGCTATCTCGGATTCAGGGACTCAACAAACAATGTCATAAATCAAGAACTGCCTCGGGTGTTACAGGAATGGGGCGCTTTCTATTGTCAATGTCACAATAAACCCCCTCGTTGATCAACATGGGATCCTACACGCTCATGTGCTTAATTCGGATTTCTTAGATGCTGTGTTAATTCCCAGTAATGAGAGTTGGGTCGTCTCCCAGTTGCCCAATGGTTGTTGTTGATCGTAGCCGAAAGTCACCATTCCAATTGATACCATGGTCTATCACATTGATCCAGAAACCTGCGTTCTGGGACATAATCTGATACACCTATTTCATCATTTCTCTTGGCGATAGGAAGGTAACGTCCGTCTGTAATGCAAGTCTGACAGACACATCACGCCTCTCAACACCTTACCATACCATATATCGCGGTTGCGGTAGGCATGTGTGTAAGTATGGACGTCATATAATGTCTCCCGGCGGCTCAATCTTGCCAGTCTCTCATCCCATGCATCTGGTATTATCCGCTTACCTGTCGCGATAGGCAAGAAGAGAATGTTCTCAACTTCTTCCCCGCATATTGAATGAGATTAGACCAGATTCCGACTGGCTGGGCTCATCGGCTCGTGCACCCGGCAGTGTAGAATCTAATTCTATTATCCGTACCAAAGGCCAACAATAACAAACAACAGTAATAAGAGGAGCGTTTGGCGGCACAGAACTTACCCAGCCCGAGACAAGGCAAATGATATCCGGCCTGGTTCAATCCCCACTGAGGCTGGCCTTGACGGCATGCAGCAACGTTCAGTCCAATAGCCGTTTAAGGACTTAGCTGCAGCCGCAGAGCAAGATTCTGGGGAAGCCGTTGTTATTGCCTTTCTACCCCATGGGATGTGTGACATTGTGACCATGGTCAGTCAACCGAATTTCTACTCAAAGGCAGTTCATTTGTTATGGCGTTTCTAGATCACGATGGGGACTGGCCCAAAAGTGAACACATTGAGCGAAAAAGAGTATACATGGGTGTTAATCGGTCCTACACGACTAGTGTGCGAGGCCCGTGATAGCTTCTCAAAACATATCAAGGGCCGAGGGCTAAGAGCTAGGTGGGTGATGAATAATAAACAACCGGCGGGCCGTAACCGAAACTTGATATCTGACATGTCTGAGAAGAAGCGCTGGGCCATTGTTCTCCCTCCTTTCTTTTTCTTGTAATAATGTCGACTCGATATATCCGTAGCAGCTATAAACTCTTCCGCGACGTCAACAGAAGGTTTTGACTTGTGTGGGGTAAATCGGCACGATGGAGCATTGGAGGCTACCTATGATGCAGCTAGACAGTCGGCCCATGATACGTATCACGACATTAATTAAGCAACTGAACGTTGAGGAGATTAAAGGGTCCTCGATGATGACGATAGTTTGACATCGGGTACTGCTCTTGTGTCTGTGCAACTCTTGCGAAGCGAATCATGAGCATGGTCGTTGATGCCCAGGGTCCAAACATGCAACGCACCAAGTGCGCTCGAATTGCCTGTCTAACTCTTCTTCTCAAAGCAATGCCTGTCTGACCGGTCAACTTGATAATTTGCGGCGAGTGCATATACCACGTCGGAGAAGGAAACGGGCTCGTTCCGAGCCAACGGAACAATCATCCCATAACGTATGTGTGTATTCAGAGGTTGCTGAGGCTCATGAAGCCCCTGAGTGTGTGTCCCAGCTGCCCTGCACTGCTATGGGCAGGGTACGTGACTGGCGTGACGAAGTGAGATAAACGCCAGTCCTGCGCAACGCTTAAATTCCCAAGGTCATGAGTAGCGTCGCCCTTGTTCTTCGTGCTGAGAACAAAATTGTTGATTCAGACTGGGATGGATCTATTCGATCCCACTCAATTGCTTAGGTGACTGGTGATAGATGTTGTTTGTTCCAACCTACTTTGCACTGCCACCTTTGATTTGCCGCAACAAAACGATTTGTGTGTATCCGTAGACCGAAGCTTGTCTCTGTCTGTCTCTAGCATCCGGGAAAAAAGCAGGGTCTCTATGGAGTACCGAGACGGGCGAAATGGGACCCCATGTAAGAAGTAGTATTCGACATGGGATGGCTTTGAAAGGCAGGCAGTTCTGTTTTGGAAGATTACCAGAAGACGAGGTATCCCGTCTCGACTTTGACTCATTAGCAATGTAAACGATCCATCACCTATTATTTGCGTTACGCCAGAACCCCATGCATCATTGATGCCATGCTTGGCTAATACAAAGGCGGCGGCTGTTCCCAAACCCAGACCTCGTGTGGAAACAGAAACTGGCAAGCTGTTGTTTCGACCAGATATTTGACTGTGAGAATAACCTCGGTCGACCAATTCAGTGTAGATTTCAAGGTACAGCACTGCCCTCTGCAGGGCAATTGATGATTTCCATAAGCCTGGTCTCATCAGTTAAGAACACATACTTACGTTGATCGCTACGTCGAGCAAAGACCAACGAGACGGAACGGGGCGCTTGGCCTGGTTGGGTCTGGAGCCCCAGTAATTATCTAACTCCCTGAACCCGGCTTTCTACCAAGTCGCCAAGTTAAGCGGTAACCTCTTCAACGCCAACCTCCTCTCCCGCCCATCCAACCTCAATATTTCGGTGGAGAACCAAGCTCGCTGATGAACAAGATCAACAAGTGACAGGGTCGTAAATTCTCCAGAGGGGACGGGACGCACGATCATTAGAGCTGCTACTGCTGCTGTGCCTTGGAGGAGCGTGGATGTGTGGGAGGAAGCTAGGAAGCTAGGGAGCTTCTCGCTTCTCTGTCTTGGTAAGGCCGGGTCTCTTGGAAGAGCAAGAGCCCGAGAGGAAGGATTGGTTCCAAGACGATCCATCAATGCCGGTCAGTGGTCGCTGACTGGAGCTCGACAAACGCGGCTCCGAAAATGCTGGGCGGGATTTGATGATGGAGAACTGTCGATGCTTGTTTTTTTTTTTTGGGTTGGAGTCATCTCGGATAATTAGGACTGTCGCAGTTGCAGTTGCAGTACAAGTAGGGGATGGTACAGAGTACATACATATCTCCAAGACTACCTATATGTAGGCATCCATTTGTATTGTACCTATGCCCAATACCAGGTATAAAAAATCTCTGTTAGCGGTATGGTATGAAGTTGAAATGTTGAGGATGAATAAGGCAGGTAGGGAGGTAGTCTGTAGTCTACATGAGATAGCTGGAGATGTCTTTCCATGGTGCCTGCCCTGGACTGCCCGTCTCCCCTCCATTTTCCGAAGGAGCTCCCCTGGAAAGAAACGTGAGCTCTGCTGGGAGCGGCTTCCGCACAGGCCACCACCTTTTCTCCAAGGCAGGCCCTCTTTAAAAAGTCCACCATTCCAGACTGGGAATGGACTTCCCGGGGAGACAAGGACCCTGTCCCTCTAGACACAACCACACCACTTGCCCGTCCTGCGACCGCCTGGCCTGTGGGTTGGGCTGCAGTCTGCAGTTCTGCACACTTCAGAGGCGCGCACAGGTGCAGAAGTGCAGAATCACAAGGATGACGACGGTGAGAGACGAGAACAAGAACGACACCAAAACACTTGGGATAAGAGGGAAAAGAGAGAAAGAGAAAGAGAAAGAGAAAAGGAGAAAAAGCAAAGAGACTGGACGTGGAGCTATATTGAAAAGAGAAACCCGTTAATTATCTTCTCTCATCGCTTTTCGATTGATCATTACGATGCGCGCCACGGAACTGATCAATCAATTCCTTCTCTCCAACACAAAACGAAGCGCAAAGCTCGATGCACATTATCAACACAACAAGCAATGGAATTCTCCACTCATACCACCAAGAAAGGCAACGCATGTATTTTCGGCCCCATGGCCGGTCGTGTTGGTTCTTCAGCTAGGTACTGTATGAGCAACGCCAACTTGTTAGAGCACAAAACAGCATTCAAATTTCGCTATATTTCTCTCCAGCTGTTGTGCAAGCCATTACGGACCAAGGCCGATTACGGTAAAGTAACCAGGTAAAGCTACTGTGCCTACCAGGTCCGGTCGAGTCGCCCGCCCGCCGCGACACAACCGAGCCGTGACCCGGGCTCCCGGGTGCTTACCGATGAACAACTATGGAACTTACCTTTAGGGAGTACATAGGACTACGACTAATGACACAGCAGGCAGAGAGGTCACATCACATCATTCACTCACCAAGGTCGTATCTGAATCCTGTCCCTGGCAGAAGAAGTACATAGTTCTCATACAACCTAAAACGGCCCGTGTTGGTGTTTCGAAGAATCCGACAACACCCATCTAGGTTTGGATTCCGATCCTTGAGCCTGCATAAAAACAGACGCAGGGCTGCAGTATCCCTCATTTTGCAGTTTGTTTGATGATATCAGAGATCAGACTTGAGACAGACACGAGGAAGCCTCGCAGGTTAAAGAGCATCTTTTGTTGTACACCAAGGCGAGGGAAAGGGAATGCAGAGGGAATGGAGTTGCTCAACAGCGGCTTTTATGACCAGCCCGGGCGTGCCCCGTCCACCGCTTCACCACTCCGGCTTCATCCCTCGCCTATCAGAAACCTAGCACCCTCGCTCTCCCATTTCTCGGGGCACCCACCAAGCCGATATCCTACCCATGAAGATGGCCAGGGCAGCTCCGTCCCTTGGGTTGGGTCAGTATCTCGTGTACGTACGGATACTGTACAATACTCGCCAAATTGTTCGAGTATGGGTTGTTGCTGGATCCCCTTGTCCCGACGATGAACTGTTATACTTCCGTTATCCCGCTGTTAAGGGCTTTGACAGCAAAGAAACGGTAGATAGGTTTGGGGTTGTGATCTCAATCTAAACTCCATGAGGTAGCTTTGGTGTGCTTCTGCATTGCCCTCCACCTTAGCCATAAACGAAACGTGCCCAACCTAAAGCTGTGTACCTTGAGTACATGTGGTCGAGGTAAATCTCCTTCACGAGGTGCCATAATGAAGTGGCTTGTTTGGTTGCTGATCCCCCCTAAAGAGCCCCTCCAAGGCCTCTAGTCTTCCCTCTGGGTCCTAGGAAGAGAGTACCGCTGCCGCGTCTCCATTACATGGATACCTCTCACCCAGGTATTTGGTTGAACCTGGCGCCCCGCCCAAATGGCAACCTTGCCCTGCACCTGGGCTACTGGGCTTCCAGGGCGCCCACCTTCAAGGGCCTGCTAGCACTGAGTGAACGGTGCAGACCTCGACCTCCTCCAAGCATTTGGTTTGGGTGAAGTTGGTTGGGAGAAGGAGAAGGAAGGGGGAAAAAAGACAAGAGAAAAAAAAAAAGGGTTCCCCACCTGAAATGGGCTGGGCTGGGCCATCCCATCTTTCTCCTAAGGTAAAGCCCAAGTCCACCTCAAGCAACCTAAGTTAAGTCAAGTCCAAGACCAAGACAAGACCAGACTCCACGTCTACACCTACGCCTAGACCTAGACCTAGACCAAACATCACCTTCTGTCCCAACTCTTTTTTTGGACTGGACACTACGACTACATCCACGACTATCTATCTAGCTGCACTCATACTCGTTTCCGTCTACTCACCACACTTGATTATTATTACCAGCTTTTTTGCCACTGGCGCTTGTTCGTCAACATCTGTTGCTGCCTTGCCGCGCACCCTGCAGCTTGCCTTGTGTCTTTGAGCCTTGCATTCATCGCTTTGCATTGATTTGCCCTGCTTTGCCTCGCTTTCCCTCGCCTTGCACTGACTGCACTGCCCGCCAGTCCAGTCCAGCCCAAGCTGCCTCACCTTGACTGACGCCTTGACGCCTTGACATCCGCCCGCCGCTACAGCCTACATAGTACAGCACACAGCCTGCAGCTTACAGCGCAGTACTCCGTACATTTCAATTGCTGGCGCTGGTGCTAGATCACAGCTCTCATTGCTCCATCAAGCCACCCCCTCCTCGTTCCTCACCTTCGCCTCTTCTCTGCCCGTGAACCACGACCTCGACCTCACAACCTCCAACCACCTTTGGATATATCGACACTCATCTTTTGAGCCTCGTTACCGACCACCCCCTCCTTTCTCCACCCTCCCCCTCTCCGGTTCGTCGGTCGCCTGAGTTGTGTTTTTTTCCTTGAGGACCAATCTCTCCTCTCTTTTATCGACTCTCACCTCCTGTCGATTTTCCTCGCCGTCGCCATCATCATGGCCGGCCGCATGGTGCTATACAAGTTGGTGGTGCTGGGAGATGGTGGTGTGGGAAAGACAGCTCTTACCATTCAGTTATGTTTGCAACACTTCGTTGAAACTGTAAGTTAGATACTGCATGCACTTGCGTCAGCTTTGCCGGTTACGTTGAATTAACAATTTGCAATAGTACGACCCCACGATCGAGGATTCATACCGAAAGCAGGTCGTTATCGATGGCCAGCCTTGCATGCTCGAAGTACTTGATACCGCTGGACAGGAAGAGTACACAGCACTACGAGATCAATGGATTCGTGATGGTGAAGGCTTCGTTCTAGTCTACAGCATCTCGTCACGCTCATCCTTTACCCGCATTAAACGGTTCCACCATCAGATTCAACGAGTCAAAGAGTCGTGCGCTTCGTCACCTTCCTACCCAGGCTCCCCTATCTCCTCCGCAAATGCGCAGTTGCCTGTACCCATCATGCTTGTCGGCAACAAGAGCGACCGAGTCACCGAACGAGAGGTTTCGACACAAGAAGGTCACGCTCTCGCCCGCGAGCTCGGCTGCGAGTTTGTGGAGGCCTCAGCCAAGAACTGCATCAACGTTGAAAAGGCGTTCTATGACGTTGTTAGGATTCTACGTCGGCAGCGGCAACAAGCTTCACGTCCCTCGGAAAGATCGAGCGGGCGGACGCGAACAGGCAACGGCGATGCGAGGGGCGGCGATCGAGACGAACGACACAGGAATAGGAACAAGGACCGCAGCAAGTCCAAGTGTGTCGTATTATGATTGGATATATCACGTTACGGATTTGGGATCCATCAAGCAAGAGGAGGAAAATAAGGCGGACGAGCAGGTCGATCCGCCAACGACAACCGGCCAGCGTCAAGAACCACACATAAGGTAATCCCTTATCTTGACGAACAGGATATGCCCAACGATTTCAAGATGATTGGGAAGATACCGTGGGATGCACGGAGAGATATGAGAAGGACATTATTACTATTCTGCAATTTTTAGATGGCCAACTGCTCAACAACCTGGGCGACATGACGACGCAGCATCGAATGATGAACGAAAGCAGAAGCAGTTCCGCACCGGCGCAAGGCGTACGAACAAAAAGAGGCATATTCTTGGGGCGCTAGGTTATCTGTTGACACTTTATACTACTATTTTTTTTTTTGCAAATTTACGACCAACCTTCTGGGGTATTCATCTACCACCAGCGAATTATTATATATGTGATCTTATCTCCGTGCGGGAATATCTTGGCATTTTATATCAAGAGGTTCTCTTTGTATATGATGGCAGGTTGATGGCCAAGTCTTGACAGTGCACATTGACCGATTAAACAAGAACTAGAAGAATGGATTAAAACAAGCATATCGGATGGGCAGCTGTCTCGCCGCCGCTACATGTTTGAAAATGACTTGGTCGGCGATTTTCTCGAGTCATACTCGTGCAGTGCGTCGTCTGGGGGATTCGAATGGTGTTCGGTGATTTGCTACGGTTGATGGTGCGAGACATGGCATTGATAACTAACCAGTGTTGTTATCTACGGGAAGGTGATATTTACAACACATAGACATGCATGCATGGGCTGCCCCTGATGGACGGGACAAGGTCCATAAGTGACAGGCGTGGGAAGGCTATTCTGAACCAGAGAGTAACCGAACGAAGATCCCAAGGGCCCGTTTCCCCTCTACTGCGTAGTCTACTCGGTGTCTTGCTTGTGTCATGTTTGCTCATTCACCAAGGGCATGAAAGTGGTGTTAGCTCCGTTGGAGTAGGGCGTACCTTGGCAACTGTCGAGCAGAAGGACTTTGAACCATGTTCCCTGCCAGTGCCAGTAAGTGGACTTGGAATGCGAGCCGTTGATGGTAGCACATGGGAATGCTAGGTAAAAGAAGATGCTTTTTTGTTGTTGTTGTTGTCTTTTAATGCTGCGCAAGGCTTAGTTAGCCTTACAGCATAGGCTTGCAGGATAGTTTGGTAGGGAGTGTTTTTGCTTCTGGCCTTACCCAAACTCAAAGACAGACAAGAACAGCAGAGATCCGATCAGATAGAGAAATTGGCGGGGGTTTGCTAGTGCGTGGATACGGACGTGGACGTGGACGTGGATGTGGATATGAAGATGGGTGGGTGTTGATGAAGATGGAGGAGTTCGCGCTACACTACAAGTAGATGTTGGGCCACAAAGGTTCCCCGTCCGTGATGGAGACGTGGTGGAATACTTTTTGTATACAAGAAGCTACGGTAGCTTTTTGTAGCTCAATCGCAGCCAAGAAGGTGAGAGTGAAGGTTGAAAGCGTTCCCACGTTCCTAGTGACACGTACTATACTACGGAGTACGTAGTATGGGATGGATTGGATGTGATCCAGTATCAAGCTCAGTCTAACCACCCCACGCATTGGTAATGATATTCTAAACAACGCCAATAAATAGCATTGAAAAAAAGAGACAAGACTTACATGTGCATGTGCATATGCAGCTGCTAACATATCCCCATGGACGTCACCCATTGCGTATTTATTCCCATTGTGGGCTACATGTTTGTTGTTGAATACCAGCATATACGGAGCACCACAGTTGACGAGGTTCTGTCTATGTAGGTTTCATGGTATAAACACTCCATCAAGTGGAAGTATATCATTAACTCAAGTGTGCCCTTTTATCAGCCAGTACTTGAATATCCATAGCTAGCTACCTACCTACCTAGTATCCACTCGGTTGTAAAGATATAATTTCGTCAAGAAAGAATAAAGCCTCCAGCAATACCACAAGCAAGTGCCGAAACAGAGTTTCTATGCGGCTTTAAATCTATGCCGATACTACCGGCCTACTCCTTGCTTCTCGAACATTACGCAGGGGGGCCGGGAACAAGATCCATGACTAAGGTAAGGTAGCGATAGCTCTCACAGGTACAGCATTAGCACGGTAGCATCGTGGTTTGTTGGGTCTAACCAGGCAAGATGATAGCTCTGACACGAGTGCTCGATGCTACAAGCTAACTCTGATGCTAGAATTTATTTGAGTTCTTTTTCCTTCTTCTTTCTCTTCTTTTGGGTCCGAGGAGAGGGGCTTGTCGGGTGATATACTCTCCGAGAGTTGCTCTCGTCCACAGCCCTTCCCGTGTCGGTATCTTTGTTAAGGTAGACGCAGATGAAGAGACGGCGCAGAGACGGACAAAAGCCGGAGGATAAACGGCGTCATCGCCGGAAACTAAGCAGCAGGCGTTAAGATGACCCTGAAAGAGGGAGAGTAGTAGAGTAGGTAGTTACACTCGGCATATTACACAATTTGTGCTATATATGATATACGTGTAACAAACCAATTGCAACATTCATTCATAGCAGAAACGAGCTGTTGCTTGAAAGACTCCAGAGTGTGACAAACACTTTTACTTACTGGGTGATGGGGATATGCACAGAAGGGGAAGGTCAGTGATTTCGAAGGAATCAACCTAAACCCAACGCAACAGTAGGGGAGATTGGAGAATTCGAACCCATCAACACAAACACACACACACACACAGCGAACTTTCGGGGAACAGGGGACGAGAATTCCCGAGACTAGGGTTAAAGAGAAAAGCAGAAACAATGACAACCAGAAGAAAAGAAAAGCCCTAAAAAAGAGAAGCCAGAAAAAGAAGAGGGTGAGGTTTTAGCCTGTACGTAATCCTCGTCAACATATGGAGTACGGAGTACTGCTGCAGTAGTTAGATGATATTTTGCTTCACTTGCATCACTAATCAATCAACACCTTACAGAATCAACAAAAGAAAAACTTAAAAGCCTCTCTCGATAGATCTAGATGGAAGCGTTCCCTCCACCGAACGTTTACATGACAGGTTCCCAGGGCCAGTCTGGCTGCTTCATAAGTCATGCCTCGTCCATTGCCGGATCTAAAAGATGCCGATAATCTCGGCCAACTCTGTTAGCCTTGCGATCGACGTGACGGGCTGCAACGTTTACAGTAATGGGTTAGCTATGTAGCAAAAAAAGGAAAGAGAAAGAAAAATGTGCGAACTGGTTAGACTGCGCTGTTCAGAGTTCGCGGATGAACCCGCAAGGTTTGTTTTTATTCCGCCATTGACCCCAAGGGTATAGTTGTACCGCCTTAGGGTAAGGTAAACAGACAGATATTGACTGCAGTAGGAGGTTGGTGGGTGATTGAGTAAAGGGGAGAACACCATTGTCCAAGTTATAGTGCGGTAGTATGTTCACTTGGTTTTCTGATAAATCTGCTAGACTAAAGAGCGCTGTGGCCTTGCACAAATGTTAAATCCGCATGACAGATGAATGTGTACAGTAGAAGGTTTGATAGAACAACCGTGTTGAAGATCGACCACCTTAGTCAGTCCAACCACATGCTTCTTCGAAACCCTTACCTCAAAGGGATCATGTCTACAACTCTAGACAGACTCGAAACAGCCCGTCCGAGATCCGTCCCATCATGAAACTGCTCCCTTGCCTTCGAGTGAGCCTGTTTCACCATCAGACAGATACTTCCCTTGAATGACAAAAGTCCTTGTGTGTCGAGATATTTTGTAGAAATCATGGCCAACGTGTCTTCGTGTTCCTTCTGGCCTTCTTCTCGAGCATCATGTGTCAGGTGTACAGTGCCAGAGACGATAGTGCTATCTAGCAGCTGGATGGTGGTGATAACCTCACGGGATCGACACTCTAGACCACGACGATCAGGGTGCTGATAGCCGCCAGAGGGGTGAGGGGCAGCGGCTAACGCGCTGTGCATACAGTACTATGTGGTCGGGTGGTATAGCCTCAAACTCTCACGGAAATGATCAATGTCCGGCTTAGTCAAACTTCAATCGTCACAAGATCATACACATTGCATCAAAATGCTTCATTATACGAGCTCTCTGAGACAACGCAAAAGGACATTGCACATCACTCATCACTCATCACCAGCACACGATCAGACGCATAGGATCATCTCTATTCAATATTCACATAGAGACTTCCATGATCTCCTGGCATCCTCGAGCCGTTACCGCGGCCCATTATCCAAGACGCCATGGTTAATACCTAAAGTCCCTCGCTGCTATCCTGAATTGTAAACATAAAAAAGGGTGCCATATCCCGTGACAATTCGGTGTTTGTCGGTCCAAAAAATTGACGTGAAGTGAATATAAGGAAAAAGATATCAAGACAGATTCTGGAACATGTCCCTTGACTAACAATCGGCTAGATTCGTGACATTTTCATAAGGAAATTGCGGTATATAGGAGTAGAGATGATTCGTTACTCTTTTGTCGCGTGTTTGTCCCCAAAAGGACTGCTGTCTCGCCTTTGGAGAGCCAGGGGCTTGTCACTCTCGCCCACTGTGTCTTCTATGACGGCACCGAGGCTTGGAGCTTTGTTGGCCTTCTGCGGGCTGGATCGTTCTGGAGGGTCAGAGAAGGGTCCCTGGTCCATATTGGGCGACTCTTCGATGACTGTGATGCTAGAGTCCCGGGTAACATTGCCATTTGGTGTTGCTGGCGGCGAGTTGGCCATCGTTGATGATGATGCGTCTGATTCGGTCTTGCTTCCCATGTCGACCTTCTTCAACGTTCCCACCTTGACCACCTGTGCACGAGCCTGCGTGGCAGTGTTGGCGCTGTTAAGGAACGTTGAGCCGACGCTGAATGCGCTGGCACCACTCTTGGGCCGGCCGTTACCAAATCTCCCAAAGTCAATTGCCGGGACAGGAGGTGCAACCAGCTCGCCGCTGCTGTTACCAACAGACTTGACGCTGACGACGGTAGGCTTGGCGCGCATTCCAGTCTGGGCGGGTGTGAGCACTTGAGCCTGCTTGCCATATATGGTAGAAGCCACGCTGGACCGAGGGGCATATGATGTGCGAGCGTATGATGTTCGGTCTGAGTAGCCTGACAATCCTGAGTATGTAGAGTCTCGAAGATCGCCAGGAACAAAGAAATGCTGGTCGTCGTTTCCTAAGCTGCGGTTGGCCTCGGCGTGATGCATGGGAATCGGTGGCACAGGAGGAACAAGAACGTTTGGCGATGTAGGAGTCGCTCGGTTTGTAACGCCAGGGATGTATGCGATTTGGATGATGTTGGATGCTCGTGTGAGAACGGTCGAGGCGATAGAGTGGACGGTGTGTGTCGAATGCGGACGGGTTCCCCTCGAGGCAGCATCCTTCTCGCTCTGTATGGCGTCTGTGTCTTCGACGTATATGGATGTGGGAATCTGTGATCGCTTTGGCTTGATACAGAACCTCCACACGGTATATGTGGCAATGGCGATGACAGCGATACCGCCAAGAACACCGCCGACAATGGCACCAACGTTTGGACCACTACTGCCGCTGGAGACAGACGAGTCGGGGTCCTTCTCACAGATGGAAGTGGCACACATGGTGCAGTCAAGGGGAACGGTAAATTGGCAGACCTCGTCATCCGCACACTTTGGACATTCGAGTTGAGCGTCATCGTCGCATTTTACACAGCTCTTGCTTCGTGGGACAAGCTGGAATGCTAAAGGCAGTTGTTAGAAGCTGTCAAGGTAGCAGAGGACGGCGGCTGTCTGATCGACTTACCATGACTCAACTCATCCAGGTCCCTGGCAATGATGTATCCGGACCTCTCCATCATGATGACGTCCGAGTGTAGAGCGTTTGGCAGGAGGCTGTGATGATATCTAGTGTTGGACCGTTGACAGATGTCGATCGCTTGGGGTGATCAGTCAAGCTTAACTTGGTGTGGATTATCGACAATGCTTGGCGATAAGCTGACTCGAATGGCGATCCGTGACAGGGCCAGGAAGATATAGAATATAAGGAAAAAGATGTGTGGTATTTGTCGTCGACTTCTTGTATACGGACAAGGGTAAATGATATCGTTGTATATCCAAAAAATCGAGTTCGTACGAGTCGGAAGCGAGGTGAGTTGAGAAACGAGTGTGGGTTCAGAGGCTAGCTCGGACGAAGAGAAGGCTGGTTAGGAGGCGCAACAAGACATAATCGACCAGGCGATTGATTTAAATGAAGAAATACGAGAAAACAGAGTCGTGGCTCTGCTGTCCTCAGTTCGTTTCGGGTTCGTTCAAATCGATGCGTAAATGAAGAGGTTGACAGTCGATGGTAGAAATTGATGCGATCGTCTGGTAGTAAAGAACGATGAAGGAGCGAAGGCGAAAGGAAAGCGGACTGCAAGAGCGGGAAGTGGAAAGAGAGTGACTGTGACTGGTGGCACACACGCACTCTTTTGCTCTGCTTTGGGCCCTTTGCCTTTGTTGGTGGGAGCGAGACATCGATTGGAGCACGAGGAGATGGTGCAACAGGGGTATTGATGCTTGACTGTGCCTATTCCAGCGATAGCGAAACAGTTAATCGCTCACACTGTACATCCGTCCCTGATATTGTGGTTCTGTAGGGGCGACTTGGCCGAGCTGGCTTATGAGAAGGCTTGACGCATCCCTGATTGATACCCACATTGCAGTGCTAAAAGCCCCTGATGATCCCGGCCATGCACTGTCTTGGCTTGCGGTACCTGCTTTAATAAGGGTCGCCGGCTTGTAGGTAGCTCAGGTATTGGTATCACAACCCATCAGCCGGCTTCAGGTGAACATGAGCGAACGGCTTCATGCAGAAACTAGATACTAGATACCCAGATTATTGACGGTAACGCTCAACTTGGCAGTTTGGAGGGTCCAATGGCTCCAAATGAGCCCTCTGTACCTGTAACGTTCCGGTAACAATTCCATACATAGAACAAAAGGAAACCCTACCTCATAAGCCCGAGTCTATAGTTGAGCTCCTCAAATCCATGCCCTGTAAAATCAAATCTGGCCAACCATGATGCAGTCTCGACAGTGGCACGAGTCTGCATACCAGACCTGGGCGGGCTCGACGTGCACTCTGGCACTCTGCACAGTTTGACTACATGAGCAGACGCGCGTCATTTAATCCGAAACAACAAAGTCCCGATGCAAGAAGAAAAACTTGCCTCCGAGTTCGCGCCCCCTTCTTTCTAGGGCTTGATGAGAAATGCGTCTGCGTGTTGGGTTGCGTTGCTGGCGCTGGCCATTGATAGACGCTACCAAGTTCGCGTGCTTAATTAACTTCGGCTTGTTTGATTATCAACGGTTCTCGGCAACGACAATGCTGGGTTTTTGGCTGCTATTAGTTGGGACTCGCCAATATCAATTATCGCCAGTAGCGAATCACAATCTGGTATACGGCTCTTGCTACAACCCTCGCATCTTACTTCTTACTCCGTACGTACTCAAACAGTTTCTCTTATACTTTTATCCTGGCAATAAATCATAACACGGTGAATATTGCTCAGTTTACGTTCTGGCATGATCGAGAGTCTTTTGATCCACCGCGGAAACAACATGTTTCTGTAAACGATCCGTGCCGATATTATGTGGAGGTTGGTTCCATATCTCATTGGGTCTGGCAGTTTCCTATGCACGTTTATTTGCTTTAAGTGAAGTCTGTGAGGCTATCTGTTTTCAACCCAATTACTGCATCAGTCTTTCCGAGGCCTATGAAGGGCTTCCGGAAACCGGATATAGAAGTATTGATCTTGGCAATCTGTTCTTGTTTATGCGTTGACCATCCGTAGTAAGGTGGTGAATATACTGACTTATATGAAGCTCTCGTCGAGTCCACATGCAAGAGAGATATATTGAGTCACTCTTCACTCAACTATTATCACATATGCGATAACGACATGAACTATATAGAAGTCTGGGAGCTCTCCGTGATTCTTTTTGTCGGGTCGATTTAAAGTCGATGAAAATAAATTGCTATTCATAATTCATCAAAAATCATCGTACCTGGTAGAGTTCAGAATACAGAGGTATGGTGGCATCTTTGCACGCCCAATACATGTCACATCGACAACATAGAGACTGGTATGTTCATCTGTCGAATAAAAGTCAAACAGTTTGCAAAAGCTTCTTGGGCAATCAATTCCGTCGTGATGACTCGCGTTGCTTCATTCTGCCATGGCAATGAACTCAGACAGCTGGTCATCCCTTGCATTGTTGGTCGTAGGCCTCTTTAGGGTAGCACCCGTCGGGATCTTTAAGATCTAGGACAAGAACGTTAGGTTTCCTTACATCAATAATCCAGAGTGGTTAATGTCTCGGAAAAGTAACCGAGCACGGGGACCGTATGCACCTTAACACTGGATCGTATGCAGGGCAGCAAAGTCTTGACTGTCTCAGCCAGTATGTCATCAGACACAAGAGCGATCCATCAGAAGCTCACTACTGGAGTTTCATGATCAGTCAGCCTCGGGCAGAAACGAAAATACCAAGCGCGAAACATTCAACAGCATTCGAGAATATCGACTGAAAGGCGAATAAGCTGAAAGGCAACACCGCTTAAACGATAGGGCTGGGGGACTACATATTATCAAAAGCTGACGTGAGATCAAATGATTGCGCGCGCCGTTGGGTCGGTTCGGCTGATATGCATCTGCAACTTGCTGCAAAGCCTGACTCTTGGTGGCCTCGTCCGCATATTTCACCACAGCAAGAAGCGAGTTTGCTGTGAGAATGTCGGGTTATAAGATCTCACGTTTGACCCATACAAGATCGAGTTGGATTCAGAGCGGAGGCGCTGATCAATTCTAAGCAGAAAAGAGAGACGGCCAACACCGACTTGGCCACAAAATACTTGCCTGCGCCCCAATGTCCCTGGCCAGCCCAGCCCCCAGCTGTCGGCTCGTTCCAGCTAATTTCACTAGCCAAGACAGGAGCAGCTATTTTTGGAACGAGACCTTTGCGGCAGATTCTTTGTAGGTCGTGTTTCGGACAAAGACTAACCCAGTCAGTTGCTTCAGCCAAGTGCCCATCAACAAGGGAGGGATCGTCAAATGGCCTCACAGCAACCAGCAAAATGTCACTGCCAGACGGTGAGCTTCCCTGAGATAGAGCAGAAGGGAAAAGTAACTCAGGTACATGCTTAATGGAGCCCGACTGTGTTGAGTGTGTCGGCGGTCAGCACCGAACACCAAGGTACTCCTCCGTAGTTGGGTAGAAAACCAACGACATGGTTAAATCTGACTGCTGACGACTACGGGTCTTGGTGAACTACCAAGGCCTAAGAGATCGAGCGTGCAGGTGAGCGGGCTTCCACAAGGCGTCCAGCAGGCTCAGCGGCTGAGGTTGATGGAAAGGATCGTAAGCCAGCAGGGCTGGGTGCGGGTACATCCAAACCAAAGGAGACGGCTTACTGGTTCAAGCTCCTGACGGAACCAAACTGTGAAGCCCGGGCCTTGAGGGGAAATTAGGGACCATTCCCATTCTCTTTAACCTCCGTATTGCTCAACGCGTATTATGCGTAGGCCAGTCGGGCATGTGGCGGGAGAAAGGGGATGCCGATCTTTCGGCAGGATGGCGCTTGGAGGAAAAGGGGACTCCAATGGTATTTAACTTAGGCTTCTGGAAGTTTGCGTTTGCCCCCCACAGAAGCTGCTAACATGCGTGCTGAAACGACACAGAACTGTACTGTGCAACACCGTGATTTGCCAGAGCGGTAAGCCCCAGCAAATCCAAGAGATCCCTCAGCTTGTGTATTGTGCATTCGGCATCTCCTGTCAGTCTGAGTGCCTGTCGCCTGCGAGCAGTGAGCAGCAGAATGCATGGTCGGTGGCTGGAGAGTAATGCAAGTTGTCAGGGGCCCCTTAGTTGCGTCTCCATATTCTCTGGTACTCTGGCTGTGGTTGATCCATTCACAAGTAACCCCAGCTCAAATGCACTGTCAGACGGAGTGGAAAAAAGAGAGGCCGTGTAGACGGTGAGCAAAAGTTGATATTGCGGTGGCTGAAGCCCTCGCCGTGAAAGAGAAAGCAAGCCCAAGCCATCAATGCCGGGTGGGTTCAATGCTGACGAGGTGATCTAACGGTACCGGTACGGAGTAGTCCACTGTACATGTCGATGCGTACAGTACCGCTTGTTTAATGGTTCAGAGCTGTAAGCCTCTTGAGCCTGTCTGCCAGTAGCCATGCTTCAAACGTGCCGAAGCCGAGTAAAGTTTCGCGGGATGGCCGTCTCAACGTCTCCGCCAGCGCAGTATAATGTGTAATGAGCAACTGCCCTGCGTGTTTTCCATCATCACTCTGGGATTCGCTGTCCAAGATGCAGCAGCAAGTGCAGTCAGATTCTCGTTTCTGAGAGGAGAGGCCGGTGGGACAAGGATGGCAGCTGGAGATGGGATGGATCCTCACCCCCCCCAAAGTTATGGCGGAGTGGAGTGGCTCAGCAGGCTTAGCGCGAGCCCAGTCCCCTATTCTTACCTCTCTCTCACAAGCTGTGAGCCCAGTCGTGGAGCAAAACGAGATTCGCTCCCAGGGCCCTTCATCAAAACATTTTCTCAGGGCAGACGAGTAAAAATACGAACCCTGTCACTGGCTTTCCTCGTTGCCTTCATTATCTCTCTCTCCTCCTAACCTCAACTTCATCCTCTCCTCTTTACCCCTTCCCCCACCCCCAACTATCACCAATTCCATCTCTTGAGGCTGGTGCCTCAACTTTCTTGTCTGTCTTGTCTGTTGCTGGGGCCAAGGTACTAGGTACTACTACATACATACACTAGAGTTGCTAAGCTGCTATACCTACTACGACAACAGGCGGCTGCCCGTGACCACCATTGGCATTTCTTTCCTCCTGTTTCAGCTCCTATCTCGGAAAAACTCAAAACATCAATTCTTCACTTCGCATCGCTATTGCTCAACACCTACCTACTCGACGCGTTACGATTAGAACCCCAACAGTGCTGAGCGCCTACGGGAGCATAACGATTCATCATGGCGTACAACGGCCGTGACCAGGAGTATGCAGGCCACGCTTTGCAGGACCTTCCTGCTGGCAGCAGCGTAAGTGCACATTCTTTGTCTGGGATCCCAATTATCATACATCAAATCTAACTATTTCTTCAGCAGTACCATCTCCCCCCTCAAGAGAACGATGAGGAGCAGGGACGCGGCCTCTTGAACTCGGGCTACGAGCAAGATCGACTTGGCGCCCGAACTCCTCCCGACCGCCCCGTCTCTGCTTACAGTCTTACTGAGTCTTACGCACCCGGAGCCTCATCTACCATGCCTGGTCAGGGACCTACTGGATATGGAGATGGTGGCAGCTTTGGACAGTTCGGCAACCTCGATGCCGCTGCCCCTTTCCCTCGCCCCGACTCTGCCTTCGATCCCGAGGACAGCTGGGTCGAGCGACAGCAACAGCCTCAGATCGGTGGTGGCGGCGGCCTTGGTCGTTCAAAAACCCGAAAGATCAAGCTGGTTCAGGGTTCCGTCCTGAGCATTGATTATCCCGTTCCCAGCGCTATCAAGAACGCTGTTCAGCCTCAGTATCGCGATGCCGAGAGTGGCACTGAGGAGTTCCATAAGATGCGATACACCGCTGCCACTTGTGATCCCAACGACTTCACACTCAAGAACGGTTACGATTTGCGACCTCGCATGTACAACCGACACACTGAGTTGCTGATTGCCATTACATACTATAACGAAGATAAGGTTCTGCTTGCCCGAACCCTGCATCACACTATGCAGAACATCCGCGATATCGTCAACCTCAAGAAGTCGACATTCTGGAACAAGGGTGGCCCTGCTTGGCAGAAGATCGTTGTCTGCCTGGTTTTCGACGGTATCGATAAGGCTGACAAGAACACTCTCGATGTCCTTGCGACTGTCGGTGTTTACCAGGACGGTGTCATCAAGAAGGATGTCGACGGCAAGGAGACCGTTGCTCACATCTTTGAATACACCTCTCAGCTTTCCGTCACACCCAACCAACAGCTTATCCGACCCACAAACGAAGGCGCCCAGAACCTGCCACCAGTTCAGATGATCTTCTGTTTGAAGCAAAAGAACACCAAGAAGATCAACTCTCATCGATGGCTCTTCAACGCGTTCGGTCGTATTCTGAACCCTGAGGTGTGTATCTTGCTCGATGCTGGTACCAAGCCTAGTCCCCGATCTCTCCTCGCTCTCTGGGAGGGTTTCTACAACGACAAAGATCTCGGTGGTGCTTGTGGTGAGATTCACGCTATGTTGGGGAAGGGCGGCAAGAAGCTGTTCAACCCCCTCGTTGCCGTCCAGAACTTCGAGTACAAGATCTCCAATATTCTCGACAAGCCTCTTGAGTCTTCGTTCGGTTATGTTAGTGTGTTGCCTGGTGCTTTCTCTGCTTACCGATTCCGAGCCATTATGGGACGTCCTCTGGAGCAATATTTCCACGGTGATCATACCTTGTCTAAGATGCTTGGTAAGAAGGGTATCGATGGTATGAATATTTTCAAGAAGAACATGTTCTTGGCCGAGGATCGTATTTTGTGTTTCGAGCTGGTCGCCAAGGCTGGCCAGAAGTGGCATTTGTCTTACATCAAGGCTGCCAAGGGTGAAACTGATGTGCCTGAAGGTGCTGCTGAATTCATCAGTCAGCGTCGTCGATGGCTCAACGGTTCGTTCGCCGCTACTCTGTACTCGCTGATGCACTTCGGTCGTATGTACAAGTCCGGTCACAACATCATCCGCATGTTCTTCCTTCACATTCAGCTCATCTATACGACTCTCAACACACTCTTCGCTTGGTTCTCTCTTGGTTCATACTGGCTTACAACTTCCGTCATCATGGATCTTGTGGGTGCTCCTAATCCTGCATCAGGTGTTCACGCTTGGCCATTTGGTGACACGGGTACTCCTGTTGTCAACGCTCTGCTTCAATACCTCTACCTGGCCTTTGTTATGCTCCAGTTCATTCTCGCTCTGGGTAACAGACCCAAGGGTTCCAAGTTTACCTACATCGCTTCGTTCATGGTCTTCAGTCTTATTCAGGGTTACATCCTGGTTCTCTCCGCCTACCTGGTCGTTCGTGCTTTCGACACGCCCATCGGAGACCAGATCTCGTTCGCCTCGACCGACGCTTTCCTCGATAGTTTCTTCGGTGGCTCAAGTGCTGGTGGTGTTATTCTGGTCGCTCTTATTACCATTTACGGTCTGAACTTTGTCGCCTCGTTCATGTACCTGGACCCTTGGCACATGTTCCACTCTTTCCCTTACTACCTTCTCCTCATGTCAACCTACATCAACATTCTCATGGTCTACGCATTCAACAACTGGCACGATGTTTCTTGGGGTACCAAGGGTTCAGACAAGGCTGAGGCACTTCCCTCTGCCCACGTCACCAAGGGAGAGAAGAACGAAGTTGTCGTCGAGGAAGTTGAGAAGGAGCAGGAGGATATCGATAGTCAGTTTGAGCAGACTGTCCGCCGAGCCCTTGCTCCCTTCAAGGAGGAGGAGGAGGTTGAGAAGGCCGACGTTGAGGATGGTTATAAGTCTTTCCGAACCGGTCTCGTTGTCTCTTGGCTGTTCGGAAACATTCTTCTTATCGTTTGTATCACCAGCGACAAGTTTGATAACCTTGGATGGGGTGTAAGTTTTCCACTGTTTCTGAGTTTTGCAGCACATGCTAACATTTTGATAGGAACCTGCCACAGACCGAAAGGCGCATTACTTCCAGTTCCTTCTGTACGCTACTGCCGTACTGTCTCTCGTGCGTTTCTTCGGATTCTTGTGGTTCCTGGGCCGAACTGGTATCATGTGCTGTTTCTCGAGAAACTAAGCACCGCACGTGTATGTGTGCACGTTGCGTTCAACGCTTGCATTTATTCTGGAGAAGCCAATTACAAGAAAGTAATGGCAATTGTCACAGTAGACAAACTGGATTTTTGTACCGGATACCTTTGTTATGTAACGTACGTTGGGCTTTGTGTATTTAATGGAGGGATATCCACAAAAGAGGACATTGGAAGTGAGGGTATTCGGGAGGGACCTGGATACGAGCAAATGCATTCTCTATTTAGTCTTTTTCAG
This sequence comes from Fusarium sp. PT, assembly GCA_021020635.1. NCBI lineage: Eukaryota > Fungi > Ascomycota > Sordariomycetes > Hypocreales > Nectriaceae > Fusarium > Fusarium sp. PT. Next base: position 1,550,758 of record JAHMRZ010000001.1, read on the forward strand.
ATTGGCATCTGCCCCCGGGGGTTTATGACGCATTTGAATGATATGATTTTGTTAAACATGCTTATACGGACGCCTCTGTCTGTTTCAATTAAATATTTATCTTGATGTGATTTGCTTGCTTGGTGTTATTATAATGCTTTACCTACAGATCGGTTTTGTGATGCCATTGGCGCCGCCTAAACTTCGGTGGGGCTCATGGATCTTTGGGCTTGCTGGCTGCCTTACGCTGCTATCTTATCAAGCATCGTCACCTTTTCTACTAAGCACGCCCAGATCCTTCTTCCCAGCATAGTCCAAGGCTTTCAGTCAGCATTTAGACTTCTACAGCGCTGTTTGTTCTTCTACGCTTCTTTTCACATAGATCTCAGTCAAGACCGAAGATTCGGGGGTTATATCCTCTTTCTTTCACACACGTTCCCCTCCAGCGGCGCATACTATACAGCCCACCTTGGGCCCCCACGTTAAGATGTTGAAGATATGGTCGATGGTGAGTAGGGTCTTGATAGCCGCCCTGCAGTCGGGTACTGATATTCTTGTGTAGAAAAAGGAGCAGAAGGAGGCGGAGAATGCTGAGGGCCAAGCTACAGGCGGCAAGAAGAAGAAGGTGACTGCAGCTCAGTTGCGTGTGCAAAAAGGTACGTTTCAATATCCCCCCGACCCCATTGTCTGGTAACGTGGTCCAAGGACTGACACGGTTTGCAACAGATCTTTCAGAACTCTCCCTCGGCTCGACGATGAAGACAGAGTTCCCCGATCCCGACGACATTCTCAACTTCGTGCTTACGATCGACCCGGACGAGGGCATGTACCGCGGCAGCCGCTTCACATTCGACTTCAACATTAACCAGAACTTCCCCCACGAGCCACCTAAGGTTCGCTGCCGAGAAAAGATCTACCACCCAAACATCGACCTCGAGGGCAAGGTCTGCCTGAACATTCTGCGAGAGGACTGGAAGCCCGTGTTGAACTTGAATGCTGTGATTGTTGGCCTACAGGTATGAAGTCCGCATGAGGAAGCGCTTCCTTGAACGTGCAGACGTGAAGGATGATATGCAACCGCCTGTGGGGTCAGTGACTAACATGACTGCAGTTCCTCTTCCTCGAACCTAACGCATCAGACCCGCTCAACAAAGAGGCAGCCGAAGACCTGCGAAACAACCGAGAAGGATTCAAGCGCAACGTAAGGACTGCGATGGGAGGTGGTGTAGTCAAGGGTACGACATACGACAGGGTTCTCAAATAGCGTTGAGAATAAGATGTATACCAAAGACTTTTACGGGATGAATGACTGAGAACACAAGGGCCGTTGGGATCTTGAGACGATAGAATGACTTTAATGGGTGTTTGGCACAACGACAAGCATTGAGAATAAAGAGCATCGAGTGGCGTTTTACAAATCTATGATCTTCAGGCAGGTATTGCTTGTCTGCCAACATCGGTTCGTTATTTGGTGATGGTGTCAGTGGAGAGGCCTTACTTGGCAGTGACTCGAGGTGGGGTAGATTTAAGCATGGGGATCTATCTATTCTTGGAGATCTCTCTGCTGGTCTCGAGCTACAATGTACAGCTATCTACTTGTAAGTGAGATATCAGGGGTCTTGGGCTGGGCCAGGCTGGGTTGTGATGTTGACGCATTCCATTGGCCATGGGTCTGTAGCTGTCCTGGCTGACTACGTAAACAAGAACAAGAAGGTAATCACTATACAGTCCCGTGCAAAAGTTCCGACATAAGCTCACTAAAGAAATATACAATAATGTAATATAAAATATTCAATATTTAGAATACTTTATATAATATTATTATAAGACTATAAAGAATTATATAAACTAAAGAGAATTTATTATAATTAATATAAGATTATATAAAATATCTAAAGAGGAGAGGAAAGTGTCGGAACTTATGCACACCCACTGTACCCAGTGGCTTTTAGATTGGCATGAGATAGCTTGATGTATCACTTTACCAAAACACGTGGAGTAAAGAACAAACGCGGAGCCTAGATCTCCAAGTTGAGCCTCATCTTCGTGCTAAGAGTCCGTAACCCGGAGTAAGTGGAGTTTCCGAAAGAGTCAACTCAGCCCAGACCAGGAGATCTTGATTGTTTGACGTTTCTGGCCCGGACCGGAGTAAGTGAAGAAGCCCCGGCATGCAGCTTATCCAAGGGACCGGACCCCGAGTACGGTGCAGTGCCGTTGCCGCTCGTGGAAATGGAGACGTGGTATTGAATTCGGTAGATGCCCATTGGTCGAGGCGCCTGAATCGGCCGTGAGGTTGGCTGCGTCGACTGATATGCGGCTTACGAAGGAGGTGGTTCGGGGAGACTACGCATACTCCGAAAGACGGGGACCCGCTGTTTTCCTGTAGGTTACCCCGTCAAAGCATTGGCATTAGCTCCACGGTGGGATAGCTCGAGATGGTGCGGGCGAAAGATGTGTTCATTCTTTGCCACGCAATTGTTTTTTTTCTTGTTGCTTGAGATATTTGTGCTATGGGGAGGGCTTAGAGACATGTGAATGCTTTGGATGAATCAATTGAGTTGTCTGTTCTCGCCAATTCCTCTCTCTTGAAGTGTAGCTATGTAGTCCTTCTGGCGGTCTGATATTCCACCACTGCTAGTGTATCAAACACACACACACAAACCTTTGGTGGTTGGCCAATTGGGCCGAATTCAAACGTGAGTCAAGGTGAGATATCCTTGCATCGTCCCAGAGGTTCTCCAGGTTGAAAAGTCCAGAGTACACCATTCCCCTCACTCCGATACGCTCATAGCTAAGTCGCCTCTACCCACCCAGCCCCAGACCCATTCCCCGCTGCTCAGCGTAAGAGCCCCAGGCAGGTAGGTTAGAAAATAATAGAGAATCCTCATAAAGATGACAAAAATAATAAGAAAGCAAAGCCGGCTTTAGATGAGTATGTTTGACCAATTTTTTATGTCTCCCGTCTTAACAGGAGTCTAAATTCCCTTTTATTTTCTGACCCGCCTGCCAGGGCCCCAGAGCCCCAGAAGGCCCCCCCACCTCCCAGTAACAAGCCGAGATCGGTCACTGCCCTTCCCCCTCCAAGCGAACATTAGTTAGCAGGGAAAAGTTAGTTACAGCTTAACCTACTTAACCTTCTCTCTCGCCATCACCATTGCCAGTTTTTCTCTTCTCCTCATCCTTTCTTCAGACACTCTCCCCTCTATCTCTCCCCTCACATACTTCCTCTGCCACAATCATCACAATGGCTTCTCGCAACTTCACAAAGGCCCTCCGTGGCCCTGCCCGTCAGCTGGCTTCTGCCCCTCGCGTCCAGCAGCGAACTTTCGTTGCTGCTGCTCGCTCTGCTGTCCGCGCTGGTGCTGTTGCCCGACCTGTTGCCGCTGGCCCTGTCCAGCAGCAGGTTCGTGGTGTCAAGACCATTGACTTTGCTGGCCACAAGGAGGACGTCTACGGTAAGTCACTGTCCAGTTTTGAGCTTTAGCTTTAGCTTCGGCCTAGCTTCTGGATCAATTGGGACAAAAATAACTGACTCGCATCTCACAGAGCGTGCCGACTGGCCCCAAGAGAAGCTCCTTGAGTACTTCAAGAACGACACACTGGCCCTCATTGGTTACGGCTCTCAGGGTCACGGCCAGGGTCTTAACCTCCGTGACAACGGCCTCAACGTCATTGTTGGTGTCCGAAAGAACGGAAAGTCCTGGAAGGACGCCGAGCAGGATGGCTGGGTTGCCGGCAAGAACCTGTTCGATGTCGACGAGGCCATCTCTCGTGGTACCATCGTCATGAACCTTCTCTCCGATGCTGCCCAGTCTGAGACTTGGCCCGCCATCAAGCCCCAGCTCGTTGAGGGCAAGGTAAGCACCACCAACCACTGTCTACAACTCAAGACAAAGCTCTAACATGTTTACTTTACAGACCCTTTACTTCTCCCACGGATTCTCCCCCGTCTTCAAGGACCTCACCAAGGTCGAGGTCCCCACCAACATCGACGTCATCCTCTGTGCCCCCAAGGGCTCTGGCCGAACCGTCCGATCCCTCTTCCGTGAGGGCCGTGGTATCAACTCTTCTTTCGCCGTCTACCAGGACGTCACTGGCAAGGCTGAGGAGAAGGCTGTTGCCCTTGGTGTCGCCATCGGTTCCGGCTACCTCTACAAGACCACCTTCGAGAAGGAGGTCTACTCTGACCTCTACGGTGAGCGTGGCTGCCTCATGGGTGGTATCCACGGTATGTTCCTCGCTCAGTACGAGGTCCTCCGTGAGCGTGGCCACAGCCCCAGCGAGGCCTTCAACGAGACCGTCGAGGAGGCTACCCAGTCTCTCTACCCTCTCATCGGTGCCAACGGCATGGACTGGATGTACGAGGCTTGCTCCACCACCGCCCGCCGTGGTGCCATTGACTGGAGCCCCCGCTTCAAGGATGCCCTGAAGCCCGTCTTCAACTCCCTGTACGACTCCGTCAAGGATGGCTCCGAGACCAAGCGATCTCTCGAGTACAACGGCCAGAGTGACTACCGTGAGAAGTACGAGGCTGAGATGGAGGAGATCCGTAACCTGGAGATCTGGCGCGCCGGAAAGGCCGTCCGTGGCCTCCGACCCGAGAACCAGAAGTAAGCGGATAATGATGTGGAATGACGGATGATTCGAGAGCGGAGGATCTTTGGGAAACGGCTTCTTACGAAAACATGAATGTTCTGTAATTTTTAAAAATTTCATGGGCTATGGTGGGGGATCTGGGTTGATCCAAAAGTTGATATCAGGCTCTTAGCCAAAACGAATACCATTTTTTTTATTTTACGTTAAAACAAACATTATTCCTTTCATTGCTTGTGAATCCTGTTATTTCTTACATTGTGTAGTATAATTCCCCAATAATGTAGTCTACTGAGCCTTTTGTGCCTTGGTTGTACGCCCTAGCGATGACAAGCAACGTGATATGGGCCATCTACTTGGCATTTACCGAAATAGGAAGTCTGTAGTATAGCCGACGATCGGAGTGCCGACGTTCACTGGATATAAGAACATGACGTTTCTCAAGTAAAATACCATCTTTGTACTCCAACTCAACTTGCTTCACTTAACATCATCATCCACATCATGGCTGACATATCGAGAACCCTCCCATTGACTCGCGACTCAGTCATCGAAGCTCACAAGCTCATCAGACAATATGTCCACTATACACCAGTCCTGACCAACCGGACTATCACGGAATTGGCCTCAACACCTCGCACAGCGGAGGAACTAGAGGGAACTCGCTATGCTGGTAGGACGCCGGCGCGACCGGTGTTGAGACTCTGGTTCAAATGCGAGAATATGCAACGCATTGGGGCTTTCAAAGCGAGAGGTGCTTTTCACGCAGTTGAGAGGCTGAAGCAAGAGCCTGGATGGCTAGACGGAGGGGGGAAAGAGAAGGGTGTTGTAACACATAGTTCTGGTAAGACAATGGATGTTCATTCTGGTAGAGAACACTTCTGATGATTGTAGGAAACCATGCTCAGGCGTTGGCTCTTGCTGCTCGTGAGAGTGGCATCAAAGCCCACATCGTCATGCCAGAGATCTCCAACCCTAAGAAAATCGCCGGCACAAAGGGCTACGGTGCTCGCGTTATTTTCAGCGGGAGCACGTCAACAGAGCGTGAGGCCATGGCAGCAAAAGTCATTGCCGAGACGGGAGCACGTCTGGTACCACCTTATGACCATCCGGATATTATGCTTGGCCAAGGAACTATGGGATTGGAGTTTCAGCAGCAAGTCGCTGAGTTGATGACTGATGAGACTGTGGTTAACGGTCAGAGGAAGTTTCGGGCACCTGTTACTGGACGAGATAATGCTTCGCCGGGAGTCAAGAAGGAGAAGCCAGGCTTGGACGCCATCATGACGCCGCTCGGTGGTGGTGGTATGCTCTCTGGTGTTGCCCTCAGCTGCGAGGGGACAGGAATCCGTGTCTTTGGCTCAGAGCCATCTTTCGAGGGCGCTGATGATGGTAAGCGAGGATACGAATCAGGCTCACGAATCACATCGGTGAAGTCTCTCACTGTGGCCGACGGACTGCGTACTCCAGTAGGCGAGCATCCCTGGTCGGTCATCTACGGGCGTCGTCTGGTGTCAGGCATGTACAGTGTCACGGACGATGAGATCCTGTCGGCCATGAAGTTGGTGTTTGAGCGGTTCAAGCTGGTTGTTGAGCCGAGTGCCTGTGTTCCGCTGGCGGTGGCACTGTATGATGAGGATTTTAGATCCATGGTTGAGAAAGAGGCTGGTGAAGATGGTTGGGATCTTGGATTGGTGTTTAGTGGTGGTAATGTTGGTCTTGATGCTGTTGGGAAGCTCTTTGCGGACAGTAAATAGACCGATATGTTGTGTTAAATGAGGTTATTGCTATATAGAACATGATGCTTTCTTTATCTAATAATGTGATCCCAAGTATTTAAATAAAAATATATAACGGCAAAATAGTAATGGTTTTAACCACTTAGTCTTCTACTGATTGAACGCTTCATCCATGTTCTTCCTCCATTTCGTCGCATTCTTTCTCAACAAAATGATGCATGTATAACTGATAATCAAACAGCATATGCAAAGAATCGTAAAGACCCATCCCACGTCAATAGCGTCAATCCACGGTGCAGCAACAATGGCACCGATGCAACTGAGGGTGTTACGAACAAAATTGTTAACAGCAACGCCTGAAGAACTACGCTTTCGAATAAGCTCTGTGAGCATAGTGGTTGCAACGGACTAGAAAACATCACGTTAGCTGTATACAGTCCAGACGGAGGGTAGTTTCTTACAAAGACGAGCATAGATGATGCTCCAAAGAAGAAGAGAGCGAGACACGGCACCACGGGGTGTAAGCCATACTTGAGCACCCAGCCAAACATGAGTAAAGCCAATGGGTAGATAGTCGTCATTACCCAGGCGTTCTCTCTCATGCGATCCTCAGGAAGATATATCAACTTGCCGTTCTCGTCGTAACGACCAGCTTTGCGTGCCTCTCGAGCCATGATCTTGTCTATCCAACGTCCGCCAAACAACGATCCAACAATGTATCCTACGCCAGAAGGAATATACATCAGACCGATGGAAAGCTGTCCAAAGTTGTATGGCTCGCGAGAGAACTTTTGCTGGATGGCAATATTCACTACGAACAGAGAACCAAAAGCAATAGCTGCGAGAAGCACAGTGATAAGAACAGGCGGGAATCGTAGGTAGAGAAGAACACCCAGAGGATCAATGAGATATCGTTGGGTAGCTTTAGCAAGACGTTTTGTTTTGACCTTTGCAGAGTCTCTTGTGCGCATTCGGCTGAGCTCTTGAGTATCCACAACCGGTAATGTAGCTTCAGGCTTACGCTGCAGTGTCTCAGGGAGGAAGAAGAGAATCATGAGAAGAACCACAAGACCGTAGATGGCGAGGAACCACATAGTCGCCTGCCACCCAATCTCCTGAGTTAGAGCACCGCCTACAACAGGGGCTATCATAGGGCCCAGTAGAGGACCCAGGTAGAAGATACTCATGGCCTTTCCGCGCTCGAATACCTCGAATAAGTCGGCGATGGAACCGGCGCCTGTGGAGTGAGCGCTCGCCGAGGCACCGCCGGCGCACATGCGGAAGATGATGAGCATGGTGATGTTCTTGCTAATAGCGGAGAGAACGGAGAAGATGACGAAGAGAGTGAAGGAGATGAGGTAGATGGAGCGACGGCCGAACTCTTCGGAGAAGGAGGACCACCATAGGGGAAAGATGGCCATGGATATCATGTAGAGGGCGACTGAGAGATTGGTAATTGTCTCTGAGGCGTTGAACTCTTTAGCCAGAACAGCGAGGGCAGCTTTACACGTTAGTTCTAATGATCGAGGCAGGCAGAGCAAAGACTTACGATATACAATAGTTGAGCCCAGCGGTGCAGCAGCCGTGGCCAGCGCAACAATACCAGTAAGACACCATTTCGTCGAGCTTTTGTAATCAGGAGGATACGCAATCTCAGGGACCAGCGTGAATCTCGCAAGTAACCCACGTCTTTTAGATCTAGGAACGACAGAAAGAGCCCTCGACCTTGCAGACGACGCTCTCGACTGAGCACGCTTGGTGGATGGCTGAGTATCTACATGGCCCAGGGGCTCGCCTATGGCGACCGGCTCAATGATGTCCTGGTCACCCACAGACTTGGAGGAATTGGAGCCCGCTGTATTTGGACGTTGGGCTTCTTCATCTCGCTCAAGATTGATCTTTTCGTCGTCAATTTCTTGGTCACGCTCGGGTTTCATGTCGGCCGGCTCCGGAGGTGTGGAGACACTGCGGCCGATGCGACGCCGTTGATCGGACCGGAGAGGAGAAAGGAGAATGGCCTAAGGCTCTGAGGTAGGCTGTCTAAGAATAGGCAGTGTTTTAATTCATCAAGTTTCACTCAAAGACTTTGTAAAAGACGAATTGCGAATGAGACTTCATAACCGACAGGGGGAGTGGCCAAAGTCGGAAGGATGATTCCGCTGTAAAAGTGGGAGAGGGATTTGTCTAACACATTCAAGTCGCAAAAGTGCCTTACTTTGAGCCGACTCTTTTAGAAAGGAAAGAAAAAGTCCAAACTGCATGGTCTCCGCCCTTCAGATGACCAATTACTCTCCCAATTCTAGGCAATTGTCCTCGGCAGGGTCAAACCGAAGAGGGGATGGCCGAAGACGGTGCCGAGAGATAAGTATGGGGATTGTGGGGGGTTAACGCGGAGATAGCGACGTAGTATTGCTGTTTTGGGAATGAATGTTGGATTGTGACTAGGACATTCAAGTGGTTGTTTTTGAGATGAGAGATTCGGTATCAGAGAGACATGCTTAAAGTTCTTGTTCTATAAGTTGAGATGGTCCCTCAGAGGTTGCCATAGAGTCAGAATCTGGAGTGGATATTGTAGACTAATTGCTTGATATGATGGTATAATTCGTGGAACTTTTATAAATAATGAGTTGACTCGCATGTCTATTAAATGTAGCATATGAACCGTGATATGAGGATATATCGTATCACAGTGTAAACGTTCTAAATAAGATGTTGAGTTCCTATCATGTAGTCAGCAAGGCATCAAAGAATCGACCAGTTAGATATTCAAGAACTGAAAGAAAATAAAACCATAATTTAAGAGTATAGCTAATATAATGAAGGCCTCAAGTGTATCGTTTCGACTTCCGATATTGTCAGGACAGAAAGTGACTGATTCGGCTATTGAGCGACTCGGCCGATATCGCAGGCTGTTCGTATGTCAACTGGCAAGTTACCATCACAGGCCCGATAGGAGAGGCAGACTCGCAGCGTCTAAGAAGGGTCGAAGACAATTGAATTGATCAATTGAAAGATTGTAGTAGAACTAAAGCTTCATTTATAGCTATTCATGACACATGCTCAACCTCCAAGTTTATACATGTAACGGGCAACTCCCCCATCTCATTATGGCGGGGTGCATACAGCAGCGGGGCAAACAGGACCACCAGAGCTCACCTTATTAGCAACCACCACAACCTGAGTCACTTTCACTTTCACTATCACGACCACACACTCCCCCAAAAACCACCCTCAATCTCTTTTTCACTCCCCCCCAAAAAGTAAACAAAACATAATAAAATGTCTCTCACAAACGCCTCCCCCGAGGCCGCAGCCAGCGCCGCAAAGACAGCCTCCTTCACCCTCGCGACCCTCGCAGCCTCAGAGCGCAACAACGCCCTCGAGGCCATCCACGCTGCCCTGACGGCCTCAAAGGCCGATATCCTCGCTGCAAACGCAAAGGACCTCGAGCTCGCGAGGAAGGCGGCTGATGAGGGTGGGCTGAGCCAGGCGCTTGTGTCGAGGCTGGATCTCGGCAAGAAGGGGAAGTGGGAGGATATGCTTAAGGGTATTTTGGATGTGAGGGATCTCGACGACCCAGGTATTTTCTCTCCTGTGACTTGACTGTAGGACTTGAGAAGTTGACTTGTTTGTTAGTTGGTCAGATTCAGATGAGGACTAAGCTCGATGATGATCTTATCATGGAGCGTGTCTCATGTCCCATTGGTGTCCTTCTCATCATCTTCGAGGCCCGTCCTGAAGTCATCGCCAACATCGCCTCACTCGCAATCAAGTCTGGTAACGCTGCTATTCTCAAGGGTAAGCGCATCCCTTAACCGCCCTCTCATCATCTGAATCTCATACTCACCTCCCTCACAGGCGGAAAAGAATCAACAGAATCCTTCGTGGCCATCTCAAAGGTCATCTCATCAGCTCTCGAGACCACAAAGGTCCCCAACTCAGCCATCCAGCTCGTCACAACCCGCGATGTCATCGCCCAGCTCCTTGCCCAGGATCGCTACATTGATCTCGTTATTCCCCGCGGCTCCAATGAGCTTGTCCGCTATATCAAGGACTCAACCAAGATCCCCGTTCTCGGCCACGCGGATGGTCTCTGCCACATCTACCTAACTGACTCTGCCGATAAGGACAAGGCCATCACTGCCATTGTAGACTCAAAGACCAGCTACCCCGCTGCCTGTAACGCCGTCGAGACCCTCCTCGTCCAAGAGTCCGCTCTAAACTCCGTCTTCCCCGGCGTCGCATCCGCTCTCGCAGCCAAGGGTGTTTCCCTCCGCGTCGACGAGGCCAGCAAGGCTGCCATTGCCTCTCTTTCGCTTGAGGGCGTCCAAGATGCCACTCCCCAGGACTACGACACAGAGCATCTCTCCCTCACCCTTGGCGTCAAGACCGTCTCTTCTATTGACGAGGCCATCACACACATCAACACCCACGGCTCTCACCACACCGATGTTATCATGACCTCCGACACTGCCGAGGCCGAGCGTTTCATGAACGAGGTAGACTCTGCTGGTGTATACTGGAACGCTGCCACCCGTCTTGCTGACGGCATGCGCTACGGATTCGGCACTGAGGTTGGTATCAGCACAAACAAAATCCACTCTCGCGGCCCCGTCGGCCTTGACGGTCTTACCATTTACAAGTACAAGATCAGGGGTGACTACCAGGCGACAGCCGACTACGGTGACGGCGAAGGCAAGAAGCCCTGGAAGCATGAGAAATTGTCTCTCTAGACTCTGGCTTGTCACGGGTGGAATCTACATAATGAAGGCGTTGGGTATAAAAGTTTTAGGGTATCTAAATAGTGGGCTGTTTAGGTCAGTTTCAACACGTTGGTAGTGCAAGAAGCTCTGCTGTGCTACAGTATTCGTCTCATTATTCTATGTCATATCAACATCGACCTAATAACAAAAATGTCTCTCGGTATGGCTTCTCAAAGGTATACCGTTAACCCCCAGACCACCTTTTTCGCCAGCCGGTAGCTCCGTAAGCTCAGGTTGCAGTTCTCAAGCATATTATAGCGAGCTGCTCTCATACTGCTTGATCAGTTCGTCAAGCTTGGTGCCCTCAGACTTGAAGTCCAAAGGCGTAACAGTCAGCGCTTGGTATCGTATCCTGCACATTGTTTGTTAGCCGTGATCATATGAATCCAGTTGGTATAGCTTACCTTTGAGCCTCGCCAAAGTTATCCATCTTTGCTCTGCACCTGAAAGCGAACTTCTTGCAGTTGGCCTCCTCGAATGCTGCCATAAACTTGTTATCGTCGCTTTCCTTGAGCTCCATCATTTCATCGGCTGTTCGGCCAACAATCTGTCGGCCAGAATCATCGAAACAGCTGAGCCATTGATGGCTGGTGTGATCTGCCACGTTCAGTGAGAGAATGTATCGGTATTCTGGCTTCTCATGTGAGACAGCACACTTCTCACAAGTCCACGTGCCATCAGTGTTCTGGGTAACCTTCTTGTTGCAGCCCTGGGATAAACAAGCGGGATAACAGAAGCTCTCCTGCTTGACAAAGACAATGGTTGCCTTGATAGTGTAGTATGCCTGATCGTCCATGCCAAGGTTCTCATCCTTGACCTGAGAAATGGTCTTGAGATCTTCCTTTCGTCCAGTAGCGTTGCCCATGGATGTCATATTCTGGTGTGTAGCAAACGTATCGTTTCGGCCAGCAGAGTCATACCAGCCCTTGAGTCTATGGGCATCAGGGATATCGGGATCAACGGTCATTGTGCCAGAAGACAACAGACTGAGACTCTTGCCGCCAAAATCAGATACCTTAGTGCCCTTAAAGGCAACGACGGACTCAGCAGGCGCATCAAAAGAGTTGGCCGACTTGCCCCAGATAGTAACACGGACTGAGAAGCCAGTGTCATCCACAAGGGTCAACTCTCTCTTTTGGAACGGTCGACCGTCCTTCTTGGATGTGATATCGCCGATTTCGCCGACCTCCTTCAAGACACCGATGACATCTACAGTGTTGTCCTTCTCCACGCTCTGAAGTTCCTGGATGGAACAGAAGTTAAACCTGACCTGAGGAACATTGGTTTGATCTTCTGCCTTCTCGATAACGGTGTCGCGTTCGAAGGTGAGTTCGTAGTCGTTGGTAAGGTTGGAGAATTGCTTCTTGGCCAATGCTACTCGGCAGGGAGTAGAGATGTAGTAGACAGAACCTTCCTGTAGGCGGTCGTAGAAAGCATCACACTGGTCGTTAAAACCCGTAGCCTTGATCTCACCGCTCTCATCGAGCAGGTTGACACTGAAGAGCTTGCCCTCTCCAGTAGCCTTGTGCCATGTCTTGATATCTGATTTGGAGGTGACTCGGGCCTTGATGGTCCATTTGTGTGCGAAAGGCGACAGGCCCTCGATGGGGTAAATGTTGCTGCCAGCGTGCATGGCGGGCCGCGAGGGCATCGACTGTTCTTGTTGCTGCTGTTGAAATTGTTGAGGCTGTGTCTTTGATTCTTCCTTCTTGACGCCATAAAAGTCACCCCCAGCAATGGCACCCTCCTGACCGGCTGGCTTCGAATCGACGGCGAAAGGCTCGCCAATTTTCTCTTGAATACCGAGAGACTCGATGACTTCGATGTCGAGGATGACGAGAATGCTAGAGGGTGTTAGTCGCATTCAAACACAAACTGGACAGACACATACTTCTTGCCCTTCAAATTGTTGGGTGTATATTGCTTGATTCGGGCAATGCAGCCGCGAACAAGCTTGTTATCGTGGACAACGTGGTTGGCTTGGGTGGCAAGCATAGTTTGGACGTAGTGCTGGCCATCGCTCATAACAAGTCGGAATCGATCTCCTCCTTGGGCCGAAGGGGCCATCTGCTTAACTTGAAGACATTGCAGGACAGGTACGGGGAAGAGCTTGGCGGCTTTCTCGGGGTCGTTGAAGATCACGCTGAGCAAAAAGTTAGAGAGCGAAGGCAGAAAAGGTGAAGTAAAAGAGCATACTCAAGAGCGCCTGACGATAGCGCTGAAGCTGCGGCCATTATTGCTGTAATTTACTCTTCGTTTTTGTAAGATCGTGGATGTTGCTGAAACGGAGATTTCTTGGGTTGTTTTGTTGTAGAGGTGATGAACGAAGACTGTTAACTAAGGTACGTTAGATGGAAGAAGGTGCTACGACGCGTTCAGCGCGTTCCACTCAACGCGCTGTGGCAAGAAATCGCGGGGTGAAGGCTTACGTAAAAGTGCAGTTGATAGGTGTTGCCCAGCTACCTGAGGCTACTTAGGCCCAGGCAGCAACTGAATAAGAGATTGTTCTCGAATTGGAGATGACAACTTCGAACCTTATAGTCTAATGGATTTCATGATCAAATAACCTAATCATCGAGCTGATAAAGGATTGATTGGCAGCGCATTAGCACTGTCTTGATCTGGCTATTTGCGGAATGTGTCAGTTACTTACAGCTGAGCACTAAGGTTAGGTAAGTTATATCCAGTTATCTCTTACTGAACTACTTTATACTGGTGTTTTATAAGAAGTAAGAGAGTCTTGCTTAGGTGATGTATTGTTTCTTTGAACCAGTAGCATCACATAGGAGCATCAGTCATATGCCTCTTCTGTAACGAGACTAATAACATTAACGAGCATCTGATAGTAAACGTTTGTAATGAATGAAAGTCTAAATAAGAAATCTGGCAGTATAGTTCGAAATTTATAGTTATCCTCTTCTCTCTATTCAGTATTCTATCTATAATATTTAGGTTAATACTATTAAACACCTATTTGGAAGCCTGCTTCCTCTTCGTCTAAGCTCTCAGCTCAGTTACCCCTCCAACATGACGTTGAGTTCCAGCCAAGGCCCTGTACGTCAGGTTGCCCCTCCACGTGCAAATAGGCAACACCAACGTCCTTCATTATCTTGCGAATACCAACGAGCCAGGACACGATAAAGAACAAGAACGAAATAACCAAAGCTTCTTAAAATGGCTGACGCAGACAACGCGACTCGCGCTCCTGAGAGCGACGCCCAGGAAACTCTTACGGCTAGCGACAACACCCAAGCTCCAGTGCCAGCTACAGTTGTAGGCGAGCATTGTGTATCAGACCGTCCAACCCGTACGATACCACTCATGACCATTTTGCTACAAGCCACTAATAACTACAGCTTCTGGTCAGTCCTCCACTGGCGAGATCATTAAGCTCAACGATGTAGATGTACGTGCATTGTATCAGCAAGCTCCCTGACTCCTAAGCTGACCCTCCCTTGCTTAGGTCTACATCTCGAAACCCACCGACTACCCTCATGCGCCGGCGCGACTCCTCCTACTCTTGACCGGCGGAACAGGAATCAAGTCTATAAACAACCAGATTCAGGCTGATAAGTTCGCCTCCGAGGGCTACCTCGTCCTCATGCCCGACCTCTTTGGAGGTGACACGGCCCCCGGTGCCACAGCCATTACAGACGACTCTACATCCATCCTCGAGCAGTTCAAGCTAAAGGCCGTTGAGGTTACAAAATCGTTCCTCATTGATATGTGGCTCGCCCGAGTCACAGAAGAAAAGGTCATGCCTATTCTGCACAAGGTCATCGATGCTGCCCGGGAGCAGTACTCCGATGCGATCAAGCAGGGCGACGGCATCTATGCAGCTGGATACTGCGTTGGTGCGCGATTCGTTCTCCTACTCGCCAAGAAGACAAAAACTACCGAAGGTGATGCTGAGACCGGTAGTGTCAAGAATGGGCCATACATCAAGGCTGGTGCTCTGGCCCATGCTGCTTCTGTTGTCCCCGATGACTTCAAGAATATCAGTGTCCCTCTTAGCTTAGTATGCGTTGAGAATGACCCTCTCTTCCCTGAAGACGTACGTACAGGAGGAGAGGACAGTCTGTCCAATGCCAACGTCGAGCATGAGGTTCAGGTCTATCCTGGAGTTCCCCATGGTAAGCTTATCACCGTTCATACATGCTTTAATAGTCAACTAACGTTCATTTTAGGATTCGCTGTTGTGGGCGAGTATCAAGATTCATCCATTAAGGATGCGCAAGCTACTGCTTACGATCAGATGCTTAACTGGCTCAAGGCCCATTAAGCATAAAGACAATACCTTTTAATTTCCAATGTCAGCGCGCAGACCGTATGTGACGAGTCTTATTTGTTTGTTTAGTATGATTATATGTCAGTAATGAAATACATGGATGGCATGGCCAACTCAGGCTATTCAAGATGGGCTGACTGTTTTTGCTTTGTGCTCGTCTTAACATTTCCAATATCAAGTATTAACTTGAACAACTTTGATAAGAACATCATTTTATGGTTTAGACTGTTGACTTACTCAACAACCTAAGGAATAGTACATATAATCTTGCCAAGGTTCTTGGCATCCTCCATATGCTTATGGGCCTCCTGAATCTTCTCCCAAGAGAAGACCTCATCTATAAAGATCTTGAGTCTGCCCGACTCAAAGTCTGGAATATACTTTTCCAGCCGGTCGCGCAGCTCGCCCTGGTATATCTCATCCCGGCTTCTGAGCGTGCTGCCCTCGATGCGAAGTCGCTTGAACAAGATCTGAGAAATATCGGCATCAGGGACCTTGGCACCGCTCAAAGTTCCCAGAAGAACCATGCGGCCATCGCGCGCAGCAACATCCTGGTTCTTCTGGAAGTAGTTTCCACCAACAAAGTCAACGATGTAGTCAACACCCTTACCTCCCGTGGCCTTCTTGATCTCCTCCGCCCAGTCCTGGGTCTTGTAGTTGAAAGCAGCTGTGGCTCCAAGCTTGGAGGTGATGAAGTTGAGCTTATCTTGAGATCCAGCCGTGGCATAGACCTCAGATGCACCAGCAACGCGTGACAATTGAATACCGGCGACCGACACTCCGGAAGCACCGGCGTGCCACAGAATGGATTTACCTTTTGTGAAGCCGAGCACAAGGTGGAGCGCTTGGGTTGCTGTGATCCAAGCCTCTGGGATACCAGCACACGTGGTGAAGTCGATAGAAGAAGGCTTGTGCAGCAACATGCGGGTGCTAACAGCGATATACTCTGCGTATGCACCGCCGTAAGCTAGACCAAAGACCTCGTCGCCTTCTTTGAAGGCGCCATGATCGCCAGATCCGAAAGACTCAATGGTGCCGCTGAATTCAACACCCAGCGTCTTAGGTGCTTGAGGTGGAAGCGGGTAAAAGCCACGACGCTGGATGATATCCATGCGGTTAATTCCAAAGGCCTTGATTTTCACAATGGCCTGTCCTTCAGAGGCAGTAGGCTTGGGCGTCTCAGCATTGATGAAGAGAGCATCGCGCTCGCCAGTGCCACCTCGGATATCTGTGGGGTTCAGTTAGACAGGGCAATCTTGTGTTTGAATCACGTTTCTCGTACCAACTGCTTTGATGTGTTCAGGCATGTTTTCTGGTTTGTATATGAGTTTCGAATGTTTATGGAGTTGTTAATGAGAGAGAAGTGTTGGGGTGATGAAGTCACAGCCTTTATTAACAGCCGCATTTGCCTGCACCGAGGCAATGACGTACATTACTAATACAACCTCGCAGACGTCAATGGCAGTAGCATCAGAGACGATGTTTGACCTACAACCGAGCTTCCGGCCGGGAAGATGTCTCCGTATAACGGGCCGACCCATTGTAAATCAATGTAAATACCGGGTGGATTTGATCATAACGTTAACTGCGTGGTCCGCAGATAATTTTTCAACCAGAATTTAGAGCCTGGAACAATCCGCTCTAAACATCTTAGTTAGACTGCTGTACAACAAGAATTCTTTAGCAGATCGAAGTCGGATTATATCTCTGATCCAAAGTCATACATCCAAATATTTTCGCTAGTGAATAGCTGTGCTGACACAGTTTGATGAAATAGGTTGACAAACTCGTTTCAGGTAGCAAAAGGTGCATATGTGATCCTCGACAGACTATAGCAGTAAAACAACATCATCAGTACCAGTGATGGAAGTGGAATGCAAGTGATCAAGAGCAATTAAGCCAGAAAGACGTATCTCGAGGAATGGGTATATATGTGCCCATATTCTCCCCAAGGACACTCTTGTTTTTTGTTGCTAAGGCTATCATAATAGTTCACTTCACATTCGATTGCTCCTCTCAAGACTTATATGATTATATAGACCTATTTCTGAGTGTTTCTCTCCTAACTCCACCATCCGGTAATAGCTTTCTTTCGCCCAAATTCAGTACTTACACAACATCTCCAACCAGATCAAGATGGGCTCACTTCAAAACGTCTACAACAGCCTCGGTGATGTTTACGAGGGCGCCAAGACCATGGCTTCTCGGCCTTATGTTTTACTTACCCTAGCTAATCTACTCATCGAATATAGATTGGATAAGACGTACGACATTCGCCTTAACCATAAGCACTTCGACATTAGAGACGGTGAGCAAGTCGTCAGCTTTACCGGCCGCGACCTAGTCTTGTCCGCTGTTTGCAACAATGGTGAGCTGCCTATCGAACTGCTCTCTGCTGAGGGAATAAACACGATTCCAGGAGGTGCCATCAGGCCCAGCGACTTCCTCTTGAAAGACGGTATTGCCATCCCGTACGAGTTTGCTTATACCACTAGTCCCCCATGCCGTGCCCTTAACCCGTACTTCTTGGAGCAATGGTGCTCTGTTCTGGAAAGGGAAGACATGGAGGGTCTTTTGGGGCTATGTGTGCGAGACGATAGTGTACCAGTCAACGCCCACGAAGTCTCTGATTCTGAAAAGCGTGTCAATAGGTTATTTTTCGGAGATGCTCGTGCAGAGGGTATGGATGTAATCTCTACTGCATGGCGAGTTAGTGAATTCGATGGGGTTGTGGAAGCCAAACAATGCAAATATTGTAGTCAGATCCGGGAGCATGGGAACAAATGTTAGGTTGGTAAGGTTATATCTAACCCGGAGGGTTCGTTGAACTTGATACCTCCGAAGAACTTGCAATGGAGATAGAAAATGATCGTCATGAAGAAGGCACAGCTTGGCTAAGCCATGAGCTACTAGTTGATGTATCTTGTAAGATCGGCCAGTATAGAAACAGATAAATGGGTTGTCTCCCATATACGTGAGGCAGGCTTCTTTTTTCACAAAAGCACAACATATAAGTATAATTGCCCCTACCTAGCTCGTCCCTCTCCCCATGTGCACTTGTGGATTTAAGCACTAAGTTTGAACTGACTTCTACTAAACTTGTAAAGCTTTAAGAAGTTCACAAAATAGGGCAACTTGGGGTCGAAGCGGCAGGCCTACTGTTTTTTCTTGGAAGTCGCGATAATTTGTGAACGTGGGGAGCGTGACAGCTTATTGAGGCATACGGTCGAACATGCGATCTATTGCAGTGTCAGTGCGGGTTCCTTCTATAATTTGATTGCATTATTTGCGGTAAAGAAGTCTTCAGGTGGAAAAAAAGAGTACAAGTTCCGTGTTGATATCCTCATCCTCGAATTCGAGTACAGAGGAGGGCAAGAACAGGTTTCATCATGAGACTGGGGAGTGCACGCCGGGGGGCGAAGATAAACTTACATCACAGGCGTCTCAAGTCATGATGAGAGGCATCAAATAGCAGGTACGCGGGAACGTGGGCGGGATCTAGGCGTGTGCAGAGTAAGGTGGATGAGGCTGCTGGCGCGATGTGGTTTTGGGCTTAGCGAGGTGGAGAGTTTTTTTTTGGAAATGGAGCTTGTGAAAGGCTGGATGAAGGGCTTTTCTTGACACGTGACTCGCTAGCTCTAAGGGCTAGATCTAATTGGTACTAGCGCACTGTTGAATCTCAAGTGTTATCTAGATGCACTCCTATCACCAATTACTTTCCAGTCCGATATCAACATATTGCCTACCAAATGACTACTATTGATCCATTACCTCTTAAGGTACGAACTGACAGCTGCTCTGTTTCTACGGTATCCAGTCAGGCCATTAGACATAATCTTAACAACAGTTGAGTCTTTGGACATCAATAGCCTGGTGCCATTTCAGCATCTCAAAGTAATACCAAAAGTCCCAGCGATGGCAAACTTGACCAGCCCAAATATAGATCGGATGCAATCAAACTGGGATTAGAATCACCCATCACTTTGAGACGGACCGCGCTTTGGTTCCATCGGGGAGAAAAGGCTCGAGATAGTAGGTGGACCTGGTAAATGAGGTGTTGTTACTAGTAGTTGTCTGTGTGAGCCGTGCTCCGTACAAACCACACAAATCATACCGCGTCAATGTCGAGAGAAAAATCTCAAGAATTTGCCCGCGAGGTGTCGATCCGTATGTAACTCCAAGGAACAAAGAATCAATCAATCTTTCTCAAATCTGCAAGAACACCAATGCAATCACGCTAGTAAGCATAGAAACAGGATGAAACAGCAACGGTCAAAGTCAAGGTCAAGCATTCAAACATGGATGATCTGACGGCCGACGAAAGCAGTGGTAATGAACCTGGACGCACCTTTCCGAATTACCCTTACCGAAACAGATTTGGGTGGCAGCAAACTTTATCACTAACGAGTCTTGATGATAGCCATTAATTACCCTCTACGTTAATTTGATTCTGTGGACCAGGCTTGATGAGGCTTGCGGGAGCTGCGGCGCTTTGGTGTGAGTGTGAGCGGGAAGAGACGTAAAGGGATGGTGGAAAATCTTGGCGTACCAAAGGGGAAATACGTAGGGACAAAGAATCGATGGTATGACTGCATACGAGAGAAAGAAGGTTGTTCCATACTACGTAGGGTTTTCGGGTTCGTAAACCTGCATGGAGCTGTTCATTGTAGTTACTGCTTGCTTTTCATGATATACACTATAGTGGAAAAGACGTGATTGTATGCCAAGCGTTCAATGCCGTCTCGGTTCGCACCGATCACAGAACCTGGTCTTGTTAGTTCTGCTAGATCAGAGAGCGACCAAAAGCTTGTCAACAACTATCGGGGGGACTACTTGATGACCCCTGGCTACATCTTATTTCTGTGGGCTGGAAATCGAGATGGGGTCAATCCTCCTGGAACCACGGGTCAATAGCCAGACAGACCGATGGTGAAAACTAGGACAGGAGAAAAGCTGGCAATCTGAGACGGCCCGTCGATAGTTCATGACTCAAAGGAAAGGAGCTCCATGGGGGAAACACGAAGGAATGTGACCTCTTCCCAGTCTGGGACGAGATGACCAGGCCCATCGGATCTGGTTTCGAGTAGATCCGATGCTGACCTTGGATGCTGCCAGGGGATGACCAATTCAGCACCTGGAGCGAGAGATAAGGCGGCACGAATTGTAAATCCTCAGGCTACAAGATAACCGAATGGTGTCCGAGTGGTTAACAAGGAAATTATGGAGGGTGGCTAGTAAACAGAATGGTAGAGGTGCCTTATCAACGAGCTGTCGAGGCAGCATCTACGAAAAAAGATAACTGCAATAATTATTCAATCTCTTCCACCGGAGGCACACAACAGAGTATTGGGGTTGCAGGCTGAATCTGACAGAACAAGGGGGAGCTTGCAGGAGTGGGTGTCAAGACCCTAGGGGTAGGGTAGATGTGACTGTCTCGAAGCATCTCAGGGACGTCCACGGAGCAGTCTTGAAGAGGAAAGTCAATAGACCTCTGTGTCTGTACTCACTGCCAGCTCAGAGCTTGCTCCACCTTGGACCTAGAAACATATTTGAAGGCGAAAGAAACTGCTGCCGACGAGTGAGACATGGGCCGCTCTGTCTTTGATCCAGCTCTGTATGATTAAAGCATGGTTAGATGAGGTTCCCGCACTGGTTCATGTGCTATCGGTGTGGCGTTGGGTGCCATGTGTCTAACATTGCTTGGATTCAGTGAGAACTCTGTTTATTATTCCGTCGGTTGCTTCTAGCTTCAAAGCCCAGACCGCCCCCAGCTACCCCCTCCCCTTCTATCCCCTGCCTTCAATGCGTACCGGCGTCCATTAAGATCGTTGACTGAGGTCCACTGACAAGTGGTTGTTCTGCACGGGGCGTTGTGGATAATGTCCAATGAATGCCATAGACCACTGCTTAGAGTAGGTCAGTTATCTGCAACTAGCCGCCTCTTATTACAGCCTCTTTACCAGCTCAACTTCTGGTACGAGTGGCCTGACCAGCCAGAAGGATGCTCCAGCTTCATCGTTCGTGGCAATCAACGCCAGGGTTGGCATCCAATCCAATGTGCTTATCACGTTAGGAACGGGCGTAGCCTCATGAAAAAGAATTGATTGGAGAAGTGTGCGAAAATAAGGGGATTGGCAGACAGCGGGAAGGAGATTTGTTCCTGCATTAGCGTTGCATTATGCCAGGGCAACCATCCAGTAAAAGCGCCTAAATAAGGAAGCTGTCTAAGACATGTGGCAACCCATTGGACCCGACATTACAAAAGAGACGGGAGACGGGGTGGCTGCCTCGCATCCCACGCGACAAGTGATTTTCATTTGGTCTTTTGGTTTTTGCACGCGGCCCTTTCGATGCACAGGCTTATCGATCCATCGGCGGAAACCCTCTGTGGGAATCTCTTGGCTTGTCTCCATTGTCAGCTTACTTAATTCTTATTCCGTGAAGAATACTACTCTGAAGTTCTTAGAGAAACATATTGTTTGCAACGATACGGTTCTAAAGATATACAATCATGGATGTGTTTCAGTATTCACCAGAGCCTAGGCTTTGGGTATAACCTTTGCTGACTCGCAAGGCTAATACCAGTATTGCTTTAAAGGCTTCGCTGGTCATATCACTCAGTATCCGTAGACTACCTGGTGTAATAGTCTTCATGGAATGTCGGTCCGGTTCGGCTCATCCGAAAATTAATCATAGACGAAAACACATCTTTCACGGCTATCAGTTCGTTGTTATTATAACAAAGAACCCAGCAGTGGCAACCTGCAACTAAGTTGTTTCCCGCAATATCACCCGGTATTATGCATCTATTTCTGGTGCGGCGGAATGGAGGGGAAGCAATCTCGGCTTACAGATGAAGTCGTGCGACCATGCATAGATAGACAGTAAATAGTCTAGGCGCTGTGGATGTCGGGATTCGCCAACTTCCAGATCGTTTTATCTTGCTTGGCTTTTTGCCCTCCAATGTCCAGCCTGATCCCCTTCTCCTAGTTCTATCTCGGGCTTGATAGCCCTTCAGAGCGTATGACAAGCAACATGTACCTTTGCCAGGGGACCCTCCTCCCCACACACACTCTCTCAAACGCCCTAAAACCCCTTTCTTATCGCTTGTCCACTGTCAAAACAGGGGTCGCTACAGACAGGGCCCGTTCGCTAGAGGATTTGTTGCTGTGGGAGAAGGTTAATATCAGAGCTTGTAAAGTGATTGTCTAATCTTTGGTCTACTATGTCTGTTCAACGAGACATATCGTCTTTCGAACCAAATACCAACAAGTAGCACCGCATGTGAATGAACTCCATCTCATACGTAGCCCTAAAATAGTACCTAGATTATCAAAAAAGCTTGTCAATGTAACGATAATCAGTTGCTTTCGCATCTCATATCCGCAACCCTGGTAGCATCACCGCTGATTTGCCTCCCGTAGTGAAATGAATGGCAACTGGAGGTTTTCCCTCCCCAGTCTACCAGTGAGCATCAGCACCTCAAGCTCTAGGGCAAATTAATCCTGGCTCCCAAGCTCATTCTGATAGTGCGCCACCGGGGGAATGAGCCTATCTCTGTCTGTTCTGACTCTCGTCTCGTCTCGATTCTGCTCTAGACTGCTCGGCTCGTGCTTGTTTAATTTGACTGCTGGGAAAGGCCCCATTTCCCCTGGTCTTCAGGCCCCTGCACAGCATCTCCAGTGGCTCCACCCCCTCCATTGCCTGCGGGCCACACACTCCCACGCCCCAGAATCCCTATCTCTTCTCAGTCAAGCAAAGGGCCTCGCATCTCATTATAAAGCTCGAGTCCTCCAGAACTTCAGATTCTCTCTTCTTTCTTCTCCTCACCCACACGCTCACTATCGCTACTATACCCTGACTTTTCAGTCAATTTCATTCGTTAAAGCACATCTACAACACTACAACTTTCGAGTTACTCTTAATTTAATTCCCAAAACCCCCCCCCACAAACGTCAACATGAAGTTCGTTGCTGCTCTCGCTTTCGCTGCCGGCGTCGCTGCCCACGCCAAGAACGTCACCTACACCACCGAGGTCGTTACTGCTTACACCACCTACTGCCCCGGTCCTACTGAGATCGTCCACGGCGACAAGACCTACACTGTCACCAAGCCCACCACCCTGACCATCACTGACTGCCCTTGCACCGTCACCAAGCCCGTCCTGACCACCTCCGCTGTTGTCTGCAAGGACTGGTAGGTTTTACATACACTTCTGTATATCACGAACAAGACACTAACATCTCTCTCAGCCCTGCCCCTACCCACGAGGCTGGCAAGCCCGGTCAGCCTGGTCACCCCGGCCAGCCCGAGAAGCCCGTCCACGGCGGTAGCAACTCTACCTTGGTCCCCGTCTACCCTACCGGCTCCCACACTGGTGAGGGCAGCCACCCAGGCAAGCCCGTTGCTACCCCCACCGGTGGTTCTGGCGAGCAGGTCCCTACCGCTGGTGCTGGCAAGGTCGCCGCCTTCTCCGGTGCCGGCCTCGCTGCCCTCGTCGGTCTTGCTGCTTTCCTGTAAATCAGCCCCTAGCAGGCCTGTTCCACGTCTCACGTACGATTTCTTACGCCCGGTAATACTTAATTTGCGTGGAAGCTTTTCATCATACGTGATGCGAGCGGTTTGGGAAAGTTAGCAATGGTTGGATGGCAAGCGATCTTTCAGGGAGTGTATAATGGACTTTATTTTGGTTTTTGAATTACGAACATACGACACGGGAGAACCGGTACACTTCTGCAACGCTCTATGGAGTCTTTGATCTAATGATGGCCACGCTTTGCAGGGGAAAGAGACATTCTTTGTATATGAGTCTTGTCTCGGTGTTGGGAAGAGGAACTCGCATATTTCCCTGTGTGTGAGGATCTTCTTTCGAGGTTGGGAATATAATGTGTTTTTTGCCTTTAGGGCAGCAAAATGGGACGATCTTGTCTTGCTTCACTCGCGCGGTTCGTCCATGTTTCTGCCTTTTATCAATTCTTCAAGAGACGCATTTCTTCAATCTCGACTCCCGTTTCTTATTCTTGATACATACTTTGTGGGAATATCCAGTGTCCTTAACGCTTACTCTCTGGGCACTGGTGTACATATCTCCCTCGAGCTGGGCGTGTTTATGGTCTCTTGTCAGTTATTCAATGTTTCTGCGAGCCTGGGGAAACATGTATCATAGTCAAGGCAAAGCAAACATTGCTGAGAGGCCAGTTTTGGTCCGGCACATTTCAATCCTTCCTGATGTCGTCTGTGACTTGTGAAGATAAAATGTCTCTGATTTTGTCTCAGCCTTTGTGCATGTGCGTGCCGAGACAAGGGGCGTTTGCTTGTTTATCGTAGTGTGCCAGTTTCCTGGTAATATCTGGAATGCAGTAGGGGGGAGCCTGAATGAATCAATACTGGGCACTCAGCCAGTGTTGGCTGAACCAATCATCCCCTTGTATCTCAAGTCGCTCTTCTACAATGAATTGCCGTGTATGTCTCGGAGCTTAGCCATGTGCTCATATCTACGTGACCTCTCGCACAGGCTAACACGTCGCTCACCCTCTCCAAGACATAACTGTTATCATTGCAACACACCAACATGCAAGGTACAGACGCTGTCCCCGCAATACAACATGTTGTCAGACGTCCGAGCGGTGCAACGACGGTCATGGGTTTGGGGATGAGCCGTCGTAGCGGTCAGTCCAGTGAGACTTGCAATTGGCAGAGACGTCGAAAACGTCAACGCAGCGTCTACCTGAATAAAATTAGATTGTCTGTCTTGTCAAATGGTTCGAGCTTTTGGGTAGGCCATCACCTGTTCGGGTATTGAATGTTGGAGTCAGGATATGATTTCGACGGAATCCCCAATTGCAGGTGTGAGGCCATTTGTTTTATCAGTCTTAGGTGAATACTAAAGCTCCGAGCATACGTAGATGGTAATTTGTGGTCAATTGCAAACCATGGGCTGTTGTGACTGACAGTGCAGCTTCCGTACTGGTGGATCACGCAGAAAGATTAGCTATGTTTGTAGTCTCATCAAGATAACATAAGGAGCTCATAATATCTCTTACAAAATAGTCTCATTTCCAGAGAATCATCGGTCCAAGATGGGATCTTGATGTTATGAGACATGAATTGCCATCAAGGTTACTGCATACCGCCGCAGCGTGTAGTGCACTACCGGACGTAATTTAAAGTTGATGTACTATCCAACGCCGAATACCCGGGATATCACCGTTGATAACAACCACCAAATCAACAATACACACCGATTATCACGGCTCGGTCCTGTACCGATCCGACGGTTGCCGGTAAAGATGACCGGGCAAACGGGACGATTGACATTATCTTGGCGAAATGCGGGGGGAAGGAAGTCAGCCACTTACACCTGCCCAGCCAAGCAAGCTGATGAGAGCCGCAGCTGAGGGTGAGTGCAAGGTTGGGGAAGGGAGGGAAAGAGCTCTCAACACCTCTCTTTTGACGACACAGCTGTAGAACTGTCGAAGCAAGAACAACTGGACCTATACGCCATTTCCTCAAGTACCTAAGCAGTTGTACTTTCCTTGCCTCGGTTCCTCAGCCCCAACATTACTGATTCCAATCTTGATGCCCCAGACTCCAACTGCCATATCTGGACGTCTCCTCGAACTTATCTTGTGAATCCTTTGCCTGTAGATTTCATTGTCGTGGAGATCGTCGTCCAGGTACGAATATTTATACCTTGTCAACGAAGATCCGGGACTTGTCGGCAACAAAACCCGATGCCGCTGAGCCTAAGACGAACTATTCATTTTGTCTCTCGCACACGCCCCCGTAAAGCATCGGTAACTAGTCCGGTCTACCCCTATCAGTACACTTGTTGTTATTCGTTGGCACTATTACCGTCAGTACTTAGACCATGGGTTCTTACAAAGCCACGGCGATACTCGTCCCATTTACAGACAAAACCAAAGAAAGCAGTCGGGATAAAGGTTGGAACAGACTTACCAATCATGCCTGACAACAGCGAAGACCATCACGTTCAGGACGACGTGCTGCGGCATAGTCTTGAAAATCCTGAAGAGTTCTGGAGGCACCAGGCCGAGCATCTCCACTGGCACAAACCATTCTCCTCCACTATCCAACTGACTCAGAAGACACTCAAGAATGGTATCACACACGACAGTTGGGAGTGGTTTCCCGACGGTGAGATATCAACTTGCTACAATTGTGTTGACAGACATGTACTTGATGGCCATGGTGACTCTGTTGCCATCTATTTCGACAGCCCTGTAACCAACACCAAGGAAGTGTATACATATCGCAAACTACTTCGCGAGGTCGAAACACTTGCCGGTGCTCTCAGAGAGCAAGGTATAAAGAAAGGAGACGTTGTAATGCTGTATAGTAAGTTTCATAAACATCTTTACTTGCAGAAGCTGATATTCTAACTTGTTCATCAGTGCCCACGATTCCTGCTGCAGTTATAGGTATCCTTGCTGTCAATCGACTTGGCGCCATTCACTCTATTGTGTTTGGTGGCTTTGCTCCTCTTGCCCTAGCTCAACGCATCGACTCGTGCCATCCAGTCGCCATTCTTACTGCATCCTGCGGTATTGATGGTAACAAACCTCCTATTGCATACAAGCCTCTGGTGGAGGAGGCAATTCGGCTGGCTTCTTATAAACCCCATAATGTGATCGTTTGGCAAAGAGACCAGCTTCAATGGGAAATCAACCACGACGCTGGACAGCTCAGCTGGAAGAGTCTAAGCGATAACGCCCTATCCCGAGGAATAAAGGCGGACTGTGTCCCTGTCAAAAGTACAGATCCTGTCTATATTATCCACACTTCTGGCACAACTGGAGTCCCCAAAGGCGTGCTGCGCGATGCTGGTGGACACGCTGTTGGCCTGCACCTTTCTATCAGCTACCTATTCAACATCAATGGACCCGGTTGTGTGGCATTCACTGCGTCAGATATTGGCTGGATTGTCGGCCACTCATACATTGTTTACGGCCCTCTCCTCACTGGAGCCGCGACTGTGCTATATGAGGGAAAGCCTGTTGGTACCCCGGACACATCTTCTTTCTGGAGGATAGTCGAGGAGTACAAAGTAAATACGATATTTACTGCACCGACTGCTCTGAGAGCCATCAGGCGCGTGGACCAGAATAACCAGTCTTTCATCGATTATGGTAAACGAGGGGCTCTCAGGACTTTAAGGGGGCTCTTCCTCGCTGGAGAGCGTTCTGAACCCACTCTCATTGAGAGTTACCAGCGACTTATGACACAGTACTGTGCTGAAAACGCTCATGTCGTCGATAATTGGTGGTCTACTGAGGTTGGGTCCCCTATTACTGGTCGCGCACTTGTTCCGCATGCTGGCAAGCATCGCAAAACAGATGTTCGTGGTCATCCTCCTCCTCACCTGAAAGCTGGCAGTGCTGGAAAGGCGATGCCAGGCTTTGACGTTCGCATCGTAGACGATGAGGGCATGGAGGTGGACAGGGGATCGATGGGAAATATCGTCTTGGC
This sequence comes from Fusarium sp. PT, assembly GCA_021020635.1. Lineage (NCBI taxonomy): Eukaryota > Fungi > Ascomycota > Sordariomycetes > Hypocreales > Nectriaceae > Fusarium > Fusarium sp. PT. The sequence goes on from JAHMRZ010000001.1 coordinate 1,578,609, forward strand.
GATGCCCCTTGCTCCAACAGGGTTCCGAACTCTATGGCAAGATGAAGAACGTTTCTGGAAAGGCTACTTGAAAAGATTCGAAGGTAAATGGCTTGATACTGGTGACACGGGCTGGATCGACTTGCAAGGTTATATCCATGTGATGGCGCGCAGCGATGATGTGCTGAATGTGAGCGCGCATCGTCTATCTAGTGGTATGGTTGTCTTCTCTCTCTGTATGACACGTGTTAATGCGTTCCAGGCTCTATCGAACAAGCTATTGCATCTCATCCCCGAGTTATTGAGGTTTGCATTATTGGTGTACCAGATTCGCTCAAGGGGCAACTGCCCTTTGCCTTTGTCACACTCTCGGGACAAACCCATGCAGACCCAGCAATACCAGACCAGCAAACTGTCAAAGAAATCCAACAATTGGTACGCGGTCAAGTTGGTGCCATAGCTTCTTTGGGTGGTATCATTCAGGGCAAGTGTATGATACCCAAAACACGATCTGGCAAAATGCTCCGGCGTGTGCTCAAGGAGATGGCAGAGAACGCAATCCGTGGTGATTTCGAGAAGGAAGTGGCGGTACCTAGCACGATCGAGGATGCATCAACCTTGGATGCTGCTCGTGCGAGGATCCGCGAGTATTTTGGACAGACAGAAGTGAGGAATGCGGATGAGGATGGTATGGCCAAGGCCCGCCTGTAATGCCGGAGTAGCGGGAGTGGTGCTGTTGAATGATAACGATATCCTAGCTGATATGGCGGTATATGTGGAGGAACAATATGGGCAATTTCGCTTTGTATAGCATTGAACTCCAAGGTCAATGACTGGTCTTTGTGAGTGAGTTGATTGGCGGGGATTCAGCACTTGGCATTCGCATAGTTGCGAAGTAGTTTTGAAAGAATGGTCGGACTAGATGGTCTTTCACAAACAAACATATTAATTCGAGACAAACCTCCTCTGTCCGTGAGGACATATCAACTCCAACGGTCTATGTTATGATCGTAATCACAACGACACTATAGCTCCTATCCCATGCAGCCTATCCCTTTCCAAATCAAAAAGCCCCCGATGACCGTCCGTAAAGATGCGATGCCGATTGTAGTAAATGTCCCTCACGATAGCCTCCGCCAAACCCCCAGTTAAACAAAAACAAAAAGAAGATTGCGGCCAGAGCCATGATTCAATCCTTGGATGACTGCCCGCTCGACTGCCTCGAAAACATGTTGTAGACACTTCCCTGCGCCTTGGGTGCCATCTTGGTATTAGAGAATCGTGCCTCGGGTAATCTCTTCCCAGCCTTGAGACTCTCTAGAATCCTATACAGAAATTGTTAGCTATGACTCCAGGATAAACGCATATAGGGGATAAGTACCATTCAGCTCCAACAAACTTGACTCCGCAACCAGCAGTCCTTCGGATCTCCTTTTCTAACTTGCCTCCTGAAAGACCTCCTCCTGCACCGGTATGTCCCCCTGATGGCCTCCCAAGAATAACGTGCGTGACCCTTCGACGTCCGAGATGTAGCGACATGTGGCCTCCGTGTTCGGTGACGAGCTGCTTCAGCTTGAGATCCGAGATCAGAGGAAACGTACTCCCGTTGACGTAGATAACCGCCCCTTCGAACATCCCCCTTGAAGAAGCTTCCACCCCCCGCGCTTCATCCTCTGTTCTGCGCAACTCCATGAGTGCCTCCTCGCTCTGCCCCTGAATCTCATCCTTCGCCCCTAAACTCTCTCGCATCTTCCCCGGCTGCACAAGCATATCCCTCACGCTGCGCTGCGCTCTCTCCCTAGCCGCTTTTGGGATGAGTGCCTTGCGCTTCTCGTCGTAGTCCTCTGCTCCAGCGCCCCATGTGTCGCTAAGCCGCTCGCCGCCCGATGAGCCCCCGCGGAACTGGCTGTTGAGTTTCCGGTTACGGGACTCACGCCAGCCGGTGCCGGGCCGGGACTCGGGACGCTGATGACCGGTTGACGAAGAGTTCCATGGGTCAAACGAAGCAGCATGTTGAGGCTCAGCAGCCTTTTTTATAGGGTGCGACATGTCTTTTGCTTATAGTCGAGAGTGTGAGGTCCTGAGATGGGAGTCTAGCATTGTGGGCTCTAGATGCGACGGAGCCTGATGCTGGAAGCTCTCTTTGCCGCTGCGTTTGTGTAACCTGCAGACATTCTTTGTTGGTTGTGTCATATTATGGCCGCTTTTGGCGTTGGCGCGTGCGAGCACGAGACAAACCACGTATTATCGTTGACTCGTGTATGAGCTAGACGCGAGGTCACATGAGTATGATGAGGTTGGTGCGGCGGCTACCCTAGACGCTGATGATCATGAGTGAGGTTGGACGATATTGCGAACTTTAGTATCATGTCTGGATGTTTGTGTGGTTACAGTATGGCTATATTTGAAATGCAATCTTTGACTGCGTTTTCTTCTAAGTAAGTTTCTATGCATCATGAACTAAGCGAGTAATACTCTTTTTGTGCGAAACACATCAACGAACATGCGTATTTCAGCATCTCTACCTTCACCAAACATCTTGCAGCCCAACTGCCGCTCAATTAATTCATACACTCATAATAGTCGAAGGACACGTAAAATACAGCAGATTGAAGTAGACAACCTGTGTCACCGTGGCCGAACCCCAACGGATGCATTGAAGATCTCCCTCCATCCCCAAACATTAGCAGCGAACCCATTAATTACAAGTTTCCCCACACAGCCTTGCTATTGGATATGTGGAATCCAATGCAAAGCAAAAGCGGCTGCAAACATGATGTGCATAGGATCTAGTTTTACGGGCAGTGCAAAATGTGATTCCTGATTCCTGATTCCTCCTAAAATACTAGGGTTAATCAAACATGTACGGATAGAACTGTCGAACTAGTGCCGTACTGTATATCATTTATGTACCCTTAACTGTCTCTACCTTGTATGAAACGGTCGATAGCCTGCTGCGGTAGGTATGCCAATCGATAAAAGCAGGCCCTTGAGACCTAAAACTTATGTACAGCAGCATACCTGGCAGTACGTATATGGCATAGAATGCAGGGCATTTTATTCACATCTCACTCGGGGCTTGCAACTTTTGTCTCACGCTGCAGCGGGCGGGTAGAGCCGCTCGCCCACCTCAGATCCCAACTATCAACTCTCATCTACGGATACATCTACATGTACATAGTGTCATGCAAGGCTTAGGCTCCGGCTTAGGCTCCGGCTTAGACTCAAGGGTGAGGCTGAGGCTTGCGTCTTGCATTTACTCCATACTCCATACTCCATATACAAGACGAAGACTCAAATCCATTCTCTACTCGTTTGACTTGACCCCTCGCTAAACCCTGCTCCAACATCCAATTTCTCGCCATGATACACGAGTTGCTTTGGCCAGCTGGTGCCATGTCAATCACAGAAACTCCCTGTCACCATCACCTCCAACCCTCACTTTATCACATCACCCCTGGTCGGAGAAGCCCGTCCATCGCAAACTCGGGTCCTAACATCCATCCGGTGAACCGCCCGTCTCACCAGCAACTCTAATTTATTTCATGTCATGACTTGACTCTAGACCACTTGATTCCTCTTTTCTCCCCCTTCACGAATCGTTGCTTGATTGCCCAGACCCCTCTCTAACTCTTGGCCCCCAAGCCTCGACTCTCATTCCCCTAATCAAACCCAGGAGGCAAACGAGTGCTCTTTGCCTTGCCTGGCTTGACGGTTGACCGGGATGCCATGAACTCGATACAACCCCGAGACGAGGTGAGGCGTTCACGAAAATCCTTCCTCCACTGCCAAAGCCGTTTGCCACTAAACAACTGACCAACCAACTTCGAATTGCAATTCCCTTCCTTTCTCAGAACCCGGCCTAGCATTTCAAGCACCACATCCAATTGCCTGCGCGTACAGTACAGTATGCAGAACATACTTGCAGCACCCTTCTCTTACACCAACAGATATATCGTACACTGCCGCATTGCACACAAGTATCTTATACAGTGCAGTACTGGTGCTGAGTGAGATTTTGAACCCCATGGCGGATAACAGCATCTCTGGTCAATGTGTTGGAGAATGACGGTGAATCCATCCCCTTTGACGTTACTCGCCAAATGCCACTTTCGTCCCTTAACTATTCTCGACTGGCATGGTATGGCATGGCTGCCCTAGTAGATGCATACACATAATCGAGATGCGGCCATCTGCTTTATCAAGCCTCCATTCATCTTTGCTTTACAAGCTATGCCCTTTCGTGGACTCTTAACGCACGCCAGTTGCTGAGTTCGTGACCACCGTTATCGGGAGATGCTGTGTCCCGACTCTTCATTCACCTCTGTCCATTCACCTCCATGTGCCCTGGGCAGATAGGTCGTGCTGTATGGCTTGCTAGAGTCCTTTGTTGTGTTCCATTATTACATCTTTGTACATATGAGATAGACACTACAGTCGTCCGGCCTGCATGCATGTACGCGTGCATGCATGAAGGCTTCCCGTACCGTACATTAGCTGGCAGGTGGATAGACATCATCGTGTCCTCAGCCCCTCCAACACCCCGCTGCGTGATGCGCGGGAAGGCTAATGTAGTGGGCAGTAAATCAACGGTTTATCCTCATTTGCAGCAGCCTCCTCAGTGCTTCCAGGTACGATGCAATGCCTTTTCGTATATCCGTATCAAGATGCAAAGTCACCTTGAAACAACTCAATCTGATCCATCAAGGCTGAGACATTCCCTCCGAGCAGTGGCACCTCTCCCACGTCGCCATGATCATGATGCGATCCTGCAATATCTCGATGAGAGACTGCCCAGGTCACACAAAGAGTTTTTTTGGTCCATTCTTGACTGAGGCCCTTGCGGACCACTAGCAGATGCGGAGTACATGCTACCTACCCGTCAAGCTCCAACCACCACGATGCTGACAGGGAACGACGCACCCACCGATGTTATCATGGCTTGGCTCCCCTCAAGATCTGTTTGGCCATGCTTTGGTGGGACCTTGCAAGTGAGCTGGCAACCAAGTCGTGCCGTTATCATGGCTGCTCTTGACCAGGGCCACCCCTGTCGACGGTCAAGAAAACCATAAGGGGTGTTGCTCTAGAGTCTAGGGCCGGTACCTCTCACGCACTGAAAGTACCATTGGATCAAGGAAGAGCGGTGAGGGTAGCACTAGGCTCCAAAAAGCCTCTATCGGGGCGCGAGAAACCGACGGCACTTCAATGCTATTTCCATCATGATTCTGGTACGATCCACGAAGGCAGCCATGAGTTATGTAGGTGATGGATTTCAACAACTCAATTGACAAGCTGGAGAACCCTCGTAGCATGAAGCTTCATGCTTGATGTGCATCGTATGCAAGTACAGGTCAGATCTCCCAGCAGGGTCGGCTACAAGGCAGAGGACAGGTGCGCACTAAGCGCTGCCAGATCGCATCTGGGGATAAGAACGCAGCGGCACTATGTGGACAAAGCCCCGAATCCCGGAGGCCGGGGTTAGTACCCATGGGTCATGGTAATGGGCGAAACATCCTGGAGCTGCTCAAAGTCCCAGAATACTCGGCGCCGTGCCGTGATGATCAAGCCGTTTCTCATCAAACGGAACCGTTTCTTCTGCGGGAAATCGTCTTCATGTGTTCAATGTGATATTATCCCTGGTAGCTTGACTGACAATTGATTACCACTCTTGCATAGAGGTGCAGTGTAGTTAAGAGCCTAAACCTCTCACAAAACGACAAGAGACAACAAGACGACTTATCTCAGGAACTTCATCTGATGACCTCGGAGTCTATCGAGGTTGCGTGCTGGTCGTTAGGTTGCTGGTGGCGGCGGTGGTGGTGTGCCAGAGACGTGGTGAGCGCTCATTGGATCAAGATATAATGACTGGCCCAGAGCAGAATGCCATCATGGCCCCCTAGCAGCTAGCTGAAGGAACCAACCAAATCAACAGGGCCATGTGAGAAGGTCAAATTCGGCCGTACTTGGCCTATGATCCAGCAATTGCTATTCTGGTCATCAATCCGAAGCTGGTATATGGCGTAGTCAGCTACGAGTATCATGTTTATACCCTGCATTGTTGATAACCTGGGTGATCGACGAGTGCATCTCGGCCGGAGTCTAAACCGAAAACCAAAAATCGCTTGGGTAATGTAAAGTGCGGAGCACTTTTGTCAGCACTCATCGGCCTCAGCGGTGTTGTTTTTGGCTGCTGAGTGCTGACTAGGTACTTGTCCTACTGTGCCATCTTGCATCTGACAGCAAGACGAACGGGTAGACTAAGGCCAGGATCCCCCACCAGGAGCTGGCTAACGGGCACCGGTGTGCTAGGTAGTGAATGCCCTAAGGCTCTAGAAGGCAAACGTGGCGACTCAACTCGCTGCTTGAGTCTTGGCAAATGGGTTCCCCCACGGTAGCCAGACGCAGTCCAGTCAATGGCCGCTTAGACGTAAAAGGTTCGTACGCAGGCCTAAGGACGGCTGGTGTTTTTGAAACGCCCCAGCAGGGACCCATGCTCGTTCTTCCCGATAAAACTGCAGCGGCTATTGGTCAGATTTTAGACATGCACCTACATAGCCGCTGTGCAGAACATGCGAGTGCTCAAGCCAGCATGCCCACCCTGCCACCCCTGTCAACCGGGAGCAAGGGCGGCTGCAGGGACTGAAGCTTCTGGGAGGGACAGTTGAATCGACATGCAAAGCAAAGCATACCAAGCCCTTCTAGGATTTGTCGAAACATGGGTATGAGGACTGCGGATGATGACGGGAAACATCATTAATTATCACACCACAAAGGAACTCAGACTCAGGCTATCCAATAGCCAGATCCCAGCATCAGGAACCACAAAGCATTGTTTTGGATTCTGATTGTTTGTTAGGCAGAGACAAGATCGAACAACAGTATTTTCGGACGCATAATACGATTGTGACTCTACTCTCATCACGTGCTCGGTCCCAAGCCAAGGCAAAGGTATAATAACCAGGCATACGTTTCTTCAGTCCATGATTAACGCCGGAGTATCATAGTGAATTTCGGGATGTTGAGAGAGCTGGCCACTTGGTCGGTCTTCAGTCGACCCCGCTCTTTGCTCTTGACCGACCATGCATGATAGCCTGACCCATTCGATAGCAGTGGGCACAGAACGCGATGCGCTCCATAGACAGATCAATTATGTAGAGAACTCTTCGAAGCCTCGAAGAATAGACGTAGAGTTGCGCCGTGCAGTGGCTGCTGAGGGAGGGTTAAAGGTATAAACCCTGTACTTGCAGTGACATGGGCAAGCCTGGGTGCAATGTGTTGGACATCGACTGAGTAACTCAGGGATATGACTAGTGCTTAGATGACTGATAGGAAGATGGTTCTGGTAAACAACTTGGTAAGTTCTCAACTTCGCTGTGCCTGAGCTTGTCCAAGTTTGCTGGGATATAAGAAAGAAACAATCAAGATATTGATTGTTGCTAATGTTGGTTTTCGTACGGAGTGGTGAAGTTCTTAGTATGCGGTTTGTTGACTGGTTGAATATCCTGGGACGAATGCTGTTAGTGAAGAACAACGGTGAATACTAGTGGCCAAAATGTAACAGTAATGGTACGACGTAGGTCAAAAAGCAAAACTGCCCTCTCAGTGTATTGAGCTGTATCGAGCTGTATCAGAATTGTCAGCGATCGAATCGCTGGGCGGGCATGTCCGGTTAGCCACCATGAGACGAGATTTGAGGGCAGGCTGGCAAGATCTCAACGACTCTGTGGGGTTGGCAATTATCAATCGAACATATAATTGATAATATGACATGAATGAGGAGGTCGGCCTGATAGATTGAATGCCAGGTTGTTGCAGTATTGGGTATTGAGGTTGTTTCTGATCCATGGGCTGTCTCAACCGAGAGACACCTGGACACCACATCTAACGCGTTCTCTGGGGATGTTCTGTCTTCAAGTGAGACAAACAATCCATTTCAAGTATAGAATGAGGTCTTCTTGAAGGACTCGGGTCATGCAGTGTGTGGCAGGACATGTGTCGTCCATTGAAACGTGCTGGGCTACGTGGGGTAGCCAGTCGGGGGAAGCCAGCTGTCAAGGTCTCCAGACACGCAAACACAACGGGCCACTAGGCCAGGCCAATTGATCGACGGGGCATATGTTCAATCTCTGATAACGATAACTATCCTGGACTGACGGTCAGAGTCAGGCTGCAAATAATTGTGACAACTCGCGCAAAAATAGCGAAAATAGACGAGAACCAGTCAGCAGATCAGCCAACCACATCACCTACAAGAAATTCTCTGGCGTCTTTGTAGAAAAAACGCTCTTGCTCCAAATCCCTGCTAGCTCGAGCAACGGCTGAAAGCCAGCACTCCATTGTAAATCCCTGGCTTTCTTACCTGCGCCTCTACCTACCTTCGCGCAGGGACTGAGCAAGTGTGGAGAGGGGGTACCATTGAGGGTTCCGGATCGGGGTGTAACGACAGGCTGCGGAAAAGGGGAAATAATCAACGACTAGTTAGTTGTCTTGTTCAATCGACAGGTGAGGCATGATGAATTTGCGACCAGAACGGTTGGTGTCGTCGTTGGTGATGGTTGTGGTTGTGGCTGTGGCTCTGGTTATGGTGGAGGCTAGAGACGGGAAGAGATCGAGGGTTCCATTCATTTTGGGGTAAGTGCCCAGGTAAAAGTGAGCGGAGGTACCGGTACTTGGCTCCCGAATGCCTGTCACAGTGCGCCGTTAGTTCCTTCCTATTTTAATATGCTCGGGTGCTGACCCCTCGGCTCGAGACTCGACAAGAGACGGGAAGGAGCACTGTTCGGGGACAACTTGCGAGATTTACCAAAGTTGATCGATTGAAGCAGGGTTCATGGGACCTTCGATATCGGACGCCGGAGGGAGGCCGAAATTTTGTTTCTCTTTTTTCCTTTCTTTTCTTTTCCAAGATGGACTTCAGGGCGCTGAACAGCACATAATGAGAAAGAAAAAGCAATTATAGGTTACCACTCCGAGATGACAATATGCAGGCATCCCAGCCTGACAGCGCAAGGGGAAGGTTGTCAGATGCAACCGTATCCAAACAATAGCTAATATCAAATCCTTCATGTGAAACCACATCAATAGCGGCTCAAGGCCCGACTTTGAACCTCGAACCTCGAACCTCGAACGATCCTAGGAAGCCCTTGATATGCATCTTTCTGGTACCTGCATCAGTTCAAAGCATTGTCCAATCCGGCTCTCATCCAACTCGCTCGCTTATTATCTTGGGTTATCCCTTCATGACGTTCGGGATCGTGCATGTTCCATACTGAGTTCCCTCCAGCTTGGCTGTCACTGAAACGACTGGCGGCAAATCCCCAGCCTCGTGCCATCTCAACGACAAGGAACAACCTGCTATTTTGATCTCCCTCGGGGGCCCATCTTCGTGTCTAGGGCCCGTCATTGCCCGTGGTGTTAGTTCCCTTTCCCAGCCTCCTTGGCTCCTCCTTTGTTCGGCCGCAGGAACCGGTGATATCTCTCACCTTAGTCGCAGCGGGAATCTTGCAGGGCCTGGATGCACGCTGGCTATCCGTACATTAGGCGCCCCATCATGTGTGTTCGGTACGGAGTAGTGCAACGGAAACAACATGCGCCATTGCCTGTAGCAAGCTTCTAGAAATGCAACAGACGTTTTGCAGTGTCTTGTGTGTCTCTGTCGCCAAATGCTGATTCAAATTGGTGTAGAGGACATCTGATGCTAGCGCTCTAGACTTTGATTTGTCCTCACTGCCACTAACTGCAGCTTTAGGGCTCGCGAAGTCAAAGACGTGTTTCCACCGAGACCTCGTAATTGCTCTCAAGTCCCTTGTGTGAGCGTCTTAAAATGAGGCCGTCATTGTGTAAATGCACGAGGTTGGTTGTTTTTATGTAAACGAGGCGTCCTTGTTAACCAATATTGAGTTTTGTCGTGCGCCTCTTTGATGCTTGAGCCATTTCACCCCCGTTAGGCAGGTCGTGAGCCGCCAGGAAGAGAAAAAGCTTAGCATGTGCGAGCGAAATGCCCTAAATGAAATAAAAGGATCATATGAAGATGCGTACACGTCTCCGACTCCGCCGAGATTCTCGGAATCTTGTTCTTGGAGTAGCAATGACCAGGTTTGTGATCAAGTCAAGTGGGGGAATGAGTCTGATAAGTTTTGATGGGGTCTGGTTTTACTGATCGAGGCCTCCCTGGCTTTGTGTTTTAGTTGGGGCCTTCTCCACGTATCTCAAACATGATCACAGAATGAACACCCTCAGAAATCCAAGGCCAAGGCTGGAAATGACGTTCCCGCGTCTTCCCCCCATTCCACGTTCAGCCTTGTGGTCTGCTAATGTGAATCATATGCATAGAAGAATATCGTACATCCACTTATGCACATCCTCCCAGGACCGGCTTCTTTGTGTATGCATCGATATGCACCCCAGGAGGGAGTGGCAGCCTGGCCCTGTCACACTCGCCCTGGGTTGCACGAGCTTGTTGTGCATCTTGCATAAGGTCCCGGTCAACGGTGCGTGAGGAGGGTATCCCTCCGACTTCTGGCCTGCCATTTGATGTCATGCCAGATAGACTTGATGGGCAGCATAAGATCTACACTACAGGCTCGCCAAGCTTTGCATAGAGATGTCTATCTTTAGGCATCCCATCCACTGCCCTTGACATATACTTGATCAGATATGCCAACAATCTGGAGATAGCACGGCGCCATGCTCAAGCACCTTGGGACAAGACTCAGAGATTGGTCAGGGTTTTCCCAAAGTTCGTCGTCATATCCCCGCTCACAAACCAAAACCCTAGTAAAAATTGATGTAGAACCTCGTGATGAGACCCCTCACCATAGCCTCGGTATAATAGGACGATATGGAAGATTCAGTCATGGATTAGTTTTTGAGTTTGCAAGTCAAATAATTGTTCCGAGTGAGACCCTTACGATGCAACGTCTTGTGTGAACACATTCAGTACAGTCCATACAATTGATAACCATAAAACAGCAAGACCAATTCCTTCCGTTGGCTTAGGGTAGCAATGCGGGAAATCAATTGACATAAGAGGCGGATGAGAGGCGGCACCAATTCTATCAACATGATCTTATTAGGTACAAACACCAACGTTCCCTGCGCTCTACGTTTGTGGATGCACGTACCGGGTACTGTACATCAAAGTCACATGTTTTGGGATGGTCGGGTGGCTGTCCCGGCTCCCGAACTTTGGCGATTGAGTGGACATGACAATCAAGACCGTCGAAACCTTGTATCAAGCTGAAGCAGCCGGTCCATTGTCTAGGCCTCAACAAAAGACAAGAGGCGGGGGATTCTGGGTCCAAGGGAGGGCTTTTCTTGTCTGATGCTCTTGAGTCTGAACATTGATGATAATACTCGCATGGCTTGCGGGAGGCTACCTTACCGCACTTTGCCGCCGAGTCCTTTCTCAAGGGAGAGAGGTAACAACGGCAGAGACAAACCGATCCCAAGTGAGACATGATACCTGGCAAGTGGCTCGTCGAGACCGCCACAGCGCAACTCACAGACCCGAGGCCAGGCGCGGCCATGGGTCGGAAATACCAGGCAGAGGCTCTCAGGCTCTCTTACTAGGTGGGTTGTTGTTGGGTTGACACTGTGCTGTGCTCGTATGGGCCCTTGGTGTTCCTTGTGTGAGGTTTCCATCGCCAGTGGGGTTGTCAAGCCCAGCCACAAAAGTTGATGACTTGACAATGGAAGTCTTTGACTTCTTGAGAGACAAAGCAGGCAGGCAGGCAGGGCAGAACAACAACTCCACATATGGGTCGCCAGTAAACCAAGGCCACGCCAGCGCCAGCAGCGGGTGGTGCTTGTTCTAACATCCCGGTCCTAGAGGGGGAATCCGGCCTGTTCGGAGAGCGACCCATGCCATCACGGGCCATGATGAGCTATGGGCCAAGGGTAATGGATGGCCGATGGACCTCCGCACGAGCGGGCGTGGGCGGCTTGCACGATTGTCCAGGATCTTTCTGATGTGGTCATCAAAGACCATCGCTTCGCCATGTTTGGGAGGAGGCTGGCATACATGGCATGGATATCATAGCATGACAGGGTCAGACTCAGGACGAAGTATTGACTGTGGAAGGCCAATTAACTCAACTCGGAACTCCCTGTCAATCAATTGAGCCTCTACTAGGAATCTGGTCGAGTCTCTGTTTTAGACTTCTCCTTCTCGGCGGCCGGTTCCTGCGCAAGCGAATTCCGTAGTCAGAAGTTAGTGAGAGTATCCGTAATACACAGCCTTTCCGCTCCTAGTCTGCATGAGCCCCCTCACCAATTGTTCAATTCTCGGCTTTATCAGGATGTCTCTAGTTGCCTTTTGGTTTCTCAACTTTTCTCAATACGAGTTGTCGGTAGTTGCACATAAAAATGATGGTGCACAAGCTGTTCCGGCACTTGACGCAATAGAGGTAACCCGACGTAACGGTCCCGTAGTAGTTTGGCGCGCCGTTGAGAAGTGAGAATCTGAGATGGATCAATTGAGAGTTTAAGACAGGCGATCAGAAGCGCCGAGAAGCTGGGAGCGCGAAACTCTGATGCCGTTGATCTTTGGGTTAACTAAAAGTCTAGGTCTAGATCTCTTCTGGTTGGTATTTGGAGCCTCTGATTGGTGAGATCCAAACTCAATTGCAGTTGATGAATGAAAGAAAAAAGTACCCGGTACAAGATATCTAGTTTGCACAGTACCGTGCCGCAGCTAAGAGCTAGAAGGAAGGAGAGCGCGCGAAAAGACGAGCAAGAGTTGACAGTCTGACGAATGGCGTTGAAGCGACAAGAGCACACAATAACAAGACAGCACAACAGCGCAACACATAGCTAGCACACGACACGACAATGACACGACACGGCCACAGGAAGCAATAACAGAACCTAGATAGACAAATGGAAACCCACTCAAACCCCATAACATAACAGAACGACGCGACACAACAAGCGGTTGAGACCAGCTCCATGGTTTCCTGAATGGATGTGACGATATCCGTACGGATAGTTGTGATGGACTGTCAACTCAATTTGCGGTTAATGTTGTTGACAGGGCATGGGTAAGAGTTCCATTGTTCGCAAGCGATCCGAGATAGCCAGAGAATGCTTGCTTGCAGTTGCGAACCTCCCTAGCAAGCCATTAGCCATTATACCTCGATTGCGTATATAGACCGAGGCTCTTGACCAGGGACTGATGTGACTGAATAGTTAGAGGTGACAACTCGGTCTGGTGGACGAGAAAAGCTCCGAGGTTTATTAGTCCCTGCCCGTTAATTATCACTTGATCCTTGTATGTGATCTACGTAGTCAATCTTACTCTATGAAGTAGCTCACGAAGACTCACGATCAAACTTGTAGGTACTGTAGAACTGCAAACTGTATGAAAGAAGCGACGCAACCTCAGAAGTGGGTTCTTGTTGAAACTACTACCCAATGATCTGCTTGAATATGGATATGACATGACTTCTCATCCATCTCAAGCTGGATCTTGAATTCGACCCTGTGTGCGGGCTTTAACCGTCGCATCAAGCGGGTGTTGAGGGTGGCCTGGGTGGCCCTGTGGGTGCACAGCACTGCTGGCGCGAGTTAGCGGAGCTTGAGCTGCCAGGGGGTAATGCCACCAAGCATCGCTCCCGTCTGTTCCCCCCGGGATCCCTTATCCTTGTACTTTCTGGCCCAGCAGGTGGGTGGACTGCAGTAAAAGTCCAATACACAGCAGTATGTAAGCATATATAAACGATAGATCTTGAAAGACTTAAGATGGGTTTGTGGTTCGAGGATAGGACGTGACGTGTAGTGTAAAGAAGAAACCTGTTGAACCATAGCTCTTTAGGGTGATAGAAGCAATACTTTAGCCCACATCGCCCTCATACCTATAGATAACCCGATCTTTACCACGATAACTTACTTGCCTCCAGCTGGTGCACGGATTTCTCTCTGACCCGCCGAGTAGCCCTGGCGGCCCCGTGGCCTGCTGTAGCCATTGAGACTCCGGGCGACCGATCAGTGTCCAGGGCGAACCCCAGTCTTTCGGTCCCCAGTCACGATACCTTAAGCCTACAGGTAACTGTACGAACAACCGCTCAGAGGAGAACTCCCCATGATCAACCTTTCTCCTCCTCCGCTCAACGCATTTGAGGTGGTCCGGTACGACGCTGCTCTGCATACCCCTCAGAGAAAGCCTCCCCCCCTTGCAACTGCACCCCTCGCACCACCACTGTTGCTCTTCAGGACTGTCCAGCGCCCTACAGAGAGTCCCTCATCCACCGAGTTTGCGAGCTTGATGGTCCCTGGTTCTGTTGTGCGTTGACAGGATAGTGACCAGTGCGTATCCGACTGTGGGGCGTCTTTCTGTATGTGTGTGTGTGTGTGTGTGTGTGCATGTGTGTACGTTTCTTTTGAGAGCGGAAGAAACAATTTGAAGCATAACCCTGGGCAGCTCTTCGGCTCCATCTGACGATCCATCCGTGGAGAGACCTCAAAGGCCATAGAGGCAAGATCCAGCCTCCAGACAGGCCCCCTCAAGTACTCAGATACTCAGGTACTCAGGTACTCTCGGTCTCAGTTTGATCCAGAGCACAGCACAGTATCGTACCGTGTACTTCCAGACCTAGTTTATTTCATGATCCACGTTAGCACACACCTCTCAGATAACTACCTACAAGAGAAGCCAGGCGATGTCGGGGCCATGTTCATACAGTACGGTGAGTAGGGGTTTTCCAGTCAATGTTTTCTCAGGAGAGCGTTTATGAGGATAGAGCTGGGAGAGTGTATATATGTGAATATTTGATACCAATCTGATCAATCCACATGCAAATGTTGAAGCTCCTTACCCATCATCATCTGTCCCGTAAGGAATATTAAGTTCGCGTTTGTTTGAGGGACCTACATACATGGAAGCGAGGTGGTCCACTCAGCCCCAAACCAACTCACATGGAGTGAATGAGTGCGTGCGTGTGCATTGGCACTTCTCTGCAGTGCAGTCCCGCAACCTAGAGTTTTTTTGCTGATTTTGTACATGAAGACAACTCTCACCAGAACAAGAGTCGATGAAAGAATTCAATTTTTCGTCCCTTGATATAGCCCGATAAAACCTCGCTCGCACAACTGCCAGCACTGAGCTTTTCCTCCTCTGCTGCAAACATTCAGTACAAATACGTCCGTGTCGATGGTGGTTTTCTCCTGCCTCGTTTTTTTCTAAGCATCAAAAACCCCTCTTCGCCCTCTTCGCCCTCGACTGAATTGATTGGATTGGATCTCTATCTAGGTGAGTATTTACCACACCCTTCTTCCCTTCTCTTCCTCAACATGGGTCTTTAGCACCCCCCCATCATTCTTACGCTAACACCCCCCAAAGGACTTCTCTCACTCCTCCCATACTCCTCTCTTCCTCTCCCCCCCCCCCCCGTCCCAACTTGACTGCGGGGCGGGCACTGATCAAGGTAAGGTACCTTTACATTCACCTCTACTGATCAAGCCAGCCAGGCCCACGGTACGTACCTCACCTGCCTCCTCTGTTCCTTCTCTTCGTTCTGCCTCTCACCACCAAGATCCTGACCTTCTCGGGTTTTTTTCCCTTTCTCTCTTTCTCTTTCTATTTCTTTTTTCTCTTTTCTTTCCTTGCCGGTCCTTCTTTCCCTCTGCCGTCCACCTCTTTTCCTTCGAGTTTGCAGTCATCCTTTATCTCAACTGACTTCTCCCTCTCGCAATTGTCCCGCCATATTAACGTTACGCCAGCCCAGCTTCTATCTCTACCAGAACCACCAGAACCTAACGCATCAAACTACCATCCACCTTCCAATTACCCCAAACAAACCGAGATCCCTTGTTCGCGCAACAAAACCAATCCCTTCATGATGCAAACCCATCCCCAACAACCAGCAGACATGTATTATACTCAGTATTCCGCACAACAGTATAGTCCGTATGGTTATCCCCAAAATGGTGCTCCTACGCCTGCTGTCTCCACTTCCATGCCTGCGCCTCAGA
This sequence comes from Fusarium sp. PT, assembly GCA_021020635.1. Taxonomy (NCBI): domain Eukaryota; kingdom Fungi; phylum Ascomycota; class Sordariomycetes; order Hypocreales; family Nectriaceae; genus Fusarium; species Fusarium sp. PT. The sequence goes on from JAHMRZ010000001.1 coordinate 1,594,557, forward strand.
ATGTACTGCCTATACCTGGAGCGCTGAGCAACCAAGGTGCGATGCAGCAGCAGCAAGGCTACAGCAACAACGGAAGCAATACTAGCTTTGACACAACTGGCCAGCACAACCCACCTGGAATGAAGCCCAGAGTCACAGCTACTCTATGGGAAGATGAAGGCAGCTTGTGTTTTCAGGTGGAAGCGAGAGGCATCTGCGTGGCGCGAAGAGAAGGTGAGTTTTGACTTGACGGGCCCTCGGGCGCGGCTTGTGTCAATCGCTAATTTTAGTGTTCAGATAACCACATGATTAACGGCACCAAGCTACTAAACGTAGCGGGTATGACCCGAGGTCGAAGAGATGGTATTTTGAAAAGCGAAAAGGTTAGACATGTCGTCAAGATTGGTCCAATGCACTTGAAGGGTGTATGGTAAGTACTTTCCGATGATCGGCCATTGAAAGACATTGGACATTGGGCTGACACAATTTAGGATCCCTTACGACCGCGCACTAGACTTTGCGAACAAGGAGAAGATTACAGAGCTTCTGTACCCTTTGTTTGTCCACAACATTGGCGCTCTTCTCTATCACCCTTCGAACTCAAACCGAACCAATCAGGTCATGGCTGCTGCTGAGCGCCGAAAACACGAGAACCTTGGTGCCCAGAGACCACCGGTAACTAACGCTTTGCCTTCTATTGCACAGCATCACCCAATGATGTCTGGCATGCAAACTGGATACGTTCCTCAACCCCTCACAAACGGACCCCAGTCTCTCACAAACACCCCCCAACCTCTCACGAATGGTCCTCAGCCTCCTATGCAGAACGGAGGTAATATGCTCAAGCGAGGACGAGATGACGATGATGAATTGCACCGAACTGCTTCCAATGGACACGATTCCATGAGCAACATGCACGGGATGGCTAACGGGTACTCTCACCAACCTCCTCTTGCCAATGTCCATCAGCCTCCCATGCAGAACGGAGGAGACATGCTAAAGCGAGGCCGAGACGATGATGACGAGATTCACAGGTCAGGTCCCAACGGACACGACCCAATGAACAACATGCCCGGCAACATGCCAGGAAACATGGCTGGTAACATGCCTGGGATGCAAAATGGATATGCTCCTCCCCCTCTCCAGAACGTTCACCAACCCATCACCAATGGAGACGGCAATATGCTCAAGCGAGGACGGGACGACGATGATGAAATTCATCGCTCAAGCCCTAATGGACATGATTCGGGTAACTTCGAAATGAAGCGACGCAAGACCGTGACATCCAACGACATGGTTTCCCCTGGATATTACACTCTGCACAACACATACGCTCAGCCTGCGATTATGAACAGCATGAATTCATACAAGCGACGAGACGACGAGGCTGAAACGCCACGACCGGGCCCAAATGTGCACGACCACATGAACAACTTCGACTTGAAGCGAAACAAGACAATGGAGACGAGTGTACCTGCTCCTCAATATGATGCTATGAACCGACCCCATTCCAGCATCGGCACTTCTCCCTCGTATGCCCCTACCCATGGGTATGACAACCTTCCCCGGCCTGCTTCGACTGTCGCTGCGTCTCCTTCATATGCTCCTGCTCCTGTATATGACACCGGTGTTCGACCTGGTCCTCCTGCCAGTGCTCCCCGAAGGCAACAGTCTTTTAGCTAAATGCTGAAACTGGCCGATTATTGTATTGTGCCGTACGCTTTCAACAAGAAGAAAACGGTTGTGCCCAGCCAGTGCGTTTCCCGCGCATTCTCTGGTGAAGGATCAAGACGTCCATTTCTGGGAGCCTGGTGACGCGTCAACACACTCTTTCGACTTTCCTTTTTCTTTTTAAACACTTTTGCATGTTTTTGGTCGAGTGCTTGCAGAAAATTTCTCATCAGAAACGCTTTGGATCAAAAGATGATGCTGACGAGTTCACGAAACGACTTCCGATTCTACGTTAACCTAGCATGCTCTGTTATGGATATGCATGACTAATGAGTCACGTTCTGCATGGAGGTTTAATTTCTGGGAAGAATCAATGAACAACCTTTTCCTTCGAAAGATTATTCCGGAATGCGATATCATCGCACTGTATGGATAGCACTGCCTGTAATGACCCCAGGCGGGAACGACGATTTCAGGGCGGACCCATGTCTACTGTCTTTTGCCTAGGCAGACCATCCGAGAGGCTGGACTGCATTTGGGTATTGATGAAAAGACTTGGACGGCTCTTGCTGGATTATGATTTTACGACGTCCTTACATTTCTCTCTTATTTTCTTATTTTTTTCTTGTGTGCTTCAGATTGAGAGCATGCAGGATGTATGTGCGTTGGAACTGTTGCTTTACTAGGTAGGTAACGACTTATGAGGAACAATAAAAGCTGTTTTTTCGAGACTCAATACAATTAGAGAGTTGGATCAAATGAGTTGATGATCAAGTGTGTCTAACGTCTTATGGTGATGCTTCTGGATGACATAACATGGATCGTGAGTGTGTAAACATGAAGATTGCAGTCTAGTAGTATCCGTAGCATAGTCCACTACGATGCACATCTTCCCTGTACATCAGGTAGTTAGTTGAAGCAAAAGGTCAATTTCATACCCAGCCCTGCATCATGTCAGGTCATGGCGTTTCCAAGGCTACACCGACGTCGGATTATGGTCGATTGGCAGATCACGTGGAGCCACAATGGTTGCTGGGTCGACTATGGTAAATACAGGCGCACGACCGTTGAGCTCCGTTTTCTAAACAAGCAACACTAATAAAGTTGTAGTTCCACCAGACTACCAAAGTCAAAACTATCTCCTGACTGCCAAGTTTTTTGTTTGATTGCCATCTTTCTCTGCATTCAGCGCGTATCACAATGGAAACACCACTATCACCAGCCCAAGATTCGAGTCTCAATATCCAAACACCTGCCACCGCCCAGCGGCACGACACCTACGACGTTCAAGTAGTCTCCTCGTCAGAAACACCAAACGAAACATATCAAGGATCCTCCCCCTCCGTGTCAGGTATCAACGACACTCCGTTGTCCGACCAAGAAAACTGCTCTCCTTCCAAGTCACGACATTCCCGAGTCCTCTCAGGGGCAACTCTGTCACCACTCAAGATCCTCAGTGATCAGCGAGACGTGAGAGACGGAAGACCAACAGACAGACTCACACCTGGTTCTCGTAGCCCCAGAAAGGTGTCTCCCGAGAAACGGTTCCCTGTTAAGATCAGTAACCCTATCGATACACCCCGTGCTAGCCAGGAGAACACAATGAGTCTGGATGATGCCGTGCGACAGAACGAAGGCCTCAAGCGTGCAATTGCCATCTTCGAGGACGAGCAGAGTGTGTTAGAAGACGGCCAAGACGAAATGGATGTCACTGTAGACACTGTCAACGTCAACCCTTCAGGGCAGATGGAGGTGGACGAGTCCGCATGCCCTGACGATACCATGGTCAGCACATTTAGCACCTTCTCAGCTGTGCCAGACTTGACCATGTTTGCCAAGCTTGGCCAGAGTCCTACCAAGCTTTCCGACATGGGTGGCCTTACTCCTCGTGCAATCAAGCGAGCCGATACTTCACCATCACGAACAGCACGACGCAGGTCGAGGCATGACTCGGGAAACACAACAAACCTTCTAGACTTTACAGACCAGCTGCGTTTCCCTCAGAAGACTCCATCTAGAGGAGGTCTTTCTCCATCCCGAACGGCGCCTAATGTCTCTGAAACTCCGTCTCGTAGCGGTTTCACCAACCTCATTGATTTCGATATCCCTCCTATGCCAACACCTCGCAGTATTCCCAGCATCACCGCCCGGGAACTGGAGTCACTCAAGTCCAACTTTCTCTCCGAGATTAGCTCACTCAAGGCCTCATTGAGTGGCAAGGAGGCTGAAGTTCAGTCTCTCAAGGCCGCTGTTGGTGATGCAGAGAAGCGTGTGGGTGAATCTCAAGAGCAGCTCCGTGATGAGTTGACTATCAAGGAACAACTCACTCATGAAAAGGAAGTCTGGGAGAACCGTGGCCGTGAGATGGAGAGTGTCTTGCGAAAAGTCAAGGATGAAATTGTGGCCAGCCAGAGAGAACAGGAAGAGCTGGAGCAGAAGCTGGAGGAAAGCGAGAAGCGACGTGAAGCAGCAGAGATGCTTCATCAGGAGGCAGAGAGTAAGATGGCTGGTATGCGCGCTGGAAAGGACAACGATAAGGCGTCTCCTGAAAAGCCCACAACCACCAACGACAACACTCATGAAATTGAAGTTGCTGTCGAGCGTGTGGCTCGCGAGCTCCACGCTCTCTACAAGAGCAAGCACGAATCCAAGGTCACTGCTCTAAAGAAGTCATACGAAACTCGATGGGAGAAGCGTGTGCGTGAGCTCGAAAGCAAGATTAGCGAACTCTCCGAAGAAAACGAACGTCTCCGCGTCAACCAAGACGTAAACATGACCAGACTTGAGCCTGACAGCGCCGAAGCCGACGAGCGCAAGGCCCAGGCTGTTAAAGATAGCGCAACAATCAAAGAGCTTGACGCCAACATCCAACGGCTTGAGGCGGTTGTGCAGACGATAAAACTCGACAACGAGGGGCTTCGAAGCATGCTGGAGCAAGAGCGTGTGGAGAAGGGAGAGCTCGTGCAGCTTGCAGAAGAGATGATGAACATGCAGAGCTTTGTTGCGCAAACACCAAAGCCGCAACCGCAGCAACAGTTGCTGCAACCTCAGTCTGCATCCCGCTACCAGCATGACAGGCAACACGACAGAGAGCCAGAGGCCAAGACGCCCAAACGTAACGCGGATCACTTTAGGAGCAGCATCAGCCGTGTTTCAGGACTACGTGCGCCCGGCTCTGCCCTTCGAGCACCTCACGAGCGAACAAAGAGCGCTGGTGGATTGCCTCGCCCTGGCGGCGCAGGTCGTAGCGGCATCATGAACTCTATTGAGAAGATGGGCAATTACCGGGGGCGTGCAGGCGAGTAAACAGGGACTGTGAAGAGATATGACGAGCCTCACAAAGGCAGATGAACGCTATAATGCATGACGCACAGAACTGTATGACCGGGATCTTTGTTTTTCTGCGAGGCATACGCTCGGAGGAGGTTGCGAGTCTCCTCCTGAGCTTGGCGCGGCATTGCTTATTGATACTTGTGTTACTGGTGATCATTTGGCGCCTGGTGTTGCTTTATAAACATGAGAGATGATAGTTATAGATTGGACTAATACTTGAACATACTTGAACATGCTTGACCGGTTTGTCCCCTGTGGTGATGGTTTCTTAAAGACTACTCAACGGATAGTTCAGAGTGGATTGTGAAACAACTATACTTTGAAGGGTATTTGTATTAACTCTACAATGAAATTCCTCGTCTGTTACGTTCATGTATCTCATCAAAAGGAGTTTGTGCCCTTTGTTTTCGTTACCGGATATCATTTCATCTCGACATCCTTGCCCGCCTAATATGCCATATTTGCGAAACCAGACACAAAGATATATACTATTTGCACTTGTAATACCATGCCCTAAGCTTAGAGCTTGTAGGCCTTCTTGGCCGTTCCGCCAAAGATCATGGCACGCTCCTCGTCACCCAGCGTGGCCATCCAGCACATGCGGTCAACAACGCTGCGCCATCTGGGCCAGGCATTGTCGGTGACGGTACAGACAGGCCAGTCGCTACCAAACATGATACGGCTGGGGCCAAAGGTAGCGAGGACGACGCCGAGCCAGCCCAGGGTCGCCTCGAAGATGTGGTTGGGGTCCTGGTTTCGCAGGGACTCGGGCATCTCAGAGAAACCACCCGAGAGCTTCATGTAGACGTGGGAGTCTTTGCTGAGGGTGTAGACGGCGGTGCGCCAGGCGTGGAAGGCTGCGTCTGAGGTGAGGTTGTAGATGCCGAAATCGGGTTTGCAAAGGTGGTCTAAGAGGTATTGTTAGTTCAGAATCGAGACGAGAGAAAGAATAGTAGAGACGAACTTAGCACCAATGTAACCCTCTCTTCCTCAGGGACACCGTCATGAACACGGTCGACAAACTCAATTACCTCGTCGAGCTGCTTCTTTCCACGTCGGTGCTGATCAATACCAACGTCAAAGCTGAAACCACGACGGCCCAAGAGCTTGACACCCTGGATGAACTTCTCGTCCAACATGGTGCCGTGAGGCTTGTCTTGTAGTAGATAGCGGAAACCCTTGATCTTGGGCCAAGCATCACCTGCTTCCTCCTTCACGCGATCTAGGTAGCGCTCCAAAACCTCGGGACCACTAGGTAGCGGCGCCCATGGCACAATGCCCAGACACAGCTTTGCGTCCTCGGGTGTGTGGCCCTCGCCTTCGCGCGGTTGGCCGAGCGCAATACGCTTGAGCCACGAGACCTCTGCTAGGGGCTGTTCCCAGCCAGATCCATCTGCGGCGCCGGTTTCGATATCATTCTTGCGGTCGGTCTCGACAAAGACGAAGCCGAGGAGGGAGGGGGCTGAAGAAGTGGCTTCGCGGTATTCTTCGAGAGAGTGTTGGCCGGCGAGAGGGTTATCGGGGGTGTACCAGGAGAGGGAGTCTATTTCGGAGGCCGGGTAGAGGTGGATGTGAGAGTCGATGATAGGGAGGATGAGTTGTTCGTCGGACATGTTGGCGGTTGGCTTAGGTTAAATATTGGGTTGTATTGAGGTGCGAGAGCTGGAGCTTGAAGTAGAGGCCAAGCAAAGGATATATATAGCGTGAGCGGTTGTGGATGCTCTTGGAGAGAGATCAATTCAACTTGGTAACGATCACTGAAGACTTCAAGGTTGATTCTTCATGAACTAGAAAGCTCAATGCGTGTCGTATGCAGAAACAACGTTCTAAGTGCGGTGTAGATAGACAGGAAGTAAGAAGATGCTACAGCCGTAGACGTCCAATGGATAACAGGGTCTTAGTTACCCCGCCATAGGTCCCCGCCTCCTAAAGGGTCCTGTTTAACGCCTGTAGATACGGAAGATACAGTGGAGTCAGTTAGACCGAAACACCGAAAGGGGTTTACATCACAATGAAAGACATGGTGTCACATATATCACTTTAATTATTTACGGGACAATAGGTTTTGGTTCATTTCATGAATAGATTCAATCGTCATCTATCCTTGGACAGTTAAGCTATTTCATTCATTAATCATTGTTCATGACTGTCCGTCATCCACCTCATACTTCGTAATGGCTAGCCCAGACCTTCATATCGCCAGGTCTTGAACCACATCCAGATATTGCCTGCAAGAGATGGCATCTCATCATCAAGGCAGATGAGATTCTCATGCGGGGTTGACATTGTTTGTTTCTGGGACGGCCTCTTTCGAGACCTCCCAGCTCACTCAAGAAACCAAGAATGAGGAAGAAAGATTACGCCTGCGCAGCCACGAGATGTGCCCATCGTGGACTGCGCCAAACGGTCGCAACATCGACCTAGCTGACGATCAACGCATCGGCGCGGCGGGACGTTCGAGACCAGCTCGGCGTGCCATCCGCGTCGGAAAAGCGTGACGCAGGTCGGAAGAGGAAAATGTGCTGATATTACCACAACAACATAGGTCGGGTCATCCCGGCGCTGGTGTGCTGCCAGGGGATGCTCGATTCAAGGAATGTACGGCTAGAGGTTCTCTCAACCTGTTGCCAAAGAACCCTCCACACAATGGCGCATTTATGCGACAACGCCGTGGCGGCGGGAGCTGGTGTGCGAGACGGTGGCTTCGTACTCATACTCGTCTTCACTGCCGCTGGAGCAGATGGAGTCGCTGTCATCATCGTAACCACAGCGAGATCCGCCGCAGTCGAGCTTGACACGCTCGCCCTTGCGAGTGATACCGTAGCGCTCGCAGGTGCAAGAGCTGACATCGGATCCGGGGGTGCTGTAGCCAGAGAGGGACGAGTTGGGCGAAGAGCTGTCGGAGCGGTATGACAGAGACGAACCGCTGGAGGAAACTGGCGACGTGCTGAAGTCGGTGATGAACTCGTCCTCGATGTTGGCGCTGCCGAGGCGGTCGGCGAGCTCCTCGAGTTCCTCGTTGTCGTAGTAGGAAGCATCCAAGATGTGCTTGGTCGCGTGGGGAGACATGGGCTTGGGGGCCTGGATCTGGGAGATTGACAGGGGGCGGCCCTTGGGGATGTCTACGGAGAGCTTGGAGCTGTGGCGCGAGGATCGCGAGGAGCGAGACTCCTTGTCCTTGGAGGAGTGCGAAGAGCTCTTGCTGCTGCTGGAGGAAGACTTGTGCGACGATGACTTGTGCGAGGAGGAAGACGACTTGGATGAAGACTTGGATGAGGAAGAAGAGGACGACTTGGAGGAAGACTTGGAAGACGAAGAGCGGGATGAAGACTTGTGGGAGTCTGTGGGAACGTCGAGAACGTTCAGCTCACGGCCAGTGGTGGGCTCAATGGTTGAGGAGACGCTGGGGTTGTGGGCAACGTGGTAGCCATCGATGATGTAGTAGTACCAGTATCGTTGGCCAGCCTCAAGAGTTGAGTTCTGGAATCGAAAGGTGCCCTTCCAGGAGCCGGACTTTGAAGAGGACTTGTCCTTGGAGAGAGGGAGCTGACCGACATAACCGTCCCAAGAGCCGAGAAGATGAACAGTCTTGACGCCGGCGGAGACGCGGAGAGAGAAGGAGAGTTGAACAGCCGACATATTGAATTTTAGTTGATTATTTTATATCCTATGTTGTTTGGGGAAGCCGATGATGCTGAATAGTGCAGATATTGAGAAAAACTGGCGCGAGCAAGTGAAATCCGTTGATTTCTGTAATTAGATGATTATAAAACGGGAGTGATTTCGGGCAAAAACAGAATAGTCGTTAAACAAAAATATTGTCTCTAAGCTGGCCAGCAACTTGTGAGTGAGCTTGTAGTTGATGCGGGTAGTTTTTTGGATTAGAGACAACGAAATTAGAATGATAGTAGAGACCGGCTCTACGGGGGAACAAAACGAAAACACAAGGGGAAGGGGGAAAGAGACCCAAGAACAGGAACCGGATTTGCGATTGAAAAGGACTTGCTGAAGAGAAAAGAAGAAGAAGAGAAGACTTTTTTGGGGCGGGTGTTGGTCCTGTTTATAAGAAGCGGCCGTGTATGGCGGCCATAGTGGAAGTGGTGGAAGTACTACTGTAGAGGCTGGATCGCCATGGGATGTGGATGTCAACATCGGTTGCCTTGTTGAATTGCACTGCGCAATAGGTAGGAAACCAAGAAAATACGTAGATTGTACGTAGGCTTTGCTATAGAAATTAGCAAATACAGCCAATGACAGCCCGCAGACAAGGAAATGCCGAGTTCATGTCGCCGTCTATCACTCGACCCATCACACTCAAGAGTTTCCTGGTTCCCCAGAAGGTCAAGCGTGGGCGGTTAAGAAAATAAGAGGGTGGATCAAGAAAGTGCGTGCAGCAAACAGTGGATCCCCAGTATGCGAAATATAGAAGCACCTTGACAGGCAGACAGGGAGGGGAAGAAACACTGCGCCAATCAGAAGCCTCGCACCGCTAAACAGGCCTAAAGAGTGACCCCCGTCGAGCGTCTATTCTAACGACACCATTGGCCTGTGGCACCGCTAGACGGTCAACTCTCGTCACGCTGCAGGCTGGCCAATGGCGTTGCCCGCAGCAAAGGTTGTCAACCACATCTCACCTCGACAAAGATGCATTTCAGCCATGCAGAGACAGAGTCATTTCTTGTACCGTCTGAGCACGGGATTTGTCAAAGTCCACGGCCTCAGCAGCAGCGGCACATGCAATCTATGGATCATGCAAGGTTCTAGGCTCTATCGCACATTACATGACATTACGCATCTGCCGTCATGTCCTGCCTCTGCCTTGCACCGCTTTTGACATCTCTTCATCTGTTATTGGGCCGCTCTGTGGCCGGGCGAACTGTAGTGCAACCCTCAAGTTCATGCGGTCGGCTTGAGCAATCGGACGCTCTCAATCGCTCATGTCTCTCTCTCTCTCTTTTTATTTTCTTCTTCCTTTTCAGCTTCAATGCGGAACGATATGCTCCGGCCGTGTTGCATTGGTGGCATACGCTATATCACATTTGCAAATGCGAGTCAACAATTACAACGTACGGTAACTACCTAGGTCTAGCACCGCAGCTAGTAGGTGGTATGTCACAAGAGAGACATGCGGATTGGCGGTGGCCCTTTCAAGTTCCATACAAGGTACCTACATATCGAGGCCTCGTTTGTATCCCCATATCCAGCCACCTCCGCCCATATCCCTGAAGGGCTCCTCAATCCTATGCAGAAGGAAATCTCTGATAATAACAAGCAATTGCGGGTACCATTGAAGTGGAAAAAACACCTAGACTCAAGAATACCTACAACCAAAATCTCCAGGTACCCATTCGATAAGCACGATGGGTCTAAGCATGGCATCTCCATCCCCCATCCTTCCCTTCTACGGCCCGTCCGCGTGTGCCCGCGAAACCTCTACCTTCCGGGCCTAGCATTCGTGACATCGGGCCCTTTGTCATCCAAATCTATGCATGCTATGGCTTTTAGCTTCGGCGGGTATGTGAGGTCCGTCACACTCACACGAGGAGGCATCCTCCCACCGCCGCTCTGTGTGCCAGCCAGGTCTTTGCCTGTAAAAGACTGCTTGCAAGTGAGGGGATTTCCACCATCTTCTTCTTGACTAGAGGAAAGGATCTTCCGTTGCGGGACTTTGATCCAGAGCGTGACTCTTTTGTATGCTGCATGGTCGGGTGGGTTTGATGATTATTGACGAGTGAGGCTGGGGTTGTTGTCGCCCTGGTTGATACTGTCTACACAGTCCAGCACGGTATACGACTTTCCCACAGAAGATACTAATCACTTGACAAAAGGTAGCACTCGGAGCGGTCCTGCATACTGCGAACTTACCTTCAAGATGGTCTTCTGATGCTGTAGGAGGATCCTTCTGTGTTGAGGTGCATGAAGAGTAATAGCCACTGTCATTCTGTTGCATAAACAAAGATGGCTTTAGGCACGATGGGAACTGCCTGGATGCGACGATCTATGACAGAAACTAAGAGTTTCTATTATTGGAATCTGAATCATGTTTCAGCGGGGTAATGCGACTGTCATGTTGCCTGTTCTGTGGTGATCTCTTGACAAGCATGTAACCTTGCACCAGACTTGATATGTTTCGTGAGTTTGTGGCAATGTGTAAGTCGACAGCACTCACAAATGCTTATCGAAGACGGATATTGCTTCTATACTACTCAAATCCTCCTCACGATGTCATGCCACAAACAAGTAATCACTCTAGTAGATAGTCAAGGTCTACTGATATGTGGGAGGTGTATACATCTTCATGTGAAAAACGGCAAGATAAGTTTAAACTCTTCACGTCATTTTTCATAAGACACGTGCTCTGGGCATTAGATCTGACTCCTTATCATAATCTACTCTCACCATTTTGGTTGTTCACTAACTTGCATGGGGTTGTAGAGATTGGAGCCTGTCACGTGGGTACCCGTCGTGTTACTACATGCCTCCATTAAACACGATGCTCCATCGCGTCTCATTACCACTAGACCAATCAAATATACTCAGCCATTGCCGTCCAAACTTCACTTTTACTAAAACACAGTCCTTAATTTTTTACTTGTGATGCTCAACTCAATAGTTGCAGAGTTCTTGATCACAGACCCACATCTAGGTCCTGGCTCGAATCTTCACGTTATCATATCTTAGTGTCTTGATTTCAACCCTCACCGTCACTTACAAAGACACCCATCTACGCAAAGTCCGTCCTGTCATGAGACATATCTTGACAAAGGTCTTGACTCACTCATACCGCCAAACTTACCATCCTTGCTCGAAAATACATAGTGGGCAAAGACTTCATCACACAATGACCACGGACGAGTTTCCCGTTGACGATGCCCTCATCGGCAAGGTGACATCCTACGTTGAGCAGTACATGTCCAACTACGATGCATCTCACGACTTCAACCATATCAAGCGTGTCCTCCGCCTCTCTCATCACATTCAATCTCACACACCTTCAGCGCGCCGGCCTTTAGTCACGCTGGCCGCACTGCTCCACGACGTCGGCGACAAGAAGTACCTCCGTCCCGGCGAGGACCCATCCCGCATGGTATCCTCGGTGCTCGTCTCCTTCGGCGCACCGGAGGCCCTCGCCGACACCGTCCAGGCCATCTGCCTCGGTGTCAGCTACTCCTCTGAAGTCAAGGACCCGGCGCGCACGCGGGCTCTGGTGGAGACGTATCCGGAGCTGGCCGTCGTGCAGGACGCCGACCGGCTGGACGCCATCGGCGCGGTGGGGATCGCAAGGACGTTTGCGTTTGGAGGCGCCAAGAGCCGGACGCTGGAGAATACCATGGAGCACTTTGACGATAAGCTGCTGTTGCTCGAGGGCATGATGAAGACGGATGAGGGGAGGAGGATGGCTCGGGAGAGGACAGAGAGGTTACGGCTGATGAAGGAGTGGTGGCAGGAGGAGACAGTGGAGTAAAAGTATTTGTTAATGATTTGGTTAATCCCAGACCTGATTAATTAAATAAAAAAGTAATTTGATATTAATTTCTTACATGAGCCTCTCGAATTCTCTACCTCATCAGCTCAACTGTCATATCTTACCAAGTCCAAAACTACCACCAATGAGGTCTCACGCGCCATCTTGCGATGGTCTCCGCAAGGCTAAAAGTACAGTCAGTTCGGCTAACGGCCCAGGCTTACAGTTCCCTGCGCGGGCCCTTACGAGCGACCTTACGAGCGATCCTTTGAAAGAAGGCGAACAAGGGTGATTCTTAACATTTTGGCCAATCGAGGTCTTCTCATCTGACTAGATCTGTGGATCTACGGTTGGTCGTTGACTCTTGACTCTTTGTTGTTGGTTTGTCTTGCATGAGATGAGAACCTGTATGGTCTAGGGGTTTGCAGGAGGGACAAGACATCAGCTTCGGGAGATTATTCGCGAATAGGGAGGTGCAAGTCAGATATATATCGTAAACCTTTTTGTAGTAATCGCCGCTTATGTTTTCTCATTGCTTTCTTATTTCTCATTCTTGACGATATTCCTTTCAACTTCAAATAGCAGCTCAACTTGATACCCACTCCAAGCTACAGAGACAAGCATAAGCATAACTTCAGGCACAATGGATACACTCCCCACAGAAATCCTTATCCAAATCCTAAACAACATCCCATCATCAGCCAGCAAGCGAGTCCGTCTCGCATCCCGAGCCTTCAACGCCATCCTCTCAAAACGCACTTTTGAAGTCCTCGTCTTATTTCTCGACCCTACATTTGCCCAAAATACTGTCCTGGCCATCTCGCGGGACCCTGGGCTACGCCTTCGACGCTCATCGATATGGTCGCCAAGATGCAGCGTACCCCAGAAACTACCAATTGACGAATCATTCCTCATGGCGTTATGGGTTGGCCTAAACGGAAACTCATGGGTTGCAGAAGGAGCTGCACATGGGAAGAAACTAGATGTTTGTACTTGGCAGAATGCAATGGGGAGAGATATAAGTGAAGGCCAGTTGAGGGTAGCTTTGTTTCGATATGCACTATATTTGAGCTATGTCGGCGAGTGTGAAGAGGAGCAGGATGTTGCTCAGGCTTGGCTTTCGAATGCATTATGCGGCAAGGCAGGACGTTGAGGGGTTCTTTATTTAATGATTTAAGCATGTATCATTCTAGCATTGGGACTTGGGACTTGGGGCATAGCGCGGGGACAATCAATAACTTGCTTGGCACTTGATAAGTCAATGGAAATGTGAATAAAAATCATCTGAGTTTTAAAAAAGCAACCGTCTATATTTTTGAAAAAGTGCACCCTTTTGGAGGTATAATGTGAATCAAAAGTCTAGTCTAAATGAATGGTCGCTAGGTAGAATTAAATGTAGAAATTAGTATATAAGTCGTGTGCATAGATACGCGTCCGGATCTCATATAATGCATCCCATCCCGTCATCGCTCGGTCCAGTCACCCTGAGCGGATATATAAACCCCCGTTTCTAAACGCCGTTCGCTTTCGCAAACAAAAAATCAAATCATGCCAAAATGTTATGCTTTTCATGCATCGTGTAAGGATCGTAAGAAGTTTCGGAAAAAGTGTGTGGTGTGGTCAATAGACCAGGTGGTGTTCGGCTTAGATGAGGTAGGCAGCGGCGAAACCAGCGATGGCAAGGAGACCAGTGACGGCGTTCATGGCAGCGCCGGAAGCCTGGACAGGCTCGGGAACATCAGAGCTGGCAGGCGTGTGGTCCTCCTCGGAGCTGGAGCCGCTGGAACCACCATTGTTACCGCTGCTGCTGCCACCGTTGCTGCCCTCGTTACCGTTGTCGTTGCCGCTGTCGGTGCCATCATCGTTACCGCTCTGCTCGCCCTGAGGAGTGTTTCCACCGTGGTTACCAGGGTGGCCAGGGGCAGTTCCGTTGGGGTAGACGTGAGCACCGCCAGTAGGGACGGGGTAGTGGGTGTTGGGAGGAGGGTTGACGGCAGTAGCATTGTGACCGTGCTCGACGGGAACAGTGTAAGTGATGGTCTTGGTCACGCTCTGGCCAGGGTTAGTAGGGTGAGGGTAGGCGTAGGTCTGAGTCTTGGTGATAACATCCTGACCGGGGTGAGTAGGCTCAGGCTTGTGAGGCTTGCTGGGCTCGGTAGGGTGAGGGTAGACAGGCACATGAGGCTGGCTGGGCTGGCTGGGCTCGTGGTGAGCAGGCTCAGTGTGGGCAGTAACAGGGCAGACAGTTGTGGAAACGGCGATGGTCTCGGTGGTGACGTGACCAACGGGGCAGTTGACAACTGTAGGAGGGCACTGAGTGATGGTGTATGTCTTGGTGCTGTAAACAGTGCTGGTGGTGTACTCAGTAGGCTTGGTAGCGTTGCCAGGGTAAGTGTAGACAGTAGAGAAGCCAACGTGAGTGCTGGTCTGGGCAGAAGGGGTGCCGTAGACAACAGTCTAAGTCATGTAAGTTAGTATAAGTGAGAAACCGGCAGTGCTGGTAAAAACTTACGTTCTCGTCGTAGTGAGCGTTGGCAACAGCGGCCGCAGCAGCGATGATGATACCTGAAGTTCTCATAGTGATTATTTGGGTTTGGTGGTTGTGAAGTATTAACGAATGTACTTTATCAATGTAAGTTGATCGACAGAGCTAATCTTTGAACGAAAGACAATGGTGTATAAGATGATGAGAGAAAGGGCTGGAGACGAGGCAGAGCATTTCTTATATCTCAATCTCATCGACTTGGTGGCCCAATTTGTTGGGTAGTAAGCGAGATAGAGCGGAGCCGACTAGTTCTTCGTCACTTCGATTCTATTCCAGGCCAATGGCGGCCGGCTAGTTGACAGGGCTGATAAGCTCATGGCGAAGTGGCTGTTGGAAATGGCGATATGGATACGAGGTGTGGGTGGCCTGGTGCCAAGACCCTGGATCACCGTATTGCTGACAGCCACTCACGGCACTCCCCCCATGTCCCAAATAGGAAAACTCGCCCAAAAGAGCCACGCTGCTATGCTTGGCGGCCTGGCTTGTTGTTATCGTCAACGTGCAGCGGGCCATGCCATGCCCACAACTGCACCTAGCAGAGGCTAGAGCAAATATCTGCGCGCAGGACCCACGGTGATAGCTCTTAGCCTGACCGAGACGGCCGAGCTGTACAATTGAGAAAAATTCTCTCTATTGACGATCACCTCAGCAATACCGTAATGATCGCAAAGCTTGGCACCATGCCCCTGCTGGAGAATTCATGTGCGACTGGGGCCGCCCTCGGGATGGATCAAAGTATCAGAACCCTATACGCACATGTGGCTATGCCATTATGCAACGATTCGATCTCGTGGAAAAGCTTAACAACAGTGGCAGACGTAACGTCGAGTTCGGGTTACCCAGTGGTGTAAGGCTGCTGGCTGCCAGAAAAGTTGACAGGGGCTATTCTTGGAAATATGGCGTTCTTTCGCTCGTGCTAGTGGTCCGCCGTGTGCCCAGTACCCATCGCCGGGGTTGCCGGCCAGGAAAGCCACGGTCGCACTCTGAGCCTCAAAAACCAGATCCCCGGATTGCTGGTAGAAACGACCGAAATAGCTGGAAACGTTTCAACGGCCTCCAGTCCCCGATGACTTCATTTCGAGTTAAAGATCCGAATCTCGTGCTCGAATCCAAGTTTAGAATCTCGGTTTCTCCAAATAGATCGCCATGGATGACCTTGGGTATGGAGTGAGTCTGGAGTCTAGAGACCGGAGACCTCAGCTTCCGATTTTGCATGATAACGGAATCAGGATTGTCTTAACCTGCTGGGTGACTCAGGTAGCAAGTGACCTTAGTAAGAGACCTCTTTGTTCCAGTCTGTGCCCTTCCGCTGCAAGGTGCGGCCAGATGGGCAATCGTCATTCGTTGCTCAATTCGACATATGTTTGCTGCTTCGTATCGACGACACCCATTCTTTGCTCGCAGTATCTTTGGAAGCTAGACAGCTATCACAGTATCACTGGCTCGGAAAGTCACAGGGTGGGGGGCAATCGAGAAGCTCCCTTCAGTTCCATGGTGAAAATCTCTCGTAACGTTGCCAGGTTTACAGAGTACGCCGTCGCAACTTTACCTACGACATAGGGCGCTGTGGCTTGCCCTAGGGCCTCGATGGCACCATAGGTAGCCACAGCCTCATCGGACTCTACCGCACTCAGCCTCAGAGCTAGCGTCGGGCTTCATCGACCACTAAGCTTCCAGCGATGCGGGTTGGCGACGTTGATAAATATAACGTGAATACCTCCGTTCGCATCCGCGACCTTGACTTCTAATTCTGTGTGGAATCACTTCATGGAGAAACCCGTCCCTGAATGCAAACTTTACATCAGCTTATCCACAAACGCCACACGATGGTGACTCGTTCACTCACTCGGTAGCAATAGGCCCTCGTCCAGGTAACATCGGTCAGTTAAACATTCTGTGGGTACTGCCAGGGCTGGACGGCTGGTCAAGAGTCTAGACAAGGGAAGATGCCTGGCTTGAGGGAATTAACAAGGCTACCATACTACATACGAAATCGACGGCGGCTCGTATCTTTGTGGGCGTGCCCATCCATACATAGCACCTTATCCCCCGCATACCAGGTCCCTCCCCATCGCATCAAGATCAGGCTGAATGACGATTCACCTTCAACCTCGAGACAATGGGCCCATTGTCACGAACCAGAATGGTGGATTGGGCAAATGACCACTGAAGTCTGGGGGAAGTCACCTTCTGAGTCTTGGGATCTTGTGGGATCCGACTTTTCACTTCATCCCTCGTTGCGGGGACTTTGTGACTGTCGGATAGCTCTGCATGTCCTGCTTGCACTCTAAGCTTATCGAGCTACCCTTGCTCCCCTGTTCGGCTTTGCACAAAGCCACAGACTGGACCACGAGTGGAGTTTATCAACTTCAATAACCCTGTCGGCGTCATGCCGTGACGCTCGAGCCTTCCGAGTAGCGGGACCTGAGAGCTGGAAAACAAGGTTGCTATCATCTGGTTGAGTTCGTGCTTTTCTTTTTCGTCTGGAAACTTGAGTCAGGCATCGGTGTGGCATCGTTGTTGTTTGGACAACAGCTGCAGCAAATGGTTTTCTTTCGTCCAGCACGTGACAGGGGAGGCAAGCATGAGGACCAAATGGTTGAAATCATCTTGACGATCTGTAGATCTGATTGATAAGGCATCTCACTACTTTGTAATACAAAGTCCTGCGCCTCTGTGTAGGTTAGTAAGTACGGAGTAGATAAGGTACCCAGTAACTACCTAGTAGATATCTATATGTCGTCTCGCCTTGCACGATTATTCTCCTCGCTGCCGAACATAGGAAAAGACGGAACGGCCTTGCGTTGTGCTGGACCATGTCCTTTACCGATAGTGACAATGGTGTCATGTCTACCTAACTTTACAAGAGATGTTGTTTCGTTCGGCAACGCGTTGAGCCGCTATGTGTCTGATTTCTAGCTACCTATGGTACGGCAAGGTACGAATAATTCGTTCTAGGCAGGGCATGGTTGTTCTCGCTTGTTAGTCGGGTGGTGACTTCGTCTTGCGGTGTGCTGATGTAGGCGAAGAACATCACATTGAGGAAGATCGACAACCCAAACACTCCAGCTGCTGGGTCTCACGGATAAATTATCATAATCTCGGTGTTTTTATTGGGAGATATAGCAGCCTATATGTCACTTTGGACATATGCTTTGATGAATCCGTAGGCACATTAGCTGGTCCTTTTGCTATAGGGTAAGTAGCTTGAACATGTCAACGTCCTTGTAGGTAGGAGAAGTGGGAGGACAAGCCGCGCTCTACAATAATGTTGTTAATATTGTGCTTGAGGAATACTGCAATGTGGTGTGCTTATGACAATTTTAAGTTGTTCTTCTAACTTGCCAACGAGGTTTGGCTGTATGTCAAAATCCACGAGGGCCTCATTTGAGCGAAGTGTCTAATCAATTGCAAAGTTGTAAATGTTGGTTCTCATCATAGTGAAAATGGAACGTGAAGATGCAGGGTCTCGGGGACTGACAAGTGATCAATGGTATACAGTCCTCGTGATAGCATACATATTAAAATATTGAACAACAATGGGCTAATCAGCGAGTCGGTCGTCCGCCTGCAGGGCTGAATCTGAGACGTGCGAGGTCGTTGCATACATGATGTCTTACACCCGTGTCGTAACTGGCTGTTAGGGTCGGTACCCCTAAGGAGCAAATTTATCTTTATCTGTTCTCGGCAATTGGCAGGCGGCTCGATTACGAATTGGCAATAGGGAGTAATATGTAGGAGAATGCAAGGGCAAGATGAATAGCTGCTAGCGATCTATACTAGCCGCAGTCAATTGATATCAGTCGATTCACCTGCCTATCCCACCAGTCTTGATAAGACCTGGTGGAAAAACATGCCCGAAATTCACTCCGCTTTGTACGACTTGCAGCGAATGGTTATGATCTGGTTCATGAGCGGGCATGAAGAGGTAGGCAGAAAGAGGGAGGTAAGGGCTGTGGGCGAAGCGAGTGGGAGAGGTGCCTTGAGTCTTGACTGGCTGCTCAAAGACACCACTCATGCTGGCAGGCTGGCTTGCAGAAGTCCAAGGTTGCCATTTTGTTCTCTTTTGTCTTAGTGGCCCTGCTCTAATGTCAGTAGGGTTACGCCTCCGAGGCGGCGGATTCGTCCCCGAGACATACTACTAGAAAACTTGGTGGTGGTGTTATGGGAAGCACCGCAATTGACATCTGGGGGCTGCTACTCAAGCGTCACAGTGGACAAGATGAATAGAAGATAGCGAGGGAGTTGAGAACAAACAAATGAATGCCGGGGACTGAAGGCATTCAATGGGATTGGTACTGCTAAAGCGCCTCTCCAGGACCATTCAGCCAGCCATTGACCTAGACAATCTCCATTGGTGCTACGTCTTACATCACCACCGCGCAAACCATCAGAGGCGGGGCATTTTGTTTCTTCTTTCTGTGCTCCAAGCCAGGCTATGATCCTTGCATTTTGCATTTTCCCTTTTCTCTCGGCAGTGAAGGTTTGAATGCAAAGGGACAGCAAGAAACCAGGGTTCCCACTCCGATGCCAACCAGTCTGGCCTCCAATGCTGCATATGGTATCCACCAAGTTGAAGCATCTCGTTCTTTGCCCTTCCAGCTGTTGGACTCATCGCACTGTCTCACAGTCTGAGGAAACGCCCTGAGTTCTAGCTCCAACTGAGACGTCTGGCTCTGCCCAATAGGAATCTCATAACGGGCACAACCCAGCTTTCTCAAGTCGTGAACAAAGAACTTTCTTTATATCCCTTGCGCATGTGGAAGCGCCCTTGCGACAGTCCTGGCGAAATCTCCTATACTTGTTCAGTTGCCCTCTCGTAAGACTATTTCTTTGTGCTACAGCAATACGGCCATGACATTCGTCCGTTATTGCATGGCATTACATGCGCGTGAGAAGAGACATGCAAATAATAGATCCTGATTTAGCACTCAAACACAAAGAATGACATGGAGACTCAAACAAAGTGGCTGGGCTTTGGCTTGAGGTTGCGTCAGTGGTCCAGTGCCAAACTGCCAGTGGCCCCACAGGAAATGGAAGGACTCGACGGACTCGACTCACTCGACTCACTCCTGCACTGGACTCGACCTCGACCTCAGTGGAAGGAGCCTAGGAGTCTAGGAAGCTCGCCTGTTTGGCCCGGGCCGCTGGGCCACTGCAGCAGTGCAGCTCGTGAAATGCACCATTGGGGACCACTGAACAGTTCAAAAGACCACTGAGGGCTGCTGAAAATCGCCCCCTTCCAGTCTTTTAGCGCGTCCCGCAGCTGCCCCCCCCTCCAGTCCAACCCTTCCACTTTCGACCCTTGGCGGCACTTGCTTCTTCTGGGCTTCCATGGCCGGGTTCATCCACTGTCCCGTCATCTACTCTACTCTATTCCTCAATTAGTCTCTCTCCATCTCATCTCTCTCCCGTCATCTCACCTCACATCATTTCTGTGTCCATACTTCCATGCCAGGCTCGCCGCCCTTGGGAGTTCCAGCAGTAGTAAACTGAGACTCGGCATCGCTTATCGTTTATGTATCGACTTTGACGCGAGTGCAACTCGGATCTCTCTCCGCTCATCTCGATCTCAGCATGCGATTACGACTGTCGCGTTCGACACTTGACGCAACTCTCTAATCCAAGTTTGCGATTGTGTTCGACGTGCCGGTTCACGTCCGTAGCCGCGTCCAACTGCTCCCTTCTGGTTGAGACCTGTCATCACTCTTCAAGCGCGTCGCCTATTTGCTTGCATGTCTCGGGTCGCCGTCTAACCTGTTCCTGCTGTGTTCCGCAACTGTTCCAAAACCTTGCTTCCCGTCCAATAGCTGCCAGCATGCCAACATCATACCATACCAACATCGTTGTCGCGAAGCAAAAGTTTTAAAAGTCTTTAACGAACAGAAGTCATGCTCTCAACTGCACACTCTATTCCTTCGCCAGTCATGATGGCACCACCTTTCGATCATTCTCCAAAGTCAGCCTTCGAGACCAGCCCAACTGGTCAGTTGCAATTCAAAAAACATAAAGTACTTCCACGACCTCACTCCGAAAGAAAATCTGGATTGCCAATTCGAGTGGCAAGTCCTTTGGCTAGAAATGTTTCGGCCACCGATACTCGTTCTGGTAATGGCAACCAACCGTCAAGTCCACGAACCCTTAAACATCAACCGCGAAGGATAAGTAGTGGTCCAGATTTACCACCAACTCCGCCGAGACATTCACGCCAGCCTTCGGATAACTCTTCCGGAAAGACCATCAGTCCAGCTGCGACCGATGTCGCGTTACGAACTCCCCAGCCGTCGCATTTGCGTCCACCCACGACGCCTCCTAATCAGAAGAGTCCGCCGACACCCGATGTGACGCCGCCTCATTCCACAAGCCGCCCGCAATTATTAAGACCCGTTGTGGGAGACCGTGCTGGATCAAGCACTACCGCTGGTGAATCTCAATCTGCATCTTTCACAACTGCACGAGAAGAGCCTTTATCATCCGAGGACGAAGAGAAACCTGTGGTCAACAAGAAATCGCGATCTGCTGCACGCCAAGTTTCTGATACAGGTGCCCGAAATTTCAAACCTGAGAGCCTGGGCTTAGCCCTGGGTAATTTGGCACCTCGCTCAGAAGGGAGCAGTGCTTCCAAGTCAGTAGGAGGAGATTGGGGTCACAACGAAAGTGACTGGGGCTCTGTGAGTGAGGTTGAGCAGGAATGGGACCACAATTTGCAACGACTGGTAACTGTCAGGAAGCGACCTGAGCCCCCAGAATTTTCGCGTTCAACTCCAACCAGGACAAAGGTTGTAGAGCCCAACATGACCACACCGACACAAGCAGCTAAAGCTGTGCGCGGCATGGCTGTACATCCGAGAACTGAAGCTCTATCTATGAGGGGCACTTCGAATCGCGAGATTCCTCCGTCAACCTCACCGAGCACTGTCGCAAGTTCTGACCCGCGCAGGTTGTCGATTATCTCTACTAGATCTACTGTCTCAACTGTCGTGGAGGCCTATCTTTTGGACACAACTCCCAAAAGACAGAGGACTCTGCGTCATGTGCGAAAACACACCATTCTCAGAGATCCAATTAATGCGTCATCATCGTCTACGACAGACTCTCTGAGATCTGACAGATCGTACAATGACTCCCGCACCCGAACACACCCAAGCGCTCCCAAGTCTGAGAGTCAGCACTCAAACGCCACAGTCAATTCTATCTCAAGCAGTAGAGCGCGACGTGAAGTTTGGAAGGCAGGCGGCATACCTGTAGTTGTTGTGCCTGATCGGTTATCGTCCCACAAAACGAAGTCGAGCAGGGAACCTTCATTAAGGTCGCATTCTAGCCGACGATCGAGCCGCACCGCTACCAGTGCCAGCCCTACGCTGAATGACAGATCCTCTACAAAGGACGAGCCACCTATTGTGCGACGTCAGTATCGAGGTCGGTCTTACTCAACATCGGAAAGCTCTGACGAGAGAACCATGGACTACCCACCTATCGTGCCGGCTCGGTCGTCCTCTCTATCAGCCCCTACCAGCCGTAATGGCTCAAGGGCCAGTTCTTTGACAGCCGAGAGTATGAAGCTTCATAATGCCTTACAGGAATACCTCAACAAAAAGAAGGACGAACCTAGAGTGCCTGATATTCGGTTATCAGAAGATGCACATGCTGGACAGGCGCCTTCTACTGCTTCCGACAGTCATCGCCGGTTTAGCTCTGAACGTCACGACGACTTTTTGAACCCTAAAGGATACGGCTCGCGAAACACTCCATTTTCGCTGGCTTCTGTTGAGACAAATGCGACCAATCCTGTGGTTTCGGAAGCTCTCGCAGTGCAGATGTACCCACACCAGAATTCATCTCTATTGATGGTTGATCATTCTGCAAAGCCTTCCGATTCACCGGATCAGACTCAAGCAGAGGCGGAGGAAGATTTAGATGTGCCAATGCCGACCGATTCTACAGGAGAAATCCCTACCACCCCGCCTCAGCCAAGCTTTTCTTTTGATGATGTTGATTCTCCGCTTCGGAATCCCCGGGCGCCTCCTGAGCCTCCCAGCCACCCACCAGCCATCAATTTCATACCTGCGACGCCTTCGGGAACCACTCCAGCCCATGAGAAGATGGCACTAATGGGTAACTATTTCGAAGCGACAAACGAGAAGCCTCCGCGTCGACCTTCCATAGTACGCCGTGCTTTCAACCGTACACGACGCTATTCAGTGGACTACATACCGTCAGAACGAAGACCCTCAAGCTTTTTTTCACGAACTTTGTCCCTTTCACGAACCGGGCGGATCAAAGGCATGCCAAGCATGGAGCGTGAACCGGAATACCCTAGTCCCGATGATAGTCCCGTGGAGGAAGACAAGCTGCACCCTTTTTGGCGCCCTCAGTGGCCAAGTGAGGACTTTGACGAATGTGATGGAAATTGCGACGATAGCTGTGATATACATTGGCGGGAAGATTCGGCAGATGAGGTTTATCAATATCCCCCAGTCGACAATCGACCTCTAGTACCCCAGAGGAGTTTCAGTTCCAGGATGAAGCGCACGTTTGCTGTCCTTCCGTCTCGCGATGATTCCTCTTATACTAGCTATGAGTGGCCCACCACTGAGCGCCGTACCATTGGAAGAACCCCTAGCGGCAACCTGCGGGTCATGAAGCACCGCTCGAGTTTTGATTCTCTACGACAAAGCTACAACGAAGATGAAAGACCACACTCTGCGGATGGCGAGGGAAAAAGATCATTTTGGCGTGCCAATAGTATGCAGAGGCGAGCTATTAAAGAGAAGAGAAGGCTCTCCCTTGGAAGTAAACTGGAGGAGCTACAAAATCTTCCGCGCAAATTCAGCGAGAGGAGGCGCGAGAAGCGGTCGCAAGAACTCCGCAAGAAGATTAGCGGACCCAAGGAAGTCCGTGATGGGGTAGGAGAAGTAATTCGAAGTCCAGCTCGCGATCGTTACGAAACCAACGAAACATCATCTCGTTGAGCTATTGACTTGGGTTTACGGCGCTGAGGTTGTTAATGTTGTGGCTAGGAGATTTAAACGATCATTGCTATCGGCCACAGGAGACATTAAGACAAAAGGTTCATGAATGAGATGACTTACGCTTTACGACTGATGGAGGGTTATGAAAACGATATTGCTTACGATTTGCTATTAGGGATTTTGCTATTTGGAGGATAATTTCACGTTGCTACTTGACGGGAGTGGCTGTTTATGTAAGATAACCAACCAACCAACCTACCAACCATATACATATATAAACATACCATTCAATTTTCTTGATGCAAAGAATACACCATGTATATATGTATCTCTTGCATGATGTATCGTGAATGCTTAAATTCTAACCTCGTGGTATCCCATGTTGGCGATACTCTCCCTTTTCCAGGTCTTGCCTTAACGCCTAATTCGCCAACAATGCTATGGGTAAAATCAGCCCCAAACCCGTCCTTGTCACCAGGAATGACACTCATCGCTTCTCATGTCCAGGGGGTCCTGTTCCTGGAGGAGCAAAGCCAGGCGGCGGCATACCACCGGGTGGGAAGCCTTGTCCAGGTGGAGGCATACCAGGCATACCAGGGAAAGGGGGTGGCATACCACCTACGGCGCCGGGAGCACCGGCAGCACCGGGTGGTGGGAAGGGGAAACCACCCGGAGGAGGGAACGGAAGACCATTAGGAGGCATGCCATTGGGTCCGGGGAATGGGGGCATGGGAGGCATGCCTCGACCGCCACCAGGAGGTGCTGTTTGATGTTAGGGATGTTCTCATCGGAGAAGAACGCGGGAGGAACTTACGAGGAAGTCCTTGAGGAAACTGTCCAGGGGGCGCGCCTGGCATTCCAGGAAACGGAGGAGGCATGCCTGGAAAGTATTAGCTTCTATCTCCAAAGAAATAACGATATCGTGGGTACTTACCACCCGGGAAGCCGAACGGAGGCGGGGGAAAGCCTTGTCCAGGTTGGTTCTGAGGAAGCATAGGGTTCGCATGGGCCTGTCCCTCAGCGGCGTAAGAGGAAGTGATGGAGTCGATAACAGATTGGGCCTTCTCGTGACCAATCTCTAGAATGTTTGTCAGTCGCGAAGTCGCATAAGGGACCTAAGGAGTTACGCACGCTGGTAATAGTCGACTACATTTCGTAAATGATTTCGACCGCTGTTATGAGCCTTCCGCACGCTCATAGAGTCATGCGTGAGGTAGACATCGCAGTAGTCACCTGGAAACAAGAGGTTAGTCGGAGGGGTCTTGATCGGTTCGCGCGCATGGATAGGGAGCTTACAGAAGACTGCGATTCGAGTTAGCAAAGGCTGTCAGATATTGGGTAGATGGGCAAGAAAAAGACATACACTTGGGCATATTGAATGAGATTACGCGATCGCCGCCGTTTCGATAATCAATGGGTTATAGTGTCGGATTATGTTTGGACTGTGATGCTCAGGCGCGAAAGTCCTGAAGTTGACGAGGCTGGACCCACACGTGATGGCGGCGACAAGGCCAGCGCCAAGACCTCATGCAATTGGCCACATTGTAGGCTTAGGGGCTTCCTCTCCCGCGTGTGGGGCACAGCTCAACTGGGACACCTTTCAGTTTAGATGCCCCTTGTCTAACTAAGTATCTGTGCTGGAACTATCCTACGTAGCCTCTCCTCTCCATCCTACCAATAAACGAAACGATACGATACGATAAATCGGAGAGGGAGACCAATTTCCTACAGCACAGCGCTCGACCACGACAATGGCTCTTCAAAAATCATTGCTGCAGTATGTCTGCAGTCTCCTGCTGCTTGTCAGCGCCGCCAGCGCTCTCAAGTTCGACCTGATCGCACAGGCCGAGAGTCAAAAGAAGGAGCGTTGCGTACGCAACTTTGTCGGAAAGGACACACTCGTGGTGGTGACAGCGACCGTCGATGGTAACAAGGGAGATGGCATGGTGGTGAACCTCTACGTATGTTGCGCCGCATTGGAGATAGATTCACATGGATTGGAAAGGGAGAGTCTAACACGATTTTGCAGATTCGCGATGCCGTTGGCAACGAGTATGGTCGCCCCAGGGATGTTGTCGGAGAGTCAAGGACCGTCTTTACCTCTCACGCCGACGCTGCCTTTGATGTCTGCTTCGAGAATATTGCGACTGGCTGTACGTAATAGTTCCTGATCGAACCATGCTTGATGTTACAGCATCACATGCTTTGCTCATGTCTCTCGAATTGAGATGCTGACAATTATTTAGCCCACCGAGTCAACAACCCTACCCGTCACATCGAGCTCGACATCGACATTGGCGCCGACGCCAAGGATTGGTCTGCCATCCAGGCCACCGAGAAGCTCAAGCCCGTCGAAGCTGAGCTCCGCCGCATCGAGGAGATCACCAGCGAGCTTGTCACTGAGATGGAGTACCTTCGCACCCGAGAACAGAAGCTCCGAGACACCAACGAGAGCACCAACAACCGTGTCAAGTGGTTCGGTATTGCTACAACCTGGCTTCTCATTGGTCTCTGGGGCTGGCAGATCATGTACCTCCGTGCCTACTTCCGATCCAAGCATCTTATCTAAAAGAGTGTTTTTGCGTGCGTGTTGTCTACGGAGGAGCTCACTGGAGTCACAAAGAGTCGGACGTCTTATCTGAGACCACAATGGGGTCTTGATGCTGCATAGCCGTTAGTCTCTGCTAGGGTCTGGCTGTGTAAGTGGTTTGAGCTTCCGGACCATGCTGGCGTTGGAATTCGTGGCATATATGATGGGAATTGGGATGCAAGGCTTGGTCCTTATTAGAGCTGTGGTCTTTTTTTGGAAGAACTGAGTGTAACAAAAGTCATGAAAGAACAATAATTTTACGTCCATACATATCAAGTCTCGACATCGACAATTGAGTACACGCGACTCTTGACATTTGATCCAGAGAAGTCGAGATGTGGCGTGTATTATGGTGGATGTGGCTTGAAGGGCAGCTCTGATTGGTGCGCTGTTCTTATTCCATCTGTGACTCAAATCAACTTGGGAAGGTGCTGCCCCTCCATACCCACTGACCCTTAGAAGACCCCGCGATACCTGGTCTGAACAAAGAAGTTCACTCCCAAATTTCATTAAAACAGAGCCAAACAAGGTTGAAATCGAAATAATGGCGGACCTTAACCCTCCCAAGACTGCTGTCCAGGACCAGGACATCAACCCCTGGTCCGTCGAGGGAGCTCAGGGCGAGAATGGCGAAGTCGCTGCGATTGACTACGATGCCATCTGCCAGTGAGCGCCACCTTTCAAAACTAGGAAACGTACTAGACTTGAAGCTCGAAGCTGACAAAATATACACAGAAAGTGGAAGACTTCCAAGATCGACCACGAGCTCCTCGAGCGATTCGAAAAGGTGACGGGCAAGAAGCCCCATCGCTGGCTCCGACGCGGCCTCTTCTTCAGCCATCGCGACTTCGACAAGATCCTCACTAAGTACGAGCACGGCGAGCCCTTCTTCCTCTATACCGGACGCGGACCTAGCACTGGCAGTCTGCACCTTGGCCACACGATCCCACTGGAATTCACAAAGTGGCTGCAGGATGTTTTCGACGTGCCCTTGGTTTTCATGTTGACGGACGATGAGAAGGCGCTGTTCAAGGACAACTTGACGTTCGAGGAGACGCTGGCTTATGCTATGGAGAATGCCCGAGACATCATTGCGCTTGGATTCGATGTCAAGAAGACCTTCCTGTACAGCGATCTCAAGTACCTGAGCGGACATTTCCTCATGAACGCATGGGAGTTTTCCAAGCTGGTTACCTTCAACCAAGTCCGTGGAGCCTTCGGTTTCAATGAGAGGTAAGTCAGACTACTGCAAGTCTCACCGCAGTGCTAACCTCGGGCAGCTCCAACATCGGCAAGATCTTCTTCCCCTCGGTGCAGTGTGTCGCCGCTTTCGCTACATCTTACCCTGAGATTTGGTCCGATGAGCCCTCGGCTGTTCGAACAAAGCAATTGGGCAAGATCCAGTGTCTTATTCCCATGGGCATTGACCAGGACCCTTACTTCCGACTCGTTCGAGACAACGCCCACCGAATGAAGAACCCTTCACCAAAGCCTGCTTTGATCCACTCCAAGTTCCTTACTGCGCTCCAGGGTGCTGGTGGCAAGATGTCGTCTTCAAACCCCAACTCGGCCATCTTCATGGCCGATACTGCCAAGCAGATCAAGGTACGTCGACAAAAAACTGGGAGTAATTTGCGGCGACTAATACGTGTTTCTTATAGAACAAGATCAACAAGTTTGCCTTCAGTGGAGGCCGTGAAACTCTTGAGGAGCACCGCGAAAAGGGAGGAAACCCCGATGTCGATGTTGCCTACATCTACCTCACATACTTTGAGGATGACGATGAGAAGCTTCAGAAGATCTACAACGACTACAAGAGCGGTTCTCTTCTCACTGGAGAGTTGAAGAAGTTGGCAATTGAGGCTCTGCAGCCTGTTGTCCAGACCTTCCAAGAGCGAAGAAAGGCCGTCACAGACGAGGTCCTCGAGTCGTACATGAAGCCCAGGAGACTGCAGTGGGGTGGAAACCCAAACCCCAAGCCCAAGGAGGATAAGAAGAAGGAGGCGGCTGAGAAGAAGCCCGAGGAGAAGAAGACTGAGTTGCCTGACCGCACCGCTGAGAAATCGGCTTAGAGATTGGGACGCAGAAGATCATTCTCTTTATATACAAACAAAGATAAAAGATTACGAATAAAATGGCGCAATGTATGTATATACAAGCTATAGGGCCCTATGAGCGTGGAGTTGTTTAGAGCGTTATGTGGTGATCAAGGTATAACTTGTAAGTCATCTGCCGGAGTCTGTCGGATTGCGATGCGCCCCCGGACCCACCCACTCCGGCATCGAAATTATTATTCGGCCTCGGCTGTCAAGTCTCGCTCCGAATCTCGACGTCAACGACAACCGCTGCGTCCAATTCTCTTATTCGCCACTATACCAACAACTAAAACATCACAATTCGAAATCTCACTTTCAGTACCTAATTCTCTCTACATACAAACCATACAACAACAGCTATGGCTTCTCTCATCTCGCGCACTCTGCGCCCAGCAGCCGCCCGCCGCTTCCTCGCCATGCCCGTTCGACCCCTCTCCACAACAGCGTTGCTGCGATCCGACAACGTCTCTTCAGAGTTTGAGGTTGGCGAGCTTCACGGCGCAAAGTTCAGAGTCGAGCCTCTGCGTAGAGTTGGTGAGGATGATAACACCAAGCGAGCTCGTCTCGTCTGTATGTGTCAACCCCCCGTTATCAACTGTAGCCATCGCTAATTCATAATCTAGACCAATCCCGAAAGCGCGGAACTCTCGAATCAGATCTTCTTCTTTCCACCTTCGCAGCTGCTCACCTCCCCACGCTGTCCCCCGAGCTCCTCGACCAGTACGACCGTTTCCTCGACGAGAACGACTGGGATATCTACTACTGGGCTACGCAGAAGGAGGAGCTCTCGTCCACGAACCCTTCGTCCTCTGAATCGCCATCTACCACCAACATTGACGCGAAGCCTGAGAGCGACCAGATCACACGCCAGCCTCCCTCAGGCGAGTGGGCACAGACAGTGGGTAACTTCAAGCCCGCCTACAGGCCTGTGCCCGCGCGATGGAGGAACAGCGAGATCCTTGATCAGTTGAGGGCTCACGTGCGAAGCCGAAGTGTGGATGGTGGTGAGGGCGGTGGTATGGGTTTCATGCCTCCTCTTGAGCCCACCGACATCAAGAACTAAATCTGAAATGTTTGGAGAGAGAATATGCCAAGAGGTATTTGCTTTTGTGTAAGAACCACACGAGTCATTGTACTATACGTGTAACATCATGTTATCATGCGGGCCAAGGGGCCTAGAATATTAAATCTCGAGATAGAGCATGCACAGTGGAGGCAGCATTGTAAGATGCGGTGGACATATACCAAGAGAAATATATGAGCTTATATGATTTTGAATTCGAATTGTGGCCTGCTACTCCTACTGTGATGCCTCGCCTACATATATAGCTCCCCTCCGAACTCCTCATACCTCCCAGCCAGCCCGCAAACCCCATGGGATATCGACTTGTGAGTCCTGTACCGATTGACGAAATGTAAAAGTAGGAAAAGTGGCACAGATCTAGAACAATTGTGTGCTCCAAAAAGAAATGGATTGTGAATAAAGAAGCGGGTATAAAGTGAGAAGAAGGCGCATCATCTTGTCTCGTCTCATCATCAATATCGTAGGCTGAAGAATAAAAGAGGAAAAGCAAAAAAATACAGGGTATCAAGCCCATTGGTTCCAAGTTCAAGATTCTGCTGCTTCACCCGCCTCCTTCCGGTAGAATATTCCCTAGGCTTCTTAGAAGCTCAATCACAGGCATTTCCTTTGTTCCTGCACTCGCTCTCTCCCGCTCCTCGCGCTGTCGAAGCCGTAGAGCGCTGACACTGAGGACCTTATCCGCTTCCTTTCCTGCGACCAGAACCCGCTGCTCGATTTTGTGGATGTTGTCGGCGAGTTGATCAACTTGAAACTCGAGCGACGATTGAATGGTCCGTAATCTGGATTCTGTTTGTGACCGAACAGCGTCAAAGCATGCCTTCTCATCCGCCAAAAACCCTCTGATCTTGCCTTCGTCTGGATCCAGAAGATCAAAGTCTGGTAGAACGATAGGTCCAGTCTCGTCTTCGGAGAAGAGAGATGGTTGTTCGGGCGGAGGTTTTCGTATTGCTTGCCACGCCTTCTTTTCGTCTTGTAGTCTGATAGGAAATTAGTTCAGTGTTTACTTGTACGTATTTTGTCTATCATACCTTTTGACGTTGATTTCTAATTGAGCCAGTTTCTCATCAAGCTCCATGTTTCTGGGATTGGGTTTCAACACCACAGGGGCTTTGGGCGCATCATCTTCTCTACTAAACCAGTCTGAAAATTCGGATCGAGCCGCAAAATCTTTAAGCAGTTGGTCTTGAATGGCACGAGCTGTAAAAGTCAATAATTATGCACGTTAAAAATCACCTGGGAGCAAAACTCACCACCCAGAATGGCATTAGAATTCGGTGTGCCATGACGGGGCTTCCCTGCCAGAGCGCGCTCTCCACACCAGGTCAATAGTTGCTTCATGCGTCGAGGTTCTGTCAAGCCTTCGGCCTCGATATGCTTATAAAACTCTGCTGGGTTGACCTCTCGGTGGGGTATTGCTGTTTGGCCGCTCTCGATCAGAGAGCTAGCTCGTCGTCCACGGTTGCCCAAGCTACTGCGTCTGTTACCGTTGCCCTTCTTTCTCATCTCTTTGTTTCTGTTAATGATAGGCGTATCGCTCATGGGCAGAGCGATTGTGGCCGATTCTACAGGTGCTGCGCGAGGAGGTGACTTGTCCCAGTCCGGAGGCGGCCGAGCAAGGGATTTCGCGCGGCGCCCACCTTTCTTAGACGCTCCATTGACGCGGGGAGCTGATGGTTCTTCTGGTACTGGTACCGTTTCTGGTTGAAATTCGGGCTCTGGTTCTGGTGCTGATACTGGTGCTGATACTGGCGCGGGTGCTGGAGCGGGTTGAGAGACCTCATCTTCCAATTTCTCCCCCGATCTGCGCGTGCTCCTCCTAGTCGGCTGCTTTTTAGGGGCTTTGGGTTTTGGTTCTTCTGACGCGTCCTCGCTTGCTTTTCGTCTGCCGCTCTTCCTCGTCGTAGGCTTCGTCGTTGCTATCGTTTCGTTCTCAACAGATTCCTCTTCCACAATCGTTCCGTTTGTTGTCGGGGCCTTAGCAGCGCGTTGTTTTGTTGTTCGTCCCTTAGCAGTCTTCTTCGGTGGCTCTGGCTTTGCCTCTGGTTCTGGTTCTTCCGCCTTGTCCGTCTTGGGCCTCTTGGCCTTTCGCACAAATGCGAAGTCGTCATCGTGCTCATAATCTGTCGCCGCAGATGCTGGTCGAGCGTCAGCGCGTCGTCCCTCTCGAATGTCGTCAACATCGTCATCCATCCACTTACCAGCGAGGCGCTTGCTCAACCGTCGCTTGTTCTCGCTGCTCATGCTAATAACTTGAAGCGGCCGCTGAGTCGTCACCAGGGTCGTCATGGGTGGCGCATTCGGGAACGTTGGCGCTGCGATTCTAAACTCCCGGGGTCGTGATGGCGGGAAGTCGTCAGTGCGTGGTGTAGTGGAGGCGCTGAAACTGTCGCGCAGGGCCCAGAGGCGCGTCGCGTCGTGATATGCGTCTCTTTTATGGTTAAAAATGCAGCAAAAAAAAAACGCTCAAATACTACCGCAATGCAATTCGTGATGGTTCGAGGGGATTGTGATGCCGTGTTTGGAGGTTTGCGGTTCGCGACGTGGGATGTGTTGGTTTAAGCGCATCGCCTTGTTTACATGAGGGATGATTTACCCATACAGCGCTAATCCTATTATAGCCAATTGTAGCTGCCGCCCCACCTCGAACACCTCCCGCTGGAAATATCGTCAATGCCAGCCCTTATTGGAAGGTACCTATCCGTACATACAATTGATACCGAGACTGGGTTTAAGACAGCCCCAGCTATCTTCAAAGATATCACAATGGCAAACTCCACAGCGCCCTACTGCCTTGCTGATACGGCCAATTATTCACAAAGATTCTCATGGGTAAAATCACAGCTTCAAAAACAAGGCAATATGTATTCATCGTGTTTCGTAGAAGGACTATGACTTATTTGAACCAAGCAGCTTTCGTTTTTCGTAGCTGCTAAATAAGTCGCAAATATAACCAAAACACCAAAAATATTCATCTCCTGATTTCCGAATCCGCGTAACGCCCCTCAGGCACAAAAATAATCCGCCTGGCCAAACACCTTTTTGAAGTGCGCGTTCCGTGTGCCTTGCCAGAAAAGAAAAACCCACGTACAAGTTAAAAGTTGTAACGGCGCTACCTCTAGCAAGAAACGCTCCAGCAACACGCTCCCGCCCAAAACTTGAGTACCGAGTTGCTTCCACAACAGACATGAATGGCTCCTAAACCTCATCCATTTCTGAATACTACGCTACCTATGTTAAATGTTGTACAGCCAATAAATGCAGATGAAGTCAAGTAACGGGCCGGCGGACTCCAGGAAGCCAAACCATCCGGCTCATTGTGTATGCATATAATAAATAGTAAATCATGGCGAGGAGGCTAACTCGTCTCATGATTGAGGAAAGAAGGGGTCGTCAAGTCCATGCATCATTCGGCTCGATGAAGAAGCATCCCCCGATTGCTTCGCCTGGGCTCCTGGACTTGGCTTGGGCGGTGACTCGTCCTATGAGTAACGCCTCGGGACACCCTGACCAGCCATGACTTGCTGGTTGGACATTGGTGCTGCCATACCGTACGGGTTCATTTGAGGGTTGTATGGTTCCACAACCTGGGACATAAAGGCACCATGGATTCCTTGCTGCTGTGTAACTGGACAGTCCTTGTGGGCAAGGAGGAGCGTCTTCAAGTTAACAACCTCTTCTCTTAGTTGGGTGATTTGCGCCGTCAGCGCATCATTCTCAGTGCTAAACATCTCGACCTTGGTCTGTAGATTGGCTAGCCACTGCTTCTTTCTTTGACGACACTTGAGCGCCGCAACACTGTATAGGATTTAGTATAGATCCTCGTAGGCAAATCATAGTGTGGAGTACATACCGGTTACGTTCAAGGAAATTCTTACGCTTCTCCTCGTCAGTCATCTTGGACTTTGACCCACCATCATCATACTTCATCTTGGATTCATCGTCGTCAGACATGTCCATATCCATGCTCATAGACATAGAATTGTTGACCTTGGACTTTTTATGAGCTGGGGCCTTGGATAGTGGCTCATCCGCCTTCCTTCGGCCGTTAGTGGCAGGGGGGTTCTTCTTGCCCCGGCCTCGAGTGTTTGGCCTAGCCTGCTCACTATCATCCGACATCATGCTTCCCTCGCTCATACCGCGAATTGAGCCGACGGAACCTCCGTTGATACTCGACATCTGTGGTGAGGTATTCATGTTTTGAGGTGCCACAGGAGCAGGGTGGGCGTGACTAGGAGCACCTGATGTAACAGCAAATTGATTACCGTTTTGAGCGCCGTTTCTACCCTGGGCCAGCATGAAGAGGCCGTTTGCAGCGTCGTTATCGTGAGGGTCAAAGGGGCCCGATGCGGGTTTCGCTTCAGATTTAATATTAGATGTACCGTTGGGCATTTCTTGGGGTTGCGAAGTGACAGAAGGTGGAGGAGCCTGCTGCTGTGGTGGAGGAGCTTGCGGTGCCTGAGATCGTGGAGCAGCACCGTTCTGGTCGCGCTTAGCAGCCGCGCTGATAGCAGTTCTATGAAAATCGAGAGTGCTGGGAGTAGCACCGCCGCTGGCGAGTTGAGCAAATAGTGCTTGGGAATTGGGACTAGGGGCAGGGAACATAGAACCACTGCCACCTGGTGTCAAACCCGACCTCAAAGAGGACTCGTTAGGTGTAGGGAATCCGCCACGGAGATGGTGAGTATCGCCAAAATAGTCATTCGCCGGGCCAGAAAGCATTGCCGGGCTCAGGGGACCAGTGCGTAAAGAACCTCCTCCCCAGTTGAATGGTGTTGCGGCGGTACCGGGCAGTAGTGAAGAAGGCGATGTCAATGCAGCAACTGAAGGCAGCTTTGTTCCTCCTGGTGTCTCTGGAGCGCCCCCGAAGGACTGCTCAAAGGGATTGGGCTCCAGACTGAGAGATCCGCCGGCCTGGACCGCGAAAAAGTCGGGGGTATTGCCTGGTTGTTGGCCGGGTCGAGGGGGAGGCGCAAGAGGTTTGGCCTGTTCGGCATTGGCAGCCTCTATCTTGACAGGCGGATCGGCTGCCTTGGTGTCGGCGGTGGTATCTGAGACGAGGCAAGATGTGAGCAGGTATTACTACCAATTGACGCAAAAGGCCTAAGGTGGACGATGACGGAGTCAAGAAACGAAGAAAGGGAGGCGATGACGAAAGTGGACGGTGATGAAGGTAGGATGGGGATGTTCAAGACCCATGACGAACGAGTGCGCATACGTCATGGCAGCGAGTGGAGGACGTGCGTGTATCGGTCATAGGAAAGGCCGACAATATACCAGGTGAAGGTGAAGGTGAAGGAAGGAGGGGATGGTGGTTGGCAATGAATGGTACTGGGAATATTCAAGGACATACCTGCTTGAGGGGGAGAGCTGTTGGATTGCTTGGGGGACTTCGACTCACCTCCAGCAGAGGCTTCAGTTGTAGTCCCCATGATGACGATGATATATTATATTCTGGGGCTGGTTGGCCTGGATGGACTGGGCTTGGGAGTGTGGGGTGCGTGGCAGTAAGAGTAGCGAAAGATAGAGGAAGACGAGAAAGTCAAATGAGGTCAGAGGCGAAAGAAGAACAGAAAAGCAGCGCGGCAGCCGTCCAAATCTACTATAGGACAGGACGGTTTAAGAGATGGACCGGGGGCGAAGGCCGTTTCTCGACAAGTCAACAGCGCACAGCATACGCTCCGAAACTTCTCTAGCCAAGAGAATGTGTCCCCAAAAGCTTGGGCGTGGATGTTGAATGGGGAAATTGGTACTCGACACTCGGACACTCGACGTCAAAGAGGCAGAGGGAAAGGCGGGATGATTGCAACAGACGCGCGCGTGTCTGTTTCGTGAACAGAGACAGACAGACTAAGCGAAGGTCTTTGAGGATTAGGGGATAAGGAAAAAAAAAAACGGGCGCGAATTGCCTTTTGGAGTGGAGTTTGAGGCTCTCGTGTCTATCGAAACGGTAAAGGAAAAAAAAGAATTACTGTAAGATGCGATGCGACACGACAAGGAGGTTCGCGCTGTATCTCGAAGAGCAATACGGAGTACTGGGCGATGCTTTGCTTGCTTGCGGGATTGCGTCGATGGACGAGGATTGTGAAAGGATCAGATTGAGAAAAAGACGTCAGAGATGACGTTGTGGGCAACGAAGGGGAAAAGTAGGCGTAGAAAAAGGACGGCGGCGGCTGGGCTCCTGAAATTGACTGGACTCCCGGGGGGCGAAAAAATAAGGGAAAAAGGACTGAGGGGACGCTAAGCCGGCTGACAAAACCCATGGCCGGACCACGCTACTGCACCTGCCACCCCCCCTAAGATGCGCACTGTAATTTACTGTATTTTGAATTGCATCGTTCGATCCTCACCCTCCAAAAAGGTCCGGGGGACCAACTAGACGCTTGCATATCTGGCAAATCGCTTTGGTTGAGCTGCAAGTTACAAGGGAAGGGGGACAGCGTTTCACTGGACGGAATCCCGGCGTCAGTAATCAACAGAGCAGAAGTGCCAGAGAAGCAGAGGTCGATCTTCGTGTCCGGGTAACACCGCTCGAATCGGTGGATACGGTTTCAATATGGCCCGGCATTCGATACGGGTGAAATAATAGTTCTGTTTTATTGTGCCTATAAAGTTGAAGAGGCTTTGATGGTTTGTTTTTGTTTTGTTTTGCTCTGAAGTTGATATAATCTTCAAATAGGAACAATCTGAAGTGAAGTTACAATTGCTAACGTTGAAAGATGGACCCGTTTATCACGATGGAACCTTGAAATGAGCAGGAAGGCAATTGATGTTGTTGATCGTTCACACTGTGTGGATATACATGCTAGCATTTTCTCTGGCTCCACCACACACACCCCATTCGAAGCAGGAGCCAGTGAGAGAGTGGATCACTCGACCGGAGCACCACCGTCATTCCCACCTCGACAATTCAATTGGTTTGTTTCACCTGGCCATGACCGATGACGCAAGGAGCTGCCTTGTTAAGCATCAAGCTCGTCTTGACAATAAACAACAACAACAACAACAACATTTCATTCATTCACTGATTCTCACTCTCGCTCCATCTTGGAAAAGTGTTTGGTTGGACTCGATTCCTCGAATAGCCAAGCCTTGCTTGATTCATCCGTCTCCTTTCAGTTCGTTCCCTGACTAATCCCGGCCGTCAGTTTGTCTCAATCTTGGTTGATCTCGTTGAGTTGGTTCACTGTTAGTACTTGGAATTCTTGGGTCCAATCCGGGGCATGCTCCCGTCCCTTGTCTGGTCTCTAATTATCACAGTGTTCTGGAAACTAAATGGATCAAAGTCACGTTTGTGTATCACGCCCTTCTAGCTTCGACGAGTTGCAATCGTGCAATCGTGCAATCGTGCAATCGTTTCTGTTGCAATCTACCTGCCAAGTACGACCCAAGTTCACGGGCCCTTTCGGTTCATGGATTTATAATTATAGGCGTTATTGAGGGATCGACGCTGGCCACTCGACGATACGCCCCTGAACTCTACCACACTTTGGCTTTACAGGCAGAAAACCGGGTTTGTCTTGGACACTCTCGACACTGCCAACCCCTTTCTGACCGACTCTTAATATGCCCATGTCGTTTCCGTATGGCGCCGCCAGAAGAGGAATTGGAGGGTGCTTCACGGGACTTTTCCTCCTTCCTCCACTACGAGAAGCCTCCGCCTTTTTTTTTTCCTTTCTTTCAATTTCTTTATTATGATTGATACTGGCCCTTAACTGGACGAGTTTCCACCCTGTCAAACGAGGCTGCAGGCTAACAAATTGACACCCCTCCTTGGTCTCTCGGATCCTTCATGCTCCAGTTCAGCCATAGCCCATACATGAGCAATATCGCATGTGTTCGCGCACGAGTGTGCGTTATTTGAGGAACTTTGTAGTTGTCCAGTGATGGATTTCCTCAACACTACTAGTATATAACATCCGGTGGCGTCGAATACACCCGAGACTTCGAGATTTCGGGGGAATTCAACAGATAACTTCAGCACTCGTGTGGAGAGGAGGTGTTTACAGTCAACCTCAACCAAGGAGATGCCAGAAACCATACAGGCCATGATAATCCAATATGGATAATGCACAGTGTTACCTTGGGGCCACGATACATCCAATTATAAGCACTGTGTCAATACTCGTACATTCATGCAATGTTGAAGTGCAATGACTTGTCCATGACGTCAGTTTGCTCGACCACTCATTCGCATCGAAGATGAGACAATCTTTGCTGGATATCTGAACTGTCAGCGAGGGGAAAGGAAGGATACGAGGCCATTCAGTAAACAACCAAGACACCGACACCAGAAACGTTACAACGGTAAGAGAAGAGCAAGAGCTTGTTCCAACTGCCGGACCATAATCTTGGTCAACATGATCTGTCTAAAGGACGATACATGTTCTATCGTGTTCTTGCTTCAAGGTCTTGTTTGATAGGCAGGGAACTTCAATATGGGACGGTAGGCGCTTTCAGCAGATAACGTTGAGGCAATGCTGTCTGCGACCACCATTACGGTCAAGCAGCGTTCAACTCCCCCGTTCCCATATCAAACCCAATTTGACCGACTTGGGCCTCCGTTCCGTTCAAGCCGGGGTACTGCCTTGCATTTCTAAGCACCTATTTCCAAGCTTTTCCATCCTTCTCAATCTGTGAGCTCCTACCATCTGACATCCATCCCCATGAATTAGCGGACTGGCGCCGATGCATATTCAGGGGCTAGATGGGATCGTATTAGCCTATCCTTGTTTCTCCGTTTTCTGGCCTACGGGCTACTACAGTTGAGCCTCTAGAGCCTCAACAGCTTGGCTGTATCGCATGATCCATTGTGATCTTCTCAAGGCATTCATACCTTGGATTATTTCCCCACGCAAATCACCGGGAATAAGACCCGCCAGTCTCGAATTATGACGCAACCCTAGCACAGCACAGACAATATCATTTGGATCTGTTACAGATAAGCAAGATAAAGCTATCAGGCAGTTGGAAACTTGGAAATACCGCCGGCGCTGGAGATGAATCTGCCGCGGCTCTAACATTCCAAATCTGGTTTCAGAGCTGGAAACAAGCTTGAAGCATGGGGCAGAGCCGCCTCCAGAAACTCCAGTGCCCCATGTCGTATCGTGTCCGTGAATATGACGTCTGAGTGGACTCGGCCGAGCGAAGCACCATTCCAGGAATGCGACAGCACAACACCACATTCATACGCTATGGCTATGCCATCGTGTTCGCTGTCTATAGTCTAGACTTTTCAATTCAACAGATCACACGGATACACAACGCGAATCATCAACTCCGATGGAAGTTGGCTCCTTGGTTCCGGTGGTTGGATCAAATTTGCCCACAGTCACTCTCTGGCGCGTCGGTCCGTCTGGTGTAGTGTCCGCCCTTGTCCTCCTCCGTCTCACAAAGAGATCGGCAATTACATGGGAATCGAGATCCGGATGGACACATGATCGAGATCCGGCGTGCTACGCCCGTCTCGCGCCCAACACAAGGGAGGTGTCTCCGGGCGCGCCAAGCCTCAAACGGCGCTGCATTTTGGTCGGTATACGTCCATATATAGTAATTCTGTAGTATTTATGACGCATTGCAATCTTCAGACCAAAGGGATCTTCGTGGGTGTTTCTATCTTGGAGACTTGGACTTAATTTGCTTTTGAGATGGCTCGATATTAGCTTGACCCAGAGCCACGGGACTTGGAGATCAATTCTGGGTAGACAGGTGAGTTACGTAGTATTCAACTCAAGCGTATTTTTTATATCAAGTTACCCTGGATCATCTTGTTGTTGATGAGACATAATGGAAGTAAGGCTCTTAGGTTAACCGATTCAACATGGGGTTTTGGCGTGCAGTACTTGTGTTCTCTGCCCCTGGCCCGATGCTGTATCAACTTGACCGCCAAATGTTATCACGGGTAGCTTACACTTGAGTTTCTACCCGGCACCCGGAATTAATAACTCAATTTGAAATGTCAGTGTACCTTTGGTGGAATGCGTGGCAGAGACGAGATGATGAACAAGTTGAATCACCACATCGTCGTTGATTGATTGATCATCTGATTCCCTCTGTAACTTCGTGCAAGAAGAGAGCAACAGTCAATACAAATAACCTGCCTCAACTTTAATTCCTACTACAGTGCAATGTGTTGTTCGTGATTGACTTCCACCGGTTATTGAATTGACTTATATCACTACTGCTCCAATGCTTGGATATTGGTCACGTAGGTATCAAAGATAAACAGCAATAATAAAAAATGAAATAGCATTACCAGCATCAATGTTCTGCGAGCTATGGTATTAAATAATTATGCCGGTGAAGTGTTCATCAACTGTCACCTCGTCAGATGGTGTAGGGCTGAGAAGCGCGTCGTGTTTATTCTCGTGTTATTTCCCGTATCAGTCTTGCTCTGATTCGTCGTTTCACAATTGTCGCCATATAACTATATCTCAACGACAATGTCTGAAACTCAAGCTCAACACTGGGAGGTGATGCCACATTATCAACACTTTCTTTCACTCTGGATGTGCCGCGCAAGTCGTACGAACTCGGGTAAGCTGAACGTCAACATAAGACAGCTCTCAACGGGATGCACGACAGTTGCGCGTGAAGAACCACATGAGATGCGAACGAGACATCATTTTCAATACAGGATGTCATGTACAGCATTGGTTGGTTCCTCTTTATAAACGATCCGGAACATCATGACAGCAATAAGCATTATCCAGCCCTGAGCAACTAGGCAGACCGGGAAAAGTGCTCTCAAGTAAGGCAGAGTGCCTGCCCAAGAGAAATCAGCATAAACATCTATCCTCAATAATGATACCTAGCAGACCATGCAACATGATGAACCATTCAAATGGCAATGTATGTCGTCAGGTATCGCAATCGACGAGTCAAAAAGCCACCATCCCCCGCCGATGCAGACGTGCATATAGACACAACAAACAGTGACTATCTGAATATCAGTCGTGCAGATATATACTTCAAAGGCACGCGAAGGGACCATGTATACTCAATGGATGAGATTTTATTGAGCCTGACTGCCCATCTGACTTCTAGATGTAGCAACCACCTCCAACGCTTTACTTTGACGACGAAATCGCTTCCCACATCATTCCCCGTTTTCATTACTTGATTTCGTCCGTCATATGCCGCTGGTTAACTCCGCCCAGCAGCTCTCTGTAGAAGAGATAACCCTCCATGAACAAAAGCAGCATCGCATTGCCAAAGACATTTACCAACCGCTGTCCCCGACATCAATGGGCTTAGCGGCAGACCACCCATCATCACCACCGGCGTTCTGATGGCTAGCATATCCATCATCACCTCCAGTAGTCGCATCAGTGCCTCCCCACCCTCCGTCACCGCCATCACCGAAGTCATCATTTTCTTCGGCGGGAGGGGCCTTGCATCGGACCTTGGTGTGGCCATACTCCTGGCAGTTGGTGCACTGAACCTTGCTCCCTACAAATTGGTCAGCATCAAACCCGAATAAATGAAACACCAATACTTACAATCTTTGGGCTCTGGGCACTCCCGGCTGACGTGACCCTGCTTCTCGCAGTTTCGGCAAGTAACCTGCGACATGTCGCGCGGCTGATCGCACTCTTTGGCGATGTGCCCTTCCTGGCCACAATTACGGCAAGCTCGGCTGCCACCCTGGGGACAATCCTTGGCAAAGTGACCGACTACAATGATTAGAATCAGACTGAGAGGTAGATGTAAGGGCAGCATACCTTCATTGCACTTGCGACACTCGACATTCGCGGGGTTGGGTGGCTCCTCGCAATCGGCGACCTTGTGGCCAGATTTACTGTCCATGTCAGCTATTACAGGACAGTTGAAAGGGTCCATAAAGACTTACCCGCAGTTCTTGCATGCGTTCTTGTCCACACGTGGTTCGGGACCTGACAAGTTAGTCTCAACTATTCACCAAATAGGTCAAGTTGTACTCACAATCTCGGACGCGATGACCATCTGCTCCGCAATTGTAGCAAGAGATCTTGGTCACATCATCACGCTCCATTTTCTCTTGAGTACAAAACTTGGAAATATGTCCAAGCTCCTTGCAGTTCATGCAAAGGGGAACACCTCGGTC
The DNA here is from genome assembly GCA_021020635.1 of Fusarium sp. PT. Classification (NCBI taxonomy): domain Eukaryota; kingdom Fungi; phylum Ascomycota; class Sordariomycetes; order Hypocreales; family Nectriaceae; genus Fusarium; species Fusarium sp. PT. The sequence continues at coordinate 1,636,374 of JAHMRZ010000001.1, forward strand.
GACAACTTCGCCAGCATCGTCCAAGCGAGTGAGATGTTCCTCACGGTCCTTGGGCCACCCCTCGATCTCACGGGGGCGGTCTGGCTTCTCGGTAAATCGATACGAAACTGTGTACTTCTTGTCAACGTTGCCCTGGATGTCCATGTTGGTGAAAACTTGGACGAGGGAGCGTTCAGTGGGAACGAGCCAGAGACCAAGGCCTTGATCGATGAAGGTCTCCTGCAGCTGGCGGTAGGTCACCTCGCCATTGACAGCCTTGACGTACTCCTGTACGGCCTCCTTGACATCGTCGATGTCCTTCTCGGCGATGGCCTGCTTGATCTTCTCCCAAGCTGCCTCGGCGGGAATGTCGGCAACGCTGTCCCGGTTGACCTTTCGAGGGTTTTCGCAATTCTTGCGCATGTGGCCTAAGATTGTGAGCTTAAGGAAGTATGCCAATATGAGAAAAACTGACCGTCTTCGCCGCAGTTGTCACATATCATGGGAGGCTTGTCGGGGCAGTCCTTGATAATGTGGCCGGGTTTCTTGCAGTATCGGCAAGTCATTTCCTCAGCGCTGGGGCACTCTGCGCGGCGGTGACTGCGAAGTGTTAGGTGGTGTTGTCTTCTTCATCGATCTGATTCTTACCCGGTCTCGCCACAGCCGAAACACTTGTCATCTCCGCCGGGCTGGTCATCATTGAAGCCCTGGTTGTCGCCAAAACCAGTGTTGCCATGATCGTCACCGTTGGCAGATCCGTTACTAAAATATCAGTTAGACTTTTGCAAGTTTCTATAAATTTCTAGAGGGATGACATACGCGACATTGTCACCGGTGTTCCAACCGTCATCGGCAGTGTTTCCATGGGTCGAACCCCCCTGCTCAAAGTTCCAGTCGGCCATGATGAAGGCGGTAGTAGTAATTGACGGAGACTGTGCGTTTGTTAGATTAAAGGCGTCAGACAGAGCTGCGAGCTTTGGGGAAGAAGATGGAGAGAAAAGGGTGTTTGTATTGGCAAGTGTAGACGATAAGTGATGTGCTGATGTGATTTCACGGAAGGCGCCCTTGGGATGAAGATTCGAAGTTCTTCAGAGGGAGATCGACCAGTCTGTCACAAAGCTTGAATGTGTTGCAGCTTCAAGCAGTAACGCCTTCCAGATGCACGAGTTTTGGGGTGCGAAGAAGAAGGGAAGAGAAAGAGTCACCGTTCACATACCTTGGGATTTGAAAGGATGATCGAGGCAAGTGTTTCGATCACAATAAATGTTGCTGGTTGGCGGTGCAAGAGTTTGAAAGAAGGAAAGGAATAGAAGAGTCTCTTCTTTCTCGGTTATCTCTCACGAGCGGTAAGCACAACGAGACTGTGCTGGCTGTGAAAGAGAGATGTTGAGGGAGGAAGATGTGGTTGAGGGTGGAAGAAAGGAAGAGCGAGAGGGGAGAAAAAGAAAAGGCGAGGTAAGGTAGAACGAAGAGAGGAGTGAATCACTGTTGCCTTTGGGAAGGTGCCCGGGCGCGTCAAGAACAAACGCGCGGTTGCTCCTTGAAAGATCAGACGAAAATTGGAAGGAGTGAATCAGGTATGCCGGCTGTTGCCAGTTGCAAGCACTGGCAGTTGTCTTATTGGAGTTCATGCACTCACCAAGGCACTAAGATTTACTCAGTCAGGCTTGAATTCAGAGATCGCGTAGGAAAGACATGGAAGAATAACTTGTTTGGTGTATTATTGAGCATGAGATGGGTGTCAAATATATGTGTTGAACTGCCTCGAGAGCCCCCTGGACGATATTGCAACTTAATATACTGTCTACCTTAGGTAGGTATCTATGACATATAGTCTAGTCTGGTAATGAGGTAGACTGCTCATTCTGTGTGCTGAATTAAACAGCTTTCGATATATGTCGTGCTATCAAAGTCAAATTTGTGTAGAGAGAGGTAACTGGGAGTTATGGCAAGGAAGTCTTGTTACACCCGCTTGCTGCACCACGGGTTAAACAAATTATATATCTAACCAATGAAACTCGAAAGACTAGAAAGTGACTCGAGGTGAAACTAGGAGTTAACCAAGAGTCAGCCAAGTTGAGTCTTTGTGGAGCACAAGACTTGACGACATATACAGATGAAGTGTCTTGAGGCTGCAGTTCAACACCAGAGCATATATCACCACCAACCAAATAGCAACCACCATGAGCTTTAATTATTACTAATAGGCACGTGTGAAACGACATCGGAGCCTTACCCCGGGAAGCAAGCATCCACATAGAAAGGCCATTAGCTGAAGACCGGGGTCACGGTTTTCACGGCGGAGATTTCCGCTCACGAGATCACAAAGTGAAGAGCAGACAACCTATGGCCTTCAGGCATATCAAAGCCTTACTAGCAATCGTCTTCATCGGGATTGGTCCGACATCGCCCGCCTGTATCCGACCCGCAAGTCCTGTACTGTTCCGAACCGTTGTTTCCCCCACCTTGTGCCAGATTACCAATGATCATATGTCAGCGGAAACAGAAGCCGTGATATAGGACGTGTTTTGACAAAGAACAATGAAAAAAAAGAATGGGCACAAGAAGCATAGCAAGGGCTAGAAAGGCCGAGTCGTACGGTTCGACAGGCAACTCTTGGTTATCCCAAGATTGCGAGTTTCTCGCATCTCCGGGGAGTGCAACGGCATAAAAGGAAATGCTAATTCTTAGAGGTTGCTTTGTTATCAAACTTATCAGCTGCAGAGCCATCAGAAAATCTATTCCCAATCAATCGGACGCGCCGTAATGTACTCCGCGTCTCCGCAGTCGGAATAAGGGCCCTATACAAATCCCCCCCGCCGTGGAAAAGCAGAAAAGTGACCCCGCAACCCTGATATCAGATGTAATACCGTTGATCTGATTGTTGGACCACACGGTACGATCCCGTTAAATTATGGCGAGTAACACAGTCTATGACATATTACGCACGGAGCCACTACTTGTGTCTTGACTAATCCGGTGCTTCAACGGGCTTTCGAGTCAAAAGTCAGGGCCCAACTCTACCATATCTTAAAAACGGCAATCCCCTCCTCTCTCCTGCCCTTTTCGTTCCCTAATTACCTATTGATTGTTACTTTCTGTCGTTCGTGATAATCTCTTACAATGGCGCCCGCGACTGTCACAATCGATTCCAGCGACGACTTCGTCATGCCCGTCGCAAAGTCTGTTCAGTCTACATCGCCACCCAAGCGAACACTCCTCCTCGCACCTCCCTCTCTCGCTGCCAACTCGGACGCCCTCTCCTCCGTCCTCGCCGATTATGACCGCTCCATTACCGATCTCCAGATGCTTGACCGTCTCTCCGTGGGATTGGTCACTCTGCCTGCCTCGACCTACGATCTTGTCCTAGTCCTCTCCGATGCGTCTTCCATGCTTGGCGAGTCTCTCGCTTTGATGAACAGAACTGTCCTGGGCCCTGTCGCAGATTCGCTCAAGCCTAGCGGCCGCCTGCAGTCTCACGATGGCAACAGTCTGGAGGAGTCCACCTTGTCAAAGGAAGCGGTTCTGGCTGGTCTTGTGACATCGCGGGGTGGTTTCGAGAAGCCTGACTATGGCGACAACGACGGAGCTGTCACCCTGAAGTTTGGCAAGAAGAAGACTCAGCCTGCACCTCTTGCAGATGGCTCTGTTCCGCTCAACCTTAAGAGGAAGCCTATTGAGGCCACTCCCAAGCCTGTGGTCCCTGCCGGTGTCGGTTTCATCGACCTTGAGGACGATCTTGACGACGATGATCTCATTGACGAGGATACTTTGATGACCGAGGAGGATCTCGCTCGTCCCATCAACATCCGTAAGTGACTCCTGCGAATTCTTGCCCACTCTCAACACAATTCTGACATTGTAATAGCTGCCGAATGCCAACCCAAGGCTGGCAAACGCCGCCGCGCTTGCAAGGACTGCACTTGCGGCTTGGCTGAACGTCTTGCCGCCGAAGACGCCGATCAACGTGCCACGGCCGATAAGCAACTCGAGAGTATCAAGCTGGGAACCGACGACCTGGCCGAGATCGATTTCACTGTGCAGGGCAAGGTTGGCTCTTGTGGCAACTGTTCGCTTGGCGATGCTTTCCGATGCGACGGATGCCCTTATATCGGCCTCCCACCCTTCAAGCCAGGTGAAGAGGTTCGACTACTCAACAACGATGTGCAACTGTAACCTCAGTTTGCTTTACTTCTTTCTTTATATGGACGACAACGGCGCAGCACTGCAGGCGTATAAATACAGACTTTACTGGGAGGGAGGGTTGCTTTTCTTGGGGGGGCATGGAACAGGATACAAGAGCTGCAAAATCACAGCCAGGGAGCAAAGGACCGGTTTCTACGAGGTGCTCTTGATCTAGACATGGAGTTGTTGGCGTAGTATTGGACCAACTTTGATGACGATAAAGAATTGACTTGATTTTCTTTCAATGATGAACCTGAGAAAACGCCAGACTTCCCTCCTAATCCCAATTGTGATAGGACCACCTTATGCAAAAGAACCGGGGCGCCAGCTAAATTATACAACTATATTGATGTTCTCCAGGTAGAAACGAGACTCCAAGGTCTCTCTGTCACATATTATTCGGCGTACTTGGTGACGAACTTCTCGCTACCGTCGCGATTCAACGGAAACCGAGCACTTGAACTAGTGCCTGGCGTTGTGACATGCAAGTCATCAAGTTCGCTCTCGTCGAAAGCTGCAGATTCAAGATCACCAGGCTGCGACTTGGGGCGGTGGCTGTTAGGTCGGTTGTTAAGATCGTGATCGGCCAGAACAGAATAGCTGGGACCCTTGCGACGTTCGCGCCAGATCCAGTATCCCCAAGCGACGGCACCGATGATGACGATAACCAGAACAACCTCACCAGACTTGTAGTAAGCTGCCCACTTGGCTTCATCCAGCTGCTTTTGATGTTCGTCGTCAGCAGTTTGAGTGCTGTTCTTGGCATCGCCAACGCTGGTCTTGGGCCCCTTTTCGCCATCAATTCGGCTATCAGCAGGGTCACCACCAACGCTGCTGATGTCGACACCCATGAAACGATCTAGCATGTCTCGACTTCTTCGTGGAAGATCAAAAGGCACCATGTGAGACGAGTTGTAGACCAGGACATATGTCAGGTTTCGAGCCTCCTGCCAGAAACCAGCGTTTGCGCCTTCGAAAGTCCAGTCGCGTCGAGGAGCCCAGTTGCCAGGTGTCACTTCGAAGCCCTTTCCACCATTCCATTCCATTTTGCTGATCAAGTTTTCGGTTCCAACATGGTTGCAGATGAGATCCTCAGCTCCGGAGAAGAGCATGATAGGAACATCCTTCAGAAGAGCAGGCAAGAGTTCAATGGAGGGTTTAGAGTTCCTGGCGTGAAAAGCGCCTCCTACAGCACCATTGCACTCTGTCCATCCAACAGGTTTCTTGATAGTATCGACGTGGAGGGCGTTGGTGACCTCGGGCTTCCTCAAGTAAGGTGTCAGGTGCACCAGATCCGGGGGCCAGTTCATGCCACAGCTAGGGTAGGTATCCGTGAGTCGCACATCGTACATGTTGACGCATGCATCTTTGCCATCACCCTTCTTGGTCAACCTGAGCATGTCAGACAAGATAGCTTCACACTCTCCATAGTCCACGTGGCCAACATCGGATGCCATTATCTTCTCACAGCTGCGCAAGTTTGCTTGCAGTTTCTTGTGGTTGTCGGAGTCCTTCTCAATGATGCCCTTTTGAAGAGCGTATGTGATATACGCAGGATATTGCTCGGCGGGAGATATCCAGCCATTGCCAATGAGGAGTCCTTTCAAACTCCAGGGGGTTGTAGGGTTCTTCTTGTTGCGATCGAGGATGGCTCTGGCGATGTAAGGAATGTGTTGTCCAGCATAGGACTCGCCTGCGATGTAGAGCTGTTTGGTTTAGCATGTTGGGCTACTTGGAAAGGGTAGGATTACTTACATCGTCATGATCGTACTGTGGGAAGAGAGCAAACCACTTCTCAAGAAAGTTAACGAATTGGTCGGCCATCTCCTTCAGCTCGTGTATGTACTCGTTAGTATCAACGGAACTGTAACCGGTGCCGACAGGGTTGTCGACGAATAGGAGATTGGCGAATTCGTTCCAGGAGCCATTGTTGTAGACCAGGTGGTCTTTATCCTTCAGTCGATAGGGGCCGATTTCCATCATAGAGCCATCTTCTGAACTACAACCTGGCCCTCCATTGATCCAAATAACGGTCCGTTGTTTATCGGCGATGTGCTGGTTCTCGAAATGCCAGAAAAATAAGTTTCCATGTGATTCGGGAGTGACTTCGATATGGCTGCAATGAACACGAACACGTCAGCAGGTGATGAGCACAGGGAGGAAACGGAATTGCTTACCCAGCATGCATCTTGACCTCGGGGCCGTCGGTAGGCAAACCCGGAAGGTCACGAACATAATAGTCGGCGGCCGCAGCTTTCGTTGTGGTCGCAGCGGGTTTGATGGCCAGAGCTGGCGCAAGGGAAAGGGAGAGTAGAGCAACCCATCGTCTCGGGGATGGTATCATGGATAACAGCGCCATGATGGGTAAGTTGCGGACGAAAGACGCCGCGGGCAAAGTTGAAGTGCACAGAAGTGAGAGAAAGTAGTCCGTCTGACGATAGATGAAGCAAGGTTAGGAAAACAAAAGATTGGAGGTCCTGCTCGACGACGACATGAAGAGCAAACAGAGTTGCGACTGGAATGGACAGCCCTGACAGATAAAGGGACAAGTTACATGGCTATCCAGGAGAGATGAGGTGGCCCCTCGGGACCCCGGGTTCTAGTGGTTTATAGTGGGGGCCAGGCTGTAGCTTCCGCCGTAGCATTAGGTAGTTCAATGGCACTGGAATACGCGGTAGGCGGGCGGCCAGCGGCTCATGTCTGAATGGAAATGGATCCATGCTGGTCGCAGCTGTGGCTTGGCGCTTTAATCTGGTTGCAATCCAACCTACGGAGCACCATGGAATTCTTCCATTCTTACCTAAAATGGAGCCTCACGGGTCCACAGACAACAGCCTCCAATTTGGTTCACTTTTACAGGGCCGAATCTCTAATTCAGCGGTTGCGTACTTGTAGCATTGTGTAGAGCGTACCTAGATTGGGCACAGCGGTATCAGCAAAGATGTGTGAAGTTAGTTGTCTTCTGTGCTCTTGTATGTCCTAACGTTAGTTGTATCAAGGTGGCGCTGTTCACGTTTCCTTCGGGTAATCAATAAGAAACGCTTCCCTTGAGAATAACTTGTATCAACAGATAGTCCAAGCTATCTATCTATCAGCGCAAGGCATACAGTCAAATAAGCCCGCAAGCGTTTAGAATCAATGCTATAAATAAAATAAAATATTCTGAATTCAGTAAATAGATAACTTGATAAGCTGGGGTTTCATCAATGGAATGAAACGGTGCCCACTGACGATCGCGGTATTGCTTCAAACTAAACTTGACCTAGGAATTTTCAAAACCCTCTCTGGTCCAGCCAATCAACGTCATCACCACATTCTCTTTTGTCCAGTCCCAATAACCCAAGTTAACCTGAACTTGGGCCACTATCAATATCAATATCAAAGGGAAAAAAACAATAGTTTGATATTCATCACCAGAACCTACCTAGTGTTTTACGCCGCACTGATACAAACTCAATATTTGCCCCTCACCAAGAAACAAAGAGAAGGAAAGAAAAAATGTCAGCCTCTGGCAAGACTTTCATTGTCGAGCATCTCGACCCAGAGCTTGGCCCCTGGTCAGAGCTCGAATACCTTGCCATTGCTCGCGAGACGCAGGCGACTCAGGGTTCTTTCATTCTCTCCAGTTTGCCTCCCATGTTCCAGGTTCCAACAGACCTGGCCAGCAACCCCGCCTTCACTGCTGAGCAGCGTGGTGTTGAGGAGCTTTATGCTGCCAACAAGTCCAAGGTTTGCCTGCTTGATCCTTCGGCCGCCAAGGATCTGTCTCCTGAGGATGGCGAGACCTTCGATGCCTTTCTGTTCGGAGGTATTCTTGGTATGTTTGTGAAAATCGATGCGGAAAAACCAAAACCGTAGTGGTCATTGCTGACGTTTCATGCTCAAACCACAGGCGATGATCCCCCTCGAGGTATGTGTTCACCATAAGATATAGGTCATTCATGTTGACTGACCGGATGCTGTAGACCGTACTTCGGAACTCCGAAAGAAGGGCTTTGAGGGTCGTAGACTTGGTCCCAAGCAGATGACCACAGACACAGCTGTCCGCGTTACTCGTATTGTTGTTCAAGACAAGGGTTTGTTACACTCGCATTGTACCCCTGCAACTCAGAGACTCACGATAGTCATTAGTGCCTCTCGACAAGGTCCCCTATCTGGATTTCCCCGAGCTCAAATTCAATGAGCATGAGAGCACCGAGATGCCCTTCCGTTATGTCAAGGATGAGGAGGGCAAGCCCATCATGCCCAAGGTTTGTGAATCCAGCCAATTCTGGTAATATGTACTGATACTCTGCTGTAGGGCATGGTTGAATTGATCCAAAAGGATGCCGATAAGGCTGTCAACGATCTCTTCTAAGCATAAAAGGTTGTCTAGAACTTTATCAATAAATATCCGATGTTATAGTTGGGTCTAACTTTGCCTTGGTGCTCAAATGCATGTGAACCACTGCCACCCTATACAACGGCGTGGAATGAATTGGTATCAGGATTAACAAACATGAGGTTCAAGAAATGAAAATGACATTTACCTGTTGTCAAAAGACTACCCGTAGAATAGTAAATATGTTCAAACATTGTTCAAAATTATATGGCTGTAAGTCTCAAATGAATTGGCTCTTGCTGAATATGATGCAAATAAGCGGAGATGCAACAAACGCGACGCCTGGATTATAACCGTCAACCCAACTGGTCGATCGACGACGAATTATACTTGCAAGCTATCAGTCACAATACCTAAAACGCGTATTAAGTCGATATGAGAAAAAAATCCTACGATGTTATCATACTTAACAAAATCTAGGTCATTGCTCAACCGGAAAATTCCTCAATGGCAACGATGCTTCTCCCAAAGCACAACTCGCGCTTCATCAGATCCATTACGCATCCTATTTTGCGGCTCCGATGATTTCAGTTGCGCCTCTCTTAAAGCTGTGCATGAAGAGTATGCTCGGAATAAGAAGCTGATTGAGTCGTTGGATGTTATGGTACTTCCACCAAAACGCATGGGAAGAGGATTCAAAACATTAAGAGAAGGTATGTCAAACCAACCTAGGGCAAATACTTCACATGAGACTGATGCGAGTTAGTGCCTTGCAAATTACTGGCAGAAGATCTGGGGTTGGAGATTCACCAGCGTGAGACTTTTACGAAGTGGGATGTAAGTTTAGGAAATATCTGATCCCTTATTATGAGTGAGTGACTGAAACTCTGAAGCTGCCCCAAGGAACGAACCTCGTGATAGCGGTATCATTCGGATTATTCGTACCGCCTAGGATATTGAAGTCAGCCAAATATGGTGGCCTCAATGTGCATCCCTCTCTGCTCCCAGAGTAAGTCTTAATCTATGTGTTTGAACCGAAAACCTGATAAGAGGCAGTCTCCGCGGACCTGCTCCAGTTCACCACGCAATACTAAAAGGTTATGAATACACCGGAGTCTCTCTACAAACTTTGGACGATAGGGAGTTTGACCATGGAACTGTGCTATCCCAAACCCCTAGTCCGGGGATATCAGTACCTCCCGGCAGCACTGTCCAAGAACTCACAAACCTCCTTGCACCAATTGGGGCGCAAATGCTGGTACAAGGGCTTCGAGACGGCGTATACGTGCCGCCGCGCCAGGACAAAAGTTGGAAAGGAGATGAGCTTGAAGAAGAGCGACTCAGCCATGCGCCTAAAGTCACAAAGGCTGGCGGCCATGTTAAATGGACAACATGGACAGCGGATGAAATTGTGCGGCGGGTACGAGTCCTTGGGTCTATATGGACACACGCGGCAAATAGGAAGGGAGAGACGAAGCGCCTGATTCTCCAAGATGCTGAGATGATATCATTGGAAGATGCGAGAAATGGTGGCGCAGAAGTACAATTTGTTGAAGGTTCTGAGCTGGGAGTGTTTAAAACTCTGGCATCGGACCAAGGTGATGGTAGTTGTGCTATCCGTACCTCAGACAACAATATGATACGAGTAAGGAGAATCAAGGAGGAGGGAAAGGCAGAAAAGGATGCGATGACTGTACTAATGAGCTATGCCATAAAGGACAAATAGATACTATCGGGGTACCCTTCAAATCATAGGTTCATGTTTATTAGTATTAGAACAAAGCTATACATCACTGCTGAAGCAACGTTCTTATTAGCAATCAGAGAATAAGTCATTTTGTTCGTCTTCGACTAGCCATATTTGGAGAATACTCCAAGGGTATCATTCAACTCTCTACTCCCTTCTTCACACCTTATCCCAACAACTCATGAAAGCCTTGTACGAATCCACTCTGCCCACTTGCAGAGATCTTCCATATGCTCCAACACTTTGCCCAAATCCGCCCTCGTAAGTTCCTTGCCCTTCATCTTCTTGTCCTCGTCGCGAGGAATAACGTTCTCCTCAGCGACCTCTACAACTCCGTCCTCAAGCACCTTCAGGGTGATATTCGCCGTTGAATCTCGGAAGGGGAAGACAACCTGGAAGTGAGGAATGGGATGAACCCATAGGGTGACGTCGAGCTTGACATCCTGAGTTGCGGAAGGGGTGTTCTCATCAGCCACAGAAGCAGATTTCATGAAGTCTGCTAACTCGTCCTTGGTAGTGACACTTGATTTTGGTGCCTGCACTGCAGCATTTCCTTGCTTGAGTAAAGGATCAACTTCCTTCGTTTCCGACCCGAAGCTGTTCTCCAGTAAGGTTGCAACAAAGGCATACTGCCGAAGGAAGGGAAGCATATTGATAAGCTGTTGTGGATGCGAGAAAGGAATTTCGGTCACCACCTGCGAGTATATCTGCTTATAGATATAGAGCGTGTTTTGGTGAGGTTTGATAACCGAGTTCTGATCTTTGTCATAGATACGGACATCACGCTTGCGAGAGATTGCCCGGAGCTCACTGGGATCCTGAGGACTTCCTGGAGGGATAGGGAAGAACAAACTGTCAAAGGTTGGTGGATATCCGTAGAGTTCTGGAACGGCAACGTTGGCAAACTCATACAACCGCGTGTAGTCGGTCTGTGGTAGGATGACAGGAGGATCAAAGGTGGCAGTGAACATAACCTGCGGCACTCTCGCTGTTGAGAGATCCGGCTGAAGCATCTCCATCCCGGCATTCTTGTTCTCTTCCGATTGTGGAAGCACAACATTGTTGGGTTCTTGCCAGTCCAGGTTTGCCTTCTTCGGATCCATTGAGGGCTCTGCCTTTACTATATCCTTGGAGATCCATTCCTCAGATACTCGCACAGGTATAGGCATCTGGTCCATATTCATGCCTTCTGTTGAGGCGCATCCGATAAGAAGTGACCACACCTGTTCTCGAGACGCAGCGAATGAAGCTAACTTGTCGTCCGTTGGCTGAATAAGGCGGAGAACTTTCCAGTATTGTAATGCTAGGCCTACTCGATCTCGTGAATGCATAACGGGGAAGCCATGCCGTGTGCACATTGCTGCGGTGGATAGTTCATTGTCCGATTTGGCGCTCATTCCGGGCTCTTCTCGAAGCTTGATAACGTCCCATTGATGTAGTCTTTCCAGGCTCAAATAGATGCCCGCCAATGCCTCGTGGCAATCAAGTCCCGGGATTATGCTGAGTTTATCCAAGAAGGCCAAGCGCTCCAAGTTGACGGAGAACCTGTCGAGGGTTTTTGTCAATGGGCTTTGATTAGGAAGAAGTTGCAGGTCTTTCAGGAGTATTGCGCTCGCTCGATCGACGTGCTTGGTGACCGAGGCAGCGGATTCTGGAAATGCCAACGAGATGCTTTCAACAATATTATTGTCTAAAGTGATATCCAGCTGAATGGCTGATCCTGCTATTACCAGCGTTCTTTGCTTTCGGCCGTCAGGCGCTGTATGGTCCTCAGAGAGGCAGTCGAGTCCTACCCGTTGCGCCAGACGCTCTAAGCCAGCCTCGCTCACAAGACCTTTCTTTCGCTACATCAAGTCAGTAAAAGAGCGAGGTACGCGACAAGAACTCCATACGTTTAAGGTTGCTATGATGGTTTCCAGCCGCTTAAGCTTGTCGTCCTCACTCGCAAGAGCACCCAGAGTGCCCAACCCACCCACGCCGACGTTATCGAGGTTCATGTCCAGGGCACCTGAGATAGCAAGAGCGCCCATCGCGGCAGCTGTAGAGGGACTGTCGAAGTTGAGAGGCGCATTGGACGCGTGAGCCATCATCGATGCAGCAGGCGACTTCTTAAACTGCTGAGGCGAAGATCGTGGCCCTCGAGGGGAGAAGACAGCGTGCGCAGGATTCGAAAAGGGCGTCGATACGGGGGGAGTCGCTGCAGCGAGTTGCGAAGGGGTACGGCCTTGCTGCGATGCGTGCTTCATAGCTGTCGGTGTCGCCATCGCGAATATGTCGATGCCCTCTTTGTGAGGGCGCGAAATGTATCGTATCTCGTATAGGTAGACGGAGGATAATGTCAAGACACGTTATATGTGTCGAATACACTGTAAATCTATTGATTTATGTCGTGACAGAAAACCAATGGGCAATGAGCTGAAGATTGAGAATGTTTGGATTTCCTTTGTTGAAAGACATGCATTGGATTGAAGCTTTGAGGGCCTAACTAATTCGACCTGGTTGTACTGTAGCTGCCCGCACGGCCCGGCCCCACCAAAGCCGGCTCGATAGTGGAGGTCTCAGGTACAGTTCCGTTCTGACAACGAGCTGTGTACCTAATGTATAATAATATATAGATAATTTTTATATAATACTACTAAGGGATTATATAAAATTATATAAACTAAATAGAGTTTATTATAATTTATATAAGATTATATAAAATACTTATAGAAAATAGGAAGTTGTCGGAACTTTTGCATGCCCACTGTACTGTACAGTAGGTAAGGTAGCGCTTGTAGGCTGGAAGCTGGAGCTCAAAGATTTGAGCGGATATTTTCCGACATCTGAAAGCACTTTTTGATTCACCAAACTTGGTTCAATATTCCGCCATGTCTTCTACTACTCGTGCTGTAGCTCAGGCAGCTGGCAATGCCGAACGTGCGGCTGCTACTAAGCTCAGGAACCAAGAACTTGGAAAACGCACTCTATATCTCCAGGTCTCGCGTGCACCTGTTAACTTCAATGAGAGACGCTCTATCTTGAGGGCACTTGAGCAGCATGGCCCAGTCGAGTTCTTCAAACTCATGCCGGTATGGCCATCTCCAGCCTGTATGGATGTTGTTGAGCACCCGCTGACTACGTTATGTTATAGGGCCAGGCCTCCCTGTTTGTGTCCGTGATGAAGAGTTGCGAAGGTGTCGCCAAAGCTGTATCGTCCAGCCCAATCAACGTCAATGTTCCTACATCTACCACAGAGCCTACCTCGTTTGTGCGGATGGAGGGTGTGACAGCACAATTCGAACGCCAGGAATCCTCAGAATCACAGAGCACCGAGTTTGTTGTCGATGTGACAGAGTCCCCCAAATATAAGCATCAAGGCAGCTCCAACTCACTTCTCAATCGAGTATGGCCAAAATTTGTTGAAAAAGATCATTCCTTTGCGTCGACAACTCTGCAGCATTCACTTCCCGACAGCATAGCAGCCGGAGGTTTGAGGCATTGGAACGTGGATTTTGGAAAAGAAGCGACAAAAGATTCCAAGATGGTTGAGAGATTGCAACTGCGGGATTGGATCCCAAGCAAGATAAAGGAATCGGCGAAAACACCAAAGAAGAGCGACCAATCCAAGACGGAGGAAGCAACAAATGATGAGCAACAAGTCCAGAGCATCTCGGACAGTTCATCCAACTGAGAGACGCGTAACACTTGCGAGCACCAAGACATTCCGACCTCAACTTCGGCTTAGGCGGCACTTGCGCAACACATCGTTAGCGTTCCCACCTTATTAACTCAGCCATGTCGATGAATCAGTTGTTTTTTTCTGGAACATGATGTAGATCATGGCTGATTATCGCAACATGCAGCGCACAAGAGGGAGACAACTCAGACAAGACAGACACAAGCCCACGTGAACATCGACGCACAGACAGGACATTGGACGGGATTTCCGAGCAGCCTTTTCTCGGGAGAATATCAATTAGCTGCCATGTTTGACTCGCTCATCAGGTTCTAACTTCTTGGGCTGGCATTAGTTCCAGTTCAATGCCAAGCATGAGGGTGACGTTAGGTCACAAAAAGGCACAGCAGACTCTCAAAAGGTTCGGACCAGGATCCCAGTCTGGTGTGGTCTGAAGTCTGAAATGCAGGGTCAAATTGAGATTGAGAGGGAGAAAGACCCTCAAATCAAGAAATTCGGGGCGGCCCACACCCCGGCAGATGAGCCACGATTCGACAAAGCCACGGAACTCTACGTCACTACGTAGCAGAGAGTCACGGACGGCAACTTGCGACGAGGATGCTATTCCACGATATAGCCTGGCTTGGCTTTGATCATGGCGGGATTCGGCACGCACGAGCACCATAACAAGGCTTAGTGATGACGTCTCACACAAATTAGACGTAGTATGCAACTGCAACTGCAACGCAACGCAACGCAACGCAACTGCAGCTGCACACTGTCGGTTCCTGGCATGCCATCATGACCTTGAAACGGGAAAACGAGGCCGCCCTTGCACGCTTTGCATGGCTATATATCTTGGCCCATCTTCGTCGGCTTACTTTGTAGTTTTCGTATTATCCCATCCCATCTGAGCAAGCGATATCATTTTATCTTAATATTTCTACAAGTCTTTACTTGGGCAGAAGCCATCCAGCACCACCACCTCTCTCCCATACACAACCATCACATCACAATGGGTCTCGGTCGATTTATTCACCATATTGGTGCCTTCTTTCTATTGGCAGCGACAGTGATGCTCGTAGTTGTGAGCATCACAGCTCCTGTGGTTAACGATATCGCCCTCCTCAAAGTCGAGAGCGGCAACTCTCGAGTTAACTTTGGAACCTTTGGATACTGCTTAACACGAGGCAATGGCGGGTAAGTGTCTCTTTACACACACTTGTGTACAAGTACATCGACTAACAGCCTCTTAGTGATAGCTGCACCAAGGCTCGCATTGGTTACGACCCTTCCGATGCCATCCCCGGAACCAACTTCTCCGAAGCTGGCTCAGGCGCTGCAAAGGCCTTGACCTATGTTATGGTGCTGCACCCTGTCGGTGCTGGACTCTGCTTCATTGCTTTCCTTCTGGCTCTCGGCGCTGGCGTGGTTGGCTCTCTCATGTCCACGCTTGTCTCTCTCCTCGCCTTCTTCGTTACCATCGTTGCTCTGGCTTGTGACTTTGCCGGCCTCTCCATTGTTCGACGACGAATCAACCGCGACACTTCTGCCAGTGCCAGCTGGTCTGTCGGTGTCTGGCTTGTCCTCGCTGCCGCCATCCTTTCTCTTATCGGTACCATTGCCGTCTTTGTCTCATGCTGCTCTGGCCGTCGCCGCCGCAACCGTGAGAGCAAGAAGATGGCCACCTACACCAGCTCTCCTACCCGCTACTAAACAACTTATCCGCATACGCGGCAATTTTGAACGAAACGCGCTAGTATTTACTTCTGGTCAGAAAGAGGTGGACTAATTACGACGATTGGAATATACCATTACCCCGAATGTGCTTTTACATGATATAACGATTTATTATCCGGACAGACTCTAGAGAGAGACGATACCAGCGTGGCGCACGTTACTTGAACATTTCACATTTGTATTTATTCAAACTTAATAAACACACACATATATAACTACCTGCCTACATCATTGCCCTGTTTGTGCTCCAAGTGATGTAACTATAGTGCCTTGTTCACTAATCAACCAAGCGCGACACATTGACACCATCCCACAACGGCAGAATGAACGTCTCGAGCCGAGGACTCTGAACCGCCAAGTCATTGAACTCGCGCACGGCCAAGACATTCTTCAATTGATCCCCTTGAAGCTCGTCATCACCAAGCGCTTTGTCGTCGGCGACCAAGCCCCTGCGCAGCACATTATCCGAGACGATGAGGGCGCCTGGACGAAGGACTCTATTTGAGCTATCGGGCTTGGACAGCTCGAGAAGCTGTTTCAAATATCCCGGGTAGCCTGTCTTATCGGCATCGATAAAAACAAGGTCATAAGGCTCACTGGGGTTGAGCTTGGGTAGACTGATACAAGGTTAAAACATTGTGGACTAAGGTATATATCTCTGAAGGACTCACGACTCGGATGCAGGACCAACGATTATCTCTACATTGTTGGTGTTGTTTTCTTTGAATGCCTTCTTAGACAATTCAGCGTACTCAGGCTCGAATTCTAAACCTGTTACAAAGCCATTTGGACCGACAGCATCAGCCCAGACGAGGGCCGAGAAGCCAACGTAGACACCGATTTCAAGAACTATTCCAATCATTAGTGTCCTTTCTCTTGATTAATTCAACAAACCCAGGTGCCTTCGTCGTGGTGTAAGCCAGTCACTATGCGTACCTCTCTTGGTACCAGTAGACTTTGCAAGAAAGGTATTATACTGAGACTGAAAGACAGAGCTCATATAATACGAATCCTCACGATTAGCAGAGATGTCTGCATGGTAGTCGCTAATATACTTTGGCAACGGCGTCGAGTGCTGTTCGGCGTAGGTGGTAACCTTTTGGCCCAGCTGAGGCGAACTGTAAAGAGGAATATCGTTGTCCTTCATGTTGAAATCTTGAGTGTGAAGTGTATTAAATCTTCTGACTTGATTGATAACGACAATAACTAAAGCCAAGAGTCGTTGTTTATATATGTATTCCAGCTGTTGATCTTGCCATGTTCCCCTCCATGTTCCCCTCCGTTCTCGGCCCACCAATAGAGGCACATGTGCATTGAGCGTTCGGCATTGTAGCTCGGAGTTAAATTTACGTACGGGACAGCCATCGACTCGTAAAAGGCCTAAAAGTAACAGCAACGGGAATGGCAAAAGGCAAAATGAAGCTTGCCAATGATGCCATTGGGTCGGCACCAGAAAGAGACGAATAACAGGCAACCCACCAATAATGGGAGACACGTCAGCTGGAAATGACATGACAAGATGTCGGCTTTATAAGTGCCTGTCCGATGCTTATTCCGATCAAATCCCCGCTACGGGACGGGCAATTGAAGCTATTCACAAAAGTCCCAAGTACTATCATTTCACAGCTGTATACGTTGCTATGATCTTGTAAATGAAAGTACAAACAAAAAGAGTGGACGATCTATTGGAGTGACTGTCTATCTGGCTGCATATACACCCCAACCACAACATCATTAAATGCCCCCTTTCCAATGATCTCGCATACAAAACATTCTTTTCTTGCTTCCCAGTCTACCCATGCCTTGCTTGGTGCTCGGCTCAACCGACTCGTTATACGAGTATTAGCCTCAAGACTACAGGAGCATCATGCTGATAAAACCAGCAAAGACAGCAGTGCCGACAGAGACAGCAACGTAGTTGGCTCCTGATTTGGAGACTGTGACAGGAACAGGGACATTTCCATAACCAGCCTCGTGCTTGACAACCTCAGGTTTAGCAGGGACAGGAGCGGGAGCGGGCACGGGCTTGACCTCCTCATGCTTCTTCTGTTCAGGCTGAGGATAAGCGGGAGCAGGAGCAGGGACAGGGGCGGGCTTGTGCTGTCCATAGTTGTGCTCAGGCTGCTGCCCGTGAGGAGCAGGGACAGGAGCAGGCATAGGCTTCGTTTCCTCATACTTCTTCTGCTCAGGCTGGTAATGACCGGGAGCTGGCTTGGGCTGTCCGTAGTGGTGTTCGGGCTGCTGAGGAGCAGGAGCAGGGGCCGGAGCTGGTGTCACGCCCTGGTGGGTGTTGCAACCTCCTTCGCAGGCGACATCTGGCTTCTCGTAGTGAACCTTGGGGGACTCAGGCTTAGGCTGCTCCTGCTTGTGGTGCTGGACCTTGTCGCAGGGGTTCTCTCCATGTTTGTGCTGTCCAGCCTGTTTGCAAATGTCTACCTCCTTGTGCTCATGCTTGGGGGCCTCAGGCTTAGGTTGCTCGTACTTGGGGTGTTGGACCTTTTCGCAAGGGTTCTCTCCATGCTTGTGCTGTCCAGACTGCTTGCAAATGTCTACCTCCTTATGCTCATGCTTGGGGGCCTCGGGCTTAGGCTGCTCGTACTTGGGGTACTGGACCTTGTCGCAGGAATTCTCTCCATGCTTGTGTTGTCCGGCCTGCTTGCAAATGTCTACCTCCTTGTGCTCGTGCTTGGGCTTCTCGACGACGACAACCTTGGGCTTCTCCTTGGGGTACTCATGCTTGGGCTTCTCGACAACGACAGGCTTCTCGATGACAACAATCTTGGGACCCTCCTTCTTGTAGGTCTCCTCGGGCCTGGGGGCCTTGGTCTCCTTGGGGACGATGATGGTACGGTCTCCGTAGGTGTAGGTCTTGGCATTGTAGTACTTGCCCTTGGTCTTCTTAGGGGCAGCCTCGCTGGTAGTGGTCACCTTTTCGTACTTTTCCTCCTCGGCGTTCTCCTGCTCGTGGTTCTTGCAGTGCCAGCAGCCAGGCTGAGCCCACTTGCCGTTGCACTTGTTGCAAGGCTTGCGATCGCACCTGTCGCCGTAGCAGTCCGGGCCGAGCTTGGGCTCGTGGGTGATGTAAGATGTATGATGGTACACCTTGGGTTCGTGGGTGAAATCATACTTCTTGCTCTCGTAGCGATGGCCACGGTGGTTGTAGTGCGTGGGGTAAGACGTGACAATAGGGTCATGGGGATAATGATCGTCGTAGTGGTGCTTCTCCTCCTTCTCCTCTTCTTCCTCCTCCTCCTCAGCCTCGATCTCCTTCAACTCCTTCTTCAACTCCTTCAACTTCTTCTTCTCCTCGGCCTCGGCAGAAGTGTAAACCTTGGATTTGACATCTCCCTTGGAGCCTTTGATGACGAGCTCCACGAGCTCATTGTCGCCCTTCTTCTCAATCTTATCAGTGACGGCCTTGTTAACTTCCTTGCCGTGCTTTTCACCAATGTCAACCTTGACGTCGGGGCCGGAAGCTTCCCTCTTGACAATGGCTTGGGACTCGCTCTGCCAGTTCAAACGGTGGGCTTGAGCAAGGCCGTTGGCGAGGGCCAAAACGGCCAAGGTGTTGTATTTCATGGCGAAGGTAAAGATAAAGGTAAAGTTAAAAGGTTGAAGCGAAGTGAGATTGTGTACAAATGATTGGCTAAATGCAATTGAAGAACTCTCTCTCTTGACTCTGCTGGTTCTCAGAGGAAGCTAAAGAACACTTGAGCAGATTGAAGATCCGAGACAAAGTCCATGCTTTATACTTGACTTTTCTTCACATGCTGAATCAATGATCCGTCGGAATCGCGAGAGGAACCGTCATTGAGTTGCTCATCTGTAGATGTTACCCCGAGAAAGGCGTGAGGGGGATGCCCATTGCCCTGGAGACGGGACGCCAATTCATCACGAGGTTGCCTCAGGGTTTTTTCCCTCCTATGATCAAGCCAATGCGACTATTTCCCCGAGATAACACGATAGGGGACTCCGTGTGCGCTCAAGACAAGACGCCATCACGCCATGAATTTGCCTCCAATTGCATTTTCTCCAATGATCGAGTATACCCTGGGACAATAACCGCACATGAACTGGTCAGGGAAACCTACTCGTAAACAAACTGCACACGGCATAACGGGGTAATCCGTCCGAAGATGTGTAAACGCTGTGGCCATGATAGCAAGCGTATGACTCCCAATGTGGTCTTTGAGGGGTACACGCCAATGAGAGACATTGTGTTGTGAAATGATGCTGATTTCCAATTCCAATTGCTGTTTCGATGCTACCGCTGAACAACCGAATATTGCGCCTGCCAGCCTCGTGACAGATAAAGTCGTCTATCAACTTGCACAATCTCGACCGCCTTCTTTTATTTCGCAATATCTCCCATTCTCTTTCTTTCCCAAGACAGTCTTAACCTAACGCCCTTGATACCAGTAGAGCAAGTCGAACCCACAGTAGTCATTCTACCCTTTCTTCTTCATCCCATTCCTATTCCTCCGGGACGCCGGAAAATAGCCCAAAGCGCATTCGATGACTCTGGAAGTAAATCAGTATAAGTACCAGGGGAAAGTCTCTGCTCTATAAATAAATGCACTTGGTGCAGGCTGACAAGAGCAAGAGGAGTGGCATAACATACAAAAGGTAGCTTGGGGATGACAACTCCCAAGACAGCGAGCAGGTTGATAGTAAAAAAAGTCAAGTCGTAATGTGTATAGTGGGTGCTGACAAGGAAAAGTGCGATCGGGACACTAAGCAGAAACTTCTTGGTGGGCGTATACTGTGCCCCATTATCGATCTGCTCCCACATGTTGAGGTTGTCGAATGCACCACTGTTGAAGTCAAAGGGAACACCCCGGACATGGTGAAACATGATATACGAGCCAAACATGTAGGACATGTTGGTAAGAGTCCATGAGGTCTCCTGCGAGACACCAGGAATGGCGTCGAATATGATCTTGGCACTGAGAATCAGGACAAGGTGGATGGTCCAGGCACCTGTAAAAGGAGAATTTCACATCAGCGGGTGACTCTTTAAGAGATCATGGTATATCTGCAGCTGCGCAGAGATAGGGTGCCAAATATACCTTTAGCGTTTGTCCAGTTGGCGTTGAGGTTAGGCAAAGAAGCCTGATCACTGATCTGCTCCAGAGTCTCAGGAGGCTCATGGTAGACCTGGAGAATACTACTAGACCTCCTTCTTCGGGCTCCGGCCGCTCCTTCTGTGTTTCGCTCAGGCATGTTGAGATAAATGCTGCCCCGGCGCGGAGGCTTGTTCGCCGCGTCGTAGGAGACGGTGCGCTGGAGTAGGATTGGAGAAGACAGCTTGGCGGTATTGACGGGGGTGAGGGTGCGGAAAGCGTGGATCGAGCGGGAGGGAGGATCGGCAGAGGCCAAAAGGACGCTCGAGAATTGCGATGTCGATGGAAGATGATATTTCTGCTCGCTGCGAGTCAAAAGATGAGCAGTGAATAGCTGCAGAGGCTGCCCCTAATGATGTCACGGAGATAGCGTCCGGGGGCAAATGCGAGGCCAATGCAAGGGCAAAAGAGAACGAATTTGTTGTATGTTTGATGCTGAATAACGAAAACGGGAGTGGTCAGTCAGACGTGACAATGGGAAAAGTATGAAGAATGCGGATTGTAGAATGTAGAATGGATGTATGTAGATAGAGAGTTATCAAGAGAGAATGGATAATGGAAGGACTGGACGAGATGAGAGGGGATGTCCCCGTGTGATGGATGGGACAAGACAGGACAGGACAGGGAGGAGCCACTCTCACGAGAAAGGAGCCAGTGGTCCAAGCCAGCAAGCCTATCAGCCAACGATAGGAAAGGGACACGCAATGCAACTAGAACGGCCTCAGCAGGGTAGGTCGGAATAGACGGGACGAGTGGGGTCTTTTGCTGAAATTAGTGATCGTGCAGCAGTAGGGTCGCTGGAGCATGGTTAGTCCGGGGCATTTCTATTCAGGGGACCTCCAACAACTCAGGTACGGGACGGGCCCGACCTGATTTCTTCAGGGGGAACTTTAGGGGACCTTACCTTTGCAGTATGCGAGTCCCGTGATGACTATCGGAGCCAACGGTGCTGCGATCAGAGCAGGGATTCGGTCTTCTTCAGCTCCGTAGAAGGCAGAGGATGCCGAAAATTGGCCAGAACAAGGCTAGTTATGGCAGGGGAGTTGAGAGTAACCTGCGACGCCAAGGATATCTAGAGCAGTCTGGATGGCTTTTTATATAGGTACACGTGATCGGTTTGCTGTTGCAACAGGCGATGGTACAGGATCGTATCAGGAGTGTAGGGTACGTGAATAAGACAAGGGGCTTGGGTGTTTTGTTTGATATGTGTGTCGAGACAATCACTTGCTGTTTTGTATAAAAACAATGTTGATAAATGAATTATGCGACGCAGACAAGCAAATGCTAACGAGATCTAGTAAAGATTGGGTTAAGATTTTGCTGCGAGATTGCAGTGCGATTTATAGAATCTCTGTCCTACCCGAGATGAGAATGGGAATAATCCATGGCAGCCCGGAGATGGCGTGGAATGACCTGTCGGGGCTACCAAAGAGGCAAAGTCCATATGGCTCCAGCTCTGACCGACTAGTCGTCCGTCTCCTCTGATTTTGTCTACGACTGTGAGCCAGAAACAGAAGACAAGACGTCTGATTCAGACCCACGATATTTCCAACAGCGCGTGGGAACACGTATAAATCGGCTGACATCAGACGTCTCCCAAAGCATCCAATTGGAGACTGCCCGACTTCGATACCGGACATCAAACAGAGGTTGCCTTAGTCAGCAATTTACCTAAGGAGCTGGATAATCTTCGGGCGCAAATGCTGCAGCAAGGAATTTAGACACCGACCTTCCCCTGCAGGCCCACCCCCCTGATTGGCCAGCTGCGGAATTTTTCCCAGGCTTGGGCTGTGAACTTATTGATATCATCACAGCTTTCATTTCGCATCTCCCTGGCAGGGTCAAATAACCTCATCGCGCTTCGCTTGAACCAAATATTGACTTCTGACCGTTGTGCGCTCATCAGCACTCATAGATCTGGAATACTGTCATTGTTCATTGATTAGCTTTCTTTAAAGGTCATACACAAACTCTACACTCCAACTCATAGGTACGTTCATACGTGTATTCTCATCTCAAGGCCCCTAGCTGTTATCGAGTCGATACAGGCTGTAGATGACTGAACTCATCACGATACCTTTTGGTGGGACCTTGACTGGAATACATACAAACCTTTTATCGAACAATGTTGATTAGATTCTCAACCAGGATCGTCGCAGAAAATCCTGACCGAGCCAAGTGGCTTTGATCACTAGTGAACTGGATTCTCTTTATTGAGATTTGATGCGCCAAATTTGGAGCTCTGCATACATCAACATAAAAACAAAATATCAGGCACACTGAGGGTCATTCACTTTATCTCAACGAAACGATAACACTTGCTATTTGCTTCAATACGTCCAGGCATGGCGACCGAAGAATATGAGCCTGGTGATATCATCTACCTATCCAGCAGTGATGAACGCGAGGCAGCTAGAAAAAAGAGACCCCTCGAAGACGCTTCTAGGTCCAAGTCTCCTGATGGAGATGCTCCCTTAGCACCCCGGCCAAAGCGCCTAAGGACTGGTGCACCTCCGACATATGCTCAAGATAGCGAAGACTCATCAGACGAAGAAGAGAAAGGCACGAGGAAATCCTCAACCAAACAGAACACGTCTGGTAACTCGGCACCGAAAGGCTCAGATGATCTTCCCGATTTCAAGCATCTAGATTTGAGCTTCAAAATGCCCAAACTTGCTGAGAAGAACGGTGGATCCTGGCTAAAACGATTCAAGGACTGGGTCAAAGAATTTTATGCGGTCAATTCGGAAATATGCCAAGCTATCACTCCGGTGCTAGCCGAGTCAGCTTATAGTCAGTATATCGATCAACATGCCGGAGTCAAGCCCAAGAAGAGAAAGAACGCAAAGCAGGTTGCAAAGGAGCTTGAAAGCACAGGCGAACTTGAAGCTCTTCTCCGAACTCTCCAGTCTTCATATGCTTCTGGACGTAACCAGTCCACTTTGGATACCTGGGTGAAGAGGGCGCCGCAAAAGGAACCAGTTCACAAAGGAAAACGCTCCCGCGGTTCTAGTGTCAGCGAGGGAGAGATTGACGAAACGAACGAGAATGAGTCCGATAGCGAAGCTGAGTACGAGCCGACCCTAAACAAAGGCGAGAGGACAGGAGAAGACGCCATAGAGGGAACATCATCGGCCACAAATGCTCCGGCAAATGGCGACGCGGCATCTCATCAGGATCTGCCACCTATCGATACTCACAGGAATGTCCCTACTGGGAATGATGCGTTGGAACAACAACGCAGGTACTTCCCCTCAGCCAACGATCCTGCCCAGATGTGTCTTCTTTGCGGGCTCAACACACATCTGGCAATCAGTTGCCCAACACTTATCTGCTCGTCATGTGGAAGTTTGGAACACTCAGATATATGTTGTCCTCAAAGGGAAAGATGCAACAAATGCCGTCAACTTGGCCACCAAGCAAGTCAGTGCACTGAGAAGCTGGCACTGACCAAGGAAGAAGGCCTCGCTTGCGTTTTCTGCAGCTCAAAGGATCATCTTGAGGAGCAGTGCACACAAGTGTGGCGATCGTTTCATCCAGATGCATCCACTGTGAGGAAAGTTGCGTTCATTCCTGCATCATGTTCCATGTGTGGGAGTGATAGACACTTCTCCTCTGATTGCAATTCCCAACGCGGCACTCTGTCCAACCCGACATGGTCCGTGAAAAACCGCGATCAGTACATAGACCCCGACTGTGGCATGGCGGCGATCGAGGAAGCAACAGTGGGACAGCAGAACGCGAAAGCCACAAAGGGCCCCGATCTTAGGATCCGAGGCCACGCTGCGAGAACGACAAACGTCCATTACTCAGAGAGTGACGACTCAGAAGTAGAGTTTCTGGGCCACAAACGCGTTCAGAAGCCAGCGATCGGACAGATTCGGATGGCGAGCAACCTCCAGATGCCAAATATGCAGAACGGCAGGTCGAGAGGGAACAACAGACACAACGGCGCACCAAGCCAGCCCCCCCTCCCTCCTGGTCCT
Organism: Fusarium sp. PT; assembly: GCA_021020635.1. Classification (NCBI taxonomy): domain Eukaryota; kingdom Fungi; phylum Ascomycota; class Sordariomycetes; order Hypocreales; family Nectriaceae; genus Fusarium; species Fusarium sp. PT. The sequence goes on from JAHMRZ010000001.1 coordinate 1,661,113, forward strand.
CCTCCATCTGGACCGCCACCTATGCGAGGTTCGTTTCGACATCCTCCTCCAGGTGCTCCATCCGGACCATCTTCATCGCTCCCGAGAAAGCCCCCTGCACAAGACTACAGGAACGTCCCCCCGCCACATCAACAAGGCTCACAAGGACCGGGGAGGTCGTACGGGAACAACGCGCCTCAGGGCCACAAGCCTAGAGGGGGTGGGCGTGGCGGTCGTGGTGGACGAGGAGGTCGTGGACGCGGCAGGGGGAGGGGCAAATAGAGAGCTCCTGGTTTGAATAGGGCACTAGGGCAAACTTATCGGTTGGTGTAAGGCCAGAGTAGATGTAGCATTGGGATACCTCGGAGCTGAAGGTGCTATGTGAACTGGTTGGTGCACAAGAGCCGAGCTGTATGCGCTGAGCGGGACTTGTCTAGACTTGGCGAAGGGTTTGTAGACTTTGATACCCACCTGCTTGCTAAACAATCCATATAATTTTGATTCGAATTGTTTGAAACGAGACGGGACTTGATAGAATCGAATTGTTGTTTCAAGACACGGGTGACGTTTACAGCGAGTGATGACTCTGAATGAGACATGCCAACGGTAATTCGTATAAGTTGAAATGCCTGGAACTATTGGTCGAGTTGCGTAGGTATGTATACTCTGCTGGCAGAAAATGTTGCTGGCAAGGGTCACGCGGGGAGGTCAGACATTGATCATAGCTTAGACTACACAACCTCCTCGCTTCGAATAAAAGCATTTGCCTCAGTCAAACTACGCGAATCTTACAAGATAGGATGCAACTTGCTTATCTCATCGGAGGTGACCGAATGTAAGGGACAAGATGTACATATTTCGAAAGAACGATGCCCGTTGAATGACGACCTCTTAAGATAAAGTGACGAGAGGGTCTTCGTGTGACAAAGTCTCGCGAGACTGCAGCATCACATCCGGGAGAGACACTAACAGCCAGTGCATTAATTCTTGTAGTGTTTAGTGCGGTTACGGAGCCACAGCCACGAGATGTTTGGTTGAACGGCAGAGGCGTCCTGCAGCAAGGACTAGGGACTAGGGGAGAGTCAGAGGACCCGATCAAACTGGGCTGTAGCAAGAGAAGCTTAATGGAGATGCATGTTTTAGGGTTGAGGCTTTTTCATCCTCTTAGTCTTCAAGGTTGTGCCCAACAAGGATGCGATGCGACGGGATGGCAGGGGACGAATGTGGACGAATGGAGACGAATGGATGCCATGTTAGCGTGGAGATGTGCTGTATGCATGGTGTCTTTGTGTCGCGCATTTGCGTCCAGGCTGCGAGGGGAACGTGGTTGATTTGTCCTGGTTGGAGTGAGTCTAAGGTAGACGAGTTTCGACGATAGACAGATGATGTCCTGTAGAGCTCTAGTTTGCTCTCAAGATGCCAGATTCAGTCATGCTAGACCCTTAGAATTCCCAAAACAAGATGCTGACTCTTCTAGTCCACAGAAGAGAGCATACTTCTACTGTTCGTCCCGTCCCGCGCTGAGGATGACTCGAGGAGTCGAGGTGCGGTTGACTTACACCACGGGTGTAGTCGAGAGTCGCAAAGAAGCGGCCTATCACAGCGCGACAGACGCCGTTGAAACAACGCGACTACCGCGTTCATGGACACGGAAACGATTGGCTGAAGGGATATATGCAGGTTTGCAACGTGGGAGGGCGACATCTCCACACGATGGAGAAGCGCTATCGATAAACATCCAATGGATAGAGGTACATGGAAGATACTTGGGGAGAGGGGCCCGGGAGGCCTGAGCCGAAAGATCTACAGGGCATTGGTAGTGGAGAAGAGGAGGGTCAGTCTAGGTCAATGTCAGTGGCGAGTCTGCAGCTGATGTCACGATTGGTCGTCGATCTCGAGGCCCTCCAAGTAGACACTAAGTAAACATCAAGTACCTCGCCGTGGATCCCCCTCGCGGCAGATCTGCATTGACAAGGATAGACGCAGAAACATCCACGGCGAGCCAACCAATCATGACACAAGCGCAACGCGTCTCTGGTCAAACGCGCACAGAAATAAAAAAAAGAGAGTCTCCACGATCTAGTCTAGACAGGCCAAGGGTTCAAGTTCTGAGTCACCGACAGCCAGTCGTTGTTGGCAGATGGTGGTCATCTCGCGAATAGCACCTAATGCACGAACCTGCAGACGAGCTAGAGCAGGAGTACGGAGTACGGACTACGGGCTACGGGGGGCGCAAAGAGGGAGTCATTGCAGAAGCGAAAGAGAATTCCCATTTTATTTCGCATCAGAGAGGGCGAAAAAAAAAGAACGAGGCTGATCTTGGTCTTGGTGCTGTGGTTGATAGATATATCTCGGCCTTGGACCCGGCCCTCGGGGGCTGGCCTGACCTAGATCCTTTGTCATTTTGATATATCTCTACTGTAACTGAATAACTCTATCTGATCTATTATACCAATATCCTCGAACATTATATTCTTATTTACCAGCATTGTCTCAGTGAGACCAGACCCTATCATATCGACTTACAACAAAGACTTGACAACTCAACTCACCTCTACTCGTTCATCAACACTCATATCACCGCCGTTTCCATCATCATCTCACTTAAACCAACACCTAAAACATAAAAATAGTATCTACCACGATACACCCAGCAACTACTTCTCCAGAGGCCAAAGCCCTCCGCGACATGCGATTACAATGGCCTCCTCAACAGAACAACTCTTCCTCGCCGTCTTAAGAAGCGAGCACATCAAGGACGCTCTCCTCCCTCATCTCTCAACCACAGACCTCTGCAACATCCGCCAGTCTTCGTCCGCCTGCTGCAACCTCCTCACAAAGCGTCTCTTCACACGCATCCACGTCTCGTTCTCCGCCTCAACATTCACAAAGTCAGCCCGAGTTGCTGCTCTCGCTCGCATTGGCCATCATGTCGAGCATCTCACCTTTTACTTCCCTCACTCTGATGCTACTTTCCTTCCTCCTCTTGTCCATCCTGTCTCTGGCAATGAGATATGTTTTCTGTACACCCCTCACACAAGCATGGGCTCTGTGCTCTCGCGGCCAAAGTACGCCAATGCTGAGCTTGGTGATATCCTCACGCAGCAATACCCTCCTTTGTTCCATGCTGCAACCAATGTTCCCAGTTTCATCAACGCCATGCGTAACTTCACTAATATGCGCCATCTGACTATTCGATGTCCTGGACAAGACCCCAGAGAGCGATATCGTCGTGACATTGTCGACTATGCTCTCATCAGCCTTCGCATCTCACTAGAGCGTGCCCCCCTGGAGAAACTTCACAAGCTCTCTCTTTCTCAACTACACCCCGCAGCCTTCAACTACCTCCGTCACGTCAATGGCTTCGGAACAGTTCCCTCAGCCGGACGACGATGGCGACAAATCAACAGGCTCTCCATCTCGGTAGACGCCTGGGACTTTTACGGCACAGCACCTGGCCGTGACCACCTAAAGATCATGGATGAGTACATCCGCAACTTGGCTCCCAACCTCGACAAGTTTGCCTTTACATGGCTTGGCCGAAAAGGACCTTGCCCAGTTGCTCTGGCTGCTGATCCTCTATTTGCACCGCCCCGTGCCTCGAGGAAGCTTTTCCACGAGGTCACCTCTCCCATGTCCCCGTTGCCCGAAACCCCTGGAAAGGGCGCCATCTACTTCCCCAAGCTGCGATATCTTCAAGTTCGTAACGCTGTCATGAACGCCCCCCAGCTCAGCCATCTGATCAACTCGCACCGCCCAACAGTCAAAGAGTTTGACTTTGAGAGCGTTGTTCTCTCCGATAACGGGAACTGGGACGACGTCCTTGCGCCCATTGACACTGACGATGCTTGGTCTCGCAGCAACAGCATGGCGGCTCCGTCCGAGTATAGTCTTGTCACAAGCCCCAGCTCTGAGCATCTTCCTAGCCCAAGTGCTGCCGTGACTGCTGCTAGTCGCGAGCTCTTGGACATGGATCTCGGTGGCTTCCCCTTTGGCGATATTGAAAACGAAGTCATTGATTCTTTCCCAACAGAGGAGATCACTATCAACGACGAGACACTTGCTCCCATGTATGAGTCGGATGCAGGCTTCAGCACAAAACTCAGAAAGAAGCGCTCTCGTCGTCGCAGAAGAAAACATCGCAGCAGTGACGATGATGCCCCAGAAACACCCTCTCCCTCCCCTAAATCCTCTCTGCGCTCTCTATCACACCGTCACAAACCCTCTCGCCCCAGACTCCAGACTTCCATGGAGGAAGAATCCCTCCGCCCTCGTACCCCCGTCCCTAACATCTCTGCCCCTCGCCTGATCAGCGATCCCCAGCCCGTTCTCCTCCAGCCTACCACCTACGACCCCACAAGAAGAAAGAGTACCAGCCGCGATCCAAACGAGGGTATATCCCCCGTTCAACGCAACATAGAACAAGAAGAGGCGCACCGTCTTCTCGCAGAGGACGCCGCCGCGAGGGTGAGCGCCCTGCAAAAGGCCAAAGCCGCCGTGCTATCCAAGTTAAGCCGTGAGTTCTGCCACAGCAAGAAGCCTCGTGTGGGCGATGCGAACGCGTGCCGCTTCCTGGCTGGCCGGGACCTCGGTACGGCGTTTGGGCCTGGTATGGTGATGGAGGATCGCCGAGCCCTCGAGAGTCGCAGTGTGCTGGTGCCTCTCATGTTCAGCCGCGCATGAGGGACGAATAAGATGATGTGTATGAGATATGATTGAAAAGATAAAGAGAGCTCTTGGAGAGAGTGGTATGACCTTGTAATGAGATATGATATCATGTCCTTCGTTTCTTCATGTATTTTACTATCGACATTCTTTCCAAGAAACACGAATGTTATTATGAGCAATATGGAGTCCCCTGTAATAGAACGTGCCTGTGATTATGTACTCTCCTTGGTGATTTGCTCCATGGCCTTGACGTACTCCGACACTTCTTTCAGTCCTGTCAACGTCAAATCCCTCCTCCGTCCCTCGATGATGACTGTAGGCACAGCATCGATGTCCATTCCCACACTTCTAATCATCTCCTTGGTTTCTCTCTCACCTTCCTTTCTGTCCTCAACCAAACTCTTCGCCTGCTTCTCGTCTAACCCAGCTTCAAGACATGCCTCAACGAGCATATCGTCAGCGCCAGGATGCTTCCCCTCGGCAAAGTACAGTTTAAAAATAGCATCTACGAGCTTATTTGCTGCCTCTCCACCGTGGGACTCCTGAACCTGTTGAATAACTCGATGCGCTGGGAATGAGTTGCCAGTCGGCCCCTCAAAAGCAATGGGAGCATTCAGTGGCTGAGCGAGCGAAAGCATGTGCTCCTCAAAGAGTTTTTGAGCTTCTTTGTTGCCGTTGTGCTTTTCCTGTAAGGCGTATGCAGCACGGTCTGGGATGGTCTCAGAACGGTTGGGGTTTGGCTGGTAAGGCGAGAACTGGAGAGTGAAGGAGATGGAGGATGAGGAGGGTGAGGAGCGAAACTTAGTTAGAGCTTCATCAAGTCTGGATAGCTATTGTGTTAACGTTGGTCCGTTTAATCGAGTTTGAGTAAGTGAAGGCGAAATATATACCTCTTCTTTCCAATGTATGTCCTAAAAAGTGGTCAGCCAGATACCCTTATTACTATTGAGACAAGAAATCATACCAAGGACAGATGGTGTCCATGACCAAAGTAACCTGAGATTCATACATGGCGTCTTTACTACTGATAAATCAAAGAATTCTCTGTCCAAAGCTCATTAAAAATTGACGACACCTGAATAGAGGTAGTTAAATGCGGGGGAGTCGAGGATCTACATCGGGCGTGCGGATCCGTGACGCAACTTCACCCATCAACACCAAAGAATCTCCACGTATAACTCACACACACATAAGTAAACCGTTCACATGAAGCAGCAAAAGGAGTTGAAACTGGGGTATCTCCAAATGTGAATTATATCTCGCTGTACTTAGTCAAACGTCATCTTGGAACCCGTGTGCTTCACAACCGCACCCGTCAATCTCGCAACAGCAATGTCCTCTGACACCTTGAGCGGCTTCTCGCCCGCGTCCTTCTTCTCCAGCGATCCGCCGTCGGTCTGGTCGTTTCTGCGCGCCGGAGGTCGGCCCCGTGGGTTGCTGTCCTTGTCGGCGACTGGCTTGGCCTTGCCGAATCGCTTCTTGTATCGCGCTTGGTCGTCCTCAGCCAGCTCTATCTTGAGCTCGCGACCCAGCATTCGGTTCACCCACCACTTGCGCGTCTTGAACTGCTTCTCCTGAGACTTGTCCTTGTCCTCGTCGTCCTTAAAGTCCTCTTCCGTCTCGATCTCTTCCTTGATCTTGACGAAACCCTTGACGGCCCACGCAGCGGCTTCGGGCTCCTTGAACTTGACCCAGCCGAAACCCTTGCACTTGCCTGTGTCCTCAAACGTAGCAACCTTGGACCACTCGATCTCGCCGCACTTTTCAAAGTTCCTGTGTAGATCTTCCTCGGTTGTCTTGAAGCCCATGTTGCCTACAAAGATCTTGCGACTGGCATTGACATCCTGCTTCTGCTCTGTGGTAGTCTTTCCGTTCTCGGCGTCCTCGACGGCCTCGGGCTCTTTCTTGGGTCGGCCCTCGAAGGATGTCGCATCCTTGATGAGGAGTTTTCGGCCGCCGAGGTCGTTTTCGGTAAGAGAGATGGCAGAGACCTTGGGTCCAATATCTGTGAAGTCGACGTAGGCGAATCCCTTGTTCGTGGGCTTCGCGCTCTTATCCCGGCCGGGCTCCTTGTTGGTCGGTATCTTGACACGGGTGATCATCTCTTCGGTAATGACACCTCCGGAGTTGTCCACGAGCCATTTGCGCATCGCATCGGGTGTGACGTAGAAAGGCAAGTTACCAATCCAGACGCTGTGCTCTGACCGGGTCTTCTTGTCCTTGCCATCCTTTTCCTTCTTCTCGTCGTCGCTGTCCTGCTTGGCAGGGAGGGCCTTGCCCTTCTTGAGTGCACGCTTTGCGCGCTTGGATGGAGGCTCGGGGGCGTCTACGTCGACTTCGATTTCTTCGATTTCGATCTTGCGCTTTGTCGAGGCGGCGGGCTCAGACTCAGCCATGTCGACATCTTCTGTAGATGTCTCAGTCTTTTCGATCTCGACAGTCTTCTCGGGCTTCTCAGCCTTTGGCTCTGATCGAGAAGACTTTGACTTCTTCTCTTTCTTTTCTTTTGTGGCCATTGTGAATGTGGGTGCTGGTTGAAAGATTGACTTGGACTGGCGATCCACGGCTGCGTCTCAGTGCGTACAAAGTTGCCAGAAATTTTCTGCCAGTTCTGCGATAAGCGATAAGGGACTCGGAGGAGTGGGTCAGCCGTGCCGAAGCTGGACCCCTGTGAAAACATGGGAATTCCGCCGATTGTGGGGCTGTTGAACGCCGTACATGAAGTTGACGGCGGCGGCTGAGTTGGCAAAAAAGTCCAACCTCCTGGAATTCAACAGAAGCTCAGAGAGGAGCAATATGATTTTGAGGCATATTTTGGATGATACGTTGGTAGGGTCACAAAGTGATTTTTAGTCATCAAGTTATCGTAATGTCAGGATCTACGTACTAACTAGAGTTGCAAAGCTCTATTTGAGTTTCGTTTGGTTTCTATGTTATGAGACAAACAAGGGATGGACGTGCTTCGACCTGATAACAAAGGATATACCTCAGCCTGGTCTTTTTCCCATGCATTTATAGAACGTCTAACTTAATCGTTTCGAACAAGGGTAGGGGCATCATGTTGTCCGTGCAATTTTAGGCGATAATTTTCCTTGATTTGAAGGTTCACGCCTGAAGGCACACGGCATCTTAGCATCCGTAACCTAAAAATGCTAGTCAAATTGGGCGACAGATTCTGGCATGGCAGTGAAGAATTGAGGCTGAAGTGAAAGACGAGATTTGATACGGACTAACTTACCATTCCTTGGCAATATTATAGCAAATAACTGTCAATCATCTCATTCACCGCCTAGATCAAACTCATTATTCTCGAATCTCGACAGGGATCAGGTTGCTTCAGCTTCTGCTCAGACGCCCGATAGATGCATGCGAAATAACCAAGCATTGAGGTCCGTGAGGCCAGTCACCATTTGAACGGAGCTTGTCATGGTCTGGCCTTGTAACCAACTTGCCATTAAGTATTAAGTGTACAATATATAGTCAGGCTTAGTCAGTATGCTTGTTCACAAAAGCAATTATGTGAGTTACTACTTTAACGTGATCTGTAAATACCTCAATCACCAGCCATCTGGCGGTACGAAACAAAAAAAACCCATGGCCCGGGACGAAAAGGAGAACAAAGCCCACATGCAGCGCCGAGGCCGTCGCCGGCCGAAGACCCATTGTCCGGCTGCTGGTCGACGAATTGGGAAAATGGATCCGATCGGCCCCGTTAAGACGGCCCGGGCTTAGTTAATCTCAGCTTTTCCGGGGCCTTCTTCCAAGCAAATGTTACCGTAGTAGGAGCCGGTAATTTGACCGACCTAATGCCACGTGTGCAAACCGAGTCACAGCAAGGTTGTTTGCTTTTGAAATCGATGGACTTTTCTCTATTGACTCGATCAAGTTGACAAGAGTCATGGCCAAGCATAAGTCTCCCCCCGAGGCCAAACAAAGACGATGGAGGTAAATTGAAACCAACTAAGGAGCCGGCCGAAAGAGATGCATTGCTAAATTAACACTGGATAGGCCCGGAGCGTGAGTCTGCCCCTCAACGGGTCCCCTCATTCACGTGTGGCTACTGGCCCTAGGCAGGCTTGCGGGCCTCAAGCGTGGCCCAGTAGACCAGTAGCCCAGATTGCCCAGCCAAGTCCGACCATAGCGAATGAGGTGCTCGTGACCCCCCCGGTCAACCCAGGCCTAGGTTAGTAGGTAGGCAAAATTCACTAGCCCCAGACAACCAAAAACACTGGAACCCTTGTAACTCTCTCATTCAAAGCCCGACCAAACCCCAAGCCAAATCCATCCCGTCCACTTCTTCATCTTCCTCCACCTTTTCAAACCCTTCCTCCTCCACGCCATTTACCCTCTCGCCACGAGTCTCAATCTCTCACTTCTCTACTTACCACATCGCATCGCATCGCACCACGACATCGCCAATACAAGGCTGCCATTTCCGACTCGAGCGTTTACGTCTTTGTCGCCCGATTGTGCTGTCTTTGTACCTTCCGAAGGACGCTGGATTTGGCAGCTTATCGACATTTGGCACTAGGAAATTGCCGCTGGCGCCATCACCAACAACAAAAACAAGCTCTTAACCAACAAATCCTTCCATCGTTAAATTTTGATTATTGCGAAATCAATCGTCTTTGAGTGATTTATTCATTCATCGACCGTCAACCAAATATTGCTGCCGATTTGTGTCGGGTGCTTTTGAACTTCAACCAATATGAACGTTCTGCTCTCGCCACAACCTCCTGTCTTTCTTCACCACCACGAAAACCCTCGCCTCTCTCCCCAGCGATCTCGTAAGTATTCCCTCTTTCGAAACATTGCACCAGCATGCGGCAATCCACTCCGCACCTTTCACCCCTTACTGTCTTTCCTTGGTACTAACAGCCCTAGTGTCTCCCTTTCACAGCATGACTTCCCGCAAGCGAAAAGCCGATGAGGATGGCGATGAGACTATGTCGCCCCGAAGCTCTCCTACCATTTCTGCTCGACCCCTTGCTCGTCCGGCCAAGAAATCCCGCTCTAACGAAGTTATTGGCCGACCTCTTGCTCTTCCCCGACTCCTCGAGACTCTCGATACTTCTCAGTTGAGAATGGTTCTTGAGCGGATATGCGAAAGTCATCCTGCTATTGGCCACGAGGTTGTTACTCAAGCTCCTCGCCCGTCAGTCTCGTCGGCCCTCGAAGTTTTGGAAGGTTATGAGGAGAAGCTGAAGAGTGCCATTCCGTATGGCGAGACCAGCCCCGAATATACGTACTATCGAGTTAAGGAACCGCTGGTTGCTTTGATTGACGCATTGTCCGATTTCACCCCTCAGTTCCTCCCGCCTAATGAAACTCAACCCACCAAATCTTTCGAGTTTCTGGACAAGGCCACATACATCATTCACCGACTACCCAACTGGGAGCCGCAGGCATATCGACACCATAAGGAATCGGCGTACGAGGAGATATCCAAAGCGTGGGCACTTGTTATCAATGAAGTGGGCAAACGGGCAAGTGGTCTCAACCTACATACTCAAGGATGGGATCAAGTTTTGTCTCGACACAATGAACAATCCGGCGGGCGCCTTTCTTCTGCAATCAACACAATGTCTACAAGCGTTAGCTGGATGGGCTCGAACACTAACTCGGGCTCCGGCGGTCCCTCTGACTCCAACTCTATCTTGAACCAGCTAATGTCTGGTACATACGGAGCCCCCGTTAGAGTTGGACCTTGGTAGGGCAGAAAAGGACTTGGTCCCAGACCAGGATTATGATTGCATACTGCGGCGCATCGGACGAGTTCTCTTTGCACATTTTACGACCGTATCATCACGACGACTTTCATTTGGCAGCATAGGTGGCATAGATTTGAGGCACACCCTTTTCCTTATCATGACAGGGTGGTAGGCGTTTTACATGCATTATTTGATATCCCTTTCCTTCACTTATGGACCACTAGGGATTAGTGTTCAAGGGAATGGTTGATTTTCGTGACAGCCCTGACAGTGCGGACAGACCGTGCGATCCTGTATGTAGAGATTTGATATATTTCATTTGTTACTTGGATCCTTACTTTTTGAATATATGGTAGCATGTGGTAGTTGAAGTGAACGACTAAACCAGTTCTCAATGATAATGCTGCATATGCATAATTGTGTAAATTGTTGATATCACTACGTATACTCCCACGTCATCACATTGCGTCTTGTTGACAACCCTTTCCAGCAATTGTTTTCTGTCGCGGGGTTCATAGAGATGATATGCTCTGATAAACCGTAACTGATAAACCATAGCCCTCTGGCTTTTTACCTATGATATACTGTTGCTTCTGATGAGTATAGTGAGAAGACATTCGAAACTTAATCAATAAACCTTCTCCAGGAGATCCAAGCAAACATCTGTACTCGACAGGTCCCCAAGATTTAATTTTCAACTTGTTGTGGCCATGAGGTTCTAAGAACTATTTACCAGAGTGAGAACTGGCTGTCTTTGAACTCGAGACAATGTTCCTGCTAACCGACATGTCGTAGATTCGGTATCGACATAACGATACTGACTTATTGATAAAGCTACCACATCATACTGTTCAGCTTCTTTCTACAAAGTGGTAGCGTCTGAATGCAAAAAGTCACAGGACATGGCTTGATCGCGTGATGCTTGTAGAAAGAGACTGTCCTTGGCCCAGGACTTGAATAGCATAAAAACGGCCAAATACCGGCGGGGCAATCGCGGGGCCTACCGACAATCCGGTGAGGTGTATCCGTACAACAGTACCGGAATAGTGGGCACTTCCCTTCCCGTCTCGCGATGATGCCTGACAGCTTTAGTCACGTGCTCTCCCGTCACCTCGAATCAAAGGCGCGACTGCCTGGACCGACCGTTAACGCGCTCCTGCTCCCGTCATTAATCAATATCAAGCCCGCCACCACAGGCGAAGTTACACTTCCAACACTACCTACTCCATACACTCTTGCTGTCTCTCATTTCTTTCTGTTGCTTCGGTTTCGCCCTTAACACACTTGCTGAATTCTTCATGTTTGCATAAATTCTGTTGAGTGCTGAATCATACATCATGCCTGCGTATGTCGAAGGACGTGTCGCGTTTCTTGTGCTGTTACTAATTGTTCTCCCAGCCCAGGCGATCAGCATGCTTCCGTGACGAACCCCTTCGAGGAACCGCGCCAAAAAGTTGCTGAGTGGGCTGCCAAGGATATTGCTACAATCTCGGCCAAGCTCGACAAACAGCTTGGTCCTGAATACATATCTGCGCGTGCAGGTCCTGGTGGCACCAAGGTCCACTACCTCACCGCCGAGAAGTGCATCACATTAGCAAACGAAGTTTTTGGTTTTAACGGCTGGTCGTCCTCAATTCAGAATATCCAAGTTGATTTTGCCGACGAGAACCCACAGACACAGCGCGTCAGCATAGGCCTGTCGGTCATTGTTCGAATCACATTACGAGACGGGACCTACCACGAAGACATAGGCTATGGCTCCATCGAAAACGCAAAGGGAAAAGCAATGGCCTTCGAAAAGGCCAAGAAAGAGGGTACTACCGATGGAATGAAGCGTGCCTTGAGAAGTTTTGGCAACGTTTTGGGTAACTGCATCTATGACAAAGATTACGTCAAGCAAGTCATCAAGATAAAGGCCGAGCCTGTTAAGAGGTTTGACCAAGATAATCTTCATCGGCACCCCGATTTCATCAAGCGTGATGTCGTGAGAGCAGGACCCGCGGTCCCGGCGGCCCCAGCTGCTCCTGTGGTCAAAACTGAACCTGTACCACCGCTCCCTGTTGCAGAGTCATTTGATGACTATCTTGGAGGTATTTTGTCCTCCGACGGGTTTGAGGAAATGGAGGCTGAATATCTGTAGAGCTCGACGAGGCCGACTTCTGTGTTCCAGAAGATGGCCACCCAGACGAAATCATGCTTTCAACATCAATCCTGGGCCCAACTGCGAACGAAAAGCCTTTTGGCAAGCCTCCGGCTCAACAAATTCAACAGCAGCCCAACAGGTCAGACTCTACTGGACCTCCGAATCGAGCACCGCAAACCCCAGTACAAGGACAGCAACGCGCAAATCCTTCTAATGGTCCAAATGCCCTTTCGAATCGTCCACAGGGCGGACCTTCAGGGCGAACAACTCCAAACCAAACTGGCCAACCCCGCCCCCCACCCAAGGCTCCCCAAAATATGCCAGAAACCGTAGGCTTTTTCTCTGCGAAGGCTGTCATCCAATTACCTGAATCTACACTCGAAGGCTCGGGTGACGCCCCCCTTTCGTTGCCACAGGGGCAGCAAGCTTTTAACCCCAAGGCAGAAAGTCCGTCCATCCGAAAGACCCCAGGTATCGACCACAATTCGTCCAAACCTGTTGCAAGGAACGGCCAGCATGTTGCTCCGACCAATAGTCAAGCAACGACTGCTGTACCTGCTGCACCTGCCCCGCGGTCGAATACGAGTAGCTTCACTCCTGTGCGGCCATCCATGCCTAGTTCTCAGAGTGCACGTGGAAACGTTGTAAACCCCTCGCTCGATCAGACTCGTCGTATCGGAGCGCCATCTGGCCCCGGTAGTCCTCTTGCAAACAGAGGCAGTTATCGGCCACCAGCGATGAAACGACCACCTCCTGCGGATGGAAGAGCTGCCTTGGCCGACCTACCAGCTAACGGGAACGGAGGGGCAACTTCGAATGCCAACGGTGGATTGGACGCGAAGAGACAGAAGATGACATAGATCTTAAGAATTAATGTTTGCTCAGGCGGGAAACGGACGGTATGGTAGCCAGGCGTATCCGGGTTTGTCAAGGATTTGTATTTTGCAAGGAGCTCAGGTCTGGGATATTTCTAACGAATAAATAATGGAAATTGGACCTCGGTTCTAGAATTAGCCAGCAGATAGATACCTGGCACTCGCTCTTAGAAATTACAATTTGTACATATTGTGTTTTGTAACCGAGTGTGTATATTTGCCTGTGAAATCGACGCATGGTGTAGCGATTGATGATGGCCGGTCTAACTAGTTACATGATGAGACATCTGGCTTTTTGCCAGGAATGACTCGCTTATACCTTTTCCGTCTCTCCTATTGATACATGGTGGATTTGAGTCCAGCGATTATACATTCAATGACTATGCTCGAACGGCGAAGATGTTCAAGATAGATCGCAACATCTTTATTTTATTTCTTGCCGTCAAGTTTTGCAAGTCCTGCGCGGGCTTGCTTCACTGCATCTGGGAAACCAAGCTTGCCCGCCATGTCGACACACTGCTTGTACTTCTTACGAGCCAAGTCGTTGTTGCCCAGCATGGCTGCGACATCGCCCCAGTTGCACAGGGCTACAGCGCAGGCCTCGTCACACTCAGCTGTGCGTTCGCTGCCGGTAACATCCTTACCATGCTTGTAGGCGTTCTTTGCCCAGTTCTGAGCAGCCTCCAGGCACTCCTTTCGAGTAGCGGGCATGGCAGGGTCGTGCAACTCCTTGATCGCGTCGGAGGGTTCGCTGTTGGCAGGCACAAACATGGGGTGCTGTGCAAAGCTGGCGGCGAGGTTGTTCATGATAACGGGACGGTGGCAGGGGGTTTCGCAGAGTCGGAGGGCACGGAAGAAAAGAGGGATGGCGAGGTGGAATTGGCTCTTGCGCTCGTAGTCACGGCCCAAGGATTCCATAGCACCACCCATTTGTTCAGGGCTTAGCCAGTCGCCCTCTCCAGGCTTGACGCCCTCCTCCTTGCGGCGGCGGGCTTCCTTCAGGGCAGTTTCGACAGCCCAGATGAGATGCTTTTGGGAGTTGTCAGGGTCGAGAACATGTTCGTCGCCGTATAACTCGCCGAGTTTGATAGCAATCCCGACAGTCTTGGTGAGGATACGCTGCCTCTTATGCCATAGACTCTCAACTACGATATCCTCTTCCGCATTTCCTTGTTCCGGAGTAGAAGCAACGTTGTTGGCAACTTGATTCGCAGGTGTCTCGGCTTCTGTTGCTGGTTTAATGAGTTTGCCTTCGTTGTTAACCTTGCCGTCCTTTACTGATTGTTCCATGACATGAATCCATCGATTACAATCGGCAAGGATTCCTTCCAAAACCTGCAGACATCCGTTGTAGTTTGCGATCTTCTCTAGCCAGTGTGAGGTTTGAATTCGGATACCAAGAACCTCGTCGGAGTAAGGGTCTAAGCCATGCTCGGCGCATTGGTCCATAGCACGCTTGTAATACTTGAGCGCTAGTTCGGCATCGGGGCTAATGTTGGTGTAGTATAAAGCGCGCCGTAAGGAGTTCGCGATAGGCTTGGGGTATCTCGTGAATTGGTAGTGGTAGAAATAGTTGAAGTAGAGGTAGACAGTATATGCGCCAATCATGGATGTGACACCAAGGCTTGTATTGTCAGCTGCGAAACAGAACATGGTAGCTGTGGGGAACCTACACGAATATTCCTAGTGCTGTAGCCCCTGGGCTTTGTCTATAAGCCGTCTTAATACCGGTTGGGCTCATGGCAACTACAAGACTGCGAAGACCAGCAGCAAGGGCACGGCCGGCAAATTGACGGAATGTGATCTGCGGCTGTGTCGGCGGTTGACTCTTCTTGGGTAACTGATTTTTCCTGGCCTCTAGATCCCCATCTTGACGATTGGTAGCCGGATTGGTTGTTTGAAACCGGCGCTGGTTAGGTCGGAGGTTGATAACGGCGCGGAAGTTGAATGTGGCGGTTCGCGACCGGAGCTGGACAGAGAGCAGGCCGGAGGTCGCATGCTGCAGACATTTCCCACGCAGGGGCCTCAGCGAGGCAACTGCTGAGACCGACATGGCAGGCCAACTGATGAATCAATTGACGAGCGGTCGTCAAAGGACGTTTTTAGTGGTGGTGGTGGTGGTGATGACGAACCTAGAAATTGAAAAGCTGCAAGGTCAATTGCTAGTCTAGGTTGTCAGTTCATCGTAGGTGCGCACAGACCATTTCTGACGAATACTGGCCCGTGCGTTTCTAATCGATCAATGGGATTGTCTGATTGTTCCAGTGGAGAGCCGCTTCGGAGCCCGCTAAAATTGAGGTCGATTTGGCCGAGGCTTTTGAGTTGTTCAGGGTCGTTGTTGAGTTTGGTGGGGGAGGGGAGATTCCCGACCAGGATATGACGGAATCTGTTAGGATTTAACCTTACTCTCTCATTCAGTTTTGTCTCATCACTTAAACACTGCACTTCAAAGATAATCACAATGGCTGGAAAGTTTGAGCCCAAGGTCCCCGTGACCCTCGACCCTCCTAAGGACGATATTATTTCCAAGGAAGAGCTTGCTAAGGCCAACGGTACGGCCCGTCCCCCATGCCACGATGCTCAATTTGACCATGTTGTCTTATGAACTCCATCGGTTATCTTGCAAACTTGGACAGAATATTGCTAATCAATCATCAGGTGCTGAAGGAGAGAAGTGCTATGTAGCCATCAAGGTATGACACCTCACCTCGACAATCCGCAACTCAACATACGGCTCATCTCATTCACCGAACACAACTGATCATCTCCAACATAGGGCAAGGTTTATGACGTTACGGGAAACAAAGCCTACCTACCCGGTGCTTCATACAATGGTAACTATGACTCCATCAACACAACACACAGTGCCTGATTATATCCTTCTAGTGTTTGCTGGTAAGGACGCCTCGAGAGCTCTGGGAAAGACATCTACCAAACCTGAAGATGCACTCCCTGAGTGGCAGGATCTGGACGATAAGGAGAAGGGTGTCTTGAATGACTGGATTACTTTCTTCTCTAAGCGGTACAACATCGTTGGTGTTGTGGAGGGCGCCACAAACATGGAGTGACTAGCCGAGTTGCCTCCGGTCAAGTTATGAATTCGCCTTTCCAAGCTTCGTGTCCTTTTTTGTGAACTGTGAATTGTGTTGGTTCACTTGCTATTCTCCGCTGTTGTGAGCCTGTAAAATTCGAGAATTTTACACAGATGCGTCTTGCGCAATCGCTGATTACGTGGCTCTGCCAGTGCCATAGAGTATGCCCCGAATACTTGCACCGCAGGCAAATAATCTGGAGCCGTTGGTTAAGTCACTCGTGTTCCTGGACATCATATCAACAGAGCACCAGTATTGGACTGCGGGCAGCAGATCCCTCGTTACATCTAGACACCCCTTGCAGAATTTGAACATCTTCTCTCAATGTAGTTCTCTCACACAAGCAGCGCTACACGAAACGGGCCGCAGCTCAACCATCCCAGGCGCCACCGTTGCGTTCCGATCTTTTGTCTGTGGCGTCGTTCATAGTATGCTTGTTGCCGCCAGACAGCATGGGTTCACTTCCAAGCCTGACAGCTGCGTTCCACGCAATCGTTATATGCTGGCGATTTATGATCAAACCGTGACCTTTTAACGTCATGAGCGTGTAACATGTGAGATCTTTGTTTACTAAATGAGGTTCATGCATGTGAGTGACTTTGGTAGTGCACTGCAGCTTAATTTACACATGTGTTACTTGCAAGATGACCTCGATGCTGATTTTGGACTATATATAATAGATGGCGGTTCGGGATACAAGAAAAGGACAATTTATCTCAAATAGAAGAGGGAACGAGCTGAAACCATGGACAAGTGTAGTTATTCCAAAATTTTACCCCTAGATTCCTCCAGTACTCAAATTCCATAGGCAATCCAGATATAGAGTCTTCATGAGCCTTGCTCGTCCATAGATTGGTTGTCTTGGTAGCCGTGTTGCGTCTGCACCTCTCTCGCTCGCCAAGCAATTGCACAGTCGTCACAGGGCACGCATTGCCGCCACGACTTGCGGAGGACTTTGACGCCAAAACATTGATGGTTTGGGTCGTTGCGAGCAAAGTGACAATATGATTTGAGACGAAGGGTGGAGTGGTTGCATGCAAAGAGGAACTCTTCCCAGTCACACATGTTGGGCTGATTGTCTTGTTCTTGGTTGATATTTCTATGACTGTGTTAGCCAAGATCTTTGACATAGCGTGATTATTACCGACAGAGCTTTTCTACTCTTGTCATAGAGCAAAGAGGACTCGGGGTGTTATGTATGGATGATGCTTGTGGTCGGGTGTATAAGTGATTATAGACAAAGATCGATGAGATAGACCAAACAAGTGGCAGACATTGTGTGTTTTATAGCAGACGAACTCACCCCGGCGTCATAGTTCGTGTAGTGAAGTCCAGTGAAGTCTTTCTCTTTTCTTTTTCTTCTTTCCCCGGTCCTTGGGTCCTGCGGCTGTCGGATACTAAGGATCAGGACAAGGATACAGTCTTCAATACCCAATTATTTTTGACGTTATGCAAGTAATCGACGGAATCTGTGGATATGAGTTGAGTGATCATTTTAGATCGAACATGAACCGTAGGTTACGCATAGTGCCCCAGATTCTTGTTGCTGAAAGAAGCAGACTGCATTAGATTCAAGCAGATTCCCAGGAAGCGTGGGTTAACGGGAAGAAATCTCGAGTCCCTTGTGGTACAGTGTGTCTCCTGGCAGTTGACGGAGGGTTTTGAGTGAGCTGAAGAGCTTGTTTGGTGATAGCTGGAATGTCGTGTTAACAAGGAAGTACGAGAATCCAAGTAAGGAGCGTTGAGGCTCGTGTCACACCCAAATTGGCAGTGAGAAGGTATAATAAGTCGACACTAATGAAATATTAATTCGAGGAAGAATTATCTGTCAATACGGTGAATCGTATTTTGCTGCAATACAGTTCTCACTGCACGGGTCTTGAACTGAGACCTGATTGACGATAGGTGCACATGATGCGTGTCTCAATCATTATCTTTTTGAGGCACCGAACGGAACTGATAGTTAAGCTTGATCATCCATCGCCCATCTAGATCTCTCCCCGATCAATCGACGTAGATCTGATTGATCCAAGACCAGGATGATGAGTGGGAGCTCTCGGCAACATGCAGAATTACCAAGGGAGGTAAGGAACCGAGCAGATGCAGGCGACCAAATTGAGTTATATCGCATATTGGCAATTGAGAAAAGAGAAAACGAAAGAAGAAAGCATCGTAAGGTTTATGAAGAGTATAACAGAGACATGCAGATGCTGTTGCTAGGGCATGTCTCGATTCGTTATGCAATTATGCCTTGGCGAGGGAAAAGTGCGAGTTTGGAGTATTGAGTAGGAATATTTTCCAAGAGTATACACACCAATAGTATGTACATACTACTACCACCAATATGGAGTACGGACTTGTTGAATGGGAAGACGATCATTGCATGTGATGGGTGTGAGGGAGCAGCCTATAATGACATTATTCAGTAGGTAGGTAGGTTAACATATGAGTGCTCACGGTTGCAGCATGAGAATTAACAATAATACTTGAGGGGAGTATTTGGAAGTAAATAGAGTTTAGGATATCGTGATAAAGCAAGCCAGTTGATTGGTGTCTATTGCGTGCAGTCGATAGTGGTAATGGCTTACGCCTCAATATCTTCGAGTGCCAAGTATGTTTGTATGCATGAATATTGATAGATTCAGCACTGGAGCATTTCGATTCAAACTGGAAATAAAAGAAAATAAAAAAAAATAAAAAAAAATTAAAAAAAGTACCGAAAGATTTTATACTAAAGTGCATACCGTATCTAGAAGCATATGACGTATAATACTCGGTCGAGTAATGACATGGTTGAAATTCAAATTGAGCCGCATCAACGGTTTTATTCATGGTTCGCAAAAATGCCTTGTCCTTAGTTTTGCTCTTTGGGCGGACACAGGTTGCCTCACTGGGTGCCTTGTATCTTGGGGGTTGAAACTGGGGCGCTGATTGGCCCAAATTCCTCGCAAAGCCTCAAAACGAGGCGGTTCGGGGGAGACAAGACCTCATATCTTACCGATACATCCCCAATCCCAATCCCAATCTCAACCAATTCTCGTTACCATACATCGATAATCTCAGGTTCATCGCATTTCATCGCATCGCAACGATCCTCTCTTATCTCCTCTATTCCCTTCTCCCTTTTCTCCGCCACTTCCACTTCTACTTCTACTTCCATCAATCTGCCTCTTTTGCCTAGTACCTAGTACCCTCTAAATCGCGGTACCCATGGCTTGTCTACTCCATTGGTGGTGACATCCCATAACATTCAGTCTTCAACTCTCGTTCGCCCACCTCGACGCTTTTGTCGCCTTCGTCTTGGAATCTCGTTTCATTTGCGGCACCTTGTCGAGTCCGAGTCCATCTCTACCACACAGACCATCGCGCTAGGATCTGTCACTCAGTGATATACGCCCAGGATCCCTTGCTAGGATTGTGCAGGTCCACCAAGTTGACCTTGGCTTAATGTATGCTCTCTTTTCTTCTGTCCTTCTATCTTGACTATGGAACCGTCTCCTTGGGCTCGGTCTGTCTTGTCTGAATTAATGTTGGCTCGAGAACCTTGTTGTCCTTGTTCAACACTAATCACCTATTGACCCTCCCAAATACACCACCACAAGTTGACTATGCTACTATCCTTACCCCAACAAAGACTGATACGGAAAGAATCGATAGCTCCTGGATATCTCACCCGGTGCGTTGGCTGTTTATATCGATATCATCACAATCCATCGAATAAATAGCACGACTCAACCAATACTACATTAATCCACATCATCTCGCCCAAGTCAACCTTGCAACGCTATCTTCATCATGGAATCATTCAACCCTCCACAGGATCAACGTAACGGCGCCAACATGTCTCCTCAGACATTTGAACAGAACGAGAACCTGGCCGCTCTGGGCCAACCAAGAACGCATACCGGCACTGCATTCTGGCAGAACTGGACTGGTGACGACCCTTGGAATCCCCTAATCTCCGCGACGCCTAGTGATGGCCAGGCTCGGTCACAACTTCTTGGATCTGCCAGTTACCAGACTTCATATCAATACTACCGTAGCAAACCCCTGCTGTCTGAGTGTGACACCAACCCGGAAGATTCCGCCTATGGAAGTCGCCTGACTCACAGTATTGGCAACCCTTCTGCATATGGTGAAGATATCGACCCTGATCTCCAAGCGTTGGAACCCCAGAACCCGGACGATCGGCTCGTCAACACAAGCCTAGAAACCCTTCAACTACATTGTCAACCACACCCCGATGACCCTCAGCTATATCCAGCCGAATGGAACCGACCCCCTCCTCCTGCAAGCGTTGCCACAGCTCCAGTTGGTCGGGAGCGTCGTTGGGTTTGCAATGACTGCCGTAAGGCATGCCGTACACCATCAGAACTAAGGTTAGCATTTGCGTTTTTGATTTGTGGATGTAGAGCACATGCTTACCAGTTTCAGAAAACACGAATTGAAGCATTCTCTTCCCTGGCATTGTAATGTCTCGGGCTGTGTACGCGAGAAAGGCTTTACGTCGAAGAACGACCTTGACAGACATAAGCGAACTGTACATGGCGATTGCACAGTTTCTGGACGCACGTTCGTGTGTACTATTGGCAACTGCGCCAAGAAGATTAAACGTTGGCCAAGAGCAGACAATTTCCGCTCCCATCTGCAGAGAATTCACTCAAAGAGCTATTCAGCCAACGACGATTTGTCAGAATACGTTCATCGGTATGTTGTAGAGCATAGTGACTTGCTACATCGCTTGTGTCTAACGGATTGCAGTCCAGCTCCTTCTCAAGACCTCGAGGGTATAGGAGGAAGTGCCATGGCATATCTCCAGGCCCAAGAACAGTCAACTAGTTCGGCCCATCCCTCTACATCTCTGTCGTTTCCCGGGCCCTACGGTGATCGACGAGCTTCACAACCGCTTCCTAGTATCAGCAGTCTATCCCGAGGTCCATCTTCTATATCATTTGATCGGGATGCATCCAGTCTTGCTACAGTTCGAGAAGGTGACGAGAATTGCATCCGGCCGGGCATTCTTGATGAGTCTAGGTCCCTTCCGCCACATCCCTGGCTAGCATCTGCTGCTTCCGAGGAGGATGCTCCAGGAGACGATGTCACGGCCTCTGAATCCGGACAACAGGACGATACTGCGCCAGAAGCCATGGATGGCGTACAGCAAGGCGGAACTTCAGACACCGAGATATCTAGTGTCAGTGAAGACTTGACGTCCCAGCAATCTGATGTCAGAATGGCAGATGCCGATGAAGCTGAAAGGACTCCCAGAGCTATCCCATCACGAGAAGGTTTGTCCGAGTCCTCTTCGACTGCCAACCCAGAAAAGACGTACGAACTTCTCGACAGGATCCCAAAGGAGTTGATTGCAGACTATCTGAGAAAACACTCAATGGGCAGCAGGGATGACACCCCGAAGCCAGACTCAACCAGTAACAAGAGCCAGACCCACCCGCATAAGTGTTCAGAGTGCCCCAAGGCATTCTCTCGGCTATGTGAGCTTAAGTAGGTTTTGTCGAGTTTTGCTGATCAGTCACGTTGCTAACACCATGTCCAGGAAGCACCAGAAACGCCATTCAAAGCCATACGGATGCACTTTTGCTGATTGTAAGAAGAAATTCGGGAGCAAGAACGATTGGAAGAGGCACGAGAGTATTCAGCACTACCAACTTGAAACATGGACATGCGACTGCACCAAACCTGGCTCAGCTGAGCTCTGCGCCAAGGTCTGCTACCGTCGCGAGAGTTTCAGAAGCCACCTCACAAAGGAGCACCCAGCACTAGATCCTCAGAAGCTCGAAGAGAAGATTGATAGTTGCCGAAAAGGGCGTCACTGCGATACCTACTTCTGGTGTGGCTTTTGTCTGAAAACTGTCAACATCAAAGTGGTAAACAACTCGTGGGCTAAACGCTTTGATCACATCGACGACCACTTCTCTGGCCGTGGAGGGCCCAAAAGACTTATCGGCGAATGGGTACATGAAAAGGATCGCCATGCCGCCATCACTGCCTTCCAGGAAACTGGGTCAGGGTCCTCCGGCTCGTCCACCTCTGATCCTAAGTCTCCCCGGACCTTTGCATCACAAGACGACAACAGGGAGAATCACCAGGCCCAAAAGGTGGCGTACATGTGGGAATGTGTAAGTGAATGCCCAGACCTCGTCAACGACGCCACAGCTAACATAGACCAACAGTGTAACTGCAACGGCGAGAACACTCGGAGTCACAACACATCATGCTTGGAATGCAGTCACCGGTCATGTCAGAATTGTAAAATGTACACACTGCCTGCTCCCGGTGACAGTTAGGCTATGTGGGGTAAACTGGGCGTATTATACGTCAACTTTATGATGTACGAATGATAGATGATATACCCTATGATATGACATGTTTGGAAATTTGGTACTTGGGTAGAAAAAGAGGACGGGCAGTGCATTTAAAAGAGCGAGTGTATTTGTTATATGATGGTTGTGTTATTTTTATCTACATCCTGCTTAGAAGTTGTGCCGATTTCTCATAGTTTAGTCTCACGGATGCCTTAGTTTCAACAATACTACAAACCTGAACTTTATGAGACAGTCAATGAATCGTGACCAATGCTGATGATGGTACATGAACAGGTGAATCAGGCCTGCTTCAGCTCGTCTTCATAATCTGCATCTCTACTCAGCCCCCTGTAGATCGACCAAAGTGTAAAAGACCGGGGGTTCGGCTCTGAATCGCCAGGACGCACTTTCACACAACTTGCATATGATTATTCCACTTCTGACGGAAATGGCGCGCTATTGTATCAGGACAAGCCACTTTAAACATAAACAGGCGCCTGGGAATAGTTCCCCGGCGCGTACGGGGTACTGAAAGCCAGTCACAAGCTTCGCGGGTGTTGGAGTGGGACCTTGCAAGTTACCTTGGCGAGGTTCTTGAGGTAACACAGGTTGGGCGACATTGTAAAGGGCGTCAGAATAGAGAGAGAGGAGAGACATACCTCGCCTGAGAGCTGGTAGCGCGAGTGGTCTCGTTTTTCCCTACCTCTGCGGCTGTTGCTCATTTCCTCCAAGAGCCGCGTTAGGTCACCTCGTGTTACACAAGGGAACCGCTATTGTCAAAGCTGAGCCGGGGTTGGGGTCGGATTTGCAACAGGGGCGAAGCCGCGAGGGTAATGATGCGAGGTCCAAGGGGCTGGAACTCGTTTGAATAGGCTATCTACCCGGTATCGTACCATCATCTCGCAGAGCAAGCCCGCGGGAGACAGGATCTGCATCCCTAGTATGAGATGAGATGAGGGTTGTAGATATGCATCTCAGAGACACATCGTGGGGATCATTTGCTATCCTGCGAGCATATCTATAGGTGCGGATAATAATATCCATTATACATCGTGCATTGCGTACATGGGGGTTTTTACACCACCTATAACATGCGGGAGAGATTGGCCCGCAGCCGTGGCTTTGGAACAGTTGACGATGAGGGCCTTTTCTTTTTTTCTTGTCTTGTTGCTTTTTGGCTTGAAATGTGGTTTGCAGCTCCACGCCGAGTCTCGAGGCTTTTGTCATTTGGTAGATACGGATACGGACCCGAGCTCTAGCTGTTAAGACGTGCTCAGGAAAGTGTGCCTCCTCCCCGAGGCTCAAGGCGCCGTCACTAATGTAGCTGCCTCGTGGGTGAATAGGGTTTAGCGGTGGGCCTCCCGTCCTCGAGGCAGGGGTAAAGCTAAGAATGGATAAACATAGAGATCATGACATTTCTGTTGTGCATCATTGGTTCTTTTGGATCTGCTGCAGTGCTGGTGCCTCGTTCGTCATGATGGTTTGGGTTATCAAGGAGACAGGGCTGAGCAGCAAAAGTAATACTCCATGGCCCATAGCCACCCCGAATTGGGGGCCGGGTTCAAAGGCAAGTCTCTGCGAGTCCACGTTTACGGAAAACGAGACCCCAAATCTGGAGGGCCCGTCCCGTCTCCTGGGATGGCTGTTGTGTGCAGGGTGTACACGGTTTTCAGCTGAGACTTGGCACTTGGGACTGGGGATTTCAAGATTTGACAGGAGAGATGTGAATGTGACTGGATGAACCGAGTAGATGGACCCAGGTGAATCGACATATCGGACCAGGATGGGGTCAGTATGCTCTATTCACTCTAGTTGTGATGTTTCTTATGGGTTGATGTTTTAAGCATGAATCCACGCTACATAGATCTTTACTGTCAAATCAAATGCTAGGCAGCCTTCTAGCTCTGCATGATTGATAACGCAACTGCTGGCCGTCCGAGTCTTGGCTATCAGACGGTTACTAGGTTAATACCAAGGAAGGGAGCAGGTACGGTACTAGGTGCCATTCAACATCATGTCGAACAAGGGTCTACTTGCCAATAGAAAGGATCAAATACCCGAGTATGGAGACGCAACTACCTAGTTATCTGCTTTGCTTCAGCACAAACCATACAGTAGCTTATGTTGTAGGTGGTGTTGATGAGTGTGGTCACAAATGGAGGGCACCGGCCCGGGGATCCTCACTATCTTCGGGCGAGTTAATCCTTGTAAGTCTGTTGGCTCTAGCAATTGAAACGACTCCACCTTTTGTCCTAGCTTGTAGTTCTTGATTCGTTGACAACTGGATGATGGGTACCACGCCCCATATTTAAAGGTTGCCTTTTCAGGCGTCTTAATTAGTGGACCCCACACCTTACAGGCTTACCCACAGGGGCTGAATTGTAGATCCCCCGGCTTCGCTTTTCTTGTCCGTACATCATCATCATCGGTATCCATACCATGTCAATATTCATCTTCAGCTACAAGAAAAGAGTGCTTCATTCATCACACCCTCTCTTTCAAATTTGCAGCACCTTTTCGTGGACAAAGTACATCACGACTTGGCAACATTCCAGAACCCTTGACAGAACATAAGAACACAGAACACAGAACACAGAACACAGAACACAGGACGGACGACTCGACCAACCTTAACAAAATGCGCATCAAGGGTTACTATCCGAAGCATGTTACCCGCCGCTAATCACGATCTTTATTCGCTTAGCGGACTTTACAGGCTTTAAGACACTACCTAGAAACCAGTCTTGATTTTCAAAAATCGCAGCTGCCGTTGCCTTGCACCTTGACGCCTAGCTTGACTCGAGACAATGGCCAATTGATACTGATGCCCAACTTGACAGAGACCTCGCGCATCAAATTGTCTCAGACTTGTCATCAAGATCTCAGGGGTTAAGGTTTCTACTTTCTATACCCCCATGCGTTTCCGGGCACAGACATTCGACCGTTCCTACTCACCTACGTGTACGGATACTCCGTACCACCACCACCACCACCTGTCAACACCAATACCAACCTCGCTTCCCCTCGATATCAATTCTAGCCGCGATGACTGAGCTCAATCAAGCGTCGCGTCTGCACTGACAGGGCGGGCCTTGCCTAGGGCCGGTGGAGTCTAGCTCCATCTCCCTGGACTAATGGTAGCCACGCCCATACAAGTAAATGATAGGCGACCAGGGTATTCGATTCAACGGCAAGAACGGTTCGCATCAGTTGTCGATCTTTAGGTCCCGTCTACACTTCCACCTCAAGAGTGGCATGAATTTGAGCACCGGCTTGAGAGAACATGCTGTAAATAGCTTTCGCCACAGAGCTGCTGCAGAGCTGCCTCACAATACATGGAAGTTTCAACCTCTGCCAGATATTGGAATTGGCCTTCTCTTCGCCAGTTTTGTTCTGGTGTCTAGTTAGCACACCATCTTGTCTCAAGGCAGTCGGCCCCGAGTGGGCAAGGGTCAGGGCTTGCTGGACCTTGACTAGGGTATGCTGCAGGCTTTTCTTGAAAAGTAGCAAATGGATGGCACACCCCCAGGGCCCAGGTACGTACCATGCGGCTCTGCTCACAATGAAGGGGAGGGCACGAGTTCGCTGTCTGTCTAAGCACTCAAACAGGCCTACGAAGGCCTTCTATGCATCAATTCTTGGAGCCTCTATAACTCTTTAAGATGCGTTCCTCGCCCTCCACCACGACAACTCCTCCCCATTCTGATCAGCAGCTCAACAATGGTCTTCTGAATTGCTACCGTTTACAATACTTATTCTCCACACTTTCAGTCATCTTGATTTCCGATTTATCTGTTCCACAATCTTACTCTACCTGACTTACACGATCTGAGTCTTACATTACCAACATCATCACAACTTCACATCCGCAATATACATGTCTTTATCCCATTATTGACCTGGCATTCCCACGCTTCTATATCGAGTACAGAAAGCATTTCTCTTCTTTTTGCCTTCACTCTATTTTCTCCACAACAATATCCCTTACCACGATCTTTTCACTCGAAGCCAAGATCACGTGCCATCCTCTGTACCAAGCTGCTACCATCATGGCATACCACCCTTACTATGAGGAAACTGGTGATGCTGGATACTCGACCAACATGCTCTATTTCTCAAATTCCAACAATGGTTTCGTCAAACATGAAGATCTTTCCGATCGGATCGACCCGTCGCTCCAATATTACACTCCATATTCCGGCCTACATGACGATCCCTCCGGCATCAGCGGTATGCAACGATTCCTCCAGGAGCAGCAGACCAACTATTTTACTGCACCAAGGAACTTCTCCAGCCTGAATGCCAATTGCACTGGCATCTACCCCGACATGAGCTCATCTCTTCACCACAACTCACAATTTCGACATGGCTCACCAACATCCTACCAACAATCGTCAGTGGCCAGTGGACCACTCAGCCCCCCTTCGACCGACAACGGTGCATACGTCGAAAGCACCCAAGGTCCATCGACACCTCCAAACACTGCCGTCTTGTCCCCGCACTTTGTTTCGTTGGGCTCTCAGTCACCCAGCGTTTCTTTATATGGACTCTCCAACTTGTCGCACGGATGCGTGAACCCAGCTGTAATTCAACCGAGTCAAACTCTCCCGGATTTTAAGGTAGAAGAAGAATTCGGCTTCAGTCTCGAGGCAAGCGCCGAAGCCGAAAGCGCCACTCCTACCTCTGTTGGTCCGGGAAGCGGCTTGGATTCTATATCGTCAGCCAATACCCCGAACTCAGCAGCAGAGTCTCAAGGTCACACCCTTGACTCCTACCCTGAACTTGATGAAATGGATATAGATGAGGATACTGAGAACGATCCTATAATCAAAGTCTCCAGCAGCGTAGCTGGAGATGACGACGGAGATGACGAATACAAGCCCACCCGCAGAGGTAATTCGTCCCGAAGCACAAAGAGCAATAGTCGACGAGGTCGCACAAAGCGACCCAGCAAAGCAAAGGTTACCAAGCCAAAGCCTTCGTCCCGTAACGCTACGGCTCGGAGACTAATCTCGTTCTCTCCGGATGGAAGCACGATGTGCCCACATTGCCATGTGTCTTTTAGGGACGAGATCTTGTTCCAGAAACATATCAACACTGTGCATACCCGTCCTTTTACATGCGTCTTCCACTTTGCTGGTTGCGACAAGACATTTGCAAAGAAGAACGAGTGGAAACGCCATGTTCTAGCACAGCACTTGAACCTTGACTACTGGCTTTGCACAGCAGGTATTTGTGGCTATTCGCCCAACCCTTCCCCCAAGGGAATCGCAGGTGCCCCGACACACTGTAGAGTCTTTAGAAGAAAAGACCTCTACACGCAGCATATACGTCGGATGCACTCTTGGCCTGAAGTAGTCGAAGCAGACAAGAAAGACAAGAACTTTCCTGTCGAGTGGATAATTCAGGAGAAGAAATACCAGGAGGCTGCTTTACGACAGCGGTGCACATTACCCAGCTACATGCACTGTCCAGCCGAGAGCTGCACGACCGTATTTGACGATGGCCCCAGGACTTGGGACAGTCGTATGGAGCATGTTGCGATTCACCTTGAGCGTGCTGCGAATAATGAAGAATCGCCTGTGTTATTTGGTGGTGCCAACGATAGAGCTCTTACAGACTGGGCATCGCAACCGGATGTTCGGGTTATTGTGTCCACCAGCAAAGGCTGGGAAGCATGCCAGCCGCTCAAGGCGGCCAAGACCGAGATCTCTAGGCTATCAAGCCTCGACCAAGGTCTTGATGAGGATGCTGAAGGCGAGGAATGCTGAATAAAGTTCTCTCAGCATCTATGAGTGGCGTTGTTTTTATGTGGCTCATTTCATTTTATATCTCAGGATCTGGGAACGACGAAAGAGTCATGGATGTTTGCCTGCAGGCGTTTCTTTCACAACGATACCACCATCGCATATACGGTTTACCCACCGCGATGATCCCCCATAAATTATTGGACTTCTAGGCAGATGGGCATTTTAATAGGTGTTACTGAGACTCTTATGTCGTCGGGTCGTTCCATAGTCAGTATGTTATTAGATTTTATATACCAACGATAGAGACACGATGGATGAATAAACATGGATGATTAATGACAACACACCCCTTCTCCTATACATCCCTGAGCTTTCCACGGTCGTCACCATTGAGGTTACGCACCACCGCACATCATACATGTCAGCTCATTTCCGCAGAGCCTCAACCTCCCCCAGCTTCTGCACTGTTGCAGTCAGCTTAACGTCGCAGTCCTCAGCCGCACCCGCCCGTGCTACCACATTCCTACACTTCCCTGTCGTGCACTGATTCGTATGTACAGTACCTCACTCACACACACACCATGACGACTCCTGACCGCAGGGCAATGACTCACCTGTGGCCAGCAAGTGCAGTGCCTGGGGGCCGAAAGCACCCCTGAAACTTGAGCTCATGACAGCAGTGATGCACACCCCACGGGGAAGGCGGTGCGGATCATCGGTTCATTCAATCTGCCGAGAGTCTATTTCTACAAGGAGGGGGTACGGTACGCGATGTGTCGTAGGTCAATGTATCATCACGATTTCGAAGGATTATGCGCAATGGAGTATATCTTTCTGTGCTTTAACTTGCAGTAAGTAGATGCAAGTTTGCTCTCCATACATCCGGTCTGCATGATGGCACCTCACGTTAACGTACGTATGCTGCCGTCATCGTTTTGTCGCAATGAACTTCGTCTCGAACATGTGATGCTTGTGCTTCACTGGATCAAGGGTGCATCTTACGAAGTTTGCAATCGTTGATGGATCGAGCTATTCCTGCATATAAATTTATCATTCCGACAGAGTTATGCTCCCACCGAGTATCACTACTACATGGGCCTTGGTTTTACATAAAATATTCCTGAGTTGCTTGTCCCAATCAGTCTCCGTTGTTTATTTCCAGCTCTTTCGGTCAAGACTGCACACAATAAACATGAGTATATACTTGACAATCAAGCTCTTGCCCATGTAGTCGTCCTGGTCTCTGATCAGCCTGGCCCATTCATAGTTGAGGGAGACCATGCGCTTGAAAAAGCACATTTGATCACATCCCTTCATGGACTGGATGATATAGAGTAACGTTTTCTGATACAGAACTGATGGGACTAAGGATAGATTCTTCTGTAATAGTTCCCACCTCCACTATATTCTGACCGCGCTCCACTCCAACGAAGCCTCGCTTTACGAACCCGATTCAAGATGGCGAGCTACAGGATTGGACCACGCTGCGCTCGGCGTTGTTGTCTGGACTTGCAGGCAAGCGCGTATCCGGGCTCGTTGAGTTTGCGCCATTCGATGTAGGCTTCGTACTTCTGCTGTTGTATCGGATCCGGATTCGTCGGCTTGGAAACAGGAGCTGGGCGACTTGAGTAGCCACCTCCCATCATCGGGTTGCAGGGCATCTGCATATCATTACCACACAGAAGAGACCCAGGTGCAACGCCGTATAGTTGCGAAAGAGTGTCAAAAGTTGTGGGGTTGGGTTGATTTGCAAAAGTAGCAGGCGGTATCAGGTTTGCCATGTTTGAGCCTCTGCCAAAGCCAGCCAAGGGCCCAGAGAGGTGCATGTCCTGAAAAGGAGAATTGTAGAGAGCAGCTGGATATGCATTGAATGCAAAATTGGGCGTTGGAATCATGTTTGTTGTGTAGTTTAGTGTTCCTAGGCCCTTGCGTGAGGACTGGGTCGCTTTAGTGTCCAGTGTTGAAGTGCTTCCCTCGCCTCTATGTCCATCGTTGGGCTCGATGGGGCAAGCAAGACTGGGATCTGCCCAATCAGTTCTCCCAGGAGTTTTGCCAAAGGCTTCGTCTGCCTTCTTGCTCTGATTCGAGCTCATCGTTTCAAGAATTTCCTCATTTGATAGATTTGCGATATCCTGACATCCCGACGTTGGCTGGAAGCTTTCTCCGAAAGAAAGAAACTCTCTTGCTCTAGGGTTCAGGCCCTTGGAGAGAGAGTTGGTACCAATGGAGATCCCAGAGTCCTGAGAAACTTCTTTCCCCCTTGACTTCATGCTATACGGTAAATCAATGCCAGAATCCGAACTGTCAAATTTGCGTCGTTGTGTCAATGTCTGCGGAATATGATTCGGTTTCAGACCCCAGGGACAACTGTGTTGGAAAACAGAACTATCTGCTGGGTCTTCTCTTGCTGGTTTCGCTTTTTGTCTCGATCCTTTCTGAAGCTTTTTTAGGATTTTGTGGAAAGCTACATCTCTGCGTCGAACTTCTTCGGTGTTTCTCAACTCCTCAGGCTGCACGACTGGTTTATCTTGCTGGAGCCTTTGTAGAAACTTCTGAAAAGCAGAATTTCTCTGCTGAAATTCACCATCTGTTCTTGGCTGATCAACTTTTAGAATTGTGTTGCTTGCTGTTTTAGACTGAACTTGAGCATTTCCGAATCCAATGTCGGTAACAGCTGGGTCATTGACTACAGCTTGTCTTGCCTTTACTAGTCTTTCCGCTTCGTTATTTCCAATAGAAACATTGTTTTCTCGCCTTGGAATGCTAGGAGCACTAGTAGGGCGAGTGAGGCTTTGCTCATCCGCTGTACCCATCAGGTATCTGGTCTCTTGGTCAGATCGTTGGGATTCTTCCGAATAGCCTGGCCGTGGATCATTGCGCACGCGCTGTATACGAGCGATAGGATATGCTCGATCATCGGTCGGCGAGCGGCCGTGTCTCGAAGAAGTGTTCTCTCCAGAGAAAAGGGGGGCGAGATGAAGAATTTCAACTTGGCGATTTTTAAACCGACCACCTATTAAGTCGGTCCGTTGCAAAAGACTACATAGCCCGCTGTTTTCTTCTTTAGTGGCCTTGCTCTCGGTGGCATGCAAGTTATTTTGGTCCGGGGCTGCACCAAGCTCCTCGACAGAATTGGCTTTCGTATCTCTCGTCTCGACATCAGAGCTCCCAAGACTTGATTGCCAGTGGTTGGCACTATTAATGAAGTCCCATGGATAGATTGCCGAACTCTTCTCTTGGGAAGTAGGTAAATCCCTGGCCGCTGGTGTCTGGGAGCTCTCATGACTTTCAAGGGCATCACGATTCGGGTTGCTAGTCGTTGTGTCCGTGGACTCACAAGCGCTGCAGCCACCACGTCGACGACGCCAATCTGGATTGTTCATTGCTTCCGCGAATTTCGAAACCGAGGAGTGGTCCCCTGAGTGCTCTCCACGAGAAGCACAGGGCGCAGAGCATGTTTCATCGAAGGAATCGTCAGTGGTGGTTTGGTCAGTCGATGTTGCCGTGCGAGCCATCCGACTTCGAATTTTCCTATCGGAAGCCATAGTAAATTCGAATCTTGTGATTCGATGTGCAAAATAAAGTTGGATCGACGAATGTGTTGCCCAGTCTATTTGTTCAAAGAAGATGCAGTCTTCGTGTAATTCGGGCCTAGAACGTACATCTATTGGGTTTCTGTAAAAAAAAAAAAAAAAAAAAGCACGTTTCAGTCTACCGTCGATTAAAGAGGTGGTTGATCGTGGGCTGTCGAGTTCTTAAAATAAGGCGGTTTACTCGTGAGCAGATCGCTGATGTGCCCGTTATTAGGACCCCCGGGTCTGAAAAGCTGTATCTTGCTGTTCTTGGCTTCCTCGAGTGAATGCACCTTACATAGAGAAGAAGAAATGAACCACAAGGCCGAGAAGATCGAAACACACGGCGGACTATGGCTAAACTAGATGTTAGTCTTGGCCTACATCCAGGCTCATCGGATACAAGTTCCTACCCCTCAAACTCCAAGAGGTATACTTTTCGTGAGTCTGCGAGACAACTTACTTTGAGGAAAAGGTATGAACACTGTGGTCAGGCTTCTAAAAAAAAGGAGAAGCTATTGCTGAGTGCTTCTTGGGAAACCGGCAAATAGAAAGTGTTGGGCGTCGAGGAGCTTCCTTTGGGAAGCTTGGGAGGTGATCGCTGTAACGTTGGCAAGTGAATACGCTTTTCTTCAGGCTGCTTTTTTCTAGACAAGATGCCTTAATGCTGCGTATAGCGGAATAAGTAGTCCAAAAAGGGGGATGACTCTTTTACGAAGAAGTCGAGATGTGATGGCGTAGATGAGAAGAAACTGAGACGAGACACCATGGAGTAAGTAGTTGATGATGATAATCACTCAAGAGAAACGGGCAGGCGCTGGTCAAGAGGATGGGGCACACATGTGGCGGAAGGCATATTGGCATTTGAGGGTCCTCCTTCCTTGACTGCAACACTTCTGAGCCAGGAAAGAGAGTATTAAGCCCAAAGAAAGAACGCTTGATCATTGCAGTAAATGCCTAATGTAGACAATCCTAAGAGGCGGCCAAAATCAATTAGAGGTATCCAACTACAAATAAAAGAAACCAACTCCGATCCAGGATGACATAGAAACAAGTAATAAACATTGTCGCATTGCAAGGTTTTCGTATGTTCACAACCGCATGTGTACAGCTATCCCTGATACTGTTGTCCACCCATAAAAGCAGCAAAGGCCCTCTATCATCATCGTTAGTACGGGGACAAGAGTGGTAACGGAAACAAAGCCACTTACCGCATTTCGAGTTTGCATAAAGACAGTTCCAGGGCCTGAAAACTTGCACACCAAGCCTTCCGCTGAAGCAATCCCCGAAATAATACCCCCGGACGCAACACGTTCCATGACATATTTGCAGTTCCAAGCAATCAGGTGGCCGTTGTCAATAATATACTTTTCACCTTCGACAAGCTAGTAGATTTGTTAGTTTACCTGATGAGAACGGCACTCTGGAAATATCTTACCGTCTTCTGGATGATTGCACCGAAACTCGAAATCCACAACAGACCAGTACCGCTCACTTTGTACACCCAGAGACCTTCACCACTGAACATAGCTTTTCCTAGTCCCTGCCGCTTGAAGTCCTTGATAACACCCTGCGTTGAGGCTAGGAAAGCATCTTGGCCTACTGACCAGGTTTCCTTACCCGAGAGACGAATTGTGGTAATATCACCAAGACTATGCGGCGCAAGAAGCACCTCGCCGGGACCAATATACGTCGAGCTTGTCATATCACCTCCAGTAATCATCTTCTTCATGCTAAATTTGATCTGTCCTTTGAGCGTAACGGTGGGAGACATGGCGATCATTGCGCCTGGCTTGGCGGACATGGGACAGCCCATGGCGAGCTGGATGGTGATGATGGTATTGCAGTCACGATGACTGATGCGATAGCTGCCGCCATTGAAGGTCCCGGTATCGTCAGCCGTGGCCACCGCGCCCACGAACTGGCCTGTCTGGGGTGCTCCGGAAACAGTCATGGCCACCGCATTTCCTGCGGGCTGCTGCTCCGGTTCCTGCTTGGGCTTTTCAACTGGGAAGGGGCTTCCATCCAGAGGCGATACCGGCGCAGGTGGAGGGTCGAAGTTCTGTTGATGAGATTGAGGTGTTGCTACTGGAGGCGTAGCTACAGGAGGAGTCGCAACAGGGGGTGTTGCCGTAGGCCTCATAGCCAGGTAATTGTGCTGACTCGGCGCATGATAATGAGCCTGTGAAGGCGGAGGTGTCGGCTGAGGTAGGTTGTGTTGAAAGTGTTGCTGGTGGGCTGGCGCAGAAGCCGGAGGAGGAGGGTAGTACCCCTGAGATGAACTGTGGGAGTGATGGTTGGTTTGCGGAGAAGGAGCATGCTGCTGCTGCTGCTGTTGCGGCTGGGGAGGTGGTGGATAATGAATCGGTGTTGGCTGGTGAGGCACTTGAGGAGATGGTGTATGCTGTGGAGGAGGAGGATAGTTCATAGCCAATCCAGGCTGAGCTTGCGGTTGAGGCGGAGGAGCATAGAATTGCGTGCGGTTCGCCGGAGGAGAGGTCGGTGGCAGCGCATATTGATGCTGTTGCTGCTGTGGTTGAGGAGCTGCTCCGGTATATCATGGTTAGCTTTACTGTGTATCTTGCAGTAGTCGAAGGTGTTTGAGATATGTACGAACCTGGTGAGCTCTGTGCGGCGCCGGGCGGAGCTATTGAGGTGTCATGATCAGTCTGGTTGTCATGATGTCTAAGTTGGGTGGACTTACGAGGATAGTAGTGACTCGCCATGATTTCCCTTCTTACAGTAGCTGCTCAGAACACTGAGATGGAGAGTCTTACAATATACACAGTTAACAGAGGTAAATATTAAAGAAAGGAGAGAAAGAAAGAAAAATGCGACTCTGAAGGAGCTCTCCCCATGATAGGTAGCTCTGAGCTGCCTCCTCTAGCCGCCCGTAACATGGATGTGCCAAGCTTGGGCAGCCCCGCACCAGTTTCCTCGACCATGATGCTTGAAGACGGAGTTTGATATTGGACCTTTGAAAATGAGGAAAATTACAGAAAATTCGTTCAAAATTAGAATTGCTTTCTTCTCATTCTTTATACAAGTCCCGAGACTGTTTCGGCATTCATTTGTCTCAATGAACAAGAACCGGCCGCATCAGAAGAGACCAAGATCCCGTCCCTCCCAAGACTGCTGCAACGCAAGCTGCAGAATGGTGAATGCTTCTCTCAAACTTCCGCCCAATCACGATGCGCCATCAGGGCGTTGAACCCCTGCGCGTTGACCTCTGCGGCCGGCTTGACAGCTGTAAGCGCCCACGCGGGGCAATTCGTGGGCGCTTAGCCAGCATGTCAGCGAGCCCATTGGCCTGCTCGAGTTGTACCAGGCAAATTAGTCCACGTCTTCTTGATCCATTCGGAAGCAATGGATCAATTGCTGTGAAATGATGCATCTTGGGCTTGTGCTGTAGAAATTGTGTAAACCTCAGGCTGACATGTGTCATTGCTATAAGTATTACTATCACGTGCAATGAAAGACATGATGGAAGAAGTCGAGGTCTACTCCGTAGTACGGGTACAGTTTCCCGACCCCCCGAATATCGAATATCGAATATCGAATATCGAATACCTGTTGGCGAACGTCATTTGTTTACCTTTTCACAAGGCTACTTCGCGTTACCCAAGGTACAGCACCTTCATTCCATCGCCACGTCTTGGCAATCAATACCTGGATATCATTGCCATTGCCAAGGATATAGCGGTCTCAGCTACTGTGCGTCTCAAAGTATAATATTGCGTATTCCCAGCTGCAAAACCCGTTCTTGTCCGCACCCCCCATCTCATCTAACCTAACTTGTGTAACTACGCGGCTAATACGAACAAGAGCACTTGCTCATTCGGGCCCGAGATCTTCTATCTGCACTTATCTTCAATGATTCAGGCTTCGTCCCAAACCCAGTATTTGGCCCAAGCCAAGAGAAACCGTCGAGCTTACTACCTGGTACGTAGGCATGCAGCTCGAAAAGCCACTTGGACCAGAGAAGTTCCCTGTGTAGATCACCCTTCTTCAGCTTAATGAGCAGACAAATTGCGAGCTGATGAGATCAAGCTGAACCTAAAGTTTAAATCGGGTGTTGACCGACCCTAATAGAGCTACCAGGCAGATTATCTGTCAGAGACGATCCCACATCGTCGTTCTGAGGACCGGTTTACCTAGTGGTAACAGTATGCTGGTATGCTTGTGACGTTGATATGCGGCTCCGTTGCTCGGGAATACCATCGCCCGGTGGTGGCATTTTCGTTCACGATTGATATTCCACTTATGCTTGAAGAGGAGCCTTGAACTTTAACTTACTCGTAACGGTCTGCCTCGCGAAGCTGGTCCCTCCTTTTAGTATCTCTTGAGTATTCGCTTTGGAGGAACCACCGCCACGGGTCCCATGATGACATTCTTCAGGCGCCACGACGCCGTGATATCACTGCAGGTTCTCTGGCCGTTCCGTTCCGCCCCTCTCCCGGACAACAAACTCCTGAGGGTCAGCTAAAGAAGCCACTGTGAGACCTTTTCTGTTGTATCAAAAGTCTTGGGACACCTTGGTTCAAAAAACGTGGTTTTCCAAGCACAAGGCTGCGTCATAACAGGGTTCCCCGGACGGTTGGGAGAACATGGTCCTTGCTTTCAAGCAAGGGAGTTTACCGGTTACACCTACGCGCCGCTCGAGCTGCGGGCCGTTTGATTCCACAGAGCAGAGTCAGATGAGCCAATACGGCAACTCGTAGACTTACGAGATACCAGAACAAGAACTAGGGCGCGATCGATGTGGGTTAGAGTTTTGACCATGGCAAGCACCACTCGCGCTTACAAAAGACGTGTATGGGAGATCAGCAAGGCAAGCCTGTCGGGGAGACTTCGTCCCTTGTCGACCCAACTGACAGGTTTGGTAACCGAAGGCAAGACGCCACCATGTTTGAGATGTGGCATCTACAGGTTTCTTGGAAGAGGCAGTAGCTGAAGACGCGAGTTTGCCGAGATATCTTGATTAAGCCTCGCCATGTTGAGCTGCGGTTGATCACTGTCAAGGTTTGCTGATGACCACCAAGGCTGAACGAATACTATTCACAAGATATCGACGGGTCTTCATGCTACCCAGCCCAAATATCGCCATGTCGTACTCTGTACCTGTTAGACAGGCGGCTTTCAGCCTCATACAGGAACGTGATACTAATTGTTGTCAAAGCGCAAATGCAATTTTGGTTGAGGCGAAAGACATGTTTTACTGTGACGTCGAAAGGGTAGCAGTCATGCAACAAGTTGTTTTGGCATGCTCATCTCCACAACGCAACAATAGTTTCTTTGCAGAAGCCTCCCTCTACGCCTCGACGACGACGATTTACGATATCAGTAGGTAATAACAAGTTGCAACGTCAGTATTGAACTCTCATGGCGCAAGATCATATGTATTACTTCAATGTCACATCACGGTGGACCATAAACTCCGACTCTCACTAGCCTAACGATCGAATTACTTAAAACAGACTCGCCTTGTGGGTTGCGATTGGGACATTTACGTACATGCAGTGAGGCTCTACAGGAAAACATGACCAGTCTCAAAACGACGCGTCTGGACCCAAAGCCCTGGGTAGCTACGCCCTGTAAAGCTGGAGCTCTAGTTAGTACCCTCTGAATGACTAAGGACGTATGGTGCAGTAAACCGTTGACAGTCTGAGTCTGGCCCCTATTAAGTTTGGGACAGATCAAGAAATAGACTCTAGGCTGATCGAGATGCTGTATCTGAAGGGCGTCTTGGTAGAGAGTGGCGCTTGTTGCTAACCGACCTCCATCTTTCACAGGTTTGCAAGGTCTGAGATTTTCTGTATGAGGAACCAACAAACCAATACCATTGCTCATCCGTTGCCCTTGAACCGGATTGTGCCGTACTTACGCCCGCTGTTAAGCCCGGTCTACCAACGCCTTTCGCACCAGTGCACGGCAACGATCTCACGGAGATGAAAGCTGGCGTTGAGATATACGTAGAGATCTGTACTAAGCACCTGTGGCCCAGAACTTCCCGAGGAAGATCAGCGAGGTTAGAAGTGGATCATCATGAGTTTCTTCGAGATTAGCTCAAGTGGTCAATACCAAAGCTTAGATAGAGGTCGATCCTTGCATCGCGGGCCACTTCTCGACACCCCTGTCCAGGCGAATGAGAGTGTCTCAGCTGGAGCTTGGGAGGCTCTGTCACAGTGAGACACGATAGGATCCTCTTTCTCATGTCTGTAGGTAATAACCGATGGCAGTTACCAAGCACAAGGGGCATTCTTATCCTAAGCAGGCACAACGACTTGACTCTACGAGGGGGAAGTTCTAGGCCTTGGGATCAGATGTAGCGAGATTGCTCGGAGAATAATGGTCAAGTGCTAACCTTTTGCGGGCTCCAACAATGAACAATCCCAACTGAACGGATAACTATGCTGCCAGTTGACTATGCTCTTCACAGTTAACAATTAACTACTCCGTACTAACATAGCAATCGGCAACTCCCAAATCGATGCCGCCCCATGATCCGGCACCTCGGGTCTGAACTAACAGACTAAAGAGTCTGGTTCTTGCTCCTTGGCATCACCGGCTTCACGGCTATTGGGAATGGGGGCTTATTGCTATTTTGTGCTGCGCGACAGCCTAGGCTCCAGGACCGTGTCTCTGGATTTTGTCTCCCTGCAGAACGTTGGGGAACGCTGAGCCATGTTGTTGGTTCAAAGAAAGACAGGTTCTGGGGGCTCCAGAACCGCCCTGTCGGTTTCGAAATGAGGACCTGCATTTGACAGTGAGAACAGCACTCCGTACCACGTACATAAGCCAGACACGTGCTTGGGTACAGTATCCGTGGAGACTGAGCCATCTGATAGATGATGACTACATAAGCGATCGATGTCGGGGTTTTTGGGGCCTGTACATCATACAAGGAGTCAGCTCCTCTAAATTGCAGAAAGGCATCTTGGTCTGATGTCTGATGTCTCTGATGCTGCGGTGCATACTATAAACGTGCTAGTTGAGTTGCCAAGTTCGGTGTAGGGTGAAAACGGTTGATACGCCGTCATAGCATCGCGATCTGCCTGTAGCCGTCGCCTTAGCCATGGGCCACGATCGGATACCGTGATGTATTAGCTAGATGATCATGAGAGAAAGGATGCACACAGATCGATATCCTGCCTGATCTTCTCCTTGAAACTCTCAAGGTTTGCAGGCGGCAGAGGCTTTTGCGAGTAGTTCACGTGTGATTGACCGTCACCTCCTGACTCGACTCGTCCCCCATCAATTCCAATACCATTCAATAAACTCTTGGCACCAAAACGAGCTTATGGCTTCGGAGGTAACAGCTCACAAGAGCTTAGCGCTCCGTGCTAAAGCCGGCCGCGAACATGCGAACCTGGTTCCTCCGTGCAAAGGAGCGTGCGCTAGAGGTGTTGAATCGCGGCGCGGTTTCAGGTATGGAGTTTAAGTTGGGTGAGCTTTTTCACAGGTTAAACGGGGAATTGAGGTGAGGGCCTTGAGATGGGAATATCTTCAAGGTTTTGGGGCTATTTTGGCGTCCCTTGATCCAAGCGGGCGTCATGGAGGATATTGGAAGGGACGGGAGATAGATATTAGCATGGAGATGGTAGATCTCGGCGGGGTGTACGAAGTAGGCCCAGATTTAACAAAAGATGCGATTGGACGAGGATTTCGGAGTGGAAGTTTTTAGTGTCTGCCACTCTGCCCTACGCCCTGGGCCTGGGGATCTGTCTACTGTAGTTCTCAGCCCAGGGGGATCGTAAGGCCTTGACCTCCACTGTGTTAAATGAGATTGTACTTTGGGTACTCTGTAAGTAGGCAGTGTTTACAATGCTATAAGCTTCTTCGCTGTACTCTAGGGAAATAGTTTCGCTTGGCGACTCGGTGTATGGATTATCTAATGAATATGATTAGTGATGGTCCAATATGGAGTAGAATTCTTCGTTTTATCAGATCTCACTTCACCATTAAACAATAAACCCCAGTCCAAGGCTTACTTACAAAAACCCTTGAAAGCAGACAGGACCAAAGACCAGCCCTGTCAAACTATGATTTGAGCCTCCACGATCGAATTACCAGAATCGTCTTGGGTTACCAAGCCCAGGCGGAAGGGGTCTGCGCGTGGCATTAGACTTTTTTTTTTTTTTTGCTTTCAAGCTGGTCAATCACCTACTACCTATGAATACATATGTAGGTTCTGACATGTGTAAGCTGCAGGTGTAATGTAGTACGGACAGAAAGATCAACCATTTCCCCCGGTAATGGTAAATGATGAGCGAAGGGGGAGAAACCCGGTAATAACACAGTCGTATCGTAGCGGGACCAACAACAAACAACCAGGACGGCAGGACGGCAGGACGGTAGGACGGCTACAGTACGGCATTTGGAGCTCTCTATAGGTACCTAGCTCTCCTCAGGTTGAATCTCGTGCGGTGGTGCAGACGCTGACGCCAGTGGGTGGTCAATTTTTGAGCTGACGATGGTCAATCAGCCCTTTTTTTAATGATCATTTCAGGGGTGAGCCCAATGGTGATAGATTTTTGTGCATATGGGTATTTATTGAACAGCGAGAAAAGAAGATGTTGATTAATTCATTATTGTTTCTGACAGACCGCGTCCTGAATGTCATGTTGGGCGCCGGACGATTTGATACGGGCTGGCACCAAACATTGAATATACATATTAGACGCTGCAAGGGTTGAACCGTGAAGCGAGGCGTGTATTTCGTCGAAAATGGAACAAAAGTCTTGGACCCACACTCACCAAAACATGGGCTGATGTGCCCTGTGCCCTGTGTGGCAGCCATAAGAGACAAAAAGACCAAAAAAGACGCCCCAAAAGACCGCCAAGACTGAGATGAGCCAGTCCCCTGCTAAAAGATGGACATCGGCTCCACTCTGACCGCGACTCTAGACCCACCCTGGAGACACGCTGTCGGGTTTAGAGACCCGGCTGTCGGGTACAGAAATGATGCACCAGCAGGATGGTTGTCACTGTATTTTTACTGCACTTGCACTGCATGTGGGCGCAAACGGATGAACTGGACCTCTGTTGTGAGCCACTGAACGCCAGAAAAGAAAAGAGACAGGATGGACGTCTTCGGTAGACACACACATACGCAGTCAGCGGTACAAGAGAAACAAGCAAACTAATAAAAACAAAAGGGCTTATGCGTAGGTAAATACGGGCTGTGCCCTTTCTCTCTTCTTTCTCTCTTTCCCATTCACCCACTCTAATAAATGACCCCAAACCATGCTGTCGGATCATTGACCTAACCTAACCTAACCCAAGCACCAACCTACCTCTAACCGACCGACCTCAGTAGCCTATGCTAGAGACTAGAGCCCAGCTAGTAGCCAAGTGCTAACTAACTTCCAAGGTTCGGTTACCTAGCTTCCCATCCTCCACTGCTATTGCTATTGCTACTGCTATTGCTGTCGCTATTGCTCCTTCTACCATCGCTATTACCACCACCAAACACGGGCAGGCCCAGCTCCACCCCAGCAATGAAGCGG
This sequence comes from Fusarium sp. PT, assembly GCA_021020635.1. NCBI lineage: Eukaryota > Fungi > Ascomycota > Sordariomycetes > Hypocreales > Nectriaceae > Fusarium > Fusarium sp. PT. The sequence goes on from JAHMRZ010000001.1 coordinate 1,702,735, forward strand.
CGTTGACGCCTGCTCTTCTAGCGCAACGCGGATACCTTCATATTACCTGCCCTGCTCGCCCCTGCTTCTGCTGCTGCCTCTTCTTCTGCCTCTCTTCCTTCTGACTCTATTCAATCGATCATCTTTTCCCTCTTTGTCTCAACTACCTACCCCAAACTCGACCAACCAATTAATACATCTCCTCACGCTCTCCTGACTACTCAATACACTTCCATGGGGCAAGTCATCGTCAACCTCTAGCCATGTGCGAGCCTCGCACAGCACAAGCAGCACAAGTCGCACGTCAGTGGGGAGACTCGCTTTCAAAGGCACCACAACAGCAACGTAGCACTGCATCGGCCTCAACTCCAACTGCAACTGCAGCCAAAATAATGTCCCCCAGAAACCTCACATCAACCCGACAACAAATATCCCCGCCAAGTTCACCATCCGCTTCATCCTCCGCTTCCGCATTTCAACCCATCCAGTCTCAATCAATCGACGTCCTCGCTTCCCAACTCGGCAGCTCGTCCCTGGATCATTACCGCTACAGCTCTTACTCCTCGACTACAAACCTTCCAGAAGCCGCTCTCTCACCCATTTCATTGCCTGATGAGGATTCTATCAATGTCCAGTCCATGCTCAGTCCACATGGCTTGGCTTCTATGGACATCGATGCCGACTATGACAACATTACCATGATGTCGCAAAACACATCAGAGAAATCGGCATGCTCTATCAATATGCCTTTCGACCCTCCCTCAATTGCTGTGGATCCGACCGCACTGGCCGAAGACCCAGGGCATGTTTCGGGATCGATGTTCAGCCCGAACCTAAACGGCGGCTTCGAAGTGGACGAGGGTTATTGCGAAGACGACGATGATTTTTCGTGGCTTCAACCACCCGTACCACGAAGGGCAGCTGGCGCATCAGACGGGATCAAGAAGCGATATGACCTTGGATACAGAAGGTCAGCCGATGCTGCAAGTCACTGCCGCAACACAATTCACAGTGTACCTCGCATGCGACGACGCGATAAGAAGAGAAGCAGCAGGAGCTTGCATTCCGCAGCGAGCTCTGTAAGGAGTCGATCGGATTCTCTGGCTTCGCAGCTGGTCGCTGCAACACAATAAGATAATTGGAGTACATACACGTGCTTACAGCCATCACATTTCAACAGCGTACATGGTGGACGCAGGCGACATCACAGAATATACCCTCCAAGAAGGGCTGGTTTACGGCACGACGGCGTTACTTGGGATAAGCATTTACACGAGCGGTGCGCCCTTCTCTTAGGATTGCACTGGATGAACGGGTCAAGGCGCTTTCGAATGTTTTGAGATTTAGAATTCTGTTTTTATTAGTTTTTTCTTTTTTTTTTTGGGGGACAATAGCCTGGCGTATGGGAATCATGACCTGGAGCATTTACTGTCCTTCTAAGGGTTATGTACGAGGCGTTATCGGGCCATGCTTGGAAGACAGGACTAGCATGGGGCGTATCATGACTTTTGGGAATTGTGGTCATCGGTTCAGGAATCACGGCGAGGGAGCCAAGATGTATCGCATTACATTGTACGACTAAACAAGGTCGATGTTAGTATTATCATGTACTTTAGCCAAGCCTCACATCACGTCTGGCCTACATAGTAGATAAGTAGACAAATGCTCCAAGGGGCAAGATGGAAGAAATGTTAAAGATGGTGTGCAATGGTTACACCTAACATGAGTCGTTTACCGAGCAAGCGTCATTGACATGCACCTAGATTGATGGCATAGATCTTGGTGGTGGTGAGACGCTGTGTGGGGGGGAGGGAGCGAAAGGAAGATAAAGAGCTCGATTCTGGTCGGTTCGCAGCCTGGTGGACTTTTAAACTTTATCGGACACGGCTGGTGAAGCCATCACCAACCGGGCCGGGAGGTCATGCCACCCCATCGGAAGAGACGGACCTGACGAGCCTGACGAGCCGTGTCCGTTGACAAATAGAAGTCATGGTCAAGCGCATTCAACGTCTCGGGTGCGATAGAGGCGGCTTCGTTTATCTCTCAAGACCCCTTTTGGAGTTAGACACAAAATTCTTAACCAAGGCTTTTTCTTGTAAGCGAAGATTCCCCTCTCCCATCGGCTCGACTCGTGATCGTACGAGCGATGAGATCCACAAAATAAAGCACTTAATCGGTGCCGTCAACAGCCGCGCGCCAGCCGTGAAGTCTCTTTTCCAATGAGAAAAGCAAAGGCGTAGAGAGAAAAGGTTGTCGGCTAAACAAGAGGGAAAAGGTCTGGGCTCAAAAGGGAAAAAGAGGGAAAGAGGGAAAGAAAAGGCTGATGTGGATAACGGGGATGAAGCCTTTCTAGGTACTTAGTTTAAGAGGCCTCGAGGGAAAAAGAAGTATTTACTTGGTTGGAAAGAAAGAGGAAAACAGGATTGAATTGATGGATTGATTTGATTGTTTACAATTCAAGAGTCATAAGAGGAGATGGGGGCCGTTGATGAGGTGATAAAGTCAGACAGCGCTGAGAAACATTCTTGGGAAGTGAGACATTGAGAGAAGAAAAATTCACGATGACGACTGAAGATCTCAATTGTTTTTAATTGAATGCCCGCGCAGGATTCTGTCACTCACACTTACAATTGGGGATTGGGGGGCGATGCGGGTCGATCAGGGAGATCTCGGCTGCAGTTTGACAGGCGGCGACAGTGGAGCAAGGCCCTGTCAAGATCTGACCATGGCCCGGGCCCCCCCTGTAAATGGAAAGACGCAATGCAATGCATGCAATAAGTTACAGGGCCACATGCAAGGTACGAGACAAGGTCAGGGGTAGGTTAGTAGGTTAGTAGGTTAGTAGGTTAGTAGGTTAGTAGGTTAGTAGGTTATTCCATATCAATCAACAACTGGAGTCTTTAATGGATTTGCAAGATACAACAACCTGCTTCTTTGTGTAGAATCATCTATGGAATATCGAACATGGGCATGATGTGCTGTGATGGACATGATGTGATGTAATCGATACCCCTGGTTAACGAAAGAGATCATCGCTTAGACGTCATATCGTCAATCATCCACTGATGAATGAATTGAGGGCTCTACTCCAGAGAGCAACGCTCAGTGTCCATCACCAACCGGGCCAAACTCAAAATCTCTCTCATCAGTCTCCCCCCTCTCTCACTCTCTAGGTCTCTCTCTCTCTCACTCTGTCTCTCTCCAACAGTGGCAGCATCTCCCCCTCCTCTTTTGTCCTTCCCGTCCACAAATGCTCAGGCTAACGTAGGTACACCCGTGAACTCTACTTTAGCCCATCCCAGCGCCTCTGCCTCTACCTCTTCCTCTAGTCCCGAGTGGCTTCGGGCGTCCAGAGCGTCCCATCACCATCTCGTGCCAAGAGGGGGTACGGGTACGGGTGAGGGTCAGGGCCAGGGCGGGCCAGCGACATGCCAGGGACAGGCACAATCAATGACATGACTACTTCACCACTCTCTCTATTCTCAAAATAGGCCCTCAAAACCTCTCATTTTCTTCGACCTCTTCACTTCTCCATGTACAAAACATTCCCCTGCTCGTTCAACATTCGTGATACAAAGAGATCGTCCTGTTTTAATTCCCTTCCAGAATAGACAAAGAGGGGGGTTAAATCATCCATCTGTCCATGACACGAGAGTCAATTCCAATGGAATGCTCCCTCATAGCCCCATGCATTCCTCGCGCTGTCGCACTCAAAACCTGCCTCGTCCATAGTAGCAACGCAGTTCAGTGCAGCGCAACGGTCTCGTTGCTGCGCCAGAGTAAATTCGTAACCCTCATTTATCCTCACAAATTTTGCTCTCTTGACCCTGCCTATCCGTCTCTTGTTAGCAGATCTCATCAAAGGCCATCCGTGTTTTTGTCTCCGTGTCTTGCCCGTTTCTCTGGTGCCCGTTGTTGGCTTGTCCGTTGCTCCATTGACTTGACTTTGGCCATCTCCACGCCTTGTCAGGTCTCGTTCGCTTACCGGCCGAGTCTCTTGTTGCTCGTCTTGAACTTTGTTTTGCTGCCTCTGACTGGCTCTAGCCTCTCGCCTCTCTTGTCACTATCACTCAAAGGCTCCGGGCTCCTTCTTTTCATCCCCTCCGCTGCCATTCTTTTGGCTCTTATCTTATTCATGCCATCAATCTCAACTTCACCTTCGACATCCTCGTCGCCTTCTTTAACTCTCTCAGCCAGCCCTAGGTGACTATCCTGGCTGACCACGCCCCCATTGCCTCCTCTTGCACCTACCGTAAACAACATAGCAGAACAACAGTGCAGTATACCAATGGCCTCTTGGACCCTGCCCTACCGGGTTGAGGCCGTCGACCGCGACCCGGGCTTTTACTGGCAGGATCTCGAGGATGGACACAACGATGGATCAAACGACTTCTTCGGCCAGTTTCTCGATTTTGACGGCGAAATCACTTCCTCCATGGCTGATCATCACAGCCACGGCCCATCAATGACCGCCTATGATCATCCCGCCGAGTCCACCGCGTCGGCCTCGTCGGGCGTATCGACAACTGAAGATGAGTTGGACTTTTTTTCCTGTAGCTCCCAGATGGAAGCGACAGTCCCTTCTCAGCCTGGTCCAATGACTGCCCCCGGTGCATCGCATGAGATAGATCCTCGTAGCCTCGCACTTGCGGTTAGTGGTGGCCTGGCTGCTGAGAAATCTTCCCTGGTGCCTCGAGTATCCATGTCGGACCCAGAACTCCCTCATGTAGATGGTATCTCACTTCACTCTTCTCCCGGGAGACGCGCGCCTGCCTCGCAGCCTTCGTCGCCAACGCCGCCCAGTACCATGGCTAGGAAACCCAACAAATTCGTCGAGGCGCTTTCGTCCACAATCCGCAAAGCCAGCAAACTCCGCAAACCCAAGAAGCCCATCGCTATGGACCGTCCCGGATCCCCGACCATGGATAACCCACCTCGAGCTCTGAGGCTGCAGCATCACGACTACAGTAACGGCAATGACGCATTCCCTCCATCGCCAACGTGCGGCCCCGATAGCACAAACTTTGTTCATGGTTTTTGCGACGATCCCTTTAGTGAGATTCCTCAGCAGCCCCCTCACAACTCTCTCCGTTTCTACAACAACGGAATCCATACACCCGCAGAGTCCCCAGGGATCAAGGTTGAGCCTGGTCTTTACCAACCTGAGATGGCAGGACAAGTCCATCAAGCAGCTTGGCAGCATCAGCAACACCAGCACCCACATCCTCATGCCCATCCTCATCCTCACCCTCAAGGTCATGTGCACCCGCACCAGCACCCGCATCCCCATCAACAAGCTGCGGCTCCGGGCCATTCTGTTGCGGTGGTGGGCTCTGCGCCCGAGACATGGCCGGGACATGAATACATGGCACACAACCCTCACCAAAGTGGGTGGTGGGACTTGAACCTCCTCAACCAAAACAGCGAGTATGTTGTCGTCGATCAGCAGCAACAAAAGAACGCCAACCTAAATCTTGCCATGCACGCTCAGCATGCCGAGCTGCCGTACGAGTATCAAGTACACGACCCCAACTCGGCGGGCCTCATGATCCATATGCCACAGCCACGAAACGGCTCGACTCCTGTCCATGACCTGTCGTTGAACGCCCAGACTTACCTTCCGCCGCCGCCACCTATTCCGCCAACTTCGGAACGACACCGCCCACCGCGAGCGCCATCTTCTGGAGCCCGACACTTGTCGTGCTCTCCCATTCGTAAGACACGTCAAGCATCTATACCACCTACACCCACCACGGCACACTCGCGCCAAAGTTCCAACGGATCAACCCATTCAACTCGAAGCGCCTCAGGTCGTGGCATAGTCCCCGGCACTCCTACAGCATCGCGCAAGCAGCGACGATCACGAGATGCGAGCGGCAGCAATGGAGGTGGCGACATCGGCTTCGTCAACTTCACTCCCAGCGACGGTGGTCTCCTTATGACAGGTGTTGCGCCGAGCGGCAGTTCCAAGACTAAAGCGCGCAGAGAGCGTGAAGCAATGGAACGGAGACGACGCCTGAGCGAAGCAGCCATGAAAGCGGTGCAAGCAGCAGGCGGCGATGTTGACAAGTTGATGGAGCAGGGCTTCGCCTTTTAACCCCTCGAATCGGGCCTTAAAGAATTGGTTCCTGGTTCCTGCATAAGAACACGTACGTGGCTGTCGGAACTTTCCGCCATGATTTTTGTTCGTATTTGCGACTTCGCAAAGTCAAGTCGACAACAAAGAATTTATGATGCAGAGATGAGGGGAATAAAGAGGAGGATGACACCAGTTGAAGTTGGAGGCGCAAGAGTTGAAGGAGCCCGGGCAGGTGCTGGCGGTGAGACATTCTACGACGGAGCTAGGGGAAGGGGCGGGCGTTGACGGGGGACTAACACAAACATCCATCACATCACGACAGCGAAACGACATCACCAAAGATTAAAGCCCAACAGGCGCAACTTTTTCTATCTTGTTAGTGGAGGTTGCCTCTACCAATTTTCCCAAACCGATGGCGGCGTTTTCTCTTTCATTTTTTATACTCTATCTGATAACCTTCTTTCTCTCTTTAATATCCGCAATTCATCTTACCAGCCTTTACATACTGGTTTGAACTCTCAACAAACACGAACTACACCTCACAATCTATCTATTTTATTTTTTTGTTCAACTCTCGTCTACCACCTTTTTCGAACATCACGGCCAATCAGCCTGCGGACTCTTTTGGTCCTTCAAAATTTCCATTTCTTATCTGCTCGCTTTCTTCCTTTTTATATACCATTCTTATTGTATCATTAGTCATACCCAGGACTTACTCCAGTCTTGCTTGTTTCTTTACATCTCGAAGCCTCTCGTTTAACGCAAAGCAAAGCCTTGCTATTTCCTCAGTCATGGAGTAATTGTTGTGTTTGCAAGGGCAGGGCAGGGCAGGGCAGGCAGGGGAAGGGTTTTATGGTGTTTACCTCTCAACATTATGGTTATGGCGAAGAGGACAAGGGTCATGGTGAAGAAGACAGAGGGTAGCTGGTATTCAGTTACTGTGATGGCTGGCTAAACACCATCCTCACCAATTAGGTAGATTTGGGTTTCAGAGACCAATACTTCTCCGTCGTCAACCACGGGAGTTGCAGTCGCTCAAAACACCCTTTCCATAGAAACAATAAAGTTACACAGGGATCAACCCCATACTTCAAATCCATATCAACCATCCATCGCGCAAGCATGGACTCACCTTGGCGCAGTTTGATACAAAGCAGGGCATGGTTGGTTATTGTAATTTTTATGTTTTTATTTGGGTACTAGTGATAAGCGTTCAAGCTTCCCGCTACCGCCACATCTTAACTGTATGCTGTAGCATCCCCAGATATCGAATATGAACTGGCGTCCAAGCCGTATCAGTCCATTCGAAAAAGCACATTCCTCATTCCTCCCAATACTGTTTATATATACAAAGCAAACACTCGTTAGAGCACGGGTTTCAGTAGTCGCCAACGCCAAGTCTCTTCGCAGACGCCATCGTCATGCTTTCGACAAAGAACCATCCAAAAAAAAGGGAAACAGACAGAAAAAGGGAATCACGATCTTAGCGTGGTGAATGTTAATTATCAGCTGTAACTCAAGAGTTCACTGTCGTCGTTCGTAGCAGAAACTCTCAAGGGTTCTACTGCTGTGCCGACCTCGTAACAGTTGCATGGAATGCAAAATCTATCCTCACAGGATGGCCTCAGATGCAAGCTCGTCATGAAATAAATAGGTAACTCCTTTTAATTAAATCAATCAGTGGTCGTAACCAGCACCGCGCTGCCAAGGGCTGAAGAAGCATTAGTACAGAACATCTCAAGATTCCAGTATCGTGACTTACCTGGCATTGTTTTGTGATCGGTAACCGCCTGGGCTACCGTCATTTGCCGACCGTTGTTGAGAAAGATTTGACCCAGACTGTTGGTACGGGTTTGGTGACGCAGAGCGGAAGGGGCTCGATGGCCTTTGGCCGTCAGCCGGGAAGAGCGGCATAGCAGGGTTCACAGGGGATCGAGGAGGTGCATCATTCCTCTGGAAAGAGGTTTGAGACTGGTTGTTCAGCTCATTCCTTCTCCTCAAACTCTCAGATGACATTGAGTCCTCCTCGTCGAGATCCAAGTGCTTGTTGTAGCCGGCCTTGTCACCTCGAGCAGTGGCTGCAAGAGCATCTAGCTCAGTTGTAGCGTTAACCTGAGTTTGTGACTTCATGAAAGAAGCACGGTCGTCGGCCATGAACTGGTATCGTGCATCAGGGTTCTTACGGAAGAACACCAATGCGGTCGAAACGATAAGCATGAGGAGCAGAATAAGAGCGAATGCAGCGTTGAGAACGAACAAGACGACACCGACGACACCAACAACGATCTTAGGTAGACCAAATACATTGGAAAAGATGAGAAGGAAAATGGCGTTGATGAAGTTGATGGCAGCGATGGCGATGTTGAACGAGTTGGTAGGCTTATCCATCCAAGGTCGGAGAACCGAGGCAGCAATCAGGTAACCAACCTCAATGATAATGAAGCCAATAGCCTGCGCGATGTCGTTCTTCTGGGCCAAAGCTACGAACATGGCCTTGACAATAGTGTAGATAAGCACCGGGACAATGAAGTAGTAGGCAGATGCTCGAAACTGCACGTAAAGGAAACCCCACTTGTTGAGGGCCTTGGGATCCGAGAAGAGAATGTAGGCTGGGTTTCGGTGCATAGCAACAGAGCGACGGGCAATGCGGATGACCTTGGCAGCACCCCAGCCGAGAGTAAAGGTCATGCCTACAACGAAGAAAACAGCCAAGACGACCTCAGCGGGAGAATCCTGCTGAGTGAACTCCCACAGGCAAAGAATAACCATCTGAGGGAATCCAATCAAGGTCAAACGGAAGAGAATACCCTTGAGGACGGTGAGCCAGCCGTTTCGGAATTCAAGGAACTTGTCTTGGGCCATCCACTTCTGACGAGCGAAGAGCTCACAAACACCCTTGAATACAGCAACTGCGAGACAGGTGACGACAACAAAGATGCAGAAGAAAGTGAGACCAGTCATGAACAAGTTCGTGGTTTCGATTTTGGACTTGAAGGCAACTCGTTGGATACCGTACACGATGTAGGTACCATCTTCGGTCTGGATGTTGGAACGCTTCGCGAGAGCCCCAGCAGCATTGCCAATCGGTGCTGTGATGCTACGGGGCATCATCGCTGCGCTGCGCTTGAAAAGATCGACGCTGGTAGAGGCAGCTTGCAGACTTCGCTTCTGGATTTCAACTGATACCTGACGAACGTTGTAAAGGATAGACTCGGGTTCACCACCAGTTGCTCGCTGGTACCAAGTAAAAATGTCCTGCATAAAACCGACGCGAATGATACCCATTGACCACTGGAAATCCTGTGTCCATGAAGAGACAATTGGGGGGAGTCCGACGCTGGTAAGACCGAGAATAGCCTGAGCCTGGAAATAACCAAAGAGTGAGAGCGAGTTGGAAGCCACGTGAGCGGCGGTGTTGGCATGGCCAACGCCGGAAACGATGGCTGAAGAAATCAGACCAAGACCAGCAATAATAGCAGTAGCCCACTTGACACCCTTGAGGTCAACAGTCTTTCCGTTGGAGAAGTCGGCCTCGACACACGCGACACTTTCGCCAGTGCTGGACATGTTGACGTAGACACGGACAGTAGCATCGAGATCGGGAACACTGTAAGCAATTCCAGGTACCTGGGCGAGATTTTCCTTGCCAACTGGCAGGTTGAACTTGAAGGGAATCTTTCCGGAAACCATAGGACAGAGACCAGGTAGGTTGATTTCGCAAGGGTCGACAGTCTGTTGGAGAAACTGATATCCGTACGCTGAGAGCCTGATGTCGAATTTGACCTTGCCCTGAATGGATGAGGTTGCCACAGCTTTGACAAACGCAGATCCGTTGTTCGGTGTCAAGGCGACGTTGAAAAGAGTAGCTTTGAAACCATTGTCCTTCTGACAACTGTTGAGAGAGTTGGAGTAGAGAATCTGTTCACCAGAGGCGGGCGAGACCAAGGCAGCCACTGAGGCGAGGACCGCCAGAGGCTTCATTATGGAAGACCACATTGCGACCACTTTGTTCTGGTAGTTACGATTGCTTGATCGGTCGGTGATCGGGTCGTGTCGTTCGGTCGAGAGGCCGTTGTCGTCGTCTAGAAGTCCACGGTTGGTGATGGTTTCACTCCCAATCCTTCAAACCGACGAGATGATGATACAAGTAGTCAATCAAGTGTCGGTAACGGCGATGAAATTGGGCGTTCGGAGGCGTGAGGTTATTCTAAACAGACTTTGGGTTGTTGGCAAGCGAGAGTAAGGCCGCAGAAATTGGCGGCAACGGGCGATGAATTACGAACGGAATAAGGCGAAGGCGAAGATAAAGAAAGAAGTAATGTAAACTAGCGAAGGGCCGAGGCGAATATCGTCTCCGCGACGAGGCGTGGCTGATAAGAGACAGCGTTGGGTCGTCTCGTCGTCGTCGTTATTAGGTATTTGGGAGGCTTTTCCCGTTGTCGCTGATGATGAATGAAAGGAAATGGGTTTGTTGTGGGGGGGAGTCGGAAGGGAAAAGGAAGACCAAGCGGCAGGAGCACCAGTGACCAAGTGAAGGAGTGGAGTGGAAGTGGAAGGGAGGGAAGGCAAGGAGGGAGGGAGGGATCGGGGGGCTCTGGACTGGGTAGCACTGGTAGCGGCAGCAGGAAGCAGGTACGACCAGACCTGGTAGGCACTCGTAATAGCGGCAAGTACCTAACGAGTAAATTGGTGCATACGCGGTACAAACGAAGGGGGACAAGGGGGCGGGTGGTCCTCCACGAGAGCGGTGGAGCGGGGGTTGGAGTGACCAAAAAGGGCTTAGTTTGGTCTTGGGCCTGCGTGTGATAGGAGAGTCATGTTTATGCTAATGGCCTTTGTCTTGCCAGAGAGACAGTTTGTTTGGTGAGGTTTTTCTTTCCAATTATTTGGAGGATAATTACAGTGGGCGATGTATCTTTTCTACCCTTGCGACGGGCGGCGGGAGTGTCGACAAAGCCTGCAATAATCTGACAGACCTTGGGCTTTTTTCAATCTTTGCCGCACTCACATTCGCCGTGTCGTATTCAACCACCATCATGGGAGTACCACTGCTAGCACAGCTGAGCGTCTCAGGCCTGGTCACCTAGGTCACCCCCTAGATTAAAAAATCTGGAGGCTGTGCAGGTACCTGGAATGTCGGCCAAGCACTGGGCCAAGCTCAAGTCAATGACACGGATGCTTGGCTGGGCATGGGGTGACGATCTCGTATTGTCTCTAACAAGGTGTACTTTGTGGGTACACTATCATCCATCAGCGGCGATGGCCCCTGGAAGACGATATCCAAATTGTACAAGGTCATGTACGGAGTACGAAATACGAATTGAGAACTGAGAGCGGATGTTTCGGACTGCCTGGGTAGGTAGTTAAAGCATAGGGTTTTTACGATTGCAATGAGGCTCATCATTACCGTTGACTTGCGGTTGCAGTGAACCGTAACGTCGTACATCAACAAGAGGTTGGCGGTCTGCCAATAAAGAATGGCTGGCTACTAAGCGGACTATCAAGTGACAAAAACAAGCTAGAAGACATCATTGATTCGACGAGGGGATGCATAAAACACGATTTTGGTAGTGAAAAACAAGAGCACATCCGGTTTTGGTGCCACATGCTGCAGTAGTGGCTGTAGTGCTACCAGACTTTATGTCAACGACTCCTGATTGACAAATGGAAGTGGCCGCGCGGTTGGTCAAATACCGGTTTACATTGGATGGTGCGAAGCCAAGGCCTGGGCAACAACATCAAGCTGCTGATGGATTTTCAATGTTGTAGTAGCAACGCCGGCAGAAACAAACACCCAGACAATGAATACGCTGTAACAATAAGAGAAAGAAAGCTATAACCAAAGCTCATCACGATACGGATGTCACGTCCCGTCGCCTGTCATCATCTTCATCTCCATCTCCATTTCGCATTGTCCCAAGTCGTGTTTAATTAATCGAGGCTTGCACAGCCTCCTCCACTCCGCGACAACTACGAAGTACAGCACTAGGGAAGACAGCCCAGAGTGCCGTGAGTGCGACTGCGACTGCGACTGCGACTGCGACTGCGACTGCGACTGCGACTGCGACTCAGAACTCTGTAACGCTGCCGGAGCCCGAATTAGGGATGGCCCTTGCTTTCCTTCCTTCAGGTCTGTAAAGTCAGGCGCCAATCTTCGGGCCAAGATCGAGACGATGGTTAGAGCCAAAGTATACGAATCAATTATCAACTGGTATAATTGCGATGGACAAGCGTGTAGAGGCTGTGCTCCAAGGCTGTAGCGTCTTGTCTTGTCTGCTTGTGCTTTCTCTTGGGCAACCTTAGCACTCTCGGCATGTCCGTCTACTGAGGGGGGGGAGAGAAAACTTGCATAATGTACTCACGATAACGAGACGGGGAATGTATACAATATCATCACTGAAACAGTTGTCTTTGCTTCAACCTCGAACAATCAATTAATACTTATGCATACATACTTGGAAACAATGCCAATTGAGAATTGGGCAATCAAGCTCTACTTTTGAGTTATCGATAGATATTCGTGGATCTGATCTTCATGATGATGCCAAGCCTCGAGTTCTCTACAGCGCAGTAAGCTTATGTTACTTGACAGCCAACATCCCTGAAGAGCTCGTATAAATAGGTAATAAACGAACATAGCATCGTGATTATCCAAGATGCCTTTTTAATAAACTCAAGGTTCGGAGAATATCGTTGCAAGTATACGGTTATCGACTGAATCGACTGAATCTCAAACGTCACCACAATTGCCGTGGCTCCCGTTCTATTCCCCATCCAAAAATAACAATTGAGTTTCAACAAGTGTCAACCGTCGCCGCACACCATCTTCCCACTATACGGTAACCGCAGGTAGTAAGTTTCAACAGAGATTTTCTGCTCATCAAACCTAGAATCGGAGCCTGTCTCTTCCCTCATTGGCGATTGGATCTCTGTCATTCCTGATCTCCAGATTCCAGCATCCTCCCGACCCTTGATATTCAGGGGCACACATTCCAGCGACCAATAGCAGGCCGAGTCCCCCAACGACGCTTGCACCATGTAAGCGCGTACGCGCAGTCACGCAGTCACGCACACAGAGTGACAGAGAGATTGAACGCTCGTCAGGGGGTTCACCTGAAAAGGCGGGCATAGGGCCATAATCCACTGGGGGAAAACTTATGTAGCAAAGGCCGTTGTGGATGGACAGTCGATACAATTCTCAAACCCAACTTCTATGGAGCATGAACGCGTCAACTCGAAACTCGATACTGAGTATGATCGACATGTTCGTCCCCATCAAAGATTTATGCCTAGCACGTGTTAGAGGTTAGAGCGATCAGTGACCATGACCAGAAACTAAGCGAGCAGATGAATCGTTACCATTCCGGTTCACCATCATCCGAGTCTCATTTCACGTTTCGCTTGTCGCATTCCTAACAACTGTAATGCTGCTGTCTCGGCCTCGTGTTTCGAAAATATCCAATACAAAAGACAATTTGCACGCAGCTCAAACGAACAAATGCATCAGGATTAAATTAGTAAAGCATAAAATTCCATTGTCAGTGCCAGACATCTAATTTACCAACTCCAGTTCAAACATCAAAGTCCATCAAAAATGTCGTCAGTACGTGCCATTAGATAGTCATGCGCAGATCTGTATCCGTAATCATGGAACCCATATACATGTATGTGCCGAATGATTATATTGCGCAACCTTCTACTCCGTATCACAGCACATCCCATTGCGCGTTCCACGGATTATTCATTGTCGTGTAATCCACACCATGCTTGTAGGAGCTTGTCAATTCCTCTTGATCCACTCCGCAGTGCGTCTGTCCATCTCTTCCAGTGAACCATCCCAACCCGTACGTCTTGCCGTCGTCAAGCTTCTTTGCCATCTCAGTGTTATTGAGCTTGGAAGTCCCCACAAAATTGTACAGCATCTTGCTCTGGTGGATAAATGCCAGAATTGACGCAATCGTGTTGGGCTGACGCGGCAGGAAAGGGTGTCTTCGTCGAAAAAAGACAATGCTTGAAACGACAAACATGTAGATCAGTATAAACAATGTGGCTCCGAGGGTGATGTAGAAAGACCGCATCGTTTCCTGTCCAGAGTTGAGTAGCTCACTATCCTTGTCTTTGCTGTCTTTCCATTTCCCTTTGGCGTAGTTGTATCCTACGGCAATAAAGTCCTGCCCGTCCACCGTAGCCAGGCTGGTAACGAGGATTGTTAGAGACTCAGCCATGACGGAGCCAAATCCGACCAGAAAAACTAAAAAGTGACCATTCAAGAGCGCTCGCAAGGGCATATAAGCAAAGGGCAGTGCTGTGTAGTCCAGTGTAAGAGTCTTGGAGTGCGCATGTCGCTTCGAAAGAATATAGTAAGGCTCCATCATGCGCACCGATGTCTCCATGGCGCCCCAGCACAGCTTAAGAATGACGGCCAACGCAGTTACAACCCAAGGAGCTTTGTCTGTAATGATCTGCGCAGCCGAAAAGAGGATAACTGGAATCAGTGCTGCGAAAAGAATCAAGCCAATGATAAAAGGTATACAGCCCATCGGGCGTAACATCAGGGGGTGGGGGTGCTCGGAGAGATGTGTTCCGTCATCTTGCTCGCTGTCCGCTTGAACCTTCGTGGTGGTGCCCTCATATGGTGCCAGAGAAGAGTTTCTCAACATGTATCGTCGACGCTTCAGCTTCATGTGGATGTCTTTATGCTTGGCTGTATCCATATCCTTGAAGTCCATCAAGACATGGCTCACAACGGCCATACTTGCCAGGCCAGCAATGCCTCTCACATCAGCAAGCAAGCCAGAGCGTCGCGTCTGCAGTACATACAACAGACCGCAGCCCATGAGTGCGCATAGTATCAAAGTCACTGTCAAGAGCCGAGACCAAACCGCTGCCACAAGAATCTTCTTGTAAGCACCGGGATTGTCTATACGATCCTGGCGATCTGGTGTCAGTATGATAGATGCAGCCGCGCATGTAGGCACAAGGGAAACGGCCAATGTCGAGGCAAATGACGACAGAGCCACCGCATAATGGCCCAGCTTGATTGCACGAAAGGGACGCCAGAAGCTGAAGCTTGTGACATAATCGGCGTTGATAGACTTGGAGGCCAGAGCACCTTGTTGTCTAGACAGTTGATAAAATGCCTCCAATCGACGAACTTCGAAGTCGGTAAACTGCCAGAAAACGCCGAACGTGACTGCAACTACAGTCGGCAGGAACTTGACAGCAAAATAGAACCAGGTGTCTAGCTCTTTGGGTGACTTGAATTTGACAATGGGCTCTTTGTGGAATCTCTGGTACAGATACTCCTGTGAAATAGCCAACCCAGTTGAAATCATGATTAATAGTGTGAGATAAGGCCATCGCATAGTGGGTGGCTTCCAGTTGGGTTGAGGGTAGAATATCTCCGTCTTGCTCTCTTTAGTCGGGAAGGTCGATCGGCGGAAATCATTTGATGCAACAGTGCTGAGTCCCTCAATACTGCTCAGGTCGGCACCCGGTCCATCTTCTAATATTACTTCAATAACCTCGCCCTTCCGGTTGGCCTCGTCCTGTCCCCTTTGCCGGATTGTCTCAAATCGCCCAGATGCTTTGCGCCGTGAGAAGGATCGTGAAATACTGCGCTGAACGATCGGAGTCGCCGTCGACAGGAGTTCCGCATCACGCATCTGAACATCGGCGTGAAACCCTTGACCCAATCCTCCTGTTAACATTCCACTAGCTTCCTGCGCCTGGAGCTTCTTCATAAAATCCTCATCATGCGAGGTCATCGGGCCCAGCGCAGCAGTCACGTCGAAACCGGGGGACACCTCATCGAATTCGTCTTCTTTTATTGGGTCATATCGCCTAGAAGTGCCCATTGGACTTGCGCCTCTAAGCAATGACAGGTCGTATGCTTCGTCGTCGTCGACACTCTCTTCGGGAATGGCCTGCCCAAGTGACGAGCCATAGGCAGACATGCGTTTAGCTCTTGATGGGAACCGTGAAGGCGGTGGTCCAGCTGCCGATACGGGCGCGTATGATCCTCCTGCTCCAGCATACCCAAACGATCCGGACCAGCCAGACCCGGGAGCGTACGAATGCCCGTCAAATTCGGGTTGTGGTGGGCTTGCATGACCAGCATAAGAATTGAGCGAGACCATGGATTCGCGACCTTGAAGCTGGGGATGTGTCGCTGGATCATAAGGATTATCATCGGCATAAAGCGTCATGGCAGAGACGCGATGGCTCAGGTAGGACTGGTTTGTCGCTGGCCTCTGCGATGGAACGGCAGCACCGGTAGGGTGATACGGCTCATATGGTTGGAAGGGCTCATCAGCCCGGTCATCTCGATATGCCATATTACGCAGCTCTTGACATTGTCGAGCGCGATCTCTTATCTAGGTGGTTCAAGGACAGACAGAGCTCTCGGCCCGGTTAACGGCTTCAACGGCCGAGTAGGCGGGGCACGGATAGTCAAACGAGGGATAGTCGGTCGATCGAAGGATTCAACGTGGATGATGTTGTTTTTCTCGGTTATCGAAAGGAAGCGAGCGAAGGATTGATGAGAAACGAGTGGTGAAAAGAGACGCGAGGAAGACAAAACAAGGAAAGAGACGAGACGGGAAAGTTGGAATGGAAGGGACAGGTTCCCAGTTCCGACCCTTGATGGGCGATGATCGCTGGTTGTTGAGCGACAGGCAGGTTCAGCCCGTTCAGCCATGAACGGCAACCTAATAAATGCGCCGTTAACGTTAACGTTGACTGATCCATGGTCATACTGTACCTATCGCTAGCTGCTGTAAGGAGGAGCTAAGGTAGGCTCCCTAGGCTCCCAGCTCCAATGGACCTCTGGGCTTCGTTAGTACAATGCGGGCGGATCATTAACCTCCATAAGGCTGGGGTCCGGCTTGTTTCTGGGGTCTTTTCCCCTGCAAGATCTCGTACTTTATTCAACTGCCGTTCTAACGCTGCCCAACCCAACATTCACTCTCACATGTATCCGTAACACGGCCTTGATTAATTAGAAGGCTTGCTGTGTTGGTACAGACTTTCGAGCTCTTACAGCAATGTCTAAGCGCCCTAGACGCCCAGCGGTCGATCATACATACACCTTGCTTTGCGTGTAAGCGGCGACCTTCCCCTTGATTGATCCAGCTGCAGCAGCGCACTCTTGCATACAAGATCCTTGCGGCAAACTAATCCAATCAATATTGAATGCAGGCGGCCTCCCTCTCTCTACCTTTCGTGAGCAGCCCTCGTCTATTCTCGCCTGCGGAGTTTCGATACGCATACTGTACGGGCAGAATCAGAGTCATTCATCTTCAGCTTTAAGCCTCAGATGACGAAACTTGGTCTAGCTGAAGCGCCTTTTCTTCAGCCACCGGGAACTTCCAAGACAGATTGTGTCTTTTTTGCTCGAGACTAAAAGGACCCCTTGAATCCGTGCTGGAAGCCTGAAGACAAACGAGAAGAGAGTGCTAAAGAGCACGCACGGCGCTCTTCACGGTCATGTGCAGCAAATATTGTAGGGCTCCCTTCAGTTGTTACTGCAGTGCAACCCTACACTTCGGATATCTTGAGTCTTGGGGGTCAATTTCTCCCGCTGCTGTGGTAACTCGCACGGCACGGTACCACACTCTCGTTCCTTCCAGGCCAAACCCTTGGGCCTGCTGATTTCTCTTCCTAGTGATAAGCTGAACGAAGCCAGGCTTTGAAGTGCGTGCATGGTTGAATGTTTGTGGTGGGTGGTTTTAGCTCCTGACTTGTACTGCATGGTGTTGGCGTATCTCAGTTTGACAAATCCGATGTTGCTTAAATATAGACTCAGCCCCAGGCCAATCAATTGTTCGATGCATGTTATTGCACCGTTAAACTCTGCAGTAACCACATCTTGAATTGCGCACTGGTGCCTGTGTTTGCTCTAGCGTGATCAGTTTCATGTTAACGTGCCGCACCACAACAAGAACAACATTACGGAGTAGTATCCTGTCAATATTCAACTACCATAGATAATTGAGTAGTAATATGTAGTCAAATGGGCGAATATCTATGTGCTTGACCCTATAGTTGTATGAGTATTAGGAGTAGATTCGCCATGTCATGTGTCACTTACAGCAGATGAATGCAGTTCGTTGCGAGTAGGCTACCCTACACTCCCACGGAAAGATGTAGGCAAAATCGATGGTATTGATACTCATCACATCAAACATAGCCATATCCGTACGTATTCATTGAAAGTAAAATGACAGGATACCCATGTTGAGATTAATTTAATACCATGAGGCTATTAATTTTGTCGTTTATTGAGTGTTCGGGACCGACTCGGGTGTTTACAAATACAATTGTTTGCATTACTTTGATATTTATGTTGACCAACAAGAAACACAGAGTAATGTCGATCAAGGCAATACTGCTATAATATTATGTATGTCTATGCAAAACGATAACATCAGGTCGATATCTAATCAACAACTCCATGCTCAATACACGGAGCAAATTCTTGTATGCCAAACGCTGAACCTGCCCATCTAATGAATTTGTATCCTTAGCCCCCACCAGTCTATGATGCCCTAAAAAATCCAAGTCGCTTTCTTTGTTTATGAACTATCCAAGCAGCATGTGCTTCTGTTTTTCTCATACGGTGGTGGTTTAAAACATCAAGTACGCTGACATCAAAGCGGCCACCAGAGCTGTCATGGATGCAGCTTGGTATGTCCGGGGAGCTAGGCTCGCGGTACCACAGCAGCTGTCGCGGTCGTAGGTAACGTTGTTCATCTGCGCGGCAACCTCAAAGACAGAGCCTGGGAAACCACCGTAGTTGTAGTAGTCCACGTTGAGAATATTGGGAGCCCTGCCCCAGTCGGAGCGGCAGTTGTTGGCTGCAAGACCTAGACTGCCGTAGCCTGTGACGTTGTTGGTCTCGTTGAGAAGCGCCACGGCCGGGACGAGAATCTCAGCGCCAAAGACGTTGAACTCGGCGTTGAGGTTGTGGTTCATGAGGTACAGACGGTTCTTGGCAGACTTGTCGCTCAGGTCCGGAGGTCGCTGGACGCTGCAGGGGAACTTGCGGTCCAGAGGGTCAAATGGAGTCTCCCACACCTGGGTGAACTCATCGAGAAGCCAAGGGTACTTCTTCTGGTCTGATACATAGTCGATGAACATGATGACACGCTTGCCGCGGATAATCATCTGCTCGAGAGTGGGCCAGTCATCCAGGGCCATAGGTAGGTAGGGCGCTTGGTAGACGTACTTGAGGATACCACTCTCTCGGATGTAAGGGACGTAAAGGTCAGGATGGGAGTAGTTTCCGTTTCCAAGGAGAATTGTGACAACGTCGTAGGGGTGTTTATCGACCCATGATGCCACTCTGCCCAGCCAGTCGGTGATGGGACCAGCATCAAGGAGATCACATGTTGAATGGCAAAAGTGAGGCACTGAGGAGTTACTGGGGAATTGAATCTGAGCCTGGAGGAAACGAACGCCGTCGTTAAGCTGCGTCTCAACGTCAAGTTCCTGGTTGGAACCGGAGTTTCCAGGCCTCACGAAGGGCGAGTTATGGCAGCCAATCATGGTAATGTTGCTGTATTTGCGCTTGCAAAGTTCAACATAGTTGTTGCAGGGCTGGGTGTTTGTAGGCTTCGCCTTTGTTGTAGTGGTCGAAGTACCATTTGTCGTCGTGGTTCCCGCAGTCTCTGTCAGGTTGCTGGTGACGGTGGTGCTGTCTGTGAAATCGGTGGGGAAAAGCCCTGTGAGAGTACTTGTGAACCCGTCCGACTCGGAATTGCTGAGGCCTGTGAGTGTAATCTTGGAGGCGTAGGTGGAATAGGCGCCTGTGGGAGGACCGGTTTGGCGGGTGATCTTTTGCGTTCGTGTACCTCCCAGGAATGTGAGTTCAGAAGTAGCTGATAGATCGACTGACTGGGCTGCTACGCGGCCAGAAGCCAACGCCAGAACGGCGAAGACTGAGCCGGAGAGCTTCATGATGGGCAATTGGTGTCGCAGGAACCGTTTGCGTGAAGCTTCGGCTGGTAACGTATATGATGGAGTTGGGAGGGCGATAGGAGTCGCTTAGTACTGTAGCAACAAGCTTCGCAGTTCAAGGTCCGAGCACTGCCTATCCCGGCCAGGCCCGCAATGGCATAAAAGTGGTGCAAGACCACAACTGAACTTGCAGGTATGGACGTTACTCGGTAAAGACCAGGACGAAGAAGAGGAGAAGAGTTGTATCCGTATCGTGCTTCGGGAAACAAGAGACAAAAACAAAGATCTACCTTAGTGCGATCCGCGGTAGATTTGTACAGCCCTGTCTACAACCCCTGCTCTCGAAACGCCAGACCAATGTCCAGGGGAGCCACCTTTTGCAGGTATCGACAGATCGGCGGCCTAGAACAGTTCACTCGGGTCACTGTAGGGATGGATTGATAGACGGTCGGTGGAATATTGAGATGAGAGTTGCGACAGGGGAGCCCTTTGTCCTTTGCACTGCCTTGCTTGGCTTTTTAGTCAAGAGTTTATCAACCCCAGACGAGATTACAGTAACGAGATGAAAAAGCGAAGGGACTAAGAATGAACAAAAAAAGGAGAATGCGCATAGACGGGCTTGAATCAATACGCGTAGTACTCCGTACGTATCCGTAAAGAAAACAGATAAAAATCTCGAGAGAGAAAACTTGGCTTTGTTAGTCTAGCTCTGCATTTGATGATGCGGCCTCACCCGCCATGACATAATGACATATGGCTATGAATAACTAATGGGTGTTGCCAACGGAATAGGCTTTGTCTAAGCGGTAATAACGGCAGGAATTGACCGAGACAATTGGCTAAAAGTTGAGCCGCAAAAAATAGATTCACTATGCATTTGGACTTTGCAGTCGCAGTCGCAACCTCAGCCATTGACATCTTTCACAGCGGCTAATGGGGCCGAAAAGAATACGCAAATTCCATGTAAATATCCGTACAGGCGCTTGTTGCTTGGCTGTTTGTGATTTTTCTTCTTCTGTGGTGTTGATACGCGTCATCATATTGGGCCGCAGCTCAGGCCCAGCCGGTAACATCGGCAGTCTTTTCCTTTTTCCCGCTCTTGCTCTTCCACCTGAGGCTCGGTAGTTTATGTTTTAGTTTTTGGGGCTAGAGTTGAAATGGACTGGATTCCTCGGATTGGCATTGGATTCCATGGATACGGATCCCAGGGCCAGGAATAAAAAAACGACACGACACCTACCAAAGCCAAGAGCCAATAACCTCTGGTAGTGGCATGGCATGTTTTAGTTAGTCTTAATTCCAAGGCGCTTTTTAGGCGCTCATATTTCTCCGTCATGCTCACTTTTGCATGGCAAGGCAATACCTGGTATGAAATAGTATCAGTCAGTAAATAGCATCAGTATCAGATTGCGGGCGGCTCTCTTCTCCCCCAGACAGCGTCAAGTCAACCAACAGAAGGGATCCATTCGCTCAGCTCTTCTGTTCCCCCCCTAACCAAGCCTTACTCTTTGCCGCTGCAGCGTAACTCTCCAGGGGTCGTTGTGCAAAGGGCCACGCGGAATCTCCCCACTGATGCGCTCAAAGGCGCATGAAAAATGAAAAGTAACCCCCCTGATCGCTATCCTATTTCGGTTAAGGCCCATCTCTTCTCCAATCTCCAGCGCGAGCGGCTTCGGAAGGGCCCTCTGTCTTTTTTTGGAGCCTCTTTTTTTCGTTCGCTTCTTTTCGCCCAAGATCCTTGGAATTGGGATTTTCCCCTTCATCATGACGACTACGGAGCACTCCACTGTAGCTCATCTAGCTTAGCTCTTCCAGCTGGTGTTGATCTTTAGTCTAGGCTGGCCCACTTCCGCAACACGCAATTCACTTCTCTACGGATACCAAGCCAAGCAGAGCAACCTACTCACTCTATCCTGTCGCTATCTTTTCATTCTCTAGAGGGCGAGACTTTTCGCTTCTCTCCATTTGTTCTTTTTGGTCCTTTATCTTATTTTTAGTGGATTGTGTTGACGACATTCAATCCTGTCTATTCCTTGTTTTTTTTTACTGTCTTCTTTGTCTGGGTCTGTTGTTTGTTTCGTTTATTGTTTTCCCAGGGGCTTAGGATTAGGAAGCATCACGACAACTGAAGCCATCCATCACCAAACGAACAAGCCCTTTGGTGGCTGTCTTTCCACTTCCGGACTACCTACCTATATATCGGTAGCACGACCTCCCCGCCGTCTCTTTTCGGGCGATCACGTTCGCAACCTCAATTATGGTCAACGTCCATCGACGAAACACGGCCATTGCTGCCAGCATCTTTTATTTCCTCACGATTCCTTTCCTCATCCTCGTCATAATCGGAAACACACATATCAACCCGGTCCTGAATGACATATACTTCTTCCAACTCGATGTCTCACAAGTGATCCCCATCTCGGTCGATAATTCAAGGCTCCTCAACTCCGTTGCCCGAAGTCTAGGTCTTCACGACTTTTACCAGGTTGGACTATGGAACTTTTGCGAAGGATACAACGATGAGTGCGTTTCTCAGCCTCTTCCATCGATAATCTACGATTGCTAACAACATGTTCCAGAGGCGTCACGTACTGTTCCGACCCTAAGCAATGGTACTGGTTCAACCCCGTCGAAATTATGGTTAGCGAACTGCTTGCCGGAGCTCAGATCGCCCTGCCTGCCGAGGCCATTACTGTTCTGAACCTTCTCAAGATTGGTTCCAGAATCATGTACGGTTTCTTCATGGCTGGAATCTGCATCAACTTCCTCCTTATCCCGCTCAGCCTTCTCGTTATCCGTACGCGATGGTGGAGCCTGCTCCTCTCGGTTCTGGCCCTCATCACATCAGTTCTTGTTACTGTTGCCGCCGTTATTGCGACTGTCATTAGTATTGCCGCAAAGGTCGCGCTCACGAAACAGGACCAGCTCAACATCAAGGCAAACATCGGTATCAAGATGTTTGTCTTCATGTGGATCGCGGCTATCTTTACTGACTTGGCCTTCTTACTGCATGCTGCTATGGGTTGCTGTTGCAGACCGCACCGTTACCAGCAGCAGAGCCCGCAGCAGCCTATGCAAGAGACCAAGAGTAACAGAACGTCTCTGCCAGGATTTGTGCGCCAGAGGAGGAGCCATGGCTCTTCTTCCTAGGCTTCCCAATGAATAAAAACTTAACACCAAGACCTGATGTTGTCACAAGATGTGATACTTGGGGCAAACCTGGAGCAAGACCAACTGTCCCGCTGAAAGAGCGACTTGTTGGGTAAGAGGCGCAAGGCGGACATAGGCCCGGGTCTTAAGATTGCGGGCGAAGCAGTCATCATTGTGTGCTTATATAGACTGGTTGTTTCAATGCATTTCAAGGAGCGAGTAATGGATTTGAATAATGTCCGATTTTGGATATTGATCGTCTCGACCGCATGTCAAAGCATAAGTGTCGCGGGAAATAGAGAAAGACAATAGAGCGGTGGTCAAGGAAAGATAGATAGTATGACCTTTGCATTATAATGTTGAGTCTGCCTTTCCTTTGGACGACATTAGTAGTACTAGTTATAGATTACGACATGATCATCCGCATAATACACTACACTCACGAAATGATCAAGTCTTGTCAGAACCAGTGATTGTTGAGATGCTCTCCTATCGGGATTCCTCATCGCATCATAGCATAAACGCCAGCAACTTTCTTTTCCTACCACAGAAGCATATTAGCCATTGACCGAGTGAGCTTCGGTCGCCGAAGCCAAACTATCACTGAGTCACAAGAGGGGATATAGTGGAAATTCGTCACTATCAACCAAAATGAATTTCAACACTTACGCAGAGGCTCACAAGCCATTAGCCACGCAGCCCGTTTATACTTCCAGTAGAAAGTCTGTACCGATTAACACCGCAGTTGCATCGTTATAAGAACAAAATACAGCAGCACCGGAGTTCTCTTATTTCCAGTTCTCTCCCCTCTCCCTCCCACGTCTTATAATCCATCATCCATATCGCCAACCATACCTACACCGAAATGGTTGCGATTTCCCTATCCAAGGCCCTGGCCTTGATGGCCATCGTTCTGCCATCTATTGTTCACGCAGCCCCAGCCGTTCCGCTGGGACCTGATATCCTCCCTCACACCCACAACCCCGGCCATGGCATCCGCATTGTGGACTTCCTCCTCAGCCCTTCGCTGTCCTCTTCCGATAAGAGCAAGCTCTTGAAGCAAGCCATCGCCAGGGAACAAGCAGAAGCTGCTGCTTCTGGAAGGAAGAAGAAACACCCCGCGCCAAAGCATCCCGACAATGCTAGGCGTCTGAGAGAACGCCAGATGCAATGGAGAATTCTCCGCAAGCACAGGAAGGGAGGTCCACGACCAAGCGTGGCTGAGACTATTTACCAGCTCGAGTCTGACCTGAAGAAAGGTACCGGAAAAGACAAACGCAACTACAAAGGCCCCCTTTCCAACGACGACGACATCATGATCAACAAGACTGTGGCCAACGGGCCTCGGTATCTTAGGAAGGAACAGATCGTTCGACGGCCTACACTCCATTGCCGACACAAGACAACCGAAGGAGAGTGTAGTAAACTGTGAGGAAGAAAAGGAATAGCTGGAGTTAAGGGATGAGTGCCAGGAAAGAGTTGGAGGGGAAGCTGAAATGGAGAAATAGATAACAAGAACACGAATGCAATGTTATTAGTTGATCAGCTGCAACTTAACCACAAACGGTAATCTTTTGATTAGGTATTTGCTGCATCTAAAGCTTTCAGGAGTTTCTTTACAGCTTGATGTTTTCTATCTCCGGAGTACCAATAGAAACCCCAGTCTAAAACTGAAGTTTTAGCCATGCACCATAATGCCCGTCATCAGATCTTCATCTTCGATTTGCGAATCGAAACCTAACCCAGGATCGGCCGCATCCTTGTCTACCCTCTTCAGCTCCCTAAGAGTATGCTTAACGTACTCTTTAGTGCTACTCAGTCGCTCATTGGCTGCCTTGTATTGGCTGCCCAAGCTCTCGAGGTTCTGGTAGCGCTGGGCAATCTCTTGAGCGAACTCTGCCTCTGTCATAGTTTCGACGTCGTCGTGGAATTGAAGGTATAGTTCGTTGTCATTAGTGCCCGGTTGTAGCTCGCCCTTTAGTTGACCGGATTCGATCATGCCTCGTACCAGGCGTGTGGCTGACTCGTCGTCGGCGAGAACATCCCCTGTCCCTGCGCTGAGCGTCGACTGGCGCAGTTGGGAAATGGACACCTCCTTGAAAATATCGCGAAGATTTATGATTTGCCACTTTTGGTAGGCCTCAACCACTTCCTGGATGAGCGACAGAGTGCCATTGTCTTCCCAGCACTGATGATTGGCTTCAATATCCGCCTTTAGCTGTCCCACATTCGTCGTAGAAAACTGAGTAGCGACAGTCTTATATGGCCCACCCAGTGTTGAGTATGTGTTTTTAGCTATCGTGGCGGTATATGATGGTAGGGTCGGCTCCTTTCCATCCTTAAGCAGACCGACCAGCAGCCAGCGCTTGTACGCTTCATCCATGATCTTACTGACACCCCTATCTTTTGAGGGATGTGTAACAACACGCTCGAGAGCTCGAAAGGCCTTGGCCCAGTCTCGACGTGACATGTAGCATAGAGCACTCAGGTGGTTGTACTCCAAGATCGTACTGCTATTTACGGACTCGGTAAGGCCTGTGTCGACAGAAATGAAAGAGGTAGGATGTAGACTGCTGTCGCACAGAAGTTTGGAGTCTTTCATGCCAGCCATGCCAGGAAAGAAGGTCGTGTCGCAGTCCAGAATCTTGAGAACAGGCTCGATCCAGGCTGTTTGGTAGGCGGTCTTGGCTAACAACAAGTGAGTAGAGGTTAACATGCTGCCGGTGGGGTCCATTCGTAATAATGAAGAAGCTACAACCTCCACAGAAACAGCTGGCTGTTATGAAGAGTTAGCACCCCGCGATCTCAATAGGTTTCATGCAGGTAAAACCTACTGTAAGCAATTTGCCACCCGCAACAGTCTCAAGTAGCTTCCGAAATCCTCGTCCTGCATATCGAATCTGGAGAGGGTTAAAGTTGAGGAGAAATCGAACAATCTCGTCGAGGAGTTTGGGTCGGTCGATGCCGGGTGGTGTTGTGCTTTCTAGCGAGAATAGCAGAATAGCTTGGAATGCGATAGAGTCAAGTGAAGGATCAATATTCTGACTATGTTAGAAAGTTGATCTTCACTAGGTATTGTGAGATATACCTGTAGAATTTCGCCAGTGTTCGCACCGATGACCTGACGCTGGTTGGTTACTAGTGACTTCACAGCTGCGACATGGTCCTTGATAGCTGCGTCGTATTTCTTGGGGGAGTGCGCAGCGGCTTCAGTTGGCGCAAAGGCAGCCAGAGTTGCCGTTACGGCGTCCATTCTAAGCTGTATCGTGAGTCCTCTAGCTTATGTTGAAAGGTAATGACTGCTGATGTTGGAGCGTTCAAGGTGGACTGTGAAGGAAGATGAATTGATGACTAGTTCACTGTGGAACGTGGCCTTGTCGCGCTCGGTAATAAAGTACAAACGCCAGAGGATGCTTCTTCTAAGTCAGACGCAATGAACAAAGCTTGAAAAGATGAAGTTTGTTGTTACTCGCCAAACTCAAGGCAACACTCATGAGCACAGCTTCCGTATTGGTGGGGTGGTGACGTTGGAAGGAGCCCGGGGATTAACCGAGGGAGCTTATCGTTCCCCAGTGACAAGATAAGGAAGCTGCCCCTCCAAGTTGAAAGCCGAGTGTGGGGTTGGAAATAGCTTCATTTGACTTCGAAGTTGAGACTATAAAGATATCATAGACTCTTTTGGCTATTCTTGATGGCAATATATCTAATATTGACGAAAAACTATCTCAAATCCTCTAAGTAGAACACTGTTTCTATTTTCACATATAACCAACTCACACAGGCCAACCCATGTACCTCCGTCCACTCCAAGCTTTCATCTCCTCACCTCGCACAAGCATCAGCTACGCGTGGCTAAGCACAACGTTAACCAAAGCTAAACAGAGCATGCAGCAACTTCATGTCGTACCCAGATCCTGCCTCTGAAACCGTGTGGTCAGCTCGCTAAAGCCCATGTAACACCCATAGTAACAGAACGGCCAGGCAAATTATTCAGCTATCTAGTAACCCAAGCACTCTGCATCTCGGTCCCTGGAGAGCGTGCTATAATGGGCTTCGTATCTAATAAGTCATGAATAAACAGGAAAAAGAGAGTGATATCTAAGTTATCGAAGAAACAAGCTAGATGAGCTTTTCCAATATGTGGGAGTAATGTCCTTCGTCGTACTACGGCCAGAAAGGTGTAAAACTGGCAATGGAAACATGACTTGCGTCGTTTGCCATGCTCATCTCGTGACCATAGTCCATCGTCTAGCGGACCATATTCCATTCTTTGTTCTCATATACTGCTGTTTGCTCGTGATTCAATCACTGGCGAATATAAGCATGATCGGCCGAACCAGCAGAAGAGCGTGGCGAAGATCCGTTCCATCCTTGACCTGTTGACGGACTCATCGCCCAATCAGTCTCCGATCCCGTTCTCGGGCGCTTCTCAACAGCAGCAGCCATATCCTCACGGCTCTGCGAGAGGCAGTTCCCTTTGCCAGGCTGGTGTCTCTCAGCGCCGATCGGGGCCTGGACAATAGCCATGTTGGAGGTATCCTCGTTGCTGTCGCCCCGCCAGTCAACCTGGAGGATAGCTTGGCTTCGATTAGCCGACGGGTTTCTGTTGAGCTGCTTCTGCAGCTCCTCCTGATGATCTCTCCACCATTTGGGGAACCCGTGGAATAGGCCAAGAGACTGCTGCGTTGCCTTATCAAACGGCATCTCGTGCTTATACTTGCAGCCCTGCTGGGTGAAGGCGCAGGTTCCGTCGTGGATCCATTTGTCGCAGTAGATCTTAGTTCTGCGCTGCTGAGCAGGTGAGGTTGTTGCAACGATGCGATCGATTCTGTTCTACAGACTCTTGTTAGCATTGGTATATAAAGAAGCTGAAGTTTTGTATAGGGAGGAGTAGGAAAAGACTGCTAGAGGCTGATTACCTGAAGGACATCAGATGCTGGGGCAGTTGGAGTCTACACACTCAGCTTTCTTGATCTGCTTCAACCATGTTTAATTTACGTACCTTGACAGTTACGGGATGGTTCATGCTGGCGACCCCCTGAGGAGGCTGCATGTGCAGGTCTGGTAGAAGAACCATGCCTTGAGCGCTGGCTTGAGTTGCTGGGAGTTCATTAAGGTTTGGAAGCATGTCTGCTGGGACAAGTCTGGTATATCGACCGTCAGGTCGCTTGACGCAGTAGGCATATCCGTTGAGACAGTCCAAGATGCTCACGGGCCCTCCTTCGTTAGGTACAGACGAACGAGGTGGGGAGCCCATCAGAGAATAGTCGTTAGTGCTGGAAATTGGGAGGCTCATAGAGCCAGTGGGCGACTGAGAGCCTCGCCAGTTGCCCGATACCATGCTTCGAGGAGCAGACGGTTGATAGACTTGAGCATTCTGCTGCCAGCCTCCATATGTAGGCTGAACATGGTATCCATTGGCACCAACTGCATGGGGATGGTTGTTGGAAATATCCATGGAACCATGAGGGTTTATAGCGTTGTGAGTTGTTGAGCTGCTGTGTTGCTTGGATGAAATTTGAGCCCAGCGATGAATACTGGGACCTTTGACCACGTATTGAGTAGAAGAGTTGTTTCTGGCCTGATGAGAAGGCGAAGGCGTAGGCCCCTGAGATTGATGCTTCATCATGGGCGACCAAGGAAAGGATAAGCAACCTCTTCAGAACGAACAAAGAAGTGCAGAATGTGATGACTATAAGAATTCCCAGTTGGGCCTGGCCACCCCTGGTCTGGTACCCGGCCTATCAAGCAGCTAGTAGCTGTGAGACGGGTAACGGAAGACGGGATATAGCTTCGAGACGTGCGTTGGCAAACAAGCAAACGAGGAGGAGTGACTATGTTGAACAATACGGTGCGGTCTCTAATAGAACAATTTCGAGGACACGGTATAGATGAGATAATATGAACAGGAGTTGAATATCAAGAAAAGAAGTTATGAACTTTGGCCATGTCTTATACTTGGGAGATGAGGGATACCATTATGAGACGTTTGCTTCCTCAAGGAGGCGTGCTCTGCAAGGCACATACTTACGGTTACCTGCAGCCAGGGTTTGTCTTGCTGCGTGCCGATACACTCAAGCACTTGGCCCAAGATATCAAATCACAGTTGAGCTCGTGGACATTTGCTAATGTTTTCATTTCAAAGTACCTAGCAAAGTGACGTATCCGTCCTATGCAATGCCGTTTGGCTTCTGCAAGCCTATAGTAAGAACCTACCCAAGTAGGTAGCTAATCATGCCCGTTCGCTTGCCTGCCTGCTTGCCGTCCCTCCTTCACTGCCTGGCTTCGCGTGCATGATGCTCTTCAGCAATAAATGGGTACAAACAAAAATGAAATGTCCGAAGCAAAGCACGTACTTTCCGCATTCAATGCATGGAAATGTCGGTGAATTATGATAGCGGCTGCTTGCACCTAGCAGCCGGGTTTTCTCTATGTCCAAAGTTTATCAATCATTTGCTCTGCGTTCCGCTCTTGGCGGTAAACGATCTTAATCGGTTCAGCAAATCGGCCTTTTGCCGTTGCTTCACCCCAGTCTCAGGCTCCGAATGGTGGACCAAATCGATGGCCACTCTGACTTCGGCTTCTGAGCCGAGGCGAATACTTCTGTAGTCAAGTGTCTGACGGTGGTTAATAGGTGGATGGGGGTATTGGTTTTGTTGTGTTGGAACCACACGCGGTGGTACAGGGTTTGCAGGGTTGGCCTGATGGACGTAGTTACCCTTAATGTATCGTGAGAAATCGATATTGCTTCCGTGATTCATTTGGCCACCCGCTGGTCGGTAGGGGTTTGGCGTGGAGTAGGGGTTGGCCGGGCGGATTTCTTGGCTGATCCCTTGTTGTTTGGGGTCTTGGTGGCCACTGACTTTCCACGTTGGCTGCTGCTTTTGCTGCTGCTGCTTGACGATGCTCGAGCTTTCTTGACGGGGCTGGCGACCGACTTTGTTTTGGCTGTTGTCGACTTGCAACGGTTTGGTGTTGCGGGTGTCCGAGGTTTGGAGTTCGCGGGAGGCGTCCGTTTCGGCGTCTGTGTTGCGTTCTTGTTAATTTTGCTTTTTGGGGATGAAGTTTTGTCCGGCTTTGGAGACGGGGTTGTCTGTTGAGCAGGAGAAATCTTTTGGCGTTTACCTTTTGCCAGTGATGGGTCCTCCTCCTCAGACTCTTCTCCAGAGTCACCGCCAGCAAAGTCGTCGGACGAATCTGAAGACTCAGCTTCGATATCGCCAAGTATGGGCATATCAGCCACGTTCGTCTTGTAGTTAATAGCCTATTGCAGAGTTAGCCGATAAAACCAGGCCGATTGTTGATCGAGAACCTACCTGTCGACGCCTACCACCACGCCCGAGAACCTCCCGATTCGCTTCAGCTTGTCGCTGTGCCTCTGCCTCTCGTTGAGCAAGAATACGATCCCAAACACTTGAGTTGATAGCCTCAGGTTCAGCTATCTCCTCGGTAGCAAGACCAGCCTCGAAGCCGGACTTCTCGTTAGACCACACCTTGGCATAAGAGAAGGATGTTCCGTCGTCAGCTTTAGTTTCGGTTTCGTCCGTTCGGTTTAGCAGTGCATCTACAGCAGCAGAATCGTAATGAATGGACTTCTTCTCGTAGTCGTCGTTGAATAGCGCCTGCGCACCGTGTTTCAAGATTGACTCGAGATCGTCACCGGCCAGTTCGTCATCATCCATGCTTTCAATTAGGGCATGGTCCAAAGCCATTTTCTTCTTACCAATCTGCATGATTCGTTCCTCTACCGAATCTGTCGTCATGAGCTGGAAGCAGAGGACCTTCTTCTTCTGTCCGATTCGATGAGCACGAGACAAGGCTTGGATGTCCTGATGCGGGTTGAAGTCAGGGTCGAGGATGATCACGGTATCTGCAGTAGCAAGATTGATACCAACACCACCAGCTCTTGTCGAAAGTAGGAATGCAAAGATGGGCGATTCGGGTGCATTGAAGGCATCAATGCGCCGTTGCTTCTCCAGACTACTAATACTGCCATCAAGACGGCGGAAATCGAAGCCCAGGCTACCGAGGAAATCCTCGATGATATCCAGCTGCTGCAAAAACTGACTGAAGATCAACACACGATGGCCTCTCTCGTGCAGTTTTGGAAGCATAGTCTGTAGAAGGAGGAGCTTGGAAGATGCCTCCACGAGATTGCGCTGGATGATTGTGCTGTCATGGTGACGCTCCTCAATAGCTTCGGAATACATGAAGGGATGGCAAAGGCACTTTCGCAGTTGCATCAAGATGTTGTTGAGGGATCCGCGTTCCTTCTTGTTCATCTTGCTGTTAGAAAACATGGCTCTAATCAACTCCGGGTTCTTGGCCATGATGCTCTTGGAAAGCTTCTCCTGGATCACAGTCATGGTGACAGGTAGGATGATTTGGGTCATAGGTGGCAGGAACTTGAGCACGCCTGCTTTGGTTCGGCGTAGGAAGTATGGTCGAATCTTGTTGTGCAGTTTGGGAAGCGTCTCCTTGTCGAGAACGGCGTACTCTAGATCTAGTTCCGCGGCATTCTGCTTATCGTCAATGAACTGAAGTAGGTTGAACAACTCCCTTTTATTGTTCTGAAGTGGTGTTCCGGTAAGGAGAAGTCGGAACGGAATTCGCATGGAGCGAAGAGCACCATAGAGCAAGTTCTGATCGTTCTTCAGGCGCTGGCCCTCATCTACCACAAGCCCTGCCCAGCTGATAGACTTGAAGAGGGATTTAGTGGCGGGGTCCTGGGCTGAGTCGTAAGACATGATTACAACGTGGGCCTTCATGTCTGTAGCTCCGTCGGGGAATAGCTCATACTTGTATGCAAGTGCTTGTGGTTCTCGTCCGCCATGGTAAGCAACAACTCGCAGCTCCGGCACCCATTGCTTGAACTCGCGGCGCCAGTTGGGGCATGTGGCGTTCGGAACGACAATAAGGAAAGGCCAGCACTATCAACTTGTCAGTATATCAACCATCACTTTGCTAGACAGCTGCAACTTACATTGGGGCTATCTTGCACTAATGAAGTCACAAGGCCTACGACTTGGACAGTCTTTCCCAGACCCATTTCATCGGCAAGAACCACACTGCGCCCTGAATGGTAGTTCCCTAATAGCCAGTTCACACCTTCGATTTGGTAACCCATGAGCTTTCCTCGTCGGAGGCCTGGAGGTTGCTCGGTAATTTCCTCGAACGGCGCGGCCTTGTAGGCCTTGATCCGTTCTTTGATCTTGTTTTGGGATTCGCTCTTGAAGTATTTGCCCTCAACATACTCGTAGAATGCCTCTACGAAAGAGGCATATATTTCGCCCGAGTTCTCGCTTGGAGGAGAGTCCCATACGACATCATCGTAGCCTAGGCCCTGAAACTTGACAAAGACTTTGTAAACGTTGGACAGGTTCTCCATCTCTTGTTCTCTTGTCTTCAGTCTAGGTACCGAAGGGTGCATCTTGACGTTGAAAACGATGTCAGACATAAGGAACTCATCTGGAACAGCCTCGCGAGTGCCAAGCTTCAAGAGATTCTGTTCAACGTCTCTTCTCCCGAACGAAACACGCATAGCGGCTGATGCCACGCCATATACCCAAGCACCTGGCTTCCAAACGCAGTGCGCATAGGATCGGGTATCCCATTTGACGAGGTACTCCTTGTCGTCCTCTCGTACTTCAGCATACATAGGCCGAGGAACCTGCATCGCAAGAGTTTTGTCTACTGGCCGCCATGCCACGAGTCGGTGGATTTTGTACCTGACGCTTGCACATTCCTTGCACTGCCAATCAACCGAATGATCTTTGAGGCGTTCAGACTTGAGATCTGTCCCGATGGTACCGCTTCTAGCGCCGGGAAGATGCTCGACGTGCCAGCCTCGGTGACATGAAGCGCATCGGAAGAGGGCGAGGTCGGGGTTATTGATCAGCTCTGGAGAGACAGGAGTGATTGGGTCAACGCCATTGTTCTGCTCACGAAGCTTCTCCTCTTGTCGAGATGTCTTCTTTTCGGAGAAGGAAGCGCAGCTGCGACCGGGGGATCTGCACTCCTGGCACATGCTGTGTCTGGGAGCACTTTCATCCTTTTTGCTAGGGACACCAATACAGAATCGGCATTGCATCACAAAACTGTCCTCACCAACTTTAGTGACCATGTGTTCACGAGCACTGCGGTACCCAAGACAGGTCTTGTGGTAGGACAGTGTACAGCCTTGACAGTGAATCATCTGACCTCGCTGACGCGAGCCACCGCAAGTGTGACAGTTGTCCATATGCATCAAAGCAAATTCCGAGTCGGCAGGAAGCGGTTGAAAGACCTCCCTAATGGAAATAATTTTCGGAACGTTGGGTCCCTTATCCTCGACAATGTAGAACGAATCCTCGTCCATCAAGGCATCGTCCTGCATATTCAGGGTATTTCTTGTGGCCCTGGAGGAACGTCGGGGAGCCTCGAACTCAATATCAGAGTCATGAGACTTCTGGCGCGATCTGCCTTGAGTCAGAGCCTTTTGTCGCATGCTCATTGTCTGGAGACGCTTCGATCGCTGGCGTGACTTGCTGGGACGGCCCTTTTTCGTGACAATATCAGAAACGACTATCGGGACGAAGTCATTATCCTCCTCTTCCGATGACGCTGGAGGAGCATCTCCGAGCAACTCGTCCTGTTCTTGGCTGCCAGTACCATTCTTAAAGTACCTGCCAGTCATCTGTCTTGGCTGCCGAACTCTGAGTGATCTACTAGGAGCTGGAGGCTCTGGTAAAACTTCGTCCAGCTCATCTTCATCACCCAGCATGGAGGGGCTGTGAGAAGGCTGCTTTGTGGTCTCCCTGGAGCGGAGGCGTCGCGAGAGACTTCTTGCGCCGGTGCGTTGAACCGGCTCATCGTCTTCCTCTTCGTCGATTTCCATGTGGTCTGAGATGACAGAGTCTGCTTCAGAATCCCAGTCATCCTCTGGTGCATACTTTCGTTTCCGAGTACTAGACATTTCGTCGACTTCGAGCGACCCTAGGCCCTGATTAAATCGAGCTAGAGCAGCTCTTCCGTTTTCTAGAGCAACGAGCTTGGTGGGAGTTATCTTGTTCGAGAAGTCAGTGGTTTGTAGCAAAAGTGAAAGACTTGAGGCAGAGAAAAAGAGGGGAGGGAAAGGGTATGATATAGAAAGAAAAGGTGCGGGGGTGAACAATAGAGGAGGATAGATTTTTGAGATCCGCAGTGAATAAGGCAGGCCTTGAACAATAGCGCGCCTATTTGTATTTTTGTGACGGCCTCTACGGCTGCGACAGAATAGCTGAAAGCAATATCGAGGTGCGTAGATAATGGCTTCTCCTGAAATAATGCAAGTCGCACACCAGCTCCTTGATAGAAATGAAATCCACCTACCAGCTCTTGCCTCCCATCTGTGAACTCGACACGGTAGCTAATAACACCGCGATCGGGTGGAAGCTCCCCAAAGACGAACTCGATGATCTCGCTGATTACAGTCGAGTATTGACTCCGCTGCTCCATAGACATATCTGGTATCGCAACCTCAAGCCTGTAGGTCGGCTTCGGAGATATCACAGGCTCTGTTATGTCACCCTTGATTTGCGGTGGATCGTCCTCCTTATTATTATTATCGTGGTCTTGGGTGTCTATTGTTTCCCGCGGCGTTTGTTGCGCTTCGACGTCCACCTCCATGTCGGTGGGCAGTGCTCCGTTTGACCCATTTAGATCTGCCAACAGCCACTCCAACGATCGCTCAATGGCGTTTTCATCTTGATTCACCAAGTCCCCTAGGGGCTCGTAAAGTGGACTGTCGTGTTCCATCCTGCAGGTAGCCGATCGACTCGCATCTATCTTGGCGGACGTGTATCGTATACGATGACCCAGTGGGTTGTAAACTACCTGGCTCCGTAGTAAAGCACCATCAACTAATGAAAATGAAAATAAAATTAAAATCTTTCAGAATGGCAGTCTATGGGTGACTTGGCAAAGTTGTTGATATGGCTGAAGAGTGAAAAGCCATCGCGGAAATTTTGGTGTCGAATCGATGGAGGTTCACTTCCTCGTTTGCGTCGGGAAAACGCGACGGTCGCATCCAAGCGCGTTAAGTTGCGACCCATTCAATTAACAAAGCCCATGATATGCACTAAGAGTGTCATGGCGAGGTTCACCGCCTACGAAACCCTGGAAATTTGATGGCAGAAAAAAAGTTGAGTGGGGCCAAGAAGGAAACTTCAACGGGAAGATCTTCAAACGAAGTGGGCTTGCAGGTACAGACTACAGTTACGATACAAACACAACGGCAGAGTTTGCTTTTCGACAGCCTAAAGCCACGTTATGCAATGCTTTACCCTACGCAACTAAGAGTCGTCGCCCTATCTCGACCATTGGCAAGGCTCCATCCCGCCCAAACAAGTTTCGCCCCCATATTCGTTCGCTCAAAGGCACTATCAGCTATCGTCCGAGGCGTGGTAAAATCCGAACAAGCTCAATATGGCGAGTCTCGATCGCGCGATGGCGGCTTCCGCGACCGCAGACCTTCTGATATGAACCCTCGGTCAAGGCGAGGAGCTTCTCCTATGCGCAAGTCGCCCGCAGGCCCCCGCCGTAGTGACCCTCCCGCCCGCCGAGATGACTTTCTGGACAAATTCAGCAACGTGAGAGGTTCCGATCCTGGCTCCTCAAAAGGTGGCACACGAAACTGGCGCCAGGAACAGAAGTTGAGGAAAAAGTTAAGAAAGAAGGACGAGGAAAAGAAGGCCCAAGAAGAGAGGGAAGCAGACGGAACTGGTCGTCGAACCAGGAGGAGGCGATTCGCGGATCCTGAGAACGAGTTCGGCAATCGCAGTTTGGTACAACGAATGAAATATGGTGATCTCAAGGAGGTTGCCGATAGCCTGCAGGTTCAGCAACCTGTTCGACCACGAACTTTCAATGTAGCTCGACGAGAGTTTAGAGACAACGATACCGGCAAGCCTAGAAATGAGCGACGGTTTGAGCGATCAGATGAACGACCCGAGAAATCAGGGCAGCAGTCCGATCGCTCAGAGCACCGGTCGTCGGATCGTCCAGAACGTCAGTCTGACCGTTCGGACAGACCACAGCAGAGATTCGACCGTTCAGACCGGCCGCAACAGAGATTTGATCGTCCAGAACGTCGATTTGAACGTTCGGATAGACCACAACAGAGTTTTGATCGTTCTGATCGCAGCGCCCCTCGTCAGGACGGCGCCCGATTCGATCGATGGAATGATCAGGCAGATGATGATGGCGATGCATTCTCTGCCAGGCGTGGAAAGAAGAAGGAAATGATGGCCATGAATGTCAAATACACCACTGCCGCCTCACAGTTTCTTTACGGCCGATCAGTAGTTAAGGCAGCTCTGGAGCAGAACCGTCGACAGCTATACAACCTCTACATCTACGGCGGTGAGAACCGAAGGGATAGCAAGGACAACACTATCATGACCCGGTTGGCCGAGAAGCATAAAGTACCGATTACGATAGTGCCTAACGACGAGCAACGAATCATGGACAAGATGAGCATGGGTCGACCTCATAACGGTTTCGTTCTTGAGGCTTCTCCTCTGCCTCAACTACCCATCAAGTCACTCGGCAAGCTGGAGGAGAGCACTGGTCGCCTGGGTTTTCACGTGGACCTTGACTTCCAGACCAAGGAGGAGACAGCAGTCAATGGCACAGATACCTTTGTTCCACGATCCAACGATGTTATGCCGAAGCCCTTTGTCCTTCTGCTGAACGAAATTCTCGACCCAGGCAATCTGGGAGGCATCATCCGTACTGCCAGTTATCTTGGCATCGACGCTGTCGGCATCACCAATCGAGGATCTTCCACTCTTACACCGGTTGTTCTCAAATCTGCCGCTGGTGCAGTAGAAGAAATTTCACTTTTCACAGTTGATGATCCAGTCAAATTTGTGGAAGAGTCTGGCAAAGCTGGTTGGAAGACATACGCTGCAGTGGCACCACCTGACCGCAAACTCGTCCGAAAGCATGGCGACAAGTTCGTCTCTCTGGACTCCATTGAGGCAGAAAGCCCGCTAAACGACCACCCATGTCTACTCGTTCTCGGCAATGAGGGCTATGGTCTATCGAAGCCTGTCAAGGTTGCCGCCGACTACGAACTATCGGTTCCTCGTTTTGTACAGGGAAGCTGTGTCGACAGTTTGAACGTTAGTGTCGCAGCTGGACTCCTGTGCCATTCTTTTGTTAGGGAACCTGTAGCCGAGACCAAGGCTGAGCCACCCGAGCCAAAGATCGAGTTTATCGAAACGGAGACGGAGACAGAGATCGTGGCAACGGAGACTGAAGCAAAGCCCGTCGAGGAAATCATTGAGGTTATCCCCGACTTTGAACAAACTGAGAAGGAGTCGGAAGAAGTCGATGTCACTACGGAGCAGGAGACTGAGCCTGAGGAGAAAAAGGCGGAAGAGAAGGAGACTAAGGTGAACGAGGAGGCAATGTTTTAAGCACCCTTTCAACCGCGGCGCAAGTGTCGCTACTGTAATAACTCATGTATGATCACGATGCATTTGGCGGCGCTTGGATATAGAATGAGGGATATGTAAAATATGTAACATCATGATGTATAACGCAAAACGAATAGAGAGAATTGATGATAGCTGCTTTAATTTCATGACACATAGACATCAATTGCTTGATCTTGAAGCTGTGGCTGGCTGTTGGAGGTGCGCCGTTGGAACTTTATCATGGATGTGAGCCCCTGCATGACGTTGAACGCCATCATGACTTCAAACTTGCAAATATTCTGCACCGTTTCAAATTGACGACATTATATCCTTACCAAGTCAATAATTATTTCATTCTTGCTATATCATTGGCCCATTCTAGTTCCATGCCACATGGTTCTGCCTGTCAATTTAGCGATAGAGCCATCCTGCGGCCCGTCATATCTTCACCCAGCCGTCTCCCAGCCACCCAATTGTTTACACGCAGCCTAATAACTCTGAGTTGTCATTCCCCATCAGAACCTAGCATCATGTCCCATCTCATCCTGTAATTTATGTACTCATTCAAGCAATACCCAATCTTCTTTTCCAGCATCCATTGATTTTCGCCTAACGAAGGGGTTTATTAGGTACCGTGTGGCGGTGTAATCTTCATATTTCACCGCCAATACCTTGATCTATATACCCGACAAGAACCAAGACAGAGACAAACTAAGACCGAAGAACATCTCGTGTGTCTCACTCAACACAACAAAATGCGATCCCTACCAGCGTTTATAGTTTATCTTGCCGCGGTGCTACCACAGGTCTCTGCCGAATCGAGTTCACCAACAGCAATTAGAAAGCTCGCGCCAAATCCCAACCACAAGCTCCTCCGCGAGCACCTCGCATTCGCACCGCTACACGTCCTCTCTCCCCGTGAAGCTGCCGCCGCTGCGATCTCGTTTCTCGACCAGCAAGATGACGAGTTACTAGCCCATAATGGAACTGAACGCTTGTACCGCCCTGCGTTCGCACCTCATAGCGAAGAGTCTCGAGATACCCTGTTGCGGCGTGCCGCAGAGGTGTTGGCTTTATTGGAGAGAAGGTCGTCTTGTCCTAATGGGATGAACAGCTGCTCCGACATTGACTCCGAGGTCAAGTGTTGTCAAGAGGGAACATATTGTGTGGACGTGGGCAGTGCAGTTCCAGGAGGTATTGCTTGCTGTCCCGATGGCGCCTCATGTGGTGGAGGAGTTGGCGCTTGTCCTGATGGTGCCACGAGCTGCTCGGCGGACCTCGGCGGTGGTTGCTGTATCCCAGGATATGTGTGTCAAGGACTTGGCTGTAAGTGAACACCCATGATGCTTTATGAATAAATACTGACAGCGACCAGGTGTGCCCAGTGCTGCTGCTACCCCCACGAAAACGACCGCCCAAACTACACAGCAACCTACTATAACCACAACTGCACAGGAAACAACTGCTGAAGAGGTTTCCACAACTGAAGAGGTTTCTACAACTGAAGAGGTTTCTACGACTGAAGAACCAACCGTCGAGCCCACGACCGAAACAGAGACCGAGGTTGAAACAACTGCAGAGGAAGAGCCTACAACTGTTTCTGAATCCGAGACCGAGACCGAGGCTAACAGCGTGACTGCAACTGCTACGGGCTCAGCCACCGGCATTGCCCCGTACCGTCCGACCGGCACCTCCGTGACCTCAAGCGAAGACGAAGAGACCCAAACAGGCTGCCCTACAGGCTTCTACGGCTGTCTCGCAACTCACGGTGGCGGCTGCTGCCGAACCGGCCGAAACTGCGACACGCAAGATTGTCCGGCTCCCGCAACGACGATTGTCTCCGACGGTGCAACCGTCGTCGTCCTTGCAACGGATGCGCCCCCTGCCCCTGGGCCTACATCGACGTGCGGAAGCGGCTGGTTCCTCTGCGGTAAGGATGCGGGCCCTGTTGCTGGATGCTGTCCCGATGGATATGACTGTGGAACAGCAAGTTGCTTCACTGCACAAGCCAGTGAAACAGGCCGCATACAGAAGGAGTTTCCTGAGGCTGATGTGGCGGGGCACGAGAAGCCCGCTTTCATGATGGCGATGATTGCAGTGGTTTTCGTGTGTTGTGCGCTTGCTTGAGCTTTGACTACGTATAATGATATTAGATTGGAGTCTTGGATAAGATAAAAAGGGACATGTAAATTCGAGCATACATAGAGGGACTTTTCACGATAGAATGAATGAGCTAGATATCATTTTAACATAACGGCATAATTTTACCCATATGCTCCTACTATCATGATGTCCAAGATGGTGAAGCATAGTTACAGCTTATAGAATAAGGTAGGCCAGCATAAATTGCGAGGTAAGTCTTGTAGTAAGACATTCAGACAATCACACTAGATAGCCTTGTGTTCAAGAATTTGCATTGTTTGTTTCAATTATCTACAGGCACGGAGCCTTTTGTTTACAATCCGTTATCGTCATTTTCATCGTAACATCCTTCCGATACTGCTCTCCTTACTCAGGCATGTGAGAGAAGGGCTTGGCGAGGTGCTCCTGGCAGAAAGGCAGCTTGCCGACGGTCCAGATCTCGGTGTCCTGTATTTGGTGTTAGTGGCTATAATCGAAGGTATGTATAAGTTATACTTACAGGCTTGAGGTTCTTCTTGATCTCGGTGTCGAGGGTACCGGCCTTGAGAGCAATGATCTCAGGAGCGGCATCGGGGTCATGGGCAATGGGGGAACCGCACTCGGAGCAGAAGAGACGGTGGACAACATTGCCGGAAGAGCCCTTGGTGCCTGAGTAGGTCTTGACGGGGCCGTTGATGGTGAGCTTGTCCTTCTTTACGACAGCGACCAGGGCTATAGAAGCGTATTAGCTTGGTTTGATGATTGTGCAAGTTTCCGGAGGAAGAAAGCCATACAGTAGGTAGAACCGCTCTGGCGCTGGCAGTCGTCGCAGTGGTCGTAGCCAACAAGGAGAGGCTCATCGTCAACCTTGTAGGTGACGGCTTTGCAAAGGCAGTGTCCAGAGAGAGGCATTGTGATGGATTTAGTATAACAGGTGATAAGTTACAGTGTTCGAGTCAAAGATTGATGTCTGGGCTAACAACACTTTCAAGACCGGGAGGAGACGAGCTTTTAAAGCTTACAGAAGCTCTCGAAAGCTCCATGAGGGGCTTTAGCGGGGTAGGGGAAATCCCGAGCTCTTGTTGGCGACTGTTACTACGATAGAGTGACGGTATGATGGACAGGGAAAGCTACCAGTGGTGGGGCAGTGATTGGATGACGTTGAGGAAGATCGTCAGGTAAAGGTGTGTTGTCGAACTAGGAACGACAGGCGTAAA
Source organism: Fusarium sp. PT (assembly GCA_021020635.1). NCBI lineage: Eukaryota > Fungi > Ascomycota > Sordariomycetes > Hypocreales > Nectriaceae > Fusarium > Fusarium sp. PT. The sequence continues at coordinate 1,743,681 of JAHMRZ010000001.1, forward strand.
CTGGAGCTGCATATTTCGAAGTATTTGTGTACAGTATTTGAATATCGTCCGTGTTAGTGAGGCCAAAGATGACATGAGTGGGAGCTTATCCGAAAGTATCCATCTCGTGTAAGTCTGACATTGGCAACCTTGCGAGGGACGACTGTTGAAATGCTCAAGTTCCAGATCAAAAGTTCAGCCATTTCCGGTGACTCGCGCAATCAGAACAACATCGATATGCAGCGTAATCGCGTTGGCGTATTCCATCGTCAGCCTTAGTTCAAGCGCCCTGAGGAACGAAATGCCGTGTGACGTTGACACAGGAATTTGTCATTCTTCATACAGTACCCTGCAGGTAAACGAAGCGGGGCTTTATGCAAAGGGTATTTGGAATTGAGACAGTTCGAGATATGCCGGAGATTTGCAAGGGTATGTAGTGTCACTAAGTTGCAGTAGCAGCTCAATAACACGCAGACAGCATCGGTTAAAGCGTTTCCGAAACCGTCCATCGTTTCCAAATACCCAACTCAAATCGGCAAGCTTAGTGATAATGATGATGAAAATCGCGGGGCAGTGGAGAGCTCAACATCTATGGTCAGATAGTTCGTGTTGCTGATTGGCCAGCGGGAAGTATCTCAAGCTCGCCGGTTTAGCCTGTTTCTGTGGTCCTACCAAGCGTACAGTAGCAAGGTCGGTCAATTCGAGGGGAAACTTGGAGGTAAAGCGTTGAGTTATGAGTTGTGAGTCGTCCATGGTTCGTGGGGGCTGCGTCTCACTTCTTCCACCATTCGTAGGGTCTGATTGCTTCCGTCAACTCGTGAGCTTCCATCATGAGAAATTTGGAATGAATTGACACATGAGAGACGCTACAGCCCATGATATGCCCACTCTTCCCACAAACTCCATCATGCCAAGCAAGCCCATGCTTCCTAGAGTGATGTGATCAGCCACGAATAGTCGAACAACCGCTGTTCTGTATGCTTTCTTGAGTTCAACATCTTCTTGTGCGAGAACAAAGGCGTCCATGGATGACATGCGGAAGCCTCGAATATCAACGCCCTGAGGTAAGAGCGGCGTAGCCATTGAGGGTTTCTCAATCTTGTTTGGCCGGCGTCTCAAGCTCTTGATGAGCTGAAAGTAAGTATAGTCGATCAAGTTGGATGCATGAAAAGGCGCAGAGCCCTTCTTCAAGAAGACCTTTATCAACAGTTCCGGCTTATCGGTCCAGAATGTGCAACTTTCAGCCAGCTCGCAAAAGAGGGCCTCAGAATCATGCGCATAGTGGACGAAACGTGAATAGAAGACGGGTGACAGAATCTTGACTTCGATCTCGTTTGCGGGTTCTGATGATCCGATGGTCTGGGACATTAATACCTCGGCAGAAGCTTCAACCACTCCACTGGGCATATATCGAACAGCAAGAGGCGTTGGTGATTCCTCGACCAGATGCTTGAGGTATTGACGAAAGGCTCCTTCGAGGACTCTCTCGGTTTTGTTGGCTGGACGTCCTATACTGGCACTGAGAGATCCAGACTTCTGAGGAGACATCCACCTCAAAGCATGAAACCCAGTTATGAATGTACCAAGAACGATAGCAGTGACAACCCCAATTTGCTGCAACCCAATGGAGCGTATGGGTGAAGCTATCAGGGAATAATACTCCCAAGCGACAAACCCTAGGGTAAGCCCAACGTCCAACTTGCTCCCGAGGGAAAAGTAGACCGAAAGTACAGTTGCAGTTAGGAAAGTGAACAGCCGATTTTCGTTTAGTTGATCAACAAAGTCAGCTGCGAGGATAGTCGATAGAGACAGAGGTGACGAGTCCTCGAACAAGCTGTCCATTGGCAAGATCAAAGATCTTTCATGTTTTGGGCTGAAGCTTGGAGAAAACTTTCAACCTGTGCGGGTGAAAAACACACTCACACAAGAGAAGAAAAGGAAAAGAGAGGAAGTGAAGGAAGCAAGGCTCGAGATTGTATTGGATCTAATAATCAAGGAAGGTATCCGAGGTTCAAAGCTGTCCATCAAGGTTGATTGCCTGTAATGGACACTCGATCTACACGACAACCAATAAGCGAGGATTGCAGTTTGGGTGGTGATAGGCCGTTACTTTAGTCATCAACTCAATTGGTACTCAGTCAGCTAGTCCTGTGTGTGCGATGGCACGAGAGCAAGAGCGCATCACTTTGTAAAGGGCATATCAAGAGTCCCACTGGTTGTCGTCATTGAATCTCTCACAGTCATACCGAGTTTGATCTTTGATCTAAGCAGCCAGGGCAGCTCGGCTTAGCCGTCATCTAACCCTGCTGCCCTGCAAGAGAAAGGGTCCATCCAGAAAGTCTAGCACCTTCTACGGGCTGAGAAGGGGCGAGGAAGGTGAGCCACCAGTGGCGGTGCGAGAGACCAAATTGACACCTCTTTTGCAGCAGTCGCACTGTTATCTCCAGGGCAAAGCAGCCTTACCACTCAGCAGGGGGACATCGAGGCGCAGGGAGAGAGGCCACCGGTGCACGCGCTACACGGTGTCAATTATAACCCCTCCGCCGATTGACTCAGTGCCCTCCAAGCCCCTCCATCCATTCCATCACCTTCCCCATAAATTCTTTGTCGCCCAGAACCTCAGCTCGATCTATATTCCACTTTCACTCAACCAACAACAAACAACACTTTCTACATTCCTGCTCGACCTACAACCTGCTTCGAAGCACCCAAATTTACTTCCGTCACCACTTTAACCACCTTCAAGATGTCTGAGGATTGGGATACCGCTACCAAGATCGGAAGCCGCACTCGTGGCTCCGGCGCTGCCCAGCGCGAGACCGTTGTTCGAGGAAAGGCCGCTCTCAACGCTGCCCAACGAGCTGGTGGTATGTCCACCGAGAAGAAGTACTCCTCTGCCAACGCTGTATGTAAAATCTTCCCATGTCCGTCTTTCTACATGAATTAACATATTTTCTAGGGTTCCGCACCCGAGGGTCAGCGCATGACAAAGGTTGACCGTTCAGACGACATCATCAAGCCCAACACCATCGGCAAGACCGTCGGCGACGTCATCTCCAAGACCCGACAGCAGGTCGAGCCTAAGATGACCCAGAAGGACCTTGCCACAAAGTGCAACACCACCCAGGCCATCGTCGCCGATTTCGAGCGAGGCAGTGCCGCCCCCGACCAGAAGGTGCTCAGCGCCATGGAGCGAGTGCTCAATGTCAAGCTGCGAGGCAGCGACATTGGCGCCCCCAAGTTCCCCAACAAGAAGAACTGAGCGGTTCATGCTTAAGAGGAAAAGATCTGTAAGAGGGCTTCAGAGCCGCGTCGAGCGTTAGCGAATGATGATATCTTGGCTGGGAAATACGGGAGTTTCGTGTGGGCCGTCACGATGTGTTTATGACTATGGGTACATGAGACTTCTTTTTTTCTTCATCACGGGGTTTCAGGATCGAGGGCAATAGAAAGAATGGGCATCCTACTATGACATGGACGTTCCGGGTTTCTTCGTTTTAGAGCGAGGCAATACACCCGCTCACCCAAATAAACTATCCTCTCGTGCATCATGAGACCGTGCCAACGCCGCCTCGTTCTGCGAGACTCCTCATATATGCAACCAGTATTGTAGTGGACTTGCACAATGTAAATTGTAATGTGTTGATAATCGTGTCATACTTACTAAGTCCTAGGTACTCAGGCACACAAATGTGATTTCCTAGCCCAGGAACCTCTTGAGACTGTTGATATTAGCAGCACAAAATAGACTTCAGCCATTCTCGAACCTGGGAATGTCAAAAAAAATAAAAAATCGGGAGTGGCCGAGCAGGGTGAGAGAGATTTTAGGAGCGGATTTTAGAATTTAGGTTTATAGGTTTTAGGAAGTTATCCCACTCGACCACTCCGTCGAGGAAGAGTAAGATAAGATGGTATATAAAGCATGGCAGTCTACATCCCTCCGAGTTTAAAGTTCAGTGGATGCCAGCAGCAAAGAGGTTTTGTTCTATTTTCCACATCCTGATCTTCTCTTGAGTTTTCATAATCTCAGACGCATACATGGCGGCGCCCACCCTGCAGCACGTCGACAGCATCTTGATAATCGTCGCTAAGAAATTGAAATCCTCTTTCAACCATGCGCCCGTCATTAATCTAGCAGTTCATATACGTCGGTCAAATTATGCCGACACCTTGGGGCTGTACTTTGTAGCGGCTTTGTCAAATAGGGCGCTCTTCTCTTCCAAGTCAGCCAGGAACTGGTGGTCAGGCTTGATGGTCTGGAGTTGTCTAACAAGTGTAAGCATAATACCATGGCATCTAAAATTGCTAGACTTACTGTGTAAACTCATCGGACTGGCTGCCGGAGATAATGCTGAGGACGAGCAAGTTGGCGATGGCATCGGCGTTGTTAGCATCCTTCTCCAGAGCCTGGTCCAGAGCAGCTTGGGCTTCTTCTGTTCGCCCAAGGTGCAGTTCGCAAACAGCTTGAGAGACAAGGCTTCGTACTGATGAGGTCGAGGGAGCTTGTGCGAGCTCCTCGTAGACGTAGAACGCCTGCTGGTACTTCTCACCACCCTATACGTCTTAGTAAACGTCCGTTTGTGACAATCCTACAATGCTTACCACTCTTAATCCGACCCACGACTCAGCCAAGTTCACGAGGAGACTATCCTGGGCCCATCGTCGCGCAGCAGTGACTTCCTTCAGGGCGAGGTCTGTTCGGTTTTGTTGCAGGTGAATTTGAACGATAAGGGAGACAGCATCAACTGTTAATAGCGGTCAGCGCAGTCCTAAGCACGTCGGAGGCTTCAGATAATCGTACGGCTTCCCTGATGTTGAGTGAGAAGAGCAAGCGCCTCTTCAGACTTTCCAGCAGCTTGAAGAACTGTTCCTCCAATAACCTGCACTGTTGTGTTGTCGGCGGCCGAAGAGGCCAGCTTCTCGATCGTCTGGACAGCGGAATCGGCCTTGCCCAGGTTGAACTCAGCAAGAGCACCTAGAGCTTGAAGCTCAGGCTCAGATTCGCCCTTCACATCATCGAGAACGTCTTCAGCTTGGCCGAGACCTAGTCGAGCTCGGAGAACGAGGATGCGCGCGGGCAGAGCGTTGTCAGGGGAGAAGGATGAGGTATCGAAGTCGACAACTTCCTGGTATTGACCCTGGTGGAAGTAGTTGTGGATGTTGATCAATTCGCCTTCGGTCGAGTAGGGGTCCATTTTGACGATTGTTTCTTGTGCTGTCTTCTGTATTTGCGTTTAATCAATTAACTGTTGTCCCTAAAACGTCCCTTGAGAACACCTTGGTGATGCGCCTACGAGATCCAATCCAATGGTGGGGCCGTAGTCTGTCCTTTCGTGGGGTCAGCTCCAAAAGCACGTACCTACCCCTTAGCCTCACCGCGGTGAGGCGTCAATCATGGGTGCCCAAAATGTAAGGCATCAATATGTGGCGCATGCAAGCGAGTGCCACACCGCCCGAATGGGGCTAGGTAGGGTTGCCCACAAAGTGAGAAATCACCAAAACCTCCCAATTTTAGCCAGTCTTTGGAACTTGCATCACCAAACACACCCAACGAACGGCACCGCACATCGTCGTCAAAATGGTACGTCGCAGCAGTCTAAAAGCCCCCTTATACGCATCAGCAATAGCATCAGCACACTGTTGAATATGCAATGCTGCTATCTCGAGCCATGCGCCGTCGACCGCCCGCACAATGACAGTCAATTTGGGAGAAAGTGGGATGAAATTCTGAAGCATCGCGAGGGACACGATTCTCGATACACCAACGCCTAACCTCGAATCCCGACGACTTATCGATCACATCAATGCTGTTACGCTTTCAATACTTGCGACGATTCAACCCTTTCTCTCAGACTGTCTTGGCGGCGAACGACTCAACATGGCGAGATTTAATAGAGGTCTTGACGCACTCAAGCATCACCAGTTGGCTAACACGCTGGATCCCACAGGTCAACATTCCCAAGACCCGTAACACCTACTGCAAGGGCAAGGAGTGCCGCAAGCACACCCAGCACAAGGTCACCCAGTACAAGGCTGGAAAGGCCTCCCTGTTCGCCCAGGGTAAGCGACGATACGACCGCAAGCAGTCCGGTTACGGTGGTCAGACCAAGCCTGTCTTCCACAAGAAGGCCAAGACCACCAAGAAGGTTGTCCTGCGATTGGAGTGTGTCAAGTGCAAGACCAAGCTCCAGCTTGCGCTGAAGCGCTGCAAGCACTTCGAGCTTGGGTACGTGAAATACTGGATCCTGAGCGAGAACAACATAATACTGACAACGACTACAGTGGTGACAAGAAGACGAAGGGTGCTGCTCTGGTTTTCTAAGTGCATTGTGTTTGGGGTCTCAGGGTCACCATTTCTATGCTTCCCTCGGCGGAATTTGGGCATCATGGATGGACACAGGCGAAAGAGGGTACGCGTCCTCAATTTGAGGCATGTTTCATAGGGAACGAATGAAAAAAAATCTCTGTGTTGCACCAACACGACTATTCAAAGCACAACACGAGAATATGCCTCCGTGGTGATGAACAAAAAACTTTTTGGTGTTGAGTCATTACCCCTCAGTATCGCCTACGATGCGCGGGAGACGACTTATGAGTCGTGGATATGATTGAGCAAGCTTCAAAAAACCACAAGTATATAGGTCTATAGGTCTAATGCTTTGATGCTACTCTAAAATCCTTCTCCCAGCATAATGGTCTTGCCGCCTCCGTACCAGAGTGCGCCGTTTCGCGCATCAATGCCTCTCTCGTGGCCGACGAGCCATTCACCATTGTACTCGGAGTCTGGGTTATCCCAAACCTCCTTCTCGAGCCATGCATTTATCTCATCTATAGCCTTGACCCACGCCGCCCTCTTCTCTGGCGTATCATGATCATCGTGGTTGAGATATCGTCCAAGCGTGATATGTGCGCTGGGGACTTGATACCTCGAACCAACTACAACACCGCCCGCCTGCACCTTGTCGTACACGTCGCGGCGTAGATGGTGGTAGGTGTAGTTGTCTCCCTGCGTGATACCATCTGTAGCAACAGGTTCAGTGAGAGGAGGTGAAAGCGATTGTTCACCTGAGGCGGGCAGGAATGAGAGAGCAAAAGCGGACAGATCGTAGGAGACCATTGGCTTGACCAGGCGGGATCTGTGCGAGTATGTGTAGTTGACAATGTCAGGAATAGCTGGTCGCAGTGTAGAGACATAAGCCGCAATCTCCTGAGGTGTCTTTGAGAAAGCAACCTCGAGAGCTGTCAAATGCATTCTATGTGGAGGCATAAGCCAGACACCTACTCGACTCATTAGCATTCAATGCGGTATACCATGCCTCTTAATCCACTTACTAGGCGCGGCTTTCTTCAGCATCTCATTGACCCTGGTAGCCAGGCGAATGATATGGTCGGGAGGACGGACCCAAAAGACCAAGCAGTTCCTGCTATCACGGAAACCTGGCTCGACAGTCGGAACCTCAAGCCTCAGGAGGGTTTGGTCAATGATGAGCTCCTGGAAACCAGTGTCCAAGAACTTCTCCGCCTGTTGTGCGTTTCTCTTAGTCCGATGGACGGAGTAGAGAGTTTGAATCTCAGCCTGGCACGGTGAGCTTAGGATTACCTTGGTCAAGTAAAGGGCCACTTACAACATCATCGTTACAAGCTTTGATAAGAGCGTTGTATGGGTTCTCGCCAGATTTTAGCTTAATCCCAGAGAGGTCCTCGAGCTTGTTACGAGCTTCGGCTGCTTCAAATTGAGCCACCATGATGTCTTTGGGCACAGTATACTCGATGATACTGCTGGTGGGTTTCTGTTTTTTTGGTGATTCTGCCGAAGTAGAGAACACCGTTTAATGAGGGTTCTCAGCCGCTATAAGAACACTTTCTGAGGTTGTCGTGGTATGATAGGAATGCACGATTACTAAGCTCTCAACAACATGCGAGTCTATATTGAGATAACTATTTTTGTTTTGGTCGTGTTCCTGCAAATAGTCACATCGGTGAACCTGAGCTTGGTCTTTTCAAGATTAGTTGAAACACTCATACAAGGGCAATAGTATTGCAGATAATTGCATTGCTAGTAAATAAGGTATATGTTTTAAATTACATGTCAAATATCTGTACTCAGCCACCGCCAAATTACGCAGTTTACTGGTCCTCAAATATCACCAGTCTTGATTTAGCTACAGCTTCGCGGTAACTCTTCCGCCCCGCGGAAGACGCACCTTGATATCAGGATCTTTGGAGTCTTGGCCCTCGAATGTAACAATCTGGCAGTCTTGAATATCGACTCCACTGGAGAACTGAACAACCAGAAAATCCAGTGTCGTGTCCTTCTCGCCCAATGCCACCATCGGGGCATGCCACGTTCCAGCTGCATAGGTCACGGCCTGGCGGTCTGTCGCGATAAAGGCGCGCAAGCCCTTGAGGTCAGGTAGACCTCTGCCGGGGAGGCCACTGCCGCTTGGCACGGGGAGACCCTCATCCTGGGGAGACGGAGGCAGAGACGGCGCTACGATGACCAGGTAGCTTGAAGCGGTAGAGGCCAGTGGAGCAAACGTCTGCGATGTGAACGGGTGGCGCTCAAGGATATTGACAGAGAACTCGTCCTGTGTAGGGTCGTCGCTGGCGGGCTCCAGGCTTCGAGCTTCGCAGACGAACTGACTCATGATCAATTTGCCATTGCTACTGGGAGCTTGCGACAAGAGATCCTGGGGTTTGCTGACATCGGCGTAGCGAATTGCTGTCCCTTGGTTGGCCGATGCGCCGCTGTATGGCAATTGACCGCCGTGGGATGCGTATTTAGACGGGAGAAGATCTGTTCGAGGATTTGAGACTACATCTCCAAAAGGCGCAAACTCCTCTTGCGTGATAGGAGTAGTTTTGATCCTGAGGCTCAGGTTTCCGACGTTGACTTTGACTGACATTGTTGTTATTAAGAAATTGCCGTGTATAAGTTGTTGAGAGGGGAAGATTGAGTTCTGTGGTTGAGTCAATTTTATGGTCGTCGAACATCCAGATAAGGTATCACCATCCGACGTCGGCAATGTATTGATAGCACTACAGCGCGAAATGACACAGCTAACTCCAGAACAATACTCAGTACACCTAGTTGAATTGGGAGTTAAACTGAACAATACAGAGGTAATTGCAACGGCCCTAAATGTGTTGTTTACTTCTAACCTACCCTGAACCATCATATGATGAGTTCGCGAACTCACGGCCGGAGTGCAATACATTGGAACCCAGATTGTTAATTACATTGCTTGGCGTATGACCTTTAGTTTGAGCTTATTTTTATGCTTATCCTACCGGTGTATATACATGATGTGTTGTTTATATGATTATATTAAACGAATTGAGTCAAACTTGCACTTCCATGTCAATGTCGTTCAATGATCGTTACGGTTTTTGAGTGGTGTAATTGAACTACCGAAAAGTGTATTGTTTCTCATGACTTCATACTAAGAACTACAGCATCATGTATAGAATAGGTTCGCTTTTCAACACTAATGCCTTCATGACACGCCTCATTCTCTCCACCACTGTTCAAGAAAGGACCCAAACGCCAACCCCTTTGTCCGAAACTCAAACTTGCTTAAAACTCCCTCGGTCGCTGCTCACGTCCCATATCCACGTCTGAATCATCATCCTTGTCATTTGACCGCCAGGGTGACGGTGATCGCATCGCAGGTGATAATTGTCCGCCAAGTCCAGCCTGGTTTGACGGGGGTTGATATCCTGGCGGAGGATCGGATGGGTAGCCCATGTGCTGAGGAGGAGGCTCTCGCCAGGGTGCATGGCCGTATGGTTGAGGGTTTGCAAGACCGGGACCGCGAGGGCCGCGACGTCGCTTGTCTAGGTATTGACGGCCGTAGATTAGGATGAGACTGGTTATGCAGATGAAGAAGATAAGAAGGGCGAGAAGCATGCCGAATCTTCGGTTGAGAGCGAAAGTGAAGCCGCTGGTTGTATATTAGAAATTGTTACTGAGAAAGGTTGATCGGAAAACTTACAGGAATGCGTTCAAGGTACCCAGGAAGAGAATTACACGGCCAACCCAGAGATGGATCTTGCCGTATCTCGTAGGTGTCTGTGTCTTCTTGTACTGAGTGTGGTGCATTATTCCCAGTCCAAACTGTCCTAGCAATAGACCAGTAACAACGAATCCCACGATTTGATGAGGATCATCAAAGCTTCGAGACTAGATTTTGTCAGTAACAGATTTGTGTTCAAGATTTAGGTAACTTACCCTTTGGTAGTAGAAACTGTTGGCCACGCCGATTCCGAAACCAGCGAGAACTCCAATAGTCGCAATGGTCTGGTTTAGAGCGTGCCACTTGACCCAGCCACCAGACCTCAGCAGAACAACACCGACTGGCATGAGGAAGACAATCGACAAGACCATGAATACTCCGTGAAGTGGTGATGCCCAGTTGGGCTTGGCCTTTTTGGAGTAGACAAGCTTGGATCCAACATTCTTTGTCGAATCGCTGAGGGACGGTAGTTCAGACTTGCCCTCCGTCCTTCCAATGTCGATGGAGAAGCTGCCGTATCCCGCGTGGTACTTGAGAGGCGCATCCTTGTAATCGCTGTAAAAGTCCTCCTTGGGCCCAAAGCCAAAGATGGCCTGGCTGTTGTGCTCGGAAACATCAAGGTATCCTCTCTGTCCACCACGCGAAGGCCAACTGCGACATCCGCTCTTGCAGCGAATTGTCACAACCATGTGATCGTCGATGATTCCCGTGTCGTCGAGTATATCATAATCTAGCTCATCCCAGTAATAGGGCTCGTAGTGTCCGTAGGCGAGCCGTGGGGAAAATGTGACGTTGTTGTTTTCGTGGTTCTTGTACACCATCAGAAACAATGCTCCGGGCATGTCCTCGCTTCCAAGACCAACGGCGCCCCAGGATCGGTCTTTCTTGACGCGGAGACTGAGATAAACTTCGGTGTTGATGTTGTCGCCGATGTCAATGGCGAATGCTACGTCGCCGTCTGGGGAGACAAATGTGGATTGGCCGACATCATCTTTGTCTTTCGCGAACGAGACAGGGAATAGAGCTATCAAAGTGAAGAAAGTAGCAGTTAGCAACAGTAATCCAATTGAGCATAATTGCTGAATGCGCCAAGGGTAGGTTTGTACTTACCTGCTGTCGCAGCCAGGACTTGTCCAAGCTTGCGAAGCAACATTGTAACTTATGGGTCTGGAGAATGTGGGGGAATTAGAAGATGATGGGGAAGAGAAGTAAACAAAAGAGGAAGAGGGAAGGGGAGGGGAAAAAAGTCCAAGTCTAAGTCCAAGAGGACACTACGGAAAAAGGAACAGGCCTCTCAATCGAGACAAGGCTCTCGGGCCATGGTCTCTTTTTTTTTTGTTAATACGAGCAAGACCAAATTCAGGGAGACACAAAAGCCGGAAAAGGAGGCGCGCCACTAAACAACGGTGTGGTGTTGCTAGAAATGGCGGACGGCACGGCAAATGAAGGAAGCGTCATGTGTGTTTACTACTACGTTGAACGTCAAATGATTCAATGTTGGAAGCCAATTTCGATAAACAATGAAAAAAGACGACCCTGTCCAATGAGCAAAAGGGTATGTGTCACATTACAGGCTTGATCAGGCAAGTCATAGTCTAACCGTTTCATTTTGTCTATGCAAGAAGTTCATTACTATCACAAATACCAAGTGATTCAGATTCCTCATTCCATGCGATAAAGAGGGTATCATTGAGGGGGGTCTTAGTGTGGTATATCTCAAACGACGTCAACGTGGCTTGTTATTGAATATGTCAATTATAAGAACCCTTTTGCCTGGATTTCATATCAACATAAAAACCTCGCTACAAATCCTCTTCGCAAGTCGACTCAACCGAAGAAAACAAGCTTTGCCGTTGCCCTGCATTCGTGTCGGCACCTGGTATAGTCTAGAGTTTATTTAGCGTTCCCTGTTGCAAGTGGAGGACATTCTTCAGTGGACACCCCTGCGTTAGCCAGGTACAGAGCACAGAACGAACCCCTTGATCGACTCCAGATTCAAAGCTTGACCAATCAACGGCAACCTTTTACATTCCGACTTATACCATGCGTTATCGAAATCGACCAACGAACAACATCAACATTACTAATACGTAGATTAAATATACAATCAGTGAATAGGATATGAGCTCGCTTCGAGTAACTGTGCTATAATCTTTAAACTGGATGGGGTTTTCTATCGGTGAATACCTTAGAGTAAGTACTGCTGCAGTCAATTCAAACATGGAATATCATTGAGTGTATAACTATATGGAACTATCCTGATATCTGTTCCAGCCCGAAGTTCAAGTATTAAATTCCACATCATAATCCGTTCAAAGAAAGCTGAACATCTATTGCATCTCCAACATTGACCCAATCCAGCTACAACTGTTAGTCATGAGTCACTCTAGACCTGGCTGATCACTTACAAGAATAACATTCGGTCGCCTGCTCCAGTTACCCTCACAAAGATCAACCTGGCTCTGAATAGATTCGGCCGAGTTTGTATCTTCTGCATCAGCTTGGTTCGGAATCACAATTCCCAAGACGTCGTGATTCAGCATGTGGTTCATTATTCCCATGAGCTTTGTAGGATCGCCGTTCTCAGGCCGATCAACCTCGCAAGTAGGGAATGCAGAGTCGGTTTCGCCAAAGGGTGTTTCCCAGAAATAATCGAATTCGTTGATGATGTAGTCGACCTTGCTTTCGTCCATGTTGTAGTCTAAGCCAAGTCAGCATGGTCAGGACTCTTAACAAGCTCTAGTGACGTACCCATAAATACAATGAGACGGGTTCCGTCGTCAAGAAGACTCTGTAAGGTCGGCCACTCATTGAGCGCGAGTTTCTTCTCGGGATGAAACACAAACTCCTTGAGTCCCGTGCTATTGAAAGCGTCGTCGAACTTCTCGATAGGTAAAGCGTCGACGTTGGTCAAGAGCAAGGTCACGACTTCGTCCGGGTTCTTTCCCATCCAGTCCGAGATCTCCTTCAAGTAATCCTCCAAAGGACCTTCATCCAACTCCCAACAGTAAGTATGGCACATTTGAATGTCACCATCCTTGTCTTGTGTCTGAGCTTGTAGGAATCTCACGCCTAGGTCAAGTTGCTCCGTGACTGAGATGTACTGGTTGTGAACAGGTAGCTTTCCCACGAATGCACTGTTGTGTGTACCGATGAAGGTGATATCTGAATACTTGCGCTTGCAGAGCTCATCGTGACCGTTGCATGCTGCCCAAACTGCGGCGGCATAGAGAATTATTTGTAACAGGAGCATTGTAGGAAGCCAAAGAGAGTGACACAGAGGGGAGAATATAGAGAACAAGAAAGCAATATAGAAAGCACCGGAGGATATCCATTGCTGATATAGTATGATATCCTGATATTCTCCATTATATTGTCCACATGTTCAACTGACAACACCCTCAAGCTGGCCGCCAGCAATATGTTTCAAGCGGTTGCAACAACGAATCAAATCTGGATATATCGCCACAAGATATAGAGAGAGGTCAGTGGTGCCCCGGTCGAAACATCCTGTTTCGGCATTTCCATCATGCGCCGGATATTTTATAAGTGCTGCTTGAATGTAACGATGAGATGGTTGGTTACCAATCCCAGTCTTTGATTTTCGGGAAAGTTGATGGCTTGTGCTTCGCGATTCCTCCTTATCGAATAAGTATAAGCGCAATAGGAAGGTCCTGTTTGAAGTTGAGCTTTGGCATATGATTTGCCATGTCGAAGACATGGCAAAGTGAAGCTGAGACAAGGTTGCCGCCGACAGTTGGGCTTTGCAGATATGAATCTAAGTCAGTAAATATACCTTTTTCTATTATCTTCATTATTCTTATTCTATCACCAGATATAGGGCTGTCGGAGAATATCAAGAGCTGTAACGTTAGTTGCAAGTCAATAATACCTGAGGACAAAGACAAATAACGGGACCCACTCTGACGCACTGGAGCTAGAAACACCAACGAACACCTGCCAGCGCGATCGTTTGTAACCACAACCTGGCCACTTCAGAGACCACTTATACTATACACCTCCAACTTAATCTTTTACCTGTCACTCGCTTTTTGGCTTTCAACAAATGCGCATGCACATATCGGAAAACATAGAGCACCGTTGAATGCTCCCTTGCCCATCATGTCTGGCTATTTGTCTATGCTAGGCTGGGCCTTTCTCCCAAGCGTATGTACTCTGTTCTTTCGACATGTCTCGACCTGCTAACGTCCACCCGTAGCTCGCAACAGGATGGCTTCAGTCTATATACTACGGCGTTACCATTCGAGCAGGCGACCCTAAACCTGCGCCTGGCTCAGCCCGTTACAACTCGCATCGACGTAACATCCACATCCTCGTTGTCGCTGCCTACCTCTGCTACACCATCTTCGAGGCCGACTACGAACAGCGACGCATATCCTCCTACTACGCCGATCTTGGCGTTCCCCTCGATGCCGCCGACCGCGAGATTAAGACGCGCTTCCGTCGTTTGGCTGCTATGCACCACCCCGACAAGGCCGGCAAGGACGCAGGCGATTCTGCGGCTTTCTTTATGCACCTGAAGGTTGCTAGCGATACCCTGCAGGATACCGCAAAGCGATTTGCCTACGAGCGGTTTGGACCTGAGATTGCGCGCTGGCAAAAGTGCCTCACCATCAGAGACTACATCACTCGTGGTGTCATCTCAGGTATCCTGCCTCACTACGTTATTGCTGCTGCCTCAATTTACGTCCTTGGCTTGTTTGGCTATATGGAGTTTGGCAAATATTACAGATGGCTTGTTCTCATTGCTCTATGCATCTTTGAGCTCCAGGCCGTAACGCGCCCCGAGTTCCCACCTTTTGTCAACGCCATCAACGCTGTCCTCGCTCGAGTCACTTCTTTGCCACCATACCTCCCATTTCAGGTCATCTCGCTAGCCCGAAGACTGACAATCACTTTCTACATCGCCCTGAACCAGATAGGACCACTCGTTGCGACAATGATCACAGGGCCAGAGAAGTCTGAAGAGCAGGACGAAAAGGCCCTCCGGCAAAGTCTGAATCGACTTGAAATGCTGGCGAAGCAGCTCGACGGCGACGCTTTGCGACTATTGGACATGGAAATGGCGCCGTTCAAAGGTGATTCCGCGGCAACGTCAAATCTCCAAGGCAAGATGAGGGAATGGCTTGTACAGAACACTATTAGAGCCGACCCTATGGTGAGGGATGCCATGGGTACATCACTGAGGAAGAGAAGAGTTGATGCGCCGGCGGGCGCAAAGGGAACTCGATAGGCAAACTTTATCAATATCTATTGTACATTTTAATAGACTAGATCGCTCCAAACAGGCACCTATATGAATAACACCAAAGTCGAAAACACGACCCAAACCCGTTTGTAAAGGATAAGAGAAAATGCAAGCCATACCCAGGACCACTCTTTGACTCCAGGTCGTTAGTATGTGTATGTTGTAAATATGAAGGTCATGTGGTACCCAATGCTCTACCGGGGCCACGATTGTTGATTAAATCAAAATACTGAGAGTCTTAAAGCCGCGAGGCTCCTCTCGTCTCAATAGGAATGAGACAGATTCCAACAAAGGCTGACAGGATAAGGATGGCAGACATGATGATAGGGGTGGTAGCGCCATCGCCAGGAACAGTTGCAGCAATGATAGGTGCCATGAGGCCAGTAATACGGTTCAAGAAGCTGGCCACGCCGGTACCAGCACCACGAACAGGTGCAGGGAAAATCTCGGGAGTGAAGGCATAGAGAACACCATACATAATGTTCTGGGCGAAAGCTTCAACGCAAGACATGAGAAGCTGGGCAGTTGATGTTGTGCCGTAAAAGACAAAGAGGAAAAGGAACACCGCAGAGAGAAGCGTGGAGCTGGCTAGTGTTCCACGGCGGCCGAGGAAGGGAGATGGGTGGTCAACGAGATAAGCGGCTAGCAGAGAGCCGGGGACGCCCATGACAGAGGCGATGGCGTAGTTGCGATATGTGTCGGAGGAAATAGTGTCGGTTTCGGATTGCATGTTACCGGCTTCCTCGTTATGCGCACGAGCAAAGTACTGAGGAAGAAAGGCGTTGAAAAGGGGATAACCCATTCCGATGGTGGCCCAGCAGAACCAAATCAGAGCTGTTGCCATACCGAGGGTCTTGTTTTTGAAAAGAGGTCGTAGGCGCTCTCCAGAGAAGGACCGGAGCTTCTCACGAATAACACCAAAAGTCGACAGGGCAGGGGTCTTCTTCTCTGCAACATGGGCCATATCCTCACCATCTTCGCAAGACACCAGATCGAGAAGTTCGGAAGTAAGCCACGTCTTTGTGCCGTTACGATATGCCAGGCCGTGGATGACAGCGACAGCCTCGTGTTGACGGCCCTTGTTGAGGAGGAATTTGGGCGATTCGAAAAGATGGAAGATGAAGAATCGAACGACAAACATGGCAAAGGTGATGATGCCAATCGTGACGATGAAGTATCGCCAGCCCTGCTGAATAGGCCAGTTGCCGATAAAGTACCATGCGATCAGAGATGAGACGAGTTGTCCAAATGGCCACCAGACGGACAGGAGGGTGAGAAGAGCGCTGGAAGCGTCGGGGAGGAATTCGAGGAAGAGAGCGCCGTCAACGGGAAGACTGCCACCAACTCCAAAGCCCATGGCGGCGAATAAGAAGCAGACGCTGCCCCAGCTCTGAGCATAAGCAGACATGATGCCGAATACGCTGGTGATGAGTAGCGTGGCGTTGAAGGCGATGCGACGGCCTAGGAAGTCGGACCCAATGCCCCAGAAGAAACTGCCGATGGAGAGACCGACAAAGAGGGCGCTGGTCGTGTATCGAACTGTCTTTTCGTCGATGCCGAACTCGCCTGAGAGTGATGGGAGACAGAGTGATAATCCCTGCATCCAGAGGTTGTCGGCGAACCATCCACAGCCGCATAGCACAAAGAGCTGCCAGTTATAACTGCCCATGCCGATATCCCCAACTGCCTTATTCATGAGTTTTGATTTGACTATGCTCTTGTCAGTTTCTGTCGTGTGGTATTGTTTTTCAACACTTTTACTCACTCTCATATGTCGTCCATTGCCCTCGACGTCCTTCTCTCATTTCCTTGCGCAGACCTTCAACGGTGTATTCACCAGCCTCTCCCCCAAGCATACCCTCACTTTCCTCTTTCATCTCCAGATCATCCATCTCTCCCTCTTCTCGCTTTGCCCCATTGCTCGCATTCTTAGCTTTAGCCGCTTGGCTGTAAAGATGGGCTTCCTCCAGAGGAACCAAAACGCCGATGTAGTCATCCACCGACTCGACGTAGCCCGAGCCAAGACGCCATGAGATGCGCATTTCAAAGACTGAGAGTGTGTAATATGTTTGGTGATTATGTGTTGCGTAGCGGAACCATCAAGTAAGAGATTAGTAGAGAAATCTGGGTGCACGTTGATTTTGCCGCTGAGGTCTGAATATGTCTCTAAAAGATGAGATCGAGATTGGATGCTTGAATGAAACGGAAATGGATTATGAGAATACAGTGAATACAGTTTGCTGGGTGAGCTGCGTCACTGGACGGAAGAGCCGATCGTAAGTTCCGATGAGATAGAAGGAAAATGAGACAACACAGACAGGCAAAAGAGACTGTGCTTAAAACGAATACAATAAAGAGTGACGAGAGTGTGAGTAACAAGCAATAGAAGGAAAAATAATAAGGGACTCGATTATGATGGGAGGGTGAAACAAGGCATCAGAGAGGACAAGTCAGAAGTTTAAGGTGGACAGGAGCTGTAGCACAGTAATAATAATACTACGGATAGGGCCCCGAGGAATAGGAGATCCCGTATCCAATTTTTGCTGGGTCCAGGGGCTTGGGGGAGGCGCCAAAAGCCGGGTTATCACCATCCACCCACCTCCCGAGCACTGAAGGCTTGGCTCTAGTCTAGGACTTTGCTACCTCTTGTTTTATAAGTTACAGGCAGTTCTTCCTGATCATGAGGCATTCAATATGACTGATATTAGGCATTTTGTTGAATTGCTCCTGAGATACCAATATATCCCTTCGATGGGTCTTTATCTCCTGAAAATAGATGCAATGCATATAAACGCTGACAGAGACCAATAGCAATTGTCTGTGTAAAGTGGCTGGCGACTAGATCACCACTGCCATGCTGCAGCCGACATTGCCATGCTCCAAAGTTACTGATCAACTTCATGATCTTCACTTTCAAGCGCTGAGTGAGCGGGGCGCAGTTCCCTTTCCTGTGCCGATTTAACCTGATGGTTCTGCCAAAAATGATGGCGGAATTGTTCCAGACTGTTAGAGTTCTCGATTGGAATGATAAAGCAAGTATCTGGCTCTACTTCTATCACCTCGGATTGTAAAGTCTGGTCGAGGCCAAGCTAAGTTTATCGGGAATAAGGCTTGCGCGTCAACCCACCCCTTGGCGGAGACTTGAAACGTAGATGGGGTAGGACAATATTGAGGATGAGAGGCCCTTGGACTAACAACTTTTGTCCAAGGAAAATACAAAACTAATATTAAGAGAATTTGAATTTCTATAAATGATCTTAAAGCTGGTCATGGTCATGTTTTCTATGCTTGATTTGATTGTTTCAATGCTATGAGCTGGCTGGCTATCATGAATGGCTCTCATTCCTTGGCATCAGAAATCCTTCAGCATCGGAAAGAAAGGGCCAGAAATCCTCAGTATTCCGGATAACAAAACGAAAAGGAATAATCAGTGGTAATATACACGAAACACGAACGTGTTTTCACATGATGAACTTGAAGTCGGTGGCCCTTTGTCCTCTCAATGATGAGATTATTGAAAGGCTAGACTAAACTGTATATGTAGTTGCAGTACGCATTGACAATAACACTGACGATCTATCGAATCTGTGCTTATCTGTTATAGAAGCCTTGTTTCATGTTGCCAAGACAGTTGCTGCAGATAAAGTTCAAAGGAATAGTGCATTTGCCCCGCCTCAGTTACCAATATATTTCCATACAACGGCCCAGGAAGACTATTATTAGGCTTCTACATCGTCTCCATCATTGTGGTAAAACTCTACAGGATATGATCCAAGGCTTTCGATAACCAACACCATATAGCATTTATTCTCCCTATACGAAATCAGAAACACCCTAGTGACTAGAACGATGAAGAGTCTCGATTCTGGTTGCATCCGTTCTAGCATCTGATATCATGAGGCTATACTATCTAGGTCATAGGAGCGATAAATCTCGTTAGGGAGAGAAAACTTCAGACAACTTTATTATTCTCAGTACTTTCTTGAGATGTAAACTTTTGAGTTTATGGATACATGATCCCATGTACGCAAATCACTGATACCAGGGTCTCCAGCCCGTTACTCCTTACTCCATACTGAGTGCCATAGCACAAATCGAATGGCAAAAGATCACAAATGCACCAGTCTAATCATCCTCTTCTTCGCTAGTGACATCAATGTTGGACTTGGGCGACCTCTTTCGCTCCTTTTTAACCTTTGGAACAGGCTCCAGAGCAGTCTCGAGCTCTTCTGCCTCGTCGCCTTCAACAGCGAGACCTTTAGCGCGTAGAGTGGCATTGATACGCGGAATGGCTTTCAGGAGAGCATTGTACTGCTCAATGGAAAGTGAAATGCCCTGGGGCGATTAGTGCGGTGTTCAAAGTATGGCGAGATAGCTCAAGTACCTTCTTGCCTGGCAGAGTCTTGCCATCCTTCTCGTAGTACTCTCGGACGTTGACAAAGGTCTTTTTGCTGAATTCTGATACACCTACACGGCGCTTGTTGGACAGCTAAACAGCAATCTTAGTATATAGTTTGAAATGGTGGATGGCATTTCCTTACCTCCCAGAACGGGTTTCCATCATCGTCTTTACCATCGGACTCAACAGATGTCGCGGTGCTCTTGACTCTCTTGGGAGCAGTTTCAGGCTCGCTATCAGAATCGGCAGCGCGCTTCTTGGTGACGGTACGAGCCATTGTTACAATTATAGAAGCGTCCTTTTAGCGTTTGGCGAGTGGAAAGATATGAATAATCTTGAAGTTGATGGGATGTTTCAACAAAATGTCTTATCGCGTTTGAGATTAACGTGAAGCTGACCTACAGCTAGATTAGCCTCTCGAGGCGCGTTGGGAAGGTACGTGGAGCACCTGAATGACACCAAGGCACGTGACACGGAAGCAATAGATCCACCTCGAATACTCTGTACGCTAATGACTGAAACCTTGCGAGAAGTTGTAGTTTCATTTCAGCTACTAAATTTATAGGTGTCAATTCTTGGTTTCTCTACTTCATATCGTACATGTCCTCTTGAAGAAATCAGTATCAGCTCTTTGCGGCACGGTCTGGACTCTGGAGAAAAGATTAGAGATCGAGCGATCACGTCAAGGCTACCTAGGGTCGTTGAACCTGGCAAGGCTAATCAAACGAAACAAGACATGCAAACAACAATAATTGGACGCCGTATCTTTTGGTGGGGGATGAATCAGGGGTTTTTATTAGCTTCTGTTGCCGTTTATAGTGCATCATGGCAGTTGACACCCACTTGGTCGTGACGCGGACGACGCCAGCATGAAAAAGCCTGGGGCAGTTGTCCAGTGGTCAGAGCCCTACCCCTGGGGTTTAGGGGCCGTGACCCCTGAAGCACAAAGACAAGCAATTCCAACGCTCGGCAAATTTGGAGCTAAAAGCCCCAAGCTACCAAGACACACGCGACACCAAGTGTAATACATGTGCCTGCACCTGCTGTAAATCGGTGACATCCATTTCCCCCCAGCGTTCCAGCCGAATTTCCATCCTTACCTGTACGATTTCTTCGTTTCATTTACCTACCTTGCTCGTCCTCTTTTCTTCTCCTTTTGCTCTCGCCTCTCGTTTCTTTACAATCGCCCTTGCTCTTCTGCATTTATCCATTCTTCACTTGCTATGCTTATAAGAATTGCCTTTGATTTCACTGCTCTCTTTCGCTAGGAGAGCTACCGTATTCGGGGGTTGCGCTACGAGAACAAACATAGACAAGCTTCCATTCCCGATGAATTCAACCGCATTCCCCGATCAGAATGCGCCTCAGCCAGGTGTTTCGCCTGCGAGTCCGCCCACGCCCAAGGCCATAGAGCTCAATGGCTCGCCTCTGTCTACACTTACACATACGCAAGAAGACGAGAAATCGCCGTTAGCAGACAAGCTGTTAAATACAAATGATATTGCTGACAGGACCACAACAACAAACGACGCCATGATCACCGATAAATCCCTTACGAATTCTACGAATAACAATACAATTAATACAAGACCAGCGACTGGAGATGATGCTCCAATTGCAAAGGTTATCCGCTTCTTCGCTACGGCGACTCCTGGCTCACTCGCCGGCGTCGCAGTCGGTTTCGCCGCGTTTACATATTTTACCATGGGACGTTTAGGTCTCGTCCTCATCGGAGCATTTGGTGGTGTAGCTGGATTTATCTCATGGGAAGCTCGAAACCCAGAGCTCGCCAAAGTCGTGCGAGGAGAGCGAGGTATCGACGTTATAGACCGACTTTTGGAGGCCAAAAAGAACCAGACAGAGAATATGCGAGAGGATAGCAGTGACGACGAGGAGACTGCTATGAAGAATTTTGACGACTTCCGGCCAGAGACCCGCGAAGCTCTTGGAGGACTCGTCGATGCTATCGTTAGGGATTATGTCAAGTGGTGGTACAATCCCATTGTTCCTACTGACCACTCGTTCCCCCTCGCGTGCCGCAAGACGCTCTCATCATACCTCCTTTCCGTCTCGAGTCACCTTGGCCGAAAGCGACCCGCCGATGCCTTCCTCGACCTTCTTACGAACTCATCCTCCATTATCATCGTCTTCATGTCCGAGCTCGCATCCGCCTTTTCAGAACTTCCCCCAGACAGCAGCATGACAGCCGCCGACGCTATCTATAATTACCTGGCATCCAACCCAGAATGCCACCTAGCCAACCTCGTAAACCGGCGTCAGCAGGCTGCGAAATTCAAAATGGTTGCCGAAGATCTGCTCGGATTTCTGGACCGAAACTCATATAACTGCGACCCTGCTCGGGTTTTCTTACGTGAGATTCTTGCAAACTCGGTCCTCGAAAATTCTCTGCATACCTGCAGCCAAGCCGATTGGATTAATGGGTGGATTGTGTACCTTCTGGAAGCTGGCGAGCCAAATCTAAATCAAGCTATTGATGTTGGCATGCAGCGCGCTCCTGAGCCCAATATCGCAGCAACAAATGTCTTTGCTGATCTGGATGGAAATGTGGGAAACATTGGTATCGCCAAACCAGGACGCAGTTCATTGGAAAACGAAAGGGCTCGGCGCAAAGAACCCCTTGGTCACAAGAAGAAGTTGAGCAAGGCAGATGAGGAGATGGACGAAGCTATGCAAGAGATGAAGCGCATGAACGAATTGATCGCTCAAGAAGAAGCCCGACAAAAACGCGCTTCGATGGCTTCTGTGCGAGAATCAAGTACAGATCTCGGCAATAGTGAAAAGAGATTGTCTGGTGCGCCAGACCTCTCCTCGACAAACGACAGACCTCTGCCCTCATCAGCATCAACGGGAGGATTCTCTATAAAGAGCGACACAGCCCAGACTCCCCTTACACCCCGATCACCGACAGATTCCTCAAGCCTTGAGTCATCTCCTCGTCGATCCGACGGCACTCGCTTCACCAGCTTCGATCAGATAGTGCCACCTGGGCAAGTAGTAGACGAAGGAGAGGACCAGGCGCCTAAAAAAGCGCCGCTTACCCTCCACAACGCTACTATCACTGTGCATGACGATACTCCGGGCGAGTCGACCCGCATTCGCAGCAAACCTAACTGGGACTACTGGGTGCAAATCGAGCCGTCTGTGACTGCTTATCCTGGATGGATGATCGTACGGAGATATGCTGATTTCGAGACTCTACACGAGATCGTTAGGCGAATTGCCAACATCTCCGGTGCGACTGCCTTCACTGAACTCCACAAGGACCTACCGGACTGGAAGCTTCACACTCGTGAGTCGCTTCGCGGTGAGCTAGAGAGGTATCTTCGAGATGCTTGTTGGTATCAGAGTTTGGCTGAAAGCGAGGGTATGAAGCGTTTCCTGGAAAAGTCAAAGGGCCACACACATAGCGAATCCAAAGCAGGCTTTGGTTGGGAGTCAATGGGCAAAGGGATGCTGGACGCGTTGACAATTGGACCCAAGGGTGCTGTAGAAGGTGGCAAGAGTCTAGTCGGAGGTGTTACGGGAGTCTTTGGCAGCACATTTTCCGGCCTCAGCAGGAAGTCTACTCCGTCAGTAGATCTGACCGCCAACTCCAGTCGACTCTCTCTTTCAACACCGCCGAGCCAGCTTAGCGGTGCGCGGTCCCCCGTCCGCTCAACTCGCGATAGTATGGATAGCCAGCGCTCATCTATCGTGTCTTTGCAGCCGGGCAAGATGCCTCCCATGGAGCGTCGTCCTAGCTATCAATCACAAGGCGAGTCGGATGCGGACGTTCGTGCGAGTCGCTCTGAACTTAAAGAACCTGCTTCGGCCTCGGCGAGTGCGCTTCCTAGTCGGGAGCACAGCCGTGCACCAAGCCTTGCGCAGCTGCGATCTCCTTCGGCGGTAAGCCTGGACTTTACGAAGCTGCCGCCTCCGCCCGATCAGATAAGTGACGACTATGGTTCGCCTGAAGGACATGGCGATATGCAAGAAAAGTTGAACAACGGCGTCAAGGGTCAGCAACAGGAACGCAAAGTCTCTCAACCAATTCCAACACCTCCGCCTTCAGTGACAGACGGCAAGAGAGCGTCTTTGAAACCCACCAAACAGTATACTCCGCTCTCAGAGCCCGAGACTCGTGTTGCAGTCGAGCTTTTGTTTGCTGTAATCAACGAGATGTACACTCTGTCGTCAGCCTGGAACATTCGACGTACGCTCTTGACGGCTGCCAAGTCATTCCTTCTCCGCCCTGGTAACCCATCTCTTCTGACGGTGCAGTCACTGATCCAAAAGTCTGTTATCGATGCATCCACGTCCGATTCAGGTATCGCGGATCAGCTTCGCAAAATCCGGGAGAACATGATGCCAACTGAGCAGGAGCTTGCAGCCTGGCCGGCCCGGCCCACGGCCGATGAGAAGGAAAAGCTCCGCATCAAGGCGCGACGACTGCTCATCCAGAGCGGTCTTCCAGCCGCCCTAATGGGTGTCATGGGTCAAGCGGCCACAGGTGAAGCACTTGGCAGAGTCTTTGACTGTCTGCAAATCGAGGAGGTCGCGAGGGGACTTCTCTTCGGCATCATCCTGCAGGTTGTTCGAGTCGTGACGCACTAGAGAATCAAATCAAGTAATACGTAATGTGATGGGACATTATGACCTGGTGTTTGGTGTATTCAAGGGAACTGGCTTATCTCAGAAAGCGTGGTTTTGGTACGAATTTTGAAGCGGGACACGCCCCAGCAACAGGAAAGGACTGGTGTAAAGGCATTTGAAAGTTATTGCTGGGGATTGTGGGTATATCATATCATGTATAGTAGACGTATTGACGAGAGTACCTAGATGGTCTCAGTCATTCTTAATATGGAACACGAACAAACATGCAAACCGAACTGTCTCCTGACTTGACATTAACAATCTAACGCCAAGTGACTACCGATAGAGCACATCATCAACCCCCCCACCTTACCGTCGTTGAAGCATTCGACTTTAAAAACTCAAAAGTGTTATTTTGCGGACAATTCGACTTCCGGATCGTCACAAGACTGAATGTTCCTCAATCCATATCCTTCAAGGTGTCCTTGTTTCTCCGAACAACGCAGATCGTACCTCACAGAAGTGGTCCTTCATTTAATTTCCGACTGGGCCTCTCTCTCTCTCTCCACTTCAGGGGAGTTCGGTACACATTGCAGGTGATAGACCGGATGAAGGGTATCGTACGATGACTCGACTCGTTGACCGCTAAGTTACTTGGCATGCACGTGGAGAAGAAAAGAAATGGAAAGAAAATAGAGGCACGGCGTGCAAGGGGTGTTGGGATGACAAGACCAAGAATAGAAGCGGGTTTTCAGCCTTCAACGTTGTATTAGGGTCCGAAGCAGGGGGTTTGAAGAATCACGTCTTTACGACAGATTGCCGGTATACGAGTATAAGCTACGGAGTAGTTGTTGTTTACCTTTTCATAGCTTCAAGCCAGCTTTAGAATGAACGAATGTGACCAAAGAAAAAATCGTTGCTTCTTCAGGATGGGCAATCAGTTTGATGTCCAGGATGTTCAGTCTGTCATATTCGACGCTTTCTTTCTATCACATCGCATTTCTCAAACAACGATCCTGCAGGTCTCCTAGACTTCAACCCTGTTGTTGCTTTTAGTCCCACTTGGACTGAGTATCATTACAGTATCCGTATAATCTACGGACATGGGGAGCACACCCTCAGGGTTGCGTACCCTTGTCCTTGTTTGCATCTCCCGTGTGTAACAAACTCAAATGTTAGCTCGGATACTACATGCTTTTATGGTCACATCGGAAATACGATCGTCTTGATATGGTGTTCACGACGAAAAGAGAAGCAAGATAGGAGGTTCCAAAGGTTGTGGCTTGTTGGCAAGCATGCCAAGATGAATATTATAGAGAATCTGACTAGGCTAAGTACTAGACTATGGGTTGGTAAAGAATATTACCAGATGCAGTTGATGAGAATATCGAATAAGAACAGTAAACAGTACAAAGGAAAGAAAAGTGACAGAATGCCTCCGGCCTGCGCCCTGTGATGGTACATAATGAAACAAGGAATGCATAATATGCTGTTGCAGCCGTGGAATGTCGTGATTTGACGTAGAGCGCAGGTATGCAAGTAAATGTAGGAAATGCCGTATGGGTATCAAGGGATTGTAAAGTATTGGCCGTGAATCGTTGAAATGCGATACAGTATTGGCAAGACTGTTGTAACAGTAATATGTTCGAGTTGAAAGCTATTAAGGTCGATAGACAACATTCGCTAGAAGAGGTAGGCCGTCTTCTGGCGGGACAGTTTGCTGTGTAGTAGTAGGTGAAGTAGTTGTAGTTGGTGGTGAGGCAAGGGGGGAGATGGCGCGGTAGTCAGAGAAATCACGTCTTTTCATCCCGTGGTTCTCCCCAGAGCGTCCGTTGAGTAGCTCATGACTCCTTTGGCGATGGAGTGCGATCCGTTTTGTTTCCATGACATTGTTGCGAGGGGCAGGCTCCTGCGCTGCTGGCTTGCCCATTCTAGTGATCTCATCCTCAACATCTGCCAACAGAGTGTACACATCGTCGCCAGCATATATGCGAATGCTTTCGCAATCAGATTGGTTGAGAGACCCGCTGCTCATAACGCGTTCATCTTTTCCCCTCGTTGCCTCTTCCTCAATGGCTGGTTGCTCCAGGATCGTGCTTGGGACTTGAGCCACAACACGATGAGGGGAGGGTGAGCTGCTCATAGTACGCGGCGAGACGCATGTTTCTTTCGAGGGACTTCGAGGCGGAGTCGAGATGTCACAAATGCCTGACGAGGATGTGGCATTCAATGGAGACTCCTGTGTCACGCTTGATCCACCGATAGGGAGGCAGACTGCTGCAGCAACGTGTTCGAGTAGCTTCTGACGAACCCGGGTACGTCGGTTTTCTGCCTGTTCTAGCTTGTTCACCCAGTCATCGATTGAGGCATCCAACTCGGTAAGTGCTTCTTCCTGCTTGAGCATTGACTCGTTGCTGAACTTGGCGACACGCGGCGAGCGTAGGTACTGGCAGATACGGGAATGAAGATTCTTGCGGCCAGAGCGGAGAGCTGTGTAAGTACGACGAAGGTATTCAGTTTTCTGGTCCAGGTGGCGAAGTTCCTTGGAAAGAGCCTCGACATCCTCGGCCTTCAGAATCTCGAATCGCCCAACTTGTTCATACGCCTGCTTTTGGAGTAGAATAAGTTCTGACAGCTCAAGCTGCTCCATAGCATCGCTATGTTTCACACCAACGGGAAGCTTCTCGAAAGCGTTCTTCTCCGAGCTCCTGCTTCTCTTCGACTCCGCTCTCTGGATGATAGGTCCAGTATTGCTTCGCTGATCGTGTCTCTTCCTAGGGCGACCTCTGTCCATCACGGATGATTCCGAACCACCCCTTCGATGCCCTCCATGGCCTGCATCGGGAACGGCCAAGGGAGGAGTAGAGTACCCATCAACGAGTTGTGGAGATTCAGTCCGGGACTCTAAGGGTGGTGCTGAGACTGGAGTAGGAGTTGTGGAGCCCGTCGATGCTGAGCTGGATATTGTAAGATCGGGCATTGATGAGGTCGGGGTGAAAGCGGTGCGGCTTTGGGGAGATGATCCATTGCCACGGCCACGTCGTGAGGTCTCGCTGACTGCAGGGAAACAGTTAAGAGACTGCTGGCGCCGGAGCAGGGGTGAATGGGCACCCCGTCTGGGGATGACTAAGGGAGCAAGATGACGTGGTGATGTAGGAGTTGCGACTCGGGAACCCGCCTCGTTCTCGCTTTTCTTGGTCTTGGGAGACTGAGGACTGGGGCCCTCGTCATCACTGGATGCAAATAGAAAGGTATCGGTAAGATTGTAATCCCTCAAGGAATTTCCAGGCGCACTTATGGAGCGCTCGTGGAAAGGAGGACGGCCAGGAATCGTTGCTATATCATGGTTAGAGTTCATGAGCAAGAACTAATGGCAGGTATTGCACTTACGAGAGTCCATTGAGAGCTCTTGGACTGTTGTCATAGGCCCGACTTCAGGCACACTGATCTTGCGTCGTCGGGTCAGGCTGTGCTGGTTGAATCGCTTCTTCAGGCCGTTGAGTGTTGGCTGGCTATCGGTGTTGTCGTTTGCCATTGTCGAAGTTCCCACTGTAGTCTTATCCGAATCCACGCCTTTACTGCTGTTGAGAACCGGTAGTTTCCTTTCCTTTGGAAACAGCTGGTATTTCTTGGAAGGATCAGGTTGTTGCATTCTCCAAGCGAATGGTTTCTCTGATGGAGGTTGAGGTGACAGTCTCTGAAAGATTGCCATATGTAAGTTTGGGTTGAAGGTAAGGAATTCGAAACCAAGAGCGTGTTCATACCGAGTCGTTTGGGGAATGCGACGCCTGCCTAGTTATATAGGTGGTGTCGATATCGACGAGGCACTTGGCAATATGAGCCATTGCGTCCAGGAAATGCTGCTAGATCGAGTTGCCACAAGAGGAAATAGCTTGGTGTCAGATATTAATTGCCACGGGCTGAGATGACACTACTGTCAAGATCAGGATCAGTGCGACGAGCTATTGCATGAAGTACAACGAATAGTGGTCAGGCTTAAGTGTTTCGGATTCCTGGGACTGCTGGTATATAACAACAAGAATTGTGGAAGGGATCCCAGACAACACTATTGTGCCAAGCTGCGAGCTCTCCGGCTAGCTTTCTTCGTTTGTGACTGGGCATGCTCACTGGAGAACAGCCTCAGTCGAGCCCCCTTGTTCTAGACGGCCCATGATAGAATGTGAGGCCCTTGGCCCTGGGTCTGTGTCCCAGCAAGGGAGGGTCCGAAGCCCCCGCCTTAACGGTCTGGTGTCACGCCCCCGAAGACTAAGAGCAAGAGGTTTTCGATATAGACCTGAGATAAGAGCATAGAGGTCTGGGGCATGCGGAACTACGTATGAGCTAAGGTGATGTTGACGAACAGACGAAGTCCATCCATGCCGCCATGGTCCATGGCCCGTGGCCCGTGCTCCCCGCGACGAACAGGTCGGTCCAAACTTTGCTAACCAGGGTCGGTGCGGCGTCAGAAAGAGGAATAGATCGGCAGGGCCTGTCAGAAACTAGAAGTGTTTTTGTGGCTGCCAACAGCTTTCAGTGGACGCCTCGTCGGGGGTTTTCCTCACCCCTTAGTAAGAAACCTTGTCGTCGAGGCCCCTGGGACCCAACCTCGGCTACCACGTTAGCGGAACCGGTACTCCGTACAGGGATGTGTCCTATCCACCATGACGGACAGAGATCAGGGACCCCAGCAAGTCGTGACTAGTTGAGCGGGGAGTTCTTGGCGAGTTGCTCTCGAAGTGTTCTATAAACTTCCCATCAATCATCGTTGCCGAGGAAATGAGTATTTGTTTGGCTCGTGCGGTCACGATAATGGACTCGAGAGTACTCCGTAAGCAGAAACAGATTGCACCGGAAACGGTGAATGAGAAAGGGGAGCGAGAAGATGTTTGATCAATTGTCAGAAAAAGGGACCTGCTTGTGAAAGTGGAAGACTAATGCATCATGTACGTAGAGTGCCTTCCCATTTGGGTCATGGTTCTTGACCAACACAGTGCCTCCTTCGTCAAAGGCGTGTTTCAGTCTCCAATATGTATCGAATCTGGAAGGAGAGCCCAACGCGGGAGGCTGGAGGCAGGCACACCCTAGGGCCAAGGGCTCCATTTGTAGAACGTAGGTTACTTACTAAGGTGTCCCTACCTTAGGTATGCTTAAGCTGTTCCATAGGGAGCTACAGCAGCATAGTAGGTGCAGTAAATGGAAGTTTCAAAAGCCTGCTTCTCGTGTATTGGCCAATAGTGTCTATCGAAGAAGTGGCCTCGACTATGGAATACAGTTACAGTGCAGCAGCGCTTTTCTTGCGGGCTCCATGCTTTCCACGTGCAACTCATACATGAGCATTACACACTATCTACTACATACCTGCTTTGATAGTACAAAACTATTGCCTTTCTGTGGAAGAAATACTACCCTTAGAGTTCCAGTCTCCTGTGTTATCAGAAAGATCTCCCCTCACTTTCGTCCAGTGTTCTTAATTCTCTTCTTCTCCCTGATATTGCAGGACGCAGTTACCCCACCGTCACTGGAATATGGCCAAGGTTCGTTTGTCTGTCATATTGAATGTAACAACGGCTCAGAAACTGATAGTTACTCAGTCAATAGTGTCAACGGGTTTTACTTGCTTTTGTTCTCCCTCAACTCGCTTTGCCGACTTACAGGGGTTTTCAGTAGTGGCTTGATACCCGGCTAGAGGCACCTGACCGTTGATCAATTAACTAATGCAACGCACAGCAAAAGAAAGTAAATAACGAGAAATTCCGCACTTGATCTGCAAAACGTCGATCGAGAGGAGAGGAGAGTTACGGACGAGCTCAGACTTGGAAACACACAATCGTTACTATCTATAATGCCAAGATGTCCAAAACCCTTCATCTTATTCCCCTGGTCAAACATGTCGTCCCAAGAAGCTCTCGAAACATGCTGACAAGTGTGGATTGCATGTGGCGTGTTTCCGGTGTTTCCTGAACTTTGTCCAGGCTCAACGTCATTCAAATCAGTATTTGGTTGCTCTCTCTTGCTTTTCTTCTGCCGTCTCGCTTCCTCTTCCCACAGCCACCTGAGTTTGCATGAAACCCCGGTCGAAATACTGGAATAACCTTACCTATAGTGTCTACTTAAGTCGTGTTTTGGCTGAAACATAACCCTTCTCGGTACTAGTGGCTCCCTCGTATCCGGCGAGAAAACAATGTTTTGTTAATCGGCTGCCACATTGGTCACTCCACAAAGCCAAACAGTGAAGGTGTCGCAGAATCTGCATCTGAACATGTCTTGGCTGCCCAGTGGCACGGTTCTATGCATAATGATCTAGTCACTATTGATTGTTTCGAGCTGCATGATATCCCACTATGATGGAGGATGTCGCCGTAAAGGGTAATCCCATCGTTGCTGAAGGTGTAGTGCAGCTGGATATGCTACCCAGCGGGAATAGATCCACTGCGTTGTAACATCTTGAAGCCGTAACACCATCCCCTCACCATCAATGGATCTCTATTTGATCTGCATCGTTGTACCTTTTTTTTTTTCGTCTTCGGTTTTCCACAGCTGAGCTCGCTTATAGCAAAAGGGCATGGACCCCCTTACTTTGTCCCGTGTTTACGGTGCTACCGGGTGGATAGTCCGGTCAAGGATTATTTAGAATATGTCACTCCCTGTTCACGGTTTTAGAAAGTCTCAGATCTAGACGTACATCCCTTCGACGCCGGTGTTTCTAGTTGTGGCACCCATGCATATACAGGTAAATTTTTTCCATCACAGTAATCGTAAAAGTGACAGCTGCCGTTATGATAGCACATTGTATTTCACGGGTTACGGTGGGTAGTCAATGTCAAGCACAACTCTGACTTGTATCATAAGTACTGTATAAGTGGTAGTATTTTTTTGGGTCTGTGATTGGCTAATTGCAATTTAATATATGTTATGCTCTAAGTATCTCAAGCCGTAGTATGTTGATGTCCTTCACATGTATGAGATAGTTCTGATGTGCGTACAGAACAAAGCGTTGCTATCCCTCATCTTCATCCCTCACCTCTCACTAATAACATATATTGCCATCCGATAACCCCCCAAATCTCCGTCATGATCTAAGCCAAGCATCGAGGTAAACGAGGTTCGTTCAACCCGTCGATGTGAAACATGCACCAAATAATATCAGTTCGAGAAGCTGCATATCTAGTGTGAAGATTTGGCAACCATCACTTCGGAATACAGGGGGCATAGCCCGAGCCAATTGTATTGGTCAATTGATGGGGGAGACAACAGATCCAATTGCTGACTTCTTCCCAAGAAAAGAAAAAAATTACCATGTATCAACAATTATGTGTGGCACGCTATTCCCTAGGGTAGTTCCAGAGGCACGTGGAAATGGGCATTTGGTGCAGCCCTACATGATAGACGCGGATCATTAACCGTATTGTAGTTAGACAATAGTTAGCACGAAAATAGTCAGTTTCATTTCGGTGCCCAAGACCTCGGCTACAGATATTGTGGACAGTGAACCGTGTATAGTTGATTCAATAGGGTACCTAGGTTGAATTAAGACAAGCAAGAGCTTGTTGATACAAAACCGTTGAGATAGATCGTCCACAGAGATTACCTGTAACCTATAGCAGGTATACTCTTACAAATTATATGTTGCATTATCATGACTAGCGCTCATAGGAGCCGTTGTCAACAGCTCCCTACTTATAAAGAGGACATGTCAAAAAGCTCTGGCCTACATGTGTACCGCGATGGTGTTTCAAACAAAACTGAAGCTGCCACCGTAGCCATTTGTGAAGATCATCGTTGATCTATCAATGACTCGCACGTCATGAGTGTATATGAAGGCTTGGCGGCGTGGCAACCCTACGGTGTTGTAGTATGCCCGCTATCTCTAACTCTTCCTAAGACCGCTTCACGTCAACGCCGGTTTCGCCCAGGTCGAGGTTCTCGTAATGAGGCCCGTGCCTGGGCTCTGAGCACTCGCAGAATATTAAGCCCAGGGATTGCCCTGCTCAGCAGTCCAAGCCTCCACTGCGCGGCCCCTGCATTAAATCAACCGCTGGGGTCCCCAGCCCGTCAGGACGCACCGTTGCCACCGCAAGCCCGGGCCCAGGCTCGCTTGCATCTTTGTGGTTTCGTGGGGTGATATTTACTCCTTCACCATCAAGCCTCCTGCAGCAGCGCCAAGAAGGCATGTGCAGCAAGGAGTCAACGACTTCTTCACTGCCGTCATCGTGCCCATATGGCGATATCTCCGCAGCCTCATCTATCTGGGGGAGTTTTGCCACTGTAGAAAGATGGAAAGGGGGGGAGAGGGGAAGGGAGGCAACTTGTCTGCTTGTTGTCTCATGTGTATCCTAATTGTTGAGTGAAGGCCTCGTGCCTAGAGGAGAATGACCCCGTCAGGGCGAACCGCGTATGAAAAGGCGAAAACCCCTAATTCAGTTGTAGCTGAGACCCGCCAGAGAAGAACCAGTCATTCCTCGGAGATGACAATATCTGTCTAAGCTATTACCTCAGATACTGGTGGTCCATAGTGCGCCGATGTCCCGCAAAGTATGGTAGCGAGAGCTGGGCTAGAATAACTTCAGAGACCCAACTCATATCCACGGTTGATCTAACTTGATTAGACCCCCGGGACGGTAGTGGTTCTTCAAATCAGGAGAATCGAAGTGACATCCCGATTAGCTCCGCGAGCCTGTCATGGGTAGCAAACACGAGCATTGGCAGTTACTATCTTATGGCATTGTCATAAAAGATTGAGAGATGTGGTCAGACCTGTACTTTGTCGTAGTAATGTTTTGTGATATAAATTTCTGATATCTCTATGGAGCTTAGTAGCTTACTGTAGTAGTTTAGGAGCTTAGGAGCTTGGGAGCTTGGGATAGCTTGGGATAGCTCAAAAGTTATGGGTCTTGGATTTTTTGCTAGGCTACCTAGGTAGGTAAGCAGCTAGACTAATTGATAGCTTAATAAATCTTAGATTGACAGATCGAATCTCATTCTTAGTAAAGGCCAGGGTCAATTGTTAGTAAATCGGCCAACAAAGAAAGAAAAAATCTCTGCTAAGTACGGATAGCACTTTGCGAATTGCGTCTTCGTCCTTCCTTCTACGTAGCAGGGAGCAGCCTGGTCTGTCCCAGCCCTGCTCAGGTACCTATGGATCCATTACCAAGCCCCCTAGCGAGTCTAAAATAGCGTGCTAATCCGCCGCTGGGGTCGGGCGGCCTTCGGGCTCAAAAAGCTCCAGTGAAGATAATTAAGAACATAGAAATTGTAAGCATCTTATGTTAGAGGATAGCGAACTCCGAGGACTGAAGGCAAAGAAAGGGATAACTACCTAGGATACGGATACTAGGTTAACAAACGCAGCCGATGGGCCATGCGAAATTACAGCAAGATAAGCGACGGGACTCAACAGTGAGTTGTAAAGCATAATTACTCCTGACGGAACAACTACCTAATGTATGGTTTTTGGATTGTCGATACGATTATCGTGTAGGAGACTCCGCCATCAATAACGGCTGACTGCTCATCCGAAACTCCACAACCGATTTGACGATTTGACGATGAACGCTTTAAAAGCAGACATCAGTTAATATCCGAAACTATAACACGTGACAGCGATAATTATCGATCTTGAACAAGCAATTTACCTACTACACAAAGAGTGTCACTTGACAGAAACAATTGTCCCAGTTTGTTTCATTACCGTGTCGCGATATAGCCCGAAAACAAAAGTTCCTCTGCACGATGCCGCTATTTTCATGTTTGATACGGCTTTTGGAAGGTGGCCAACAGCACGGGTCCTCTCACGTGATGTTCTAGAACTGGAGGGGAAGCTGTGTCCGTTTGGAAACGAAACGCTGCTGCCATAACGTGCGCCCACTGGAATTAAGCCGTGTCATTGGCGATTCAACAGACCCTCATGTCGTGGCTGTCGTCACTCAAGAAACCCGCCATTTTGCGAACTTGTCAAGTTACAATCACTCATAACCTCAGACGAACATTTGCAACTGTCAACATGACGGCCAATCGGGATCCTAGCACTCTCTCCAACTATGGCGCTTGGCGGACTCGCCATACAACTGCCAACTTCAAGATCGATTTTGAGGAGAAGGCACTCAAGGGTTCTGTTGTTCTTCAGCTTGAGTCACAGACAGATAAAGAGAGCAAGGAGATCATTCTTGACTCCCGATACGTGGACATTTCCACTATCCGTATCGGCTCTAATGAGTCCAAGTGGGAACTGAAGGACTACAATGCACCCCTCGGTGCCCCTCTCCATATCTCTGTGCCTGACGGAGTTGCAAAGGGCGAGCTGATTGATCTATCTATTGAGCTTCAGACAACGAGCAAGTGCACCGCTCTTCAGTGGCTCACTCCTGCTCAGACCTCCAACAAGAAGCATCCGTACATGTTTTCTCAATGCCAGGCCATTAACGCTCGCTCTATTTTCCCTTGCCAGGATACTCCTGATGTGAAGTCAACTTTCACCTTCAAGCTTACCTCATCTCTGCCAGTTGTTGCGAGTGGCGTTCCTGTGGGAGACCACAAGGCCACTCCTGGCGAGGAGAAGCTTTATGAGTTTGAGCAGAAGGTTCCTATTCCCTCGTATCTCTTTGCTGTAGCCTCTGGCGATATTGCAACTGCCTCTATCGGCCCTCGAAGCATCGTTGCCACTGGCCCCAACGAGCTCGAAGAGTGCAAGTGGGAACTCGAGCGTGATATGGAGAAGTTCATGGAGGTGGCAGAGAAGCTTGTATTCCCCTATAAGTGGGGAGCATACAACGTTCTTGTCTTGCCCCCAAGCTTCCCATACGGAGGTATGTTTTGTCTTTGATCATGGGTCATTTCACAGTTGCTCAAGGATATCTAGGCATGGAGAACCCCATCTACACATTTGCTACACCAACAATCATCAGTGGCGACCGTCAAAATGTGGACGTCATTGCCCATGAGCTGAGCCATAGCTGGAGTGGTAACTTGGTCTCCAACGCCAGCTGGGAGCATTTGTAAGTCTGAAGTGTTTGCGGATTAAGTTGAAGCGCTAATGGCCATCAGCTGGTTGAACGAGGGATGGACAATGTACCTCGAGCGTCGGATTCAAGCCGTTATCCACGGTGACGCCGAGTTTGACTTCTCTGCCATCATCGGATGGCAAGCTCTTGGTATGTAACACGGCGATACTTGTGGGACTTTGGCTGACCATAGTACAGAGGATGCTGTGGAGCTTTTTGGAAAGGACCATGAATACACCAAGCTTATTATCAAGCACGAGGGCGTTGACCCTGAGGACGTCTACAGTACGGTTGCGTATGAGAAGGGATTCCACTTCCTCTACTACTTGGAGGGTGTTGTTGGTCGGGATAACTTTGACAAGTTTATTCCCTTCTACTTCACCAAGTGGTCTGGAAAGTCTCTTGATTCGTTCGAGTTCAAGCAAACCTTCCTTGACTTCTTTAACAACCTTGGAAGCGAAGAGCTTTCTAAGAAAATCTCCAAGATTGACTGGGAGGACAAGTTCTACACACCCGGTTTGCCTCCTAAGCCTGAGTTTGACACAACATTGGCAAACCAGTGCTACGACCTTGCAAACAAATGGAAGGATGCCGTACGTTCAACCCCTTTTGATACGATAGGTGTCCGCTAACGTTTTATCAGAGCTTTGAGCCCAGCGCAAAGGACCTCAAGGACTTCACTGCAAACCAGAAGCTTGTCTTCCTGGCTGAAGTGCAGCAGTCCGGTGAGCTAACCGCAGACCGAGCTCAGCTTATGGGCAAGACCTACGACTTTTTGTCATCAAAGAACGTCGAGATTTTGTCGGCATACTATCTGGTTGCTCTCAAGGCGCAGGATTCTGCCATTTATCAAGATGCTGCTACGCTGCTTGGACGAGTCGGTCGAATGAAGTTTGTCCGTCCTCTATTCCGTGCTCTTAACAAGGTGGACAGACAGCTGGCATTGGACACTTTTGAAAAGAACAAGGACTTTTACCATCCCATTTGCAAGGGTATGGTTGAGAAAGATCTAGGTCTCTAGATGTTTAAGTATCTTGTAGACAATGATGCAGAGGCCATAGATGCCCCCATCAACCCAAAATATAAAAGAATATATCTACTCCAACCACTTTGACTCTCTCATGACTTCGCCCCATGTTTGGTTCTCCTGGCGAACAAACTTCTCAACAGAGTCGACATTCTTAGCCCCAAAGTTACCATACAAGTGCGGGAAACTGCCCTCCCATCTGAGAGAATCAGCAAACTGGGCAAATTCCAATTTGATAACCCAGAGTGAAAATGCACTGGTGAAAAACAAATCTGCTGTCTTGGGTACCTGGGTTGTCTTAGCTTGGTCATTCCCGGCTCATGTAAAAGGCTCACTTGAGTTGACGTGCTCAGATGCACGAAGCCATCGTTTCGGTCAAGTTCTGACAAAGGATGTTCGTTGGGAAACGGATCTTCAGGAGCTAAAGGAACAATTTTGTAAATGTACTTTGGAGGTGCTTCGGCAGACATATTGGATAATTGGCCAATGAGTGACAATGTTAGATGTAGGATCGTGATGTAGTCAACCCCCACCAAGGAAGAAGTGGTGGTGATGGACGATGTTTAGGGTACCTGACGCATGTGCGAGCTAACACTGTACAGACACATGACTGCCTTGCAAAATAGCCGCATCTAGTCCACTTACACTGTGCATCGAGTGCCTTGACCATTTCACGTGAACCCCAGCATCCAAACTTGAACCGCATCTTCAACCTCCATCAACTCTCTTACCTAACCTACCTAATTCATGTCACTCGCATACTGTATATTGCGGGATTTCTTCTGACGCTGCAGTATTATCACACCTTTCGGGCCTCAAAACCCCCCCTGACAAGGTCCGCAGTAGCAACTGGCATGTCGCGGGGCCCTGTTCCCTCTCAGCTTTACTTGCTGTCAAACCTACCAGCTCTACCTATTGGCGAAAAGGTCAGGTTTCTTGGATGGTATGACCGTCGAAGCGCATTTGCACCATCTTTGTGTGCTGTGCTTGTTCACACCTTCATCTATGGCACGTATTGTTGGCTGATGAAAAAGATAGTGTCATATCTTACTCGACTTCTTCGGCTTGCCTTTCTCTCGCTCACCTTTATCCAAAGGATACCAATGTCACCGCCTCGGTTGATGTCAGCCTGCTGCTGGAATCACTCACAGCCGAACAAACACGTGTCGGCGAGTTTGTCAATGTGATAGGGTACATCACAGAACAGAAGATCATCCGAGACAAGAAACCACCATGCCAGGAGTCCAAACAGGTGTGTGTGCAAGCAATAGTGCTTTGGTCAACTGGTCCCATGGATCTCCAGAAATACGAAAAGCACCTCGACCCTAAAGGCTCCCTCAGTTGAGAGCCGCACACCCATCTATCGAAAGGGACGGGCCGTAGGTTTATGAGACCAAAAACTGTCATATTTACCAAGAAGCGATTAACTATGATCGAAATGCATCTTCAAACCTGCAGACTTCCACCACGCAATCTATGACAGCGGAATCAAAACTCAAAACCCGATTGGAACACGAAGGTTGTCGGGACCCGACTTCATCAACTCCGCTACTGTACTTTCGTGCAGCTGCTTCACCTGCACTACATGCCTAAAACGAATGTAGTTTGGGCAGTGCTCGCTCTCATATGAACTTGTTGGGTAGGAATCATGCCAGATGGCGCCGCGTCTATGGACAAGCATGGCAACCATCATGTCACTTGCTTAATTCGATCATTGGGGTATCTTATCCTCCGCATATCTATCTTGAGCGTCAGACAGCATCTACTCCACCATGGACGTTCCAACTTGCAGCCCTTTGCTTCACCGCACTCTACCATTCCGACACAAAATGCCCGACGGGCCTCAAAGTCTGGGGGTGAAGGCTGCAAATCCCAGCGTTTGACGTGCAGATAAACCCCCACAAGCGTCCGCCAGACCTCTCTTGGCGTCCGCCGAGAGGTAACATGATTGTGACTGCTGAGTCATGCTGGGGCTCAATCATCACCATGCCGACCTCGGTCATGGTAACGTCGATGAGAGTCTCTGGACGTCCCCCTCGAAACAATGACAGGCTGGTGTAACGGTCGTTTCAACAATTTCTCGGGATTCTGCTGGACTTTGACTGCAGCCTGTCGATCCCACAAGTCTTTCGACTTTCGGCAGATATCGTCAATTTGTTCCTGTCAATCATGTCAACCAACCTAGAACGTTGTCTTACAAACCAGCATTGACCAACATCTGTGAGGCAGGAGCCGGGAGTGGTGATGAGGAAGCCATCCTCTCCCTACGTTGGAACACATGAGCACAGGATAGCCGTTGGGCTAGCTTGACGAAGAGATACCTCCAACGTAAATGGCCGAACTGTTGCTTGCGGTCCCAGGTAATACTGGAGCTCTTGGGTAATGACCTTTCTGTGTATGTCTTGGTGTGGAATCCAGTACTTGTTCATTGAAGAGGACATGGTCGTACAACCGATTCTACTGAGGATATCACGAATATCGAGACAGGCTGGGAAGATGAAGAGATATAGACTGGGCTCGGGGAGGGTATTTATCCAAATACGGTACAGCCTGCCCACAAGATATGGTTACGATGTGCCTGAAGGGATAGAGGGTGCATTTTATGCTAATGTATGCAAACCCAAGGCATGCAGGAGGTATGTTAGTCTTTTGCGTGTGACTATGCTCACCGCTCCACAGACTACAGGCTGTTATCCCAGCGACAATCTGGAACTTCTCAAGGGATAGCTACATGTAATTTGCTGCAGGTGTTTCTCCCATTCCTTGTTACCGGAACCAATATGGAAAGAAACCCCTGCCAGACGCCGTGAGGGCTTGAAAGTGAGGCGAATCAGGTGTGGTTGTTCATTGGTGAGCAGCGGCCAGCGTCCGCCCTGCCAGCGTGGCAAATATCGAACGGCTGCATCTGGTGCCAATGACGCTGCGTGAAGGGAATCCGAGTGAGACTTTACTAATTCGAGACTCTATCACTGCTGAAATAAGTGCGTTGGCATGCTTAATGTGGAGTGGGCTTTTTCGCACGCGACGGTTGATAAGGCTGATCCCCTTTCCGCAAAGCAAGAAATGTCCTGTAGAGATTCGGACGAACCCAGATCTGCGCTTATCACCCGCTCAAGCTTTAACGATCGCGAGGCTAATTGGCGAAGCAAGCGCCATGTGCATTTGTTGATCTGGGGGACCACGGCACGCAAAGCCACTTGACGATAAGTTCTGCGGGTTGCCGATCTGGTAAGCGATACGGATACAGGGGTTACATTTCTTTTTGTCGCAATTGTCAAAAGCTGGGTAATATTATTTCTTTTTCCTTTTTTATGCTAGGATGACTCCGTTTAATCGGGACGACTTGCTCAATATAGGATGCCGGCCTGCAAATGTCGATCGAGAATTCATTTACCCTTGTCCTTGTCCTGTCGTAGTCAGCGATAACCTTATTTTTCATTCATTGGATGTCCGAAGACTTGGAGATTTTGGAATTGTAAGTGATTGACATTGATCAGCCGAGGGGCTCCTCGTTGAACGCCAATTGTCATCATCGACCGTGTAGCCTCATGTTAGGCCACGATCGTCAAGGACGAGAGTACGGCTGCTCGGGCTGATCACAGACTCGGGAGTAGCAAGCCTCGCCTCCGGCAAGTGAAGTATTACGTTGTACCGGCCTCGACATGTCTCATGCTTGTTCGTACCGAGTTTGTGGTTGCAAGCTTAAGAGAACCTTGATATGGGACTCATGGAAGTAACAGATGCACTTGTCATCGCCGGAACTATCAAGGAAGCGTTCTCAAAAATGACAATTCCTTGTAGGACACATCCATGTCAGTTGATGTCGCTAATCTTTTGAGGAGCAAAGACGAAGGGGTATCAGGTACTCCGTATAAGCAAATCTCATAACACGTTTTGCTAACCAAGACAGTTGCACCACAAGGTAGTAGTTTT
Organism: Fusarium sp. PT; assembly: GCA_021020635.1. NCBI lineage: Eukaryota > Fungi > Ascomycota > Sordariomycetes > Hypocreales > Nectriaceae > Fusarium > Fusarium sp. PT. The sequence goes on from JAHMRZ010000001.1 coordinate 1,783,894, forward strand.
TGTACTTGCACGGCCTTCAAGTTGAATAGTTCCGGTTGAATACTTGTTTCCTTTCATAGAGTGCGACTTGAGGATTGACCATACTGTTACTTCTCCTTTGTATCACGCATTACCTAACAAGACTCGATCATAGTACTGAATAGACGGTGGTTTCACCTTGATAATCCGTTTATAAATGAAGAACTCGCGTGTTTGAGACATTAAACCTTTACAAGTCAACGCTCCTCGTGGCTGGGCTGGGCATAGACGATCCACAGATAGCGCGGGGAAATGGGCGGGAACGAAAGTTGAAGCCGAAGTTGACAGAGAAGAATGGGTTGATCAACAGAGAAGGTTGCGAAGAAGACAATAGATTATGAAAAGCACCATTTCCGTGGAGCTCTATTGTTCTTTCTTACATACAAAGAGCATCATGCAACCATTCACTCAGAAGCTTGACAAGATTGAGAGGCTGATCATCGCGGCTAATACTCGGTATGTTGATTTCATCCAGCAAACGCCTTTTGCACGTGAACCCTCCACTACAAGCTACCTACGCTGTTACGCTACGACCCCAGATCCCCTGCTTAGGGATCAGCTGCCAATCAAAGCACGGGGCCTAAATCAGCAGCAGCTGCGCGACCAAATTTGTTGACAAGCAACCATTACATTGTCTGTGCCGACAACGGTTGAGCCTCCTTCTGCTCGGCTCCCAAGACGACAATCTTCACTCTCAGCCAAGTTCACCATCTCTCCGAGCCTCCGTCCAAAACTCGCGATCGCATCCCCCTCGAGACCGACACTGTGTCGTCATTTCTGGATACGTACATCTCAATCTTAGCCCGTGCTTCAAGGGACGGTCAACCAACCCCCCTTACATACATACCGACAAGCGACGGAACGAGACAATGCGTTGAGGCCCTGGACGGGGATTACGTCGTGGAGTCGCATGAAGTCGCTGTAAAACTACGCTTCCGATTATATATCTATCTACCAGGACAAGGGGCAGCTTTGATCCCCTCCGAACCCCGCGCATTCTCAACAACTAAGCTCTTGTCTAGAGGGGACCGGCCTGGGTCCCCTAGACAAATCTCCGAATATGCCGCCCGCCGGTGGAGGAAACATTAAGGTGGTGGTGAGATGTCGGCCTTTCAACAGCAGAGGTAAGTGGCTTGCATAGGTTCCGTCGGAAACAAAGAGCGGTGCTGAAACGAGATGTAGAAATCGAGAGAAATGCACAATGCATTATCGAGATGAAAGGGAACCAGACGGTGATTACCGCACCCGAAGGAAAGGGCGTCAAAGATGGAGGTCCCAAAGCGTTTGCGTTCGATCGTTCGTACTGGTCTTTTACCAAGGACGACCCAAATTACGCCGGTCAATCGAACCTCTTTGACGATCTGGGACAACCCCTTCTTGACAATGCTTTCCAGGGATACAACAACTGTATTTTCGCCTATGGTCAGACCGGTTCTGGAAAGTCGTATTCTATGATGGGTTATGGAAAGGAGATAGGTATCATCCCTATGATTTGCCAGGACATGTTCAAGAGAATCGAAGAGATTCAAAAGGACAAGACAACCAAGTGCACGGTCGAAGTCTCTTACCTCGAGATCTATAACGAGCGTGTACGCGATCTGCTCAACCCATCGACCAAAGGCAATCTCAAGGTCCGAGAGCACCCTTCTACAGGTCCCTACGTCGAGGATCTTGCCAAGCTTGCGGTCAACGAGTTCCAGGAGATTGAACATCTTATGGACGAAGGAAACAAGGCCCGAACAGTTGCAGCAACCAACATGAACCAAACGTCGAGTCGAAGTCACGCTGTTTTTACCATCATGTTAACACAGAAGAAGTACGACACTGACACTAAGATGGAAATGGAAAAGGTCGCCAAGATCAGTCTGGTCGATTTGGCAGGTTCCGAGCGAGCGACGTCTACTGGCGCCACTGGTGCGCGTCTGAAGGAGGGTGCTGAAATCAACAGATCGCTATCAACGCTGGGTCGTGTCATTGCAGCCTTGGCTGACCTGTCCACGCCTGGTGCCAAGAAGAAGAAAGGAGGCGGCCAAGTACCGTATCGAGACAGTGTCTTGACATGGCTGTTAAAGGACTCTCTAGGTGGAAATAGTATGACGGCAATGATTGCAGCTGTCAGTCCGGCCGACATCAATTTCGACGAAACGCTCAGTACTCTTCGATATGCAGACTCTGCAAAGCGAATCAAGAACCATGCCGTTGTCAACGAGGATGCCAACGCCCGTATGATCAGAGAGTTGAAGGAAGAGCTGTCGCTACTGAGGAGCAAACTCGGAAATGGCCCCTCTGTTCCAGGGGCTGCTGGAATAGTTGCGGGTGAGACGTCGTACCCAGAAGGGACGCCTCTGGATCAGCAGATGGTCAGCATCACAGGTGCAGATGGAGCTTTGAAGAAGGTCTCGAAGGCAGAGATCGCGGAGCAATTGAGTCAAAGTGAGAAGCTGCTCACGGATCTGAACCAGACATGGGAGGAGAAGCTGTTGAAGACTGAGGAGATTCATAAGGAGCGTGAACAAGCCCTCGAAGATCTTGGTGTTAGTATTGAGAAAGGTTTCGTCGGCTTGCACACTCCAAAGAAGATGCCACATTTGGTCAACTTATCCGATGACCCGCTTCTGGCTGAATGCTTGGTCTACAACCTCAAACCTGGTACCACGACAGTCGGCAATGTTGATACAAATGCTGATCACCAAGCGAATATTCGACTGAACGGAGCCAGGATCCTACACGACCATTGTTCTTTCGAGAATGCTCCCGACGGGACTGTAACTCTTACCCCTAGCGAGGGTGCTTCGGTGATGATCAACGGAAAGCGTATAACAGAGCCATCTCAGCTTCACTCGGGTTATCGTGTTATTCTAGGCGACTTCCATATCTTCCGATTCAACCATCCTATGGAGGCAAGAGCAGAACGAGCTGAGGTGCCAGAAAGACCAACGAGTTTGCTCCGACATTCAATCACTGCCAGTCAATTCCAAGCACTTGATCGAGGCTCTCCCTCACCCAGCCCCCGGCCCGGACATGAAAGATCGTTTAGTAGGGTATCCGAATTCGGCGATGTCTCTAGACCGGAAACGCCATCGATATTCCAGCGGAGCGGCCGGGAGTCAGACTGGTCGCTTGCCAGACGGGAGGCAGCTGGTGCAATACTTGGATCTGACCAGAACCTCACCAGTCTCTCCGACGAGGAACTTAATGCTTTGTTTGAGGATGTGCAAAAGGTAAGGGCCGAAAGAGTAAACGTTCGTGAGGATGGGGACGACTCAGACTCTTCTTATCCTATCAGAGACAAGTATCTGTCGGGTGGTACTATGGACAGCTTCTCGTTGGATACGGCTTTGACCATGCCTTCAACACCGAAACAAGGCGAGCCTGATGACAGGCTGAAAGAAGTTCGGGAGGAGTTACAGAGCAAACTGGAAAAACAAAAAGAAGAGTACCAGGACCAGCTGAAGAACGCTGAGGCTGCTAATGTTGAAATCGAAGAAATCAAACAAGAAAAAGTCAAGATGGAGGCAGCGCTGAAGGAGTTGAAGGAAGATATGCAGAAGCAGCTCATCCAACAACGGAAGAAATTTGAGGAAAAGATCGAGAAGATGGATCCTCTGAAGATGCCCAAGAAAAGTCCAAATCTCTCCGACGAAGAGATTGAGATGGCGAAGAGGATTATCAAGACTTGGCGAGGTCGACACTTTGTCAAGATGGCTGAAGCCGTGTTACAAAACGCCTCTATACTCAAGGAAGCCCAGGTCATGAGTCACGAACTTGATGAGCACGTTGTTTTCCAATTTGCAGCGGTAGACGTTGGTCATGTTCTGTGCTCTTCCTACGATATGGTACTCAATGGCCTCACAGGCGAGGGAGATGATGTTGCGTTGGAGGAAGCCCACAAGCCGTGCATCGGCGTCCGTGTGGTTGACTTCAAGCATAGCGTGGTTCATTTATGGAGTTTGGAGAAGCTCCATGATCGTGTACGGCAAATGCGACAGATGCATCAGTATCTCGACCAGCCAGAATATGCGCAACACCTCAGTCTGGACAACCCGTTCGTTGAGACGTGCATGCCATCGTATACGCTGGTGGGCGAGGTTGATGTGCCGTTAAAGGCCGTTTTCGAGTGTCGAGTTCAAGATTCTATACTCGATGTGCTGTCACCTTACACGTCCCATGTTGTTGGCATTATAAAACTTTCTCTTGAGCCATCGCATGCTCGTGCACCAACAAATACTGTCAAGTTTAATGTTGTCATGCATGAACTTGTGGGCTTTGCTGAGCGAGAAGGAACCGAGGTGCATGCGCAGCTCTTCATCCCTGGCATATCTGAAGAGGATGGCATCACGACGACTCAAATGATCAAAGATTTCGACGAAGGCCCAATTCGGTTTGAGAGTGTTCATAGCATGAGCATTCCTCTGTTTGCGCCCCAAGATGTCACTTTGAGAGTCGCCATTTTTGCCAAGGTATCAACAATGCATCTTGATAAACTGCTCAGCTGGGACGACATGAGAGATGCTGTGCCCATCAGAGAAGATAAAGCTAAGGCTTCACGAATCCATGAATCACAGTTCTTCACCCAAGAGAAGCATGATCTGTTATCCCGCATTCAAATCATGGAATTGAATGAGAATGGCGAGTATGGCGCAGTGGAAGTTACACAAACCAGCGAGCTCGACACTGGAACCTTCCAGCTCCACCAGGGCTTGCAGAGAAGAATTGGAATCAATGTCTCCCATAGCTCTGGCGATGCTCTCCCATGGGATGGCGTCGCTGCTGTCCGCGTGGGTAAAGTTAGGTTTGTTGACTCGGCCGGAAAGACGCCTGACATGGGTGCCACTGAGCCTGATATCTCTCTCAAGCTCTCACAAAGTCCGATCTTTCGCGAGAATGCCAACGGTACCAAAAGTTTGACGATCTATGCTCAGTGGGATTCTAGCTTGCACAACTCACTACTCCTTGATCGAGTTACACAGGACAAGTACCGTGTTCAAATGACGATATCATGGGAGATCAGCTCTGAGAAGCTGGCTGAGCCGATGAAGTTCTCTCAAAAGGTTTGCGTGCAGATTCTATCGAGAACTTTCGTGCGCCAAACTTCCATGTTTTCAGCATTGTGGCAGAGTGTTCGCTTTGTGCGCTCCTCCACTGGCATATTCACACTTGCCATGCGTCCTGCTCCTGTCAAGAAAGTCGGTGACTTGTGGAGATTGAATAGTCAACATGACTACGTCAAGGGCGAGGAAAACCTAACAAGCTGGACACCTCGGGGGGTGTCGTTGGTTAACGACTTCCTCGTAGCTCGGAAGAAGAAGAAACGTACTGCAGATATCACAGTTACCGAAGCTGTTCTGACCAAGCTTGGATTGGATGGAACCAACACCATATCTGACAAGAATGAGCCGGAGCCTGAACCGTCTCCCGAACTTAAGCCAATCATTCCCAGCGACGATGATCTGCTCAATGACACGCCTGAAACTTCCCAGACTGATGACGAGGAGCCGCTGACAATTGATGAGCCTCCGACTGAGTTGCCTGAAGAAGCACAAGAACACAAGACGGATCAACCTGAGGCTGAGATGCTCGAAACGCCAGACCCCGAGCTTGACGATGTCAAGGAGGACACAAATGAGGAAGAGCCCAGAAAGCAGGATACAGATGAAGCGTCATCAGAAACACCCGAGACAACAGATGAAGATGAAGATGAAACGATCACAGTAGAGGAACCGCCGCCCAAGCCTGAATATGACGAAGGGCAGACGGATCTCCTGACGAAGTGCCTAAAGCTCTGGAAAAAATACCCCGACCCTTCAGATAACATCCTCAGCTCGACCAATATGGCACCGCCAACGGATGGACTGATGTCTGACGCCCCAGCCCAACCGACACTCATCGCGACAGTTATCCGTGTACCGAAGAATCCCAAAGTGCTCAAGGGTGGCTACTTGATGATTCCCAACAGCGACTCAACCCGCTGGGTCAAGAGATTTGTTGAGTTAAGGAGGCCGTATCTACACTTGCATTCTGCTACTGATGGTGATGAGGTTGGACTGATAAGTCTGCGAAACTCTCGCATTGACAGTCAACCTGGCGTGCTGGGTTTGCTTCAAGGATCCGGGGACTCAGGAGACCAAGGTCAAAATGGCCAAGAAGGCGGCCCAGACTTTACACCAGGGCATCGACGAACCTCGTCAGGTCGTGTTATCTCTACAATCTGGACAGGTAATGGAGGTGCCGCCTTATCAGGAGGATCTGGTCTCCAACGTCTACCAGAGCGGATGCAGTCGGCAGTGTTTGCCATTTACGGAACAGACAACACCTGGCTATTCGCGGCAAGAAGCGAACGAGACAAGATGGACTGGATCTTCCGGATCGATCAGACATACCTGAGCAACGACAGCGTGCCCGGCAGCGGGATAGCCAGCCCCTTTCCGGGCAGCGATTTCTAAGGTTCTGGGCCTGTTATGAGAGTAATGACTTGCAATGTCCTCTCTTTGGGGAATATGAATTAATTTTCTTTGTAACTATTTGATGGTAAATTAGATGAGATGACTTATACCCCCGCAGGAGTAGGAGGGCACGCCGATCATGTAGATTTGCTAGTTCTGAGTTTGGATAAATTTTAGATAAAAGGATCAATGGAGTCTTTTGAAAGAGCAACCAAACGAAATGCCTATGTGTCAATCAACAGTGGTACACCATCCTCACTCACTTGGACCACCTGCTGAGATCAACATCCAGAATTACCGGTAAACAATGCTTACCTGCAGCGTGGAGCCGATGGGTAACACTGCAGCACAGCAGGATGCCATGATGCACGTGGTGAAACATGCATACCGCAAATGTTCGGGGTTGTGTAAGCAATGCAGGCTGAGGGGGAAAGATGTGCGTTAAAAGAGTTGGTGAATGGCGGAGAGACATGCATTCTTGGAGAGTAATGAAAGCGTTGGTTACCCCACGGAAACGCATAAATTGGCTTGGATGTCTCATGTTGCGCATGTGAGGGCTGGAAATATACTGGGATATAACATGCTCAGACCATGTACCTGGAATATGGCTGGACCAATAATTCCCGCCGTGTGCTGAGAATGATGAGGTTGATTTAATGTCTAATATTAGGAGTAGCCTGTCATGTGAGTTGGGAGTCACATAAGACATGCTGGTCATATGAAGTCAACACATGGATATAGAGGCCACGATGTTCGGTAGTGAATTCGGTACTGAATCTCTAGGCTAAATAAGGCAGGTTAATACAAAAGTGTCTCGGATATTGTAGGACGGAAATGAGGCTCCAAATTTGGACGGATCATTCCGATATCCGGGCTTTTTCAAGCACCCAGCTAGGTGGTAAATGAGGCCCCCAAGGTAGCAGTTCAGGTTAATGAGAGGCGGGAATGTCGCAGAACCGAGATCTGGCCCGTGGCAAAGGGAATAATGTGACGTGTCTGGTTCAGTGAGGCTCCGAGGACGTTCCGATTTGTCGGATAACATTATCCAGATGATAACAAACAGCGAACCTCGGCTTATGCAGGTAGGAATATTATGACGTTTTTGGGGTGATATAGTAGATCTTAGAGGTAAAAAGGTCTACCGGATCAGCGAGATAGTTACTCGAGTTGATAATAGGTCCCACATCAGCTGTATATACTTGAGTCAGACCATAGTTCATACACACAACAACCAACAGAGTCGTGAGAGTGGAGGTGAGAGATGAGAGATGAGAGACCCAGGCGGGCGGATCACCCCTCTCCAAACCCTTGTCCTACGCTCTGTCACTTGTACCCAGTTGCGGGTAAAGAAGCACAAGACGGACGAATTGTGGCCTCGTTATCATCATGTTAATGGATCTCTATCCAGATGGAACCCGAAAGGGTCAAGAAGAGGAGAAAGTATGGATAACCAAGGCGGAAATGTTTACGAGACAAGGGTCCTTTGCTGGCCCGCTTCAACCCAACTTTGATAGCTTGATAGACTGAAAGAGAGGCTTATTACAGGTGTAATAATCAGTCCCGAGAGATCGGCCAAAGTATATTTCCCGGGCCATGGCTGCTTTTTGACAGCTGACAAGGTCCGGGATGATGAACAACACCAAAACTACGGATAGTGTTCCGTATGGGCGAATGCGCCAGGGAATCTCCTGGCAGTTGAATATGCCGAAATATTGTACGTAGTACGGATACGCATTGAGTTTATCTAGCAAGGCTGCGAGGCTTCTCACTTCACGTCAGACGCTGCAGCTAGAACTGACGTGAAACGCGGGACGGGGCGATAGCGGCGATGCTAGCAAGCACATTGTGTTAAGATTTCCCAAGAAACTGGGACTCGGGCTGTAATAAGAGTTAGTTGATGGCGTTTGACTTTTGTTTCTGCTTCTTCTTCCAAGGCGGGAGAGAGATTGAGTTTTCGCGTGTTTCAGAGTCAGTCTAGAGAATATGAAGAAATGTTATACGTAATTACTCGCAGTACGAAGGAAATAACTGTTGTTTTCTCGGCGATAGATTCAATTTGTTTTAGCAATGGATATCTTTCTTGGCATTGGGTGGATGTTTGAAAATAGAGTAGCGTAGACTCTATTTTCACATCCAATTTTATCAAAGCTTCGGAGGATACGGTTACAGTACCAACCTGCTGGGGTAGTTACGGTAGGCGCGACTTATAATCCAGGTCGTATATTGGTTAACGGCCGGTGCTATTGTGGTTGGTGGGCTCATCATACCTTCCTCCGTCAAATGGAAGCTTATGTGCCATGAACCTTCCCCATCTCCAGTTCTAATCTCCTACTCTACCTAAACTCTAGGTAATTACCGACAGTTATTCATCTCTCTTAATGCATCCACATCAAGCATACAAATCACGCCCTCACTCGGACCCGACTCTTCGGTTCCCCTCGACGCGCCGGCCAAAACCTCGCGGCGCAATCTCCGTGAGCCACAGTTGTCCAAGTCCCTCATGGGTTGGAGCGCGGATGCCGACTTGACCTCGAAGGTTATACTGACACGCAACGAATACCCTGAATGACGCCTTGTGAACCACGCGGACGCCTTCTGTTCTCTCGATAACCTAAGAGTCAAGCCACGAACAGCCCTTCGGAGTTCTTTTTTACAACACTTACACCCGTGACGGCTTTGGCTTGATTTCACAAACTATGAAAGCACAGACATGCATGCCCAAGCCCTCGGAAAGGCGGTTGGTTGCACCTTGTCCGACCCAGGCCATCGGATTTCTATTCCAGTTGTGTTAGCAGGTTCGAACTTTATAGTCCACCCACACAGCTGGGACCATCCTGGGGCCCTGTGAATGAGGACCAGGATAACAACGGGAATTTGTTTTTTAGTCTGCTAACAAAAGCAGAAATTAAGGTACAGAAGTCCCGGGTCGATAAAAAGGAACTACCACATCCAATAGCCTTTCCGTCTTGCATAACTCGAGACCGCGCTAATGCAGAAACCTCAGAGCCCTCACGAAAGCGTCTGGTAGCCGCCAGCTAAAATGTCGTTTTCGTCTTGGTTCAAAACGTTGCTTTGTTTTTGTTATGCTTTGTTGGCATTGTTATCTCATATACGAGTTGCCAGATGTGACCACACAACTTTGTCAGGATATATCAAAGGAGCTAAGAAAGGGATCGTGTATGCGTGTTTGTCTCTAGCGGACAGCCACAACATTGCATATGTAGCATACCTATCATATCCTCATACCTCGACCGCTATCACTGCGCAGCTCAATATGCATATCAGCTTGGCGGATACCTCGACAGCTTGAGACTGCACCCCCGGTACATCTTTCTACGAGATGGTGTGATGGTATGCACGCATACGGCTCCTTCATCTGCCACGGTCGCTGCCAATGTCACTGCCGCTGTACTTTTGAGGTTCCGGTACCACGACTGTTCCCGACCGAATGGGTCGCCTCTCGTTCCGGCGCTCTAGACTGGGGTAGTCGACACACCACTTACTGGTCAAACACCCAATACCAATGCCACCTCGACAACAAGCGCCTGTTCCACTTGCAGCTCTTTTTGTGGCTTTGCCAAGAGAGCCGAGAGCTAGATACCCGTCCCAAGCTGCTGGGTCCCTTTTTGCTCCTTGTCCCGTCCCCTCCTGGTAATGGTCATGATGGACTGAACTGGTCTGCATGTCCCTTACCTTTGCATTGGAACCTTTGATCCTCTTGGTCGTCACCCTGACCCCATCCACTTGTCCCAGCCTCGGTCGCACCAGGTCTCTGGGTCGCTGAGTCGCTGAGCCGCTTCCATTTCCTTTCCTTTTCCCTGGACCGACCCAACCGTGCTCTTCTAGGCTTGGCTCCCTTTCTTGTGGTGTTTCTAGAGAGAGCGGGGATTCTATTCAAGCTTCTCGCCCTTCTCCATTTTCATATCTAGCTTCTATTTTCCCGACTTTCCCACTTTAGCTCCTACTCTACTCCTGACCTCGCGGCTATTTTAATTGTTCTTGATGCCGCTCTAGGCGTTTTTTTATAAGATGCCATTCCAGCGTTGATCGTTTTCCCCTCATTGATCTTGTACGCTTAGCGACACAACCACTATTACCAGAATCAGCACCACCACAGATATCTCCTTGTCGGAACTCACCTCGTCTTCTCTGTTTGCCATTGTCGCCCACGCGCAGATCCTATTTACTTTGATACGTCTGGAAACCGGTTCTGAGCAACACATCCTCTCGATCTCGCATCAGTCGTAGACCATAAGGACTTTGAAATCATTCGACAAGTATTTCTTTTTCATCACCAGCTTGTGGGCCGTTCGCCACCAAAAGTCTCATCGTCTCGCCCTCTTCCTAGTTTGGCAGACACCATTACTCGCTACAACGTGGGGTTGTTTTACTTCATTCTCATAACCCTACATCGGAGTCATTCTCTTCGCTTTCGTCGGATGCTTCGCCCCTACTTTTCGATTTATCTTGCTCCTTAGTCCTTACACAGCATCGTGAATCTCTTATGGCGCCCGCCGTGATGGCTAGACAACCAACTCAGTCGCCTAGCTATGACAGTCTACCAAGTTCATCGCCTTCTAGTGTCAACCATTTTCAATTTACCTTCAACTGCTCAGCGTCTAATTCTGGTGGGAACAGCTTTATTGAGCCTGATGTATGTGTTGTCCTTGTTTCCATTCTACCTGGACCTTACTGACTTGGTGTAGCCGAATGCGCAGGGCATGTAAGTTATAGAACTCGAACTGGGTATTTGCTACTTCAGTTTCAGCTGACAGGAAGAACCAGAGACTCCGAATCTTTGACAGATAGCGTACAAAATTTCCCCGAGGAATTTGGGCGCACCTATCATGCATATCGGGCTGGTTGTAAGCTCAATCTGCCAGTAACTCAGCTTTCTTTACTGACGTTGCCCTCTTAGCATATGCATTTCCTAACGACCAACAAGAGCGCGAGCGTCTGGCGTTGCAGAACAGAGCTTTGGTGAAACTCTTTGGTGGGCGTCTCTTCTTTGCTCCACTGTCAAAAAGAGTACCGCCTATAAACATGCTTGACATAGCAACTGGGACTGGTGATTGGGCTATCAAAATGGGGGACCTGTTCCCAGAGACTGAAGTCATCGCTACCGACCTTTCACCAATACAACCTCGGAATGTACCACCGAATGTCAACTTTTATGTTGAAGACTCGTATGTTCATGTAAGCCCAAAAATGGATCGTCGACACTAACTGTTTCTCTAGTTCTGAGCCTTGGGATTACTCAGAACCTTTTGATTATATTCACACTCGGGTCACCTCTGGCTGCTGGGCAAATTTTAAGGAACAGATCGCAGATCAAGCTTTCCAAACACTGAGGCCAGGAGGCTGGTTCGAGTCGCAGGAGTATGATGCTTACATAATGTGTGATGACGAAAGTCTCCCTTTTAATGGACATCTGGCGACGTGGTTCCGCGAAATCAACGAAGCTTCGGAAATCATGGGTCGGTCAACTAACGTTGCTGCACAAGTCCGTGATGCATACGTCCAGGCGGGGTTCGTTGATGTACAAGAACGTATCTTCAAAATGCCTATGAACGGTTGGCCGAAGGACGAGCGTTTAAAAGAGCTTGGTCGTATGTGGGAGAGAAACTTCCTGATGGGTCTCAGCGGCTTTTCCTTCACATTATTCAATCGCGCTTATGACAGAAGTCCTGCGCAAACCGAGGTGGGTACTGGAAAAGTGCTTATGTCTTTTGCTTTCAACTCACAAACTCTCACAGTTACAACTTGTGGATGTCCGACGGGAGCTCATCGATACGAGGATCCACGCTTACATACCCATACATGTCATCATAGGCCGGAAGCCATTTCCTGGTGAAAGAGATGTTCCGAGAGCATCTTTTACATAAAGAGAAGAGGGGGAGAATCGATCAAATCGTCTCTCCCAGGGGACTTGGGTATGAAACGGAGCCCAAAAGCCTATCCGAGGCGTAATTGGCATCTACGGGGAATGGAGAAAAGAAGTGAATATGTTTGGGACGGCAGTGGGATGGACTGCTCACTCATATCTATGATACCCGAGTAATGTTGACACGACGCATACGATTAGAATAATGCATTGCGTTTAGATTTGTATACATGTAACCATCAATATCATGGTTCGAGATCTTGGATTGGTCAATATGCGATGAAGCTTATGATTGTTCATAATACTGCGACAAGATGTCGAGCTGGCTAACTCGGTTGCTTTATGACTCAGCAGACACCGCAGGCTCATCTTTATGTTGACTTTGATCTGACTTCCTTACAAGCCATTGCAGTTCACGCACTTGGTCCTCCTTGAGCAGTTCTCGGAAACCTTGCTGCGTGAGGAATGCATGATCGTGGTACTCAAACCCAGGGACAACTGTCTCTGAAATGAGCAGACCCTCTGGCTCCTCTCCATCCGTCTCCTGGCCGATTCCAGAAACGTTGGGGAGCAGATAGCTTGCCTTCCAGATGTCACCCTCAACAATCCATTGTATACGTTCGCCTCGCTCGACTGCATTCCCTACAATAAAAGACTCGATACGACCGTCTGGGTGGATGAGAACATAACGACCTCGACCACGGTGTAGTGTGTGGATGACACGGCTGCGATTGCGGTGGAAGTTTCCTTGAGGTTGACGTGGGGTAAGGAGGTAAAAGATAGTGGTTGAGAGACGGCGGATTTCGGCCTTGTATCCCTCACGGGTAGGACCAGAGAGCGCAAGGGTCTGGTCAGAGAGTGCTTCTTCTGAATAGGGTGAGGGTATGGTGATGGGGTTTGCGTCTGTTTGGCGGAAGTAACCACCTTCGATATGAAGCTCTAGGGAGAGTGCTTCGATCAGGGACTTTGATCGAGGGGTCTCAGGTTCAGATGAGGAAGTGAAAGAGGGCTTCATAGCGGCTAGATCAGGCTCGCTTTCGATGAATTCACCCATATTGTGGTGGATATCGAATTGTGAACAGTTTGAAAACTCAGTAGAAGATTGCTCAAGTCTAGTGAGGGCGAAGATGGTAAGGTGCTTATATACACTCGCATAGTACGTGAGTAAGAGAGATTGATAAGCGAACTTGGACTCAAGCTTACGTGGTGAAGTGTGTACAGTGAGTGATTCAGTGTTGCCATTTGAGTATCATTCGACGTGTTAGCGATAAAGGCTGTAGAGTAACACCCTTCCGGAGAGACTAAGGATCTAGAGATTGCTCAAAGAAGTTAGTGTGGTGTTTACACGAGAAGACGGTGTAAGCTGAGTCTGAACCCCATCGCTGACGACAAAATAAGGGTATCAAAGAGTTAGATTTAGCCATTGAAGTTTGTGCTGGCGTATAGCGATAAGATCCTTCGGATGATGTCAGGGTTGCCCTAGGGTGCACTACTAGTGGTGAGTCTGCTCCATTGCGTGGTGGTCAGGCCAACTCCGTAAGTTCCGGGTGATGTTTAGGGAGAAAGAAACGGGATGATTATAACTGATAGAGTATCTCATGTGTCGTTAAATTCTGGTCAGCTGTAATTTTGTGCCAGGAATACAGCTTGCTATCTGGGTTAGTTTCGTGACACTATCGCAGCATTAACCTTCACACATCGATCTTCACACTAGTGAAGATATCCATGATTATTTATAAGTTTAGCTCACGCTATATAAAAACTACAATATCAAACTGCTATATCCGAGGGTAAAATAACACATTCCATCATCCATAGCGATTCTCGTAGTGAGCATAATTATTCGTGAGTGGAGGTTTGGTCTGCCTGCAGGGTAATCATGGAAGTCAGCGCTGGAGATCGCTAAGCCTCAGCGGGCAAAGCCGCCTGGATGATGGTTTCTGACGGTTCGCAGTGGTGGGGAGATGCGACCCATGACGCAAACGATGGAGCTTAACTTTGGGCTCGACCCGAAAACACCAAAAACTATCACGAGGCACAACCAAGCACGCAGTCGCCAACTTCTTGGCTCGCTTGCGCTTTCGTGGTTGAAAACCGATTGTAGTTACAGCGCTACAGTTAACACAATCAATCGGCAATAATTGACCAAATCGCTCCGGCCGCCCGCTCCGATAATGTCTGCCCCTCGTTTGCTCCAACGGTCGACGCTACATATGAACCTCCCAGCCATTCTCCTGATCCCACGTACCGCCACGCCCTCCGTCTCCCGCCACAGACTCTTCTCACGATGCCGCTCTCGCCTCCAACGGCATTCCGAACAAGATGTGCAAGAGCGCCTGCAGGCTGCGCGACCGCTCGTGCCTCATTCAGCCGCGCGCAGGTTCACACAAGCGGGCAGTAGCCGCAACTCACGTCTCACCGTGATAGCGACCGTCCTTGCTGCCATTGGTTTCTACTTCTATAACTCGCAGACGGTGCCCGTCACGGGTAGACGGCGGTTCAATTTTCTTTCCGATTCTATGGTTGCACGCGCGCATTCCAAGGCGGCAGCGCAGATTATCGAGCAGGTCAGGGCGCAGGGCGGACACTTCTTGTCGGAGTGGGATCCGAGGACGATTTTGGTCAGGAGGGTTATGAAGCGACTTATTCCCGTGAGCGGCATGACGGACCTCAACTGGGAGATCTTTGTGATAGCTGATAGCCGTATGTTGTCCGCGTTGCGCAGTTGTCTATGGTCGAATTGCTGACAGTTGTGGGTATCAGGTACAGCGAATGCTTTTGTCCTTCCAGGAGGAAAAGTGTTTGTGCATAGCGGCATCCTCAACGTCTGCCGTAGCGAAGATGCCCTCGCTGCAGTACTGGGGCACGAAATTGCACACAACACAGCTTCACACGCCTCAGAGCGCCTTTCAGCTGCATGGGTAGGCAACCTGACAGCAGGAAGTTTGTTCTTCCTCGCAGGAGCACTACCCGGTCTTGCACTCTTCGGACTCTGGAATGTTGTGGGAGGATATTATCTCCAGGACCTGCTCTTTTATCTCCCCATGGGCCGCAAGCAAGAAAGCGAAGCCGACTACATCGGTCTCATGATGATGTCCGAAGCCTGCTACGATCCACGAGCAGCGCTGGATTTCTGGCAACGCATGGATGCTCTCCAACACGCCAGCGGACAAGAAGCCCCGGAGATGCTTAGCACCCACCCTTCAGTAAGCTTTCCCTATAA
Source organism: Fusarium sp. PT (assembly GCA_021020635.1). NCBI lineage: Eukaryota > Fungi > Ascomycota > Sordariomycetes > Hypocreales > Nectriaceae > Fusarium > Fusarium sp. PT. Next base: position 1,799,462 of record JAHMRZ010000001.1, read on the forward strand.
ACGATGGGACGAGAGGTCTGACTGACGGTTGAATAGAACGAGCACCGCATTACCAAGATTAGCGAGTGGCTGCCACAGGCTATGGAGAAGCAGTCTGAGAGCGATTGCAAAGGAACAGCAGCATTTGCGGACCGGTTCCGAGAAGCGATGCGAAAAAGAGTTACGCATGTTGTCGTATGATTGTGCAAAGTATGTGTGTGCAACTCTGCATTATTTAATTAAATTTGGCATAGAGAAAGAGATAGAGAAGATCTAGCATAAGAGTCTCTTGGGTTTTGATGAAGAATGGCGTTAACTTAAAGGAGTTGGATGTTGATTTTAATTTTGATTTCAGCAAGCATTGCTCAGTTCTGATATAGATGCATATGTTTCTATGCCATGTATATTCAATTTGTTCGTATCTATACTTGCTATATTTCTTGCTCTGTCTGTATTACTCTTTCTCGTTGATGTCAACTTGAAGGAGTGTTATCCTTACTACAATAATGCCACATCCAAGTCAGTGAGTCTCCCGGTATTAACCTTAAGTAATTTGAATGGAGGGTTGTGTAAATCGAAGCAGTATTTAAGTCAATTGCCCATCTGGAGGCCAGACGTCGGTTAACAATTGCCTTGCTGTGATAGGCGCAACTCCCTAGCTTAGTCGCTCCCTAGCGCGCTTCCCCAGTTCCCGGGGAAGGTGCAGCTCGTGACCGTGGACCGAGGCAAGTCACCCCCACCTGCCGACGGAACCACGGAGAGAACTCCTTGTTTCTTTCCCCAGCTTTGACAACTTTTGTTTTGTTTATTCACACTCTCACTTCTTCTCATACCATATCTACACCTCTTATCACCATGCCCGAGACATATACTACCGCTGAGGTGCAAAAGCACAAGGATGAGGCCAACGGCTTCTGGCTCATTGTTGAGAATGACGTTTACGACGTGACAAGTACGATATAGCGTCCACCTGACCTCGAATCTTACAGCATACTGACACTTACTGGCAGAGTTCATCGATGAGCACCCTGGAGGCTCCAAGATCCTGAAGCGCTGGTCCGGAAAGAACGCTACTAAGGCTTTCTGGAAGTACCACAATGAAGACGTGCTGAAGAAGTACGGCAAGGACCTCAAGATTGGCGCTGTTGGCGAGAGCGCTAAGCTATAGCGGAATCAACTGGGAGCAGATGCCTCACAGGGCTCAAGCCGGGAGCGAGTTTTTACATGTACAGGATATTATTATACTTTGAGTTTGTATTTGGCATGGCGTATACCATATTTTGGATTGGAATATATACAGATTTGGGCGGACTCGTCAAATTTAGGGAGGATCCCAATCTAGAGCAGGTGGTGAATGACTCGAAGCAGTCTACACACCCAATTTTACAACAAATCAACCTTCAATTTGCAATCACGTCTCATGGTATTCACATCAGCAGCACAGAAAACGGTTGATTATAGCCATTACTCTATCTATAGTAGCGCACACCTTCCAAAAACAGTATCGTGGACGATATGCGATAGCAACAGATTTACGCCATGGATCAATTGATCCTACCAATCCTTTGCGGCTTAAGCGGCATTTGCGGCAAGGATGAGTGGAGGGCTTATGCGAACGGCGGAATAGCCACTTTGAGCTCTGAGCTATTAAGCGTCAACCAAAGAAGCATAAAGGGAGGCCTCAATCAATACTATCAACTTCAAACTATCAACTTCTTGGCAAAAATGAGTGACTTATTCAACCTCGACGTCCAACGGACCCGTCTGTCCCGCCGTCACGAGCCCGAGGCCGGCTCCGCTCCGGCGCCCACCCTCCCAGAGCTCTCGGCCATTCAAGCCGCTGAAGCCAAGCTTCCACGTCCCGATTCGGACAATTATCTTGAAGGCGTCTCACAGGAAGACGTTGTGCGTCACATCATTCAGGACGTTGTTCCTGCGTGTAACGGCCAGGGCAGCTCATCCCGCTACTATGGATTCGTCACAGGTGGTACGCTCCCTATCGCTGAATGGGCGGATAATGTTGTTACTCGCATGGATCAGAATGTTCAGGTCCATCTGCCAGCGCAAACTATTGCTACGACGTTGGAGGATTCTGCGTTGGAGATGCTCGTTTCACTGCTGAAGCTGGGGGATTGGAAGGGTCGGACTTTCACGACTGGAGCTACGAGTAGCAACGTACTTGGACTCGCTTGTGGCAGAGAAGCGATTCTGGAGAAGCGAGGCCAGAGTATCGGCGAGGTTGGATTGTTGGCAGCGTGTCTCTCAGCTGGTGTCAAAGAGTTACAAGTCCTCACGAGTGCAGGCCACAGCTCTCTATCCAAGGCAGCCAGTGTAGTTGGTTTCGGACGAGCAAGTGTGACGGAGCTGAGACTGAGCGACAGTGAGCCATGGAGGCTGGACATTGACGCTTTGGAAAGAGAGCTCCAGAAGAAAGATACAGCGAGTGTGATTGCGTTGAGCGCTGGAGAAGTCAACACAGGTCGGTTCTCTTTGACGGGCGTTGAAGAGATGCGCAAGGTCAGGGAGTTGGCGGATACGTATGGAGCGTGGATTCACGTTGATGGAGGTAAGACTGAGAGATAAAGTGGAAAGATGGGTTTATACTGACCTACTCAGCCTTTGGCATTTTTGCCCGTGTTCTTCCCCAGGTAGACGAGTACAAGACTCTTCACAAGCGTGTGGAGGGTCTTGAGTTGGCCGACAGTATCACTGTTGATGGACACAAGCTTCTCAATGTTGTGAGTATTGCGCCTTTCAATAATCCTGATCCCTCTGCCGACGAGTAACTAACCCAATTGTAGCCTTATGACTGTGGCATGTTCTTTACCCGATCGCCTGCTATTCTACAGTCTGTTTTCACCAACCCTAACGCTGCATATCTCTCCTCGGGAGGTGCATCCACCATCCCCTCGCCCTTAAACATCGGCCTTGAAAACTCACGTCGTTTTCGGGCTCTCCCAGCATATGCCGTTCTCCTCAGTGAGGGCCGACCAGGAATGGCAAGTCTGTTGGGTAATATGACCGCCTTATCCCGCCAACTGGCCGCTTTCCTGCGGGACTCGGAGCACTATGACCTGCTCCCTGATGACGGAGCTGGCTTGGACGAGGTTTTTATGATTGTCTTGTTCCGTGCCAAAGACCCCAAGTTGAACGACCAGTTGGTGCAGAAAATCAACGACACGAGACAGATGTATGTGAGCGGTACGAGCTGGAAGGGCGAGAAGGCTGTTCGCGTGGCTATATCTAACTGGATGGTGGACGTTGCCAATGATTTCAAGGTGGTGACTTCTATCCTGGCCCATGTGGCTGAGGGTAAAGAGTTCGATATTGAGAATTGTTAAGAGCATACACAGTGGAAGAATCGTATCGCTGAGTTATAATGGCATATAGAAATAGATCGAGCGTTAATATTGCTAGACAGCGTTGAGCTGACCATGATGTTTATAATCGTAGTACGATACTAGTCAAAATGATATCAAATTCTCGAATTCATAGCCAAAAGAAAGACGAGGAGTGACGAGCAGGATGAGAGAAGTCAAAGGTGTGAATCTGAAGAAATTTTAAATTCATGAGTAATTAGGACGGTTCTCCCACTCGACCAGTCTTCGTTGGTGAAGTTTGTAAATTTGGTATAAGTGTCTGTGCTGGCGGTCGGCGAGGACTCCAAAAAGGTTGAAATGTTGCAGCTGCAGTTCTCGAACCCGCGAACTGCAAAAATATCGAGTGGCCGAGTGGGAGAGAGATATTAGGAGCGGATTGGAGAGATTTTAGGTTCATAGGTTTTAGGTAGAATACCACTCGGCCACTCTTCGCTGGGTATGGAAGCAACTTTTGGTATATGTACCCTACCGACAGCATGCCGCTGCAGCAGAACCCAAAAGATAAACAGCAGAGGTCGCTTTCGAACTCTGGACCACCAAAAAGACGAGAAGTGGCCGAGCAGGGAGATGTTTTTAGGATGCGGATTTTAGGAAGGTTTGTAGGATTTAGGTAGAATCCTACTTGGCCACTCCTGGTCGGAAGGAAAAAGGGTAGATTTTGGTAATTATACCCTAGCTGTCAAGGCCATCGTCGCTGCGTATTTGCGTTTTGAAAAAATAGAAATCGAACTCCCAGAAAAATCGATCGTCGTCGTCCCGCCACGGATGTTCCTCCGCATGTAATACATCCTAACCAAATTTCTTCGATCCACCCTTCTGCGTCGTTTTCTTGTCGGGTCTCTTGTTATCCGTCTTCTTGTCGGTCTTCTTCTTCTTCTGGCCGAGCAGTTCGAGATGTCCAGCACGCTCGCCAAGGAGCGCCTCCGTGCGCGCCGTCAAGCCGCTTGTGAACTTCTTGTGCACCTTGTCGATGCTGGCCTTTGTAGTCTTGGGTTTGTGCACCTTTGATGCTTGGCGCTTGGAGTGGGTGACCTTGGCGGGGGTTGGTCGCCCGAGTTTCTTAACTGTGCCTTGGGCCATTGCGTGAGGGGGATATTGAATTTGGGGTGTTTCGTGGTGGTTGTGAGGAAAGGTTGAAGAAGGGAAGTGGAAGGTGGATGGGTGTGGTGGGGAAAAATAAAAATCAAGGTGAGCTTAGCGGGGCTTATCGCTCACCGAGGTGAGTGATAGCAATCGAACAGAATGTTATGAGATTCAAAAGCGACTGCCATCCATTACATCTTCTATAAATTTGATAATGCTTCGTCAACTACTGCCTCGCTTAGAACTTCCACGTCGATTGCGATATTTCTCACGCAAAAAAAAACATCATTGAAGGGAATAACACAAATGCTCCTGGCTTAAATGTAAACTCGTTGACCTAATGTCATGTTCCAATTCAATACCCGTGTATGTGACTGTATTGTATATATATCAAAGACTGCTTAGAATATACAATCAATGAATAGATTATTTGTAAACCTCTATCAACATGCTAGTATAGTGCTTGAGGATGGTATCCTGTTCCTCAAACAAACTCAAGAGACGATTATGGCAAAATTGGCATTTCATGAATGCCTTCAAGTCCGAGACCTGGTAACTTTGAGTCGATAATTACCAGCCATCACCCCAGCCATCATCGTCATCTGTATCCTTCGGCTTCATATCAAGTTTCTTTGCAGCAACTGGTTTAGCTGCAGGTTTGGCGGCCGGTTTCTTGGCTGCCGAAGCCTTCGATAAGCCCTTGGGTAAGGCCTTGGCGGGCTTCTTCTGGGATTGTGCAGCCAGCCACCCTGCAAAGTCTGGTTCTCCATCCTCCAAATGAGCAGTAGATGCTGCCGTTGTTGCAGTTTGCTTGGAAGATTGCGCAGGGGAGTCAAAGCTGTCAAAGTCGTCGTTCATGTCGCCCCACGAATCCCCAGCATCATCGTTATCTTCGGCAGGCATGAATGAGTCGGCCACCACACTTGCTGTATGCGAAGAGTTCCGCGATAGGGTAGCTGGGGGCGACTTGACTGCCTGACGGTGAAGAGACGAGGCGGTGCTGGTCAGTGGTTTCCTCGGCTCAGAGCCAGGTAAAGGAGCAGGTGCCGGTGAAGCAGCACGCGAATCTGACTCTGCATGGATCTCGCCCGCAGCCGCGGATATTTTATTGGTGAAGGACGAGATTGCCCATCCTGCCCAACCGCCTCCAGTACTCTCGTTAGGCTGGGGAGTGCTCATCCGAGGAGCTGATCCATCAGTAGTCTGTGGAGGAGGCAGAACACTCTCAGGCATAGAGGCAGCTGCCTTTTTGATCCTTTGGAGATAAACCTCCATGGTGCGAGTAGCGGAGTCACGAATGATCTTCTCCTTGTCGATCAAGGCTGGAGAAACCACCGGGATAATTCTGCAAGCGCTGTCCTCGTCGGTAAAGTATTCTGCGGTAGCACCCAAAGCCATCAGGGAGGCATTTCTGGCATGTACGAAAGGATCTCTAAGCGACCTTGTGAAGGCAGCGATGAGGACCTTTGAACGGGATGAGGTACCCAGGTGTTTGGCAATCTTTCCTAAACAAATAGTCGTATTTGTGCGGATCCCTGGCTGTTCATCATTCGCGGTTCTTGCGAGTTGCTTGAGCAGATCACCGTTAATTGTGCGATCTGAGAGCTTGGTGATAATGACCAGCACAGACTTGAGGGTCTGTTCTCGCACTACTGGTGTTACGTCCGTGAAGCCAGTGATCTATGAATGTTAGTTTTGCTCAAAGGACCCTCATGATGGTCGTACCAGTTGCGGGAAGATCTTATCGTTGACGATCTTTTGTGATAATTGGTCAATCATTAAAGGAAGACTGTCCAGTAAACAGACCCGAATAGCTCGATCGGGGTTTCCAAAAAGACGGATGATGAAGGGGGATATTTTTGAGTCGAAATCCTCCTGGGGGAGTTTGGATGCGATCTTCAGAACTACAGACACAGCTCTTGGTCCTCCGCCACCAAACTCAGCAGACTTCATCAACTCAGGCATCACCTTTAACTTGAAGAACTCCTCTGGAAAGTCGTCACTCAGTTCGTCCAATCCGCTGTTCTAGTATTAGCAAATCCAACCCCGTGTACATTTTGAAGACATACGCTAGAAATTCTTCTCTTTCATCAGGAGTCTTGATATCGAGATTGTCGATACCCTCGGTCAGTTTGATGAGAGAACTGTCGAAGAAAGATCCGCTCCTGTTGCCTTGGTCGAGGAAAGCTCCCACACTAATACGAGCCTTGGGGTTGGCGTTGCAGAGGCGTTTATAGCTAGATTGCATCGAAGGGGGAATGCTCTTGGTTTGGCCAGCCTGATCAGTTCCATTGTAGTCGCCGTTGAAGACCTCGTAGATCAGTGTTCCAAGATTAAATGCGTCGACTGCCGTATGTGGGTTCTTTTTGATAACATCCCATCCGCCCCGTGCCAACTCAGGAGGAGTGTATCGCCCTGCATCAGGCACTAAGCTACCGTATGTCTATACAACTATTAGTCTGAGGTTTTCGTTGTCTGTCGGATGATCTCTCACATAAATGATTGACTCGTCATCTTTGAGGCTGCTCAGAACGTCAAAACCACCCATTTTCCACTCGCCGCTTTCTGATGTATAGATCGACCCGACTTTAATGCTACCGTGGATGGAGGAAGCATCTTCGTTGATGAATTTTATAGTGCGCTGCAGCACAGTTAGGACGCAATCGACCGCCTGATGATATCGCAGATCGTACCGTAATGCTGTGTAAACCCCATTTTATCGTCTCGGGGCTTAGGCTCTTTCTTCGAACGTGCCATCGTAGGGGCACCACTCGCTCGGTCGCAATGTAGATATACGTTTCTGTCTAGTATGCACTATCAGCGCAATGCTCCGTGCCCAACTTTGGGTGGCGAACGTACCTCGACCGCATCTAGGACCTTGATTACGCCTGGGTGTCGTAGTGTTCGGAGCTTCTTAAGAGCATTCTTGGCCAGGGGTAGCTGGGATCGGTTCGCGGTGATATCGAATGAAAAGATGCTGCAGTTGGAACCATCTTCCTATTAGGTAGTTTTAGCAACAATCTGTACATCAATTTATATTGTCGCTCTTACCCTCTTGGTGCCGTTGTACAAAGTCCAGATAGATTCGTCGATATCAACCTTGTCGCCAAAGTTGTAGGGAAACGGAGGACCTTGTGCGATGGCTGATGCCACGGCAGACTTGAGAAAGTTCATGCCAGTAGCGCAACTCTGAGGAAGACCGGTAACAAGAAATCGAGTCCCAGGACTGTTGCGAGTTGAGTTACAAAAGATAAAAAAGAGTGCAGCCTGTAGAAAATATCTCGAGTTCAAGAAGCGCAACGTGGTTGTTGGCGCTGTACGTCAGGGAGCTAGAGTTCCATCCCCCGCGCTAGCGCCTGATGAGTTTAGAGGCCGGGCAGGGAATGGAGGGGCTCTCAGCCAGCTGGGTTACCTAATCCATAGGTAGGTATACTCTGTAAGATAGGTGATTATGACTAGTAATACTCTAATAAGCTCACAAATTACTTATGAATTTATTGATAATTTGCTGAAGAGTATATTGAGCATGCTTTTGCCGCTACTAGCATGGCTTGATGTATATGGTGGAAGTGAGGTTTATTCAAGGCTACAAAGAGACCATACACATTGAACTTGACGACCAAATTTATATTTCACTGTATGATGAACTATGCCTGCTGACATGATGGGTAAAAAAATCCAAAAAAAATGTTATTTTGAATAATAGATAGCGGTATGCGAAAGCAATGCCTTACTCAATAAAGTTCAAATCCAAACCAGGCTGAAGATAGCTGTGCATTACTTTCATGGTATACTCATTTTTATTTAGCTCCAGATATTGTTGATCTATGCTCAGAGGTTTGATGGTATTAATGGCAGGTTCAGGATTGAGATCAGGCTGTGAGAACAAATCGAGTTGGTATCTCAACAGGGTGGTTGGTGTGCCCAATCGGATATATGACAAGAAATGCGTTTCTGCGGTAACGTGAGAGTCTTCGCGACGTGCATGGCAACCTCTCCAGCGCTCTTGACTAGGTAGGCATTGATAAGATTATCGTCATGGTTATGTTATCACGGAATTGTCGTTAATTTAATCTTCATTTGAATGAGACGTCGTTAAGGATCTGACACTTGCCAGTAGAACTAAGCTTCAGAAGGTTAAGCGACGGGATCGATCTAGTCGGGGCGGAACAATTGCTATTCCAGGGCATTCGCCTCTGTAACTTTGAACAGGAACGGGAAGGAGGTGCCACTAACTTATCCTTCCCGTCGCATCACTCTCAGGCGCTCGGACCAATCGCGCGCCAGCAGCAAGAGCCCGTAATGAAAGACGCGGAACCAACAAACACACAATCATGCGCCTCTGGCGGCTAGGGAGTCTCTCGCTGGCTCTTTCCCTTACGTCCTCTTAATGCAGGTTTTCTTTTCTTGCTGGCCGGCGCAAAGAAGGAGCCGGCGACTTTACCCAAAAACCTGCATGAGTCCATGCTTGACGCGACTTCCCTAGCAACCACTGCTGACGAGCACTGATTTCCTTTGTCTGCTCAAGCACCTCAGTTTCTTCAACGCACTATCATCCTGCATCTCTCCATCCATACATATCAAGGTATACAGTACATACAGAACGGTAACCGCATTTTTACTTCAGAGTACGGCATATACCCGGGTGCAACAAATACCCCCGGCTGGTCACTGATTTTGGTACGTCGGAACAATTTCCCATTGCCTACTCTCTTCTCTCCACCTGTCGAATGATGCCCATGGTAAAAGGTCTGACCGAACGGAACCCTTTTGGTTGCGCCATCTCTTCTCTTACTCCGTCTATGGCATTGTTGCTTCAATCAACTTTGCCATTTCATATCGTGCCTCAAGCTCAAAACTCTCCCACATTCTTACTTTGTTCGTAGAGTGCTGGGGCCGGTTACATCAGAGTTCTCTCCGTTGCAACATGGAGTCCTCTTCCTCGTTTCTGCCACGGATCTCGACCAAAGGCCGCGACGGACAGCAGTTTTTCACTGCGCATGACGGGTCAGAATAGAGATGGTGACAACCGCCGAGGAGCCCAGTTTGATGGCCACTCAAAACTGAAAAGATCTGACTCGACCCTTTCTTCAATGCTTGCTTATCCGCATATTACAATATATTCATCTTGCTTACATAACTTGCAGACCACTTTTTGTCCATGAGTCCCACGGTTCCTAGTCGCGAAACTCTGCGCGTGGTAGATCAGTTTCGCGGCTTAGTCCACCAAACCCGTACTCGATGGGTTCTTCTACACATATAGGAGGGAGCTGCGCAGCTCCTGACTGTGGTAATCTTGTTCTGTTCTCCGATTCAAGATACTGCACAGAACATGTGTATCTCGAGCCGCAGAGGCCCACACCCAACCATGGTCCCTTTCTTACGAACCCTTCCAGGGCACCTAGACTTTCCGGCCGCGGTTTTGTTGCCAGGAGGGCTCGAGGCCGCTTGATGTTCACGCCATCTTCTCGAACCCAAAACTTAGATCCGCCATCCCGTGAGACCTCAAGTACAGGCACCAGCAATCGCGCAACGCAATCGCCAGTTGCAAAAGCGAATGATAAAAGAGACGTCGACCGTCCTCCTGTACAAAAAGATCGCATAAGGACAGCGGGAACGAATCCTTCTCATCCGCAACGGAGACATGCGCAAAATGCTGCTGATGTGGAACCGACGGGCAAGTCGCCACGGAGCAAGCTAACCAAATATACAACGAGAGCTGAAAAAAGTCCTACTTCTGGTCAGGTAAGGTCACCGTCTACACCGCGCATGCCAAAGCAACCGAGTGTAAATCTGCAAAATGAAACCGAAGAGGCTGTGAACGAGCCACGTAAGATGGTATGGGCCAAGCATAAACAGGCTCCTGTTACGCACATGGGACCAGAAATACCAACTGTGGGGAATTCAATGATGACTGAGCAGACAGATGAAATGATTACGCAGAATCTGCCACGTATAGGCTTGAGTTTGAGAACCCTAGACGATTCTAAAGACGTTGCTACACCCAGAGGGTTCAATATGCCGAAGCTTTCGTCACATCCTATACAGCCGCAAGTTTCTTCCGACACACATGTGAAACCCAAGCTACTTGATTCTGAAGACGGTGTCGTTCCAAAATCTCGTCCTAGGTCGTTGAAGCCACAGCCGCCAGATTTGTCGAACCGATCTGAGCATGCTATCAAACCACTCAGTTCAATACACCCTCCCATGACCAATGCCAAATATCCGGCTCATGAAGTGAGCAGCGGAACACCGGATAAAAGACACTTGTCGAAAGACATACCGTCCGAGTTGAGCGTCGAAGATGATGAGGTGAATATGGCCGATGTTAGTGACATTTCGGAGGAAGTTGTACCACCGACTGAACCCGTTTCACCCTTCCGAGCCAAGGTAGAAGCTCGCAGGAAAAGAATAATGGCCAATTTTGATTCGACTGTGTTCGATTCATTCATTTATCGACAATCCAAGCTACGTCCGCCTGTCAATATCCTTACATCTTCTCGTGCATACCAACGCAGACTCGCTCTATACACAAGCAAACGAGTTTTTCTTCCTGTGAACCCGGCGATCCACGGAATGCATAAGCGATCTCGTGCCTGGTACAAAAAGAAATGCGAGGAAATTAGAAAACGACCAGGCAGAAAAGCATGGTTTGGCAAGGTCATGGCGAGGAAACGCTGGCTGCATTCGGTGGAAATGAAGCTGGAGAAGGAGCGTCAACAGGCTCAGCTTACTGGAACTGCACCTCCGTATAAGCCTCCGGAGCCACGGAGTGTTAAGCGGATCCTCGATTTCGGGGATGTGCCCGAGGAAGAACTCCCTAGCTATGTCAAAGAGAATCCTGCATGGCTCAAGGCTTGTGCTTGGTTTCGAGCGTGTGAGGAACAGGCAGCTTTGCGACAGCGTCAGGCTGACAAATCCAAGAAGGAGGCAGAACGTTTTTTCAAGGAAAACTTTAGTGGATGTTAACGTTGTTCATGCTTGATGAGTTCATTTGATAAAACGGATGCATTACAGAGGAGTCTCCTGGTTTATGAGGATTGCATTGGGCGTACATAGGCGAAAGATACCATTGTCATTTATAAAACAAAGAAGCATTGAATTCGACGCCAGGGAAATCTTTGAACAGGCTGATGAAGGGATCGTCAAAGTTGAGGAATTTTACCTTTACAATGAATTTGCCATTTTATAACATGAAGAAAGAAGGTAAATCGCACACTGTGTGCGTTTTCTCACTCAGGACAGCAGATGTTGCGAGAGGACAAAAACAACTGGTATTACTGGTATATACAATCTATCGCTCGGACATTTTCACCCGTCCAAAAACGCCCCTTTTTCCCCTGTTCCGCATACACTTCGATTTTGTCTTCATGACATGACAGAAACTTGACCAAACGATGATGATACGAACTGAGACTCTGCTTATATACCCTTGGATAGCAGGTTAAGGGCACTGCCGGCGAGGATGAACCCGGCCTGGTCCTTAGTGACGGCGTGCTTAGTAGGGATGAGAACCTCTTCACCAGAGGTCTTGGTAACACGGAGCTGCACATCACCCTTACCGCCGTTCTGGAGCATCTCGTAAAGGCCAACGGTAGCAACTTCGTCACCGGCAGCGATCTTGTCGTAGTCAGCCTCGTTCTCGAAGGTCAGGGGCACAACACCCTGCTTCTTGAGGTTGGTCTCGTGGATACGGGCAAAGGACTTGGTCAGGACAACGCGGGCACCGAGGTAGCGAGGCTGCAGAGCAGCGTGCTCACGGGCTGAACCTTCGCCGTAGTTGTGCTCAGCAACAACGAGCCACTCCTGGCCACGATCCTTCCAGAGCTGTCCGAGCTCGGGGATAGTGTGCTTGGAACCATCAAGATCGTAAGCGGCGTTGACCTCACCGGTCTCCTTGTTGATGGCGGTGTTGAGGGTGTTGGTGCTGATGTTGGGCAGATGACCCTTGTACTTGAGCCAAGGACCAGCGGCGGAGATGGTGTCGGTGGTACACTTGCCAGTGACCTTGACGAGGACACGGAGGCCTGAGAGATCAGAAGAAGGGAAGGCAGGGAAAGGGTTGAGGAAAGCCAGACGCTCGGAAGTAGGAGAGATGGCGATCTTGGTGTTAGGGTCAGGGGCCTGTGATAGGACGCCCAACTCGGCGTTACCAGATTCAAAAGGAGTCTGGGGACCCTCGAGGCCGTGGGGAGGCGAGAACTTGAAGTCCTTGCCATCGGGAGTCTTGATGCTGTCGGTCACGGGGTTGAAGGTGGTAGATCCGGCAAAGGCCATGGCGGTAACGATCTCAGGGGAGGCGAGGAAGTTCATAGTATCGGGGTTACCGTCATTGCGACCCCGGAAGTTTCGGTTATACGAGGTCAGAATAGCATTGCTGGTGCCCTTCTCAACGCCATCATGTCGCTTCCACTGGCCGATACAGGGACCGCAGGCGTTGGAAAGAACAATACCACCAGCCTCCTCGAAGGTCTCGAGGGTGCCGTCACGCTCGAGAGTGGCACGGATCTGCTCACTGCCGGGGGTGATGTAGAAGTCCGCAGCAGGCTTGAGGCCGGCCTTCTTGGCATCCTTGAGCAAGCTCTCCACTCGGGTCATGTCCTCGTATGAGCTGTTGGTGCAGCTACCGATGAGACCGGCGGAAAGAAGCTGGGGCCATTCCTGTTCCTTAACAACGTCCTTGAACTTGGACAGAGGGGTGGCCAGATCGGGAGTGAAGGGTCCGTTGATGTGAGGTTCGAGCGTGGATAGATCAATGGTGATAAGATCGTCGTATTCAGCGCCCTCGTCGGCCTTGAACTGCCATCGGGCATCAGGGTTGGAACTGTTGCTGGCAAAGCTCTCGAGAGCCTCAATGTTCTTGTTTGCCTGAGATCGTCGAGTTGAGTCAAGGTACCGAGCCGAGGCCTGGGTGTAGGGGAAGATAGATGTAGTTGCGCCGACTTCAGCTCTGCGTAGCAAGTTAGTATTTGAAAGGCCAGATTTTCCTCTTTGGGGTCAAACTTACCCCATGTTGCAAATAGTGGCCATGCCAGTTGCGCTGAGACTTTCGACACCCTCACCGAAGTACTCGATAATAGAGCCGGTACCACCACGAACAGTAAGGTGGCCAGCAAGACGCAGAATAACGTCCTTAGGAGAAGCCCAGTTGCTCAGCTTGCCAACGAGGTTCACACCAAGGACCTTAGGAGCCTTGAGTTCCCAAGGAGCACCAACAAGAGCTTCGACAGCATCAGCACCACCAACACCAATGGTGATTGTGGAAAGACCACCGGCGTTGGGGCTGTGGGAATCAGTACCAAGCATCATCAGTCCAGGAAGAGCATAGTTCTCAAGAACAGTCTGATGAATGATACCAGCACCAGGAGGCCAAAAGTCCATTCCGTACTTGCGCGCCGCAGACTCAAGGAAGTCAAACACCTCCTTGTTTGTCTCGATACCAGCTGACAGATCATCCGCAGCACCCTTGGAGCCAACAATCAAGTGATCGCAGTGAATACTTGCGGGAATAGCAGGCTTGGCGAGGTTGCAGGACATGAACTGAAGAATGGCCATCTGAGCGGAAGCATCTTGCATGTTGACACGGTCGGGGTTGAGGCGCAGATTGGCCTTGCCACGGATGTTACGTCCATTGTCGGTGTTGTTGAGCAGAGAGTCCTCGGGGTTATCGAGATGGCTGTAGAGGATCTTCTCGGCGAGGGTCAGGCGCTGCTTTCCGAGGACTCGGCGCACGTCGGTGTACTTGGTGTAGAGCTTCTCGTAGGTAGGAGGGAGGGACTTGGCGGTAGAGAAATTTCTCCTAGAAGTCTTGTTGGAGGAGAGGACGGCAGTCGATCGAATGGCGTTGGGACCTGTGCGTCGCAAGAGTTGCTGGACACGATGTAGAGTTAGTCATGGTGTTTCTCCTCTCTCAACTCTGTGTCTTGTAGATTGAAAGTTTCATAATATACAACGGTATATATATTGTGGATAACATCCTTTGGAGGAAGAATTGCATGTTCTAATCCAGGTTCAATCCAAAGCTCGATTGAAGGAAGCATGGCTCTTCACTCCTTGAATCCAATTGATGTAAAAATAGGCTTCAGATCTGTTACTTACCGTCATGGCACCGCCAGAGCGGTTGGCGACCTCCATTGAAACCATGTTGGGCTATACACGGTAACGATGAAAGATGACTCGTTTTCGTCCCCTTGGTAGAGAAGATGTTATTCCCAAAGTTAAGTTCTTTGGTGGGGGCGAAGTCGGGGCCGAATTTTCGAGTCAATTGTAATTGACGGGAGCCGATTGGTGTGAGAATCTCAGATCCGGGGATGTGGAGCCCCCACATCCGAAAACCGGCCGGAGTATGGGAGCATTAAGCTATTAACCTCCCGACGAACCAACGAGTTTACGGTCAAAGTTTGTATCATCAAGCATATAGATGTCGTTATTCTCAGAAGTTTACACCATTAATTACAGTTTGCTCATTGCTTATATTACCAAAGGGCGCCATCCGTTTGCCCTAACCAACCTCGTCTATCAAAACAACCGTCATTCTTGTTCAAATATTCTAATACGCAACGACGCCGTCGGCGTCTTCCAGCCACAGCGCCGCCAGATCCTTTGCCAATCCTAACCGTAATTTCCGGAGAACCTCTTCACCCTTGCTTGAAGACAGCCAGCCCTTCCTCCAGTCCCAGCCCCTGTTGACCTTTGCTCCGGCTGAAATGGACTTGTGAAGGTGGTTTACCAACACGGAGCTTCCAGTCATCATGTAGCTCCCGCCCATAGAAGCTGTTGACTTGGCCATAAGGTCTTGTGGTGTAGAACCCTTCAGTCCCTGGGCAGATGCCAAGACAAGATTGAAGAAGTCGTCACAGGCAGTATAGACTCGGCCACCAACCGTTTGTATATCCTCAATGGCCTTGAGTAAAGTATCGATTTGTGATAGCGTGACAATGGCCGGCGACTGGTTGATGAAGACGGTGGCCTCTCCTAGCAGGGCTAGTAAGAAATCCTCACTAACAACCGCATCTCTAGTGTCATCGTATAGTCCGCCACGAATATTGTCATCGGAACTGGAAATGACAGCCACAAGTGCGGATGCTGCTTGCTTCTTGAGCTTGAGCGCCTTTGTGGGGGAGATATCGTCCAAATCTTCAGCATCTCGTAGCTCATAAAATTTGCGTAGCGTGGCGTAACCACTTAGCATACGACCAAGTAGTTGAGCTGCCTCCAGATCCTGTTTAGCTCGCTTCTCAAGCGTCTCTGTTCGCTTTCGGAGCAAATCCTTCAGCTCTTGATCGAGATCCTTCTCAGCGGGATATACTGTGGACTGAACAAGCGAGTAAGACATGAGCAGATTCAACACCTCACGGACCTTGTCTGATCGGTGAGAGAGTGCATAGTACCAAAGGGCCTCGCCGTAGCGATGGGACTCTTTGGAAAGGATCTCTGCGAATGTCTGTTTCAAGTTAGCTGAGCTCTTTATCGTGTTCCTAGGTTTCATACCTCTGCTGTTTCCTCGGCGAAATTAATCATGCCGAGATCGTTTAGTATCGCCCAAATCTTATCCACCGTTCGACCCGAGTTCTCATCTAGAGTAGCAAGAAGGTCGCGGAGAAGCTCCCCAACGGTCTCCTCAGACTTCTCGGGTGAATCCATGCGACCCAATACTTGAATGGCCATTTCCCAGCCATCGCGCTCTGGTGACAGTTGTTCTATGCCTGCCAGTTCCCTAGCGTACAGGACAAGGGTTGTGTCTTTAATGCCTTCTATTTCATCAGGTCCTGGTTGATTCACGCCCAATAGCGCTAGATCATCCATATCGAGACTATCGGTAGGCAAGAGCGCGTAAGCATCAGGAGCAGGTAGCCACTCGCCCAGCGATGCAATCTCCGCAACAGTGCATGCCAGAGGCAATGACCATATTCTCAAAAATCCCAGCACGGCGTTAACGTTGCCCTCGAAGGCGGAGGCCACTGCGACCTCAACGGGATTCATGACATTAGGGTTGAGGTCTGATTCGATGACCATGTGGAAGGCGGTTGCTAGTCGATCAAAGTAATCTTCTGAGCCAGCGAAACGCGATGATGCTCGCAAGGCTTGTGATTGTGACAGCCTGAGCGCCTTGTGACGTTGATTCCCATCATCCCACCATCCGAATAGGCCTACTGTTGCCTCGCACCAGTCTTGAGCCACCTCCATGATCGCTTCGTGGTTTCCTAGTATAATGCCATATACTGTCTGCAGGTTTTCGTAGATATCCCAAGGAATTTGGCTCGACGCTTTTCGGGCCATCGTAGAAAGCGATTGTGGGGGAGCGAACTCATCGTCTAGCAGATTTTGTACATCCTGCTCCTTTCCTTCGGCAAACAAGGTCATTCGGTTGAGAGATCCGCGGGCTTGAATTCGGAAAAGTGTCCAGTTGCTGTTCCAAATCTCCCATTCCGATCTCGCGGCAGGGCTTTGGTCCAAGACTTCACACACAGCAGCGGCGAATCGTCGCACATTCTCAAGAGCCTTGCCGGTATATGCGAAATCACCTCGAGGTCCTCGACGAACGTTCTCCCAACCAGCCTCTCTCAACAGATGGGATGCACTGCTGACATCTCCACGAAGCAAAGAGCATCGAACAGTTTGCCAGAACATAGTGTGGCATGCAGGGCTAGGACTGTGACGGCTGATCTCGCGCACTTGGTCAGGGTAAAGGTTATGGCTGGTCTGCATCCAGTCGAACAGGATTTCGGGCAGAGGTGGTGTTTTCTCCTCATCGGTGTTGGTGTCGAAACGAGTGTGATGCATGCGTAGTATTAGTTGTGCGACATAGGCAGCCTTTTCGAATGCCTCGGCATTCATTCCTGGACCAACCGATGCAAAGTCCTCTCCCTCAGGCTGTGGTAGACCATCTACGGTTCTGTTCCATAGCTCTGTGAGGCGGAATGTGATGTTGGACAGGGAGTTGTCCAGCTTTTCCATATCTTCTTCAGGTCCAACTCCATCCTCGTAAAGTCGGCATACGAGCTCCTCAGTATCAAGAATCATGTCTGCGGGCTCGACAATTGTTGCAGGCTCGTGCTGGTTGTACATGTTCTTGGCGATGGATGCGAATTGGAAACCCTCCTGGCGACCTGACACACCAAGGTGGGCTGAAGTCTGTCTGAAAATGCTTTCGGCCTCCCTACGCACTCGTTTCGTCGCTGCTGGGGTGTTCAGCATCAAGAGATCGGACTCGTCGCCAATCATTGGCTGGCCATAAGCTCGATCGTCATGTCTCATGTTAAGGAACATATCAGGCTCGTCGGAGTTTTCGCCGTCAAAAACATGCTCATCTTCCTCGTACTCATCTTCCTCCTCTTGAACGTGGCGACCTACGTCTTGGTCGATGTATCGTTCGATCTCGGCATCAACTTCGTCATCTTCGTCGCGTTCATCGGGAATAGCTGACATGCGAAAAAGGCTGCCTCGAGGGGGCGGAAGTTCCATCTCTTCTTGGTCATCATCCTCATCTTCCTCATCGGCGGCGCTAAACTGTCTACTCAACCCTGAAGGTTGTCTTCCTCTTATCGACCGACCGAGCGGATTATTCGGGGCATTTGTGTTGCCGAATAGATTCTTTCCCGAATTGGTGTTGCTAGATGCCCCAAAACTCAGAGGTTTGGTGTCTGTCATTCCGTGCAGCAAAGAACTTCCCATGTACGAAACTGAGGGTGCGCCAGCAGGTGTGAAGGAAGCGGCTGAGGATGGCGGCGGTGGTCCAGCAGGTGTTGTTGAAGGGTTTTCTGCGAGAAAAGAGAAACCATGGCCACGCCCACCCTTATCCGGAGTTGCTGGAGCTGGACTGCCAGGCGGACTGGAGTCAATAATAAATCGATGCGCCATGATGGAAAAGAGCTAGGTCGAGAGCTTCTCGGGCCTGTAATTCGGATGGCCGAGTCGGCGCGTCAATACAGCAAGTGTTGTCACTATTTCAGAGTATATCTGTGCTGTTTCCGCATACGATTATGGTGTTGCGCGATGAAATGGAGGGTAATTGTTGATGTGATGTTGAGTTACAGGCTCCAGTTTGGTCAAGCTGAACGCGCTTGGGATATTTTTTGGAGCTATCGCGATGGGTAACACGACAACCGTAGTTTATCCGAACGCGATCCATGCACGAGCTAGCATTGGGCTCTACCTAAGTACGGATAACCAATTCTTTCATCTACATGACAAAAGAATGGAATCATTGTTGTCTTTACGACGCAAAACAATACTTCTATTATGTCGCCTGAGTTCTCCGAAATTACCTGTTCTTAGTTCCGGGGATGGCGATTATGGATGTTCTTTGCAATATTGCTATGAGCGAAGGGCTTGGTGTGGTGGTTGAGCGTCAATAGGACAATTTTCAGTAGCTAATACTACAGCAACCACCGTGATTCTTTCGATGTCAACTCCGTGATAGCTGGATTGGGATCTTTATGAGTGTTATCGACGATGGGGTTAGCTTACCCGCTCTGAATGTCTGGAGGGTCTGTATCGATTTTAGGAATCGTAAAAGCACGGATGTCTATCTTATCTTATTATTCAAACGCTCGGAACTAGAAATACTCAAACCGCAACTTTAAAGACATTCACAGCCATCAACAACAGGCTTATCCAATGTGGGCACGGCGTTGTACGGAACGCCTTCCGACTCCGTGAAAGACTCTTGCAATCGTCCTTGAGACTTGAGTCACTGGTCGGCTTCTCATCCACGGCCGTCGGCCAGATCGGTTTCATCTGCCGAAGAAATGATGAAAGACCCCCGCTTTTGCGTCTCCTCAGCATCCTGTCAGTCCATCTCTGGGGCGGTTTGGCTATCTCTGGGCAGACGCATCTTGAAGCCCTTCACACCAATTGCCCGCCGCCTTGGCACGCCCAGCCAACCTTCCCGCGCAATGTTCTCACGTAAAACAGTGTCAGAGAGGCGTCAAACGCCCAATCAACGCGGATTTAACGCCCGAAGCCGCATCAGATTTCCTATCTCAGGGTGCGAATTGTGGATTTGAGCTCCAATTGCGGGGTACATTGCGACTCACCGGAGTTGCTCGGTGATCGGGATCTGGCAGATGTGGATGGGGTTTCCTACTGATTCTATGCGTGCTACATACATAATAAACAGCTTCCTCAGAGCGGGCGACCTTCCATTTAACCTCTGACAGCCCATCAACCCCCCAGAAGTTGTTTGTCTGTCATACTACTCCTTCTTTCATTCTCCATACAAACATAATGTCTACCGTAGGAAAGGT
This sequence comes from Fusarium sp. PT, assembly GCA_021020635.1. Classification (NCBI taxonomy): domain Eukaryota; kingdom Fungi; phylum Ascomycota; class Sordariomycetes; order Hypocreales; family Nectriaceae; genus Fusarium; species Fusarium sp. PT. Next base: position 1,819,152 of record JAHMRZ010000001.1, read on the forward strand.
ATGTTGTACTCATGAGCTTCTACTACCCCTCATCATCTCAATGCCCCGCTGCCGATGAGAAGATTCAAAAGAACATCCTGCTGATGCCACAGCCAGACCATCACCTGTAAGGCCGCTGTTGCCTGGGAAGCCGGCAAGCCTCTGTCCATTGAGGACATTGAGGTTGCTCCTCCCAAGGCCAACGAGGTCCGTATTCAGATCTACTACACTGGTGTTTGCCACACAGGTATGCTTTCCCGCGTCATCGAGCTCTCATAGCTACCAGCTGTGAGAATAAGCTCACGAACACCTGACTGATGCTTTTCTAGATGCCTACACTCTCTCTGGTAAAGACCCCGAGGGTGCTTTCCCCATTGTCCTCGGACACGAGGGTGCTGGTATCGTCGAGTCTGTTGGTGACGGCGTCACCAACGTCAAGCCTGGTGACCACGTTGTCGCTCTCTAGTACGTCCCAATTGCATCTTTTAGCATCTCCGCATGAGCTAACACAGTTTCCAACAGCACACCCGAATGCAAGGAGTGCAAGTTTTGCAAGTCCGGAAAGACCAACCTCTGCGGCAAGATTCGAGCCACCCAAGGAAAGGGTCTGATGCCCGATGGTACCTCTCGATTCAAGGCCAAGGGCAAGGATCTGCTTCACTTCATGGGCTGCTCCACCTTCTCCCAATACACTGTCGTTGCCGACATTTCCGTCGTTGCCATTGAGCACGATGCTCCTATGGACCGAACCTGCCTGCTCGGCTGCGGTATCACCACTGGTTACGGTGCTGCCACCATCACTGCCAACGTCCAGAAGGGTGACAACGTCGCCATCTTCGGTGCCGGCTGTGTCGGTCTCTCAGTTGTTCAGGGTGCTGCCGCCCGTAAGGCTGGCAAGATCATCGTTGTCGATGTCAACCCATCCAAGAAGGCTTGGGGTGATAAGTTTGGTGCCACTGACTTTGTCAACCCCACCGAGCTTGGTGACCAGTCCATCCAGGACAAGCTTATTGAGATGACTGACGGCGGCTGCGACTACACCTTCGACTGCACTGGCAACGTCGGTGTCATGCGTGCTGCCCTCGAGGCTTGCCACAAGGGTTGGGGTGAGAGCATCGTCATCGGTGTTGCTGCCGCTGGTCAAGAGATTTCCACTCGACGTAAGTTGAACAACACGTCCTCGAGAAATCCATTACTGACTGTTTTATAGCATTCCAGCTTGTTACTGGCCGAGTGTGGAGAGGATGTGCTTTCGGTGGTGTCAAGGGTCGCTCTCAACTGAACGACCTCGTCGCCGACTACAAGAAGGGCGACCTCAAGGTTGACGAGTTCATCACACACCGTAACAACCTCGGCGAGATCAACAACGCCTTTGAGACAATGAAGCAGGGTGACTGCATCCGTGCTGTTGTCGATATGCAAAAGACCGAGCCCAAGATTTAATGACCCAAAAATGTAGTATAGATGAACAATAATCAAAATTTTATGTTGAATGACAAAAACGGTTTCTTGATGATGGGGTGCTGCCTTTAATACGTTCTAGGATTGGGAACCTTGATAGACAGTCCAACAATCGCCCCGTGTAATTGATACAGTGCTACTCATGATGCGTACCTCTCACTCCACTGATATTCACTGGAAGGTTTGGGTAACGTTGACTGAGGCTGAACTTTGTGTGGGCTTGAGTGACACGATAGAAGGAAATGAGATCAGGAAAGGTATGAACAACTGACGATAAGTTGGTATCAATATCTACTATCTTCTTACATTATTAACTACTCAATTGATAAATGAAGCTAGCTAAGTATGGCCCCATCTCCGTTCGTTTATGGTATCTCCATACAAGGACGATAGCATAGAACCCTGATGGTCATGATACTTGACCAAGGCAATCAATGAAGCTTGGTATCCGATCTCCTTCCCAAAATATGCATTTTCCTATAATCATGGAAGCTTATGTCCATCATAGGTATATAGCAATTAGCTTAATAGTCCAAACTGTAGCTAAGCTACTATCAACTCATCCAGACCAAAATCCGGGGTATCTCCACTCTGTCCGCCGATTCGCTAGAGTGGAGACGTTAGCAATCAGCTGAATGTCATTTGCTAAAGGGGTTCCATGACGAGACGCGACTAGAATAAATTGAACCAGCTTCAACAATTGAAACATTGGTCAATCGACAAGATGCGCTCATCACGGATATCGAAAGATAGTTCTAAACTATTCGATCGTATTACAGAATCGACTTCACCACCGAGACGAGTCACCAGATCTGCACTTGCCAAATTCGCATTTGTCTCTCCCGAAGAGTCCAAACCGACGCTCGGCGATATTGAAGATATTGGAGGCCCTGCTCGAAAGCGAAGACGAGTCGTAACAACAAAAACTGAAGGTCCAACATCTCCCCAAGCCGTGAAGTCCGAGTTATTCGAAGAAGCCCTCGATGCCATTCCATCGCCACCAGCAAAGGCGCGCCGTGTTCGCAAACCCGCCCGTAAAGCCGTCGATGCGACAACAGGGGCAACGAAGATAGAACCTCCATCAGATTGGGAGGCTATTTACGATACTGTGAGAAAGATGCGGGCACCTGGTGGACGAGCACACGGTGCAGCTGTTGACACCATGGGATGCGAACGGTTGGCCGACCAAAGCGCATCGCCGAAAGACCAAAGATTCCATACATTGGTGGCGCTCATGCTGTCGAGTCAAACCAAGGACACGGTAAACGCCGTTGTCATGAGGAAGATGCAAACTGAGCTGCCACCGTTTCAAACCGGAGCGCCCCCGGGATTAAACCTAGATAACATACTGGCGATCGACCCCAAACTTTTGAACGAGTTTATCTGGGCGGTAGGCTTTCACAACAATAAGACAAAGTTTGTGTTGCCCGATCGGTATGCCTGGACCGATCGAGATTTGGCTGACATGGTGTTAGGTATATCAAGCAAGCGGCTGAAATACTCCGCGATAAATGGGACGGTGACATCCCTGATACGCTCGAAGGCCTCGTATCGCTACCAGGCGTGGGACCCAAGATGGCATTCCTCTGCTTGTCAGTGGCCTGGGGCAAAACTCTGGGAATTGGTGTTGATGTACATGTCCATCGTATCACGAACCTCTGGGGTTGGCACAAAACCAAGAATCCAGAGGAGACACGCACGACACTTCAATCATGGCTCCCACAAGACCGATGGCACGAGATCAACCATCTTCTTGTGGGATTGGGCCAGTCTGTATGTCTTCCAGTTGGCCGCAAATGCGGCGAATGCGATCTTGGGCTCGAGGGACTATGCAAAGCGGCAGATCGAGCAAAGGTGTCTGCAGGACGTAAACTCAAAGCGGAAGGGATAAAGTTGGAGGCTCAAAACGGTGCAGTAGTCAAAACGGAGGCTGCACCAGACATGACAGTGAAAGAAGAGGGTGTCGCATGAATGGGTTCCTTGTTCATTGACAGCTGATTGACCCCCATCCACGGCCCCGCCCCCGGAACCAACCACCCGCATATCCCCAGGATCGAAGTCGCTGGCAAGAGACGATTTGACCACGTGTATTAGGCCTTGTGAAAGTTAGCGCTGTGAGAAGTAATAGTGAAAAGAGTGTCCTTTCCCCCAGACGCATTAATACCCATTGATACCCTATTCTACGAAACAAAATGATTAGTCTCTTAACGATGACTCTCCCGTGATGGCACTATCGAACACGCGCGGTGCCGACGGATGCTCACGAGATCAATCATGCCCTGCGCCCGATACGATATCGGAGATAGGCCGGTAAATAAACACGACAGGGTCCTGGAGGTTCCCTAGAGTCGCATTAGAGGCCAGGCTCGAGCAACACGTAATCAAGCCAAGACAACCGATCGTCGGTCCATTCTGAGTCAAGCAATGTCACCGCCTACCGCCTCTGCGCGCAACGGCCGATTGAGTTCGCCTGCTGATCGTCATATTTCGCAGAATTTCGCACGGCTCGAAGGATGGGACACATTTTGGTTTGTATGTTTTGCAATAAGTGAATCAATTCAGACCCCGCTAGAGTAGGGAAACTATGTCCCCAAATCATATCCAGTACGCCATCGCACCCTCAACTACCCGGAATAGAAATGTACAACGGCGGAATAATGCCATGCATCCCATGCAGATGCTATCTCGGAACCCCAATCTCATTACGTCGTGGCCGTCAAAAGTGCGCATCGTGGACTATAGGAGTGACGCCGATCTCCAGTCCAAACCCCCAACATGAATGGGCAAGGTTGATAAATAGATAGTGAATCTCTTGGTCGCTTTACACGCCCCGGATAACCTGGGTTCGCTCCGACTCGAGTTGCGCAGCGTTGCGCTCGTGAGACTGTTTCTTACACTGCAGGACGGGTGGGTTAGCGGGTCTGTATACCGTGTATGCGACTGGGTACTTCAAACTTACGTCCTCGAGGCCAGTACACTTGTGGTCTTCTAGTAGACGGTGCTTGCCGCAGAAGTGACCTTGGCAAAAAGTGCAATCGCCGACGATGCGCTGAGCAGGCTCGCGGCATGAAGCGGCGGTGCAGCGGATTCGCTTAGGAGGCATGATGTCGGTGTTTGGTGGTGGAAAGTAGGTGTTTTGGGTGATAAAACGACGAGGTATGCTCGCAACGGTGAGGAGTGTAGGTGAGAGTCGAGAGAGCGGTAAGAAGTTGAGTGTTGAGTAGGAGAAGGAAGTCGGATGCAGCTGACGGCGCCTTTAAGAAATCCGTGGAGAGCAAGTGACCGAAACCGAAGAGATTCACACAACGACCGTGACTGAAAGATAGATAGAACGTTCAAGCAAAAAGGGAAGCTGTCAATGAGTAAGGGGACTGGGGACGGGGTCTTTATAAGGAGAGGCAAAGGCAAGGCAAAGCAAAGACAAGGCCAAGGCGGCTGATGAATGAATCATGTCTTGGTGGAGCCCAGCGGCTGGTCGGTTCGCCTCCAGCTCATCGCTCTCTCACCACCACGGCCATGGCCATGGGGCAGGGGGGGAGGTGTGTGCGGTCTAGAGTAAGGTAAAGTTGTCCTGGTTGTTTACCTTACCTTATATTACGACCTTGTTGAACATACAGTAACTATTGCATTGTGAGCTACTGTCACACGGTATGGTCTAAAGTGACCCATGTTCGTGTTGATACAAGGGACCAAAGCAAGCTTGCAGCTTACAACAACAACAACGTTGATGGGCAGCCCGTTTATTTACACATGTACTGTATATACATACATATGCGTGTATACATAATGAAGCACGATTGATTTGGTCCCAGACATGATTACAGGATGTTGCACAGAATACCTAGACAGTTCAGTCCATCGAAGACATATTTTGAGATGATTGGTATTTCCAATTCGATAGGCAACAGGAACAGGAACAGGAACAGAAACAGAAACACAATGACAAAGACAACAACGGCAGAAACCCGTGGAAGCACACACCCCCTTGGTCTCTCTCTCTCCCGTCTCCCGTCTCTCTGGCTGTGGCTGTGGCTGACTGATTATGGATTGGAATCTCTCCAGTGAATTCGATGGGGCCACTTTTACCCGAAGAGGCGCTGAGTTTGGGTTTCGGGCGGAAACTGGAATGTCAACGCCGAACCCATCTGCAGTCTTTCACTGTCTCGCTCACTCGCTGTCTCGCTGTCTCTCTCACCAAAGAGAAGAAGGGTTCACCGCGAGGCTCCGAAAGCGGTGGAGGCGATAGAAATGGGTGGGGCTAGCCGGGAAAAAGGGTCCCTGGGCTGGGGGGTGAAAAGGTAAGGGCGTGACGTCGATCAGGCGGGCGAATAATAAACTTGCTGTCTTTTTTTTCTCCTTCTCCAAGTTCCAACCCGAGGCACAAGGAAGAAATACACAATTGAGGCCGACGATGACGGCAGATGGTGGCAGTTAATCTCTTTCAGTCTTGCTGCATGATTAATATTATTTAGGTATCCTTGCGTTCGCTGCTGCTTGATCTGTTACACGTCCGTCCATTGCTGAGACGTGCTAAACAAGTGTTAATCGGGAACGGGCTTCGTTCAATACTGTATTGCATTTGTATTGCATTTGTATTGCATTGCATTGCATTGCTGCATTGCTCGTCTTCGACCCTCAATCACTCATGTCCAAACGCTTATCGCCGCGCCTGGCGCTCCAGATGTGTCCATCGTCCACGCATCTAGCTACTGTAGCTAACTAGGTAGTAGCTGGTCCCCTGCGTTGTTGAAAGCTGAGATGCCGTACCCACGAGGTCTAGGTCTAGGCCTACCACGGCCTACGTAACGTGCTACAGTCTCCCGCATACGTGCTTCAGTGTTCTTGTTATGTGTCTTACCTTGTCGTACTGTACTCCCGTAATAAGTCCCCAGCAAGCTTCCTGGGGTTCCATGTCGTGGGATATTTCCTCTTCTTTCTCGATGTTGGCCAAGACAGGACCAGGGTAAGGGGTCGTCGTACCTTGCCAATTGCCCGCTACCCTGCATGCATCTCAAGAGTCTCTCATCTCCAATCGTTTAATTCCAAGGGAGGGAAGAAAAACATGGCCTTAATGCATGGGGATCGACCCAACAAGCATGGGAGAGGTTCGCTGGTTCGCGCTGGTTGGGAACCGAGCCACAGCATCATTGGCAGCCAATGCGCAATTCAGACGGGAGCCAGGGGGTGTTGACGGACGAGTCAGGCCTAGCCTTGATGCATCTTGCACCATGAATCGACTGGATACAGCATTTGATGGTATCGGGTATCAACAAAAGCCGGTTCAAGCGCTTAGAGCAATAGGCGGTGGGAGGAGGAAGCTATTGTTTGATACATCACTTGACGAGAGAGCCAGCAACGACAACCGACATTGCGTGAACAGTCTGGAAATGCCCAATTTCGTTCAGTCGAGTGTGGCAAGCCTCACTAATCAATAAGATTTTACTTTAATGCTGATCTTGCTGGTGGGGCACATATTGTCTCTGCCACTGAAGAGATGACGCCAGAATTATAGATCTACATAGTATACGTCAACGGTTTGAGAGTACAAATAAACCATTGCACCTCAAGGCTCAAGACAATGGACGACCATGACTAGGAGTGTCGTAGTCGTTGATTCAAGTGCTAGTCAGGACTTTCACATGCTGCACTGTCTTTAATAACCGGCCCGCGTCCATTACCGACAGATAGAAACAACCATCAGACGACACGATATGCTCACATATTCTCCCCATTCCGTGACACGTTCGAGCCATCCGGCGTCCTCCGCGTCCCATGTCTCCGGTAAATCTGCCCCGTGCAACTCCGGAGACGCCGGACCCGGATCTCCGGCTGGATCGCTCCCGCATATGTAACGGCAGAGACATCTGGATACACCTCAGCTGGGGTGAAACTCTTTTTTTTTCTGTCTCTGACGAGCTGTTGGTATGAAAGTTTCCGATTTCTTGGAGGGTTTTGCACGCCGCTAGATCGAGTCAGAAGCCGCCACTCCCGGCCACTCGGGTTCTAGTGCATATTTTATTAATCTTTAAGCTCCAGCTTCTCTGGGGTTTGGTCGATCTGTAAATATTTAGTGTTCTTCATTCGTCACTGTTTGCTATGTTTACGTTTTTGGGTATCCTTCTGCATTGTGGTTGAGTATATGGCTGCGTTAAGCCACAATGACATGCCTGCTGCAGCCCAGTCATGGCTATAGAGCAAAATAACTGACAGGGATTACATCTCCAAACAGAAAACGCCGTCATCGTATAGGGGTCAGTACATCAGTTTGTGGCTCTTCGAAGCACTGAAAACGCAAGTTCGAGTCTTGCTGACGGCAAATCTTTTTTTTGTTTTTTCCTCATCATCAGCTTCACGGGATTGTTGCCCAGGTATTCAAGAACTTCTTTTGCGGCTGAATTCTTCATAACAAAAGAAGCCGTCATCGTATAGGGGTCAGTACATCAGTTTGTGGTTACTTGAAAACACTGAAAACGCAAGTTCGAGTCTTGCTGACGGCAATCTACAATCGGTGATTGTTTACTCAATCATTACTTTTTGTGTTGGATTGATATTTGCTTGTGGTTTACTGGTGTAATTGCCTTGGTGTTTTGTCACTGACCATGAACACGATAACACGCATTGAGCTTGTATCTCTTCCTCTTGTTTGTTTCAAAGAGTGCAATTTTAACGTCGGTTTCCATGATCTAATACAAATAATGAAATGTGAAAGCTCACTTTGCTGTTCCTTTCTTTACATGCCCTTTTGAACTATGCTGTCCCTACCATGTTCTTGGTGTTGTGTTTCCTACTCTCTCCTTGGCCAACAAGTCATGACCGTAAGTAATCATAAAACATAAATACTACCTACTTATAGTTCTATGCAAAGGTTCAGACAATAAGCTAACTTAGATATCTAATATATAATAAGATATATATAAATTACAAATAAATTATAAACTTTAATACAATATTATAAAGAAGTTATATAAGATTATATAAACTCAATAGAGTTTAATATAATTTATATAAAATAATATAAACTAAATAGAGTTTATTATAATTTATATAAAATAATATAAACTAAATAGAGTTTATTATAATTTATATAAGATAATATAAATTAAATAGAGTTTATTATATTTTATAAAAGATTATATAAAATACTTATAGAATATAGGAAGTTGTTAGAACTTTCGTCTATCATGAACATCAATCTAGTTTTAGAACTCAATAATGCCCCTCATCTTGCCTGTTCAAGTGAAGGGAAGCTATCAATTACCAATCACGGAACGTGGGGTTGTGCTATTGTGACGACATCAGCAGTCGCCTGCCACACTGTAGCAACTTCACTCAACTTCATTCAACTTGCACAAGCTTGATGCATGATTCTTAGCCTTCAGTCAATTCCACGAATTTTGGAAATTCTCTCTATAATCTTTTCAACTCCCTTAGGACTATCTAGAGCATCCTCAAGCTTGATGGTTCTATCATACCTGTCCCAGACCCCTCATCCACACCCCGAAGGAGCTCCGCCATGACAGTCACTTCACAGCATCGCGGCATTAGAATTGCCATCGATAGAGGTGGCACCTTTACCGACTGCGTAGGAGAAAACAACGGAAAGGAAATCATCATCAAACTTCTATCCGAGGATCCGGCCAACTACAAAGATGCTCCGCTTGAGGGTATCCGTCGTATCATGAGCCACTTCCTCGGTCGAGATATTCCTCGAGGTGAAGCTCTGGATACTTCTCAGATCGACTCAATTCGAATGGGAACAACTGTTGCTACCAATGCTCTGCTTGAAAGAAAGGGAGAGAAAATTGCTATGGTTGTTACCAAAGGGTTCAAGGACTGCTTGACGATCGGAAACCAGTCTAGGCCAAAGATCTTTGACCTAGCAATTCGAAAACCAGACGTTTTATATGAAAAGATTGTCGAAATTGATGAGCGAGTCACGCTCGAGGATTACGCCGAGGATCCCAAAAGGACGCAAACTGAGGCGGAGGCTCAGGTTGGCACCAAGGAAGCTGAAGGGAAGACTCTGGTTCGTGGCTTATCAGGCGAAACAGTGAGGATTCTCAAAAGAGCCGAGGAAGGGGACATCCGGTCAAAGCTTAGTGACGTTTATGATCAAGGTATTCGCAGCATCGCAGTATGCTTGATGCACGGATACACCTACCCTGACCACGAGGCTTTAATCGGCCGCGTAGCCAAGGATATAGGCTTTCAACATATTTCTCTTAGCCACGAACTTATGCCTATGATCAAGTTGGTCTCGCGAGCCACATCTGTGTGTGCGGATGCCTATCTTACACCGGCTATTCGCAAGTATATCGATGGCTTCCAGGCTGGATTTGAAGGTGGTCTCGGAACTCGCAGTGTGAAGGAAGAAAAGGGCGCTAAAGGAGCGAGGTGTGAGTTTATGCAGAGTGATGGTGGTCTAGTTGACGTGGAGAAGTTCACTGGCTTGAAGGCAATTTTGTCCGGTCCTGCAGGAGGCGTCGTTGGATATGCGATAACCTCTTACGACGAAGAGACGAAAACTCCTGTTATTGGATTTGACATGGTAAGTCTTGAGACAAATACGAGGAGCAACTCTGACTTCCCAGGGCGGAACGAGTACCGACGTTTCGAGATACGGCGAAGGACGGTATGAGCATGTTTTTGAAACGACAACTGCTGGAGTTACCATTCAATCTCCCCAACTGGACATCAACACCGTAGCAGCAGGAGGTGGATCTCGTCTTTTCTTCAAAAATGGACTATTCGTTGTCGGACCCGAGTCCGCAGGCGCCCATCCAGGCCCTGCGTGTTATCGCAAGGGAGGGCCAGCCACAGTTACAGACGCCAACCTGGTCCTTGGACGTCTCCTCCCCGAATTCTTCCCCAAGATCTTTGGAGAGAATGAAGACCAAGGATTGGACATCGAAGCTAGCAAAAAGGTCCTCCAGGAGCTGGCAGACCAAGTCAACCGTGAGAATGATAAGAAACTTACGGTCGATGAAGTGGCATATGGGTTCCTGACCGTTGCCAATGAGACAATGACCCGCCCTATCCGATCTCTCACTGAAGCCAAGGGCCATGACTCCTCGAAGCATAGACTTGCAACATTTGGAGGTGCAGGCGGACAGCACGCTGTTGCTATTGCAGAGTCCCTAGGTATACAACAGATTTTGGTCCACCGTTACTCTTCAGTCCTTTCGGCCTACGGAATGGCCCTTGCAGATGTTGTTGACGAGAGACAAGAGCCCGATTCTTTGGTATGGAAGGCCGACGATAAAACAGTTGATGAGCTTAAAAAGAAGATGGAGAAGCTGAAGGGCCAATCACGAAACTCTCTTAAGGATCAAGGATTCCAAGAAGAAGAAATTGTCTTCGAAGAGTATCTCAACATGAGATATCGTGGCACGGAATCAGCTCTAATGATTGTCAGACCTACTCCAGAAGAGGCCAAGGAGTATTTTGATGGCAAGGATTGGGATTTCGGCCAAGCTTTTGTGAAACAGCATCGCTATGAATTTGGGTTTACCTTGGATGAACGAGATGTCATTATCGATGACGTTCGCGTTCGTGGTATCGGCAAGAGTTTCCGCCACAAAGATGACACAGTCGACAAGCAGCTCAAGGATCTGAAGGAAGAGAAGGTCTCCGGCGAGAAGGTCTCCGACCAGAAGGCGCTTAATAGCCAAAAAGTATACTTTGAAGGTGGTAGGAAGGAAACGCCCATCTATAAGCTTGAGGACCTCGAGGTTGGTACCTCCGTTGCTGGACCGGCCATGCTTGCAGACGGAACACAGACGATTGTCGTGACGCCAAAAGCAACAGCTATCATTCTCAAGACACACGTGGTTATAAACCTGGAGAAGGAGGCATCAAAGGCGGAGTGAGTCCCCATGATTGCAACAGTCTGATCTAAACTAACGGATTTCAGGTCTACCAAGGCATCTGCGGATCGTGAAGTTGATCCCATCATGCTTAGCATTTTCGGTCATCGTTTTATGGCTATTGCCGAACAGATGGGTCGAGCTTTGCAAAAGACTAGTGTCAGCACGAATGTCAAGGAAAGACTTGACTTTTCATGTGCTATTTTCGATGCTACAGGAGGCCTCGTGGCCAATGCCCCCCACCTTCCTGTTCACCTTGGTTCAATGTCAACATGTGTGAGACGTCAGGCCGAGATTTGGAAGGGAAAGCTCGAGAAGGGAGATGTTATCATCTCTAATCATCCTTCGTACGGAGGGACCCACCTTCCAGATGTAACCCTCTTGATGCCCGCCTTTGACGAAAAGGGGGAGAACATCCTCTTCTACGCCGCCTCGCGTGCCCACCATGCTGATATTGGTGGTATCAGTGCAGGCAGTATGCCACCTCATTCTCGGGAGCTTTACCAAGAAGGTGCTTCCATCAGGAGTGAGAAGCTCGTGAGTGGCGGCAAGTTCAACGAGAAACGAGTTGTTGAGCTCTTCTATGAGGAGCCTGCGAAGTACCCAGGTTGTAGCGGCACTCGTTGCTTGGCTGACAATATCAATGACTTGAGAGCACAAGTCTCGGCGAATCAGAAGGGTATCTCGCTGATCGAGACGCTAATTGCTGAGTATGGTGAAGAGACAGTGCAATTCTACATGGTTCACATTCAAAACAATGCTGAGCAATGTGTACGCAAATTACTCAAGGATGTTTATAAACGCTTTGAGGGTAAAGATCTCTCGGCGGTTGACTTTATGGACGACGGTTCCCCAATTCGTCTCAAGATTCGCATTGATGCAGAGAAGGGAGAGGCCGAGTTTGACTTTGAAGGTACTGGCCCTGAGGTTTACGGAAACGTAAACGCACCTCAAGCTATCACATTCAGTGCTATTATCTACTGTCTACGGTGTCTTATTTCGGAAGATATTCCTCTAAACCAAGGATGTTTGAAGCCGATTCATGTCAAGATTCCTCCAAAGTCTATCTTGTCGCCCTCACCTGGCGCAGCAGTCGTTGGAGGAAACGTCCTCACCAGTCAACGAATTACAGACGTGATCTTTAAGGCGTTCCAGGCCTGTGCTGCCAGCCAGGGCTGCTGCAACAATTTGACCTTTGGATTTGGTGGCAACCAAGATGGCACTGAAGCAGTCAAGGGTTTTGGATATTACGAGACAATCGCTGGCGGAAGCGGTGCAGGTTTCGACTGGGAGGGTACAAGCGGCGTTCACTGCCACATGACCAACACTCGTATTACAGACTCTGAGATATTCGAACGTCGATATCCTGTCCTTCTCCGCGAGTTCTCTATTCGTTCCGGTTCGGGAGGACGAGGCCAACACCGCGGTGGTGATGGTGTCATTCGTGATATTGAGTTTCGAATTCCCCTTCAAGTTTCTATTCTCAGTGAACGCCGCGTCTACCGTCCATATGGACTGAATGGAGGCGGTGACGGAGAATGCGGTCTGAATCTTTGGGTGCGTAACGTCGAAAAGGCGAACTGGGAAACGTCTCTGAAGCAGTTCCACACCACAGAGGATGCGGGTGAGGTTGAATACGAGGAGCGACGCATCAATATGGGAGCCAAGAACACGGCTTCGATGAAAGCTGGAGATCGCATCATCATCTGCACACCTGGAGGAGGTGCGTGGGGAACTGAAGGGTCTGAGAGCGTGGCTAAGCGGAAGGTTGATCACACTGAAGCTTGGAGAAAGGGCAGTGGTAATGCGAGGGATGAGACGGCGCTTCAGGCTTAGACAGAACAGCTTATGGACTTTGTGATGGTTTATGTGAGTGGCAGCCTGGAGCGTGTCTTATTTCGAGACCGTCCTATGGCTCTGGCTGATATGATGGTGGCTCCGAAATGGATCAACAAAGATGTATCATCGTGAAATGTTTAGACAAATTTCATTCTAAAACATTGATATATGTTAAGACATACGGCACTGTATCTTGACCGTGAAGTCTTGTTAGGTAACTGAGACGGTGGCTGGGTCACAGTTGTTGGTGTTGCACAACAACTTACCAACCACCTCCTGCTGATAGGCTCGTGAACGGGTAACAAACATGCATGCTTGGATGTTACCTACAGTTCCATGCAAAAGATGTAATAACAAGATAACTACCTAAGATATAATAATATATATATAAAATATAAATAAGATTCAATAATTCTAAATAATATTATTAAGAGTTTATCTAAAATTATATAAAATAAATAAAGTTTATTGTAATTTATTATAAGTTATTATAGTTTATTATAAGATTATATAAATTATCTATAGAAGATAGAAAAATATTATAACTTTTGTATGCCTACTATATATAGTCTAGGCAGAAAATGAGACATTGAGTCTGCTGCGAACCTGTCATGTTCGAGAGAAGCTCTCATGATGACCCGACTCTGAAGAGACATTGTGTATTATTCCAGATTGAGTATACAAACAACACCCGGGAACTAACCCTGAAGACGACCGGTTGAATTCCTTTGACCGGTGGAAATTCCGATGATACTTGATTGACGTCTGAATAGTGGCAGATATTAGGTAGAGATAACTTACCGGTTGCTACCCGGTCACACCTGCCCTCGAGCAAGTTTCAATATTACACCCATTGCCCGAGTTGGGAAGGAATGAAGAAAAACCCTCAGAAGGAGCATCTGGAGCTAACCCTGAGAAAGGAAGAAAGAATGAGCTGGCTGCCTCTATAGGTAGGTCACAGGTGATTGAAAACTCAGATCCAACGTTGCAACTTTCAACCGTCAACAATCAGCATCGATCATCAACATCAACATGCCCTATCAGCCAATCTCGAGCCCAGGATTAACCCCGACAATCTGGAACAGTAACGGCCAGTTCCGATCAACTTCCCCTGATCGCCGCTGGAAGGCCAGGAAACGGGCTTCTCGAAATGGCTATGCAAGTCACCGGTACCACACCGAGGCAAAGACGTTTGAGCAAAACTCGCCCCTCACCGAACGAATCTTTACAGTGTCCAATGAATATCCCCAATTGATCGCCACCCACATGAACCCCAGTCAGCCCTACGGGGAATAAGCACGAGCATGGAGCTGCTGCATTAGTTCCAACCACTGACGGGCAAGGGTCTTGGCCCCCAAACCACCATCTATACTCTCATGTTGAAGATCTGCGCTCAACTACAATTGCCCCCCGTGGATCAGAGCCTCGTTACAGTCTCACCCCAGAGTTAGGCTGCAGCTTCTTCTGCCTTACTAGCTTCGAGGTAGCCTGCCAGCATGCATGCTCAAACGCCAATGACGGTCTCTCCGATGAACCTTGACTTCCTTTGCTTGCCCCTGCAGTTCTCATTCTTCTTCAAGTTCACAACGCATCTCGTGCATACGTGCGGCCTCATCAGGACCACAGTAATTGTCTCATGCTTGAACATCCCTGTTTCTCGAGAGCCCAAACAAAAGATTACTGCATCAAGTTCAACCATGACCCCCAACTGACGATGAGTTATGCATCGCAAGTGTGGCGCAACGTTCAAGAACAAGGATGAGAGTTGATAGCTTGGTCAAGTGGTTGGTTCTTGATGACCTGTCACCTGACGCTGTTGAGAATGCCATGATTTGGTATCGAGTTACTCAAGAACTTGATATCCATATTCACGATGCAGCTAAACACAGCCATACTAGACCAACCATACGGATTTCGCCCTTACGAGGCTAACTCAAGGCATCCTAAGCCAGTTGCATGTGATCACGATCATTCTTGTGCTTCAAAGTGCACTGCCATTGTGCTCTTTGACTTTCGACCAGACAAATGCCGAGTTTGGTCTCAGACATCAACTTTCACCCTCGTTACAGCGACACCAGCCCAATCTAACTCTTGGGAACCCTTGTTTTACCAAGCCTTTTGAGCAACCACTTTGATTCTTAGCCTTTCTAGGCAACCTTATTCACAGTCCCTGACCTCACATGGCATTTCGAACCAACCCGGACCTATTACCTGAAGCAGAAACTCAAGTACACCCCACATTTGTGATGAAAAGGAGGTTCATGATAGCAGGTCTAAAGGGCCGAAATGTTCCTGTGTGAGACTACGTGCAGGTATTCGTCAAGTACTAACTTCACGCCAACTTATCACGAGCCAGTTGTGACTCTTGATTATACTCATACCGCAGGTTTCTTGCTTTGCCCGACTTCTGCCTGTGACTGAGGCGTGACTGAGGCCTCACCAATGAGCCTCATCGAGACTGGCCGAAGTTGACGGCACAAACATCTAAGTCTACTCAGTCAGGGGCTGTTTGTCTAGACCTTGCGGCTCTGCTTGTGTCTCCAAGATACTACGTTCCAGTAGTTCAGAAGGATATTTAGAGGAAGCAAGTTTCTGCGAAATTCAGCCTCAGTCCTCAGTCATTCTTACTCTTCAGTTCTTCAGACAGCTGAGATAGACTTGCTCATTTTGTAGACGATCAATCAACCATCATGATGCGAATCGCTATCGCAGGAGGCACTGGCCTTGGTTGGCTCCTGGCAAGTCAACTTTCCCAATCTGCAAATGCTTATCAAGTTATTGTCTTATCCCGTGCTGTGAGTATTGTCCTTGTTAAGTTGGCAGTTCTAACACTCACAAAACAGGCACACCCTGAGTACAATGTGGTTGGCGTTCAGGTCATGGTTGTTGACTACAATGATGGAGACAGCCTCTCCTATGCACTTCACGGCGTCAACCTTGTCATCTGCACCTTTTCGGGTGATGAGCAACTCACCTTGATCAATGCAGCTGCTCAAAGTGGCGTGCAGTTCTTCGTCCCATCTGAGTTTGAGGGATGTATCGAAAAGCGTCCCGAAACCGACCCACTCGATCCCTATTCGCATTCTTCTCAGGCGAGACACCTTCTAAGACGATGGGCAAGATCATCTCAGATGAAGTCGACGGTTTTCTCTTGTGGCATCTTTATGGAGAGATTTCTTCCTGAAGGGCTGGGGCATATGTCAATTGGTTATGGCTCTAACTTGGCCAATGTGGGCTCATACTTAATTGATATGAGCTCGTATACTGCTGAGTATGTGGAGAAGAACGCACGAGGACATACAGTTCGAGTCTGTATGACATCAGTTGATGATGTTGCTCAATTTGTTGTCGCAGCCATTGATCTGGGACCTACAAACTGGCCTCGTGAGTTTACTATGCGAGGAGACCGGTTATCAGTCCGTGACGTTGTTGGACAGTGTTCAAGAGCTTTGAATGGTAAGTTAGCCACAGTTTACACTTCTATGATCCAAACTAATTTCTTAGCCGCTTTTCAGCTTTCTCAATGGCAAGCCGCTGACCCTGCTCGATTGATCACCGCGTTCTGCGAACAGGGAGATTACGACAGAGTCGCCTTTTATCAACAGCTTCAAGCAACTGTCGACGGACGATTCGACTTCAATCACACATCCTTGAATGACCTCGTCAACGCAAGCCCGTACGTGGATGTTCAGCCGAAAACCTTTCGTCAGTGGTTGAGTGAGCATTTTTGAGACCAGAGGATTCTCGGATAGACTTTCGATTCATACTTGTTGTGAGTATATGTGTTATTATTTCGGTATTTGAGTATGTTAGTTAGACGGATATTTCACTATATTTCCATTTTACAGCTGTGCTGAGCTCGCGCGTGTAAGGATTGGTAGCAACAAGACAGGGAACTGGCGGCTGGTCACGCTTTTTGCATTTCAGAACTGTATTTTGCTATAAAATTCATCTTTCTTTTGTTGTAGATCACTGACCCGAGCGAGCATCATTTGAATTACGATGTACGTAGAAGTAAGTTATTGAACAGTTGAATCTCAAGTAAACGGGAAATTCTCAAGGTCTTGTCTCGTGATCTTTTCTAGTACCTAAAACCCTAGTCTTAGAAACATCTAGATACAGTGTATCATGCCCATTATCAGGCGTCTTCGTAACCCTGAGCTGTTCTTAAAACTAGAAAGGCGGTGGTTGAACCCTTCCAAACCGTGCGTGTTGAACATGACCAAATCTCAATATGCAACGCCGATATGCACCAAATCGTTCCCTTTTCGTAGTCTCGGTCTATCATTTCGTTGTAAAGGAGAAATCTAGGCATCTGCCTTTTTAGTTTCCTTTTCTTCGTCTCCAAACTCATCTCCGTACTCCTCGACGATCCAGAGACAGAACTTCTCCCATTCGACCTGCCACTCCTTCATCCTCTTGGCCTTAATAGTGTTGCCAAGACTGGCTTGCTTGATGCCACTGATCCAGTCGGTCTGGTTCTGGTCTTCAAAAGCAGACCATCTGACACTGTTCTCCGCCAGGCTGCCGAGACCGGCCAGGCCAAGGTTCTTCCATCCCTGGACGGCTTGGAAGAAGTCGTGCGACATGCCGGCTGTGTCTTGCCCGAGCATAGCGGGATCATCGTTACACAGACTGCAGGCAACACCACGCGCCACGAGGGCTGGCAGGGGATGGGCGGTTACGGAGCCGCAGAGTCGGAGGACTTCGTTGGAGATGGGGCATGACTCGATGAGGATACGCTTCTCCTTGACCATGTCGATAAGGAGAGGGTGCTTGTAGAGACTGAAACCGTGGCCGATACGTCGAGTGCCAAGGAGTATTGCGTCAAACATGTTGCCATCGGTGTCGGTGCCATCGCCAAGTGTCTCTCCTGCGTGGAAAAAGAAGGGAAGGTTGACACCTTCCATAGCGCACTGCTTGCGGAACCAGAACAGCTCAGGAAGGAGGTCAGATAGGGGTCGGCCAAGATCCTCAGGGCCGACAAGATCGTAGCCGGCGATAAGGTCAGGGAAAGCCATCTTGGTGGCGATACAGCAGTCCATGTTCTGGACAATCAGTCGAGTAGGCCAGCTTCGCAGACAGGTCCAGATGGTAGTGAGTCCCCAGAAGCCCTCTCCTTCAGGCGACTTCTTGAACTTATCGATCTCGTCCTGCAGGACCTCGAACATGTGCATGTAGTCCTTCTCGGGCTCTTCTTGCTGATCACGGCAATAGTTAAGTGGCCAAGTGAATCTATGATTGTTAGAAGTGTACAGTAGACATGGCTTACTACTCACCGAAGTTCGGCCCAGTTGACACCATCATCTTTGAGGTTCTTCATAAGCTCGCGGAGAAAGATTCTGAACATTGGCTCGTAGTGGATGATGGAGGCACACACGAGGAAACACTTTCCAAACTTGACCCAGATGGCGTCGACACCGTGGTGCTGCTGGTGGCTGTCTGTGACGGAGAGAGTGCATCGCGCCTTGAGCCACTTGAGGAATCCAGTTCTTCCGCCGTTGGGAAAGTCATCAGCTGCCTTTGGCAAGGGCACGAAAGTGTCTGGCTTGTAGCTCTCGTCCCAAATGGATCCATCACTGTCCGCCTTGGTCCTGTATCGAAAATCGGGAACTGCATCCTCAAGGGCTTCCTCGGAGTTGAGTGGCTGGTTACTGCACATGTGCATACCGGGCATCTTGAGAAGCTCGTCAAACAGAAAGTCAAAGTTGACCATGGCATCCATATGAGCATGCAGCAGAGCGCCCTTTGGCATGCGGCGGACAATATTCCAGAGGTTTGTCTTCTCCATACGATCCTTGGCGAGCATGAACATCATTCCTGGAAAGATGCACTCGTTTCCGGCCTGAGCGAGGTCCTCCTCCACTTGAGCGGTCCAGATGGAGTCATTTTCCTGGTCGCGGATGCGGTCGACAATGTCACTCGCACGCTTCGCAATGGGCGAGAGAGAGGCTCTGAATGAGGCATCAGCGCGAGACTTTTTCTCCTGGCTCACGAGGTTTGCTCGGCCTGTGAGGTATTGCTGAAGGAAAGGGTCGGAGAGTGAGGGGATGTCTTGAGAGACTTCGTCCCACTCCTCGTTAGACATGGTGTGTTCGGCCATGCTTGCCGTAGAAGATCAAAATGTGGTTCAAATCAAAAATTGATATCAGAGTGTTGGATTTGTGAGGAGATAGAAATCGGCTTGTGAATGAAAGCGGTGAAACGGTAGACCGAATAGGCAGGCAGCTGAAGTTGGGAAATGTAGCTAAGCAGATGATCGCCAGTCAGATGAGGCTGCTTATGATAACGACGGATCCTGCAGAAACCACGTCAGAAAAGATGGAATATGTGATTTGATGAATAGTATAATACAAAAAGGCAGCAATACAGAGGAATCTACCATGCCTCTATCGTAGAGAGTTGAGGATGTGACGTAGACGAGCAAACGGTTGCGTTTTGAGTTGGGCGTAATAAACGGTGCCGCTCTGGGAGAAAGTATGCAGAGAATGGAATAAATCTTCAGCCAGTTCTCGCCAGGTGGAGACGTGTGTTTGCTTGTGCTATTTCATCAAGTCTTTGTGATGTACAGTGGGGCAAAAGCATACGCTCTTTTCTAGATATCTATAGTCTAAAGTGTATATAAAATTATAGAAAATATACTAAGCTCTTACTATTTTATATAATCTTAGATAAAACTTAAGTAAATTATAATAAACTCTCTTAATTCTAAATAATTTTAGGATAAGATAATATAAAGTTTATATGCATTCCTAGGTCCCCACCTTGATTTGAGGCCTTCGCCGATGACCGATGGTAGTCTCACGTGATCACAAGTGCGTTGTACCAACAGCGTGACAACCCCAGTCCTAGCCTCTGATTGGCCAACCTAGTCTGTTGGTAGATGCAACTTATCACCTCCAGGATCATGCATCGTCACACTCATTTTCTCCCCTGCAACCAATCTGGCACCCAAGAGCACTTATTCACGGCAGTCTGTGGCTGGACGCTCCCCCGCTTACTTCTGCGGTGTAGAGAAACCCTTAGGACCCCTGCGTGCCCTGCGTGCCCTGGTCTGTCACCCACTGTGGTGCCTTGCAGCTCAAGGACATGAACGGCATAGCACGGACGCTTCAATCACAAACCAAATGCCACTCTAACTACTAGTTCGCGGCTGTTCCTGAGAAGCTATTCGCTCCCGCCAACTCCCCCAGAGCGGCCCTAGCATTCTTCGTCCTATAGCGCGAAACCTCGAGACCCCCAATGGAAATCGTCACGTCCATCACTTGGAATCACCCTGCACGACACATCACAGCTACTTCACTCTAATCGAGACCGACTTTTCACGTCTGATTATCTGGGGGGCGTTTTCCCCATCGTGAGGCCAGTGACTTCACTTTGTTTGGTGTTCTGACTCGAATCCTTTCGGCCCAACATGCATTTGCTCACTGCGGTTGGTTGTCTCTGAATGGGACTCATTCTCGCTGATCCCAATGATCCACGAGTGTGATGAGCGATGAAGAGGGGAAACTTTACGTTATAAAAGGTGACGCATATCCTATGTGAGGACCATCAGAATCTGACTCTCCACGACTATCTTGAACAATTTGAGCTGGCCTCAATCATCTCTACTGCTGTCTACTGCTTTTAATCGCCCAAGCACTTACAATACCCATATTATACCCATCACCCATTATACCCGGATCACTTCAAGATGAAGTCATTCACTTTGATCACCCTCTTCTGCACTTTGGCCACATCCGCAGTCCTCCCTCGGAATACTGTATTCGACAACCACTGTTGCTTCACACTACAAGACGTTGCCAGCGGCGCCACAGTTCAAGAAAATAGCAATGGCAACTTGCTTTTGAACGCCGGCAGCACCAACGGCTTCTTCTGCATTGACTTGTCCAACTCGCAAAACGTGCTTCGGGACCACGCCTTCAATGCCTGTTTCCTCGATCCCAGAGGCACGCTCAAATGCGTCGATCCTACACCTGGCTTCCAGTCTTGGACATTGAAGACGAGTGGCAGCAACACCCTTCTTTACCACGATGGAGTCAGCACATTCAACTCATGTTCCAAAACATCTACGAGTGCAAAGGGAACTGTGCTATATGGCGATAAGCATACTGATACTACAACATGTAAGAAGGCTACGCTGAAGGCAAAGAATTTCAAGGGCACGTGCAAAAGCTTTAAAGGTTGATCAAGAACGGACTAAATAACTAAAAACTCCCTTACGCCTCTTGGATAGTTCTAGTGTTTTAGGCTTTATTTAATAACCCTAAGTAGCTTAGTATCCGAGTATTTGCACGGGACTGTACTATCATCCCCAGTCAAAGCTTGGAAGGAATTGATGTACTTCCATACACAATTTCCAGGTCCCTTACAAGTTGTTCCTTTGCTGATACTCTCTCCCACTTCGTGATCATATTCTTTCCTTGCAAGAAGCGGAAGAAAATGTCCAGCGACACTTTAGCACCATCACTCCCTGCGTCGATGAAAAGCAGAACACACACCAGCAAGTCTGCGACAGCCCAAAGGATTTCTCTGGCGTCACCCAGCAAGTCTTCCAGGGACTCGTGTTCGATACGCCGTCTCACGGTCTTCCAAGCTCCCAGCGGGTCCCAGCCTGCGGGCCGAGGTACCTTTCCTTGGAATCCATATGCTCGTTTAACGAAGTCTTCGAGGGCATCAACACTGTCCTGGCCGTCCTTGGGGTGTTTAAGCGCCCGTAAGAAGTCGGTGCTCAAAACGTCCGTTGTGCCCTCCCAAATAGGTAGCACGGCACAATCGCGATGAAGGCGGGCGATGTTGAGATACTCTTGCTCTTCGTTGGCGAGGTATCCAACGCCTCCGAGTGACTCCATGCATGAGAAGAGTAGCTGCACAGATGCTTTGCAAACGTAGGCCTTTGTGAGTTGAGTAAGCACTCGGATCAACGGTCCGGCATTTTGTGTCGAAGGGGTCAACGCCTGTAGTGCAGGAGAAAGGCTCGAGTGAGTTGTTGGATTGTGCTCATGAATACCAAGGACATAAGATGTGAAGATGGTAAGAAGCATCAGTCCCCGATACTCGCAAGATATCTTGGACAAAGTTCTCATGTGTAATGAGCTTTCTGTCAGCTTCATCCGGGTACCCCTTCCACCACCAACCTCTCGCACTTCTGCGTATGCCCTCGCAATTGCGAGACCCCGGCCTAGGTATCCTACAGCCGCTACAGATGAATGAACCCGAGTCAAGGTTAATATTGTTGCAATTTCTTGAATACCACGACTTTCTTGGCCAACGAGCCACGCCCGCATATCCTCGAGAACCAGCTCAGCAGTAGGGAGGGACTGCGTGCCTGACTTGTTCTTTAGGCGTTGGATGCGAACGCCATTGAGCTTTTCGCCGTTGCTTTTCGGCAGACCGGTGGATGAAGTAGCAGCGGGGTCATATCTTCTCATGGGAGCTAGAAAGGTCGACAGTCCGCCTTTAGATGTGCGAGCAAGGAGTACAGTCATTCTCGAGTCTGTTGCAGAGGAGAACCACTTGAAGCCACTAATACTCCAAGGCCCTAAAGGGATGTTCTCATCTTTTGAGGTCAGCTGAGTCTCGACGGCAGGCTTGTATACTGCGGTTGTTTCGGTAAGTGATACGTCACTGCCGCCTGTACGCTCAGTCATCCACTGCCCACTCGTCCAGGCATATGCCGGGTCTCTTGAGGTCAAATGCTTGAAAGCATTCTTAAATACAGTTTTCTGTGTGTGCGAGAGCGTTGCCGAGAGATCTGGACTGCTAAGGTGTGTTTGAAGAAGCCGCGCGGCGCCGTCTTGCATAGCAGATGGGCAACCGACGTTAGCACAGGAAGCGGTCCAAAGTTGGATACGTAGGAACTGGTATGCCCGTGCGAAGGGGCCGTAGGGGGTGTCGTATCCGGCTGCAACGAAGCTGCGATATGTCAGTGACTCTGGTTCAGTCTAGTAGTGCCTTGATTTGGCTCCCGTACCCTCGAGATTGACCGAAGTCTTGAAGACCACGCCATCCTTCACCGGTGACTAAATCACCGCTCCACTGACCGAATGCGTCGCGGCCTGATCCCTTTAGGTAGGGTTTGTTACGCTCGGCATCTGTGATCCAAGCGAAAACTTGATCGGAAAGGACATCATCTCCAAGAGCAGCAACTTCAGCTTGCACTTGTTGGATGATGTGCCGCGGAAGAAACACTAGCAGTGTAAATAAGACCCCTTATCAGATGTAACTAGTATAAACTCACGTAGAAAGCACCTCTGAAACGTCAGGTCATCATAGAACTGGTTTTTAAGAATAGGCGGCTTCTGGAAGAAGCCCTTGTCTGCGCCTGAAGCTTCCATTGTTGAATTTTGGAATAAGGAGAGAGAGAAAGAGGAGAGAGAGTCAGACATGGTGAGATACTACCCGGGGCTATCCTTACTTCATCAATGATATAACCACGCACTTCTAACGCTTGAAAGTGCAAGCAAGCAATCACAAGCCATCGACTTCATCTCGTCGGCAACCTCCTGTGGGGCCATACCTCCAACTCGACCTTTGTTCCGCCACTTTGGGCAAGTTCTGCGGAGGATATTCCGTGAGTGTGATCCACACCGCGGAAATAAAGCCTGTGAGCGGAATATAAATCATGATGATTGGTGGTTATTCTTCAACACACCCATGTCCATCTCCATGTCAGTTTCTGGTCTGATGTGACCTCTGCATGAGTCTAATCCTAGACTGTTGTAGATCCCTTGTTCCGCTCTTGATAATTGACAAAATCCTTCAAACAGTCAAGACCTGACTGTTGTCACAAGTCTCCCTGCACAGATCTGTGTTGCTCGAAAGGCGTATGGCCAAGCTTTCTGGTGCGGGAGACGAAGCCATCTTCTCTTAGTATGCATGGAAGGTCGTTGTTCTAGTAGGAGTAGACATTAGCATAAACTTAGACTGTTTTGATAGGAACGCAGTAAGTAAAGGCACTATTCTACTCCAACGTCCTTCATCGCCCAGACCTGCTTCTTCATCGTGGCCAAATCATCCAACTCGACCAGCGTAGCAACAATACCCTCGAGATTATTGATCTGCTTCTCCCTATTGGTAACCTGTCCTTGTAAGGCCTTGATAGCCCTGTGTGAGCTTGTATACGGGGACTCGATCTCCTTATTCATAGCCGCGAGCAAAGGCTCCAAGGCATTGCTGGTTTATCATCGTCATGAGGGAAAGTCGAAGGGGTTGCGGGAATTGCAAAATGTCCGGGATAGTCCAGTTGTCATGCGGTATTGCATTGACGGGATGATATAACACGTCAGTCTTGTCTGGACCGTTTTCGGAGGGCGTTCAAGTGTCATTAGACAATAAAGATAACGCAGATGGATGTTATCTGTTTGTTTAACATGGCAATGTCAGTAAAAAAGCGTTCCTTCGCCAAGATTGGGTGCCGGTCAAGTACGGGCGTCCGTACATGATCGAATCTGGTCAGGCTAGACGGAAGAACAGCAAAGCTTCGAAAAGGAACGTCAAGGTAGGCTAGAATAGGTGACAAGTTCCGTGTATGTTTGAGGAGTATGTCTGTCGACGAGAGAAATATAAATCGATGGAGATGATTTTGACTAGTGAATAATTGGACGATGGTTGTTCACATTGATGAGTTGAGCTTCGCACCTGCCGTGCATTGGTGAGTGAGTTACGCTCTAACAACAATGATGTTTTGCAGGAAAGCGATACCGCCGATCGAGGGGGGAGGCATGTTTCGGCAGTTACATTCGAGAGATTGCAGTCTGGGCTGTTGCGTTAGGTTGGCTTCACATATCGTTCCCGGATTGTATAGCAAAGAAGCACAAATACCGACATACAACACACGACAGGGCTTATCCTTTTGTCAGTTGCATTACACTGCATTCTATTGTTTGGGGCTTGACCTGATCCCTCGGTTGCTGTGCCATGAAGCGCACAATCAACGCAGATATCAACAAGCAGTCACTGTCACTGCACTATAAGAGCCCTCTTACTCCCAGGTCAGTCAGGCAACTCAGACCTCAGGCTTCTCAAAAGTTGGAAGAGGTTTAGTCAAGTCTTAGACTAAGCATGTATTCTCTCTACTAAACTCGATAATAGTTTTGTAATATCTTCTGCACATACGTTTTACTTAAATCACTTCGGGGTCAACCTCCTTAGCTCTCAACTCCTCGTCTCCATTATATCAGGCTAAATTAATGCTCTTGCTTCTCGACTAGACTAGAAATCCTAGAAGAAGCAAAGACATATCATACCAGGTATTAATATAATAATTAATTATTTTTTAAAGTTTAAGTTTAATAATTATATATTTAATTTATTTATAACTATTTATAAACTAGTTTAAATATATTTATAGCTTACTTTTAGTATATTCTTAAATATTTTTATTAATAAATATATAACTATTATATTAACTTAATAAATTAAATAATAACTATAGATTTAAGCTTTTTAATTTATTTATTTAATAGATTAATATAAACTCTTTTTTTTTTAATTTTAATTAGTTTAGAAATTAAAAGAAAATTAAAAGATATGTATAAATATTATTTAATTAGTAAGTTAATATAGTTTCTTTAAAGAAATTATTAATATATTAATATAATTAAGTTTAAATATATTATATTATTAAATTATAATTAATTTCTTATTAGTTATAATTACTTTATCTATTATATTAGTTTATTATATTATTTTACTATATTCTTATATCTTATAGATAGTTTAATTATTACTTTAATTTATAATTAATAAGAAATTAAATTAAAGTAAGGATAATTAATAATCTAGCTTTTTGCCTTAGATTTCCTCTTATTTATTAAGATTTTTTATTTTTATTACCTCTTAATCTAATATTAATATCTTAAACTCAATAAATATTATAATATATTTTAACTCTATAAACTATATTTTATATTAATTACTACTATTAATAGATATTATAGTATTAATAAAGACTTATTATTATAGTATTAATAACTTCTTATTATAGAATTAAGCTAATAAATATTTTAATATAATTCTTTAGAATTTATTATATCTTATCGATTTAAGATTAATTTAGACTTTAAGAATTAAATATTATAATAATTAATAGCTAAAAACAGTAAGATATACTTATTATAGTAATTATAGCTTATTAATTAATAAAAGCTAATTACTATATATCTTAAAAAGTAATATAGTTTTAAGGAATTTCTTTAACTTTTTAATTTTATTATTACTAATAGAGTTTAAAAAGATATTAATAATTAGATATTAAATTATATATTTATTAATATTTTTAATTATAAAGTTATTATTATTATTTTTTTAACCTTAAACCTTATTAGGTCTAGACTTTCTAAATCTCTTAGTATAATTATCAATAAAATAGACCTTAAATAGATTAAAACTCAATAAGTCATTATAATAAAAGTTATATCTAGCAATTAAACTCTAATTAAGATAAATATATATTTCATATAGCTATATATATAATAGCTATTTCTTCTTTCTTTATCCTTAATTATTTCTATATATTAAGTATACTAGTTAATTAATCTTTATAACTACCAAAAAGACAATATAGATAGTATACTTAGCTATCATTAAGTATATTAACTTATTAGTCAGTCAATTAACCTTTAATCCCCCTTTAGTCTATATTACTAACCACTTTTATAGCTATTATCTACTATAATAAGTTCTATAATTAATGCAATAAGTCTTTACTATAATATAAATATAATATTATACTATAGTAATATTAAAGAGGTCATTATTAAATGCCATAATAGACAAAAAGTCAAGACGCTTAGACATAAGACTAGAGAACTTAAAGAGACTAGTCTAGAGAGGGACTTTAAGGATATATTTCTAACTCTATATATTATATAGAATAACCCTAATCTAGCCAAATTATTAGTCTTTAGTAGTAAGCTTTTAATGCTTTAAGGCAAAAGATAGGGTAGTAATAATTATAGTCGAAAGTATATATTTAGCTAAAGATTTAAAATCTAGCTTAAGAGACTAAAAAGCCTAAAGGATAGACTTATAAGAGGGGATCTAATCTTTCTAACCGAAGATTTCTTTCTTAAGGTAGTTATATTAAAGCATAAGGCCTAATGTAATAGCTTAGAAAGATAGATCGACTAGATAAATAAGGTCTTTAATGAAATGAAGTATACTATATAGAGTAATAGAAGCTCTATATATAGCACTAGAGGACTAAAATAGATAGAGTTTTAGAGTTTTAAAAGATTAAGATTTTATAGGAGGAATTTTTATTTAGATATTAAAGTTAAAGTTATAATTAAGATAGCCTAAAGTTAAAGATAGCTTTAGGCTATAGATTTAATTAATTTAGATTATATAATCTTTATTAAAAATCCCTACTTTATAATAACTATAATATAATGATAATATAATATATAATAATATCAATATTAATATTAACTAGGGATAAAGTTATAAATAATTTAGATTATATAATAATATATTTTTATAGTAATTAATAAATAATAATAATAATATAAAGGAATTTAATTTATTATAAATAAAGAGAAACTATAAATTTATATATTATAGATTAAAGTTAATTATTTATCTTAATATTATTTATTAAGAGTTATAACTATTTATTACTTAAATAATAAGATATTTATATAATACTATTATAAACTTTAATAGATTAATTATTATATTATTTGGCATTATATATAATGTCTTTAATTATATTAAGATTTATTATTTTATCTCTATAGAATAGCCCTTAGAGACTCTCTAAAGATTATATATTATTAAATAATTACTTTATATTTTAATAAGATAAATAAGAATAATAAATTCTATAGTATAATATATAAAAGATAATATAATCTAATCTATAAATTTATTTATAATTAAATATATTCTTTATAAAATAAATATATAATAATATTTACTTTCTTAATATTATAATATACTCTATAGTATCTTTATTAAATATAAAACCCTTATTTATTAAAATATATTTAAATTAATTAAATTTTAAGATAGGTTTTTTTATATATATTATATATTTTTATGAAGTATAAGAACCATTTAAAAACCAATTATTAAATAGTAAATATTATACTAAAGTTTTAATTTTAATAATATATAAATAAAATTAAAAATATATAAGGATATAGAGGCAAGAGGCCCGGAAGACCTACTGTAGCCACCTGTGGTATGGCCTAGGCTCCTTATATACTGATGTGCGAGGCAGTCCAATCACTTGTGATTGAACTGGTTGACTTTTGGCCTAACGGTTAAGGTCTATTGTTTTGGTTAGCACCTCGCCTAACCTCTTACAAAATATAATTAATTATTAATTAACTTATTTCTTTATTTAAAGATTATATTTATTTTATTATATTATTAAAAGAAGGTAGATTTAGTTAGGGTGACTCTAAGATAATAGATAGGTTTAATTATATTAGTAGACTTTAACTTATAGAGTCTTTACAGAAGGCTTTATATATTAAGGTTATCTTTAATTAGATTAGAATAATATATATCTAATCCTACTCTAATTGGTTGCCTTAATCAGCTGTCTTGGTATCTTTATAATTATAAATATTATAGACAAATATAAAATAAAAGCCTTAAAGTGTATATAAATTATATCTCAGAGAGAAGAAAACGCTCCTAAATTAATTTCAGATATATAGTCATCCATATCTACTAAGCTACTAGATACATTATTACATAAGAGTAGTAGAGTTAATAACACTCAAATATGTAAACTAGTATCTTTATAAGAGGCTCTTGTATGTAGTGCAGGAAGAAAAAGAGAAAAAGCCCCCCTGGGCTTCGGGACAAAAGGTATAGTGTCCTGAAAGGCTTTAAACAATCGAGGTTCTGTTTTATATGTATATTTTAATTCCACAAGATGTTCTCTTTCCTACCTCATCTGATGCATTCTTAGCTTAATCAATTCCTGAACAGTTTCTTGGATCATGGAGGGAGGGAATGAAGATAATTTGAGGTCAAATTACATCCATATCCGACTATTGCCAATCTGGAGAGGGCGAATAATCCATTTCTGACGTATATCGGTTGGTAGCATAAATCTTCATCCAACATCACCTCAATTTCCATCCCCCCCTGCCATTGAAATTTCCATTAATCCTTGAACCTACTTATAGCTCTGCGCATTTTGATCAGTGTTAGGGTATCTGCACTGAAGTCCAAAAGGCTAGATTTGCAAGGTTGGTAAGGGGCTTGTAGCTGTCTCGAAATCGACAGATCTTCATTACAGTGACGTTGAACCGTACGGGAGTTCACAGGATGGTCACGTCTAGCTTGAAACAGTCATGGATTTACATTCAGGTTTGGCTCTCCAATCTTTAAGTTGACCATCGTTGACTGGAAAAATGTCAACATAATTTCGAGACAAGACCGGCCTCAAGTGGTGGAACTTCACACGCGCGATTCGAGCTGTTAACGCTACCAAGCACAAAGTATATGAAACACCATAGTAATCAGTTACCAACTGGATACATCCGGGTTGAATTTCAGTCAAACGGAACTGTGTTCAGTTTTTTCTTTTGCTTGGAGTTGGTGCAAATTCATCCTGGGTGGGTGCGCTCCTGCCATCTAAAGCGCTCCTGCCCGTGTAAGGCGCTCCTGCCTTCTTTGACTGAGCGTCCAGCCAGGACACCAGGCAGTACAAAACCCACCACACCACGATTCTATTCTTCCTTCTGCAAACACGATTCGAGGAACCACGGCTTTTTTTTTCTTCTTTTTTCTTTTTCTTTTTTTTTTAAAAAAGAAATCATATATCAACAAGTTCCCTCCCCGTGTGGTTGGCGTCAACAAGCAGAAATGGCGCCCGGAATTGCTAACAGCAAGGAGAAGCCCGAGATCCTCGGTGCGGTGTCAAAAGGTAGCGCAAGCTACAATATGGGAACGGTTCGCCGTTCGGATAGGAAGCGAGGTCCGACGTCCATGACCGACGAAGACTTGGTCATAAAGAAGTCCAAGGTATGATTCTTTCCCCAAATGCCAAGTTCATGCTAACATCGTGTAGAAGTACGTCACATGGCATCTACCCAAAAGCATACACCCCCAACACGCTATCGACGTTGCATAACCCATTCGATACCCATGCTCTTGTCGATTTTCCCAACCCCTATCGACACAGTTGCCAGCATGATATCGATAGACTGCTAACATTTCAACAGGAATGATGGGAATCCAGATCCAGATCCAGATTCCCTTGCGAACGTGTCTGGGGGCGCTAGACATATGCCTGCGGGCAATGTCACAGCCAGACTACCTTCGGGTCGTCTGGATCAGATGGGATCATTGCGTAGCAATATCCATGGAACTCAACACTTGTCTAACGACGGTGTTGAGGTGAAGAGCGGACAAATGCCTAACAGCAGGAGTCTGTCTCTGGCAAATCAGATGGGACTATTGCCTAGCAATGTCCCTGGTACTCAACACTTGTCTAACGACGGTGTTGAGGTGAAGAGCGGACAAATGCCTAACAGCAGGAGTCTGTCTCTGGCAAATCAGATGGGACTATTGCCTAGCAATGTCCCTGGTACTCAACACTTGTCTAATGACGGTGTTGAGGTGAAGAGCAGACAACTGCCTGACAGCAAGAGTCTGTCTCTGGTAAATCAGATGGGATCAATGCCTAGCAATGTCCCTGGTAACCCACACCTGCTCGAGGGCGGTGTTTCAGAGATGACCCCGTTGCATAGCAATGTTCGGGGGGATAAGCACTTGCTTATCGATGATGATGACGAGATGGATGGCTCTAGGCCCCTCCGCCATCGAAATCGTGACCGACGTCGGCAACGACAGGTCATTGATACGAGTGACGAAGATGAGGATGAGGATGAGGAAGTTCCTTACTCTGATCTGGAGGGCCTCTCGGAGGCAGATTTTCAATACTTGGAAAGCCATGCGATGATGCAGGCGCCGAGCACTGAAAGTGCTGTTGATGTGCCTTGTGGCCTCAACGAAGAAACGGAGGAAGATGACCGAACCAAGACCTTTGAGAACAAGGTCGAGGAAGGTCCGTCTTCTGATCTGGATGGCTCTTGGCCACTCCGTCATCGAAATCGTGGCCGACGTCGGCAACGACAGGTCATTGATACGAGTGACGAAGATGAGGATGAGGATGAGGAAGTTCCTTACTCTGATCTGGAGGGCCTCTCGGAGGCAGATTTTCAATACTTGGAAAGCCATGCGATGATGCAGGCGCCGAGCACTGAAAGTGCTGTTGATGTGCCTTGTGGCCTCAACAAGGATAACCCCAAAGATATCAAATTCTTGATATGGTTGGGGCTCGAGAGTATGGAACAAACTCTTAAAGATTTTAGTGTTCCAGTGTCAGATAGAGCTGCCTTCAGAGAGGCAGTACGGCAACGTGTAGAAGCCGTTGGCGGCGAAGCATCCGCGGTACCAGAGATGGATACCGACGGATCAGATAGTGTAGTCGAGGAAATAGACCTAGACGCCCAGATATTGGATGACCGCATTGACGTGTATGTGTCCGATGTCGAAGATGATGGAATGGAACTTCTTATCGACGAGGAGTTCCTCAAGCAAGACGATGTTGCATCTGCAACAATAGAGAACGGATCCTCAGATTCGATAGAAGGGCTAGACAGTGAATGGCACCCAGAGCCCGCTGCCCAGCGTTTTTATGATAGGGCATCCGTAGTGTGCCATGTATTGCATGAACACGCTGTTGAAGAGGTTGTGTGGGACTCCAATAGGAGCGCATTCTCCCTCAATGCATGGACTTGGTTCAGGAACGCTAAGCCAAGTAGGCTTGCCGAGATAGTATTTACGTACGCGTCTTCTGGGACGCGTCGAGTTCTCTCGGAGGCTGTACTAGATGTTATGAGCTTGTTAAGTCTCCCAGAGCCCAAGCGTAACGATTTGGAAGATAGCTGCAATAGTGCAGGGGTATACGTGTATGTATGCCATGGCAGATGTGAGGATGATCCTCGCTCAGGCACAAATGAGGTTATCGGTAATAAGTTGGTCGGGTGTTATACCGGCCAGAGTATTAAGAAGCCTATGGATAATGGACGTCAAGGGATGTCCCTTCGCTTCGATCAGCATCGTCGCGAGATGGGGCGGACAATTCCAGAATTGGAAGAGAAAGCCCGAAAGGTTTCGATGAACGTTCCGATGTTCTATCGGACTGTGATAGAGAATGATCTTATTGCTCATCCTCGTGTAGTGGCAACTCTACCCAGAGACAGCCACATGGCCGCCCGAGCCATGTTGATTGAGACTGTTATTATGTTGATAACAGGTTCGGTTTCGGAGGAGTCCAGTCAAGGACTTCCCACTCAGGCCCTTGTGGCTGAAGTTAAGAGAGACCTCTCATATGAGGGGTCTTTCAAATATCAACCACAAGCACTGAACAGAGCTCTTCCTGCTAGACAGGGGTTCAGAGCTAGTGTCCGAATTCATCGACAGTGCCAACAGTGTGAGCACAACTCATCAAACTATGAGATGAGTTTCCACACATCACAGTATACACAGCAATGTTTGTGTAGAGGTTGTTTGCGCAAGGAGATTACCGAACGGTGTCGTCCTGAGCTGGCAGAAATGGGGAAACTGACGATCGAGAAGATCCCAAAGAACCGCTCGAAATGCGAGAATCCGTCTTGCAAGAAGGGTGGCAAGTCTAGCGGGTGGAGCATCACCCAAGCTGATTATGTTCTCTGCAAAGCGTGTAAGCGCGCAGAGGTAGACGAGTTTGATCGTGCTGTACTCAATTCTGAATACGGCACCGCCGAACCTGTCGACAAGACTCAATTAGTCTGCGGTGGCGCCTCGTGCAGTGACCCCCGACAGCTTGACAAAAAAACTGTCGTATGGGCTCGCAGTCTTATTGAACTTGCTGCAGGCAATGAGGTATGGCTCTGCCAACCTTGCCGAAACAGTGAGAGAGGGTCCTACAAGGGCAAGAAAGTGCAAGAAGACCTTCAAGCACTTCAGGCAACGGGTGTTGTCGTTCCGGGACTTCCCAGAATGCCAATTCCAGCTGACAAGAAGTTCTGCCATGATCCCAACTGTCCCAAGTTGCGGAAACTTGGCCACGTACCAGCGTTGAAGAGAGGCGATGCTCCAGGATGGAGCATTGATCCAGCTCACCCTCAGTGGGTTCTTTGCTCGCCTTGTAGGGAGCAAGAGAGGAAGCGCTTGGTTAGAGAGATTCTTACCAAGCGGGGTATTGCTGGAGTAAGCCAGCAGCGTCTTAAAATCAGAGAAGCAGACAAGCACTGCACTGAGGAAGGCTGTGACGATCCTCATCAAGAGGCAGTCAAGGCCCGAATGGAGTCTGGTGAGATGATCCAGAGTGGTCATATATGGTTCAGACATCCTGTTGAGAAAGGAGGGCGGGTCCTTTGTGCACCATGCAGGAAGGTCATCTTGCAGAAGATGAACACGGAGGCTAACCGACGTGCTCGAGAGCGGATTAATAATCCAGTACGCGAACGGAAGACATAGACGTTCGTGGGGATGGATGAGTCTCGTGACTACATGAGATTCGAAGATGCACGGCGGGGAAGTGAACACCACTGACATAAAAATCAGATGGCGCCCAGAGTGGGACCAGTGTGGCTCGCCATAACTGTTGCTCATCGTACCGATACTCTGTGACCGATACAGATGTCCAGAGAATGTAAGATTCTCATCGCCGACTGACATGAGATGGGTAGCGCACTGCGTGCGGGAGGCATCAAGGGGTAACTGTTGGGCGGCAAACCCTCGTGCGACAAACCCTCGTGCGACAAACCCTCGTGCGACAAACCCTCGTGCGACAAACCCTCGTGCGACAAACCCTCGTGCGACAAACCCTCGTGCGACAAACCCTCGTGCGACAAACCCTCGTGCGACAAACCCTCGTGCGACAAACCCTCGTGCGACAAACCCTCGTGCGACAAACCCTCGTGCGACAAACCCTCGTGCGACAAACCCTCGTGGACAAACCCTCGTGCGACAAACCCTCGTGCGACAAACCCTCTCGCGACAAACTCTCCTACAACTGCTACTGCGGTTGACTTCATTTGTCTCTTTACCCATGACCTCAAACGAGAGCAAAAACGTTAGCAAGATGGCATCCTCAAGTACCATACATTCAATAAACGGGCCTCGGGGAGGGATACACGCCTCTTGCCTACACCAAAAGCCATCGATCCACCACCAAACCGTCGGCGTGTTCCCCCCTCCGTTAGATGGTAATGGCATATGATAATCGAAGCCATTTCATCGGTGATGCCCACTAGCAGGGAGGTGACGACAACCCCTCTTCCGATATCAATCTCCAAAAGGTCTGCCGACATTGTCTCAAAACCGGTACAAACCTTCGACACTATAACCTAAACCGATTTTATAAACGCTTCATGTCATCGACACGGCCCAGTCATTGAAGGCCATTATATCGACAACATGAGGATATCGGGCAGTGCTGATGTCGTCGAGTTATCATGATCTCAAGCGGTGCTGGGGTGACGAGACTGCATGCATTGGGGTTAATAAACATTTCCGACAAATCCACAACTATAACGACACAAGCCTTCACCCTACTACAACTTCCCTCCGACTTAAATTTCATTCCAGCCGAACATTCAATGGCAAACTGGCTCGCATTCCAACAATTAAGGAGCCTTCGAGCATGGCCCATTCCCATACAGCATGTTGTGGTACCGACAGCTCACGGAACGAAATTGTCCAAGCAGTCGAGCATGTGTTTACTTGACTACATATCGGACCATCTGATTAATAGGCGGAAGGGAGGCCAACGTAAGTTAGTTCCCTCAATGTGAATAAGTATACGAAACCGTACTGATTACTCTAACGATAGGACCAACTGGCAGTCAATTGAAATAATACAAAATAATATCAATCACCCAATTCCCCACCTACAACACAGAATTGCACAAGCATTACATGCTTGACTTCGACCGGGGTTAATTTACCTCGATCGGTACCTACGAAACTTACAGTCCAAACTGCAAAGATGACATAGTCAAACCAAGAGGTCCCGGATCATAGCAGCAACAGAACCAAACGTGTCCTCAAGTTGCCATATAGAAAAGTAAGATCGTCTATCATAACCCGTCGAGTGACTTGACTGACCCTGATTCAGTTGGACGGCGTTGCCACAATCTCATATACACTCCCGTGGAATACTGCAATAAGGGGGAACAGAAACCCAACACAGCTCTTCACTTTGCTTCTCGACTCCATGTGCATTAACCAACGAAATTTTATGACAACTGGCAAAATGAGGACAACGAATCGACTCTTAGCATGTGGCTTACCTTCACTCCACCGGGCGACGACTTGGCTGGGGTCGATTGATATGAGTTAAACCACAGCGAAGAATTGCACTACGGAATGACACCAGGTCACGTCGCCAAGCATATTCCCAACAACCTATTGCATCATCAACATCAATAAGACTGGTACTGCCCCATATTGGACAATCATCCTTGATATTCCACACGAGAAAGACATCCGATAACAACAAAACCGGATACATACCAATATTCGGATGAGATCAAGACACATAATGAGACGAAAACCAAAACGAAGATATTGTTTAAAGAAAACAAATATCAGTACTCAATAAAGTCAAGTTCAACGACATCATGATCAGAACGACTATAAGAGTAAACCGATACTGAGATGAAAGTTAAACGATATCGAGACTACGACAAAGATAAAAACCTAAGAAGGCGAAGATGAAGAAGGCGAAGATGAAGAAGATGACGAAATGACGAACAGGACTGAACTGGAGAAACATGGTGACTGGACGGAATCGAAAGAGGATGAATCGGGATGGGACGGAGACTCTAACAAACGATATTCAGACTGAATACGGATATCAAGACCAGGATAAGAGGGAGGAGGATCGTGAGAGCTGGGGGTTGACAGAGGTGGGAACCGCGACAAGGACCAAGAGGTGACATGATAACGATGGATGGGTGGATCAACGAAGCTTAAATTGCTGGAGGATATTTGGAGTATGGGAGTATGGGATCGGGGGACCA
This sequence comes from Fusarium sp. PT, assembly GCA_021020635.1. Lineage (NCBI taxonomy): Eukaryota > Fungi > Ascomycota > Sordariomycetes > Hypocreales > Nectriaceae > Fusarium > Fusarium sp. PT. Next base: position 1,855,339 of record JAHMRZ010000001.1, read on the forward strand.
AGAGGGCTGGAGGGGCAGATGACCGCGCGACCACGATTTACGACCTACACGACTGCGACCCACGCGACCGACATGAATGAGGGCGACCACCAAAGAACTCAATCGATATCACGAATAAATCCTAGCCGGGATTGACTGAACAGAATCACTCATAAGGAGATATGCCAACTATGTCTCAGGCAGATACAGTGTAGTGGACGTTGTCCACTCGCATGATCCGTGCGACAACAAGACTTGTCTCTGACGGATGGGGATCATCATCCTTACGGAAAACCCTCTTTACGACTGTGATGATAACCAACGCTTGAATATTACCTCGGCATACTGCAAATCGCTTCGAGGTAGGTTTCGCATCTCTGGTGTGCTGCCTCATTTGTGCCAGTACTCGATCCGGCCTGTTGCCTGTCTCATCTTTCTGCAACTACTACTGTATTCTACCACGACACCAACACACGGCGTGCTACTTCAACTATGCAAACTTATCGCACGAGACACATTTCTTGCCGGATAGATCCGCATAGAGGCAGACGAAGTTTACAGCACTCCCTTACCAGCGGCCAGTTGCCTTTGCCATTCTAGGAAGGCCAAACAAACCACTACCACTATCATTACAAACAACGCAAGAATGGAACCAGCAACACTTCAGAGCCGTCCACGATACTATTCCAAACAAGTTATAGTTGGCATATTTACTCCCTGGCCTACGAAAAAAAAAGGCAACAGTCTTCCCATTTTCAAGAACGACCGTTGCAGTGGCTCGAACGCTGACGCAAACTTTTCCACGAGCGCCCACCTTTCTCACCAATGGGCAAAAGTTGCCACCATGCCGCCCATATTATACGTCGCAAACTGTCTCGCAAAGAAACTTCTGGCCACATGTGTCTGGTCACACGCAATCATTCAATCTCCTTCAGCCTTGTGTCCCCTCTTCTGTATTTACCTGTATTAGATATCTTTTTGTTTGTAGGCAGAGTCGAGAGTGTGATCAACCTCTTCGTTTTACAGATATTCATGTTTTCCCGAGAAACATTTCATGATTAGTCAGTCAAATACAGTCAAACAACTCGAACCGAATATTCAGTCAAATGGCTGGTTTTAGATTATAAGGAGAGTCTGTGGGGAATTGTTCAAGCAATCTTTCGCCCAGCCCGTGTCTTCAAAGTCTGGCCGAGAATATGAAAGACGTGGCTCTGTTAGTCTGGTTCAAAATGTGAGACTATCCCAACTTGGAACTGTACTATACTCCAAACAAATATACGAGATATTGGGACATCAATCGGATTTCACTCTTACCTTTAGTGTCTGCCGAATTCGTTCCCAGAACAGACCCAATCTGATATGCAACGGAATCAATTTATGTCCAGGGACTATAGCGCTTGAAGTAAACTTAATCCGATTTAGAAACAAAGGAGAGTTAAAAGAGCATCAAATAAGAACTAGTTCCTAACTCGAGAACCACTGTAGACACCAACGCCCCGAAATAAGCTCAACCTAGTTGAGAAAGCAAGACGAAATAATTGAGAACCGATTCCCAACTTGGGAACCAAACACTTCTAATGCCCATCTGAACCAAACCCAGGCTAGTTGAGAAAGCAAGACGAAATGAGTGAGAACCAGTTCCTAATCTGGAAACCAAACACTTCTAATACCCATGTGAAATAAACCCAACCTTGTTGAGAAAACAGGGAAATTGGTCTGCACTTTGTGCAATCGACAAATCTGCAATAGCATCTACCCACGAGAGCATGACTCCGAATTATTGCTTTTTAGAACGGATTCTCGTACGCAGCCCAGATCTCACAATCCTTGTCGTATACCCCACTTGGAGGACATTTCTGTTTCTTCTCCTTGCAACTCTCGCATTTGTAGGTTGCTCGATGACCTTGGTCACGACGCATCTGAGCAATGGCCGGCTTGGCGACGTCGTTAAACGGAACAAGCTACAATGGGAATTAATTCAGGACTGGTTTCGGAACGACAGTCAAATCATTCTTACCTCACGGTGGACGTTGGGTGAAAGAGGCTCAGGGATAGCCTCAGGGACAAGCCCAGTGACAAGCTCGGGGATAGCCTCAGGGAAAAGCCCAGTGACAGGCCCGGGGATGGCCTCAGGGAAAAGCCCAGTGACAGGCCCGGGGACAGGCTCGATGTTGGTCTCATCGTTGGAAGAAAGAGCCTTGGAGTAATTGTATGTCAGCTTGGGATCAAATCTACAAGACAGTAATTCTCACCTTGCGGCGAGGGCGCTTGGGAGGGCGTTCGGCCTGAGTGTTGGTCTGTGTGGTAGTCTAAGAACGAATGTAAATTGACCGAAATTTGACTAGCTGTGGCTGCAAAAGGATGATCTTACCTTGTATTCACGACGTCGGTTTCTACCAGTGGATGTAGTCGGAAGCTCATTGACAGACACTGAAGGCTATAAACAACCAGGATTTAGTTGAGAAATGATACAAAAAGAGTTCCAAATCAATCTTACCTCGGGATTCATGCGAGACGCAACAGGGGGGACAGTAGAAGATACTGCAGAAGTTTGGTTATTGTTAGTCTCGTCATCAGCCAAAGCATTCGCCAACTGCTGGGGAGTAGCGTTCGCTACAGCAGAATCCCAAACCAGAGCTTCAACCTCGGACTTTCGCGCCTGAATCGAGCATGAGTTAGTTTGGAATCGATTCCTCATAGCTATCGTACTGGTCTTACCCGTCTCTCACGCCTAGCGTAGTCGTCCCACGCTTTAGAAACGGTAGCCTTAGCATTCTCCACGAGGTCAGCGGAGGTGTTCGCTATCTCAGCTTCTAGCTCTTCAGCAACATTCTTTGTTGCGGTAGCCTGAAATAGGTATACGTTAATTCATAATCGATTATTCGTGTAATGATGCTGGTCTTGCCTTTGCCTGGCGCCTTTCAAAGCGATCCCACTTCCGCTCAACAAGAGTTCGAGCGCGCTCCACAGCAGCACCAAACTCAGGTTCGTGATTGTTAGAATCGGCAACCTGCTATTATATGAATCAGTTCCAGATCAGTTCAATAGTGAATCTGGTTTGATCTCACCTCGCGGTCACGGCGACGACGTTCACGCTGTGAGGACATATGTGTCAGGTAGGTAATGCAAGTTTTCCACTCGTACTTACCTTGTGCTCGCGGCGCTGAACAACAGCCGTTGCTGGCGAGTCCGGCTGAGGCTCACTGTCGGGCTCAGGGTCAGACTCGAAATCAATGTCCAGGTCGAACTCGGGGTCAGGGTCGGGCAAGAATGCAGGGTTGTTGTTGGACTAATCTACAGTTAATGTGGAGTTGGTTGAGAATCGATTCTTGATCCTCCTACCTCAAACACGTCTTGTTCAGGTGGCGGACGGTCCTAAACGGTTTCAATCAGTTGGCAGTATTTACGAAAATGGTTTGGAATCAGACCTACCTCATTTGCATCTTGTGAAGCAGAAGTCCCTGCATGTGCCTGGGCTCGAGGACCAAACAGTGGCACCACGGGGCTGTTGTCTTTCAGAGGCGTGAGGTCGGGCTTCTCTCCCGACTCGGGAGATTTGCCGCGCACAGCGGCCTTGCGCGGGGTCCAGTCATCGAGATCCAAGCCTCCTGCGAAGATGCTGTACCAACCTGACATTGGAAGTTAATATCCAGTAGCCGTGACCAGGTACGAGTGTGTCTTACGATCCAGATCATCTTCCAGGTTCTGCTTCAGTCTACCAGACCGCCTGTTCTCCAGGACGACACTGTGGGATTTTCGGTAGTGACTTCGGAGAGAGCTAGCCGAGGAGAACTGGTGTGTCTGGTTGAAATAGTTAAGAACTGTTTAGAAAATATATGTGATACTCACATTGGTACACATCTGGTCTGCAGCTGAGCGCCAACGGCAGTACACTTCTCCAGTGTTGATAAAATACTCTCCATCCTGATAACTGATCAGCTAGAGTCCTATAGATTTGAACATGGTCATACTGTATTCTGAAGAACTCGCGGTAATAGTCGCTCATCAGGTCGCTGACCGTTGTTGAGGTAGGCTTGGTACGCAGGCCGATCGCGGTAGGTGGCACGGCGGGCAGACGAGGAAGCCATTTTCAGATAACTCAGAAACGATTTCTGACTGGTTTCCGAATGTTTCAGTTGTAATCTTTGTAGTATATGGTCGAGAGTAAAAGTGAGTATGGCTGATGCTCGTAAACGATTCCGAACGATTTGGTCGGAGGCGCGTTGGAAGGTGCTGGATAGTGAAATGCAGAACTGATGCAGAAACGATTCCGATTCCTGCGATTGTTTAGGGCACGTTTCCTAAATGGCTTAGGCAGAAACACAGCGTCGGAAATCAGAGGTAGCCTGAAATTATGGGCCGTGTGTTGTGCAACAGAAAGACTTCATTGCAATTATGGGCCGTCAAATTTAATGTAGCAAACTTGATTTTGTGGGCTTCAGTTCATGGGGAATCAATTCCGAATCAATTTATAATCACATGAACATTGGATACTTGGACGACAGGTTGGCATTCATTCTGGTGGTCAAACTCTACACTAGTCCTCATCCATTTCCTCCTGCTCCCCAGCGGCAAAGTCGTTCCACTCTTCAAGTTCCTGAACACGGGCGCGAAGCCCCTCGATCTCCTTGTCCTTGGTATCCAGCTTCGCCTCCAAGTCCTTGATGGACTTGGTCATGGTGGCACGAAGCGCCTCCAAGCCCTTGTTTAGCTCGCGATGAGTAGAGGCCAGGGCAGCAAAACGCTGGAAATATATTAGAATCGTTTCCAAAATAAATATTAGGAGGAAACTTACAGGTTCATCGTGCTCTCTGAGGAGAGCCATGCCCTCCTGCCGGGCAGCATGAAAAGCCGAGAGTTGTTTGGGGCAATTACTCGATACATGTCCAGGCTTATGACAGACGTAGCACTTGAGTTCTTTCTTCTTCTGCAATTGATATTAGAATCATGCTGGGTTTACATAGGAACTAGTTCCAAAATAATTCAGGTTGGAAAGTACTTACAGGCTGGGTCTCCCCCGAAGGGGCAGACCGCTTGGCGGCAGTGGTGGTGGTAGTGGCGGCGGCGGTAGTGGTGGTAGTGGCGGTGGTGGCAGACGCAGGATCGGTAGTAGTGGCAGCGGGATCAATAATAGTGGCGGGAGCGTTGGAATCGGTGGTAGAATCGGTGGTGGGAGTGGTAGAATCGGTGGCGGATTGTCTTTGTTTTCTCCACGACTTCTAGTCGGGACGAGACGTTAAAGGATCGGCCATTGTAAAATGATTGAGAAATGATTGTGAAATGATTTAAAAAGAGTTAGAATTAAAAACCGAGATGTTCACGAGTTAAAAGGAAAACGAATAACTGGGGTGAACTATAAAGAAGGAAAAGAGGAAAGAGAGGGAGGGCGGGGGAGAAGAGGGTTTATATAGGCAGATGTGTTGCCAAACGGCGCTAGCACAATCACTCTGAGCGCACAATTGTTTTTCGAACTAGCCAATCAAAAATCAGGCATTGCGCCGAATTCCCATTGGCCGACAGATCAGGCGTTACCGTGGCGATTTGCCTTACCACCACATTGCTGTTGATTACTCTGCTCCAACTCTTTCTTGGTTTGCAATATCAAGTCTTAGAAATGTAGTTGTGATAAAGCATCCCTGCAGTCCTAGCGTACATGTGTGACCCAGCAGATCTACGATTTAGCGCACCCTTGCTGAGACTTACCCAATTAATTCTTGGTGGTGACATCGAGATCCTGATGTCTAACCCCACAGAGTGACTAGCGTGGTGCGGTGCCTCGCATCGGGACGTTGAATAACGGCGCTAACTGTCGTACGCTACAGAAATACCCGCAGCGTTAGCATTGTGGGGAATACTGACCAAATGATAAATGATTATTCAATGTCAACTGTGCAAATCTTGTCAATTGAAAATATAAACAACCACAGAGAGTAGGAGTAGACCCATGTTTTTCTTCTTCTTTCTTTCAAAGAAGTGAGTAAATATAATAGATTGGTAAATTAAAAACCATTGTTAGCAAGTTTCATTTAATATTGAGGCTTTTCCTTATTGTAAAAAAAAGTGGTTGTTACAAACAGGTAGTGCTTTGATCTCTCTACATACTCATCTTCTCTATCGCTCTGAATTAACACAACCAACGCTGGAATCATTTCTGATTTGCTTCCTACTCGTTTCTCTTATATCTGAACTTATCTTGGTGAGTCAATCCAGCACGACTGGTCCCCCCTGGAAAGCGAAAGTCCGGGGGGAAACACCCAATCCTGACCCCTCCCTCCCCCCAGCCTGGCACCACTGCACTATCATGGCCATCCCAGGCCTATCTACGGGCCTGGGGCTGAAAACAATGAGTTGAAGTGTTTCCAAACCAGTTCCAAGAGCCATTCTAACCAGTCGATCTAGCAGCAACCGGGGTTTCATTCTGCAGGCCCTATTCCCGACCGCCGTCCTCCTCAGCAACGCCCTATGCCCCTGTCGGAGTCGATAGTGTATGATGTAGATGATGTAGATGATGATGAAGTCCTTGTAAGAATTGCTCAAGATATCAATTTCCAATCATTTGCTAATTGATTCCAATAGGGTCCCGCAGCTCCTCGCCAGTCAATCGAGCAGGTAATCAACAGAAAACAGTATCTATACAAAACTGTTTACTGACTAATTCCGGCATACCCCTGCATCTGCTCCCTCCCTCCCTCGCCATCCTTTCTTGCCTCACGGCGCTCCAAGTACTCCTCGTAGCGAGGTATGAGCTAATTTAAGCCGTTTTGAAAACAGTCACTAATTAACTTGGGTTTTAGACAATGGATATCGAATCTCCTCGCAGTTTTGTGCGCAACACTGCTCCCAATCCTCTCCCCCCTGGCGCCTCTCTACCTCCCCAGGTGAGAGCCAGTTCAGAACCAGATGGTCATCGTTTCTTAACTAACCTGGAACTCTCTTAGGGTATCCCGGCAGTCCCTGAACGGGTTTCCTCCCACGACGATGGAGATATCGATGATAAGGAAATGGATGATCTCGTCTAACGATGAAGATGCGAACGATGCTGATATTGTGCCTGGTTTATCTCCCCAATGTAAATGCAAAAGGAAATAGTTTTAAAACATTTCGCAACTAATCTATAAGTATTTACAGTCTACCTAATCACTTCCAAAGATCCTTTATACCCGGCGGATTGCTCCCGGCAGAGACACAACCATTGCGCTAAAGCCATGTATAGCTGTGTCTTCTTTTCCTCGATGTCTTTTGGTCGCGAGAACCAATTCCGATTTATTTCCTTATCAACTTTTATTCTTACATGGGTTATTTGCTGCTTGGTTTTCATTTGTCTATTGTTCCTTCCCTGTCCCTATTCTAAAGTTTTAGACAATTAATACCATCTACGTACGGACCAGATCAGATTTGGTTCCGAACCGTTTCCCGTATGATTACATGCTCGTTGAAGTCAAAAAACCACAGACTTCCGCAAAGCCAATAGAATACAAGCAGAAACTGCCTGATGGCTTGAAACTCGTGGGTAAATACTGTGTTATGACGAGTTGAGTCTCACCTTGGCTTGGGCTTAAGGACGGATTTGCGTGAAACGACGAGAGGATACGTGAAGATTTCTCACATCAAGAATACAGTGAAGGTGATCAAACGATTGGGTGGGCAGATTAAAGATGAGGAGCCTTCTTAATTGGATCATCATTGGGCCAACTGCCCTCGAGAACCTCCCTAGACCCTGAGTTCGGAACCTCTAGCAGTTTAGTTCAACGTCGCTGGACTCCTCGCATCTCGTACAGTACCTCTCAAGGCTGTACGGATGCAAACCTTGGACTTTTTGCAGTAGCGACAGCCTGCTCTCTTATAGATTTTTCGATCCATACGAACGTCTGGTGTATGTTGTTAGCCAATCTGACGAGACCTCCCGACCCCCCTCCTCTGGCTTGCAGCTACGAGCTCCCATTGCCATTACCACTCTGATGGTCCGCCAAAAACACTTGGCAAACGATTTACCACCAATGTTGGGAGTGCATTCTGGGCAGCTGTTGTTCCTCTAGAGTTCCTCGGTGGCGTATTTCCAGTCGGTTGTTAGAGTTTCGCACTGTCGGCACGTCGGAACCAGTCTGAGTGGCGTTTAGCATGGTGCTGACGGACGTGGGAAGTGAGGTCAGTGGATTTGCTGCCAACTGAGTCGCTCTATTGTGGCCGGGGATCGCAGGAACTAATGGCGATGACTATGTGTCAGCACTGGTGATGTTGAAAAGGGTAGTCATGGTAGTGACTAGGTTGCGTATTACTTACACGTATGTCTGTGCCTGTTTTGAAGCAACAGTTCTACGACAGTCACGACTGCTCTGCTTTGGAACAAGGCTACAAGGCTTGTACAAGAAACCTGATGTTAAAGATGGTGTAGAGTCCCGTTGCCGTATATGGACTGCGTGCTCAAGACGACAGCTTTCCTGCAGGATCGGCATGTTGTGTTCGAGGGACGCTGTTCAATATGGAAATCACTGTAGATCATCAGATACCATTTCCATTTCGACATGTTACCCCATCCCAGGGTTACCGGAGTAGAGATGCTCATCGCCACCACCGAGCAAGACTCCAAGGATCTTCGCCAATTCTTCCAGGGTGTAGGCTTGTCTGAACTCCCATGAAGAGCCACGTTGGTTTTGTGATAGGCTCCCAGTCATCATTCGGGTTAGGTGTCTGTTGAATGGGGATTGGGAGCGTGCCATCTTGTGGCGACGGCTGCGGCTGTCAGCAACAGCGTCGGCCGGAACATCTCACTCCAAGTTCGGATGTTCTCTTTTATGTTATACTTCCCGGTCGATGCTGAACTGTCCAAGAGGACTCTAGCGCGGTCACCTGTTGTCGCATCGTTTCGAAAGCGTGTCTTGCTATCTGGCATGGCAATGGCCATGGCCATTGCCAGGCCGTTCCATACTGGTCAAGAGGCTACGGAGGGAATTCCTAACGTTTCACTCCAAAAGGTTTCTTGGAAGAAAGTTTCCTGATTGTACAGAGTACCGTGAGCGTAAAGGGTGAGAAATTGCGGTACCTATGGCAACTGAGTTCGAGTAAACTTGGCTGCATGGGATTTCAACGGCCACGCTTCCTACCACTAGTAGCGACGGTGGCAGTCCTCTCCATCCTGGCCACGTCAGACTCATCGAGATACCGCTCGAGAGTCGACTGACTCAATCAAAGGTGATGATCTGTTCGGCGGCGAATCGTCTTGGTCGAAGAGGGTCTTGTTTCCTTCGCCGCTTTATTTGCAATTTTGTTGTTTATACGGACGCGTGGCCGTCTTGTGTTGTAAGGATTGTGCACTTTGCATGGAAAAAGTATCATCCTGCTTTTGCCCGTTTGATGACGGCGTGCCAGTTCTGTCGCTTAAGGAATACAACATACGTTACTTGGAGGAGAACCCTTCTGTCTTTGCTTCTTGGTCAGCCGCGTGCCCGCACTCTTTCACGGGCTAGATGCCTGGCCCGGAGGGGAGTTCCCTTTTTTGCCGCTTGGAAGGCAGCGTGTCTTTTCCAGACCACGGCGACTGTCATCATTGTTGTCCTCGTCATGTAAGCATCATGAAATAAAACAGTTTGTGATGGTTGGGGTACAATACCCAAGGAGAGCCTTGTTATTTTCCCCTCTTTGACATCGACGTGTCTTGCCGCCAATTTGAAACGTTGTTATTGCTAGGAGGGCTGTGGAGGGCCGGCAGTTTTGGAAATGGGCATGATGCGACATGGTTGTCTTCTCAGCAGCAGCCCTCCTGTCGGTATTTTCGTCATGAGATGAACAAAGGAAGCACTGAACGGAATGAAGTAGGAAAGGGAGGAAGGAAGACAGGTGTTTATTGGCAAGTTCCCGTCGCGCTGGTCGTGACAGAACCGTAGGGATAGCGTTTCGAAGGCGGACCAGCCCGCTTGAAAGTAACACAGATGCAGGCCAATTTGCTGCCCTTTTGTTCTTAATCGTCACAGCGGTAGCAATCATCAGTATCCTAATGGTGGTCAGAATCATGTAGGGACCATTGGGAGGGTTGACTGACCTGGCTGGAGGGGATCATTGTGTGAGGGGGGCCCTTGTTCTGAGGCGAACTCCTTGCTTGGGGGTAATTTCCTACCCTCATCTATGGCCGGTTCCCCGTCTCGACTGCGGGGACCAACATTATTAGCGAGAGTGGATGTGGTTTTGGTAGAGCTTGGGTGATAGCTACTGTGCCTAGGGGGGTCATCTTGCCTGCTTTGCCCGACAGACTGCATGCGCTGTGTATGATATCAAGGGCATCCTTACGGCACAGATCACCTTAGCGTTTCAGGGCTTGGATAGAAGTAGATCATTACAATTGAGACAAATGTATGAGATGACCGATGGATGCTGATGTTGATGCCAGGTTTGGGATGGGGATTGCGATATTTGAGGAGTTTCTTTTTATTCGGCTAATCTGATAAGCGGGAAAGAGCGGTTGGTCGGTATTGATAGATGAGTTCTTCTTTTCTTGTTCGGAACCGCGATCACAGCGTCGAGACAAATGGTCATTGAAAGGACCTCTGGAAATGAAAGACTCAACTGTTCTTGGACTCAACATCCGAGACGATATGAAATTGAAGTTGCTTGTTTTGGCCGAGGACATTGTCGGATTTGGAAAGTTGGATTTGAATGAATATTTGATGGGGTGCCATGTCTGTTGGGAGATGCTAGTGACTCGTCGTCTGACCCTTATGTGTTAATCATTGTCGTCTCATGTTGGTAGGAGAAAATCCTTACTCTTGCTTTCACACGTAATGCGTAGGTTGGCGGAACCAACTTTGTAGCAAGCTGATCATGATACTTGAGTTCAGATACACCTTGCTTCTCGCAGTTGCGACAAGTCAAATTGGATATGTCGCGAGGCTGGACACTTCCCTTGGAAATGTAGCCCGCTTGACCACAGTCGCGGCAAGCTTGACTGCATCCTAAGGATAATCTTTGAGCTCAGGATACTCCTCGCTTATATTACCATGCTTTTCGCCACAGAAGCAAGACCCTACGCGGCAGGATTGATATAATGTATGATTGTCTGAGTTGATTGTTCCCTTTGTGGGCATGTGGTGATGATCGCGTCAGGCTCAGGTTCAGTCGTAGTACGGCATCGATATTCCTTCATAAACAAGTCCTGCTCGACTGAAGTTTCGTCGACCGTGGCGGAAATGTGACGGGGGCGGAAAGTTGAGGGCCGAGGGATAGAGTGAGTAAGGACGAGCTATGAGGTGGTCCAAATTTGACATCTGTTTCGAAGGAGACTAGATTAGATCGCTTCTAACTTTTGAGAAGCCTAACTGACCTGGGGAGTGAGAGGGTTACTATAACACGGTGCCAGTGGCTACATATTGATCTTTTCGTTAATCATGCGCTTCATAATATATCAACCGCGGGATCAGGGCAAGCTCCAAATAATAGAATGCAGCCCTGTTGTGTGTTGGTGTTTGTGCTTCTTTACTGTGTACAGTCTGGGATCATTATGTGAAGCCAACAGCCCAGACTGCAATCCCTTGAACACAACATCAACATCATCAACCTACTAGTATCTCTCCTCTCGATGATAGGTCTGGGATGGGGGTTGTGATTCAAGTAGGGAGTTTCTTTCCCGTTAATCCGATGAGCGGGAAAGAGTGATTGGTCGGTGTTGATAGACGAGGCCTTCTTTTCTTATTTTAAATCGCAATCAATTTGTTGTTGGAAGAGGCTCTGGTGGGCAAGAGCAAGTATTCACTTTTGCTTTCACGCACATTAGTGGGTTGCGGCGACCGAGAAGGCGCGCTGGGCGTTGTATCCAGAGGCACGTACCTGCAGCCCAGCCCGCATGGCAACATGGAATTACCTTAAAAGTCGCGCCGGGAATTGCGGGGTTACCACACGACTAATTTTGTCAACAGAGAAAGAATGTCGCTTGTTCCAACGACATCCCATCATCCGTCAACGATATACACAAGGTTTGCTGCCATCTAGGTAATACAACTATGTTTGTCCTGAAAAGATCTAGAAATTTACAGATGGATAGGAGACGTTAAGCCCCTATCGGACAACCATCATAATGAATCGCAATGTGCAAGTTGAGACCTTAATGATTCCTCGTAAAACAACCACCGCGATAGAGAATTTGCAAAATTGTTTCACTGATTCTTGTCATTACTCAGTCTCTGTGGACTAGTTATCATGCTATCTATAATCAATAGTTTCCCATACCAACACGCCGTAAACCATGCGACGAAAGTCGTGTAGATCAAAAAATATCTAAAAAATCGCTCTAAGCCATCGAAAATTGCAGAAGAACCTTAGTAACACGGTAGGGGTCGGCGTTAGAGGCAGGGCGACGGTCCTCGAAATAACCGTAGCCCTTGGCAGCAGTCTCTCGGGGCACACGGATACTTGTGCCGCGGTTGGCAACACCCCAAGTGAATGAGTCGATAGATCCGGTTTCGTAGCCACCTGTGAGACGAAGCTCGTTGTCCTCGCCATATTCAGCGATGCACTCGACATGATGAGGTTCAAGCTTCTTAAGAGCCTCCTCAATAAGCTTCATGCCGCCCTCTTCACGCATAGCCTTTGTGGAGAAGTTGCTGTATAAAAGTTAGCACAACTCGCCCAAACCTTAGCCAAATCAAATGATACAACGAACCTATGCAGACCCTGGCCATTCCACGGTCCAACGACCGGCTTAGGATGCAGAGAAACCTTTGCGCCGAACTCTTCTGAAATGCGGGAAAGGAAGAATCGCGAGACCCAAAGTTGGTCGCCCACTAAACAAATTGGCGGTTAGCAGCTGACAAACAAGCCTCGGAATATCTTCGGGATCAATTTGCGAGGCAGGAGCTCGAAAATCGATGAAAGAATCACAACTTACTTGCAATGCCGGTGCAGGGACCGACTTGGTACTCCCACTGGGCAGGCATAACCTCAGCGTTGGTTCCAGAGATCTGGATACCGGCGTCTATCATGTGTTAGTCGGAATCTAGCAAGAAACAAGAGTGTGGGTGGTAAATGGTGGAAACTGAAATCATCAGGCAGGGTCAAGACACTCGAAGTTTACAGTCAAGGCACGCCTCGACTGCTTCCCAGAATGACAGGACCGACCAGAAGTTCCAAGTAACCACACATCCGGGATATTTATATCACTTACACAAGCAAGCCTTGTAGTGGGCCTCAACGATATCACGCTGAACAACCTTGCCGGTACCAACACCACAGTAGTACTCGCCCTGACTGTACAGATTATTAGTAAAGGCATTCATTTGTTCTCTGGATATAACTTACGGAGCAGGGAAACCACCAGCGGGCCAGCCGTAAGGTCGGTCGTCGGATCCGAGCAGGGTGTACTCCTGCTCGAGGCCGAACCAAGGCACCTCATCGGCGTATTGGTCCATAACCTTCACACAGTCATGACGGAAGTTGTACTTGTTGGGGGTGCCATCGGCGTTCCAGCACTCAGCGAGAACGATGATGTTAGGTGAGCCGCGGAAAGGATCGGGGTAAACGGCGCATGGGCGCAGGTAGACATCGGAGTTGTCACCCGGGGCCTGGTTGGTAGAGGAGCCATCGAAGTTCCAGACGGGAAGGTCTTCAGGCTTATATTCCTGCTCGGGGAGAGTCTATCAAGTTTGTTAGTTATTTGCTTCGCGATATCTGTCGTTTCCTCTCCCCAATCCTTCCCTCCCGCAACGGGCAACATCGGCTGAGCCGACCCAATGGGTCGGCTCGCGCCATGAGTCCCCACAACGTGGAGCCGTGGAGTCTATTTTTGGCCCCGCTCGCCAGACAGAAGGCGCGATGGTCGACTAAGCCTCGGTGTTGACGACATGCGAGACCCAGCTTGTGACCGGAATCGCCATTGCGGATCGGAAGAAGAGTGGGGACACCGGGGAGAGAGCCCCGGAGTTCAGGATCGGCGGATTGAACTTACTCGGGACTTGGATCGGGTACCACCATCAGCGTCAACCCAGACGTACTCAGCCATAATTTGACCCTTCTGGTCGAGCTTGAGATACTTCTGGAGAGTCTCCGTCCTTGAGGTAATAGGAGTAGCCTGGGGAAGATCGTGTTAGTGGGCATGATAACAATGGAGGGGTCGTTCAGATAAGGACGAACCATTGTGAATGTGTGATTTGGTGGGGAGAATATACGAATTTCGAAGAGGTATTAGAATATGAGATACGAATGTATCAAACAATTAAACGGAAATGTGAAGGATGACCAAAAATCTAATTCTTGGAAGGCCGGGGCGTCGCGGGTTTTATGTTTACGGATTCGAGCCTTAAAGAAAGGTTGACTCTCTCTCAACCGCCAAAAGATAAGGATTCCCTGTGACCGGATGCAGGGGCGTGGCTGTTACCGGCTCTCACAGTGGGGTTTCTTGTCTTCCGTCACAGGTCACAATTGGCGCTCGGCAGGGCCTTTAGGAGGGGGGTGGCTATTGGCATGATGGACAGTCCTGTACTGGGTGCATACACAGGGAAGATACTTGATTTCTACGTAGATTGCCCTGTCTACAGTATGTATTCGTCACGAAAAGGCCTCCTGAGCTTCTACCTCGTCCTCCAAGATCCCAAACCCGTTTGTCCTGCTGGAAAATATAGCTTCATTGAATGAAGCGTCCTATGTGTTGATATGAACATTCCACCACCGGTACTCTGGTTGCAGCTTGTATCTTCAGTGGTTGGGATCACTGTTTGAGTGAGACTCTCGGGGCACTGCCGCCTCGACGTAGCACAAACAGCGCTGAAAACCCGTATGACATAACGGGGGCGGCTTCGGCGGAGCCTTACTCCAGAGAGGGGTGTACACGGTACGTGCCTCAATGCAGTTTTACACAGCCGCTCGGCGGGGATCGCCAGCGGCATATGGCGGTGCTTCTTTATCGACATCCTATCTGACAGCCACCGGCCCGGGAGGGTTGGCTCGGTGATTTGTACGGCTTGGTCTTGACGATAATTCGGCTCAGTGCCGGCTCAGTGCTATTTAAGAGTCAGTTATCTCAACAGCTGGCGGATATCTATCGTTTTTGCTCCGTAAGCGGAGTCAATTCCAATAGAGGGGATGCGACCCATTGAGCCGCAATTAATTGACCCAGCGTCTTATCGTGACTGCGGCCCATCAACACATTAAACTGTAGGCTTAATTGCGCGTACTGGTACGTGTCATATGCCCGCAAAAGGGATAGTGGGGGTGACCAGACGAATGCCAAGTGCTTCTGCGATTTGAAAGTCGAGGCCAATTGTTTTGTTTGGATTCAAGATTTTCTACCTGTAATCATTCTCTTCCTCAATGGATGTGTTAGTATATCATAGATAGCGAGACTTCCTGATACACATCCGTCTCCATTATCCCCCGGAAAGTGAACCCCCAAACTTTCCTCCCACTCTTAGATATCAAGGCTATCTAATGGTGCCCGCGTCTTCGCGGGCAAAGATTCTGGGGTTGTGTGGGACTGTGCCTCCCAGCCTTCCTGTGGGTGATGGCAGAACGAACGAACCTTGGGCTACTCATAACTTTTTAGCCTCAAATACGAGTAAGTTTGACTAAATTTATATTTAGCTTAGACAAGATATGAATGTGGTTACCTTGTCACATTTGTTGATAGTAATATAAACAAACTTCCAAATAATATTGATGCAGTATGTATACCTTTTCGACTTGCGGTGGACGTCGACACAGCTAAATCCTTGTACATAAACCCCAGGAACCAGTGATAACAACGGCTCTAGACCCTGGTACAAATTCGCACAGGCTATGAGGACGAGGAGCTCTAGGATCGAAAGGCGCACACAGGGCATGTCAGACACAGCTCTAAGGCCATGTTGCGCCCTGAGACCCTCTGCGATGTGAGCCATGGATCCCCCGAAGATGCTCCATCCCCAGCTATTTCGAGAGCCGCTTGAAACCTGGTGCTTGTGACTCTCCAGAATTCCCAACAGCCTCGGTGGTTCCGGTTTGTCCCTGTCCTGTTACCAAATCGTTTCTCAAGCCCCAGACACACCTTACTCGTTATGGTAAGAGGGCCATGTTTCTTTGTTTGACTTGTCCAACCATGCGCCGCAGCGCAATAGGCGGAAGTGCTGTTCCTTCTACCGCCGCTTCTTTTTTGGGGTATCAGCGTATTAGTCCGGCGACGAGTCGGTGTCTCTTCAAGCACGCCCAACCAAGCCTTGACACCAACGCCACCCCAAAAAAAGAATACCGCACCAAAAAGAGAACCATAACCACGCACACCCGGGATGCAAGATGCAGAGTCTTATCATTGAGTCGTGATTGGCTCTAGGGATGTTCTTCATAATGCCTGTTATCTCATGTTGGACTTTCACCAACACGGCTTCAAAGCCGTTTCAGATGTCAGAGTCTCTGGTTGGTTGAATCTTGTTGCAACGTATAAAGTAAATCGCTCAGCGATTTGACTTCCTCTTCCATTTCCCCAGACCGTAAATCACGATGTACCTTTTTCGGGAGGCTCCAGATTTTCAGGGCACTTCTCCAGGTCTGCCCTGACTTGCGTGCGTGCGGCTGTGTTCGTTCTCCGGCTTCGGGATGCGCGACGAGGTTGAATGGTTGAATTGAGCCGTGAATTAGCGTCGGTCCGGTAGAATCACTCGATTTTACTCACCTCTTCTTCCCTTTCTCCTTGAACAAATGATCTAGAATTACTCCATTTTGCCGGGTGTCAAGGGTTCAATTATTCCCGAGCTGCGTCCGACTGGCTATAACGAACGGTTCTTCCTGTCTGTGGGCTCGCACGAGACCAGGAAAGATAGAGCCCCTGGTCATGCAGGGGTTTTGCATATTCCGACAACTTAATTGACAAGCTCTCAAGTAAATGTATGCTAATGATAAGGTAGGCCAAGATGTCGAATAACAAAGTGAGTGGAATGTTGTCGGAGAAAGAATGACTGAAGCCATTTCCCCTTCGCCTAAAGAAGCTTATTGAGTTTCAAGCGTAGGAAGCAGCGTTGTGCAGCTCATGCCTTCTCCCTGAGTGGCCAACGATACTATCTTAGGAAGCGACGAGTAAGATCAATGACTTTTTTGAGCAACTATGGTTGCGCCTTCTTCGGTTGGGTTTTCGGTTTTCTTCTACAGCGATGATCTGGAAGCTTCATAAGTTTCTAATGATCACCATATCATTCACAAGTTTATTCCATCTCAAGGGTAGCTACTCAAACAGGCAATTCTCCTGCTTCAACCGTCCCACCTTTTGCTGAGATGGAGATCTGCCGACCCCGCAATCCCCATTTAACTCAGTGAACAGTCGGGCCAATCAGATTCAAATCAGTTCCTGTTACGCATTTAAATGAGAAACTAAAACTCGGTCGATTCCGGGCATACCCCAGGTTTCCGTCGATAATATCTTGCTATCTCTGGAAAACAAATAGCAATTAATCTCGATCGCTAAAGGCCTCAAGTCTATTGGATCGCCAGAAGAGCGATGTCAACTGTTTGGGTTTTCTCGTTCCCACCCTCCCATTTTCCCGGCATTAGATCTGGGGATTGGGTGATGGAATCACGTCCAGATAATAGTGCGCGAATAAGATTGATTCTGATTGTTGAGGTGTTGCCCCCGGGATGAAATCAACATCTGCCGACTTTGCATTGGGTTGCCGTGTTCATATCATACCCCTCGGAGTCAACTCCGGGTTTGACGTTCCGACAAGTTGCATTTCACGCCGAGGCCCGCCGGGGGGATTAACGGGGTGTGGCGGACCTTCACCGGGCGTTGACCGTGCCAAGCTGGAGTCACGCAAAATGTATGTGTGCTTGACGCAGTTCAACACCATCCGGTGGCAACGGGTAGCAGTGGGTTAAATCTCACGATGAATCAAAGCCCTACCAGATTCTACAGTGAGTTGCTTTTTACATCACTTTATTCTCATTGGCCTTGGCGAGAAAAAGTGCCTGCGTCAAGAATTTCCCTTGACCCTCAAAATGACGTCGCTATCTTGTGGTCCTACACGCCCATGACGCTCTGGATGGGCACGTCCCAGTACCAGCCGGCTGCCGCCATGCCGCCAACGCTCATCACAACCGCCATGAGGAAATTGACATCATTGTTGTCCAAAAGATCCCACCCGTTCTCAATGGCCCGCGATGGTCGCTGATCACCAAAACTTGACTTGCCGTGCTTGTCCTTGGGATTATAGACACCAGCATGAGCATCGTCATCATCTGCAGTAGCGGAACCATGCAGCTTCTCTTCTGTCGTCGTGCCCTGACTCTGCGTGGCTGCTGCTTTAGCGTTTGCCTTTTTCGCATGCGCTGCAGTATCCTCAGCAGATTCGGTTACCAAGACACGGTTACCACCTTCACCTTCGACGATCTTGCCGGACCGTACGTCCGTAACTGACCGTTGAAAAAGGCCACCCAAGAAACTGTCCAAGACACTGCCAAGAGCACCCCAAAGTACCATAAAGCCCATGAACTTGCGTCGCTCCAACATTGTCCACGGCGCGCCGCCTGCGGGCGTGTGAGCTGATTCCTCATTGCATGATGGCAGAAACAGCATGGATGCAGTGACGATAATCATCGACCCTAGCAAACCTGCACCCAGACCTAGCAGCGTGACTCCGCCATTCGTTCCACGGGGGACTTTTCGTAGTGTTGGGGATGTGATCAGGCGGGGTTGGCCAGTGGACAGGATACCAAGCTCAGAGCTAAAGGTATCAGCCGCAACAGCCGCATAATTGGCAATGATTCCAACGACCAAGAGATCACCGCCCCAGGAGAAGCATAGTGATCCCGTAGGATCCGGGGTATTGGGGTCGGCAAGTGCGGTTTCTCGTTTGCGTAATTGGTTTGCGTGGAGTAGGGAAAGGACCGAGGCCATCAAGCTGTTGGCGAGAACTTGAACAAATATTAGCCAGGTGTGAACACTCGCACAGCTTCAAGTGCTTACCTACCTTGAACGTGTGTTCGAGGCCCTTCTCCTCCAGAGGTGCCTTTAGAGCGGAGGGTATAGTTGGACTTGATCCCTTCTTTGATCTGAAGCGTCGTTAGAACAAGGACCTGGGGTAGCGGGCGCAAATACTCACATGAGTCACGCGGGTTCCGGCGAGGAAGAAGATGCATAGGAGTGCAAATGGGAGATTCCATGGGTGATAGGCGTGTGCGACCGCCGTCAGAGTCGCAGCGAAGATGCCAGCGGGCGTCAACGAGTTTCTGCTCTTGGCTCGGTAGATGAGCGCGCAAGTCGCAGGGAACGCATACAGTAATCTCATGACTGGGACAGATTCGCTCAAGTGCTTAGAATATTGGGATCTCAGGGCGCAAAGAGAGTGAGCGGAGTCCCTTGTAGTTAAACAATTGCTCCTGCTTCTTCACAAGCTAGCCGATTTGACATTCCATTGACATGGAAGGTAAGAGCTCCCCCAGTCAGCTGACGTCAGCGATAGTGGCGTGGAAAGCAGCCACACAGCCACGTGGGCGTGGTTTGGGTAAGAGAACGACAAACAACAAACTCGAATTAGAACAAGGACTGAAGTTCAAATAGACTAATTGGACTTGCTCTGAATCGAGTTCAGCTCAAACCATGTGAATGTTTTTATAAACCGCAAATCCATGTAACATTCTGTGTCTTGGCTCAGTACACACCACCTCACTTTGGGTTTCGAGACGTTGATAATCGAAAGCCACCTACTCCGAACTTGAGCACGGAATCAAGATCTTTCAAGTATATGGAATGATCTCTTGATATGAGAAACCCGGCGTCAAAAGGGAGTTTGACAAGCTGATGCCAAGTGATATATATATGTGTTCAGAACTTGGGGTAAGTCATTGACGATTACCCTATAATCATCAGATGGATCAATAATGCAAATGGTGCAGCAAGAGCATGACTTTGGTCTTCATAACCATCTCATTTTGTTCGACTGTGGTCTCAATATGCGTATGCTTGTTATCTCATTTTCTTGTTATTACGTGACTCAATCTATTCCGCTTTTGCAGGCAAGAGAACACATTGATTCATGAGTCAACCGTGGAACTATGTCCAAAAATCGGAATGAAACTACAAATGCCACTGAGTTTCTACAGAAACGAGAAGGTTGAATAAAACGAGAAACAAGTTGTGGACCGTTCCAAGATGTGTAAGTTTACTGGTAACTCAATATACGGTAAAGCAAGTTAACCCCTGTCGCGACACTCTGATAGATAGTAAATTGAGTTTATGACTCTTTCCTGAAATCATCCTTAAGATGAGTCAGACAAAACTTTGATCCATCTCAACCGTTTCTGATATTTAGGTTCAAAACTTAGATAACTAAAACTGTAGATAATGTGACATATAAGCTCTCTCGGAACACCCCTATCTTGAGTGTCGAGTGTCGTCTCCAAAACGCTTGCTTGAAAAACACCATAATGCAAATGACTAGTTCGATGCACGCAATGGTCAGTATCAAACATTGATACTGCCGAAGGCTGAAATGATATGTAAACCTTTCGCTAAAACCCAGATAACACACTATGTTCTCATTCTGTTTTCCTTATGATCATCGTCCATCCTAAGCCATACACTTCCGTTGCGATCTATCGAGTTTCATCCATATCTAACGACTGGAAAGATAGATAGGTTGCAGCCTCGGCATTGGTAGTTGGCCAAACCCACTGGTCGGGCTGGATAGAGACCGGGCCTGCGGTCTCAAAGCTCATCATAGGGGGTGGTTGAGAATACCACACGTTCTGTATATGAGTTCCATTCTGAACCCCTTGATGAATTATGGGAGGAGAATGCAAATGACTGGTGCTCACCATGCCATGAGAAAAGGTCTCGGTCATTGGCCACTTGTTCATTTCCTCAAAAGGGGTGAATGAATGAGCTGAAACGCTGGTAGACGACCGTGATGAAGACGGCATCGAGGAAGATAATCTCGAATTAGTTTTGGGACACTGAAAAGGCGAGGGTATATCTGTGATGGCTTCATTTGTGACGAGACCATTTGAAGTATTGATGCTACCCTGAGGAGAATGCGACATTGATCGCATAGAATTCATCCCTGGGTCCAGTAAACCCAACGCATTTGATGTACTCTGGCTGCCAAAAGCTCGAGCACATGATTTCAGCTGTTTTCTGATGTTGCATAACGCCACGCCTTGATAGAACCGCTCGTCTTTGCTGATTGTATATAAAGAACTTGCCAAAGAACACAGTCGATTATCCCATTCTGAGCGAAAGTAGCTGTGGTCGAGACGGAGCCCTGGGTTGTCGCGGATGAGATTGAAAGCTCTTGAACAAGTCCCCAAAAGAGTGCAAAAAGCTTTGGAGGTAGGTTGTTGAAAAGGGGAAGCCGAACTCATGAGGTGATTGATATGTTCTTTTGGCAGTGAAAGGGATTGTATGATTTGTTCAACTGAAGAGGAAAACTGGTGCACAGTCTCTGCTGGAACAACCACTTTCTCATAGTACGACTCGATCTTGGGGAATAGGAATTGGACGATCATAGTCTGGTGGAAAGCGACTAGTAGTTGCCTCGAAGCATCATCTGATGCGACATGTAGATCCGAGTCTTTGGTGCTTGTACCGTTGAGCAAGCGTATGGCTTCTTTGCAGATGCCAACACCGTGTTTTGAAACAGTTCGGTCTGGTTCATACGAGACAAGGTACGCCGCCGTATTAACCACGTACGCCACTGGCCACATTTCCCGAATGTTGCTCTTTTGTTTTTGTAGAGTATTGAAGTTCTCAGAAACCAAGTCAAGCTGGATAGAAACTGAACAAGTCTCGGTGACAGGAAGGGAGTCGAAGCTGAAGGTCGATGGAGTGATATCGGACGTCGCTCCTATTTGGATGGAAGACCAGAGGTCTAGTGAAAAGGTCGTCCACCAAAGATTGGACACCAGTTCTTTCTCAATGTCGAGCACATCAACCCCGTTAATGCGACTAGAGTTTGGCGGGGAGACCTCCTTTGCCATGGCATCTTTGATTTCTGCAACTAACTTGATAGCAACTTGGATGTAGCAGACTGCTCGGCGGAACTCTTGCGAGGAGAGGGCATTCCAGGCCAGTAACACCAAAGTCTGTGCTGTAGTAACCCCTTTATAGACTCTCGTAGGCACACCGGAGTACACAGCGTCGTTATATTCCGAGGAGCGGCAATAAGGCCGCATCTGCAGTTGTGTCTTGGCCCATTGCAAAAGCTCATGTCCGCGCACAACAGCAGAGCGTTCTCCGATGACGAAGCTAGCATCAGCAAGCATAACAGCTATAAGAATCTCGTCGCAGGTATCTTCGCGTATTTCTCGAAGGAGCAAGGTCTTGGAGATGAGGAAAGTCAGGGGGTGTGCAGAAAACCACACGTCGACCAGTTGGTTCCGGTGTCGATGGCTCAGGTTGGACAGAGGGCTGCAATATGATGCTACGTTGTCGAACATGGCGGTAGTTGAGTCGTTGGATAGTCCAATAGATATCAGTTGGTTACTGGGGTCGTTGGGTTGTGAGCATCCCAAGTCGCTATATCTCTGGCCAACAGCAGTGACCAGATCGAAAGCTATCGTAGGAAGGAGATTTGCGCACAGAACTTGGCTGCTATTTAGCTGTGGTTGAGTACGACCTGATTCAGCGAATATCGATTGGGAGAACTTGTCATGAAACATCTGCTCAAGGGACGCAGCGAGACTCTCTACCCCATCCCCTAACGTCGCGGGATCCTCATGTGTCTTGCCAGGAGACATGGAAGAAGCAGAGTTGGCAGAACATGATCTCCTCCTTTTACTATCAGGCAGATCATGTTCACTCCTCACCTGAAGTAGATTGTTGGCCTTTGTGCTGTCGAAGCTTAGATTCCGCACTTTAGGTCGAGGAGGTTCGAAGTCGTAGATACAGTCTGCTCCCTGCTTCCGACAAGCCTCGCAGATTGTTTCGTTGGAGCACTTAATTTTTCTGGCTCGACAGAAAGCACACGATCGTCTCAGGGGATGTTTTGAAGACATTCTTCTCAAAGGGTTGCAGAGTAATTGTTGAGAGATGGGGTAACCATAGATCGAAGGGGTATTTGGGTGCCAAAGGAACCTGAAAGCTCTGGGATACTTGGCGGAATAAAACGAAAATGGTTTAAGTTCTCGGGGATAATGCCAAGCAGACGATCTTTGTATGAGGTCGAGATGGCGTCGGCTGCCTTGGTTAACCCTGGAAATAGAGCAGCCTCACCAGAAGCTAGACAAGCCCACACTGTAGGGCTCAGATCAAAATGCAGGGCCTCCCTACGAGATGTCCTGTTCCCATTGGCAGGTAATCTTAGACAGTACGTAGCAACGGAAAGCTTGTCAAGCCTCCTTGTCAAAGGCATGCATCATTTAGGGCTGATAGCTTGAAAAGGGTGGCAGTGTCTGGTTGAAGGCGCACCGTCCTGCTGGTAACATGGAGGGATGGAGAAAGAGAGAGACGCCTAATACGATCTCAGTAAGAGAGATGATGTATTTGGTGAATATGACACATGTCTAAGCCAGTGTAAAACAAGCGTCAGATGCTTATTCTGAGGGTATCAAAGCTAGAGCAGGTCTGACCCCGTTGCTAGGCTCACGGCAAGGCACTTCTCGGCAGGTCCGTTGTGACTATTACCGCTTACTAGGGGCCTTTATACGAATATTATCCACCTATATATGTATACGAAGCTTAGGTGTTGTTTTGCTTATATCTCGTAATTCAGTGGCCAGATCGTTGCCTTTGGCTACACGAGAACCCAAGTGAAGATTTGAAAAAACACGTCCCTAAAACATCACCATCTCAAGGAGATAACAAATTCATCGGAAGAACAGGTTCGCATTCCCTACCTAATTTGGAACGCTAGAAAATAGCTAAATGTCTCGCAGAACTACCTTAATTCAGGACTCTCCGAAGCTGTACGCACTCCAAGTACAAGCACTGTATGAAGAACTAACCCGTTCCGATATAAGCAGAAACCGATGGAGTGGTTTTGAATCTTCCGGCAGTGAATGTCTTGCCTTGCTTATCCCCTCCCTTTTCTCTTTAGTTACCCCAAAAGAAGCCACTGTTTTGACACACGGCATTTGATAAGGATGACCTCAAAGGGCGGCAACAAAAAGGGAAAAAAGGAAAGAAAAAAAGGGTCAAATAACGGTGCCGTTTTCTTAACATGGTGTGGCGCCGAGCCATTGGTTCTAACTTGTCGCATTGCTAAGTTAGTTGCGCTGGGCTGAGTCTTACATGGCTTTTCTCGTGGCTATCTCATCGTGGCCAATGACAAGTTTTGCGGCGCATTGCTCTAATGCAGCAGAGTTCTCAGCTGGGTGACATGTTCTGCTATTGTAGCGAACTGCAAATGAGGAGACGATAGTTTGAGTCAATTCCTTGGTGTTTGTATATAGCAGCGTGTCTCAGTAAAAAGAATATCTTCTTACAAAATCAATACTTATGGTATTCGATCGACACTCCAGATAGAGCTGATACCTCCAACAATTCCCCCACACGGCACGTCGTCATACCGATAGACTTGTCGTTAGATTCATTCTAACCTCAGCCGCCATAAATGTCGACGGGAAATGCCGTTGCTGTCAACGCACGCTAACAAGAGGCTTGATATTGTGGTGGTAGACTTCCTAGCTTGCCTGACCAACCACCTACGATCCAGGTTACATAGCATGTGGACGTACCGACCTACTGTACATAGAAACATGCAACTCCGTGGCTGCATTCAGATTGTGACTGTGACATGCACCATGGGAACTTCCGTCGAACCCCTACTACGTAGCATGCATCATGCACCTGCATATCCAGCCAAGGCAGAATCGTTGCGGCAGAAGCAAAATATCATGTTTGGGCAGGACAGGACAGGACCGGGTTCAACCGTCTTGGGTTGTCGCGTGAAGTGTGAAGCACAAGGTACATATGCTATTTTAATCCACGACACTCGATATTCCCTAGGCCCATCCCTTGGACAGCCAAAACATCACGAGTATCCTTCTTCAATAGTCCAAATAAAACTTGATTCTAAGTATTGCCAATATTGGCAGATAATTGATGATTTCCGCTAAATCAGTCCCGCACCATGTGTTGAAATGTCACGTCCCAATGTTTCGCCTAACCATTCGTAATTCCCACGTTGAGTTGAGGGATACAGTACCTTGTACCTCGCTTCCAGCTGATAATCCATAATACATTATTTTTTCTCACATAGTCTAGAAGAGACCTTCGATCTCACCCCTCTCGTCGACATCGACGTTGAGGTAGCCAGGCGCCGTTGGCAGACCAGGAATCGTCTGGATGTCAGCTGCGAGGGCATACCTAGAAATTTGTTAGTTACGTTGCCTTGAACAGTGGTGAGTAAGCTTACAGGTATCCTGCTCCAGCGGCCAACCTGACATCACGAATGGGGATTGTGAAGCCGGTAGGAGCACCCTTCAGATCTGGGTCGTGAGATAGAGAGTACTGTGTCTTGGCCACGCAGATAGGCAGGTTGCCAAATCCTTGACGGGTATAGGTGTCGACCTTCTTCTGAGCGACTTCGCTAAGCTCCACCTTCTCGGCACCGTACATCTTCTTGCCAATGGCCTCCAGGCGCTCGTGAATGGAACCCTCAAGCTCGTAGGTCAGCTTCAGGTCTTTGGGCTTGTCGGCAGCCGCGATGACACCGTGAGCCAGATTAACAGCTCCCTTGCCACCCTCAGCCCAGTGGTTGGACAAGATAGCGTCCTCAGCACCGGCCGAGATAGCCTCCTCGCGGAGAACAGAAATCTCGGCGTCCGTGTCAGTCGCAAACTTGTTGATAGCAACAACAACAGGAATACCGAACGACTTGGCGTTGGCGATCTGCTTCTTCAAGTTCACGCAGCCAGCGCGCAGAATGTCAACATTCTCCTCCTTGTAGACAGAGCTAAGAGCAGCGCCAGGGGCGATAGGAGGAGCGCCGCCGTGAACCTTGAGAGCTCGGACGGTAGCAACAATGACAACGACGTCAGGAGTAAGGCCAGAAGTACGGCACTTGATATTGAAGAATCGTTCACCTCCCATGGTGAAGTCGAAACCAGCCTCAGTAACAACAAATCCAGACTTCTCGCTAAAGTCCTCATCAGGCTCGGTACCGGCGAGTTTCAACGCAAGCTTATCAGCAAGGATAGAGCTCTGTCCGATGCTGATATTGGCGAAAGGACCAGCATGCACAAACACAGGAGTACCCTCGAGGGTCTGCATCAGGTTAGGCTTGATGGCATCCTTCATAAGAGCAGTGAGGGCACCGCCAGCGCCGATGTCGTCGGCTGTGACAGGGTCACCACCTCGTGATGTGGCTACAACCATTGAGCCTAGACGCTCGCGCATCTCGGCCAAACTGTTGCTAAGCGCCAGGATTGCCATACACTCACTAGCGACAGTGATGTCAAAGCCAGTCTCGCGGGTTTGGCCCTTCTCGGTAGGGGCAGTTCCAACTGTGATACCTCGGAGATGACGGTCGTTGACGTCCAGAACTCGTCTCCAGGTGATGGTATCGGGGTCGATATCCAATCGGGCGAATTTGTGAATCTCATCTTCAGTCAAATCGTCA
Source organism: Fusarium sp. PT (assembly GCA_021020635.1). Taxonomy (NCBI): domain Eukaryota; kingdom Fungi; phylum Ascomycota; class Sordariomycetes; order Hypocreales; family Nectriaceae; genus Fusarium; species Fusarium sp. PT. The sequence goes on from JAHMRZ010000001.1 coordinate 1,881,816, forward strand.
GGGTTCGTCTTGTCGATTCCAAGCTTCTTGAGTCGACGGAACATAACAGGGGCGAATTTTCTCTGGCCGTTTTTGGCGGGGACTAGACGCTTGTACAGAGGGCCGTCCTTTTGGGTGTTCTCATGGAAGATGCGAGTCTCGATAGCAGCTGCCAGCAAGTTGTTGGCGGCACCAATAGCATGAATATCACCAGTAAGGTGCATGTTGAACTCATCCATAGGGATAACCTGACTGTAACCTCCTCCAGCAGCACCTCCCTTGATGCCAAAGGTGGGACCTTGGCTAGGTTGTCGTACGTTGGCAAATGTCAATCGTCCGATATGAGCTCCCAAAGCCTGAGCCAAGCCCATGGTTGTTGTAGACTTGCCCTCTCCCAGAGGAGTAGGGGTAATACCAGTGACAACAACATAGCGGCCGTTTCTTCGATGCTCCAGTCGCTGCAGCAGGCTAAGGTCAACCTTGGCCTTGTATGCGCCATAAGGCTCAAGTTCATGAGGAGAAATGCCAATCTCGGCAGCGATGCGTGTAATCTCCTTGGGGATTTGTGCCCTTGATACAGCAATATCAGAGGGGACGGGATCCTCCAGCTTCAGAGGCAGAGGAATGGTCTTTCGAAGCCTTTGAGACTCGAAGTACCATGTTGTAGCGTCAACAACATTCTGCATCAACATAGCAACGGTCATGGGTCCAACACCGCCGGGAACAGGTGTGATAGCGGAGGCAATCTCAACTGCGGTAGCGTAGTCGACATCACCAACAAGTCGTTGGCCAGACTTCTTGGTAGCATCGGGCAGGAAGTTGGTTCCCACATCAATGACAACGGCGCCAGGCTTCAACCAGCTGCCCTGAACGAACAAAGGCTGGCCAATGGCAGCGACAACAACATCTGCGTTCTTGACATAATCCTGGATGTTTTGAGTCTTGGAGTGCACAACGGTGACTGTAGCGTCGGCGTTTCGCAAAAGGTAGCTCACAGGGCTACCGACGATGTCACTTCGTCCAAGGACAACAGCGTTCTTTCCCTTAAGGTCAATGCCCGACTCCTTGAGAAGGATCATGACACCCTTGGGTGTGCAAGGCACGAAAAGAGGCTTGCCGCCCCTCTTGGCTAGTTCTCCAATGTTCTTGGTACCAAACCCGTCAACATCCTTCTCATCCGCCACAAAAGATGTGACAGTGTACTCGGAAATGTGCTTAGGGAGAGGCAGCTGAACCAGGATGCCGTGAACAGCAGGGTCATGGTTGAATTGACGGAGATGATCAAGAAGCTCTGGTTCTGTGATAGACTCTGGGTAGTGCAGCAGTTGGCTGTCAATACCAGCCTATAGAACATGAGTCAGTAAACAATCCTGACGATGGAAGCTGCTATGACTCACCTCTGCGGCAGCCTTGAGCTTCATGCGAACATATGTAGCTACATCGCGGGGTTAGTGGTGAGATGATCTCATGATGGCGGGGCAAGATTATTACGAACAAGAGTCTGAGCGATCACCCACTGTAAGACAATTGAGTCAGCATTGAACATGTAAAGCATCACGAGTGCAAGATGGCCATACCTTGGATGATCTTGAGGCAAGGCTTGAACCTAGGATTGAGCTTCTGCTTCTCAGTGACCTCAGCGCAGAGCTTCTCCCTGATCGACTTGGCAATAGCATTGCCGTCGAGCTTTTGAGCAACCATTGTAGTCGAGGAAAAGAGTCTTTTCTGGTGGGAAGAGTGGTTCGAAAAAGACAAAGACCCGACAACAGAGGCTGAAGAAAAGATGTTGCGTCGACTATTAACTGAGAGGCAGTCGTTGTATATGAAGTGGGCTTTCGATTTGGGAGGAGGGGCAATCCGAATAGCGGCGCTCAAGAGAGGCACGGTCGACACGGCAGGAACGTCCGAACACGTGTGAATGAGCCGCTGCCTGTGCGACTTTGAGCGTGAATACGCCCGTGGGTGGGTGAGAATCTGACTTTGCTGGGACCCGCCTACTGCGAGCTCGGCTTGGGGCGTATATGATCGGCCGTTCTGCCGTTGATGCTTGAGACTTGCAGAAATTGATATCGGTATCGGTATCGATATCGATAACACTGAAGATAGAGCCCGTGGATGCCGTTGATGTCTCGGGATGCCTCGGAAGATTCTCGTCTCCGGCCAGCCGGCGCAACGGAGGAGCTGGCCGTACATATTCAGGTAGTGTTTGTAAATGTGTATAATATTAGATGCCGAACGATCTCCAGAAATCCGACGGATCAATGGCGAAAGTTTGTACAGGTAGATCAATGCAATGCAAGTGTTTCCTTGGGGAATTCCTCTAAACCAAAGTTGAGAAAAAGGTAAACGAAATAGGACCATCAACCACGGGCTGTCTGGTTGGAATTGATAATAACACAATATTGTACAATAAACAGTCAGTCATTTAATCAGAGTTCGATGGAATTATTCCTTCAAAGAATGTTTAGCCAGGTACAATTCTTTCTGCCATGCGTACATAATCCAGGTACTGAGGTCAGTCTGCTGCTTGCTTGCTCGTGTGACTGGCAATCCGTCAAGGCAGAGGGCGACACACGAAGGGCTTTTCTCAAAATTTTGGCGAGTCCAATTTATTCAATCGTTGATGGACCCAATCGTTCAAGGCTAATGCCATTAGACAAGTCGGTTGTACTGTGATGCCTTCAATCTTGGGCTTAGACTGACTGACTAGGACAATGTTCCAGAATTTTACCCGAGTTGTTGATGCCTCAGGACGAGCCGTTAAAGAGTAAGGTCAGACCAAGCAAAGATCATATTATGGATCAGCTTATGATGATTGTTCCAAGTATTGCTCACAATATGACTCTTGAATCCTTCGTGACTCTTCTTAGACTCATATTAAATCTATGATAAGTCGAAATAGCAGGCATCCAAGGGTGTCAAACGTGGCCAAGCTCAACTTTAACACCCGTTTCCCTACAAATCAGGCATCAGCCCTGTGCCCCTCCTCTGTCACAGCCACAGCTGTGAGGCGGGAGGCGGGGGATTAGATATTCTTGCCCCACCAAAACGCACAACCGCCAAAAATTCCATCGCGAAAGCCCTCGCCATATAACCAGCCGCTCCGAACCTGCCTCCGCCATCAACCCCTCCTAGTGCCCCTCAGACGACGACATCATGCGGCCCATTCTTCTATCCGGGCACGAGCGTGCGCTCACCCAAATCAAGTATGTCGAAGCCTTGTTCGTTCTATATATCCGAGTGACAGAGTCACAAAGAGGGGGATATTGGATCAGCAGTGTCCTGTTTGCTGCATAGCTTGCGGATACCTTCACCTATAGCATTTGACTAACCTCCATCTCCAGGTTCAACAAAGATGGCGATCTCATTTTCTCCGTCGCAAAGGACCAGCAGATCTGCGCCTGGTTCTCCCACAACGGCGAGCGTCTTGGAACCTACCACGGCCACGTCGGAGCCATCTGGACTGTCGACGTCAACCCCACCTCGACCATGATCGCCTCCGGTTCTGCCGACAACACCATCCGCCTCTGGGAAGTCAAGAGCGGTCGCCTTATCAAGACCTGGGAGTTCCCCACCGCCGTCAAGCGAGTCGAGTTTAACGAAGATGGCACCAAGCTGCTGGGCGTTACCGAGAAGCGAATGGGTTACCTTTCCAACATCGTTGTTATCGAGATCAACCCCGACCTGAATGCTGAGCAGACCGACGAGAAGGAGCTTACCATCGTCTGTGACGAGAGCAAGGCCACTGTTGCTGGCTGGAGCGCCCTCAGCAAGTACATCATCGCTGGCCACGAGGATGGCAGTGTGAGCCGATACGACGCCAAGACTGGTGACCTGCTCGACAACGTCCCTGTCCACGAGCTTAACCAGCCTATCGTCGACCTCCAGTGGTCTCCCGACCGTACCTACTTCATCACTGCTTGCAAGGACAAGACTTCCAAGGTATGTCTGATACCTGGCAATAACCTGTACTGAATACTGACCTCATCAAGCTCATCTCTGCCCGCGATCTCGAGGTCCTCAAGACCTACGTAGCCGACACACCTCTCAACAGCGCCACCATTACCCCCAAGAAGGACTTCGTCATCCTCGGTGGTGGTCAGGCCGCCATGGATGTCACCCGAACCTCTGCCCGCCAGGGTAAGTTCGAGGCCCGTTTCTACCACAAGGTTTTCGAGGACGAGATTGGCCGTGTGCGAGGCCATTTCGGTCCCCTCAACACCGTCGCTGCTGACCCCACAGGCAAGGGCTACGCCAGCGGCGGAGAGGACGGATACGTGCGAGTTCACCACTTCGACAAGGGCTACTTCGACTTCAACTACGAGGTCGAGAGGGAACGAATCAACCGAATGCAGTAGATGCGTTCTTTTCCTGTGTGCTTGCATAGTACGGCGTTTAGGGGACAAACAAATAAATCTTTTTTGTTCAACTGGGGCAAAAAATAAAGGGAAGCTGGAGGTGATGGAAAAGATTTGGAGTGTGTAAGGGGAGATAAAGAGGAAGACAAATGGGCTTGTAATTCTTACCATCTCTCCAGGGTTTAGGGAAAGGTCGAAAATTGCACGAATGATCACGTTTCTACGACTTTGGATTTGATACATGCCCATCATCCTTACCATCATGCAATCACGACAATCAGGATTCGCTAGCTCACGGCACGTCGAGTTGGTTATCAGGCAGTATAAGCAACTAGACACGGTTCTTCTGCTCTTAAACAACTCTTTTACATAGGTCCATCAACCATCTTCGCGCCTTTAGCCTCCCAATCGCCAAGACATCGTGTGATGCATATTCTGGCCCTCTGGTACAATTTGCCATGCCAGACTAATCAAATAGGGACACGATGACTTCTCTTAAAAGTCCTCAAAGCAACCAAACGCCAAAAAGTCTATCCCTTTGCCAAACCACCATATCAAGGGTCTTTAGTTTCCCTTACTTCTTCTTGCCCTTCTTGCCCTTGGCAGAACCTCCTGCAGATGCAGTGGATGCAACACTGGATGCTCTTGACGGAGTGGCCGAGCTGTTCTTGCTAGATTTAACAGACTTGACATTATCAAGTGCTTTGTTCTGCGGATCTTGTTAGCAACAGCCACTAGACTAGAATAATCGCTCCATGACTTACCTTTACACCGTTCTTAGCCTTCTTTTTCGCTGGTGCCATGCCAAGGATGCTATCCTCGTCGTTCTCGTCATCAGGCTCACGCTTGGATTTCCCGTTCACTCCGTTTGAGCCTCGAACAGGAACGTCTTCAAACTCCTTGACAATAGTTGTGATCAAAGTGGTGCAGCGACGAGACAACTCGATGGGGGTTCGACTAAGGAAGAACCAATCGAATCGGAATAGAGGCGACTCTCTGATGTCATCTCGCATCTTTTCGTAAAGGCCTTCCGAGTCAATGCCATATCGGTCGAGCAGAACTAGCAAGAATCGATCTTCTTCTTCGGTGTATACCTTCTTGTTGGTGGTGGAGACGGAGTAGTTGATCTTGAGTTGTTGTAGAGGAACACGGTATTGCTGCATCTTCTTTCTCAGTAGCTTTTGGTGGTGCTCAACACGTCGCGTCCGCTCCTCTCCATCTTCAATGGTCTTGATGTGTTTGGGGTAGTCTGCAATCTCCGTGTAGCGCTGCCAGAAAACCTTGGCATATGCTTTGATTTCCGGTGCTGTCTTGCTATCAATCTCATTGGAGATGCCTTCGTAGTCGTTTCGTCCATACTTGCCAGATCCGTTGACAAATTGTTGGAAGTCTCGCTTGTTCCAGTCTCCAAAACCTTGCGATGATAGCTTGTCTTTCTCCTCTCTTTCCTCTTCAGTCAGGGGTGTAGCATTGTCAATCTCCTGCTGATCAAGGGCTCTCTCGGCCTCTCGCTCTTCGAGGGTGTCCTCCTCACCATCAGGCAGAGGAACCTTATAGCCGATTTCCTTTCGGTAGTAGGCAGTCTCCCTGTCTTGAAGATCGCGCAGACGTGGAGGGTAAAACTGGTAATCGTGTACAGTAATCTGTTTGGGTGCTCGGGGTGCCTTGGGCTTGGCATCGGCTTTGGGATTGGGGTACATGGTCTGTCGAAAGTATTTATCCATTGAGTACGACTGTTCCTTTCGCTCTCGCTTGGCGGGGTTGATCCATGTCATGTTGATGTTTTTCTTTGTATTGGCAAAGTTCTCTCCATTCCATTCGTAAGCAGATTCCGATGTAAACTTTTGTAGATCGTCAATTCCCAGCTTCTCGTATTTGGCATTCAGCTGCTTAGTTCGATTTTCACCTCTGGCAAGGATCTCATCGATATCGTCATCTGCAATTTCGCCATCGCCGGAGGCCATATTGCCGGTAGGTCCCTTGGATTGGAAAACCTTCTCTGCACCATGTTGGATCATAGAGAGAAGCTCGTCCTTGTTGGCTGCAGCCTTGGCTGCTTGTTGGGCACGGCCTTGCTGAATGACAAGTTGGTCAAGGCGTAGCTTCTGAGCAGCTCGCTCCAGAACCTTTTCTTCGATAGCGTTTTCCGTCACAAATCTGTACACGACAACCTGTTTGGTTTGGCCAATACGATGGGCTCGGTCCATGGCCTGTAAATCAGCCTGAGGGTTCCAATCGCTGTCGTAAAGAACGACAATATCGGCGGTTGTAAGGTTAATGCCCAGACCACCAGCACGTGTGGTGAGAAGAAAGACGAACTTCTCCGACCCGGGTTTGTTGTACTCATCAATAGCAGCAATTCGATCCTCGTGGGCAGTTCCACCATCAATTCGACAGTACTTGTACTCTCGGAAAACACAGTAATCTTCAAGAATATCCAACAATCTACTCATCTGGGAGAAGATGAGAACGCGACTGCCCTGTTTCTGAAGCCTCTTAAGGAGTTTGTCAAGAACAGCCATCTTACCCGCGTTGTAAACAAGATGCTCGTCGGTTGTGTAAGGGGGTCCAGGTTCGGCACCTTCAAACAGGTACGGATGATTACAGCACTTTCGAAGCTGCATGACGATATTGAGTAGTCGGGTCTTGGACTCGCGCTTGCCGCCTGCACCGTTGACAGCATCGATATCCTTCTCCAAAATCTTTTGGTACCATTTGACCTGCATCTCCGACATGCCAAGGTAAACATTGACTTCCTTCTTAGGCAACAGGCTTTTCTCCACATCGCTCTTCACACGACGCAGCAAGAAAGGTCGAAGCACTCTATGCAGTTGTTGGACAACTGTATCTTGGTCCCGGTCTTGGCCAGAAAACCACTGATCAAAGGCCTCCGCGTCACCAAAAACATCAGGCAGCAAGAAGTTGAGAAGTGCCCACAGTTCGTGTAGGTTGTTCTGTAGAGGCGTACCAGTAATGAGAAGTCTATTTCGCGAAGAAAACAGGCGAATGACTTGTGACAATGATGACTCTTCGTTCTTGATACGATGTGCCTAAACGTTGGTTAGCAATTGAACACGCGATCCATTGGGGAAACATACTTCATCAATAATGATGTATTCCCAAGCAAACTTCTTCAAATGCGACTTCTCTCTTAACACCATCTCATAACTCGTGATGCAAACATCGAACTTTTCGTCAACGAGTCTCTCATTGATAAGGGTCTGTCGCTCGTCTTTGGCACCCTGAAGTACCAGAACGTCAACCTCCGGTGTCCACCTGGCAAACTCTCGCTTCCAGTTGTCGAGTGTAGATTTGGGCACGATGACCAGGTGTGGTCCGGTGATGTCAAGGATATGGCGTAGGTAACCAAGGAAGGATATTGTTTGCAAGGTCTTGCCGAGACCCATCTCATCTGCAAGAATACCAGAGATACCATTCTCGTGCAGCGAGATGAGCCAATTGAGACCAGCAACTTGGTAGTCTCGCATGGTACCATGAACGAATGCAGGTGATTCTCGGAATACTGTCTCGGCTGAACCGCCGTGCTTCTCGTCTTTGAGAAGCTCAGCGTCTTCTTCAGCCTCGGTGCGTCGACGTCGCTCGCTTGTGGCACCTCCTTGCCTTCCAGCACCCTTCTTGGCGCGCGCAGCCTCGGCATTCTGTCGATCGATCTCGGTCATGATATCCCGAATCTTGGGATCTGGGTTCGTCTCGATGAAATGGCGGAATAGATCGGTGAGGCCGAGCAAGTATCGAAACCGTCGGATCGTGTCATCTTCCTGCAGGCAAATGGTCAGAATGTTATACAGGTAGCTGGTTATAGCGTGCGACAAACCTTAGATTCGCCTAGTCGGTCGTGCTTCTTGCCAAAAATACTGCGGCGAAGTTGGTTTACTTCTGTACGGCGCCTTCGACCATCTCCAGTAGGTTCGCCCGCAACACTGCTAGCAGTTGTGCTTGGGTTTTCGGTATCGGTGTAATCGGGGGTCTCGTCGACTTCCTATGGTATTTGATTAGCTTTTGGCACTTTGGTCGCGAACAGGGACTGGATGTATCAAATGAAATAACTCACCATTTCCTCTCCCTGCCGATGCTCCTGCGCATCCGACATAGACGCGTCAGTATCGGCGGCGTTGGCTCTAGAGCGAGGCGCCATTGCGAGCCGATTATAGGATAAACCTCTTTACGCGACTGGCGTCGAGGAGACGCGTTTATAGACGTTGTATTGCGAAGCGATTGTAAACGTAAGATTGCCAAATATTATTTGTAACTCTTAGGGTGTTTTCCGAGAAGAATCTGGTGTGATATTGACAACCACGTCGCTTGAAAGCCTGAAGAATATGAAGATGCTTTGCGAAGGTGCTTGCGGATAGAATCTAAACCGTCACCTTGAAGGGGGCCAATTTGGGGCTAGCTTCGTGCATAGACCCTTGTAATGGCAGCTGGCCCCACCATGCTGCAAGGAAGAAAGGATATTCCGGTAGATACAACGACGTCACTGCATTTTACAGTCTATGGTTACTATAATTGAAAGGAATATGCAAAATAGAATAGCCTGTCTTCGCCTCAGTCCACCACATGCGACAAACAGACTCTGGCGACGTTGGGTTGCAGCAAGATTCCGTTCAACGACGACACCACACTCTTGGAAAGGTCACGTGCCTTCAATGGACCCACTCCACCCAACGTACCGACCCCTCGGTTAGTGCCGTCCGCCCATCAGGCTCTGTGCGGTTGAAGTGGATGGGTGAGCATTCCATTCGTAACCCCGACCTTTGTTCCTTGCCAACTGACCTGGGAAACATATTACCTTCTTAGCTTTTCATAAGCATCACAACACCAGTCTGACTGACGGTTATCTCACAGACTAACTAATACTCATTCTTTTCTTTGGGAGTCTCTCCCCCCAAATCTATTCCCAACTCCAAGTAGCAGGTGAGGCGAATCCCCTTGACCTTGCAAACCATCTCTGACTCTTCATTTCCAGCATCTCCGCAACCCCTTCGTCGCTTAATCAAGATGGAGCCAATGAGGGGCATCTCCGGTGCCACTGGCAAGCAACCTGCTCAACAAGAAAGCCCCGAACAGCTTCTCGATGTTTTCAAGGCAGCCGCCCTTTCCGTTACCAAGCTATACAAGATATCGGCCGCGGGACAGTCAAAGGCACGTGCCGACGGGTACCAAGATTGTCTCGACGATCTCTTACAATTCCTGGATAAGGGTGGTATGGGCCTTGGCGATGGCGAAGGATGGAAGATTCGAAAATGGGCTACGGAAAGGCTTGACGGGCGTGAGAGTAGCTCTTTGAACACCGAGAGCGAGGATGAGGTCGAAAAGGCCGAGACAGCTTCATCGCCCGAACTCACTCGAACAACCGTCCCTCCCCAGCAGACAAACCAAATGCGAACCGACTCCGCTCCACCGAGTATCCCTCCTATTGCCGAAGAGCCAACAACGATACTCGTTCCAAGCCAAGACCACTTTACCTTCCAATCATCGCACCCCTATCCGAACATTGGTACTCTTGATTTATCCGACTCGAGGCCACATGATGACACGCCCGTTCCTACACGACCATCTAAGACTAGGCTGACGGGTGGTTCGAGTCGGGCTTATCCAAGGGGTCCAGGGCATTTGGTACAAAGAGCTGGCAGTAAGCGAAAACTCAACTTTGACGAAATTTTCGATCTCGGCAGTCTTAATGGGAAGGATCCTTTCGGAAACGGTGGGAAACGTGGTCGACATGCTTGATCTCTCAGGCGGGTGGCTACGTTTTCTTTTTTGCACAACACACGATAAACTTGTCATGGAGCCTGGGTATTAGATGGATGATATGGGATGAGGCATGTTTACCGACGGACGCATTGACTAGCGAAGAGCATGGACGGCGTTTGGAAGACGTAACGAAAGCATTGGGAGGGTGTCTGGTTTGAAGGGTTTTTACACGTTTTGTGTCCTAGCGATTGCCAGGCTTTCTTTTTACAATAACACGATGAATTTGATGACAATTTTGGTGACAGGCTATGCAATCATAACCTGGTCGACACTGCGTATTATTCGTTTTAATTACTATCACATATATTCTTGTCTATCAGTGGACGTCAAGCTTCCACTGTTATTTGTTGTTAGTTTTCAATGGCATTATCTTTTCTCTCGCATTCCCCATACTATGAACACCATATTCAATCAAGATATGCATATATCCTTTGTTAATATGAACCTGGCTTGATTCAGTTCTAATACCCTCTCTTTCACTTCGTTGTCGGGCTATCTTCGGATCCATTGGTTCTCCACATGCTTCTAAAATCTGGAAGCTTTACTTGTTCATGCAGCACAAGCCACTAAAGTAAACGGACAGTAGCGGCGTAGACTACCCTGGCATTGTCTCATTGATCGTGCATTATTCCCTTGTTCGCGAACCTTGACTTTAACCTACATCGCGCTTTTGCTTTTATTTGTCCATTCATTCGTGCTGTCTTTTCTTTCTTTCCACAACACTGCGCAAAGGGTGTTTCACAAAAAGGTATGGTTTCTTTTGCTATTGCATGATATTATCTGTTCCACTCTTCCGACACATCACAGGATGATGTCAAGGGCGCGTTACACGATTTGAATCTCATCCTCCTTATCTTTTTCTCTCTCTCTTTTTCTTCTTACTCTCCCAACAATCGTCCAGTTTTCGCTGATTAAAACGCGCGCAGAACCATCACAGGCGAATACATACCACGAGCCACATCCGAACCAGCCAATATGTCAGACTCTGGTAAACAGGAAGAGAAGCCTATGGGCGAGCACGAGCAGGATCTTGACCGCGAGCATGACAACGAGCACGAACAAGAACATGAACATGAACATGAACATGAGGCTGGAACCGAGATGTCAGCGGCTGAGGAGGTGTGTTAGGCGCAAAGAGGTGGATTGAAGAAGGAAACTGACGCCGCACCCTTAGGAAGAAATCACTGCCATGAAGCGCCGCGTGGCAGAGATGGAAGAGGAGGCTAAGAAGCTTCGCGAAATGCAGGCTACTCTGGAGCAACAGTCTGCCGACCTTGCGGATGACAAGGAGTCCATCGATGCGCGCAGCATCTTTGTTGGCAACGTCGACTATTCAGCTTCGCCCGAGGACATCCAGGGCCATTTCCAGAGCTGCGGCTCCATTAACCGAGTCACCATCCTCCTTGACAAGTTTACAGGTCAACCAAAGGGGTATGATTATGATATTTATTACGTCGCATCTCGCGAACATTACTAACGGAGTATGTTTTAGCTACGCATATGTCGAGTTCATCGAGCCGAGCTTGGTCGCGCAGGCTCTTGTTCTCAACGAGAGCGTGTTCAAGGGTCGCAACATCAAAGTGACTCCCAAGCGCACCAACGTCCCTGGCATGAGCCGTGGTCGCGGTCGCGGTGGTTTCCGCGGTGGTCGAGGCTTCCAGGGTGGCGGCCGAGGCAGCTTCCCTCGAGGTGGTGGTTATCGCGGTGGCTACCGTGGTCGTGGACGAGGCTTCGCCCCCTACTAGGAGCAGGGCGGCGCAATGCCAATGGGACACGCTCGACGGTCTGAGCAGCCTCGACCTTTCGAGATCGAAGTTGATGAGTCTCACGGGCTGGACGGCAACTCGTACTATCATGGGTTTGTCGGTCTTTGAGTTTGAGAGTTCCTGCCGTCCATTTCTTTCATGTAATCTGGGGACACAGCTATAAGGAGAAGGGTGCGTTTTTAGCAGCAGAGGAACGGTGTATACTATGAATCGTATCGGAAACAGGCAAACAAGCAGCCAAGAATACCGATGTTAGGGACGGAGTTTTCGGCCATAATTATCATTCGTCTTAGCAAAATTATATTAGGGAATCTGATTGAGATATCATCTGCGCATTTGTCGCAAAACACTCACATTTCACGCATGAAACTTTAAGTATATGATGACGGCCGTCCTCAGTTTGGTCATTTGAGTTACAATTGTGGAAGGAGTTCCAGTAGGGAGGCTCATGATAACAGTATTGCCGCGCGTTCGCCTAGATTGTTCAACTCTGGTGTATCCGTGAGGCCGCCCGTTTCTTACCCCACACCAGTTCGTGCCAAGGCATGGGTAGAAGGATGCGGGTTGAATGCAGTGAGACAGATCCGGTGTCAGGGAATGAGATGGGCATGAATTGTACAGTAACTAATAAGAGAAGATCTGACATCGATAATCACCGGATACTCGGATCATACTCTGTGTGTCGGTTACCCTAGACCTTGAATACATGAGTGAAGTCTACAGTAACATTAGACATAGATACACTCAAATATTGGCTTGATAAGGTCTCATGAACAATAAGCACATACGGTTTACTATGTTGAACAATGAAATTTAGATATTGGGCATTATCCTGCCTGATCATAACCTCGTGACCTCCTACCAACCTATGAGATTATCGTGATTGAAACACTTACAAGTAATCCATCAAACAATGCTATTAACATGCAACACAAATCACCAGAATGAAAGCTACCATAATAGTCAATGCTTTACGATGTGATATTTTCATTTATAGAAAAGGATTACGAAGCATGAATCACCATTATTGGCTACCCCATTTTAATGTGACAATCATGACATGTGTCGTCAACGCAATCAACAAGGTGTTGTTGACGTTTCTCCGGTGGCTCAGCAGTTGACCATTTGCTACTTTACGATATATAGGCAATTTAAGTTCGATAGCGAGCATAAGCCATAAGGCATAATATGAAGGAAACCTACCGTAGCAAAGACGTGTATGAATCAGGTTTCATCTGGGATCCTGGTGAGAATAACTAAACGTTCAGACCAGGGAGTGATAAAAGCAACAAAAGTCTAAAACCCCAATTATCAGGCTTGACAAACCAACCACACACATCACAGGCCCTGTCTAATAAGCGCCATGTGCTGCTCTCAACTCGCCTCGGCGCCTGCTGAAAGCTGTGCCGATAAGCCGTACGCCGCATATACCTAGTCTTGAAATGGCTGTTGATACATTCATCGCCTGCTTGCTGTGACTGTTGATAATTGCGAAACGGGAATTGTGGTATAGATCCGTAGAAACGATTTCTGACATCTAGATTTTAGATGGTGTAAGCATTATTCAAAGATTCCTCATCCATTACTTATCACTCAGCTTGAAGTGGCAACCAAAGACTTGGAGTTGATATCGATAGAATGATACTGTGGCTCAGCCCCAAGCAGGTGACAAGACTGTGCGGATGCTACCTATGGATGGAATCAACAAGATACATCAGATCAATGTACTGTACCTCTGGTTGATTCTGGAACATTCATATTTGATAGCATGTTTCATCAAGAAGAACTCTTATGAGAGAGCCAAGGCAAAATGGCCTCCCAGCATTTGTTTATGTTTACCAACCACTCACTAATTGAATTCAATCTCGGGTCGTCTAGTCTCTACCGCAGGCCTCCATTGAAGCCCACTAAAAGGCCCGGATACAAGATACAGGACGTATCAAAGGTTCAGGTTGCCATGGGGTAGGTCCCCATATCCCACGTTCTCAGACTCCCCAAATGGATCCTGTTGATCTGGGCGTGCAGAGGCGTTTGTTGTTGCTTGGTAAGTTTTGGAGCGAGTCTGCGTGCAGTTGGTCAGTGAATGGAAATCCAATAGGTAGAGATACATCTGTAGAGTTACTCGCAAAGAGCCCTGGGCCAAGATGATTGGAATCAAGCAGGCAGCTGGTATCTACGCCCAGAACAGCAGGTACCCCTCTCTCGCTACCTAACAGCCATTTGCAGTCCCTGAAACCGTGAATCGTACCTGCCTGCTCAAGTTGCAGTACAAGTCCCCAAGGTTCCTCTTCCTCTTCCTCAGGCCGTCAAAGTCGGGTCGATTGATTATCCTTCCATCATCAACACCAACCACGAGGCCGATAGCATTGAGACTGGAGCCCACTAGATCTGTGGCGATCAAGTCAATCAGCTTGTTGCATCCGCTGTGGCACCTTCTGTTTCCTTCCTTTCATCTTTTGATTCACCAACTGCCCACCTGCACTTCCAACTACAATATACCTACCTAAACAAAGATACATCGTGCTTCGCTTCTCGCTGAACGTGCACCACCATCGCCATAACCTAACCCCTAAGGTACCTATTTCGAAAGATCCTCCCGTTCCGGCCGTTGTCGCTCTCGCTTTGGAAGCGGGGAGTCCGTGTCTGTTTCTGGGTCTTGGGTCTTGGGTCTTAGACTAGTCCTTGTCTTGGGTCTTTTGGGCCGCCCGTGCACAGCCTCAACCTCCCCCGTTGCCCCAACTCCAAGCGTCGTCAACTTTCTTCAGTTGAACCCTTCAACCTGATCACGTTCTCCAAGCGCCTTCCCCGACAAGGCTTCGTTGCATTTGTTGGATCCGCCTCCGACTCCGACTTTGAACTTGAACCTGATCTTCACCTTCAGGTACCTCCGTCCTCATCCTCATCAGCATCATCGTTGTCGTCGCTGTGACTTAGTCCCTCGCTGCGCAGCGCAAGAGGTGACACCATGACCAGTCGCACCGATTCCAAGTAAGTTCAGCCCCAGCCTTTCGTTCATCGCATCGCATCGCGTGCAGCTTCAGCTTCACGATATAACTTGCCATGCCATCTATTTATCACTTTAATCCATATGCTAATCCTTTCACAGCAGGCCCAACCTTCGGGTTACCAGTGAGTTACCACCGCCAATCTACCCCTCGGTCCAGAAAACCATATTGACATCATTCAAGTTATCGCAGCCGATGGCCTGTATAAGAGGGATGTTTTCCGTACGTTTGCCGCTCGTACAATACGTCTTCCTGATTGTTAATGTTTGTTAGGCTTCCCTGACCCATTCGCTGTTGCGACCATCAACGGCGAGCAAACCAAGACGACGACTGTCAGCAAAAGGACTCTAAACCCATACTGGAATGAGAGCTTTGACTTGTAATGTCCCCCGCCACCTGGTAACAAAGAATTAATCAACTCACATTCATTAGTCGCACCAACGAAGATGGCATTCTCGCAGTGCAGGTCTTTGACCAAAAGAAATTCAAGAAGAAGGACCAGGGTTTCTTGGGTGTCATCAATATCCGCGTTGGAGATGTCATTCCTGAGCTCAGTCCAGATGCTGACGGTTAGTTCACTCAAACCCCGAACAAACGACATGAAGAGCCTTCCTAACATACACATGTCTCCAGATCAGATGCTCACACGAGACCTGAAGAAATCGACCGATAACCTCGTTGTGCACGGTAAACTTATTATTAACCTCTCTACCAACCTCAGTGCACCAGCCCGCGGTGGCCAGGCATCGACTGCACGACCATCCCTCGGCACCGGCCCTTCGAACGCCTCAAACCTCTCCGCTCCTCCACCAGCAGACCGACCAGGATCATCAATGTCAGGACCAAACGGTGCCGGTGGCTCGCAGGTCAACCTATCACACCGCCCATCGAGCATCAACTCCGTTAGTGGCGCCAGTGCCTCAGGCCCAGGCGCTTCTGGACAACCTCGGCAAAGCACCCAACTTAGTCCCTTCGAAGATGCTCAAGGACGCCTGCCCGCTGGCTGGGAACGTCGTGAAGACAACCTGGGCCGTACCTACTACGTTGACCACAACACCCGCACGACAAGTTGGAACCGACCAACAGCATCCGGTGCCCAGGAACAGCGAAATGACCGAGAGGCAGCTACCCAGGTTGAGCGACAGCGACATCAGAATCGTACTCTCCCCGAAGAACGAACCGGTTCAAACTCACCTACACTGCATGCACAGCAGCCGCCACCAGCTGCATCCCCAGCTACTAATGGCGGTGCGGTGATGCATACTGGAGCGACGAGCCCCGGTACAGGAGAGCTTCCTCCCGGCTGGGAACAACGATGGACACCTGAAGGCCGACCCTACTTCGTGGACCACAATACGCGAACGACCACCTGGGTCGATCCTCGTCGCCAACAGTATATTCGCATGTATGGCGGCCAAAACAACGCCAATGGACAGATCCAGCAGCAGCCGGTATCGCAACTTGGCCCTCTGCCGAGTGGTTGGGAGATGCGCTTGACAAACACTGCCAGAGTGTACTTTGTTGACCACAATACGAAGACCACTACCTGGGACGACCCTCGTCTCCCATCATCCCTCGACCAGAATGTTCCCCAATACAAGAGAGACTTCAGACGAAAGCTTATCTACTTCCGCTCACAGCCAGCAATGCGAATCCTCAGTGGACAGTGTCATATCAAGGTTCGACGCTCTCATATCTTTGAGGATTCTTTTGCCGAGATTACACGCCAGTCGGCAACAGACCTGAAGAAGCGACTTATGATCAAGTTTGATGGTGAGGATGGTTTAGATTACGGTGGTCTTTCTCGAGAATTCTTCTTCCTTCTCTCCCACGAGATGTTCAACCCCTTTTACTGTCTATTCGAATACTCCGCCCACGATAATTACACCCTTCAGATTAACCCCCATTCCGGCATCAACCCGGAGCATCTTAATTATTTCAAGTTTATCGGCCGTGTGGTCGGCTTGGCTATCTTCCACAGACGATTCCTAGACGCCTTCTTTATTGGTGCCCTGTACAAGATGATGCTTGGCAAGGCGGTGTCTTTGGCGGACATGGAAGGTGTGGATGCTGATTTCCATCGTTCACTGCAGTGGATGCTCGATAACGATATTTCGGGCGGTATTCTGGAGCAGACTTTCTCGACCGAAGACGAGAGGTTCGGCGTCATGACAACCGAGGATCTCATTCCTGACGGCCGAAATATTGATGTCACCAACGAGAATAAGAAGGAATATGTTGATCTCATGGTCAAGTGGCGCATTGAGAAACGTATCGCCGAACAATTCCAAGCTTTCAAGGAGGGTTTCCAAGAGCTCATCCCTCAAGATCTTATCAATGTCTTTGATGAGCGTGAGCTTGAGCTCCTCATAGGAGGTATTGCCGAGATTGACGTGGACGACTGGAAAAAGCACACCGATTATCGAGGATATACCGAGTCCGACGAGGTCGTGCAAAACTTCTGGGCTACAGTACGGTCATGGGATGGGGAGCAGAAGTCCCGATTATTGCAATTCACCACAGGTACATCTCGAATTCCTGTCAACGGATTCAAGGATCTCCAGGGCAGCGATGGCCCTCGAAGATTCACCATTGAGAAAGCGGGGGAGATTCCTAATCTGCCCAAGGCACACACTTGGTAAGCTTATTCGATATATCCGATTTGTGATGTAAAACTAACCATGCAATAGTTTCAACCGACTCGACCTACCGCCTTACAAGAATCTAGAAATGCTTCAGCAAAAACTTACAATTGCTGTAGAAGAGACCATGGGTTTCGGCCAAGAGTAATCGACAACGGTATTGGTTTCAACAGGTGCTGAGCTAGAGAGATTCAAACTGCATTCAATGTATCGTCGTGTAGTTACCGGAAAACAGCAACCTCTCTTATCTGTCCAATTCCTCTCGCTCACATACACGAACTTTTGGGTATTTGTTTTGGTCCCAAGCGTGGACAGACCTGGGTAGTTTGGCGCTGGTGGGATTAATTTGCCTTCAACATGCGATGCAACACCTACTTCTCTCTGTCAGCTCAGAGTATAGATGATGGAACAGAACTCGGGCGTCGCCATCACCATAGACGCACCTTGGTGAACCTGTTTCGTGGGGGGAGCCTTGGCCAACACTGTGGAATTACCGGGCATACGCCGGGACAGACGGTCCTTGGATGGGATGCTGTTTGACAGACGAGGGAAAAAAGAAACTGTACTTAGCTATGTATTACGTGCGATGCCGACAGTGGCGACGAAGCTGGCGTGTTTGGGCTGGAAGTTAAGAAGAAGGATAGGGTTACAGCGCTTCATTTTCAACGACTTTATCACATATATAGCACTCTCACTACCTGAAGTTTGGTATTATTATTGTGTCGTAGCTGGGTTAGATGAATAGCGATTTGAGTTTAGTTCACTGGTCATCGTGCAAGAAACATAAAGATCGTCACGTAGGAAAACAGGCCAGAGTTTTGGGGCTTATTTTATTTCAGATTATTGTATAGCTTGCGCATAAAACCATCCACGTCCCAGTTTATGCCCCTTATGTTAGCCGAACCTGGCTATAACTCGATGAAGAACGCATTTGTAGGCCACCACCCATGCATGGTCAAACCAAACGAGTGAAAGCAAAAAAATACCAAAAAAATAGAACAGTATAAGCGAACCAAAAACCTTTCCGCAGTATTATACATGACCGAACGTTTCAACTTCCCATCAACTTCGCCGCAGTCTTGGCGGCGTCTTGTAGTCCTTCAACCCTTCCATTGTGAGGGCAAAATCTGTTGTGAAGTCTTTATCGTGAGTAAGGGTGAAATCCACGGCTTCCGCCTCGTCCTCCTCCACGGTAGTTTGCTCCTGGCTTACCAGCATTCTTGGGCCCAGTAGGGGCGTTGGCTGGGGGTGCGTGTTGAGGATCAGAACTCCCCGTGGCACTTCCAGCTCGGTTGAAGCCGCCAGAACCAGGGTTTGGCTGAGGGACGTCGTCATACATTCCCTCCCATGAAGTGGGAGCTCCACCGCTGCCTCCAGCTCCGGCTCCCATGCTATAACCTCCGTGTCCTCCGTGCCCTCCATGGCCACCGTAACCTCCGCGACCTCCACGACGACCTCCCTGAGGCTGGTGTTGCTGGTACTGGTTGTAGTTATTGTTGTTGTTGTTGTTGTTGTTGTTGTTGTTGTCGTATCCTCGACCACCACCGCCGCTGGCAGAGGCTGTGGGACTAGCACTGCCGGAACCAGCATCCTGGCCGCCCTGTTGGCCTTGTTGCTGCATCATCTGCTGCTGCATTTGTTGCATTTGCTGCATCATCTGAGGGTTCATGTTTTGCATCATGTTCTGGGCATTGGCACCACCGCCTCCTCGACCCATCATTTGCTGTTGCATCTGTTGCATCTGCATCATATTCTGCCACATGGCTGGGTTCATGGGCATTCCTCGGCTCATTGCCATCTGAGATTGCATCACGGCAAAGTATTGCTGCATGCGCTGGAAGTATTGGGCCATGACTTGAGGTGTCATGCCGTTGTTGCCCATCTGCTGGCCCATGGAGCCGCCCTGGCTCGACTGGTCTCCTTCCTTTCTGAACTTGCCGCGTCGTGAAGCCTCCTCTTCTTCTCGGAGGTTGCCTCGAGGTTGGGCCTTCTTGACCTCAATAGGCTTTCCGTGGATCTCTAGTGGCACGTTGATGCAGGCATCGACACCTGCCTCATTCTCAAACGTAACAAAACCAAAGCCTCGTGGCCGGCCAGTGTCTTTGTCCATCATGAGGGTCGCATCTACGACGCGACCGAACTGGGCAAAGTACTCCTTGAACTCTTGGTCGGTGGTCTCCTGGCTGACACCTCCAACAAAGATCTTGCTTGTCTTTTCTTGTTCGTCCCGGGGAATCGCACGCTTGGGATCAATCTAGAGTAGTGTTAGTCCGGCAATATGTGCGGAAGATTGGATAGGCTACGAACGATCTTGCCATCAAGGAAATGCTCCTTGACCATGACGATGTTGACTGTCTTGGCATCCTTGAAAGTGAGGAAACCAAATCCTCGGGACCGTCCGGTGCTGCTGTCCCTCATGACCGTACACTCAACTACTTCGCCAAACTGCTCGAAATAGTCTCGTAGTGATTCTACCAGTCAAAATTAGTATAGGTTTGGGAGTAGTGCATCTCTGTGTTACTCACGATCTGTAGTTTCCCAGTTGAGACCACCAATAAACATTTTACTATGCAAGCTTGTCAGTCTCAGCGCCGTTCTCAAATATTAGTGAATGCATCATGGATGTGACGGCTTTGAAGCACAAATATAGCGAGCTTGGCATAACAGTTGGATCCAGGCTGGGAACGTAGTGGCTTGGTTGGTCAAAGTCGGAATTGGGCGAATAATCCATGGCATTGCTGGGGTAGTGACTCTGAGTTCAGTAGAGCTGATAGGCGCAGCAGGGAAGCTGTGTGATTTGATCTGGTGATTGCAATGAGGCGGAATATGGCAACTTTGCAGCAAGAGACTGTGTTCAGGGCGCCTAGTATACAGTCGCTTGGTTTGGAACATGCCATATTCTTCGGTTTGTTGTATATGTTGGCGGCAAAAGTGCTGCAGGATCCCTGCCTGTGGATGCACAAGAGCCAACACAAATAAGGGCCATGGTTGACAAAGGTTGATCATAGACCGCCAAGATAGTCGAAGGAACGGCGCAGACATTGCAAAGAGAGATGCCAGATGAGCTTGGTCGAATAAACTTTCGTCTTGTGCTATCGTCTTGACTGTCCTCTCTGTCTCATGCTAGGTACTGGCCTCGAGCGCTATTCGCTGCGAATCTCGCTATAGCACCCAAGAGTGTTTACCACTCTCATCGGCTACAGGATCTCCGCGACTGAGGGCTATGGAAGACTCAAGTAGGTAGTAGGTAGTGTCTTTCGTCTTGACTAGTGCCGGAGGATTCTTTTCTTCTCGGGAGTATCCACAGGGCGAATCCCAATACTGATATCGACATCCTCCTCTTCCTCTCTGGCCCATAGACAATAGTCAAAGGATTTGTCTCAACTGGTCATATCTTTTGATCCTCTCAAGTCCTCATTGACTGGGCTGATTGCAACTCCTCCGTTCTGTATTTTTGCCGCATGATGTCTCTGATAGCAACCTTCTTTCTCTCAATTTGACCGCGACCCTTTCTTGCCAAGCCAACTTCCGAGATGCATGCAAATCTAAAGCGGGAGCCACTACTACGCGGCAAATTTGCAGTTGCCATCACGTTTCAGAGCCGTAGACACGGGGCTAGCCCGCTATACTCGATCGAGTACGAATTCAAGGGATAAAATCACGAAGTGCAGAAATAATAGACTTACCCGTCTTCTTTGGCGCTTGCCTTATGGACAGTTCCATATGGAGGCGTTTGAGCATCGTCATGCATACCACCTTGGCTTGTGTGACCAGCTCCGCCATATCCTCCTCCTCCACCAAGGTTGAAATCAACATCATCGTCATCGTCGTCCTGATCTTGAGTCATGTGTTCATCACCTGCTGTATCCTGATGTTGGTACGCTCCGTTCTGAAAGTCTTGGTCGTCGTTCTGTATATTAGTAGGAGGCTGAACCTCTGGCGCAGGGGGAGCTGGTGCCGCGGGAGCAGGCGTCGGCTTTGGACCATCGTTATCATCGTAACTATTACGTGTTAGAATTATTGCATGCTCATGTAGTGTGTCTTTGCGCGTTCTGCAGCGAAAGAACTTACAGATCGGCGAAGAGATCATCCTCGAAGTTCTCAGGCTCAGTCATGGCGACGGTTTCGGTTTGGCGCGTGGTTCTGATAAGAAGGACAAATGGCAAAGTAGCGTCGCAGATGCGCACAATGTGTGACGCGGTCTCGACAGTAAGTGCTGTGGTAAGAAAGAAAAAAGAAGGTGAAAATAGCGAAGAGATGCGCAAGATTGAACTTGAAAAAGTGGTTTGGATCAAGAGTTGAAGAGAAGGAGAGGAGGCGATTGAACTATGAAGGTAGGTCCTCAGCCTGTGGAGCCATGGAGCTAGAGCCTAACCTTCTGTAATGACTAAGCTTAGTATCAGCCAATAAAAAGGCGGCGCAATTGCAAACAACAAAGAAGCTGTTTTGTTGTTATGAACACGACACTTTGACCTTTTCAGTACAAAGAATTTAACAGTAGTTTTCGATAGTTTTCTTCATATAGTGCATGGAAGCAAGCTTTTGATGGATACCTCAAGGTTTTACTTTGACTTGGAGTATGCATACATTCTTCTTCATGGTTTGATCTCCCCTATTTTGTGCAATACGCAAGTAGGTTAATGAACGTACACTCATACTTTGGCAGTTCAATTGACGTATTGACTCTGTGCATTGCTTGTGAAACTCAAGCTCTGACACTGAAACTCTGGCAATAACTTATTCTTCGGATCCGATTAGGGAGCCGTATTCGCTAAAATGTTGAAGCTTTTTCGCAAGCTTTTTCGCAAGCTCTTAATACACCAGCATGGATTCTAGGACAACCTTCTGAGGCCACAGGGTTATGGTTCTGAATTAGTGCAAGCCCCCACCATACGCCCGCTATTTACAAGCCACGGTAGCGCTGTTT
Organism: Fusarium sp. PT; assembly: GCA_021020635.1. NCBI lineage: Eukaryota > Fungi > Ascomycota > Sordariomycetes > Hypocreales > Nectriaceae > Fusarium > Fusarium sp. PT. Next base: position 1,904,268 of record JAHMRZ010000001.1, read on the forward strand.
GCGGGGTGATCTCGTGGTCTGGTCGAGCCAGGGCCTAGTTAAGCCCGGTTCCTTATTGTTTAATCGATCCATCGATCAACCCAGCCCTGCCAACCTACTGACCTCCAATCTTCTACAACATCATAGCGTCGCGTTGCATCGCAGCATGTAAAATACGTTCCAAGGCTCTTTTAAACGGCCTTTATCCTCTTTAGCAAATCATGTGGTCGTCTTCTGGAAGTGGCAAGAAGCCCGCGCAATCTGTAAGTCCTGACTATCAACGTCGAAGCTCTCTATGCTCACGAGCTTCGACGTAATGGCTGCCCGCCTTTGCTAACAGCCCCACCGCCGCAGGAGATGGTTCAAGTCGGTATGTTCAAAGAGGAGCTTGCCAAATATCGAATTATTGCTAACATGAGCTCAATTGCTATGGTACAGACCGATCAGAGTACGTATTTGACTTGGCTTTCCACATCCTCTGAGCTCCCACGCTGAAGCTTGTCCGACTAGGTCCGCATCGCCGTTCTGGAGACCACCACCGCGAGACAGCCATAACTCTACACCAAAGAGAAATATGACGTCGCCTACAGGCCATGGCTCTGGCCTCGTTGTTGGCGCCGCATATTCTCATGCGGATATGCTCAAATTCGACTCCTTGTAAGTCATCTTGTCCTTGCTCGGCCGTGGCCTTCGTTCACTGACGTCGTTCATCCAGAAACTCTTCCAGCTCTTCTCGACCTAGAACACCTCCTTCCTCCTCCTCAGCCAAAATCCGAATCCACGAAGCTTCTCCTCCCCCGAAAACGATTCCTGGAAACAGGGGCTCACCTCCATACAAGAGTTACATCAACTTTCTATCGAATACCAATGACGACTGGAAGGCAGACGAAGACGATATGATGGGCTACGAAGACGACGACGGCGATGACTTTGGTCTGCCGAGTCTGTCGAGTATGAAGAGAAGGACAAAACGCATTGCTACACAGAACAGGGCCGAGTCGAGTACACTATCACCGTCGACAGAAGGACCGCCCAGTGGCCTCCTAACGAGACGTTATTCAAACAGCGCCGATATCGCAGTAGAGCGACCTGCACCTACATATCCCATGCCCAAGAAGAGCGAGGGCAAGATTCTGCGGCCACAGTATAAGGAAATTCTCAAAGGTACGCTGTCGCAAACAAAAGCCCTGTTCGCAAAATACTGACCATGATAATAAGACCCCGCCAACGCTCTACATCTCATCAACTACCCTACCGTCCCCGCCAACGCCTCTCCTAAAGAGGCCGATGCCATAAACTCTCGCATTACACGTATTAATAAATTCAAGAAACTCCTACAGGCTTCTACCATCTCACTCCCCGACCTGAGATCAACAGCCTGGTCTGGTGTGCCGCAGGAGGTGCGTGCCATTACTTGGCAGCTACTTCTCAGTTATCTGCCCGCGAACAGCGAGCGCCGGGTCGCTACACTAGAGAGGAAACGTAAAGAGTACCTGGACGGCGTTCGTCAAGCATTCGAGAGGGGAGGGAACGCGGCAACCACTTCAGCCAACACAGCCCCTGCCGGCCGGACACGGGGCCTAGACGAGGCCATCTGGCACCAAATCAGCATCGATGTACCCCGGACAAACCCGCATATTGAGCTTTACAGCTACGAGGCCACACAGCGATCACTCGAGCGGATTCTGTATGTGTGGGCTGTGCGACACCCAGCCAGCGGCTACGTCCAGGGCATTAATGACCTGGTAACGCCATTTTGGCAGGTGTTTTTGGGCATCTATATAGGTGATCCTGATATCGAGTCTGGGATGGACCCAGGGCAGCTCCCCAAGTCCGTGTTAGACGCCGTTGAAGCTGATTCTTTTTGGTGTCTTACAAAGCTGCTTGATGGTATCCAGGACCACTACATCGTGGCACAGCCAGGTATTCAGCGCCAGGTTGCTGCTCTGCGCGACCTGACAGCACGTATAGACGCCAACCTGTCTAAGCACTTGGAGCAAGAAGGCATCGAATTCATCCAGTTTAGTTTCCGTTGGATGAACTGTCTCTTGATGAGAGAGTTCAGTGTCAAAAATACAATACGCATGTGGGATACTTATTTGGTTTGTTAACACACCCTTCCTCACAGCTCGGAAAACTGACACTATACAGGCTGAGGAGCAAGGCTTCTCTGAGTTCCACCTCTATGTATGCGCAGCATTCCTTGTAAAGTGGTCTGATAAGCTTGTCCATATGGATTTCCAGGAGATTATGATGTTTCTCCAGAGCCTTCCTACCAAGGGCTGGACAGAGAAGGATATTGAGCTCCTCCTAAGTGAGGCTTTCATCTGGCAAAGTCTCTTCAAGGGTTCTGCTGCCCATCTCAAAGGTCAACCTACTCGCGAACCTGTCACGAATCTACAGCTGTGAGAAAACACCAGTTCTTGCCTTCGGAAGCAAGATTGAATGTTCATGTTGCAATAATTTTCGGCGTTGGTTTACCATGGATGTGCATGGCGAAGTGCTCTTGGTCGCACAATGCTGTAAAACTATATACTAGCATTATAATGAGGATGAAAATCACGATCAACTTGTGTCGTATTCGTTTGTTTGTTTAGCACATCTTGTTTGTGCATATGGCGCGTTGGTTCGGCAAAGAACACGCATCGATGACAAGTTTGGTATCATGTCTATTATTCAGGGTGGATTAGCTCAACTTTCTACAGTCGAGAATTAAGAACGAGAGGATCCCTCTATTCCATCTCTTTCTCATCTCCCAATCATCCAATACCATTGGCGGTGCAGTACGCCCAGTGACACGTTTTTGCCTCCCAAGTTATACATCTTCTCGGACGTTCAAGCCCCCAAGATGTACGCCATCCATATTGTGTCGCAAATATCCGGTCGGTATAGGTAAATAATCCAACTCCAGAACGCCAGGCCGTGGATATTAGTTATATACATGAGCACTATCAGCCTATCCAATGTGATAGAGGATTGCTCATGCCGTGCAATAAGTATGTGCTGTCGATCCCAAATCTAAAATCATCGTATGGAGTCTTTCCTTGGTTCCACCAGATCTCTTATAAATCCGAGTTTCTCGCGATCTTCATCGCAAACCCGAGCCCACTCGAGTAATAGACGCCACGTATAAAGGCGCATATCCTCGCGGCGCAGAACCTGGCTGGCCCAGTCCCTGCCCCTTTCGGCAATGAATCGAGCCGCAGTATCTCCACCAACTTCTTCGTCGGTAAAGAATTCGAGAATCGGATAAAGGTCTTGGAAAGTGTTGTCGAAGGGCACAAAGTGAACCCACGGCGTAAGGCGATCATCATGCCATTCAGCATAAATAGTGGCTTTGAGAGGCATGCTCGAGGAACGTAGGAAACCTCGGAAGCGGGCGCTGAAGGAGTTGCCGTCGGTATCGGGGAGGAATTTGAAGCGGTACTGCTCCTTCATCGTCATGTGCTTGAGTTCGCGGAAATAAGGAGTGAAATGTTCACAGCCAACCTTCTCGCATAGGAGCCGCTTGAATCCACAGTCAGAGATCTGCTGCAACCACTGACCAACGCTATTAGAAGCGCGGTGAGTACTGTTGTAGGGATCAGGGGTAGGTAATTGGAAAGTCTTGGGTTTGACGCCTTGACGCTCAACGCTGTCAACATAAGAGCCGTTAAGCATCTGCATAAGACGGTGGCGGTGAAAACGATGCCAGACATCAGCTCTCGGCTCACCACCAGATGCGTCGCCCCTCCAGACAATACCCGTTTTCTTGGCATGCCACGCAGGGCCCATCTTCTCTCCTCCAGAATAGAACTCGTCTGCAGTAAGATACATGGCACCAGGGATCAGAATCTCATTGTTCATGGGAAGTTTTGATCCGCCAAACAAAGGAATCAACTCGGTGGAGGTAGATAGACTGAGAGGTGCGACAAAGCTTCCGTGCATCTGGCGAAGATGAGGTTGTAGGCAAGGGTCCTGAGAGGCGGTCCAATTCTTGACATAACCTCTGTATGCGTACTCAGGGTTCCAATTCGAGGGATATTCGACGGGAGCCTTCAAGTCTGAGACTTGTTGGACATTGCGCGACGGAGCGTTGGGGTCACACGTCACACGCGCAAGTTCCCAATAGTTAGCTGAGCTATTGTGCCAATAAGGGTCGTAGGGCTGAGGCTTCTCATCGTCGAGCTTAGAGAGACTCTTGAACTTGGTAAAGACCTCTTTCATGGGCGCTATGCGTCGGTTGGCGCGCTCGTGGTCGACAAGCTTTGATAGATCGTCAAATGGGACGAGAAGTCGTGGCTCGTCCATATAATTAATTGGCATGTCGACATCAGGCATATCCTGGGCGAATTCCTTGACAAGGTCGGTCCATAATGTCAGCCACGGCACACGGTCCGTTGTGTCACCAACGGCAGTAGCTACGCCATTGCGAACCTTGACGACCCAGTGCCATGCGGATGCGCGCCTTGCGATTGTATGAGCATCGAGCGCCCAAAACGGAGCCAGGTCCTTGTATATGCGATCGAAGTAATCCTCCACAATGATGCTATCAGATTCAAGAGCGGCCTCCACCCATTTGTCGAAGCCTGGTGGTGGGTGACGTCCTCGGCGGGCGCGATAACGCTCGGAGGCTTCGTAAAGGTCATGACTTCGTTTTGAAAGGAGGTTCTCATGGCGGGCGCGGGCATCTGTCATAAGCTTCTTAATTGGATGCTTTGGACCTAAAGTGACAGGGCCCTTTGGTTCTGTTACATCCCATCCCTGACTGCTGGTCCATAGTATATAATTGGTAATAGCGAAGCATATGAGAAAGAGGGTGCTAAGGTAGCGGAAGACTAATCGAGACGGCCAGTTCGATAGCCATTGCTTGAATCGAGGCCACATCATGGCGACGGATATGATGTAAGATGACAGGCGGCGGAGGAGTCGAAGGATTTATGCGCGCCACGGGGGAGCGGGCAACCGAAGCATCGATGGAGGATCGCGAGCTCAGAGAGCGCAGCTCAAGGGCATTATCGAGCGGAATAGTATTTGGGTGAGGCCGGGGGAAGCGTATGCTGTAGTTCGGTTTGGTCTCGGTAGGATATCGGCGGATCGCAGTGAATGTCGTCGTAGGATCACAAAGGAGAAATCGAAGTAATTCAGACAGAAGAAAAGGAACAGAGGGAAAGAAAGGTGAAAGGTGAAAGTTGAAAAGTAAAAAGTTGTGAATTGAGGTTGTGGTATTGAGAGATGTAAGGTGGGACGTGGAAGGAGTTCAAGCAAGTACCTGCCTGCCCTGTCGGAGTGGAAACTGGAAATCGGCGGGAAGTCGCAAGTCAAAGTTCAGAAGTTGGTCCTGAGTGGAAGGTGGAGGAGGGTGGAGGAGGGTGGAGGATGTTGGAGCGTGGAGAAGGCACACTTTGAGATTTAGCGGAGCCACCTGCACATGAACTTCCATAATTTGAAGCCGTAAGCAAGGTTACAATCGGAGTAAGAGGATGATAATAATAATAATTGGGAAAGGACTAGGATCTTATTAGGAGTGGGAAAGAATTATGTATGAGCATATCTATTAGGTAGCAAGGCTCTTTTCCTTGGATAACAGCGATTTACTACGACCTACGTAGAGGCGGCCACTTAAATGGATCCAAGCAGGAAATATCCAGGTTTGCCGCGGAAGGTGAAGAAGCTAATGTTTAGTTAACGTTGGCTTATTCCTTTTTGTGATGGTTATCCCATGAGGTTCGCTTATATGGAGATGTATTACTACATGTACTGAGAACTATGATTAACCAGGTTTACGCAGTAGGTGATTCAAGATCCAATGTGAATATGGCTCCTCACTACGTAGGAAGTGGTTTCTCCCATCTACTCCGTACAGACTGTTACTTACGTAGTCCAACCATTCTTCAACGCCGCCCACTTTCCGTAGAGCATCTCTGCAGCTAGAAAGGGGGAGCCAGAGTCTCAGAACGGCCACTACAGGTCTGCCCGCATCCAACCATTAGCGGGGTGGCTTGGCATCATGGTTTGGTGACCGTAGGGCCGTAGACTGGGATCGTCCGCTGTTTTTAGATTGGAATGCTATTTATGTATTTAAGAATTGTCAATCAATCAAACTTGTCCTTCTTTCTTCCTTTATTGCGTATCAAAAACTCCAAGAATTACAATTGTATTAATCCTAACGCCCTGCCGCCATCATTAATACCCTTAAGCAAAATATTGTACGATATCCGTATTAGTGTATGCATATCCATCGATTGCTAGCTGCGTCTAGCCGAGCATTGGCGCGTTGTGGCTGTCTTGCATCCATTTGCAGACACAAAGTGACATAACAGGAACGTGCAAACGTAACCGCAAGTGTCTTTCTTTTGAATCTTCGTACGCGCGGTACCTTTACGTGTTCAGAAGCTTCAGGTTTGGCGTTGTTCATTTCTCAGTCATGAGATACACCTTGAAATGCTGCCAAATTATCCGTAGACGGCTCCAACTCAGGGGCGAACCCTCTATCAATATAATATAAACCACCGCCGGTCACTACGGTCAGTCGCGATCGGTGCGAATACACATTCATTTGGTACCTGGATCCCAGTATATAGAACCCTTGGATGACGGGTCAATGCGAACAGTAACCGAGGCCCAAGCTACTCTGTACAAGCATGGATCTTATAAGACGAAGTCTGTCGTCCAACCAAGCTTGGCAAATCCACTTGACTATCTTCAAGTCCAAGGACTCAATTGGTCCTCCTCTGTCGATATCAAAGATCTGTAATGAGGCCATTGCGATCCTGGAAAGTGTCTTGCGTATAACCGATTTTTGTGATTTAAGCTGCAGCTATCCCCGGCTCCGAATTTATTACACCCCTGTCACTAATCCAAGTCAACTCGTCCAACCACACGCTGTCATCAACGGTTTTCATTCGAGCTAGTCGCTTGACTGCCCCTTTCTCGCGTCAAGGGGAGAAAAACTCCGGGGAAGATCTACAAAGTAAACTCACTATCCGTACAAAGTCAACTGTCGAGACGAGACCTTTCTGCTTTCACCGCGTTATATGTAAAGACTGCATCACTTAACTGTGACAACATCCAGGCTTACCGAACAGTTAACTTCATTTGTTTTAGTATAATGATCATTGTATACATGTGGTTGACTGTGGTTCAATGTGCTTATCATGGCACTCTATTTTGAACATCAGCTTCTATGCCATATGGTAGATGCAGCTACGTATCACGCGAACTACTCAAGTTGAATATCCGGCCAATGGCAATACGGGGAGCAATACTACAGTATATGTACCCACGAGAACCTAATCATAGATTCTAGATCATGATCCCCTACTATTTTCCTTCTTCGAGGATACCATCAAGATCTTCTCTCGCGTTGGGCCGATTGCCCCACCCCTCGAGTGCCTGAATAAAGGCACACTGAAAGACCAGACATATAACCAACTTGTTTATGTGTTCCTGAGAGTTTTTATATGAGATTTGCTGCTGCATTCTACATGCTGGCTTACATGAAATATTTAGCACGGATGATTCTCACTGGCAACACCCATCTAATCCTCCAGCAAGTGTCTATCCTCCGAGTTTTGATATGTCTGCAAAAGACACCAGGAAAAGGAAAGATGAAAGAATTAGACGTTTGTTTGATACAAAATATTAGTATCTTAAAGAGGAGCTCAAATACCTGACATGTTTGTGCTCACAGTCGCTGCGTCCAAGTCATCAGTCCAGCATTAAAGATCATGGATAGCAACATTTCAACTCGCAAATTATCAGAGGACCCTGATTTACAGCCCCGGGACATCTTTGCCACTGAATTCAAATTGTCCTAGGCTAGGAAATTTATCCCAGCTGGAGAAGTTTATTGGCTTCTAGCCGACTCGCCTTTAGTGACAATATGAACGTCATGGATTCTAAGGAACGAAGCCGTTCAGGCCCCGTGACATTCTGAGGCGAATTGCTCCGCGTTGAAAAGGAGACATACCGATTAGTTTCAAAATTTGCCAGGCTTCTCTTTCTTCACGTTGCAGGCAACTCTGGTTCAAGTCATCATCAAACTTGTCATTTTATCTCTTTATCGAGAGACGCTGAAGTTATCGCCAAAAGACTATCCCCACCAGGCCGGCTAATTCACGGCATCTGGTGTTCTCGTCAAAGCGCCTCCAGCCAATCACAGGCGCCTTATTCCACGTCGGCAAGCAAAGAGGCGAATCATCCAAAACGTCAACCAAGAAAGCCTCGCTCCGCCAACGCCGTCAACCACGTCCGCGCCAATCTCCCCTCCATACCTCCTCTGATATCGTGCGATCGAGGTGACCTCGTCTGCCGAATCATTCTCTCACACAAGATGCTTTCCTCCACGCGATTTACGGCTTCAATGGCCCTCCGAGGTGTGTGATTTTGGCCCTGCCAACCAGGCGGGCTATATGGCTCGGATATCGAACCCGGCCATCGCGACACTTTTATACCTTGCTAACGGTCCTTCTTGCTGTAGCCAAGCCTACGACTGCTCTCGTTCCATTCCGAACCGCTTCCGCTGCCGCTTTCACCACCAACTCTCGCCGCGATGCGAGCGCCGTCCAGACTCACTCGGCCACCACAGGTCTAGGAAAGGTCCGCAGAGAGGTTCCGCTTCCCAGCGAGGCACCTGGAAAGGGTGCTCTGCAATATGCGCTGTATGTTTCGAACTCCACGCCTCCCGGGGATACAGGCGACCTCATATATATAGTACCTCCATACTAACTTGTGTGTACCAGTACCACACTTGATGCCGTCACCAACTGGGCTCGTCAGTCTTCCCTCTGGCCCATGACCTTCGGTCTGGCCTGCTGTGCCGTCGAGATGATGCATCTTTCCACCCCACGATACGATCAGGATCGCCTCGGAATCATTTTCCGTGCTTCGCCCCGACAGTCCGATGTCATGATTGTCGCCGGTACTCTTACCAACAAGATGGCTCCTGCTCTCCGACAGGTCTACGATCAGATGCCTGAGCCCCGCTGGGTTATTTCCATGGGATCTTGCGCCAACGGTGGTGGATACTACCATTACAGCTACGCTGTCGTCCGAGGTATGTTTCTGGACTCACTGGCTTCAATATAACGCTTCTAACGCAAAGTAGGATGTGACCGCGTAGTCCCCTGTGATGTGTACGTGCCCGGATGCCCTCCAACAAGTGAGGCATTGATGTACGGCATTTTCCAGTTGCAAAGGAAGATGAGGAACACTCGTATCACCAGAGCCTGGCACCGAAAGTAAAGGATTTGGCACGGGAAGGTAAAAGTGGGATGGTTTAAGTACGCGGCAACCTTTTCAAGGTTCTGGAGACACTCCTCAACAATGGAGGATACAGTCCGTTCATCTGCAGAGGTGTAGGTTGAGATGGTGCTAGTCGAGAAGGGTTGCTCTCATGCATGGGGTGGAGGAGTTAAAGCCGCCTCGTTTCCTTTTGTTACGCTTTGTAGAATTAGTCCATTTTCAAGAACAATGAAGGACAACACACATATTAATGTCAGAATACGAATGTGAAACTGAAAAGTTGGGCAGGACTGCCGACAAGTTAATTCTGCTGGGTACCATATTGCATGCATTCAGGGGTTGCACCAGTGTATCACGAAGTTGCCGGAACGAGGGTCAAATGTCAACCAAAGAGGTTTAGGCATATATTCAGTCTCTCAACCAATATTCGTATTATGGTCGTCGTTCCATGATGAAAATGTGTAAGCGCAAGGGGCTCAGGGGCAACCTGTCGACTTGACTGTGAAGCCAAGGCACTACAGCGAGTATTAGGTGGTTATACATCAAGATCCAAGCTAAGCAGATATCTGCGAGTATCGTCTTTGCAATATGAGACCCTTGGTATTTTAATAAATTATTCTAAATTATTATCGTTCACTCTAAGCTATCATGAGTTATTTTAAATCATTCTGAATTATCCTAAAGTGCCCAAGCATTAAGTAGATATTTTCCCCAATATGATCCTAAACCCACTCCAGCGCTTACACAGACAGGGTTGTACAAGCAGCAGAGCCTCAATTTTGTCCCCGACAGTAAAATCTTGGAAAACGTCAATCATTGACAGCATGGATGTCTGTGGTTAGTAGGACGAATTGGTGCAGCTGCGCCGCCTCTACAAGCTGATTAGTGTGACCACATTATTAAACACTGCAGAGCCTTGTCTTGCTCTACACGCAGCCCAAAACAAGACTCGACACCATCTCATCAATTGCTCTCGTGATCTCAAGATCCTGCGCAACGTCGAAAAGCTCTGGAAAATACCAAGACAGTTAGATAATTGTCAGCCCCGGCTTTGACCATCCGGGTCATCCTTCCTGCCTTCTCTCAGCCAAGTCATCTCTCACCTGCTGCTACGTTTTGAGGCTCAACAACTCACCATTCGCACAATACATCGGCCAACCAACACCAAGCTCTTAACTCAATACGATTGCTATCTTTTCGACTAGTCGAGTCTAAGCAAAACAGAGAAACATGGGGCTCTCACAAAAAATAACTCGGGAGCGGGGGCCCGTCTGCAACCGGACCAGGCTCTGATGAGGCTCTGCTCCTTGAATGGCCTTAAGAGTGCCCTCGACCTTGTCCGAATAGCGTCGTACCTGTGCAAAAGAGACCAGCATCGATTGTTTTGGTGAACATGACCTCACGCCGCTCTACAAGACCCCATATTCTCTTCGTCCCTGCAGCTTCGCCATGAGCATTCTCAAACTACCTGTCGAGATTGTTTCTCTCCTCGTTGAGCTACTCGACCTGGACGATATCTTCAACATGGCATTGAGCTGTCGGTCTCTGAGCTACATCATCCACGATAGAAGAATGTGTCGGCTTGCGCTCATGGTTCGTCTCCAGTCTATTGTCTAAGTGAGACGGTCCCCGCTGACGGCAGCTTAGAAAGCACCATACTCTGCAGAAGCTCAGGAGGCGCAGGTGACCAAGGATTTCCCCAGGGCGTTCCGTAAGCTGGCCAAGAGGCGAATGGCTGTTCGGGCTGCTGAGCCGTGGACAGTTGCTATAGTGGCCATGGCAGATCGTTTCATCTATACCAATGGCCACTTGTGCTACACTGTTGATAATAAGCATCTACGTGTCCTCAACACACTCCAAAGGGCGCCCACGGCTGAGTTAACAATCGATGTGCCGTTACTCCTAAGGCTTGCGGTGCGTGACTACAACCCTTTAAAACAACATACTTTTGAACCGCTTCACTACGCGGAGGGCATACTGTCATGTCTCGCTACACAAGTCCTCGGAGATTCCACAACATGCAGCTGGCTCGTCATCTTCGAGCTAGCAGAAACCCCCAGATGGGTCGTCGTACAAAGACCAGGCTCAAGACACCCTCTCTTTGTCCGCAACGACAAGAATTATCTCTTCTGGGGCTCTAAGTCCCACACCAGGCTCGACGGTTCCTACAGATGGGGTCTTCACTGTCTGAATCTCCAGACTCGCAAATGGACAGACTCACGGTTGATTCTATGGGACTTTGACGAAGCAAACATAGGGTTAGACATCTGCTTTGAAATCATCGATGGCCAGTTTTACTGCGTCTCCAACACCTCAAAAACACAGACAGATCACGGCGCACGTAACAATTTCTATAAAGTTGTGCGGTTTCCCGTAGATAACGTAACTCATGATACGTGCGAGAAGCCTCCAAAGCGGAATCTCTGGCGCCGGCATGATTCGGAGGGTGCAGTAGACGAACGCTGGACCTCACTACAGCTCACGCAAGATGAGGTTACGGGAAAACTCCTTATCGTGGAAACTCGAAAGGAGTGGTTCCCTGGAAACGCAGGCAGTCAGAGGACTTGCTACAAAAAGGAGCTTCAGTTTGGCCAAGACGATGAACAGCCTGAGCCTCTTCTTCCAACACCACCTGATTCTACGGTGGACAGCCCGGTCCAAGAATGGAACAGCGAGGACCACATCGAGGAACGGCCGGGCGAGAGTGTTCACATTGGAGATGGCCCTACAGACCCAACAACCTACACCCTCCAAGAGTGTTTCGTCCGTTCATACAATCCATCCTGCAACACATTCATCGATCTCGTTTCTGAGGCCTACAACCCACTTTCAGCACTACAACTCAGAGTACAGCCCAAAGAACCACTGCCGGCAGTTAACATCTGGCCACGCGACCAGGATTCATGCTGCCCCGACGCTGTCTTAGATCAGCTTCACGGTATTGTTAACCCTATACAGCCGATCAAGGGAGTTGACTGGTGTATGGATGAACGGGTTCTTGTGTATTCTCCAACTCATGAGGCACCTGGGCAATTGAGGCCCGTCATATTCATATCGTTTGACCCAGGACTTGCACTGCCTGGCTTCCCGAATTACCAGTTACATAAAGCGGGTGCAAGAGAGGAGCCCAGCACACCTTCACACGAGCTGGATAGTGGTGCACCAAAAGAAATACTATGGGCATCAAACCAGGACATCGATGCCCAGGCACCCAAGGAAGAAGACTCAACGACATCTCACAAGTTTATCAAACTGCGTCCATCGCTTTACCAGACAATGAACATGGGTAATGGGGATGCACATGGCTTCGATCTGTCATACTCTATTGCTTGATAGTAAGAGCTTTAGTGTAACTGTGGCCTCGATGCTTGTATGACATGAGGCCTTCCATGTCCCTCACAGCCTCAATAGAAATGATCCATGGAGTATTGATTTACTCCTTAAGAATGCACATGATAGAAAAGATAAAAAAATGAAAATATATTTGACGTCACTCTAAGCTCTGCAAATCTAACATGAGGATCACCGACGATGGTACTAAACATGTCTGTTATACGGCACATTTCCTGTATTACGTGGACGTTCTATACTTGCAACCTCGATCAATAGTGTAAACAACCCTCACAAGACATGAACAAGTGAAATGACAAGCTTTAATACGCGACCTCCTTGAAACTACGGGTTAAACAAGTGGCAGCTGTCCTGTCGTCGCAAATATTGGTAAATAAGAGCCTCATTAGTACAGGCCTTTGGTTCGCCCAGCTACCCCAGTTTCGACAAGGCGACTGCATTTCCAATTTATCCCGGAATAAGGTTCTGATCACATCACTCGGCATGGTATTGTAATTTCCAATGTGACAGTTCATTAGCGGATAATATCATCGTATTATTCGCCATCTTGGGATGGGAAGCACATGTTACGCCCGCTCAAGCTCACAGCACATCGTACATATTAGATGCACATCTGGAATAAGTGATGGAAAAGCAAGGGCAGCATTATTAAATATGAGGCAGTGGGGTGTTCGCAGTGTATTCCCGATTCGGCCTTGACATGGATATATCAGTCAAGCGGCTAGGTTGGTCAGTAACAGCATGTTAACAGACAGGATTCTCAAGATTGACATTGGATAGGTCTACATGATACTATACATCGCCTGTACATACTTTTAGTTGCAAGAGTAAACAGTAAACCATAGATTCATGAGTGTAAGATTTTGAACACACCCACCCAAACATATTCTTTGTACATATGCACCATCTCCTACTCTTCGCGAACACGCTATGTAGCCTCTTTGCAGCAAACAAAATAGACACCCGCCTCCCAACGACATCCAAGCCCATGAGATGGATATCAGCATCCGTAAGACAAAAGTTCAAAAGCGAGGCAAGAAAATCCGCTCAGTGACGGCATCAACAGTTTTGGATCCAGGTCCTGAGACTCCAGATCGCGATTGGACATCCAATAATAGAAATTAAAAAGTACATGAGCTCGTGGGCGTATGGGTCCTCGTCTAGAACGTATTTTCTCGAGAAAACTGCACAAATAAATCACTCGCGGGTATCGAAACGTTCCGATTACTTCTTTCGACGGCTAAACATCTTCGACAGGCTACTGCTGCTGCTCTCTTCCTTGGCGGGAGGAGTCATTACGGGCTCAGGTGGCGGTTCAGAAGTGCGCAAGAACGCTGCCAGATCCGAGGTCCGAGAGACGTTAGATACTGCCTCTCGGGGCTCGAACTTCTTCATGGGCACACGACGTCCAGAAGGGGCTGCAGAGGCAGGCTGTGAGGGGCGCGATGAGTTCTCGCCTGTAGGCTGGCCATACTTGTCATAGCCGGATGGGACATTGACTTGAATAGGAATGTAGTTCCTGAAACCAGCGCGGCTGCTGAGAGATCGAGTGTCGCTGCTTTGGGGTGATGCAGGAGTGTTGCTTGAGTGACTACTCTCCTTACGAGTGAATCTCCCGATAAGACTTGGTGCACTTGCTTTCTTCTTCGGCATCTTCTGTGAGATAGGGACTGAGACAGGCTCCGGGGGCGGCTCATAGTTCATGAGAAACTCTGCCAAACTCTCCTCCTTCTTAACAGGAGGCTTGGGTGTTGCAAGCGGAATATCGTCATCATCATCCTCGTCGCTGAAGTCAATGGCGTAAGGGTCCTTGACACGTCGAGTCTTACGCTTGGGCATCATCTCATCATCGTCAAACATATTGCTAGTAGGCGCGGGCTGTCCCTTGTTCTTCAGAAGAGCCGTGTTAGAGTTGATGGAGGAGTGAATCGAAGGCATAGATGACTCGGTGTTGTGGGTCGAAGCCTGGCTGTACCGGATGTCGGGAATATTGGCGTCAACGGCCTTACCAGCTGAGGAGCCTTCGGTGCCTGTTGTGTCCCAAGGTGCAATGTTATGGGGGATACGGTTGCTGTTCGCGCCTGGTGGTCCCTGTCGGATAAAGTCGATTAGATCCGAGTTGCCATTACTAGACTCCATCACAGCGTCACGGGGCATATAGCGGTTCCGACTGCTTGCCGATGAAACACGACGGCCATCAAGACTGGCTTTGCTGGGGATATTTGGGCTGCTCACATTTCGAAATTGCGTGGGACGGGTATCTCCCGCAGGACCAGTAGATTTGATAAAGTCTGCAAAATCTGCGGTAGATTCGCTGGGTACCCTAGCTTCTCTAGGAGCAGCGGACATGCGCGGTCTGCCTGGGCTAGAGGACGACATAGACTTCAACCTCTCGTCACCAATGCGGTGGTGGGTATGTGTCTTCTTGGCGTCGGCTGTGGCCGAGGAAGACCTTGATCGATTGTGGGCACGAATGTCCTCGCTCTTTCTTGACCCCTTAAAGGTTGTGTTGTCAGGGGACTGTTTGTGCTGCACTGATTAGACCAATTCTTCTTGAAGCATGTTACTTTACTCACGTCCATGTTGCGCATATTTTCGGGTGTTAAGGTGTATGTAATGGTTTGGTTGCTCTGAATCAGTTCTTCAAAGTTACGGGCCACATTCGAGCGGTTACTGTTGTCCTCAGAGGTTCGGACTGCCTTCAGGCGACTTGTGGCAGAAGAGGCAGATGAACCAGATGTGTGAGTTGGTCGAGGGGTCTGTGCGCTTCCATCTTCATCCGAATCTCTTGTTTTCGACCGCTCAATTGAGACCATGCCGATGCTGTGAGTAGGAGACGTAGGAACCTTTTCATTCCGTGAAGCGTGTCGATTTGAGTATCCCGAGGTCTTTCGAGAAACATCTGCCGGTCTTTCTGGTATAGATTCAGAAGTGTTGGAGCGCGTAGACGCCAGTCTAGTGCCAGAAGATGACTGCTGGAGCTCAGGCGACTGATGCGGCGATACAACAATATTTTGAGGTCGATGAGCTTCTGTTGGTGAGGCGGCCTCGGGAACAGTTGGGGTGGAAGGCTGATAAGCAAGATACTTGTGAGGCCTTTGTTCCCGAGTTCTGTTTCTATCAACCTCCTCGTCTGACTCGGAGATTGGCGCCGCGCTGGGCATTGAGCCTCGCAAAGCATCGACTGGAGAACGACTCTTAGGAGCAGTGACCACCGGGACACTCTGAGCCTGCGGATCAACCGCATTGACGCCGTTTGAGAGACCACTACTTGAAGGTATGGTAAGGCTTGCACGGCGGATTCGATCTGCTGCTTCAGCTGAAGGGGAACGAGACCCGCTAGGGCTCTTGGGGCCAGCCACATCAATAATGCGAGCTGAGTGCACACTTGAGGATCTCTTGAGCGGGAATGGGCCACCAGTGTCGGACAGTGCTGGCGAAGCGCTTCCAGCTACCGACACTCGAGCAGAAGTCAAGATTTCTGCCCTCTCGTATGTAGGATCCCCCTCTACAATTTCTTGTCTTGACTGAATACGGCTTGTGATGATCTTTGACAACCGCTTGCTCTTTGGTACCGTAGGCTCGGCGAGTAATCCATCCTTGGATTTGCCCTCTTCGTCCTCTTTAGGCTCATTGCTGCTGATCTGCTCGGTGCTGGCTTTTTTATGCAGGTCTTGTTTGTCTCCTACAGCACTCGTTTCAGTTAAAGCAGCTTCCTTTGAGCGTTTCGCAGCACCACGATATGGTGAAGCACCTGGCGTCGGCAGGGAGTTTGAGCGTTTGCGACTGGCCAAAGTTGGGGTATTAGGTTGCGATAGAGTCGGCGTGGGAAGGCCTTGGATAATTCCTAGAGGCAGAATTAACAAGCTCTTAGGTCGGCGTCCGCTAACCTCTTCGCCTTCCGCTTCCTCATCATCCTCATCACTATTGTAGGCCAGACCAGGAACCTCGATTTCGTCCACGTCGTTCTCTTTCATGGGAAGCGCAATCTCAGAGGGCTCGACAGTTTCATTCTGAGTCTCAGTCTCTGCCTCTATCTCTGCTTCTGCCTCACGTGTGGCAACCCGACTGAGGGCAGGCGAATCTGAAAACACACTGTCTTGTCTCAGATGCCCGTTGGACGCCCTTGAGAAGGGACGACCGTTTAGGTCGATGACAGGGGATCGTATCCGCTTCTTCCAGCCCCTCCACAGTCGCCCCAATGTTCGGTCGAGTGCCACTCTCTCCATGTCTTGCTCTTCGACGACAATGCGGTCGGCGACTTCGGTGGGGTTCCGGGTCCCTTCATTGACCTCCTTTTGGAATTTCGCCCGCAATCTGTGGTATGCGGCCTGTCCCGCAACAGTAAGGGTGAGCTCACCCATGTACTCCAAAACTGAAGTAAGGAAGATTGCGACGGCGGGAGAGATAACTTCACTGGCTGGCTCGTTGGCACCAATTTCGAGATTCTCCTGCTCCATGTGAAGATCCTCGTCCTCTTCTTCCATGTCGCCCAACGAAGAGTAGACCATGCAACGAAGGCGAGTGCGCTTCCAAACAAGTTCCAGATCCCAGTCGCGCGCCTTGTCGCCCTGGTCTGGCACAAAACCCCCCTCATCGCCTTCACCAAGGTATTCACGTAGCTCTTCGTCGGCATTGTTGACGGCGTCTTTTGCGAGCTTGGGCTTCAATACTTCGGAAACGGCGGGTCGCAAATTCGCGAGGGTGGTGGCGTGCGATCTGGAGAGGAAGTTGAAAAGTAGCTGATCAAGGAAGCTGTTGACGAGCTGTAGCGCCTCTGCTGAGACGAGCGCTGGGTCGCTGGCCGGTTCGATACCGTGCTGATCATACCAGGTATCGGCGTGACTATCGTGGTCATTTGTAACAATCTGTGAAGCGGCCGAGGCGGCAATGAAGGCCGCCGAGGGTGATACAGAGAGCGGCGGCGACATGAGACTGTGGGCAATGGTTGAAGGTCGGTCGCTGGAGATACTTTGCGTCCTAGATCTCACGTCGCGGGGAGATATGATGCCGGAGGTAGGCCGCGACACGGCCGAGTCGCCATTTGAGGTCGCCATGGCTGCGATCTATATCTGCCGGTGGGTAGACCTGCAAGGCCTCCCAAAACAAAAAACGTCGGGGACAGGGAGTGGTCGCTGACCGTAGGCTCTCGGTTTGCCTTGTGCGAGGCGAATCACAATAGACTCGGGCAGGTACAGAACTAGGATTCGGGCCCCAGCTTCTGTTATGCCGGGTTGCGAAATGTTGGGGGATCGCGATCTCGGCAAATGATTAACAACGAATTAAGACGGCCAGATCAATGCTGATTTCTGTTAGTTGCAGGTCGAAATAGAAGTGAAAGCTGAGAAACGGGAGCAAAGCAAAAAGTAGGCACGGAGAGTTGCTTCTTGCGTAACCACAAGTCGCAGATTGCACAACCAGTCAAGCATTGGTGAGACAATGGCTAGCGGGCACAGGAGGCCAAACGTCGCAAGCCGATGCGGTCCAATTTTGAATGCAAGTCAATAGCAGAGGCGGTTTGACTACCTACTTTGGCATTGCCTGTAGGAAAGCGAAATGAGGAAGATAGGGATAAACCATAAGTAATATTAGACGAGCGTACCTTGTAGCAATAAGATCAGCAGCAATACAAATACCAGATGGATGATTGCAGTGTCGCAAAGCGATTCAAAAACAAGAACAAGAAGAAGGAGTCAACAAGTGACAAGACAAACCTCGAAAAAGAATGGAAGACAGAGGTTGAGAAAGTAGTAGTAGTTTGAGATGAGAAACGGAAACAAGAGGCTTGAGCGTGTGTCGTCGATCAATTCTCCTGTTTATTCGTGCAGACCAGGTAAGGTCGCGGATTCGGCTGCTGCTAAGGGTCTCGCTCAGCCGGCGGATCATATGCAGCCCCTGGACCCAGACCGGACAAGATGAACTGGAAACTGGAAGGCTTCTGTCTTCTCTCTGTGGCGTAAGAAAGTTCGGTAGACCTTGTCAGTGACCCAGCGCCAGGGACCCTGAGGCAAGCTAGCAAGCTAATATGGAACTGTCTGCACAGATTAGAGTACAGTATCGACACGAGGCCCGGGGGGGTTGACTAGTGCTATATTCCAGGGACTGTTTCGCTTGTTGCAGCACACAGCACACCGCACCAGCTGCCTACTGGAGCAAAGGAGTAATAGGATTTGCGATGAGGTCTTGAAGTGGTATAGTCCCGGACAGGGATGATGGCGATGGGATGTTTCCACGGACGCGGCTGGGGTGGGCTAGGATGGGCTGGGATGGCAGGTCTCGTTGTCACTGGAGAGAGGGTCTACAGGCGACTCCACAGCGCCCACCGTTCCTGGACAAGGGCCCAAGAGCACTGGGCAGGGTTCGAGTCAGGGACTCTTTTTGGTCAATGAAGCGGAGTTGATATTTTAATGGGTGATGGGGGACAGGATAGGGGGGGATTGGAGCAGAATTTAGTCAGGAGTTTGATGGTGTCACTATGTTGTGCATCATGTTAATTAACCGTCGCGTAGAAGGATGAAAGTGGCCTGGGAGATAGTGGGTTAGAGCACTGTGTTAGGTATGCATTCATGGAGTGCTCTGCCTAATAGAGCCCCTACCGTCTACTCCGTAACTCCCTCTCAACCCAAAAAGGTCAGCAACTACAACCTCAGTTCTGCAACGTCAAAGCAAATTCAATTAGGTGGCTTCTGTCCGTCGCTGCATCTGCATCTGCAACTGCATCGCCCATCTAACCTAGTCAGATAGCTTCTCCGCGATGTCCATCACTAGTCTCTTGGCCTTGTAGCCTCCTCGTGGTTTCGGCAAGGCCATGATCCATCTCTGTGCGGCTCCTCTTATCATGACTAGTATAGACCATCTTGTTAAGGTCCAATCTGGCATGGTCGAAGCTCTTTGAGGTAGGTTACCGGTTGCCAACGTGGTGAATTGGTTCAAATACGGGCCTGTACAAGATCTAATGCGTTGCAGTGGTTGGCCAAAATCCACGGCATCTAATGTCCCGTTACTCTAGACTCTTGGTAAGAAAACTGAGAGCGAACCGTGCGAGTAGATGGTTGCGAACTTGCGAACTTGCGCTCATCATATGAGCGAGCTTTGACGCCTTTCGTCTTCGTCTTATCGGAATCAACAAGCATCTGTTATACGGCAACACGACACGGTACATCAAGAAACGTGGCTACTTAGTTTCAGATGACGGTTTCTTTCATCGTTGAAACACATCGACGTCTTTATCGTCCCAGATTCCTTCCACACTCCATATTCGCTGAGACGTGGATACATGTTCGTTTCACAACCAACTATGCGATGCAACTCTGTCATGGATAATCGTTCTCTCTCTCGCTTTCTGTCGAATTACCACAGAATTTCGTTCTTCAACCCAATACATATCCCAGCACGGACAGGCCGGGCTCAGTTTTGGTGTTGGTCTTGTTCTAGCCTGGCAAATATGAGCTGTACCCAGTAATTGTCACTATTGCCAAACAGACGATCCAGGACATGGCGTGGCAGCCACCGCAAAAGCGCAGCTGGTCTATGCTCACGCTAGCCCTTAGTTCGTGATGAACATCAACTGTTCCGCAAGCCACGCGGGTCAATGGAATGCTGGCTGTTCAGTCCTAGTGAATAAGTGAACAAGTATCGTTCACGATGGAGCATGGAACAAGAAAAGTCTGAGGTCCAAAGACTAAGGAGCACGAGCAAAAGCGCTACGCGTTTAGTTTACCGATACAGGGATCGATAGTCTGGGATTTCCACGTGTCTTGTTGCAGATCAAACACTATCATCATGACTCTTCACCTCCACTACAATATCAACTTTGTTCAGTTATATCGAGCACCCATAGCCTTTTGACACATCGAACCAACACCTGAACAAACGTCAGAATCAGGGGCCAGCTTCACACGCTTCGGTACAATGACTCTTCTGGCCCGACCGAGCAATTATATCTCAGACGTGCCAGTATTACGGACATAGCATTCGGTACTAGTGGCAATACCATATCTCCAGCAGATCGTATCGACTCAATTCTCAGTTTATGTTTCTAATTAACCACCACCCACTCAGCTCAGCTCGGTTCAATCAGAGTAAGACCGTGCGGGAGAGCGGACGGTTAAGGAGATTATCCAAAGGTCGCTACCCGTCACTATCGTTACACCCGATACCACGCACGCACGCTCGACCGGCAACCTGCAGCTTCTCATCGCATCGACTCCAGCTCACAATACCGAGTATCGAGTATCGACAAGAGAACAAGTGAATGATGGTAAGCTTCCTCTGCCAACAGGGTCATTGACACCTCACATAAGACATGGCGCCATCGGAAAGTAAAAAACAGGACCCGACCTTACGGGGCTCTCGTCACGACCCCAGATGCTGAATGTTGGCTGCATAAAATTCGCCCCTCTCAGTGGAAGAAGGTTGCTCAATCTGCGATCCTGCAGGACAGACAGAGGCGACACTAGGCGACATCTGCGCGACGACAGTCGGGCATTTATTTCACCTCAGATACTGGGCGGAGAGGAGGCCCGGACGAGGCCCTGACCTGACCTGTCCCTTTGACGACTCCCGGCTCCACGGATCGGGGGTTCAAGGTGCGACAAAAGGATCGACACAAAGAAAGAAAAAAAAACCTAGTGCTTGCAATGTCTTAGACATGATCCTGTCTCAGTCTCACTATCCCGTATCTCCCCCTCTGACATGGCTCAGATCCCACCGCGCCGGAACTCGTTTACAGCACTCATTCGCGACTGGCTTCGCGGGTGCATCAACCCCATCGTGTCGTCACTTTCCGATCGACCTCTAGCCTTCGCCCCCTGCATGTTTATCAGCTCAATTCATCCAGCCATGCCAGCCCGTTTCTGGCAACAGGTGGCTGCGCTATATTGGGCTGGCTGTAGGGCAGCTCGCATGTCATTTGTTATTGCGTGCATCATTAGTGCGGCAGACAAAGTGCCAGCTGTGACGAATTGTCGATAGAATCAGAATCTCTCAACCGGATGTTGTCACAGACAGCAAACCAGTTGACAGGGAACTCCTTGCAACTGTGATACTGATCCATTGTTCCCGAGTTGCAAAGCCTACACCTGAACTTTTGACCATCAGTCTGCCTGGCTGCCACACTCGGCTTTGATCGGTTACTCGGTGTTCAAGACACTTATCAGACTATCAATGCTCATGAAAATCTCTGGGGATTATGGACTCTTGATTGGGCCATAGTTCTGATGCTCATATGCTGGGACAATCCTAATCTCTCATGGTCTGAGTCTACCGTGCACGCCCGTGCTCAATAAATAAGCCCAGACACTCAGACCCGATCTCATGCTTTGGCTTTCTTCTCAAGAGACGATGAGCATCAGGCTCGGCCCGAAACCTAAGTAGTCATTATTTCATGTGCTTCACTTGGCAACTAAATATGTGATAGCCTACCCGCTTGTCGGGACGGATCCTTGCGTCAATGTTTGCTTTGACAGTCAGCCCGTTGTTGGGTGCTAATAACAGAAATAAGGACGCATGACACCTCTTATGCAAGCTGCCTTGTTCTATACAATAAGAGGCTGCAATACAAAGTACCACACACACTTTTTGGCTGTGGTGCCGAGGACATTTTAAAAATAGCCATGTCATGTTGGTCACGACTTCATATAAAAGATGGCTTACAGGTATATACACAATATATGCAGAGGAAAATCAAGAGTAAGAAGATTCTCTAGTGTATTATTGACATCCAAGATATTAGATACGAAGGTAGATATTAGAACCTAGGTACTAGGTTTGTATTGCATGCTCACATGTGGCCAATATGTCTATGCCTCACAAGCAGTCTGGTGTGACAGCTTGATGATTTCTTCCCCTTTGCTCAAGAATGGAATGTCCTGTTCCGAAGAGTTCACCATTACAGCAGACTCTTCCATGACCTCTTCCTCGGGAACATCAAGTCGAGTCTGGTGATTGTCGACCTGCACTTCATTGTCCAATGAGTTCCATCCTTTAGACTTGTGACTGTCTGCCATAAGACTGTGGACTTGCACACCCACCTGCGACTGTTCGAAAGAGTGCAAGATAGAAGACGGCTCTTCTTTACCTTCTTTTCTCGCAGGGCAACCGACATTGTCTCGGCCCTTTAGACGCCGAAACCTACGGACTGGCTGCGGCATGTGTTGCTCTTTGGCAGCCCTCCAAGCTTGCCTATCATAATCGTTAGCATTTGCAATTACCGAAGGAGGCATGATGATTTTACCCTTAGAGTTGCCGTACCGGCACAGTCGACATTCTTCCTTTTCCAAACTGACGCCCTCGATGATGGTATCGGGACAAGTTACCATCAACTCTCCGCGGATGCAGAGTTGGACAACCCGGGGGGTCAGTCGGAAGCACTCCTTGCACTGGACGTTCTCGCCTCGACACATGGCTATTGAAGGGATGATTAGCTTTTGATCTTGCTTTCGTTACACTCTTGTGAGGAACAGACTCACTGAATTAACAGAGCGGCAGATGTAGTAATGTAGTAATGTAGTTACCAACGATGATGGATCTTACAACCAGGTAAGACTCTGCGATCAACGCAGTTTTATAGATTAGTATAATGAGTGAATGTTCCTCACAGAGGTAACTTTCGGTGACTTCGTCGACAGTTCCGTTGGATTTACTCGTTGAACAACCAGTGTTCGGTAAATGCTCACTGTTCCGAGGCCTGCTCTTTGGAATGATAGGAGAACCAGCTGCTTGCCCAGGATCTAGGCAGGAGAACTGGGCCATTTATCACAATCCAGCAACTGTTGCTTGTATATATCATACATCATGTCTATTGCTATTTTCATCGTGTTTCAGTCTCAACTTTCATTTGTTGTGTGTGCTATGTTAGCGTCCGGGCAGTTCTTTGTCTGTGGTGAGGAAATAGAGTACGGCTGAACAAGTAAAAATATCTTCTTCCTCGGGCACTAGCTGCAGGAACAAAGGATCTTCACAACTTGGTTGCAAGGGTTACATGGGGATTAAAGTACGTTGTGTTTTGCTGTCGTTGACTTGTTGGACTGTTGGATGGTTTCAAGATCAAGAATAGATCCAGCCATTGAAGATATGTAGCTTGACGAGGTTTGGCGTCATATATAGTCTCCATGGAAGATACAAAGTACTAACTTGACTCGTGCTATTACAGAGCTTTGTCTTTTCACCAAGAGTGTTGCTCATCTTCGTGCTATCAACTCAACTTCACAGCTTGGAATGCTTGGTTTGTGATAACACATATATTTCTGTTGCCAATCTACAGTTGTATAATACACTTGTAATTCGCAATCTGATTTGCCTTGTTATTCGTTTCAAGCAGTATTCCAATCCTAGTTATCAGCATGTCAGTTCTTTATCAGTGGCATACCAGTTTCACTCCAGGGAACTTCAGGAACGTGTTTTCTGCGTAGACCCCGAATCTATTACATCTACATCTGCTATATCGTCAAAGCTTAGTATTGAAGATTCGAGGCAGCTTTGTACTATAATAAAGTCTAACAGAAGTATATAATTGTTACGTCTCCAGGTTCCTTTATGTGTTTTAAGTACCTGTTCAAAGCAATATCGTGACAAACACTATTGTTGCCACTGGCATGGTGTTTCGCGTTTGCACTTCTCCTAGGCAGCTCTTATTGTTTCTATTGAAAGCATAACCGACAATCAGACAATGGAATCACTAGCCCCACGACGTCAACCCACGCCAGATATTTGCTATCTCTGAACTCGATCTTTTTCCGTCTTCTACAAACAGAAAGGCTCTCCAAGTCACTCCCTTACCACGATGTGGTCTCGTCCATTCACTATCTCGCGGGACTACCTGCTTCCCTTTCTATCAGTTTGCCTCTTCATCATTCAACTCGGCCTTTCTATAAGCGATTTACCATCGATCAAACTCATGCAGGATATCATATGCAAAGATGTTCATCGAGTTGATAGCCCTATCCCTCTCCCTGAGGAGGATTGTCGAGATGAGGCAGTGCAGCATAGATTGAACTTTATCATCATGGGAATGCAAATATCGGCAACTATCTCTGGTATAATATCACACATCTATTTCCATCTCTATGGCCTCGAAGCACTTGAAACTAACACTCGTGTAGCAACTCTGGTTGCCCTTCCTCTAGGTGTTATCGCAGATCGAGTCGGTCGTCTTCCTATACTCGCTGCAAGCATTCTCAGCATGCTGCTCTCCCAAGCTTATGCCATGTTTATATGTTGGAAATGGGAGACTATCCCACTCGAAGCTATTTGGGGAATTGGTGTGCCACTACTCCTTGGTGGAGGTCGGAGTGTCGTTGAAGCTATGGTGTTTGCCATAATCGCGGATACAGTACCTGATCAAAAGAGGCAGGTTGATTGTATTCTCAGTGCTAGAAACACCATTTGCTGACTGCACTCATCAGGTCAACGTGGTTCCAGTGGGTTGTAGCATCTGTTCTCGCTGCGCAGCTTGTAGGTCCAGTGTTGTCAGGGGTACTCGTTCGGTCGTCGATATGGATGCCACTCTTCCTGTCCTTGGGTTTGGTACTAGGCGGTGGTATTGTTCTTGTCGCCTTCACACCAGAGACATTGAAGCGGAAGCAGCCTCAGGAGTATCCAAGCATTGACCCGTATGGGTATGGCCTGGAGTCGGACATGTTCAGCTTCGATCTACCCAAGCGAACATCTACAATGACCGCTCTAAAATCGATTCTTGCTAGACCTCTCATCTGGCTTCTTCCAGGTGCCGTCATGACAATTCCGCTGGCAACTATCCAAACCGATATCATCATCCGCCTGATGCCCATACAGTTCGACTGGCGTCTCGACCGTTCTATCCTTATCATATCTCTACGAAGTCTAGTCACACTTCTCACCTTGTGCATCTTACTGCCCATTATCAGCTACATCTGGACCAAAGTCGCCCGCACTTCAGCACACCGCCGAAACTCTATTGTGGCTCGCGTCAGCTCGCTTCTTTTCTTCGCTGGCTGTCTTTGCATGATGATGGTCACAGAGGAGGCTTTCATTCTCGCCGGCTTGATTATCTCGGCCCTGGGTTCAGGTCTGCCTACGCTATGCCGTGCAATGCTAGTAGGGTTTACAGGGGAAGATCGAGCTGGGATGCTGTTTGGAATACTGGCGGTCTGTGAGATTGTAGGCTTTCTTGCTTGCGAGGCGGGCATGGGGGCATTGTTCGCGGTTGGGTTGAAGACGTGGATGGGAATGCCATTTTGCTTTGGGTTGGCGATGGCTCTGGTAATTACTGTGACAACCTGGTTGGTTCCAGCGAGGTTGCAAAGTGCTGAAGACGTATAGCCAGGTGTTGTCTGGGTTAGACATGCTCATAGTCCTCATACGCGCAGGCCGAACGATGTTTACCCTGGAGAACCACATCATTCATTTTAAATTCTCTACAAATTCAATATAAATCTCAACGGTACGTAGTTGCATGAGAAAATTCTATCCTTGACAGGATCAGTCTCAAAGAGGAAGGTTGATGTGTCAACATGGTGCGTTTAATTAACGATTACACAACTTTAATGTCGCTGACCTTAGAGTTTGGCAACCGTTGTAATTATCCTCAGTGCCAGCAAATCGATCAATGGAATGTCTGTGAAAGCGATGACTTACTAAGAAAGATGGCTTATGAGAGATACAAGTATAAATTGGTGCTTATTATGATACTCTAAGCGCCTTATCGAACTTCACAACCATCCAATATCCAATGATACCCTGATCGCCATATGCAAGATGAACCACTAACAAAACAGCCGAGTCATCAACCATCTGCAAGCCTCGAACTACTGCGCATTTATTGTGTCAGAGCGAGATCCATCTCGAGCCAATTTTTAAGAGAAAAAGTCAAATTGATTGGACTCTCTTCTCACATGTCTCAGTTGAAAATGGCACCTTTGAGACTCGAAACTCGTAGGATCAGCAGAGAATGGCGAGACAGGGCCAAGCCAGGGTTTATGCAGCAAGACCCAATGAAGCCACTGTGTTGAGACCTTGCCTTTTCGTGGCATTGCAGCTCCAACTTCACCTTGTCCAACCTCATCGCTTATCTTAGAGGCTCTTACTTTCCGAGATTTGACACCGGAGTCTTGGTGCTCAACTCTCTATCACGTCATATCGCTGACGGCTCGGACTAGAGACTGATCTTCACTGCAGCAGCTCACCTGTCTGAGCAATTTAAAAAGTCCATCACGACCTCAACAGCAACCTGGAAGATAAGCCGAGAACATAGCAGGTCTCTCTGATAGCAGGCAAAAAGATGGCGGCTCAGAAAATCAACACAGAAGAGGCTCTTCGCCAGGTCATCCATACTACCCCCATCATCGACCATCACGCCCACCCTCTTCTCAAGCTAAGTGCTATAAAAAAACATCCTCTTCTCTCCATCGCTACCGAGGCCAACGGAGACGCCATTGAAGACTCAAAGACCAGTCTGGCACATCTTCGTACTGTCAAAATCCTCTCTGGCCATCTGGGCACTGAGCCGACCTGGGACGCAGTGGAGGCTGCCGTTGCTAGAAAGCAAAAGGGCAACTATGACGAGTGGATTAAAACATGCCTCTCGGGCATCGAAAACATCTTGGTTGATGATCTTCTGGGCGATCCGGCTGATGTAGAGCCATATCACACGCTTAACGCGTATACGCGGAGCCCCAACAAGCGTATCCTCCGAATGGAAGAGGTTGCAGCGGGCTGTATCGAGAAGGCCTGTAGGAAGTTTTCACACCCTTCCGAGGCATTCTCGGGCTCTGTCGAGAGTTTCATGAATGCCATCTACGATGCTCTTGACGACCCGGAGATCGTTGGCTTCAAGTCTGTTATTTGCTATCGAACGGGTCTTGCTGTTACCCGAATCACCGACCTCGAGGTCATTATGCAGAAGTTCCAGGTTATCTTCGATGCCAGAAAAGAAGATGGAGCTGAGCCATTCGAGAGACTTGACCATGAGCTTCTCAACGACTACTTCCTTCACATCCTGGCGGGCTTGATCCAAAACAGCGAGGATGAGCATAAGAAACCTATCCAGTTCCACACTGGTCTAGGCGACAACGACATTACTCTGTCCAAATCATCGCCCGCGCATCTCCAAGAGTTTATCAAAACGTACCCCGATGTGCCAATCGTTCTGCTTCATGCTAGTTATCCTTTCACTCGTGAACTGGGATACCTGGCGACTGTCTACCGCAACGTCTATGCTGACATTGGTGAAGTGTTCCCTTTTATCAGCCGGGAGGGACAGGAGGGTGTTGTCCGACAGATTCTGGAGCTCTGTCCAGTATCGAAGATCCTCTGGAGTACCGACGGACATTTCTTCCCAGAGACATATATCATCGCTGTTGACCAACTCCGCGAAGTATTGCAGACCGTCCTTGTGGATTACGTCTACAAGGGAGACTTGACTTGGACACAGGCAGCCCAGCTTGTCCAGGACATTCTGTTTAACAACGCGAACAAGCTTTATGACCTTGGTTTGGAGTTCAAACCCATGCCCATAGACTCCAGTCTTGGACTAGAGTCTTCTGAGCATAAGAACATTGCAACATTATCTCGGTTCCTCAAGAATAAGGAAGAACCGAGATTCTTGAGGGTGACCTGGACCGATTTCACTGCCATGCCGCGATTGAGAGCAATCCCCATGCGACGTGTGTGGTCCATACTCCGAAACGGGGAGGACTTTACACTTGGCATGACAAAAGCTGGTCTCGGCCTCGATCAGAGAGATTCGCCGGTGCAGGGTATCACTCCCACAGGAGAGTTCAAGCTGCACCCCGATCTGAGCAGCCTTCGTGTTGGTCCTCGGAAGGGGCATATCACCGCCATGGGCGACTTCAAGGAAAAGGATGGTTCGGCTGCGCCGTTTTGCTCACGAACTATTTTGAAGAAGACAATTGATGAGGCGGCTAGGCAAGGACTCGAGTTCACGCTTGGATTTGAGATTGAGCTTGTTATTCTCCGCCGTGGCCAAGAGAAGTTTGAACCTCTCAACGGGGACGGGCATGCGTGGTCGGTGACACGTGCAATGGACCATGAAGTAGTGACTGAGGTTTTGGAAGATGCCGTCGAGCAGCTCGATGCTGGAGGTGTATACATCGAGCTGTTGCATCCTGAAAGTGCTAATGGACAATATGAATTTGTCATGCCCAAAGCACCAGCACTTGAGGCTGTGGACGCTCTCCTTTTCACAAGAGATGTTATCAGTAGCTGCGCTACAGCAAAGGGATATCGTATGACTCTTCACCCCAAGCCATACGCCAAGTCGTGCGGAACAGCAGCGCACATGCACATGTCTATTTCGTCGCCCGTTGGATCCGATAAAGAAGTGTACGAGCCCTTTTACGCCGGCGTTCTGAAGCATCTCCGGGCCATTGCGGCCTTTACATACAGCAGCATGGTCAGTTACGAACGTGTCGTGGACGGGTGCTGGGCTGGTGGAACTTGGGTTGCATGGGGCACGCAGAACCGCGAAGTGCCGCTGCGCAAAATCGAGGATAGTCACTGGGAGATCAAGTGCATCGACGGACTCGCCAACCCCTACATGTCACTCGCGGCGATCCTCTTAGCAGGTACCAAGGGAGTTGCTGACAGGGAGAAGCTGGTTTGGGGAGACTGCTTGAAGGATCCTGCACTGCTGTCCTCGTCCGAGAGGGAAGAGCTTCACACGAACACGAGGCTGCCCCGAAGCATAGAAGAGGCACTCGATGCTCTGAAAGACGATGCAGAGCTGACTGAACTACTTGGGCCAGAAGTGGTGCAGAGATATACCAGCATCAAGAATGCCGAGACGAGCATTCTTGAGAAGATGGGAGACGAAGAGCGGAAACAATGGATCATGGAACGATATTGAAGCTGACGAAGTTGTTGTTAGCCTCGGCCTTGGGAGGAGCCTGTATTATTCATTATGTATTTAATACAGATACGTACAATCTTCACTAGACGTGTTGAACAAAACTCAACGCTTTCTTCCCTGCCAGCTGAAACATCTTTGTACCCAGAAATCAAGATCGTGACTTGGCAAACAATGGAGATGGAAGGCTAGAAACGCTCTTTACATGGTCAGGGCACCCGCGAGTTCCGCAGATTTGGGCGAGAGGTTCCAGGGATGATGCATGAGGCAACGCAATTTATAGAGGCAAAAAGCTTGGTTACGGCGGATGAAACTGACCTCCAGCTGTGAGCTGGCTCCGTTTGTGGCTTGATCAAGGGCGTGTTTCGCTGGAATGAGGCGGATGTTTGAGTTGGGCGCAACGGTAGAGCTTCCATTCTTTTGACATTCCACCTTTACAGGGCAAGTCTCAAGACATGGAAGATACTGATACTGGAATGCGGTTTTTGAGAGTAAGATATGGGGCTCTATTGTGTGGCAGTTATTACATCATGTATATCCGTATATTCGCGAATAATGATGCTTAACTATCAGATTCTACTGTATCCTTCTGCTGATGCTTCTGCTATAATGGCTCTGAGTCTAGACCCATTTATCGCCAAGGATCGTATCATTCTCATTTAAAGGTGCCTCCCAAAGTGGGCCATGTAACGCAAAAGTTGCCGTCGATCGGTCATCGAAAATCAGATCTAGGAATAAAGAAGCTTGGCGCGAATTGTTTTTACCCGGGGGTTTACTCCGCGGGGACCAGGTTTTGGTCTTTGGTTTTCCCCGTGGAAATTAACAACGGAGCAAACCGCCCATCGAAGGAGTAATATCCGCATTTCTCTACGGCTTCTTTCTTTTTGCTTGCACAATCTTGGTAATTGTCGTCAGTGGTTTGGTTTACCTTGTGCTTTCCAACGTGAAAATAGCTGCAAAATTAACTTATAAGCCCCCTTTTGGAAAAGTGCCCTGACTAACGTTAGAAAGCCCAGTCTAGCATGGCCTTAGGGGGCTTTGTACATTTGACAGTTCTTTGACATTCAGACAGTTCAACGGTTATGCCGTAACCACGGACGTGAGTGGATCAGACGTTTCAAACCAGCATCCACAGCAGGAAGGCAATTTGATTCATGGTTAAATCATACCAGACTCGCCTGCAAATAGGTAACCTTGTGTACTAATTAATGGGCAACTTATATTCGTTTATTAGAACGGTATAAACTTTACACAAGTGGCCCTACTGCCCTGGAAGAGATCTGGTAAACTCTATTCATGATCAACCAACATCCATTTCTCAGCTGGATCTTGTTTGTTTGTACTCCGTACTCCGTACTCCATACTCTGTACCTTTACCGGAAAGTACCGTAGTCGTATCCATCGAATTCCATAATGTTGGGTTTGATAAAGGCTGAAGCCGCTTCTCGATAGTTTAATGTGCATGTCTGTGCTTTTTTCGCTTCCTGCTTCCATATCCAATCCTTTAGTTGAAGGACCTTCCTCGCTGTTGATCGATGTACTATGTACGCGATCGGCAGGGTTGCTGACGATCACTACCTTTTGTTGCATCTGTCCATGTCCATCACCCGCAGCCGAACTCGTCTAGTTTTTGAGTTTGTTCAAGTCATACTTGCATTACCATCAAGAAATGCCTTTTGCGTGCGAATGAACTTGTCGGTTGAATACGATATCGAGGTTGAGATTTTATGCATAAAAACTCTCCATGATTAAAGCTGGTCTGACGGTTTCGGCAACCTTGTCGCAGAATCCGTATTTGCATGACATGGATCCTTGAAATTCAACGTCTCTTTGTGGTTGAGGTATGGGTCGGATTGGCTGGACCATTCACGCCCGCCGCCCGGTAGCAACCAGGCCTGGGCCACTAAACGGCCCCGGCTACCAGGGCTGCCAGGTCACTGTAGTTTACTGCTGTCTTCCCTGTCCCAGTCTCCCAGAGCTCCAGTTCTTAGCGTCCAGTCGGGTCAAACTCGACATTGGATGATGGATATTGCATTGGATCCATCCCGCGTAACCCGCTCAGTCCGGAGACAACAAACTGTATTGTTGACTTGTTCCGTCAGCTCCAGATCCGATCAAAGTCACGCTGGGAATACCAGTTGCAGAGAATATCTTTTACTAATCGATTTCTCCCCAAAAGAGACTTTCACAGAATGCCTCTCAAACCAAAAACAAGTTACATACAAGCCTCAAAATGAATAGCATGTGTAAAGACCATCCCGTTCTCGTTTCTTTTTAGCCTCCCTCCACGCGTCGGTTAACGTTAGCTTCTCCAAAGAGCCAAGCTTTTATCTACCACCACTATTACCGTCCAGCCTACCAGGTTACAGCGCCGCTTAGTCCCACACGCGCCCCCCCCCAGGCCCCCCAAAGCCTCCGTTGATCGTTACTCTTTCCAACACCACTCTCCTCCCATTCTCCATCAATCTCCCCCAGCTTGCCCAGCTCTTACATCCCCAATCCTGGGCAGTTTTTGTGTGTCGCAGTAACTTTGCACCACTCGACTCGACTCCATTCATTCACCCTTTCAGTTCTGACACTCACAGTATTCGACTTTTATCTTGGCGACATAGACGAAGCGCGTACAGTTGGTCAATCTCACAGTATCCTCAAACCAGCTCTTCGCTTCGTAGAGACGACTGTTGTCCCGGGAAGGCCGAGTCAGCACACCACGGCCACATCGTCTTCCAACAGCTTTCGCCTCCCTTCGGCTGTGCTGTCGATCATCGATCCACAACACCACAACGTCCCTACACAACGGGCACCTCGATTAATTCTGGACGACGGCGATAGCGACAACGGAGCACGAGATCAAACCCCAGTACCGAGTCAACCCTGGATCAAGGCGCCGAGAAGACCTCAGCCTTGACCATTCGCCTGTCGTTTGACCACAAACAATCTTTACACAGCCACAACTTTCTTCAACCGTTTTGTTCGAACTGACCCATTCAACGAGAACGACGAAACCGACGATGCCGCGTCGTCGCTCTCGGCCATCAACTTCTTTCTTCTAGCCTGCCTATCATGCGGATCGCCATTCGTGAGCAGCTCGCAGCCTTCGTTCTTCTCGCCGTCCTCGTATCCCTTGCCATTGTCTCTATTCCAACATGGATCTACGTCAATCGCTTCGTCGTCGACATCGAGCGCGAGGGCTTGCAGCTCACAGCTTCCCTAAAGGCGTCCCGGATTTCTGCAGAACTCGGCCTTATTGAGACAATCGCCATGACCATTTCTTCTCGAATTCTGGTCCAAGCCGCATTGACCAAATTCTACACCACAAGAACACAAAACTGGGAGGAAGCTCGCGAGGACCTTGCAAGTGCACTCGCTGTTAGCACCAGCTCGGGTCTGCTGCAGATAAGGCTATATTCGAGGAATGAAACAGGCGCATCCAACGGTGGTTTACTTAACGTGACCTCTGCTGCGGCACCAGAGATCATTCTGCCATATACGGGCGCCTCCGGCTCCAACGTTCGTCTCGGCGACACTGAGCAGGGCTACCCCCCATCTCTCTTCCCTAACCTTACATACATCAATTTGGGCCACCCAAGTTCTGTGCGGAACAACACTACCGCCTTTGCGGCAGAAGCTTTCAAAGATGTTCGGATTGCTCGTGACGGCGGTTTGTTGCTAGGTCCGCTGGTCCTCAACGAGACTGCGTCCCTCCTCTCAGTGACAATTCCTGTACGGGACAACAACGATACCTTCGTCCTCGGCTATATGACTGTGGTCACCCTAGCCGAGTCACTCACTGGAGTGCAGGAGTCTCGCGAGGGATTGGGTAAATCAGGCCAGGTTCTTTTAATTGGCCCTACTGAGCGATCCAATCGATTCAACAACTCCTTGCCTGCGAGCAACGCAACGTTTACACCCAATAGAGAGGAATTTAGCAACGTACTCGTCAAATTTGTCCTTCCCCCAAAGAACCCGGAAGGACAGGACGATCGTCACGATCTTCATCAGTTTATCAACGAGTTAGGCAACAAGGCGTTTCCTGTCAAGAATTATCCTGCCGCATTCGATGCATTTTCCAAGCGATACGACACAGTCAACAACGCCAGTGCTCTCCTCAACACACACAACGAACAACATGCCCAGGTCGCTGTTGGATTTGCTCGGACACAAACCCCCCTTGCAAATTGGACTGTTGTTGTTGAGAAAGCCAAATGGGAGGCTTATAAACCGATTAACACTTTGCGTAACATTCTCCTCGGAACTGTCTTTGGGACCGTTGGCGTGCTAGCATTGCTAGTCATTCCTTGCGCTCATCTTAGTGTTTTGCCTATCCGAAAGCTCAAAGCCGCTACAGAGAAGTCGGTAAACCCCCCAGGGTACGAAGAGTCCTTTGTCGATTCCGATTCCGAGTTCGACGAGGAACTACCAAGTTCTGGAGGACAATCACGACGATCAAGAAAGAAGGGCCCTATAGCCAAATTCATTCGACGACTCCAAGGGAAATCAACTGGGCCAAGCTCGAGTCGAGACGTGGCTCGTCGGATGTTCAAAATCCCCGGAAAAGTCGACGATCGGAAACACATTGTTACGGATGAGCTTACCGAACTGACCCGCACCTTCAACGACATGAGTGACGAATTAGTGAAGCAATATCTATCTCTTGAGGTCAAGGTGGCCATGCGGACGAGGGAATTGGAGGAGAGCAAGAAGGCTGCCGAAGCGGCCAATGAAAGCAAGACGCTTTTTATTGCCAATATTTCTCACGAGCTCAAGACACCTCTAAATGGTATTCTCGGCATGTGTGCTGTGTGTATGGAGGAGAACGACATTGTCAGGATCAAACAATCTTTGAAGACGCTCTACAAGTCGGGCGACTTGCTGCTCCATCTTTTGGAGGATTTGCTGAGTTTCTCCAAGAACCAGATTGGCCAGCAGCTTAACCTTGAGTTGAGAGAATTCCGCTTGGCCGATATCCGATCACAGATCTTGACCATTTTTGACAAACAGGTTCGAGAAGGAAAGATAAACTTCTCTGTTGATTTCGTTAGCTCCGACAGTGCTGAAATCAGTACGAGCCCAGACCGAACGAATGGGGAGACAAGACTACCAGCGCTTGGCCCTTACGGAACTGGCCGACTCAAAGACATGTGTCTATGGGGTGACCAGCACCGAATCCTTCAGGTTATCATCAATTTGGTGAGCAACAGTCTGAAGTTTACACCTCACAACGGCAGCGTCTCAGTACGCATCAAGTGTCTTGGAGAAGCAGAATCGTTACCCGACAATGACAGTCGCGCATCGTCGATTTCAAAGAACTCACGGAATAACTCGCGTCCTGGTCGCCCTCGACATCGTGGAAGTGGCAGCTCAGCGAATTCCGGTGGTTCGGCAGGCCGCAATTCCGCCCAGAAGTTTAGCGGCACAGGAACCGCTCTCTCTATCAACCCTATGGATCCCAAGGCGACTCCTCATGTGCAAGTCCGCGAGCGGTCGCCTACACCTCCACCACCAGGTGCTAAGTCCTATGTTTTCGAATTCGAGGTCCAAGATACTGGCCCAGGTATTCCGGACCACATGCAACAGAAAGTTTTCGAGCCTTTTGTCCAGGGTGATCTTGGTCTTAGCAAGAAGTTTGGCGGTACTGGTCTTGGCTTGAGTATCTGTCACCAGTTAGCCGGCCTGATGGGAGGCTCTATCAACTTACGGAGTACCGTGAACGTGGGCACAACATTCACTATGCAGATACCGCTGAAATACGTCAAAGACAGGTAAGCATCTATTGGCGATCTGATAACGGCTGTACTAATAGCTAGATCTAGGACGTCTAGCACTGCCTCCAGCAGCATAAAATCCCGTCCGACGAGCGTAGATGCTACCGATATAGAACCGCAACGCGTGGCCCCTAACCCTCCAAAACCTGCGGCCGAGACCAAGTCAGCCAAGGCTCTCAATCCTCAACCTCGATTAGTCGGCTTAAGCCAGCCGTACTTTGCTGCTGACCCTCCAACCATCAAGAGTGCGGAGCAAAAGATGGCAGTGATCGACCGGGCCATGGCCAGTAAGGGCGGTCAAGGCAAGCTTCGAGTCCTGGTTGCAGACGATAACTCAACCAACATCGAGGTTGTCAGCCGTATGCTGAAGCTTGAGGAGGTTTACGACGTGACGATTGCGAAAGATGGCCAAGAGGCATACGACTTGGTGAAAG
Source organism: Fusarium sp. PT (assembly GCA_021020635.1). NCBI lineage: Eukaryota > Fungi > Ascomycota > Sordariomycetes > Hypocreales > Nectriaceae > Fusarium > Fusarium sp. PT. Next base: position 1,939,865 of record JAHMRZ010000001.1, read on the forward strand.
CGACAATGGAGAAGAACCAGGCGTTTGACGTGATTTTCATGGACGTCCAAATGCCCAACCTCGATGGATTACAAAGCACCCGGCTCATTCGCGAGATGGGTTACACATCTCCCATTGTCGCTCTCACGGCCTTTTCAGAAGAGAGCAATGTCAAGGAATGCATTGACTCTGGCATGGACGAGTTCCTTGCCAAGCCCATTCGACGGCCTGCCCTTAAGCAAGTTCTTAAGAAGTTTGCGACGATCCCCGAGGAGCCAGAGAACGAGAAACGATCTTCATCACTTAAACCGAATGCGAGAACGAACGGACATATTGTCCATCCACATAAGGAGGCCGAGAATGGCGCACCAAGGGAGAAACATGGATGAAGTCCTGCCTTGGAGCTACAACACATACACACACACAGACATCACCATGGCAAGGAATGCCAAAGGCTACTTCCACCATTCGAGACAAGAACCACACATTAACTTATTTTAACACAAGGATACATATCCTTCCGACCCCAACTCAACCTACATACACCACACATCCATTATCAATTTGTTTCGAATTGTAAAAGTCCAGCGGGAGGAATTCTTTTTTTTATCGGAGTTTTGAGCATATTCATCGATTCCTAGCTAGGGAGGGCGCGGGCCAGGAAAAAGAGCCCTTTTGCGTCTCTGGGTTCATTCGGGTGGTGCGGTACAACCATTGCGATCTTTTTTCTTTTTACTTTGACTGCTCTTTTGCTTGGCCATCGCATACAGTCGACGGCCCCGTACATATAGGCGTACACGTTTTGTCCTATTTTTAGTTTTACACGCCCAATTTATTTGAAGGTAGCGGGAAGGGAGTGCAGAGGAAGATGGACTCAGCTACAGCATCGGAAGAGAAGGCTGAAGTGGAAGAAAGACGAGAGGAACAAAGAACATGAGGCGTATATACATACTCATGTAATTATATATATACGCATAATACTGTGATGAAGGATAAACAGAAACTCGTCACTTGGACATATTTCCTAGTATTCGCAATAACGTTTTGTCCAAAGGTTTTGAAGGAAAGCTTCTAGAGACAGGTTAGAATTGAGTTTGCACGAATAATATCCGGTCAACGCCATCTACAACGGCATCAACCTCCGCATACACTTCCATGGTATATTCTCCAGCCATGGATTTGAGGTATCTAGCCGTCAACTTCACGATGCCTAACACACAAGAAGGCGCAGTGGCAGAGTGGTCTAATGCGATAGACTAGAAATCTATTCTCCTCGGAGGCGTCTGTTCGAATCAGGCCTGCGTCGGTGTTTATCTTTTGCCAGTCTTCTCTTCTCTTCTCAGTAGGAGACTCAAAACTGTCATTTTTGTTCTAGTTTAGATGTTACAAGGAAGAGCATTAAACAAATGAATGTGCAAGTCTGAACAGCAGTGGGTGTGAGTGTTGCAGAGCAATTAACGTTACGAGCCATGCTTCATAAAATGTGCACAAATATCCATAAAATCATCGTAAAGCTAATCTACGGTTCTTTCTTCCCAATTTGCAGGGCATGTTTCAGGGGACCTTCCACCGAACGTCCCGGTAGGATGCTGCCCGGGCTGTGCAGCCGTTGGCGGGGAGCGCCTACCAACCTCCGCTGCAGTGCATAAATTCTACCAGAGCTGGGGGGAGTACGTACCCTTTTACTACACACGTAAGGCTTCACGAGCCACAGCGCGACCCTTCTTCAGTTCCATTATATCCCCGTCAGCTTCAACGAGAGGTCGCATCTTTTTTCCCTCCCCTACACCCATCTCGAGTCACCTTATCGACAAAACAAAGTCACATCGCGCATAACGAAATAAAGGACCACGATCGATTTTGACGACGACATAATGGCCGACGAGCAGCCTCGTGGCATCGACCACACCGATTCCCTCGACTCTAATGATGGCCCGAAGCAGCCGGACAAGAAGAAGAGTCGTCGCCCTGCGAGTGAGTTTGCCTCAAAAGAATGCGCTCGATACAGGAAACTACGCGCATGGTGTATACGAAGGACAAGTCATGTTAATTGATACATTATAGACACTGCCTTTCGACAACAGCGTCTAAAGGCCTGGCAGTATGTCATTGCTACCCTTATCCTTATTTCCATCTGCTTCACGATACTAACATGATGCGACAGACCCATCCTCACACCAAAGACAGTCCTGCCTCTCTTCTTTGCCATCGGAATCATATTCGCTCCCATCGGTGGTCTGCTACTCTACGCGAGCGCTCAGGTACGGCACCCTCCCCTCCGGTCGCTATATCACATACACCAGCTCTAATGCGCAACTCCAGGTTCAAGAGATCCGACTCGACTACACCAATTGCGTTGTTGATGCCCCTATTCTCAAAGACGGTAAAGGCTTCAGGGCCATCCCCAGCGACGCTGTCAGCACCGCATTCAAGAGTTCTAACAGTTCCGTGAATGCTCAATGGGCGCGGGAGAAGAACGTCAGCACCACGCTTGACAACGGCGTCAAAGTGTACAACCCTCGATGCCATATCAAGTTCACCATCCCCGAGGAGATGGGCCCTCCTGTTCTCTTCTACTACCACCTCACCAACTTTTACCAGAACCACCGTCGATACGTCCTCTCCTTCGACACGGACCAGCTCAAGGGTCACAAGCGATCCTACAACGACATTAAGAATTCGGACTGCACTCCTTTGTATGGTGAGGAAGGAAAGCCTTATTATCCTTGTGGTCTCATCGCCAACTCCATGTTCAACGATACCTTTTCCAGCCCCGTACTCTCAACCCCTCCCAAAGCCACTGGCAACGAAACATGGGAGTACATTATGAGCAACAACTCGGGTATCTCGTGGGATAGCGACAAGGACCTCTACGGAGAGACACAATACGACTACAGCGACATCGTTCCCCCACCCAACTGGCAAGAGCGCTACCCCGACGGATATTCCAAGAAGACGCCTCCCCCTAACCTCAAAGAGTGGGAGGCTTTCCAGGTCTGGATGCGAACTGCTGGTCTTCCTACCTTCAGCAAGCTGTATCAGCGCAATGATACCCAGGCCATGTGGTCTGGAACTTATGATCTTGTAATCGATGACCGTAAGTTATCTTCTATTCTATGTCTTACACCCGTATATTAATTTCAACATAGGTTTCCCCACTCGCGAGTACAAGGGCTCCAAGTCCATCATCATCTCTACTCGAACCGTGGTCGGAGGTCGCAACCCCTTCCTAGGCATCGCTTACGTGGTTGTCGGTGGTGTCTGCATTATTCTCGGCACCATCTTCACAGTCACTCACCTCATTCGACCCAGGTTTGTCCCTCCACCTTCTACAACAAGTTCTCCTATCGCTAATTACAATCTAGAAAACTGGGTGACCACACTTATCTCTCGTGGAACAACGCTCCTGGCTCAAAGGCGGGCCCCAGCACGGCCACCGCTTCGGGTCGCGAACTTCGTCCTGGCGACGCTTAGGCAGCTCGCGACGATGCCCGCGCGCTTCTCGGAGCTCCTGCAAGCCCAGCATTTGCATCTGTCAGATCCCCACAAAGTACTGCAGACAACGATTTGCGCCCTGTTGTATCAACACCGTCTAAGCTGCACGCATCATCGGGGTTATGAATGAAGCATTTTACATGGGCCAGTAGATGCTTTTAGAAAGTGCGCTGATTATGTTTGGTTATCACGTTTCTTGCTCATTCCTTGTTTTTTTGTACGACTACTCCTTTTGCAGGCTCTGGCTGTCACTTTGCTTTTTTTTTTTGGTTGCAAAGGCTACATCAACGTTGATCTCTTCATAGGGCACGACGTCGGCACTATGAGCCCCTTTGCTCGTCTATCCTTTTTGAAAATACGAAGGCAGTCGGAAGGAGAAAGAGCGAGGATTATATGTGCTTCGTACGTATTGTTATATCGGTAGGGAGTTTGGGCGCGTTGCGACTCGGGACTAAGGATAGAATGAATTGAACTATCTACAGATCTTTGAAAGAATGTGAATACGTCCACGCATTACAATCACACACCTACTTGAATAGTATGGCTATGCCTTGAGTATCACTTGACAAAGGACAGGTTTTTTACAAATATTGATTGTCTAGAATTGCTCAAAATCATGAATTAACTTGTCTTAATCTGACTAATACAAATGGCCTTTACCAAATCTCATCATCTCGATATCGATGCGAGAAGACTTTCTGAATCCTCTCACCACTAGCTAGCTACTGGAGCCATGCTCCCCTCCCGTCCATAACGTCCCGGTCCAAAGGACTCGAGAACCCACAGCTAAACGCAGAAACCAAGAGAAAATATTGTGTGTTTTAGTACAATTGGAGGAAGCAACCGAAAACCCTCATGTCCATCCCAAGTTCATGCTCACCTCAGAATACCACTGTGTCCCAGGTCAATATACCACCTTTTAGCGCTTGCGCTGCTTCTTCTTCTTATCGCCCCGATCTTCTTCTTCCATTGCGCTCTCACGGTCTCGCTTCTTCGCCTTGCGCTCAAGCTCATCCCAGTCTTCGCCCTCGTCTTCACTATCAAGTTCGGCATCCTCATCCTCATCATCACTAGCATTGCTACCGAAATCGGAGCCTTCGTCACTAGATTCGGACTCCTCGTCGAACTCATCCTCGTCCATCTCAAAAGCAGATTCCTGGTCGGACTCCTCGCCGCCATCGTCATCCGAGTCAGCTTGGAGGAAGGACCAACCACCGTCAGCAAAGAACTGATGGGTGTCTGCCGTAACGGTCTTCATAATTGTTGGCCAGTTGAGGTTGAGAGGACCCTCGGTGTAGGCAATATCAGAAGAATCAAGATAATCCTTGACTTGATCGAGGAACTCGACAGGAATTGTGTTGACATGGTAAGGTGGTCGTGTGAAGTCCTTGAAAACAAAGACCATATCAAAGTTCTTCAGGCCGAACTGAACACGTTCCAGATGGGCGATCTCAACTTCCTCGATGGTAATAACCATGAAAGGAGGCTCAACAACCTGGATGAGACAGTCGGTGGTGGGCTGGACGAAGACGTTGCTTCGGAATGGCACACCGTGGAATCCAAGCTCACGGATAGGCATGTCGACCTCGATGCCTTCGTTTTTGCCGGCCTCGGCAATCTTTTGAGCAAAGCCTTGGAAAAGTCGGTCCAGATCAGCTCTCCGGCGTCGTTCCTCTTGCTCTGCCTCGAATTCATCCTCATCACCGTATCGGTACTTTCGCTTACGGTTACCCGTCTCATCAAACTGGATGTCTGTCGCTTCTCTGTAGAACTGAACATCCTTTGTCTTCTTCTTGTTACCAACAATAATTGGATCCTTGAGATGGATGTGCACGATGACAATCAACTCATGCTGGCAGGGTTGGAAGAACAAATGTTTGACGTTGGAGAACAGAATGTCTACTCTGTGTTGAGCATTCAAAGGTGAGATGTATCGGATACCGTTCTGGTGAATCTCGACCTTTCCAGGTACTCGCTTGCCTTCCATGGCAGGACGAATATACACATTGTCCAGCACAGCCGGTCGTCGATCTAGAAATTGGTTAGCATTAGCTGGACTTGGACTTCTTTCAGTGATGACTTACTCCTTATCTCAACAAGCTTGTCCTGCTCAACAACGTCTTCCATGTCCTTCTTCTCCTGCTCCTTTTTGACCACATCGCGCTTCATGTTGGAGATTTGAGTTGCTATTTCATTGTATCTCTCACCATCAGACGATCGGAAAGTCAAACTTCGGACAAAGTGTGCCGAAGCATCTTCGAATGGCTGATCATCCTTTCTACCCACACCCTGACCAGGAGACAGGAAGTTGATACGCAGGAAAGACCATTCACCTTCGTCACTCTTGCTGGCGTTCTTGATGGTGTTGATATGGAAAGGAACAGGACGTCCCATGATGGGAAGCACGACTGTGTTGTTTTTGATATCAACAACAACTTCGAGGTTTTTGATCTTGTTGGGAAACTGGTTATCTCTCTTGTAAGACTCGAAGCGCTTGAACTTCTTAATCTCGCCACCGTTTTGACCACTTGTAGACTCTGAGAATCTGGCAAGACCTTCCCTTTGCTTCTTGGCAGCAAGCTCCTTTTGATGCTCACGTCGCTTCTTCTCAAGGTCGTCGTTAGCGACCTGGGTTGTGCGCTCTGAGCGAAGTCTTGTGCTTGTGATGTTCTTGGTAGCAACGGCACCAACTCGAGAGTCCTTCTTCTCCTTCTTGGGGGCGGGCTCGGCTTCTTCGTCATCCTTGAAGAAGAACGAGTTGGCATCGGCGCTTGTGGGCGCCTCAGATGTGAACACCACAGGGTCCGCGGAAGTAACTCGGATGGTGTCGGTCAGAACAAGAGCATACACCTTGCTGTTCTTGTCCTGAGGGTTAGGGTTCTCAATATCTTGGAAACCAGTGTTGATGATGAGGGTCATGCCATCCTTCAGAGTTCTCTGGTTCTTGGCATTAAGAATAAGAGTAGGATCCTTGTTCTCCAATCCAATACCCCAACCAACATTCTTGAGGAAATGCTTCTCCATCTCTGGCTTCTTGCTCTTGATAATGCTGATAGCCCTGCCGTACACCTCCTTCGCTGTCATGCCATCACGGATCTCCTTGATGATGGTGCTGTGAATCAGGGTGAGAAGCTTGTAGCAGCTCTCTTGCGCCTTGTTGGGGTCTACAAGGTAGGTTCGTGCAATGGTGGAACAGTATGATTTATATCGGAGGCCCATGGCGGCAATGATGATACCAGCATGAAGGTTCTCGTCATTGGGTTCGCCCGCAAATCGGAGATCGTATTTGCCACCACTCTGGATCGATGGTCCCAGAATCCAGTCCAGCTGGGCAGGATCGAGATCAGAAGGAAGCTTGCCCTTGCTCGGGAGTTCAACGGTTTTCCAGAACTGGTTATCGTCCAGCTTCTTATCGACCTTGTCGGCTAGCAGTGAGTGTTTGACCTTCTTTTCGGCATCGAGGATGTTGGACATTTCGTCGAGGAAGTAAGGGGTCATCAAGGCAACACAGGCTTTGGAGGCAGTCCGCATCGCTCGGAGTTCACTCTCATCCTTGACGGCAAAGGCGTAGGTGGAAAGAGCTGTGGAAATATCGACCTGGGTGACGTCCTTGCATTGATCGGCGAACAGCTTCTTCCACTCGTCGACGAAGGGTCCTCGGGAGGTGTCTTTGGCAATGGTGCCGACTTTGTTCTAGAAGCGCATTTGTTAGAAGCGAACAAATGCGGAATGTTGATTAGCTTACTCCTGCCTCCTTAATCTTGTCCGTAAGCTTAACGAAGAGCTTCTCGTTCTCCGCGGCATCTTTGCCTCGCACGAGCACTTCGATCGGGAATCGGCCGCCTTTGAGCTGTTCGAGATGCTTGGCTAGGATGCAGTCAGTATGAGTCAGATCAGGCAGCAGCAAATTCTGCAGGCGCACCTTTCTTTGCAGTTGTGAGAATGAACAGAGTGTCCAACGTAAATAGCATTAATGTTGTAGGAAACTCGTATCCCAGGAGCCAGAACTAAGATATTGTAAGTATTCGTTTCGAACCCAATTTTCGACTTTCCGGGGGGATCACATACGTGAATCGCGTTGTTCTTGTGAAATTCGGGAATCTCTTCAACCTTGCCCATCATCACAATCAGGGACTGGGCGCCGTTGAAGAGGCTATCCTTGGAGCGCAGGTCATTCTTCCAGGCAGTCACAAAGTGTGAGATGCGCTCCTGGAAGAGCTTGCTGTCAATCTTGATCTCGGCCATCGTGGCTGATGGATGCGCGATCGAGAGTGACGGGGTAAAGCTGTAGGGGCGAGGAGCTGATGACGGGAGGTTGCGACGACGCGAGAAAAAGTGAGGTCGCGTTAATGATCCAAGTTGGAGCTCCCTATCACGTGATCTGACGCAACGCGTTCTTTGCGATCCAAGCTTGAATCATGGAAGTCGCAGTAAATATTGTACTCCGTATCGAGATGCGAATTTGATGAGTATGATTGGCGCATATAATACCTATTATTTGAAGATGTGCGACAATTTTACTTGTCCACTGTAGCCTTTCTCCCTCGTTCGTTAACTTACCTGCGCATACCCGGAGCATAAGTTTGGGAGATGAAGTAGTGAACAAACACTCGGAGTTGGTGGAGCAACCAAGTCGAGGCGTCAAAGTGCTAAGAGCTTGTCAAGCCATGTATTTATATCACATTTAAATCATCTCAATTACAAAGTTACTTGATTTACATCAAGAAAAGCTTCGATATCGAACGCGACGATATATTAACACTGGTCACACAAAAGTGAGATTGGAAGAAGCTGCTAGATTGAACAACAGGCAAAGCTATTCTCTTACGACTTATTCTACATATAAAATCGAAAAGCAGAGGAAAGAAACGGATGGGGGAAATAATTTCCTTTCTTTCAGGTTTTTACATACACCGGCGGGACAGGGCAAAAAAAGGGAATTCAAGCTCTTGTTAAGGCAGGGGACATAAAGAATCGGCCAGATCTACACACCCAAAGTTAATCTAAATTTCTCACTATTTATATTATCTTTATGAAGATTCTCTTTTATTTTCTGACCCACCTTATAGAGAAACTATTTTCATAGATATTCACTTTGCTCCGACGTTCTTATTGTCCATTCACACAAGAGTACTCTGTAGTGCATTCGAGATTATAACGAGTTCTATTCTTGCACTCTCAGCTGTTTAACTCTTAACTTTCGTTATTGTAAACTCGCATACCGTCTACACAAGACATCAAATCCATCAACTAGGTCAGAGACATATACTCCAGATATTACCTTTCGTTGATTCCGAAAGTCGTTTCTCTCGGAATGACATGACCTACAAACCGGAATTAACCTCCGTCTCTCGGCGCCGAAATTCGGGAAGTGGAGTCGGGAGTTGCGATTCAAACCCGACCCCGCGCAAGCCCGGGTGAACAAATAACCAACCAGATACGCCGAGATACTTGACCTTTCCTAACTATATCTTTTCCCTCATATTGACCATTGCAAGCTCTCTAGCTTCATAACACACAATCCAAGCTTTCATACTTGACTGTACCATTCTTGCCATATCCCAACCATCACGACTTACACCAATTCGCCTACCCTGAACATCAGCCATCATGAGAATCCCTTACGTATCTAACCCTCCCGAGACCAAAACGGAGGAACATGCCGCCATTGTGAAGCGTATAGAAGAGCGTCGTGCTCCCCGTCCTCTTCAATCCTTGGACTTGGCTCTTCTTCATTCGCCTAACGTTGCTGACGGTTGGAACTCGTTCCTCGGCGCTGTCCGCACCAAGACGTCTATAAGTGACGATCTACGCGAGCTCGCCATTTCCCGTGTTGCTGTTTGCAACAAAGCATGGTATGAGTGGAAGCATCACGCTCCTTTGGCAGTCAAGGGCGGCGTTTCCGAGGCTGGACTCGAGGCTATCAAGCAGGACACCCTTGGGGAACGACCTGCCGAGCTATCGGAGAAGCAATGGGCTGTGCTGCTTTTCACGGATGAGATGACGAGAAACGTCCATGTTAAGGATGAGACATTCGACCATCTGCGAGAATTCTTCAACGAGCAAGAGATTGTTGAGATCACAGCAACAGTAAGACAACCCCAGTGTGACAATTTCACCAAACCTGATCTAACACCAACAGGTTGCATGCTACAACTGTGTAAGTCGTTTTTTGGTGGCACTCGACGGTAAGCCAATGATGATAAACCTGTATTCGCTCTGACTGAAACTAACAACGCTATAGTCGGAGAGAGGAACGGTACTGGCCCAGAAGCTGTCTCGGGTCATTGATGGAGGGCCACGCCCTTTATAGCTTCCAAGATAACAACGAAATAGAAAAAGGATCTGCTGTGGTCATGAATAATAAACCCATAATCCAAAGCAAACTAAATAAAGAGAATTTTATAACAGCCGTCCAAAGGAAACACCACGACCGTAAGTCGTGGACAAAGGGGTATCGTCCCATATAGAAGTGAAATGAAATCAATGAACCGAACTCCTCATGCTCCCATGATCTCATATCCCAATACTCTCATGCTCTCGTCCTTGCCAACCCAACTCGTCGTTAATCATAACTCATTCAACTTTGCCTCTAATAGCTGTGGTGAAGCGTCCACTATCATACCAAACTATGCTGTTCCGTAAATATGTTGGTGGCCACCTGGCCGCACCAAGAACGCCGTGTAATGTCCATGCTGTATGGTCGCATTGGATGACCTGTAAGAGTTATGCCGTGTCGCTGTAACCGAAAACCAAAACGTAAGAAAACCAACGAGTCTATGACCAAACCGATGCTAGAAACTCATGGTAACTTTGAAAAAGACTTTGACATGGAGCGCTCAATTGAGGCGTGTCGTTGATGCATCCTGGGCGATTTCTGCAGCTCTTGGACGACTCCCGCCCAGCCCTTACGGCTGGGTTGTGACTCGGGCTCTGGGTGATTAACGAGGCCTTGGGTGGTCAAACTGCGCAAGGGAGGGCGGTTGAGAATCCCCTCCATCAAGCCTTTAGGGTGAACAGGACGAGTTGGTGTCTTAAAAACAGGCGACTTTTCTAGGTCCCTCGTCCTGGGTAGAGGGGTTGGAGGTGGAGGTAGAGTGTGTTTCTCATGAGTAGTGGTGTTTGTGTGTGATGCGACGACGCCCATGTAGACAACAAGAAAGCGCATGCGTAGCATGTCAAGTCTACGAACCCGATCCTCCAATCTCGAACGCTTCGACGCCCACAGCAGCCTGGCGGTAGTCTTCAGCTTGGTGGTGTCTTCCTCAAACACCATGCCGTTGATGTCCTCGCGCAAATCATCGCCCGTCTTTTGAATTTCTCTTAGAAGCCGCGTCAAGCGTATCCTGTCATCCAGGCGCTGTACTTTTGCAACATCGCGATCATAGCTCTCATTCTCCTGGACGGAAAAGTCGGCGGTATCAACAAATGTGCCAATCTCGAGCGGCGCCGCTTGGTAGGCGGCTGTATAAGAGGAGACGATCTGGACAAGGACAGTAAGGGACAAGATCGCGGCGATCAAAATGAGGATGATGGTCCACTGAAGCAGATTGGACTCGGCCATGGTTGAGCAGATCGTCTTGATGGCAGATCGAGGCGGAGGGTGAAGCTATCGCGCATGGTCTTTGATGTGTTTGTGGGAGAGAGAAAAGGGAGGAGGATCTGGAAGGGGAAGAGGCGCACAAAGATGCAGGTAAGGCAAGGGACAGGAGCGATGACGAAGAGCAGGCACAAGCGCAACCAACAACTTGCAACCACAAACCACAACCAAATCGTAACCCCAACCACAACCCACGTTTGTGTGCGCTCTAATACTAACCAAGCACAGCAACGTTGGAGTAATGTAGTAGTACTTATTCACGTTAGCAGCTTCTAGGCTCATACAACCCGAGCTTCCATGTCCCGTTCGCGCTTGAACGATGCGCAGATATGGATGGCTGGGGATAAAGAAGTGCCCCCTGCAGGTGCAGATGCAGCTAACGATGGCAGTCAGTCATCACATGGCCCAGTGGGATGAGCGACTTGTCGATGGCGTTGTACCGTTATTAAATTGTCTGACTGGTCACTGATGCCACTGGATATTGCCCCCTTAGACTCGGGTAAGCGGGGGGTTTCTTCCGTGGAAAGAAGCGGAAGTGCCGGGTTGAAGAAACGGTCAAAGACGTATCCGTATATATCTGGTGATGCTGACTGATGGTGGTTTACATAAAACGCCTCACCCGTCTGTACTGCTCCTTTCAGTGCACAGCATAACCATCCATCAAATTACTCGTCGCTGTCATGGTTTAATGGCATGCACCACAATGCCTGCTCGAAACTAGCTTTAATGCTGCGCTGCCGAACCGTCCAGCGGGTTTTTATATTGCATTGGCGGACTGGATTGCATTCCGGGTGGGTTTATCTGCAGGACACAGGTTTGACCATCACCATCGGTTGGTTGTGACCACTTCTTGCAGGACGCTATGCTAGGCTTATTCGAGTAGTGTCTCGGTTATTTCAGGGTGCGAAAAGGGCCATGAGCATGGATCTCAGGTCTGGAATTAGGGTTAGAAGAAGGATCAGTGGATCGAGTCTAGGGCTTGAGGACGATGAAAGGGAAGGGTAAGACATTAATTTTGTTGAGAAGCAACTCGAGTTGTGAAGATGACTTGAGTCATTCGTTGATTATAATCGAAAGGTCGAAAGAGAAGTTGGCGTTGGGATCCAAAGACATCAAATCAAATGCTGGAATAAACTTGAAATAGCCTAGAAACGCCGCTGTCAGTTTGGCACCCAGTAAAAACCTCCCTCGCATCGCGGGCCGTTGAAGGCAAAAGCCGCCTGAAGGAGTGAAGGTGGTGCCAATTGTCACCCCCTCACCTTGTCACCTTGTCACCTCTAAGGTTCTGAGAACCACGTTCGACTGACTTCATCCATGACCTCCCTGTATCGTATCCGTACCTGTACCTGTGCCTGCGCCAGGCTTGCAGCTCATCAGAACCATCAGATCTTTCTCCACTGATATCATCTTTGCATTCTCCGCTACCAGCATCATCCTCCTCGCTCAACAATAATCAAATCTCATGGCGACAACCACGGCCTCGGCGGCCGCTGACCCCGCGGCGCAAGCGCATCAGTTTCCCCTCCCAAAGATCCTCGAATACCCCGCGTCGACCCCGCCAATCCTCATCACCCAAGGTGCCGAGGGTCGTCTCTACAAAACAACCTACCTATTACCCGATATTCCCTGCGCTCTCAAGTATCGCCCTCCCAAGCCCTGGCGACACCCGATCCTCGATCAACGACTCACAAAACACCGAATTCTTTCAGAGGCTCGCATTCTCGGAAAGTGCCGTCGCGATGGTGTCCGCGTCCCGGCTGTCTACGCCGTGGATGAAGCTGCTGGGTGGTTGATGCTAGAATGGATCTCAGGAGGACCTGTCCGCAAGAGTATCAACGAGCGCCTAGGAAATAGAACAGAGGGAATCGAGAATGATGCTGAGCTGAAAGATCTCATGCGCAGGATCGGTACTGCTATTGGTAACATGCACAAGGTCGGCATTGTCCATGGGGACTTGACTACAAGCAACATGATGTTGCAGCCCCCTGCCAACCCAGAAAATGATACTCCATTGCATGGAGAGCTGGTCATCATTGATCTGGGCCTTTCGAGTGGAAGTATATCTGACGAGGACCGGGCAGTGGATCTCTACGTGCTGGAGAGAGCATTTGGTAGCACCCACCCACGAGCAGAATGTGTCTTCTCTGAGGTGCTTGATGCCTATGGCCAAACGTTCAAGCAAGCCAATGTTGTGCTCAAGAAGTTAGAAGACGTGCGGATGAGAGGCCGCAAGCGAAGCATGCTCGGATAAACAAAAACAGAAAAGCCGTCTTGCAGCCAATTTCCCCACCATAGTGTCTAAACTCCGTGTATCTGATGCTCGCTGATTTGCAAAAAACCAAATGGACGAATGATGCCACCATATCCTATCAAGAGTGGTTCCAGATCCAAACATACCACGACACCCCGTTGTCTTCCCTTTCTCCTCATATTCTCTTCCTTTTTTACGATCATGGCGGAATCTTCCACTATTGTCCCATCAGCTCCGCGCCAGCAAAATAGCCCTTGTTCTCTATGACGCCTCGATCCTGAACGAAAGCTGTGTATCGCACAACCCATTCAGGAACAAGCTCTCCCGTAAGGCCGGCTCCGTTGTTTCCGGGATCGGCGAGCAGGCCGGCGCCTCTTGGGCCGTGGCTAAGGAGTTCTCGTAGAGTGCCGTGAGGAAGAATGTCGGTACAGTCGCTGTGGACGTGCAATTCAACGCCTTCGTCTTCGGCTAGCTTTTTCAGCGGAGGTGGGACATCGCAGCAGTTGCGTAGGTTGATCTGGTCAATAACGGGTCGGACACTTGTGCGCTTGATAAAAGCACGCAGTTTCTCACTGCCGAACTCGGCGACGGCAAGACGCTTCACGAGGCCTTGCTTGTGTAGGCTCTCAAATACCTTCCAAGTCGCAAGCTCCTCCTCGAGGTTGCCTTGTTGAGCATTTGTCTTGTCTGCCTCCCATTCACATGTTCCTTCGAATGAAACACCAGGGAAAGACACAATCAATAGGTCAATAGTCTGGATGCCGAGTTCTCTCCGGACCAAGTCAAGGGCCTCCTTCACATGTTGCTCTCGGGCAGCGATAGGCATCCCGGGGAGAACAAAGAACTTTACGGTAATTTCATACTGGCTGGGTTCCTCTTGTAGCCCCGCAGCGTTCCAATTAATGCGAGGGACATACAGCGCATCACCCTGTTGCTCAGTCCAGAGCTCGGCGGCTGTGTGCTTGCCGTTGTGCGCATCGCCATTCGTGAAGCCGTTACTTTCATGCGCATCGATCGCGTAGTCGCGCTGGGCCTCAGCGATATTATCACGTAGAGAATTGACGAGTTCGAGGTTGGATCTGTTGTTTCCGGGTTTGCGAATAATGGAGGGACCGGCCAACATGACATTGCTACCGAGAGGGGTTTTGTAAGCATGGATCCAAACAGAAACTAGACAAAAACATACGCCGTGGATAGAATAAGTCTCGTCATGGTGAAAATGTGTGATGTAAACCCGTGAGGACAATGGAGTATAAGAATTTACAGGTAAAAAGAGGAGAAAGTCGGAGGAGAATGGTTCGAGGACGACGCTTTTAGTAGGGAGAGGGAAATTTTCGCCGTCGGGGTCCTCGAGGCGTAAACTCGGAGACGCCAGCAACCCGCAGATGGGTATGAAATAGTCTATCACAAGCTCGATTGCGTGGGGTAAATAGATAGCTTAGTAATGTTTATTTGTTGGACAAAGGTCAATAAGCGGCTTTTCGAGGTATTGTATTGTATTGTATGGTGTGTTTATTTATTGATGTTTGTCATGACTGCAGTATTACATTTCGATGCCCAAACATTGACGCACATGGGAGAATGAAGTGACTGCGAATGAGTAAGTTTGGTGGCTTTGAGTAACCACTAACAGTAAGCGCCCTGGACCTGACATCAGTCGCTGTAGTCGCGTGCTTGACAGGAGGAGGTGGTCAATTTGCTGCTTCTCTCATGTCAAGATTGGCGATTCTTTTGCAACCCCACATGTGGTGTTTCCCTAGGTTGGCGAATGTTCTGGTCCATTAATTGTTGAAGCACATTCAGGTTCATTGGGTAACTTCTCATTCAGATTTAATTGACACAGTATATGAAATCTTCCAAAAAGAAGCTTGAGTCGAGATGGGGCTGTGGCTTAATTCTAGAAAGATGGAAACTAAATCCTTCCTTACTTGAGGATGGATCACTTCTGCGCCTTTAACAAGATTCATGTAGGTATTTATAGCTTCTAAATCACTAGCAACACCAAGGTCCAATCCGGCTTTTGTAATTCTATTAATCCTACACAATTGATAATGTAACTAATTCATTAGGATCATGTTTTAGTTACTCCGTACAGCTCGAGGAATTGGATGTCCGGATTCACTACGGAATGCGGCAACGTTTTAGGTCTGTCAGTGCCGGAGTGTTTGAGCCTGACGCCTACTGTACTAGTGGATTGGCTGGAGCCTAGACCACTTTATCGCTGAGGTAGGCTAACCTGGAGCTCGCTCGTCACCAACCCGCCAAATCGCTTCCGTGTCCACCTTGAAGCCAGAATTGCATCCTCCGTCATCTCTCGAAACATCTCCCTGCCTTTGACTTCACGCCTCCAAGCAGGCTCGATAGATTACCATGGCGATCCAGTATGATTACCCATGGCTTCTCCATCACTTCCGCCCGCTGACGATGAGTTAATTCTACAGCTACCTCATTCTCCTATCCCGTCAGGGCAAAGTCGTGCGTTCAGTTACTCACATGCTCAGCCCCAACAACACCACTGACTCGTCATGACAGCGCCTTGCTAAATGGTTCACGACGCTCTCCCCTAAAGATAAGGCCAAGATCGTCAAGGATGTATCTCAGCTCGTGCTCGCTCGTAGAACGCGCATGTGCAACTTTCTCGAGTATAAAGGTCAGCTTCCTTGAGCCCCTTTGTTTGGACGAGTGTTGGCTAACTCCCAGGACAGATACTAAGATCGTCTACCGCCGATATGCTTCTCTCTTCTTCATCGCAGGTTGTTCATCAGAAGATAACGAGCTGATTACCCTCGAAATCATCCACCGATACGTTGAGCAGATGGACAAATACTACGGCAACGTTTGCGAGCTCGACATTATCTTCTCATTCACCAAGGCGTACTACATTCTCGACGAAATCCTCCTCGCGGGCGAGCTGCAGGAAACGAGCAAGAAAAACATTCTACGCTGCATCGGTCAGCAAGACTCCCTTGAAGATATGGAGGTAAGTCATGACCCGCTTGATAAACTGTGAAGTTTTGTGATAGCCCGGCATTCTACACCCATCTACCCAACATCGCCGCATGACAGCTGACGCCAATCTACCAACAAGGTCGAGGATGAAGTTACAAAGATCATGTAAACCCTCTTCGAAGGCCTTTAATTGCTGCCCGGCATCAATTCTACCTCGCCCCACGAAACGTCGGATCGACCGACCAATAGACCAACATCATAACAAACACTTTCATACAAGTTGCAGTATACTTACTGGCCGAGGATTGACTTTGGATCGATAGGCCGACGAACAAATAATAGGATCTCTCAAGGAGACAGGGGTTTTGTAAGGTGAAAGTCTCGGGCGGCTGAGCATCTCTTCGATGGGAAGAGAGGACACGCATGTTTACATCGTGGGAACCGGCGCAGATGGTGTTTTGGGAGTCTGGCCAATATGGCCTTGTTTTGTAGATCTTTGACGGTGGAAAACCACCTTCTTTCATATCAAGAGATGAGGCCCAAGGGGGATGGTGTTGCGACAGCTGTGGCGGGCAGCGCAGAGGGACGTTGTTCAGGCTCTGGGCCTTCATGAGTCAAGCATCGAAGAAGCAGTGAAAGCGCAGCGAGCCTTGAACGCTGATGCCAGAGAACTGCAGCAATGGTCATCACTAGACGTTGCATGCCACTGAAGACGCTCGAGCCTGGCACGTTTGATTCCCTCTCGCGCTCAACAAACCCGAAGTCAACCGCATTGCTCCGTCGCAACACCTCCACCCTGCAACCAGAATCAACAGAAAGCGATTGACTTCATTTGCCTATTATCCGTTTTTTCTATTTCCAATTCGAAACTGACGTTAGATCATGACTGAACAATGGACCCGATCCTTTATTCGGATGTGATGGGCCATACCATGATAACGCTCGACGGCAGCGCGTGGTTTCGGGGCAGAGTCTCATTCGCTGCCGTTGGTCAATCGTGGGGAAATGGCGCCCCATTGCAGCGCTCCAAACTTACACATCCAGATCTTCACTTAAATCCTCAGATCGTCATTGAAAACATGGGCGAATTGATTGGATCGTATGTGAGTTTACTCTGAACAACTAATAAGTCAGGGTCCTGATTTCGGAGTCTTGTCTCATGAGAGCCAAGAAAACGAATCATGCGCCTGACAGGGGTTTCTGACAGTACCGAAAGCTGGCGTGATCCCCGGAGTCCTCAAGATTGGCCGGGACCGGGGCCGGGCTACAGCTCAGCTCAGCTCAGCCAGCCCAGAACACGGAAACTGAGCTGGCATTGAGACCCCGTGGATGGCCGCAGCATTAATCACACCAGTTCTAGGTGGGTTTTACGGATACATGTCTTTGTTAGACAACAAGCAGTGCAACGCAACTCAACAAGCGCCACGGAGTACGGAGGTACTACGTATGCAACCGAAAGACAAAAGCTACTGACGGGCCATCCGCTGACCTCAGACGGCGACAGGCCGACAGCCCATCCCGAAGCCGGACAACTCCATTCCATCTGTCCATTCAGTTCGATTGCCGCCCCCATCTGTTGCCCATTTACTGCTCTTGTGCTTCCTTGGTTTTGATACGTGAACATTACTTGCTTATCCCGTTATTTGCTTATCTCAACGTCGACCACTTCCCCCTTTCATCATCAGTTGAATCGACCAGGTACACCCGGCAATCTCCTGTCCAATCTTGAACGGTCCCTGCGCCCGGTAATCTACATCCTTTATCTTTCGTCATCAATATTGAATCGGATTCGCTCCAATCTCCTTTCTATCTCCGATCTTATTTGAGATTCACAGGGTCCTCCCGCCTCGCCTCGCATTACAGATACAGACCATCAACAGCACTTACTTTAGTAGCCGCGTTTTAAGTTCCTGACCACGACCCTTCCCCTCCCTCTCGAACCGCAGCAGGCTCCGGCGATCTTCAACCCCCGACTTCCTTTCTTGTCTTCATCCACATCCACTATCAGTCATCCTCGCCCTTGATCCCCTTTCTTTTCAAACAACAACGCCCACTATCGTCGCTTGTGTTGTCTATCGCGAGTGGTTTCAATAGTATATCTTACGACTTCAGCCCTCGCAAGCCTGTCGCATTTCTCTTCGCATCGCGACAACTGTCACCTTCCGACTGCGGCCCACCAAAACTCCACGCTGACGCAATCTGTTCCCTTGACTGCTCACTTAATCAGTCAGTCAGTCGCATCACGCATTTGCCGTTCAGCGCATCACCACCACGACGTTTCCATCGCAACCCCCCAACCATAACGCTTCTCAATCTTCAAGATGAAGGTAGGCGACTTCTTGAGCCTGCGACGATTGCCCGCTTCCATCGCATGCTAACTCGCGCGTTACAGTATCTACCGGTACAAGACTTCGAAGCGGTGACGAGTGCACTGAACTTCAACACACCCGATTGTAGTGTCACCGGCGGCTGCGACCTCTACACAACCAAATCGACAGGTTCCGATAAGAAACTTTACAAAAATATCGACAACGACCTTAACTCTCAACACGAGGCTCTACTCAAGCTAGGCGCAAGCCTCTCACCACCTGAGCGCGCGCACATGCTGGCCACATCACCGAGCATGCAACTGTTTTCACACTCAAGTGCTTTCGGTCCCTTGTCAGAACTCTCAAGTCGCAAGACTTTTGCATACCTTATTGCAACACTGAATGCGAGTCACCCACACTACGACTTCTCCCACGTCCTCCGACCTAACGACTTTAAGCGGGAACGAAACCTTCGCCGCGTTATGGTAAACCTCGATTCTATCCTCCAGAACGTTAGGCCAAATTTTGAGCCTAAATCTCTTGGATCTTCCTTGGGCAGCGAAACAACTTCTATTTGGGGCCCCCAATGTTGGTCATTGATCGACAAGGAGATGCACCTCAACGAATGCACAATATTCTCCTACCATCCGGACAACGACCCTTTTGAAGAAGACGAGAGTGCAATTTGGGCTTCACATTACTTCTTCTTCAACCGAGCCTTAAAGCGAGTTGCCTACCTTTATGTCCGCGTGGTACCAGTCATTTCATCACACAGCCCAACTCTCCGACCCACAAATCTTGCAAGGAACCACAGCAACCAGCAAGAAATCGAATCAGCTGGTGCACAGAAGCGCGCCAACTACTGGCTCGGTGATCAAGATGCTGAGTTGGTGCCGTTCAACGAAGATGACGAAGAGCTTATCGACGACGGTCTCTACTGGAACCGTGGAGAAGATGGGGATCTCGTTGCCTATTCCGACGAGGAGTTTGATGATGATATCGACGACATGGAAATGCTCGATAGGAGTCCTGACAGGTTCATGAGCGAAGATATCGCAGGTCGAATGGAGATTTAGAACCAGCTTCATTCCAGCAACGATGCGGGACTGCTTGCTTGAAACTTGGTTCTCGCTTCTCAGCCAATTATTGGTTACAACCCTTTCGAACAACACTTTCGAGATTGCTTTCGCACTACTTCAACATTCAACACTATCCTATTTCACACTAGGGTTCACTCGATCCCAACGAATCGAGACGGAAAATGCTGAGCAGTACACGACTATTGCTTCCCTTCTATGTTAATGAACGTTCCCGCATCATGTTTTTTTTTTCTTTTCCTTTCGATACGTCATTTCCTTTGTACGAAAGCGTGAGGCCCGGTTAGGCTTCTGGTCGGTGAGAGCGGCTAAGATTCCGCGACATGAGGCGTTTCCGGGGTTCACTCTTCAATCTGCTGTCTTCCTGGAGACGATTGCAGGTTCTATTGCTTTATTGCTGGTTGATTACTTTCGATGACATTGTTTTTCAATATCCTATTTGCTGGGTTTGGCCTGATTGCTTTGATTTAAATAACCGCCTGACATGGCTATGCCTGGGTGTAGCATGAGAGCCTCTTAATGGCTAAGGTCTCGGCTGGAATGGTGTGAGAGTATGGTAGGCGCTGGAGGCATGGGTATACGGAAGGGTTGAACGATTTGACCTTGTGGTGACGAAGTACATGATGGGCAGGGCATGTAATGGGCTAGTCAGGCTGGTGCTTGCTTTGATACGATACTACAAATTCATGATTTCGATTTCTCCGTTATTTCGATCCTTGGATGTTATTGACTACTGGCTGATGCTAGTAAGGAGTATTATATCCTTAGGTTTAGCCCGGCGTAAGGTTGTCCATAATACCGTACATTCATACGCGATAACATAGAGAGAACACATGTTCTACGCTCTGGCACAGTTTTCTGTGTTGCTGTATCTTGCTTCTTGTATTGAACAAAGATTGGGGCATGAGATTACATTGCTTAGTGGAGGCCCAGAGATATCAGTAGTGAAAGCATCAAACATTGTAGTGAAGCCGCCTGGTGGAGTCGATATGCTAGGAGCCGTAGCAATATCAAAAGAAGCTATGAAGTTGATAAAATATGGTGACTTTTTAGCTGCTTGTGCTGGAAGTTGCTGTTTGATAGGAAATGAAGAACGTGCTCTGAACGCAAAAGCCTTCATTCTACGGATGATATATCACGATAAAATCTGCCGTGGTATAGGTCATGTAAGATTAAGACAAAGTATCCGCTCTCTAGGGAACAAGTTAATATCAAGGTGGTAACTGTAAAGAGAAGAAGCACAGTGGGCCGTTCATTTGACCTCTATACTCATTAAAATTTGAAACGCGTCCTTCTTTTTCCGCCAAATTCTAAAGAATATCCATCTGTACCTAGTAGTTATACAAGCAACGGGTTCATTGCTTATCTCTTATCGTCATTCTTAGCACTGCATGATTGGCCAATCATACCGCCCAAAACTTATTCTTCGCGGGGCCTGGTCGACTCTCCCAAATTTTTTCTTATCGAGTCTCATCTCGTCCCCAGCTTCAACTTCAACTTCAACTTTACTGAAGTCATCACAAACCACGACAATCGCACAACGCTACTCTCATAGTACAGCCTTGCGCAGTCCAAAAGCAGTGCAAATCAGCTCTGCTTGATCAACTCACACCAGAGCATGGCCGTCCGGACGTCGCCATCGCTCACTTCTACCTCACATACTCTGACTGCCGCGCCGCCCGCAATGTCTGCTCCCGGTTCTCTCCCAAATAGCCATGTCTTGGCTCTTCTCGATAGCCTCGCCGACGGCAAACGCCATTCGTTTCTTCAACCAACCGCTTCGATCCCTACCGATTCTCTTAACCTCGTCAAGCACACCCTCGAGGGCTTTGCATCGCAAGTCGGCGATGAGCAGCAAGAGAGATTAAAGGAAAACCGCAAGCGCAAGAGAAATGCTGTCGGAAGCGAGGATGTTTTGAAAATGCGCAAGGTATACATTGATGGATTCGAGACAGGGCAGGTTTGGCAGCAGGCCAAGAGAATCATCGGTGGTGTCTTGAAGTACTCCGAAGAGACTCTTGCTGAGCTGGAGGACCGCAAGGAGATCGCCACAAACGGCGCTAGCGCAGCAGACTCCAAGATGCTCGAGTTCGGAGAGGATGGCTTCGAGGTGGATTCCGATGATGGGGATGAGGATGAGGATGAGAGCGACCAAGATGTGTCTGGAGAGGAGGACGAAGAACAAATATCAGCAGACGAAGCACTCGAGAATGGACTAGAGGGTGACTGGGAAGACGATGACGCGGAGGAGGTTGAGGAAGGCAGAGACGATTACCAAGAAGATGAGGAGGAGGAGGAGGATCAAGAAGATGGACCAGTCGAGGAGTATGAGGAGGATCCCGATGGTCTTAACGATGGCTTCTTCTCTCTCGACGACTTCAACCGACAATCACAATATTTTGAGGAACAGGACGCAAAGGGAGATCCCTACACAGATCAAGCGAGCGATGATGAGGAAATCAACTGGGACGCCGATCCAATGGCTCCTCCCAAGGCAGACTCAAAGTCCAAAAAGGATGCCCAAGACCCCACTTCAGATGACGAAGATGATGAGGACGATGGCCCTACATTCGGCAACATGGCTCTCGATGCTCCAGAAGGCGACAGCGAGGACGAGGCTATGGACGATGAGGATATTGACGATGAGGCCAACGACATGAATGCAAACGAGGTCTATTACAAGGACTTCTTTGCGCCACCAGCCAAGAAGTTCAAGGGCGACAGGCCCAGAAAGTCTGTCAAATTCCAGCCCCAGAAGCCAAATGACGAGGACGTTGAGAGGGCCATGGCCGATGTTCGCAGGGACCTCTTTGACGATGAGTCAGAACAAGAAGACTCCGACGATGCCCTCTCCGACGTCTCTGCTGGAGACCCCAAGTCACGACGCTCAGCTCACGAGCGGAGACAAGCCAAGCTTGCTGAGGAAATCCGTCAGCTAGAGGCCGCCTCCGTTGCCAAGCGAGAGTGGACTCTCTCAGGTGAAGCCACTGCTGTTGATCGACCTACGAACTCGCTGCTCGAGCAGGATCTTGACTTTGAGCACGTTGGCAAGCCTGTGCCCGTCATCACTCCCGAGATCAGTGAGAGCATCGAGGATCTCATTAAACGTCGTATTCTCGCCCAGGAATTCGACGAGGTCATCAAGCGTCGACCCGATACAGAGGGTGCGGCTGCAGGTACACGCCGAGGACTCGTCGAACTCGAGGACACCAAGGCTACAAAGGGCCTGGCAGAGATCTACGAGGAAGAGCACGTCAAGAACACAAACCCGGATACATACGTCAACCAGTCGGATGAGAAGCTCCAGCGCGAGGAGAAGGAGGTCGAGGCAATGTGGAAGGACGTCTGCGCTCGCCTCGACTCCCTCAGCTCATGGCATTACAAGCCCAAGCCCACAGCCCCCTCACTATCTGTTGTCGCCGACGTTGCCACCATCGCAATGGAGGACGCTCAGCCCACAACCGCCCAGGGTGTCGCCGGCGAGAGCAGCCGCATGGCTCCCCAAGAAATCTACAAGGCCGGAGCCACCGAGAACGCTGCCCAAGGCGAGGTCGTCACCAAGGCCGGTCTGCCCGTGGCGCGCCAGGAGATGTCGCGCGAGGACAAGTCCCGCCGCCGCCGTCGCGAGAAGGAGCGCGTGCGCAAGGCGGGCGGTGTCGATGGCGACAAGACCATCAGCAAACGAGCCAAGATGCAGCGCGACACCATCGCCGACCTCAAGAAGGGCGGTGTCAAGGTCATCAACCGCAAGGGAGAGATCACCGACGTGGACGGCAAGAAGGCAAAGACTGTCAAGCTTGCTTCGAGCGGCAATTACAAGCTGTAGTAGTGGCGCCTGGGGAGGAGAAGGATATAGGAGAGGAAGAGATATTGTTTCTTTTTGCTGTTTGGGTTGGGCATAGGGTGTCAAAAGTAACGAAGGGTTATTTGCATGGCTTGCGAGCGATTCTTAATAGAAACGCACTTTTCATGTTTGCTGCATGTCAATCTTGGGCTTCTCTTATGGTGATTTATGTATATGATGCAGTTACTGTCTTCACTCATCAATTATGCACCGCTCCTTTCAGAACATTGTTCCATTATGTTAAATCAAAGGCCCTTATTAATCTTACATCAATCGTTGTAGTTTTACACCTGTGCCACATGCCTGGACTTAACCTTTGGCAGCATTGCAGTTCCGTCCTTTCTGTCCCTTCCCAATGTAATCCATCATCTGATCGTCTTGCGAGATCATAAATACTCCCAACGCCATTTTTTTCCACTATGTGGTCGTAGCCAATTGTACGGTTGACTGCTTTTCCTAAGCATCGACCTTGGCCTTCTTGGCCTCGGTCTCCTCAACTGATTCCTCAGCCTTTCGCTTGCCATTAGATTCAGTGTCGGATCCCGCAGTAGATTCGTCCTTGTTCTTCTTGCGGACCAGTCCGCTGAGGTCGGTGGCGGTCTTCTTGGCCTCGTCAACGCGAGCCTTTGTCTCAGCAGCAGACTCGCCGAGGGCAGCACCCAGAATGCCGCCAATAGGTCCGGCGTCAGCACCCAGAATATCCTTGGCATCGATCGGATCGTTGCGCAGGTCAACAAGCTAAAAGGTCAGCAAATACACCCTACAAAGATCCTAGCAGGATCAACAAATGTGAGAACTTACCCGTTGCTCCATGTCACCGATGAGTTCCTTCATCTCTTGGATAGACTTTCGCGCCAGTTCGTTGTCCTCAGGGGAGGCCATAGTAGCCAGTTCAACCTCCTTGTTCTGGAGCTTAAGCTTGGAACTCTTGATGGCCAGTTCCATCTCCTTGACAGCCTCGTCGCGCAGATCCTGGTCCATATCTTCACGCTTGGCATTCGCGCCATCGTCACCAGGTGTGGTCACGGAAGCAAATTCTAGTGCCAGTGAGAGCTTGAAATGGGCCTCGGCGATAATCTCTGACTCCTCGGGATATAACTCCATCTTGAACTTGAGCGAGGTTCGGCCATCTTCAATGGCGTTGGGGTATCTGCATAGGTGTTAGGGACATGACAAGGCTAAGATGAATTCGGAGAATGCGGGTACCGTTCGTTCTCAAGAGAGATCTCAGAGAGGGCGTCGTGAGTGTCGGCAAGACGCTCCTTTACGTGCCGAATGGTGGGTGAATCCTCAGCAGCCTCCTTACCCTTGCCACTCTCTTCCGACTGCTCGTTTTCAAGTGCCTCAAGACGCTTCATGTAGCACACTCGGGCAAGGTCGAGAATTTCGAAGGCGGTGGCCAGATCGTCGTCTTCCTCCTCGTCCTCTTCGCCTTCAGCATTCTAATAGCACAGTCAGCATATGTCAAGAAAAACCACGGCTGCAGAGAAGCTCTTACCTCTTCCTCATCTGACTCATCGAAGTTCTCGTCACCAGTGAACTGGAAAAGGGGTTTCTTATCTCCCTTGGTGTCTTCTGTCTTCTTCTCTCCGTCTTTTTGCTCGGCGACAATGCCAACACCTTCCTGTGTCACCTTCTCGGCCTCGGTCTGGACAGGCTTCTTTGCCTTGCCTTCTGTGCTCTTCTTCTTCTTCTCGGAAACGGCAGGGCCTCCAAGAACGTCACTCTTGCTTTGGCCAACCTTGAAAAGACTGCGGCCATAGTGGAAGAGGATTTCAGCATTTTCGGGTGCTGTCTCGCCATTGATCTCAGCTTGGAGAATGCTGGCTCTGGAGAACACCTCGGCAGCCTCTTCGTAGTTCCTGTGGGCGTACAGGGCGGCACCCTTTGCGGATAGATCGGCAAGAGTCACTTTCTTGGAATTGGGGTCTTGGTCGTTCGCGATCAGGTAGTCGGTGTTGGGGGTGTCCACGTTGGGAGTACCAACGGCGGGGGTTATAGTAGCAGACTCTAGCTGCTCAGTAACTTTCGCGGCACCATCAACGGGAGCAACAGTGTCGTCAGTTGAGCTCTCCGTAGCTTGGACCTCAGGCTCAGTGTTGCCCATGACTGTCTCTCCGACGACGGGCGCGGTCTGCTCTGTAGCGTCAGACATTGCGACTTGAGCTGGATGTGATATAGATGAGGATATAAAGTAAAGCCAATTGAGTGAACAAGTTGAGAGGGAATAGAGCTTCGTAAATCGCGATGGATGATGAAATTGGTGGTTGTTGTGAGATGAATGAAAATAATCGAAAGATGCGATCTCAGTTTCGGGTGGAGGAGGGTTTGCGACTGCGACAGTTGAAAGAGACCGACCCAGCAACGGTGGTAAGCTATGGAAGGTATGACGCGCCATGGTGCTGAGCGACTGACTATGGCGCGTTTAATTGGTCAATATGTGGGTAACGGTTGGAGCTAACGTTAGGTGGGGGGAGCTCCAAGCTCCTGCCTTAGTTGTCTGAGCTGAAGTAGCTGAGCTGTAAGTTACCATTCTCCTTTAAATCATGTGAATATGGATGTGTATATCAAAGTATGATAATAATCGCGCCATACCGTTTCCAACACTGGTCTAAAAGCGAATTCGCCCGGCTTTTGTCAGTAGAAAGCGCAGAGAGGATACTTTGAGCTATCTCGTGTTTGACTGAGGTAGGCTCTCATGATATGAGCTTTGTTGACTGACGCGCTACCCTGCAGGCGGCAGAGTTGTGATATTATTCTAACAAGTAGGCTATAATGCGAACTCAATTAAGATCTATATGTCGGCTATAATATCATAATATCTTGCTAGATATTGCAGCACTTGCTAATAGCATTTCCAAGTGGACGCAGAAGCAGAATCGGAATTGACGACTAAACTTGGAAGAAATCATGAGGTAAGATTTGGGCACAAACGTAACTTCGAACAGGGTTAATATCAACTGAGCTAGCTCAACAAAAAGCTATTAATGCCGTGAAATTGACCCAACAACGTCTTCAATGCTATGATACCTCCAAGTACTCAAACTCGGGTGAACTTGATGGTATAGCGCACCCGACTTCGCGTTGCATCGTGTAATATTGGCGCGAGCTGAGCGCGAGGTCATGTGCTTTAGTTTCGACAGCTAAAGCGACTATCGGCTCGAGGGCAAGCCAAAGTCAAGCCACGGCAGCATCTGACAGTATCGTGTTTGATTAGCGGGGAAAATACATCAAAACTTGAAGGCATTTAAGTCGTAGCAAATTTTGATAGCCGAGAACGTTAAGTTTGGACTAGGAAGCATGGTCCTCGAGATGGAGAAAGGGAACTTTCTATCCGTAACACGAGAATACCCACATCACTCGGAAAAAACACAGTTACAGAAGGTGCGAAGAGTTTGCGTAGGTACCACAGGTATAGTTGGAAATTTTACATGTGAATCAACTTTCACTTTCACAAGGAAGCTATCAGCCAGATAAGCTGATGTGAAATACCAGTCCATAATTTTCCTCGAACCAAAGTCTTATACACACGTATGGATACTCCATACTCTACAGGCAAAACTCCATGTGGGCCTTGTCTCGAGCACGACAGAGCACATCACATCATCAAGTAATTACCGTTTAGCCGCGGCTGTCTCTTCTTCTACCCACTTTTTGAGCTCTGGAGCGTCAATAGACGTTCGAGAAGGCTGATGCGATTGGTGGTAAGACTGCCGTGTAAGCGCACCGCTCTGATTTGTCTCATGAAGCGGGAAATGCGAAAAAAGAAAGGAAGTTAAATCCCACTGGCGAAGATAAGTGGCAGTGTGGGATGTTTTACTCGGGTCATTGGTGCCGAAGGTAACATGATCTGTATTTCATGGTATTGGAATTATGTGTGTGACTCGGTAGATCGGTTGGTCTGTATATAGAAGTTAAGATTGGTGATGCTTCTTCCACTTAACTTCCGAACCACAGACTTCCTTATCATACGTAGTAAACTTCATAATCGCAATCTACGATACCGTTCGAAGTTCCTAACGGTGGAAAAATACACTTTAAAAAGGGTAATTGACTTTTCCGGTGAAACTGTCGCCAACAATCTAGTTCGATGCCAAGTAAAGCCAAGTCTTGTTTGTCACCAACCTGCTACTTATTGGACGGAAGTTACTGACAAAACGACCCTGTATGTTCGTAGGCTGTAGCCTAGCAAAGCAGATCGTAAGGATTGAGTTCGTCGAGATTACCCTGAAAAGAACCGAGTTTATTGCTGTACAGTCTATCCGTAGTCCGTACCAGTGTCTCGCTAAGACAAGAGAGAATTTGGCGACGTCTCATTCGTGGACTAACTGCGTGGGAAAGGGCCGCTGGAAGGGGCATGCTTCAGAAGTTCAGCCTGAGTCAAAGGAATATGGGGCTGAAGGACCCTACAGATTTCAGAATGACGAAACACGATGGGGTAACGACTTTATTATGGCAGGTAATATATCTGTAACAGAACAGACACTGCCCCCCGGAAAGATAGAGTTCCGATACTGAGATCGTTATAGCTGGAGACGAGAAAGCTGTCGATTCGATGTTTTGTTACAGGTTGACAAGAAACATGTCTATACTACTGTGCACAATACGACGCTGGAATTCGCATTCCCAACAGCCGGCAGAACAACGTTGATCCTGACCACGGAGGAATACGGAGTACGCATGAATCACTAAACACCATCGACCAACAAAAAGCAACGCGGGTGCTTTGACCAAATCGGGCACTCTCAAGAAATCAACCTCAGCCTCGTTGCCGAGCAATATTCGAAATACGCGTACTGTGATAGTCGAGTACGAGGTTGAGAAGATCATACAAATTACAAAACCCAAAACCCTCGGGAACGTAACTTACTACGGAGATTGCCATCTGAGACGAATACGTAACGCAACGTCAGACGAAATCAGTTCTTTCCCACTCTCCCACAAACCTCACCCATCCAAAGCTACCCAATAACCTTTTCTATCCACTGGTCGAGATATTAGACATTATCCACAGAGGGGAACGTAGCACCGGAGTAACCGGCAATATGTATGTCCGTCCATTAACTGGTCGTTCCAAGTTCCAGCAAGAAGCTGCCGAAACATGGGTTGTAGCGAAACGAAGATCCCACGATAGTACTCCGTTCAAGTCTACAAGACAGAGTCTAAGGAAACAGAGTGGACAAATATTAAACAAACAAACCGGGATTGGATATTAAGTTGTAATGCGCGCCTCAACTTTGATGGAGAGAACGTTACTTCGAATGCAACCTGTTCCCCCTAACTAAAGGCTTGGATGGCGGATAGCGGATGGCGGGATGGCGGATGGCATTATCGTCCTGAGAGTATCGCATGGCCTTGAAACAAAAAGTCACAAGCGCAATAACAGGCTGACAGGGAGGGCCGAAACAACCGCGAAAAGGCTCGAGCCGAACTGTTAAGTTAAAGCATGCAAGGCGAGAGCAATTGCGGGGATAGTTCCATTCAATACGATTGGCGGATAATTCTATACCGACCGTTTCCGTGTATCAAGAGCCATGGAGAATAATAAGTCCAGAGCTTCGACCCTCCCCCACCCCCATCCCATCCATCACATCCCATCCAGCCATGATCCATCGTCCTCAAATAGCATGTCGCCTGTTGTTTGGTCTATTTGCCCATATTGAAGTGGCGTTTGACTCTAATCAGCAACCGTACCCAGTGAGCAGCATTCAATGCGAGAAGAGGAGAAAGTACGGATACACATCGTTAACAAAGGGAACACGCCATATCGTTCATGGACCTGGAACCCCCAAATAATCCGTCCACTACATTATGGTATCGCTAGTGTCAGTTTTAGGGACCCAAGGGTCGGCCGCTATCATGGCATTAGATGGAATGCTCACTTATTTGGCATCGTGATATCCGTATACCTTGAGTTAAGTAAACTAGGCAATAATGATAGACAGTTTTAGCTTGTGGTTGATCGGGAAAAAGATGTGATGAGCGAAACAACACCCCAATTCTAAGGGTAACCCCCACGGTGAGTACCCGGCATTAATTGCGTTGAGATATTATATCGTTCCTTGGGAGTCGATATGTGTATCCGTAATCCCAAGTCAAATCCCATATCCCAGATCGACACGAAATAGTCTCAACATTTACTATTAACCACTCCATAGACATCCACATAACACAGGTGAGATAAGATTGATACTGTAAACTTGTTAGATTGTAGACTAGAAACTCTTGGCTCCAGTACCAAAACTCGGCTTGACAAAGACTCTCGCCTGGTGGTGGAATTATTACGTCGCCTACCTCCGTACGTTGTTTCTCCCCCTTCCACCAACGGAAAGGACTCGTGGAGGCTCCACATCCCGGTCTCAAGCTCTGAAAAGCCAGTGCCGTCTTTACTGAATGATTTGATTGAACTTCTCTGGCCTGTCTGGGGCTGGTTTTGCACTTCGTCAGCTCCATATTATCGTCAGGGATCGCTCAAACATCTCATCCAAATCCCAGTCCGACCATCGGTCAAATATTCATCGCTTGGCACATTTTAGCGACTTTTTTTTTGCTGGGTCCTGGATCCTGTCGCCTGTCTTGTTCGTGTCTTGCTTTGAGTCGATCTTGGGGCTCTTTTTCATGTCGCTTTGTCCTCTGCTGCGCTGCGCTGCGCCTTATTATCAGGTTATCCCCGAGAGAAGCAATTCCTCTTTCTAGGATAGACCTTTCCTCCTTCTTTCCTTCCTCCTCCTCCAAAAAGGACTCACATTCCCACCTCGCTCTTTCTCTTTCTCTTTCTCTTATCCGACCTTGATTTTACCCCATACTTCAGAACCAATCTCCACAGGGGTCCCATCTCACTACCTTACGCACCACTCACCACCACCGTCACTGTGACCAACGACCACCATTACCACCACGAGATCTGATTTGTTCCCGTATGAATCAGTCCTAATATCCAATCTAGAGATCATCACTATTGCCTAAATTGAATCTGGAACGGCAACACCGACGGCAATTGGGAACCGGAAACCCCCACGCGACTTCCATATTTCTTAATATTCCAGCCTTCCCACATTGCGACAACCTCGAATTACGAATTACCTGCGACGAATACGAAACACCATCGCGCAACGATTAAATATTTATCCGCATGCAGAAACCGATTCCGGATATTTGACATCAAGAAGAAGAAGAAAAGAACGAAATTAACCGACGCATCAAAATCGCTTACTCTGAATGGTGGTGTAGTTTGGGTTGGTCAAGGATATTGGGGAATAGCTTCAGCGCATCTTGCGCACTGAGAACGGATAAAGAGGTGGATCACATCTATCACATCGACAAACAACACGCAAAATGGCCGCCGTTCAATCGATGATAGCGGAATCGCTTCCCACCCCGACGCCGTCCATTGCCTTGAATGGCTCTACCGATCCTTCCGCTATGCACATCGACCCCGCGAGTTCGAGCCCAGCAATGGTCAGCGAGAGTACCTTTGGGAGCACGTTAGCAAGGGGAGACGCCAGAATTGTTACTATCGTGTTTGGACCGGGCCAGGAGCAGATCGTCTCCATCTTTGCAGAGGTGCTGGGAACACCCTGTAGGATACGGAATGGTTTCGACAAGGTATCAATCGAGGATTCTGGGTTCGTTGTAGGAGTAGCAGCAAGCGAGGCAAAGGGCGATGTTGCTGCGCGAAATCAGAATGTCGTTGTTGCCATAAATACTCACTGTGTGAATCTAGGGATGCCCCCCGACATCCATCTCTCTGCTCAGTGCGACTATGAGTTTTTGTATACCGATTCACCATACCTGCGGCGCGACCTGGCCAGGTTTATCTCGTTTACCCTGGGCCAAATCAACCACCATGATGCTCTCATGGCAAAGCCAAGAACATATTTCATTTCCACCACCTTCCCCGACGTTCACGCCGCTCTGCCTAATATCGATATTCTTACCGTCGGCGCCGATGCGGTTGAGATCCGAGTCGATTTGCTACGGGAACCTCTTGGCGACGGAAGCTATTCAGAAGTCCCCAGCCTCAGCTATGTCGGCGAACAGGTCATGCTTCTTCGTCAACGAACGGAACTCCCCATCATCTTTACAACACGATGTGTCAGAGAAAATGGAAGGTTCCCCATGGACAGACCTGAACTATACTACGAGTACCTCTACCGTGCCATCCAGTGGGGTGTGGAATACGTCGACGTAGAACTTTGGCTTCCTGAGGAGATCCGAAAGAAGCTGTACGAGCAACGAGGTAACTCACGCATCATGTCAGCATTCCATGACTTCTCAGGAACCTTCCGATGGCCGTCGGCGTACGCCCAGGAGGTGTTTCAACGGTCTATCCCATACGCCGATATTATCAAGATGATCGCTATAATCAATGAACACAACGAGAACTTCGAGCTCGAGTATTTCCGTTCCAAGATGCGTGCCGAGTACCCTAATGCACCACCCTTTTCTGCCGTCAACATGGGCGAGGTTGGTCAGTTCTCAAGAACTCTGAACCCTGTCTTTACGCCCATCACTCACCCACTTCTCCCTCTCATCGCTGCTCCTGGTCAGTTGAGCGCGGCTGAGATTAATGGCGCCCTGTCTCTTCTAGGCCAACTACCAAGGAAACGCATCTATGGAATCAACAGTGCATCGTGTCGAAATACCACGCCGCAGGCCCCCTTCTATGAGAAATGTATCAACGAACTGGGTCTTCCCCATCAGTTCGCCACTGTCGAGAGACACCCAAATAACCCAAGAAGTATCGAAGCATGGTGCAACCAGAAGCATTTCGGAGGCGCCTATCTTAACCCGGGCCTACCACATCATGCATTGACCAAGACCAGCCCCTTCTTTGCCGGATTAAATGGCGGCAACGGACCAATCCTGACAGAGGCTGCCCGTGTTATTGGAGTTGTAGATACTATCGTGGTTCAATCTGGCACCTCATCCAGGTCGTCCTCCCCCGGTTCAATGCCGCCAAGTCCTCGCCACAGGCAGACCGATTCCATCGAATCCAACGGTCAATCTGGCCTGGGATCTGCGACCTCTCTTATCTTTGACAACGCTGGTTGGAAAGGAATACTGAGTACACTTACACGCGATCTGGCACCCTCTGCCTATTCTGGCCGCTCAGCTGTTGTGATGGCCTCTTCTCCAGACGATGCAGCCCCCGTCTTCTTTGCCATGAGAGCCCTCCGAATCTCCAAGATCTATACAGTCGGCTTCCGTACACCTACCACCCTCGCTCGAAACGCACCTCCGATCGAACCGTTCATTAGCCTCGAGAGCCTTCAGCGTGCCCGATCGGTGGAGAACGACAGCGCGCCTTTTGTTATTGTGTCAGCTCTTGGTCCAGAAAAGAGCCACCTAGTCGGCATGTTGCTCCGGGCATTTGGAGGGGTTGGACCTAGGGGGATAGCGAACACTAAGAAGGTCTTCCTCGATCTAGCTGATGGAGCCGTGAGGAAGAGTTCTGACCCAGGGGTGATCGCTGAGAAGAATGGGTTTGCCGCCTACGGAGCCGACGATGTCGCTGCCTTCACAACAGTGGAAAGCCTGCGACTGCTGGTCGGGCAGAATGTGCCATATAGCTTTGTCCGACTCGCGAGTGGAAGCCATCGCTACGGGGTATGAACGGAGTCGAACAAGTCTTACGACGAACACCAACACAATTACCAGCAACAAGCATTCCACTTGGTCACTGGAAAAGGAGAACAATTAAACCGACTACAAAGATAGATCATCTACTATCGGGGGTTATCCGACACTGGAACACCGCCGACAGAATAGGTGGAAGATCCGTAGCGCCCCCTCAGTCTCTAGGGGTAGATGCCAAAGATATCCACGAGGTCGCCACAAAGGGCCAAGCCGGGTGAGAAACAGGGACGGTCCCCGGTATAGACGCCTCAAAGGTTCCCAACGCCGAGCGCCTACTACCATTGAGACACCTACCTCCTGAGTATTCCCTGTGGTTTTTTGCCAACAAAGAGACTCCTGGCGACGTCGGGCTTATCGCTGCATGGCTTCAGGCCAGAAGGGCCCAGCATCAGCCCAGTCTCGTTGGCTTTTTCCTGAGAAAAAAAAAGTCACGAAGTTACGTTGCGGCGGATATCGATCTGGTGTGCAGAAGACCCCTGTGAAGATGAGCAGGGGCACTGTGGGGAGTGGATTTGTTATTGCAACGGCTGCGGTAACCGTCTTGAGGACCACCGGCCCCCACACTCATAGATAGAACCGCGCAGGTTCATTTTCCTCATTATGAACCTTCTGGATCTGTGGTGCCCGGTTTACGGTGGACTATAAGCATCTAAGTATAGACAGGCCCTTGCCAGATAGACTGCGATATGTAGATGGAGGTTGTATACGAGAACCAGAGGGTTGGAAATCACGTACCTATATGTCAGTCAATTATTACATAGACTTCGGGTCACCGAAGCCCATTTTGATGACGAGATTCGAACCATTTTGACTCCACCGTTGACGCTGTTATCTGCTCACTTGAACACATCTATACTCCGCCGTAGAAAGTCTGAAGATCCTCGTCATTGTGCCGGCCACGTTCTTGGAGAGGTATGTTTGCATGAGTAAAATAACCCTCCCTCCATCGGTCTGTTTGAACACCCTGATATCCCGTATGCGACATCATCATTGACGCAGCATATGGCAATAACATTTGTGTGGTATATCCTGGCAAGATCCTCGTGAGCCCATGTCAAGGACCTTCTGTTAAGGACTGCCTAGGCTTTGAGTAGAACGAGTTTAGATGCGGTGTGTGATTCAGGGCATCTGGTTGGGGCGGGTTTACCCTGGCCCATGACGGTGGCTCTTTGCCTCCTTGCCGATGCCGGTACATACAAAATACAGTATCTGCATGCTTTCCACTCCCCAAACTGTGTGTAAGACAGGAATCTTACTGCTCGCCTTTAGGCAATAAAAGGCAAGTATGGCTTTGTCAAGGGGGGGGGGGGGGGAAACCATGTTCTCGAACATCGATATGATGATATAAGGCAAGGTATAATGTGATAATAGCGACATCCACAGCTCAAACACTTTACTTACATTCGGAAGATAAAGGATAATCGGTCGCAAACAAGGGTCAAATAAGAACTGATCTGCCTACTCGAGAATGTCCTCCGATCTGTACAGAGCTGGACTATAGCCCCGATCAGGAACCGAGACGTCACTTATTTGAAGATTGACCAGCTTCAGATAGCAAAGAGAAGCTGAAACCTCCTTACACGAAGTGAGAGAGCATGGCCCCGAATTGATAAGGCGGATTTCTTGCCTCTGGAAGAAAGACCTGGAGGCGGCAACCACTAGGTAAAAACTTAGGCATGGTCTAGCCCTGTAGAAGGAAGTAGGGGTACATGTAAAGTTCAGGTATCTGGATGACTTGCAGTTTATCGAACTGCACTCGTATGTATACAGAAGGGATGAGAGATGGGATGAACGAAACAACACCATGCTTTCCTGGGGTTGCGTGTCGAGTTGGGATGATGAGAGGACCTTTGCAGGTGACTCGACAGGGGGCTCCAGCCGAACTGTGATACTTCACGCGCGGCAAACACTAGGGACTGGCTTTGTTCGCCACATGTGTCCATGGCAGTGGACATGTCCCTCTGATCTAGACCACAGCTACTCTTGCTGCAGTCGCCTGTAGGCGGAAGAGGTGCTAATGCTGAACTGAGGGGCATCCGGACAACAAACCCGCATATGTTTTGCGCTTTGCAAGAGGGGAACAACTCCGCAATGAGACTCGGCGAAACGCCGCAAAAAGAAAACAAAAGCTAAAGTGTGTCAGGCCAAGTCTAAAAGCACAAAGGCCCTGTTTCCTGGGAGGACCATCGGCATCCAGGTGGAAGTCAGCAATTGGACCAAACGGCCAAGATCAAATTAAGGTGATTCAAGGGGCGGGTGGGGACGTGATGGAAACGATATGGTACATACATCTAAGGCACAAATGCGAGTGTAAGCGCCCAAGGTAAAAGCGGTAATTGTATCGCAGGAAATGCAGTCGTAGTTGTTGTTGTTGACCTCTTGATGAGCATGTGTTCACTCATCTTTCACCTCTTAGACAAGGCTGGTGACGAATCAAGTCATGCCTGCGTGCCCCTGATTGGATTTCCTGGCAAAGAGCAGGTCTTTTGAGCACAAGAACAGCCTTAGCCCTACGAATCCAGGCAATCATGATATATGATCGGCCTACTTCGATCGCAGCTAGTCTGTAGCTTGAGAGATCGTTAGAGCCAGACCCTTATCCGCACATTGGCATTCATGTCCGTAACTACCCAAGCCGAGAACTTCACGATGATCAACCTTAAGATGAGCAGGACTTGAGAGGGCCCCTTGCTAGACCAGAGCTGGCATCGACTTCTGAGCTGAAGCCCATACATTCTCCAGAGCTCAACCGTTAGTCGACCCAAGCGATTGCAACTCTAACTGCCGTGCTGAACGATCCTGACAACGGCAGCTCGATTCTGGTACGATGAGCTCGAAAACCTCCACCAAGAGGTGGAGAAGGAGGCCACTACGTGCGAGTTTCTGATTTGCATGTCCGGAACTGGTCTTGATGTTATCGCACATACGTGGGCAAGAAGTGCCAGTGGCGACAAAGCTAGACATGAACGTGTAAGCACATTTTCGCAAAGCTGGTATGGGCAAACCTGCCAAATGTACAACCAAAGGTCGAAACGCTCGGTAAACTGTGGTATAGGCACCCTCAGTGTGCCCACCAAGCATGCTCTTTGTTCAAGCACCATGTGTCGTGATATTTCATCCCATCTATCCTATGCTGGCACATACCCATGAGCCAAGTGCTGCAAGGCGATGCAATCGTCAAGAGTAATGCTGGACAGAGTTTACGAAAAGAGGTACGGTGCAATGCAGGTGCTTCTGGCTGCTTGGCGCTTGTTCTGCAGCCTTCACTCGCTTCCTCACGGAAAGCCAACAAGAATGAGTGTGAAACGAGGTGGAGATGATCCGCCATGTTTAGCGAGGGCGTTATCAAGACACAGAGTCCAGAAGAAACAGAACAGAGCAGCACTAGTACAACAAAGAATGGTAGACCTCTTGCCCAGTACCAAGCAAAGATGATCTCAAAAGCTCAGCCAATCGGTAAACATCAACGTAACTGGTTTCATATTTAGGCGAAGAACCCAGGATCTTTGCAAGAGTGTGTTAGCTCAGCAAAGACGATCTGAAGGGGTTGAAGAGCTTGTTGGGTGACAATGACTCGAAAGCTAGGGCAATCCTTACCAGGTACGAATCGAGAGCACCTCTGGGGTAAAGTGGATGACAACACCCGGGAGGGTGAAAGAAGGGCAGGGAGGGTCGGCATTGCCAGACTCGTACTTTGCAGTTCTAGAAAACTATAGCGCCAAGCTTGGTCTTTCGCTAGGCTGCCAGCCGTGGAGACTCGCAAGCCTGGGACTGGTTAGGTTTAGCCTTTTTCGAAGCTTCAATGCCTCAAGGCTCAAGCATCGACGCGGCATTGAATGATACACCACTCTAGACACTGGCCAGGCTTGGTGTAGAAGATTGATTACTTTGACAGGGCGTCCAGGCGAGGTTTGGTGTGGCAGGTCAAGGACAGGCAAAGCAAAGCCACTTGAACGTGGGTTGACAAGGATCCTGGAAATCTCATGAACAATTGCAGGGGTTTTGGACGGGCTCAATGCCCAGATTGGGAGAGAAAGCCCGGCAATGAGCGAGTGAAAGCGTGTCTCACACGCCGATACTAGCCAGGATGTCAGCCTCATGATGACCCTAAGCTTGGGAATAGTTATTATGAACTAGAAAGACAACGAATGACTCGGAGGTATGTCCTTGTCCAAGCTGGTGAATGAGAATCTTGAAGTACAATTACTGATTGACAAGATGAAATTTGATGATTAGCTCATGCTAAGTAAGCCTTATGGCTGCAGGAGATGCCGGTACGTCCCCGCATACATGCAGGTCCAATGTTTCGTTGTTTTGCTTTTTCCCTCAAGGTGTTATCGTTTGGCTGTACGGATAGATACGACCAGTTGCGATACTGTCCTTCGAGACATCATCGATTTTGAACCTTCCTGGCAAGTTCTGAAGCAATAAACGTCAAGAGTTGCTACCTGATAACCACTCTCGGCTCCGCGGGACGATTGAACCTGAACACATCTCGGCGTATGGTGGAGTGTTGCTGGGCCTATCACGTCATGCTTCAATAATTTCATTGACAGTGTGCGGATAAGCAAATAACGTCCAAGAGATAGGAATAGCAACAGCTTGATGTCTAAGGAGGTGATTTTGTTGAATGAACGGCGATACACGTCGTGGAGCTCCGTTCATTCGAATAAGCATAGTTAGCGCTTAAGCAGCGTTAATTCTGACTGGCGCCGCTAGTCGCTCGGCCGACTTTTAAGAGCTGAGACCATGTAGGTCCGAACTGTACGGAGTACGGAGGAACTACGTACTTAGCTAGTTCCCGCTCGGTAATGGCAGGCCCATCAGCTCAGGGGCAGAAAATGCTCTCGTCGGAGACAGGCAGCGAGAGGCCTGTTCTTGTTGACGGTCCAACTCAGGGTCAAGGACTTGAGAAGATCTTGTCTCCATCAACGGGAGCCGGGATAGACGTAATACTTGGAGATTAACAAGGCTACGTGAGGAGCGGTCGATCCATCAGCAGCCTGGAGTATGGTATGGCGAGCAAAGCCAGGGCTGAGAAGTGTCATGGTACAGTAGCAGCCCGTACGGGAGCGAACGCACTGTAACTTAATGAGGTTGTAGTATTGATGAGGATACCCGGGATGCTGCACCTCATCGATGGATCCAACCATTGAGCCATCGAAAGATGGGATGATACGTAACTAGGATCTCGACAAGCGGTCTGTACGGAGTAAGCTTGTAGCAGATGAGCGGAGGCGAGAAAGAATCAAGATTCTCATCTCAATCTTTGAACTGGCGTCTGATCGAAATATGGATAGCTTGTTTTGCAGAGAGAGATTTAAGCTGTCTGTTGTGTATTGAAACGCTGCATACGCAATTAGCTATGATGCAAGTGAGTGGTACACTGTATGTTATATGATGTGATGCCATGAGTCGTGGCTGTCGTGCGATGCTTAAAGTGAACGGTAGGTAGTAACAAGATACGGTTCCAGGTTTGGTTTGTGACAGAATCTCTTAGATCCCGCCTCTAGAGTTTCAGGCTCACCAAAAAAGCACAAGCAGCTGTCAACCTATCGCAACTGCCCAGCGTGTCGTCCGTTCGGCCCCTGGCGCCCCATTTAAGCCCCAAACAACGCTGTTCCCGCTATGCTTAAGCGAAGTGTCCGCTAACGTAGGTACAGGAGCCCCGGCATCCACCTTGTTCCTGCCGCCATCAGATGGGTCCTTCTTGCCCTGCTGTGAGCCATGGAGACGGGAAGCAAGTACGCCGCGCCGTCCGCTGCTTTACAAATGGAAGCAAAGCATGGACGTCTGCCACCAAATGACAAGCAGGAAGGAGCCGGGGAGTTTGGGCCGCTCCCATCTGTTTCCCAATTCTCACCTTGACACATTGGATCCTCACCTGCCTCGCCTAGCCCACAATAGAAGACTCCCGAAGCCTTGCATGTATCACCATCTGTATCCTGTATCGCACGCCCGGCCGTTCACTTCTCGCCTTACCTACATGGCTACAGCTAGTACCATACCCTATCCTAATGGGCTTGGTTCACGCCTTGTGCGCTTCGCCCGTAGCCTTGGGTCCGGCAGTGGCATGGACCTGGACTTCGAGCCATGATCAGAGTCCCTCCCTGTTTCCCTGTCTCGCTCTCAGCTCAAGGCCCGAGCCAAGTCAACGACGATCAGCAAAAGTCCTGCGCATGTTTCGCACTACTTCCTGAACAGGATATGTCGAAGGTAGAGAGAGCTCAAGCTTACGAACTGGAAACCGAAAGCTTGATGCGGTTCCATATCGAACGGCACCTTGTCGTTCTGGCGCTTACAGAACCAAGAAAGTCAAGTAAACAACTAACTATCCAATACAACCGTGAGATGAGGAATGCCTCTAATACCTTTCGACCTTGTCCCTGCCACTTTCGCTAATATGAGCCCGAGTTTCTGGTCGTGGAATTTAGGACCCGCATGGTCTGGTGTCCCTTGCACAAATGAAGGCGTACGTATTGTCCTAGTCCTTGTCAATCTGGTAACAACGACACGTCTGATTCGGTGCATAACTTAGAGTCCGCTTCTCAGAGCTATCTAGTGAGAGTGAGAGTTATTCACGACTGAAACCAAGTACGGAGTACTCAGACCTCGGTCCAGTCAACGTGCCCGCACTTGTCCTTCAGCAGCTTTCAACAACAGCCGGAGGACAGACAGGATCGACAGATGCCTCAGTACACACTATACATATAGTAATGCTACAAAAGAAGACATGCGGCTTCAGGGCGTGCAGTTCCCCGGTTTGGTGCTTTGGGGGCCCGTAACTTGACGCTTTTTGGTTACCGTCATTGGGGGTTTAGCCTGCCAGTTGGGGGTGACCATACTCCCTTCATCATAGTCGCTATCCCCCCAGTGCGCTCCAATGGCATAGCTGGTTCAGACGCCAGCAAGATGCGCTTTCTGCCTCAGAAAGATTATGCTGGTCCTGGTTACATGTTTCTGGGAACCATGCCATGCTTGTCAGGGTAGAGTCAGATCCAAGAAGCAGCGTCCACAAAGGGACTCCAACCCTGAGCTCCGTTTCCCCACCATGATCCATCCCAACATCGACACCACCATCTATCTCATCATTCATGCCCGCACCCCGGTCCTGTCACTAGCCACCTCCACATTGGCAACAACCAGAATGAGACCGGCGACTGGGGTTCGGGTCGGGCCAGTCGTGCAATTCTGGGTCTCCGAAGTCATTCTACTACCGGTCCTGTCCCATCTTCTACAAGGCC
This sequence comes from Fusarium sp. PT, assembly GCA_021020635.1. Taxonomy (NCBI): domain Eukaryota; kingdom Fungi; phylum Ascomycota; class Sordariomycetes; order Hypocreales; family Nectriaceae; genus Fusarium; species Fusarium sp. PT. The sequence continues at coordinate 1,980,272 of JAHMRZ010000001.1, forward strand.
TCACCTTACTTCTAGGCTCGATCTCCTCCTTCCACTTCCGTCTTGATTTCTTTCCATGCTACTTGACCTCTTGTTAGCATATCACTTTCGCATTTACACTTTCTTTGACACTTCACCCAACCTGCTCGCCATCTCAGTACTGCGGGTCACAACTGTCCAAGATTGCTAGATTCCGATATCACTTGAAATGATCATGCTCGTTTGATTTCACGAGATCTACATTATACCCTTCTTTTCTTCTCCGCCTCATTGCTTTCACTTTACTACGGGATAGTCCTCTGAAGCAACCTTTACTCGAATTCCGACTTCGCAAACCACATTATTCTCTTCGCGGCTTTCACTCGTTTTCACTCATTACCGCCAGCTCAAATGACTACTTCCATATACGACGCCATGAACGTTCCTCATATGCCCGGAGTCCACCCTGTGGCTATTTCTCGACCACAGGTTGGCATTGAACGTCTTCCTACTCGTCGCATGAGCAATGAACCACGGGAATCGATGAATTGCAAATCATGCCGGAAGCGGAAGGTAGGATCTTGCTACCATTTGCAAGAGCTCCGATTCTAATTGGTGCTATTATAGATCAAGTGCAATCGACTTCGGCCGTCTTGCGAGGCCTGCCAGGTTTTCCAGTGTCCCTGTGTTTATGGTAGGTCACTATTCTATTCCTAAAAGATGTTTTTTTCAAGACACCAGAACAACACATTATTCGCCCTATCAGCCCATGTTAACTCGTTTGTAGATGCTGTACCCAAGAAGCGTGGACCGAAGACAGACGTACTAGAAGCCCTTCTGAAAAGAGTAGATGGGCTCGAGGCCAAGTTGAGAGAGAAGGGAGAGGACGACGTGTCACTTGCAACTACAAACCTGCCCGGAGTTGGGAAAGGAGAATCCTCTGAATCTGGTTCTCAAGCTACGGAGGCCGGCGAGTTGGTAACCAAACAGCTCGCAGTCGATGCGCGCGCCTCTCCTGGGGATACAGCATCACTTTCTCCGCAAACCCCAGTAGCTCGGTTTGTTTCCTAGTCATTTTGATGCCTAAGCTCTTTAACTGACTCGTTCTCCCAGGGACCTCCCCCCTCCTTCGGTCCAAGCCGAGGCATTGCTTGACACCTATTTCGCTAGGTTTCATGGTAAACCGTACTATATCGTTGACGAATCATCTATACGCCAAAGACTCCAACTCAACCAACTCCCCAAGTTCCTCTCTTTTGCCATTTCCGCAGTGGCCGCGAGGTATGTTTCCGCTCCATGACACGGACCCCCATACTTACCATTGTTAGACACAACACCGACCCCAGTGGGTATCAAGCAGCTGCCAATCTTAGTGAAGACCTAGCAGCGCGGGCTAGACGTGAAATCAATACCGACGAACCATCAATAGATGGATTGCAAGCGCTTCTGTTGTTGGTCAGTGCCTTCACTGCAACGGGAAAGGGAAAGAAGGCTTATATGCTCATGAGTAAGTCCTAGCTTTTTGGGGAGTTTATTTAATCTTTGCTAACAAGACCTAGCGAGTGCTACTGGCATGGCCATGGCGCTTGAAATTCATAAAGAAACCGACGGACAAGCCCGAATGACACCAGTGGAGCGAGAGATGCGACGCCGACTTTTTTGGACATGCTACCTGCTTGACCGATTTCAAGCAACCGGTTCAAAGCGACCAAGCTTGATTAGCGACAACACCATTATGCTGCGCCTTCCTTCTTGGTCCCCCAACTCCTCCTCGCTTCCAGTCGAGGGGGAGTTTTTCCAAACAGGTTCGAATCTCCAATACTTTCAAGGTAGCGACAAGAAGCCTCAGGGAAGCATGGGTATGCTCATCGATATCACGCGCGTTCTCGGGAACACAAATCGGTACTTGGCTGCAGGTGGTGTCAAGGGCGACTCCCACTTCCCCTGGCACACTCTCTCGACCATATCCAAGATTCGTGAAGATCTCGACGTCTGGGCTTCTGGAACAGAAGAGGTCTTTTCCAACCCTAGCTCGATGTTCGGACAAGCAGACTCGACCATACTTCTGCTTAGCAAAGTGATCTATCACCTCATCCATTGCCTCATTTATCGACCATTCCTCCCCATCGATCTAGCAGAGCTTGCCGAAACAGGACAACACCAATCGTGGCAGATTGAAGCTACCAATATGTGCTTTCTACACGCAAACGCCATCATGGAGATGATTCAACTTGGAAAACAGTCGGGAATCGTTGATTGGCCTGCATTTATCGGATATTGTGTCTGCACGGCGGGCACGGTTCATGTTCACGGAGCCCACTACAGCCAACAAGGAAGCCAGGGTGAGGTGAATGTCTTCAGCTCTGCAACAGATTTCCTCTCTCGCGAGATGCAGTTCCTAAGTGAACTTCGTTATGCCTGGGCTACAGTACAGCACCAACGCGAAACGCTACAGGACATTAGCCATGCACATGGGGAGTTGGTAAAGGCACTGGCGCGCAGCTCTATGCGATATACACCGGGATTCCATAGCGAGGACTTTTTCGACCGATATTCCAGTATAGGAGGACCGGGTGGCCCGTCTTTCAGCTTTGATGCAGCCAATCTACGCCTTTCAGATGTCGCGGTTGACATGGGTGTCGGTCCTATTGCTGGCGAAGATAACCTACGAAGCCTCGATCAACCACAACGCCCCAGTCTCAAGCGTAAGAACACGGCGCCATCAGGCCCCATCAACCGCAGAAGGCCTGATGTGAAGGTGAACTCGAGCCTTGCACCTTCTGCCACAGGCCTACCTACCCCAGGTACTGCTCGCCGATCTTTCTCATACACTGCTGGCGGAATACCGCATTCATCACCAGGCCTTCTTGCAACGCCAACCTCGCTTCCAGGCCATCACGAAAACCATGAGATGTATTCTATGCACGAGCATATGAACGACGCATCGGCAAACAATGCTGCAGTTGCGGCGGCGGCAGCAGCAGGTTTCACCATGTCACCTACATCACACGCCGTTTCCTCTCATCCTATGCATCCCATGGGTGGCCCGCCTTTCAGCCCCCCTTACAGCTATGGATCTGGATCAAGCATCACGAACACGGGCCCTGGTATGATCAATGAAGCCAACGGAGGTTACGACGCAATGTTCGGTACAGTACCCACGAACGCGTTTGGAAGCCCTGCTGCATGGCACGGGGATGACAACCACAACAAGATGCATTTTCACCAGGCTAGGGTGGCAGCAACGAGCCCTGGAGGTCGAAGCCATAACGGCAGCAGTGGAACGGGCCAGGGCGAGGAGAAGGACCCATTCCTGGCTCTCCTGGAGCAACTTGCTGAGAACGAGAACCGCTCTCAGAACGGACATGGGGGCGATTTAGACTTCTTCCTTGGCAACTCGAATGTGAATCATTGAGTACGCGGTCAAGGGTGAAGAGGGAGTTCTGATTAGGGTTTGATTATTATTTCATGACTCAGGGGCGATCTGAACAAACGCATTGGAAACGGGGGCGCAATAGGAATTTTGCAGCATTTCACAGGCGCATAGATTTGGTCGAGTCAATGAAGGTTTCACGAGGGCAGGATCCTCAGCAAAACAACGAATTGGGAATGAAACACTTTAGGGAAAAAAGCATAGCCACTGTATATTAGGACCGAAACATTTAAGCGCAAAAGCAATGCAAAGCGGAGCGAGACGAAACACGAAATATATATGTATATGACATAGTCTATTATTATTATTGGAAATCTTCTCTTTTTTGGTGTTTGTGATTTAGTCTAGGTGGTGAAAGAGAGTCATGTTTGAATTGAGGCTGAATATACGGATACTCTAGAATAACCGGCAGAACAAGTTAGGCCTGTGAACTCTAAACAAAGGTGTTTGAGGCTGGGATTGGAGCGCTTCAATGGTGTCAGTCGACGACCTAGGATAGCTTCAAAATAGCAAGGTTTTTTTTGTTTCCAAGGTAGTATTGAATTACTTGAGGTGGTGGCAGAGGGCAGAGGGCAGAGGGTGCCTGGGCTACTGGGGTACAGTACTACGTAGATCGTTCTTATTGTTCTCGTGGTGACGAGTTAGAGGTTAGAGGTTTCCCTACTAGCGCAGTGCCAAGCGGCAAGATCTCTCCAACGGTGTTGCACTGCTGGGACCAGGGCTCCAGGGCCAGGGCCAGGGCCAGGGCCAGAGGGTCAGGTTTGGGGTTGGGATCTGGGATTGACGGACAAGGTGAGCAGGGGGGAAACTCGGGACGATTGAGTGTGAAGTGTGAAGTTGAACAAGTGGGACGTGTAAAAAGGAATCGTGGCGGGTGTTGGAGATATTCAAACTTAAGCTTGGCGATTGGCTCGAACTGGGTTGTCGGCCCGTTGAGCCACTACTCAAGGGTTCATCTAAATTCTAAAACAAGACGTGAAAGCGAGATTAGGCAGGGGTGCAGATATTAAGGTGGCATCGGTCAACTAGTGGGAAATGGAGAAGTGCTGCATATACAAGGATGTTAATAACTTATGCACGCCTTTTTGTACATACCCGCAATAGGTATGCAAGCCGCTACTAATGCACAGGCGCATAACATACAGTAAATAATCCCTAGTGGAGAGTGCGGGATGTGCCGTCATCTCTCAAAATCCTAACCCTGTACTCCGTATTGGCGTGCATAATCCTTATGTGCATACCGATATCGACATATAAACTATACACTAACAAGCATTGATCCCACGAGACATGACACTCGACGCTTGTGAAACCTTGATGTTTGACGTGTATAATAATAGGTGGCCCCTCTCCCCTCTCCCCTCTTGCGATAGTCACAGCACACGGTGGTTGTCCTTGCGAAAGAAACGGTAAGTTTTATAAACTCCAAGACATCAATTGTTTCTCGATACTGCAGAGGTGCTTGGCTGGTCTATGCCGTGCAGCAAACTATGTTTATCAGGTTTGAATCGTCAGTCGAGCCTGTAACGTCTGTTCGTATGCGCTCCATAAACACGACAAACGTTTTGTCGATCAAGGAGTCATAATCGTACGCAAAACCGTTCGAAACCGAGTCAGGACCCAAAAATACACCATACACCAAACACCAAACCTGAACTCTAACCCTATCTTCATATCTCAACACCTACCCGTTTACGTCTCGCCGACGCCCTCGTTCTCTGCCACAACAGCCCTTGCCGCTTCTTCGTCCATCGCCCCAGCTGCGCCTTTGTCGTGAGGTGCCTTCTTACCTGTCAAAGCTTGAAACAAAACTACCACGACGCCTAACGCGGCCATGGCCTGCCAAACGCCTCTAGTCGCACCAGCATAGCCTTCGATGGCAATATCCCGCTCTGTAGGACTCAGGCCACCCCCATGGACCAGACCCGGCGTATTGACGAGGTTGGACACCAGTCTCTGTCGATCATCGCTCAAGTGATCGCCCCCGTCCAGCTGCAAGAACCCAGCTACTAGGCTCCCCCTGAGTAAGCGGTAGAATATACCGCCTGCAACCGCCGTGCCAAAGCTCGAACCAGAGCCACGAAACGTGCCCAGCAGACTGGTTGCGATGTAGCGGGTATCGTCATGGCTTAGATGAAGGATGTGTGCAAGAGTGTAGTTGACACCTCCACCAGTCGCAAGACCATTGACGAGCACGACAAGAAGGAAGAGGACGAGTGGAAGACTGGTGGTGCTGATAATCGAGAGTACATATGTGCTGATGGTGAAGACGGCTAGGGCTGAGATGGATGGGAGCCAAAATGCACCGCTGCGGCGCACATGAAGCCAGCCAACGAGAATTCCACCCAGCCCAAACCCTAGGTTTGTCGGGATCAAAATCGAGCCCGCAGCGGCAGGAGAGGAGCCACGAACCGCGAGCATGAAGATAGGTGCGTAGAACAAGACACTCCAGCGGGCGATCATGAGGCCTAGTTGGGCGAAGCATGAAAAGAGGATACCCCGAGAGGAGAGCACCTTGACGGGGATGATGGGGTCTGCGACTAGGTAATACTCTACTGCTAGGAAGAGAAGCAGTATGGCGGGTGCGAGACATAGGGGTATCATCTGGATCTCGTCGGCAATGGCGTAGAGAAACATAACGATGGACGTAGTCTTGGTGTATGAGTTAGTGACAATCATATCATGTAAGTGAAAAAAATGAGAAGCTTACCAAGAGTCCTGCCCCGAGATAGTCTATACGTGCGAGCTTTTGTAGAGTAGAAGCTTTGTTGTCGTGCGTTTCTGCCTCATACGGTATGCTGATAAACACTCCTAACCCAGTAGCAATTGCAAAGGGGATTTGCCCCCAGAACAAGGGCCTCTGAGGCTTGTTAGCCGCCTCTTTGTTTTCTCGAAACCCAAAGCTTTCAACTTACCCATCCAATAACTGGCATCAAACCTCCAAAGACGATAGCCCCGAAAGAGACGCCAGCAGTGAAGCCCGCATTGATCAAGCCAAGAACAAGACCCCTCGACTTCTCACTCGCCAATTCTAGTCCGATGATGATAGCGAGTGACAATACTCCTGCAGCACCTGTGCCTGCAATGACTCTTCCAGCGACGAATGCTCCGAACGAAGTTGATACAGTGCAGATCAGCCCGCCCGTGGCAATGAGAGCCGCAATGGGGAGGATGAGAGACCTGGGCGGAAAGATGGTGGCTAGACGACCCGCTACAGGTGCTAGAGAAGACATCGGTATGAGATAGGCGCTGGTGAACCACATGGCAGATGAACCATGCGAACCAAGCTGGGCCGCGATAGCACCTTGGATCAGAGTCATGCCAGACATATTGCATGCTGGGGACATGTCAGTATGCTATCTTTGGTACCACCCGGGGAAATATTTGATGTGGGATCTCATACCTGTCAGAAAGATGAGAAGCCATAGGCTCAAACCTATAGCAATGCCTCTTGCAAGCGGAATGTGCACCTTGGACTGAGTACCCTCAACATGACGAGAATTGCTGTCTTTCTGAGCAACGGACCGGACCGACGAACTTGAGCTCGACCTAGATCCGGCAAGCAACGGCGTCTCTTCAGTAGTGACCGGCGCATCTTGGCGGACGTGAGAAGACGGGCCCAGTGCGGAGCCGGCGCCGGAGGTCTGCGCGGGAGAAGTCATAGCTGCCGAGCTAGGAAACGAGTGCGATAAAAGCCACCTGAATGAATCCAAATTCAATCTATCAACATCACCAAAGAAGGAACGTGGTTTCTTAGACGCGTGGGATTGTTTACAGGTTGATAGAATGACGTGTTTAACGCCGGTGTTGTCGCCATGGGCGGCGATGACGTTGGTGATGCGAGATAAGACATGCCGGAGATCGGATGGCCGAGGCTCCGGTGGCGTCAACGCCGACTCGACCGGGGGGGCCAACGAACGCCGGGACCAAAGGTTAAAGCCACATCGTGATCAATCTTTTTTTGTTGAGACCTCATCTTGAAGTTGCGGTGAATTGAAAATTCCGATGATATTCCAGGCCTGGGAAAGCCTCTCTACTAGATAGTTAGTCACGCAGAAAGGGCATATTCCGTTGGTTACCGCAATTTCATTTGTAGCAATCGGTGTAAACGCATAATGCATAATGCATGTAAAATATGGTATTTGCTCAGAAAAACGGGTTCACTGTTACAATAGCGGGAGAAAAGGACCCTGCATTCTGTCTCGGGTACAAGTGCCTCGGGCTACTGCAGGAAACCGAGAGACAAAAGACAGCGAGTTGAGTTAAAATGTAAGAGTTTATCAGAATTGGTGAGTGATTTGACGTGGCAGCTAAAATGGCGGGCTTCTGACATGGCATAAAACGCCCCCCCCAGTGGTTTACTTTGTCAGTGGATGTGAACAGACATGATCTGCTGTTGTGACTCGAAGGAAGCGCCAAAATAGTCTACACGAGGAATATAGAAGTGTTTAAGACCAGTCGAGGCCGTGCCACGCGGGGATTATCGATTAGGCTCGTGACCAACGTGCATGTCGGCTGCAGATATCTATATTAGTTGGATGATTTTCTTGCGGTGAGAAGCGAAAGGGCGGGAATGAGAGAATAAATGCAGTCGAGACAAATAAGTCACAATTAATCCATATTTCAAATTTGCATATAAACACAGAATCGGTAAAAAACGACCCTTCGCTGATGGCGGGCCGACGATCAGGGCGTGATGAAAGCTTGTCATGTTATGCCTGTCAGAGACTGGACGTGACGTATGATGTCTAAGCACTTGACCTTTTGAATGGGGATACAGTGATACACGAGAATCAACTAGACATGAGAGGAGCGACGGCACGACAGCGCGGATTATTAAGAAAATAAAGAATTGGGTGTTGTCAGCCGCCATAAAAGCAAATGGGATTGATAGAAGACGAGCACAACACAGCAAAGCAAAACAAAGCAGCTCATTGTTGCATGGACGAATGGAGCCGCGGCAATCAACATGGGGAAATAAAATAGGCCCCGCGAATCTTTTACCATCATCATCACCATCACCACACTCAGCTGTTGCCAACGGCTTGTCACTTGTCACTTGTTGGTGTTGTCGTCCTGCCATTGGTGATACTCTCCAGTCTCTGCTGGCTGCACAGACATGAACTTGAGGGGACAGGGAAGGCCCGAAGCGAGAATCATGAGGTAAAATAAGAATAAGAATGTGCATCCAATTGACGAGCAACCAAGTCTCAGAGGAGCGGTTGTTCTGCAAGTGATGGTGATGGTGATGGTGATGGTGATGGTGATGGTGATGGTGATGGTGATGGTGATGGTGATATACACGGTAGACTAGACTCGTGCGCGGCATTTTAGCATCCCTTTTTTTCCCCATCATTCCCCTCTTTAGGCGACCGAACCGGACCTAAAGCTGAGCTTGAACTTGAGCTGAAGCAATGAGAACCGCTTTAAATGTGATTGAACAAGACACTGACTGGATTGTATTTAGACGAGGGATTAAGCATTACTTTGAAGAGTTTTTCTTCTTCTTTTACCCTGCGTGTTTAATGCAATGCAGGTCAGGTCGTAATAGGTAAAATCACGTAACAAAGTTACCACCCCCGGACTGTTAACTAAGCGTTAACCATATTCCTAGTCGAGACTAACGTTAGATCAATGAGCCAATGACTGTTTAGTCGACCCCAGAAATGGCTTCTTGTCCAATTGAGATCACCTGACACTAAACCAATGAGTCGGTAAACACAATCTCCATGATCCATCAACTTGCATGCAGTGCTACCTAAAGGGACTCGAGGAACTCGAGCAAGCTTTGAATTGTCCAATAGACTAAACTCTCCACCAAACTCTCTGTCTCTCTCTCTCCAAGTTCCGGGCTCTCACCGTTAGAATATCAAAGTGCCTCTCTGAAATGCCGTTGTGGAAAAAGAAAGAAGTACTAAGGTACCCACACCTCATTTAGCCTCCTGCCTCCCGAATGCCGGCGGGGCAAAAGCTTTCACTGTTGGTGGCTGAGATACCCGCTAAAGCCGCTAAAAAAAACCTCATCCCCGGTTTTTTTCGCTGGCGGGCTTGCGCCGCATCCCACAACCTGGACCAACTCACAACCCGTCCAACCGCCCCAGGCCCCCGGGCTTTGCTTTGGCGATTGGGAACCTTGTCTTTTGTCTGCAGTAATAGGAGCAAGACAAGTCAGAGTCTGACAGCACGGGAGGCTTATACTCAGCTCTTTGCTTTTTTTCTTTTTCTCTCTGCTCGGCTGATGTTGGTGGCATCTTCAACAATCCATCTTCACTTTCCTTCTACAGCTTGGCTTTGGTAGGATATATCGCGGGAATTGCTGTAGTACGCCAACAGGAATTCAACACCCGTCATCCGTCATTCGTCATTCGAAAAGGACATCACACAGGCAACTCAACTCCATTGCCTTTCGTCGAATAGCTCTACGCAAACATCACCGCCAATTCTTGGGACCGCGGTACTCAAACAATCGAATCTTTTGGAAGACATGGCACGCTCGTCAAGGTAGCAACGGCTCCAGCTTTAACTTAAACCTATCCACCCAAATCTCGAGCTCGAGCTCAACCTCAACCTCAACCTCGCCCTCTCCCCCTTCTGACGAGTGACGGGTCCATGTCTCTTCAAGCTCCGACCTCGACATGTCCGACTCGGCCTCCACCGACGATGGAGGCATTCCAGATCGCGGGCCCGCCGTCTTTGCGGTCACCACGGCCACTCTCGTCCTTGCTACTGTCTTTGTCGCCGCGCGAATCGTCTCGCGGACCTTTATTGTTAGGATCACCTGGGACGACCGCGTCATGATCCTCGCATGGCTGTTTGCCTTCTTCCTCTCCTTCACCATCTGCTTTGGCGTTCACAATGGCCTTGGACGACACGATGAGAATATCGATCTGGGTCGTTTACCCGCCCTCCGCCGCTGCGAATACGTCTTTTCTATACTGTACAATCCCGCGTTGATGGCCACCAAAACCTCCATACTCATCTTCTACCTTCGATTGGCCAAGCATACCCAAAGGGTTCTCCGATTCGCATCTTGGTTGACGCTCGCCATTGTTAACATTGCCGGCGTCATTCTCACCTTCATGAACGTCTTCCAATGCCGTCCGACTCAGGCCGCTTGGGATATGAACTACGACGAACACGCCAGATGCATACCACTACTTACCGAGTTTATCTGTTCCTCACCCGTCAATATTGTTACCGACCTGGCCATCCTCGCTCTACCGATACCTGTTCTTACTGGCATGCGTCTACCCTCGCGCCAAAAAACGATCCTGGTTCTTACCTTTACCGTTGGAATATTCGTCACAGTTGTCGATGTAGTCCGAATTTATTACTTGCAACAAGCCATCACAGCACCCACGAGCACAACTACCGACCCTCAATCGCGATTCGGTGGACAGACGGATTTTGCTTGGAATGCCTCACGATCTCTTATGTGGAGCGCCGTTGAAGTTAACGTTGGAATGATGTGTGCTTGCGTACCAACGCTAAAGCCTCTGGTACTGAAGCTTCTTCCGTCTATGCTTTACGATCCCGATGGAACCAGGGCCAGCATACCTAAAGGACCCAACGACTCGGATTCACCTTCGACAGGCCACCGCGCTAGCATCCAGCAGCCCCCTCCTGTTGCACAGTCTGCCACTCAAGCTCCGCTCAATGCCAACGCGCCCATAAGTGCTATGGAGTTTCTAACAACCCCGTTCGATGAACCGGCCTCCACTCGTCCTCCTCCGCAACGCACTCGACACAGCAACAATACCTTCCAAACGTCGACAACCATGACATCATCCACCGGGACTGTTGAGGGCGTTTACTTTGGGTTCGTCAACATGGCAAAGCCCAAAAGCATGCTGAAATGCAACAAGAAGGAGTCCTTCAAATACTGCACGATTGTATCCATCTTATTTCTCTTATGGGGCATATCGTACGGGCTGCTCAATACGCTGAACAACGTTATTGCATCCGTCGACAACATGACCACAGCTGAAACCCTTGGTATGACGTCCGTATACTTTGGAGGTGGTTACCTTTTCGGACCCCTGCTAGTGGGAGAATGGATTCTGCGGCGCGACGAACACAACCGATCGAAACGTCACAAGGGTAACGGCCACGACAGCGTTGGTGGCTTCAAAGTTACTTTTATAGTCGGCCTTTGTTTCTACGGCATTGGAACCGTTATTTTCTGGCCCTCGGCCGTTACCCAATCATATGCTGGATTTATGCTCAGCAACTTTGTTGTCGGCTTTGGTCTATCAATTCTCGAAGTTGGCGCAAATGCATTCTTAATACTATGCGGCCCTCCCGAGTATGGCGAATCGCGTGTGCTCCTGGCCCAGGGCATCCAAGGCACCGGCAGTGTCCTCAGTGGCCTCCTTGCCCAAAAGGTCTTCTTCAAAGGCATCGTTGAGCAGAACAACGCGACCAGCATGACACTCATCAACGTTCAGTGGACGTATCTAGGCATCACATTGCTCTGTGTTGCTTTGGGTCTCTTCTTCTACTACATGCCTCTCCCCGAAGTGAGCGACCGTGAGCTGGAGCAGTCTGCAAAGCACCTCCCCATGGATCCTCAGAAGAAGAGAGGCGGTCTGCAGCTGCGCACCTGGAGTCTGATCCTGGCCGTTGTCGCTCAGTACACATACGTTGCTGCCCAAGAGTGTTTCAGCATATACTTCCGCAGCCTCATGATATCCATACTTCCCAACACACCCAACACCGGCGAGGTAGCCGCCCACGGTGCCAGCGATATCCCCAACCCCGATAAGCCTCCCGGCATCGCCCTCTCTATACCCGATTATCTCCTCATCGCGCATACCGCCTTTGCTGTGTCCCGATTTATGGCAGCAGGCCTTGCATATCTCTCCGTATACCGCTCCCGTTTCCCCCGACCCCGTACCATCCTCACCGCCTGCGTTACTGGCTGCTTCATCTTTGCTCTTCTCCCTGTGGTTGTCCGTCCACCCAACCCCAACCTCCTTGTCGTTCCCATCGTCCTCTTTTACTTCTTCGAGGGGCCCATATACCCCCTCATCTTTGCCATTGGTCTCCGCGGTCAAGGGCGACGTACAAAGCGTGCCGCAGCCTTTATCACCATGGGTAGCTCTGGTCCCGGATTCTTCCCCTTTGTCATGTACGGCATCATCAAGCACGGAGGCACAGTCAGGACGGCTTTCATTGTCGTTATCGTCCTCCAGGCCGTCTGCATGTCATACTCGATTTTTCTCCAGTTTGTCAGCGAAGCGAAGCAATTCGTCGACCCTTGTCCTGCAGTGCGTGATGCCCTCAGACAGCCCGATGAGGAAATGCCATCGCCCATGGAGACTGTTATTGCAGATCGGGTGCGTCGTGAAAGCACAGCCAAGGGCAAATCCCAAGGATTCTTGGATAAGGTGTCCCAAGGCACCAAGGTTATAGGCGCCAAATTCCTCAGCAGTCGACGCCGGTCTTCACAGCCCTCGATACAACAGTGCGAGGATAGACGCGACAACGTGGCGCTGTAATTAATGTTGATGATTCTTTTTGTTCATCTTTGTCTGTTTTTACACTACAATTGATAACTTTTGGACCTGTTGGATTCATAAAATAGCGAAAAGGGAGGCGTCGGGCTGGATCAATGACGGATGAATTGTTCTTTTTTTTTGGATGCTATATACCCAACATGTCCTTTTAGGGTGGACATTGGTACATACTTTTACATGCGGCATAGTTTACTTCACCGGTATATACTTGTATATTGACGTCTGAGACGGTATTCAACACGATTGAAAGCATATGCGCTGAATTCTCTTAAATTTGCTCAAGTCAACAACCCTCGCGTGATGTTTCGTAGATCGTAAATCTTGGTATCAATTTTAGATATCGCCATGGTCCTTAACAATGACCAAACAAAATCTCCATCGTAGCAAGAGAGAAAAAGCACTTGATAATGGTCTTACCATCCGAATTGCTCTAGATGTAACTCGACACCTGCTCCGTTGTCCATAATACAATCTGACGTTGCATTCTGCACCCGTCGACATGAGCGTTTTCGGCCCGCAGCCCATTATTAATACACGCTTGTTAGATGGTGTGCTCTCCATCAATTCCTTTACAAGCAAATCTACATCTGGTCTCCCGATGTAGATATTGGTGCCGCCTGGGAGAGAATGTTCCGCGGGTGCAATCGGTTGGGAGATTTCATGTTTCCTAGTGTCCAATGGTAATCTGGCAGTGTCGAGGGGGAAAACATCCTTCTCTAGGTCAGGTTCGACGGAAGTGCTACTTGAAGTTGATCGGGAAGACGATGGTTGTCTCTGGGGGACAGCATCGGCTGCTGAAGCACGTGTGACATAGATCTTGGTAGAGACGCGACGATCATGGTGTAGAGTCTCGAGGTGTTTGGCAAACCAGGTGAGATACGCTGCATACTTAGTCAGGCTCATTAAATCCAGTAATCTTTCACATCAACTCACTGAGGTTTCTAATCATCCAGATAAATTCGATATCGACCCTTGCATCCACATCCAGTTTCTTTAGCATATTGAGGGCTACACCAACCGTAAAGCTCGCACCGCTACCTCCTGCTATGAGCATGACTTTGCCATACCCACTGACATCGGGAAGAGTACCATAAGGCCCCTCGACTGATGCCTTCAGTTTGATGCCGGGGTTTTGCAAGGCGCACTTGTGTAGTGCTCGGGTGAATCCATCGTAGGCTGCCACGACAAATTCGAGGGGGTCAGTAGCAACCATAGTGAAGGGATGGGTCTCCAAGGTGCGCACTGCGGGGATCCAGAGAAAGCCGTGTTTGCCGGAAGAAGACCCCAGGGGAGCCTTTGCGAGTGTTACACGAGTTCCGCCATTGGGGAGCGGCACGAGGGTGACGGTATTATCGGTGCTATTGATGAGTATACGCACAAGGCGAATGATGCGTTCGAGGCCCCAGATACCAGCAGAGACGCAGACAACGTATACGATCTTCTTGCTAGGATCGGGTTGATGAAGGCCAGTCATGACAACAGCGAGAATCCAAAACACTACATGGAGGTAATAGAATAGCTCGTACCACCATGTGCGAAGGACAGAGCCAGCAAAGCCGAGGACTACGAACGAGCCCATAGCAACCATGCCAAAGATCTCTTCCCTCACAAGCAAGCGTTCAAGGAAGTTCTGGCCTGCGAAGACGGCGATATAGGTGCACGTGTGAACAATAGCGAATATGATAGTGGTATACCCGGCTATGCGATGGAGAATGTTCAATCGCTCATAAGACGAGATCATTAAGATAACGACGGGAGTATTCTTGAGAGAAAGGAGTACAACGATGAGTAGATTCGCAACGGCCATCCTGTACGCCCATGTCAGTGTTTGAAAGAGAGGAAGTACCAGGATACAAACCATCCGCTCCGAGAAGCGATGTTGGAGATAAGAGGCATGCTGTCGTTATCCAAGTAGGTAAAAGTAACGATGATATTTATTATCAGGTAGCCGAGTATAACAAACGTATATCCTCCCGACGGCGATCCTGACATAGTTCCAAGAGAGGCTGCTCTCATCCACCTGTCACACTGTTAGACAAATGACCTTGACTCGAGACGGGGGCAACAGCTTCTTACCGTAAGATCGCCGTGATAATGGTTGGTCTGCGAGAGGCGCCTAGATCAACGCATAGCCGCCTGAGAAGGACAAAAATACACATAGTAAGATAAAAAGCACCCATGGCTCCAGCAAAGAAGGTCATGGCATCGTAGTTCATTTGCTGACGAAGGGCGAGTTTGGCCAGAAATGCCGGGTCCGCATGTGTTGAGTCGCCCGCCATGATCAGGTTGAAGTAATGAAAGAGTTTCAGAATCGGGTGTGTAAGATATTTCGGAAGTGGCAGAGAGGAGAGCAAATGGGAAATTGGGTCTAGAGAGAATGGGAAGGGAAGAAACAAGCGTCGCCGTCGACTTGATGGCTTGTACTAAGTAGGACAAAACACAGCAAGTGGGAAGAAGTATATCAATGGATGTATAAGTGTATCAGAGAAGCAATCTCCGAAGTCACACGGCCATGAGTGAGTGTGCTGTGACAAGTGCTTCGAGTATGATGGTAGTTGTTCTCGTTATCTATTCTATATTTTCTTAGAACACGATTGCTTTCGATACGCAGGGAAAGGTTCTGATGGGACATCCATTGCATAGAGTTCAGATCAACTCCACGGCATCATCGATAATTTTGATGTGAAGAGCCGTCGGTATGTTTGAAACAAGTTGACTGGTATCGCATGAAAACAGCATTTGACGAATGTGTGAAATATCGTGCATAGAGCCATAGCTGCAGACATCGGCATGGCACGAACAATCTGCTATCAACACCCGTATACGGCATATGTGAGCCAGAGATCTGTGAACAAATTATAAGTTTTGGAGAGAGATAAGTGGTCATGTGCCTAAAAGACGCGGCGACGAGCATGAATCATGTATGCACAGACGGCTCAGAATCATCGGTTAATGGTGTCTAAAGAGAGGCACAACACTCCCTGTAAGCATCGTGCAAGCAGGTCCAGCAGGGCCAACCTTATTCACTTCCGAGTTCTGGTTAATCATCATGCTTCGGCCCTCGCTCAGAGTGTTCGAGGCTGAAACTGTGCTTCCACCTCGACAAAGGCATAGGAGTTGTCTGATAGCGATAAAGTGATCGACCCCTGGTCACATGGTAACGTTAATCACTTAAGTCAAGACCAACGGCAAAGCCATCTGTGAGGCAGTAATTCCAGATCGAGGTGAATTCTGTAGCGAAACGCGCTTAATACCAAGAGTCTTAAGTCGGACATAGTCAAAGGACTGACGGACGACTGTTCTTGATTAAGAACAATAGAATTCTCTGCCATTTGTACGTGAAGACACTCGAGATTTCCCTTTCGATAGATGAGATCATGGCGTTTCCTCTGAAGCCCATGTGCTGACATGTTCAGGTTCAAGCAATCAATTTGTTCGCGGTGGTGTTTCCACAGTCCGTGAGATCCGAGACAAAGACCTTGGATCAGGACTTAGTGTGACCGCATATACAGTTGAAGTTAGGTATATTGACTGCCTAGTTCGACATCAACTTGCGACTGAGAAGCATATTGCGGATCATAACGGTCAAAAAGCTCAGGAAAGGCCGGGGCGATAACGACTGATCGTATGTTCTCTGTTGCTCTGTTATGAGCTATGATTAGCCTAGCAAGCATTTCTGTTTCTCAGGTGGTCTTAGCATTTGAGATTTCTGCTTTGCCAATCGCTTTCCTGGCCAAGCAAATTGACGCAAACAATACCACCTCGATCTTGTAGCATGGTTCCTGTGTATCGTCGGCTTCTACCCCAGATGCGACAGGGCTGTGTGACACAGATATGTTTTGTCAAGCTGACAGATATGTCGAATCTTTAAACGACGTCACACGGCATTAGGTGTGGATTCCGAATCCTTGATACTATGGTGAGGTAACCGATATCGTCCAGAAGCCTTGTTTCAAGGTACTCGGCATGATGCATGGTGCAGTTAGTTGCACATAGCCACGATAGACTGTAAGCTGCGGTCAGAAAGCGCCACCGTCTCAGCGCTGCCAGAAACCGACGAGAGGCCGTTAGACAATTGGCGGAAAGACTTTGTCTGTAAGTGTGATGCTCTCGTCGGTGACTGTGATTGCGTGTATTGCTTAAATGCCGATTTCAGCCACTGCCTTTAGATGCATGGCTGTCTTCTGTCGTGGGATGACGGCTTCCATCATGTGTCTAAGTTAGTATGAGGTAAGAGACAATGAAGGAAAGTCCATGTGATGAGCTGTCACTTTGCGTGTCTTCTCCATTCACGGTCCAGTGAGACCAACATATAGCTTGGACCACTGCTACTTTTCTCTTTCTGAAGTGACAAGCTGACTGCATATGTAAGCCCTCCGTGCTGTCTCTCGCATAAGGTGAAACAGCGGTGGTAAACTTTCAAATTTGTGTTTTATTGTTACCGTGAAATCTTTAGTGGGCAGACATCCATGCTGCGCTCATATGATGAAGCAGGAAACCTTTTCGGATGTCACGATTGCAGTGAAGGTCTGGATCAATCCGCCTGGCCATGCCTCTGATATCGTGTGACATGAGTGGGAGCAGTGGACTGTCTTGTTGGTACAGTAGAAGCTGCTAAGCGATCGACATCTTCATGCCGCCATTCGCACAAATGACACTTCCCGTTGTCCATCCACTTTCTTCCGAACATAGCATATCGATTGTGCCAGCGATCTCAGTTGTAAACCCTGGACGTCGATTTCCCATTGACTCGCGAACCGTCTTGTCAAAGCGCTCAGCATCCGATCCTGCCATAGTCAAGACCTCCTGTTCGCCGTCGTACTGAGCCAACGGGGCCGTGTCGACATAAGGCTGGTTGATATCCCAGAAGGTTTGCCCGGCGGCTGCGTACATGTCGCCCCAGGCCGGTCCAGGGTTGACAGCATTGACAGTAGCACGCGTAGCCAACTCACGGCTCCAAGTCCGGGTCATGGCCTCAACAGCTGCTTTACTTCCGGCGTAGACCGATTGGCCTTGGTATCCGATAGACGACGATACGCTTGAAACATTGACGATGCGCCCTGAGCGGTTTGTGGGAAGATGCGGGGCAACTGCTTGGGTTAGAAGGAGGGGAGCTAGAACATTGACGTTATAGACGCGGTGGAACTCGACTTCTTTGATGGCCCCGTGCTTGGCATCATTCATATGCTGGTTTGAGGACACTCCTGCATTGTTGATCAAGATGTCAATTTGGAATGGTTTGTTTGAGTTAAAGGAGGCATGGAAAGATCGTGCTGCGTCGATGATCTTAGGCGCAGCTTCAGAAGGGGTGCCCAAGTCTGCCTGCACTGCAGAGCATTTAATATTGTGCGAAGATGAAAGCTCTTCACAGAACATCTTTGTCGGCTCCGTGGACGAGTCTGAGGTGTAGACAAGGAGAAGATTGCATCCTTTAGCGGCCAGTCTCGCAGCAACAGCTGCACCGATCCCTTTGATTGAGTTAGTTGACACTGAAATTGTAGAGCTTGTCTTTGAGTACAGACCTCGTGAGCCGCCTGTGACTATCCCAAGCTTTGAATTGTAGGGTTTATGGGACTTTGACGAAGATGTTGGTTCAGCCATGTTATAATTGGTTTATAAACGGGGTGTCGGTCGTCTGATTAAATAGATTTCCAGGCATTCAACGATTTGAAGTTAGTAGCAAATAGTGATAATGCACAGCAGCTTGGTATGTGGACTTCAAGGAGACAATTGATGCTGGGAGAGGCAAGAACCCCCCACGATCATGATAGTGGGGGCATGTGACGTCGACAACTCATTCCCACTAAAACACCAAGGCAAGTACGATAGTGGCTCTTGGTATTTGCCGATGCAAGAGCAGGCGGGGAAGGTCCTATTGTAAACATAGCGGATTAAATCATGTTAGGCTGTTGAAGCATTCCCAAGCACCTGATTCTTGCTTAAGTCTGTCTTCCTAGGTCCTTACCTTAGCTACGGACAGATCATAGAGCATCTCCCAGCCTGAAGACTCTACCGCTAATCGAGGGGTCAGTGGCCTCTACGGGGTAAGTCAATGCAACTAGGAGCTGCTAATTGTTCAATGGAGGGTCTCATGAACCTTATGAAGTGGCCTAGTGGCCCTAGGGCCTCACTCCAACAATCCCCAATTACTGGGGTACCAGCCAATGAGAGACTCAATAGCATGGGCCCAACAACGTCTCCTCCAAAGAGCTGAACATGTCTCCACTGACCTTTACTTCTTCCATACAACTAACACTCCGAAATACCCGTTCAACATGGGACCGCTAGTCTGTTTTGCTTCGCAATATCTTCTTTGGGTAGTTCCGACTATTCCAAGATGGAGACATCGCCAAGTCATCAAAAGGAAGAAGCGGTGATGGCCCGGAGTCAGGTATCGTGTCAATGTTTTCGGAATACCTCAATCGAGAGCAACTATCCTTATCATTCGCCTGTCCTGAATAGACTTGGATGATTCGTGACAAACAGAAAACAGAGGGGCATTTGGAGTGGAGGATTTCCGCTGCGGAATCAGGTCGACGAGGGACGTCTACTTATCATGCAGTATAAAGAAGTGCATATTCTGAGCCATATTCTTTGACAGCCATTCCCTCTTTGCTTCCATTCTGCTATTCTATGAATATCTTTCTTGTCATTTTTGGACACAATCTTCACCATGTCTGACCTCAACCCTCTCAACGGAGGCAACTTTGTCCACGACAACAACCGGCTGGTAGATGGCGGCCCGATCTTGAAACGTTTCTCTCTCCAAGGCAAAACTGCAATCATCACCGGTGCCGCCGCTGGTATTGGCTTCTCTATCGCCGAGGCCTATGCCGAAACCGGTGCCAATATTGCTATCTGGTACCGCACCAGCAACAAGGCACACGAACGTGCCGAGGAACTAGCCAAGAAGTATAATGTTACTGGTGAGTATCTCTATAAGTCTTTGATTGATATTGACCTCTTTCTAACAAAGCCCCTCTCAGTCAAGGCTTATCAAGTTGATATGCGAGACCCCGAAGCTGTTGAGAAGGCTGTCGACCAATCAGTCAAGGATCTCAACGGTCGTTTGGACATCTTTGTAGCCAACGCTGGTATTCCTTGGACCAAGGGCCCCATGATCGATGGTCCTATCGACCACTATCGTGACGTGGTTCAGACTAACCTTGACGGTACTTACTATAGCGCCAAAGCAGCAGCCAAGCACTGGCGTCGTCAAAAGAACGAGGGCACTGATCTGAATGGCCAGCCTTTGACCAACTACACATCTGGCAGTTTCATCGCTACTGCTTCCATGAGTGGTAGTATTGTGAATACCCCTCAGCTACAAGCTGCTTACAACGCTGCCAAGGCTGGTGTTATCCATCTCATCAAAAGTCTGGCAGTCGAGTGGGCTAGATTTGCTCGCGCGAACGCCATCTCTCCTGGCTATATCATAACTGAGATTTCCAACTTTGTACCACAGGAGACTAAGGATATCTGGAAGGACAAAATTCCTTTGGGGTAAGTTGATAACTAACCCTCGTATAATTGATGGCGCTGACAAGCTATAGTCGTGAGGGCGAGCCACATGAACTCCAGGGTGCTTACTTGTTCCTGGCATCGGATGCTTCTACTTACGCTACTGGAGCCAATTTTGTTATCGATGGAGGCTACAGCGCTCCTTAATGGGGACAAGAGATACCAGCAACTTTGGGTAAACCATACCATATATGAAATATTGAAGAGCTATATAAGAGATAGAATTAGAGCAACAAAAGAAACCAAAGTCCTGCAGGAAAAGACGAAATTAAAAGACCAAGAACTTCAACCTTATACCACTCCACCATGTCCTAAACATCTCTCTCTTTGGGTAGTCACCCGGATATGCCTTACGCACTCACTCGGATTCAAAGCCTGCATCAAGGCCATTCTTCCAATTCTCAGGCGAAAAAGGAGAATGAAATCCAGTGCGTAAAGCCCCTGCCTTCATCGCAGCATCCCCCTTGAGCATCTTTTGCACCTTCTCAGCATTCAGCTGCCTCTCCAGCCGAAAACCTGTATGAGCCTTAAACCGAAGAGTTCGTCCGTATAGCGCATTGCCCTCTGTGTCCTGAGTAGTTCTGATGATGTTGTCGGCGAGTTTCACGAGCTGCTCGAAAGCAGCACTGTGCTCCAACTTGGTGAGCCTTCTACGCCCGGCCCTGACGTGTCTTCGAGCTTCGTTCATGCTTTCTTGGCCCTTGGCAGTAAATATTCTCCTTACGCCGTGGAGAATACGCATCGAGGCGTCGATCTGGCCGCTGACGCTTGGGTCCATCCTTTTAAAATCCTCGCTGCAGAAACCCACCCACTTCATTGTGTCCGTCAGCATGATATTTGCCAAGGTATTGGCACCCTGACGGAGAGCCAACTGGATGTAGTTGCGAGTACGGAAGAAGCAGAGTAGATTGAGGTAGTTGATCCGGTCCATGAGGCTCAATCTATCGACGCTGTCGACGCCATCAGGGCGGGCTCGAACAGCGTTGACCAAACTGTCGGCTGTGGTGTAGTTGACTCTCTCCATGGCAGTTATGGCGTCTCGGTTGTTGACAACTTCGCTCTCAAGATCCTTGACCTGAGCTCTGAGCTCGTGCAGTTGCTTCTTGAGGTTATTGGACGTCTCGGCTTCTTCTTCCGACCTCTTCAGCTGTGCTTCGAGCTCTGCGGTTCTCTTGTTGTCTGACTTGGGGCCCCTTTCGTCCGCGGGAGATCTCTCTGGCTTTTTGTTGGCCTCTTCAGCATCTTTGCATGCTTGAAGTGCTTTTTCGAGTGCCTCTATTTCCTCGTCCTTCTCGATTATGTCCGCAATGAATGTTGAGTTCTGATCTTTCAACTTCATGATCTCGGCTTCCGAACTCCCCTCGCTATCAATATCGCGTTCCAGTTGCTTCACTTTCTCGTTTTTTCCCGCGATATCCTTGTCAAGGTCGATTTTGATCTGCTCTAGTCTTTGGATTTCGAGATCCAGCCACCCTTTAGCCGCAGTTGGCGATAGTGAATCTTGACCAAGTGAGTTTACCCAAGCAGTTATTGGAGTTCGTGGTATTTGGATGCCCGTAGGTGGAACGGCATGGTACTCGTCAAACTCTTCTTCTTCTTCTTCTTCTTCTTCTGAAGAGCTATCTGGTAGCGGCACTTTCTGAGCTTCTTCCAGCTTGACTTTTTCGTCTTCGATTTCTCTCAGCTTCTGATTGTAGCGATCACGGTTTCTGAAATTTCTCTCAAGGCCTAGGCACTTGTTAATATGTCTCCCTTGATTGCACATGCGATATGGTGTGACTTACTAGCTTCCAAAGCATCCTCAGACATCTTCAATGACTTCAAGACGATCCAATCCCTACCGAGCTTCCCTCCCTCCATCGACTTTTTGTTAGGCGGCCAGTCTGTCTCGTAGTTCTTCTTCAGCTGGCCCCAATGCTTGGACGCTTCTCGAATCATCTGTCGGGCCTCTTCGGTTGCCTTTTCGTCCTCGCTTGGGAGTGAGTCGACAGCCTCTTCGGTCAGGGCCCAAGTTCTGGCATGCATGTCTAGTTGCTTGTAGATCTCTTGGTGGAAGTACTTGTACTTTTCGATCTCTCGTTCTGCTTCTTCGCGGCCTTTTCGTTCTAGCTCACACCCTCCTCGGAGTGCATTGCATTCTTTCTCGGCATCTTCGAGGCACCTCCTGTTTACTTCAACTTGGCTCTCAAGGAACTGCATTCGTTCTGAGAGTGCACTTTCTGCCGCCTGGTTTTCTGCCCGTGTGTTAGTGACGCGACCAAGAACAGTTGTTGAAGCGTACTTACCAAGATCTAGCCTCGTCTTAAGGGTGCTCGCCTCTACTTCAGCCATTTCTAGCTTCTCCTCAAGTATTTCGATGGCTATTTTGCTTTCAAGATCCCTGTCAGAGCTTGCCTTTATAGCTTCATCATTCTTGTGGCGAAGATCGCGAATCTCACGAAGTAACGGAGCCTTCAAACTGATGCTCTGGTCCTCCGCGTCACTTTTTCTCCTTCTATGGGCGATTTCCCTCTCACCTCGAAGCTCGTTTTCGAGTCTGGCCACTTCAAGATCTCTGGTCTCGAGGAACTTCTTCAGCGTGTCCTTAGACTTGTTTAGTTCGTCTTTGTCTTCGTTGGCCTCATTCAGCGTCTTGTGTACATCGCGTAGCTGCTTGGCCATTTCGAGTTTGAGCCGATCTATCATCTTGACGAACTCGTTGGCGACTTCAATGGGAATGGTCTTCTCGTCCTTGGACCACTCCATGAGAGCAGCAAACGTGCCACTGTTCAAGGTGTAGTGGTGAATGATCTCCTTGGCCAATTCAGTAGGAACCTCTTGTCCAGCATCCTTCAGACCTTGGATTTGCTTCCTCGCCCTCTCCAATGGAGGAGTGCTGGACCGAATATGAACTCCAAAGGGGTGAGCTTCTCCTGTCTCAGGGCTGGTGACGTGGTTATTATATCCTTTTACTGCATCCTTGAATTCTTCGTTAGAGATTGGATTGTTCCAAGCCCACATGAATTGACGATCCGGGCGGTTTATGGGAGGTTCTGGGTGCTGTTCTCCCCACCACTGCTTGTCATGCCCCAGACGAGCTTCTTGGTAATCGAGGTACTTCTCGTGAGAAGGTTCATTGCGTACTTGTTGTTTTTGTTCTTGGTCCTTCTCAGATGGTGTTGACTCAGACTCTTCACTCTGGCTGTCGTCGATGGGGGGCGGTATATTTTTTTCGGACTCAGGCTCACTCTCAGTCTCGCCTGTGTCATCTTTATCTTCACTTTCTGAGGGTGTTTTTGCTTCCCGCGATCCTGATCCAGAACCTTCAGAAGATGTCCCATGAACAGAACCCGTTTTTCCGTTGCCCTGAGGGTCATTGACTTCTGTTTTGGTGTCTTCAGACATCTTAGTCGGATTGAGAGTCGAGTCTTAAAAAATTGTGATGATTTTGCTGTAGTACGGTATCTCATAAAAGGTCCCAGGGATCCATCGAGGGTTTCGAGGAGTTTAAGAACCATGTTAAGAATAATTTCTTTGGGTATTGTTATGCTTTGTGTGGTAAAGGTGTCCGTGTTGCAACCATCACGTCCGAGGGCTTTGGTTAACAAAGAGAGAGTTAGATCGAGAACATTTTGTAAGCTATTGTGAGCTCAGACACTCGATTTCTTTGAGGCTGCCTTCATTGATGCCCTAATTTTCTTTCAAATTACGTACCACTTGTCTTGAGTTTTCTGCCAAAGTTATTGGGCTGGCTCACATGGTCGATTACTGTAAGAGATATTTATAGGATGACATATGCCCTTGTTATCTTGGGTGGAATATTTCTTACCGTCTTGTTTTTCACATGTAGCTATGTGTTATTAGTGTTTTCTGTCACTCTCTCGTAGGTCGTCGAGTCCCGTAGACTTGAACTAGAGTCCTTTGTCTGATGGTTCGATGCTCGTAGGAATTGAACAAAGAAATAGGAGAGGACGTGGTCTGTGTTCCACATTATAACCGATACGCTTAGATCTCAGCCAGACAAAAGAATCATTCTCTCCATTGACCTATTCTTAGGTTTATCCGGGTATTTGATGCTCATTTGCTCGGGGAAAGTCCTTTGTTTGGTGCTGAGAGCTGCCAAGTGTCGGTGGTGGAAGATATCTAGTTGAGCATTGCTCAGAACCGTGTATGATAGTCGCAAATTAAGTGAATAATAAGCAACTTGTTCGCATCAAGCTCAAGGACAACTCCAAGGCAAATCCACAATTAATATTACTATCCATTCAAAACTATTCATGCCTATAACGCGTTCCATGCCGGCGTTCTCGATACTCTATCCTGCAGGCCCTCCCCAGTATTAACTCTGTCCTCCACATGAACCGAGAACTCAGTCGTCAACTTGATACCTCTCTCGTTATCCATCATGGTGATTCCATCAAATGAGCTAGCATCTGAGGCGGACCTTTTCCCCTTTGGCTCTCGCGGTTGACCATAGCATGAGACTTGGGGGTTCGCTGTCATGTAATCCCTGTGCCAGACGTCTTCGTTGGGATCGTAGCCGCTGCTTCGTGAAAACTTCCTCATACTGTATTGATCGTAGCGTTGCGTCTCGTCCCACTCCAACAAAGGGTGGAAAGTAGCTAGGCAAACAGACCAAAGTCCGACGTGGACTTCCAGAGGAAACCAGGGTGCTATGCGGATCATTTTGTACGTCCTATCAAGGCATCAGCTGTCATCTTTCGTTTGGGTGTAAATTGTTGGAACTTACAGGTCGGTAGTATAAGAATCGTTAGTAAGTAGAAATATAAGTCTCGTAATCGTTGTGGCCACGGCAAACAACCCAACGGCAAAGACCAACGTCAGTTTAACCTTCTTTCCTTGTGTTATGTTGATTGTCCTTGATACCCATATACTGAGCCCCAATATTATAATGTTAAGACTGCTTGCGAGAATTGCGTGAGCCCATCTCAAGCGCCCTATACTGAAACTGGAAACGCATTGTCTGTCTGGTTTCTTCGAGTCAAAGACATCACTGGGCAGAGTTTAGTTTTCAAGATGAAAGTATATGCCACAAGGGCAAGTTTGATTGAACTTACGACACTGGGGTGCATGAGAAGAGGGCAAAAAAGAAAGAAAACAGAGTAACAATAACGGTCGCCATAGATGCTCCGTAAACGCATGCCGTAAAGGCCCCTATTCGTTCTGGTCAGTAACTGGAAATACAAGACGTACGGTGATGTTCTCACTGTCTTTCTTAACGCGGGCGAGAAAAGTAAGGATCGAGAGTCGGACAACGCCGCCAGACAATAGGAATACCAATTTATCAACGGGAAACAACTGTATCGAATCGAGTCAGTTTTACAGGCATGATACCGAGGTGCTGTACTTTGGAACCTACAAAGAACATCTGAGACAATGTCTCTTTAGGCACGTCTTCCATGTGTGACCCAACGCCTCTCGCCAGAAGCGCAATTTCTAGACAAGAGAAACCTACAACGAATCCCTGATAGGAAGTTAGCTTAAACTGAGGCTGATAGAGGCATAAGCTCATGAGTAACAGAGAACTCACCCAAGCTATAACAGCCACTAAATCATCCCATCCAAGGCTCCTAGTCATGATACCACGCACATACAGTCTCACAAGCATCAGAGCCGAAGTGATGACTATGAGGGCGACATTCAGGTTGAAAATAGGCTGGCCATGGTTATGGCTGCTCCTGGGGTCGGACTCGGCCCTAGATAGGACCACCATATCTTGAGTCTCTTCTCTATCTGATAGATTCTGTCGCCGATGTTGTGATGGTGATGGTGGTTGTGATGGATATAGCCCGAGGCTTCTCGTCGTCGCACTCGGAGGGACGGCCTCTGCCGAGCTTACGATTGATGATATCCGATATTCGTGCAAGTGAGCAATACATTAGTGATTGATACAGACGGTTGCCAGACTACTGATATAAGTATATGAGCATTTACGGTGTAACCCAAGAGGAAAAGAGGAGTCTTGATATCGGGGGAATTACTCCGTACTTGAGAGTAGATCACAATCCATGGCACTGGGGCTTCTTGGCAGTTCTAGACATTCTTGGGGTATATTGGAAGGGTCTTGGAGGTCTATAATGCCACATTATCATATATCAGCATGGTTACCACGATGGCTCAAGGCAGACACGTTGGTGGAAGGATGGATCATCTTGGCCGGACATGGCTAAGTGCGGTTGATCATCTCAAGCCCACCAGTTACTTGAAAGTCAGTTTAGGCGTTTTGATCTTGTGGCGTTCTGGGCAAGGACTCGTTCGTTGCTGGGTCACACTGATTTTCTCTTTGTTAGTGGCACTTATGACACCCCAGAGCTGTAGTTGTGTTTCTAAATTAAGCTAAACAGCATATCTAGACACTATCGCATGGAATAAAGGAAGCCAGCTGTACTTGAGTCTTTACTTCCACTACCTAGGTAGATAATATCACATATACATGTTAGACTAGACGCTTATCACACAAAGTTGGTCCATCAAAAAGTGCAATGGCATGTAACAACATAGAATCATGAGATATCTCTCCATACTGTGGGCTCCCAGCTCTTCCGTTAGCACTCCTCTCTAGCCATAAAGGCTTGAATCGGCATTGCAGACAGATATCACATTACCTTCCACCAACTTCAACGCCAAACCAACCCCAACATATCGTACCCATGGACAGCGAAAAGCCTGCTTCAAGCAGTACCAGATCCGGTCTATCTAGACTTGCTTCTCCCGTTCCTGGCGAGGCGCTAACTAGTGGAAGAATGCTTTTGTGCCTTACGTATGTCTTAGTGCAAATCCCTGCATTCCATTAGACAACCACTTCATTGGACGAAGTATTCTGTTGGAGGATCTAAGTTTTGTTATTCTCCTTCTGACAGGTGATCAGCACCAGCCTTGTGGAATTAAGGTTGGTGGCAGATCTATTCACATAAGTGTCTCGAAACATTTGTCAGGATCACGCATCACGGTTGGGAAACTTGGATGTGACTGTGAACAAGATATTTTACGTAGTAAATAGTGAGTAAACGAAAATCTCTTATTAATTGGAAGAGCCCAGAGCTTGCTGTGATTCTGCGGTGTCATTTGTTGCTGCGTAACATATTTAAGGACGTTATCCGACAAGAATTGTTGGAATGGAGTTGAGTGTCATCAAGCCTTGCGTAGTAGAACTTTTACAACCAGTAGCCACGCTTCCAGCTGCAATGGCTTACTTAACCAGCTACGCTGAGAGATCCCTATTAATATAGACATGAGACTGTTGCTTAACGCACCGCATAACTAGGTATATATAATTCGAAATTGCCACCCAACAAGTATCAAACAAACCCGAGCAGCTCTATAGCCTCCCACACTTCTCAATATGTGCCTTCACGTAACTCTCAGTGTCTAATAGCACACAGGATCCCACTCGCCGCGGTCTGTTCTCCTTTCAACACGGGCGAGTGGGAGACCAACCCGGATTCGTTATATAAAATGACAGTGAGCAAGCCAGCCAGCAGCGCTCCCTGCAACCACACACACACACAGTTCCAGATAGAGAAATCCGGTTGCCCACAGCTATCTTTAGTCCATTGCCAACCACTTCACCACAATTCTCCATCAGGGACCATATCTTTGGGTGCTTGGCCCCTTTGTTCTTGCCTGACACTGTTCCGCGACGCTCGGACTACCGAAAGATTCAACGGTGCGGGTGGCCCCTTTCGAGGAGCATCAGGATTCCGAGGACTTGGGGGCTTCGGTGCGGGCTTAGGATGCGCCGGTAGACCCATAGAACCATCGGGTAGCTCAGGTGGTCCAGTCGAGTTCCGAAGATGTTTTGGCGTAGTTGGTGAGATCTGCTTGCGGATATCGGGATCGTACATGTGATGGACAGGGTGCCCACTAGGAGTGGGAGACTGAACAGGGCCCGGTCGACTCTGCCGTTTGATCCCGCGTGGTGATGTCGGGGCCCAAGCCTCAGCAAAAGCGTTTCCGGGATGAACGAACGTCAAGAGGGCTGCGGCTAAGAAGGGTAGCACTCCTCCAATAACCATGAAGGCAGCCTGGTTCTGGAAGACATCTCCCGAAACACCATCTGCAAACTCGACAAGTCGGTAGAACGAGTAGACAATCAGGAGTGCAGATGCCATCTCCATAGCTAATTATCACGTTAGTTGGGGAGGTTAACAATAAGGTAAGATGTATGTACCCATAAGGAATTTCTTGAATTGGGAAGATGAGTAGACCTGCGAGTGCCTAGCATCGAGTGTTCCTCGGCGAGTGCTCAAGCTGAGAGTGAACCAAAAGTGTAGACCGGTGCATGCTATCAACGATAGAGCTTGTATGGCCAAGCCTGTGGCTGTGATTGCCGCTCCTTGCTTTCGCTATTCGAGTTTAGTACGTAACACCCCTTCTCAGATGGTCCCGGATAACATACGCTGATTCCATTGGTCTCGTAAGCTGTGAGGATGATGCCAACCAGCTCGAGTATTATTGTAAGTGCACCGATTCCCCAGAAGATCAGGCCGGCAACAAGTGGTCTAAATGGACAAATTGGTTCTCCGTAGATGCCCAGGATATGAGGAAGGACGATGAAGATGGCGACACTGATCAGAGATGGTCCTAGGACGGTTCCGAAGAGGAAGAGGAAGAAATGTCCCTGATCATCCCGCTTCGAGTGCAGCAGGATTCGACCAACAAATCCTAGCACTTCAAAAAAGATACCGATTGTCAGGGCGAGGGAGAAGAGGTAGGTTCTAGATCGAACCCCAAAGTATATCGCAACGAGAGCAAGTAGAGCATAAACTGTGAGCAACACAGCGTTGCCGCCTACACTCGGACTGTATGAGTAGAAGCCATCAGAGGCCGGACAGGTCGATCCGCAGTCACTGGTCATTGTCGGGTGTCGACCAGCAAAGGCTGGCAAATTATCATGACAGGCTGACAACCAACTCAAGAGCAAAGAGGGACTCGGAGAATTAGACGGGGTGGCTTGGCCCCCTACATATAGACAGGTAGACTGGTCAACTCTTCCTATCTACCTGTTGGTCTGTGGGCGGAGCCCTGCATGTGAGGCTCTGTACCCATGGGGCGCTGCAGAGAGAGGATCACGGTTGGGAGGGCCATGGATGCAGTGCAACAGTAAAGACAGGCTAGACAAGCAGACAAGGTCTCGACGGGTGAGACGGAATTCAGCCTTTACCAGATAGTCCTACGGGTTCGCCCAATGGCATGTAAGAACAACTGCCGTCAGCTAGAAAGCACGACAGCATGATTTAACGAGAAGGATCAATTGTGGACATGATCGACGGCGCTCGAGAGCACAGTCCTGCACTGGATCCCAACACTTGACAAAGTGCCAGAGTGCCAGACCGGAAGGGCAAGAAATCGTCAAAGAGCATTTCGTTGTTGGTCGCTATCCTTGTAGTCATGGACTCGTGGACTCTGTGGGCCAGGATGATAGCATTTGTAAAGTGGTTTCGACCGGGAAAGCTGCAGGGAACTGTCCATGTAACGCCAAACATGACAAGCAAAGCAAAAAAGTACAACTTAGCCGGAGCCTGACAAGGTTGCATATCCAGGTTCATGGCAATCTCTGCCTGCAAGAGACAATCTCTTGTCATTGCGTTGGCGTGGATGGGGCTAAATCTGCCAATCATGAGGGGATCAAGGCGGGGAAACGGCGGCAGCCCGCACGGCACAGACGCAGCGGGCGAGCGGTACAAGGCCAGGAAGGCCTACCAAAGCGGCCAAAGTCTGATGTGGTTGGTCAACGGGCGCGAAATGGGACCTACATGGTCTTGGGCGGCAAGCGGCCCGCATCGTGTCATTCCGCGCGAGTTCTGCTAACGCGCTGGAGGTGGATCGGGAGTTGACAACCTAACGTCTGCAGGCATCTAGAGATATGTGACTCGAGGCTTGCTTGGGTGGATCATGCCATGATCAATGATCAATTTTCATATCAAACTCGAATCTGCGAGGTCGCGGAGCTGTTCCAGGATACAGGGCTCATGAAATGCATGCGAAGCGCTGTTGTGAATAATGCCGACCGACCCTAGCCCTCCAACCTCCAACGGAAGTCTTGTCAACCTCGGGAGAACTCAAAGTGAACAGAAGGACCCTGAACATGCAGTTGGTTCGAGATGCAGCACACCTTGTGCCAGATATGGCCGGCCGTCGAAACAACCTCGGGAGATGGTATGGCAAGTGTCGATCCAGAGTCTTTACTGCCCTGACGGGCACATTGCCGATATGTGTGCATTGCGGTTTGTATCCACCCCCAAGATTTGGTATGTAACGGATTGGTCAATCGATTGTGCTGTCTGATGTCTCGTTGACTGTTGAAGTGGGGATCGCGACAGGCTTCAATGCTGGATCAAGCAGGTGATGCTCATAAACTCGCTATCACCAACACCTCTTCATGCATATTCCGCATCTTCCGCATCGCAAAGCACCCTGGGCTTGGATGTTCTGTTGGTGACTCCCTAGTTTCCTGTAAAGTACTCGAACTTTGTCAACCAAGCAACTTTGACCTCTTCGCGGCACAGTGGGCAGATGTGATCGCGTGAAAGTTCCGCTGTTGACGACGACAGCCAACCCCTGTTTGAGGGACTTTTGCCAGATTGATCTTGGTGAACTCCAGGGCTGAGTCAAAGTACTAAGGTATCTTGAATTTCCAGATCAGTAAACTCAAGATCGGAGACACGGCGCTAGAAGCTCCGAAGCTCCAGCCACTCTAAACGACAACGCCACAGCCATGAGCTTGTAGCCACATTCACCCCTCCTGCTCCTGCTCCTGTTCAGGTCAAGGTAATGGACGTCAGGTGCGGTGAGGCCTATCGCCTAAGTTACCGCGGGGCTTGGCTCAGGCTGAGTAGCTTTGGTGACGTACAACCGACCTAGTCAGACTTTCCTGCGCATCCGTCTTTTTAATATCGTCAAGTGGTTCATATACAGACAATGCAAGATTGACAGCTCGTTGGAGCTTTTAAAAATCACACATCAAATTGCAAATCACTGCTCTAGAGAGAGAGTCATTCCCTGGGTTCCCGCTACCTCAGTAGAGTCATCTCACGTTGAACTCACATCACCTATCAACCTAACCACGACATTATTGGACCGTTAGGCTCGAGGGAGTCTTGGATCTAGAAATCGCGTCACACGGCTGATCCTTCCTCTTTGTTTGTCTCGCCCATCATGTCTATTCGTATAGCGCTGGACGACCAGCCCGAGTTCTACACCAACATCGATTTCATCCAAGGTCGAGTCATCCTTGGTATCAACCGCTCTGAACAGATTGGGAGTATCGTTGTCAAGCTCGAGGGAGAGTCAAAAACAGCTTTACAAGCTCCCAATGCCTTCGATCCACAGCACATGGCCAGGCTTCAAACCGGTCCCCAAAGACCTCCAGGCAGCCCGGCAACTGAGAACCACAAGATTCTGTACAAGCTGCAACAGGTCTTTCCAGATGACTATTATGCCAGCTCATCCAACCCATACGGAGCATATCCGCTGCAAGCCGGCGAGCACGAGTTCCCCTTCAAATTCAAGCTGCCCATCAACAATGCCTGCAGTGACCCAATGGCAATGTCCAAGATCGGTGGGATGGCCAATGTTGGTGGATTTGGGGGCGGAGGAATGTTCGGTATTGGTGGTGTCAGGGTCATGGATGGCAGCAAGCAACTCTACCTTCGCCATGCCACCCGTACGCTGCCTCCTTCGTTGACGGGATATCCCATGGAGGCGGAGATTCGCTACTACATTAAGGTTACGATCCAACGGCCGGGACTACTCAAGGAAAACTGGCGGTACCAGGTTGGGCTCAAATTTCTACCCATTGAGCCACCACGGCCAAAGCCAACAACTCAGGAGGCTTTTGCTCGACGCCCCTTTACATTTCGACCGCAGTCTCCTCAACCAGAGAAAAAGCGTTCTTCTCTCTTCAACTTTGGCAGCAGCTCGGATTCCAAGTCTGCTGCTACACTAGAAGCATCTGCAGATGTTGCTCCAGCCCCAGCCATCGAAATATCAGCACGCCTACCTCACCCCAGTATATTGACATGTAACAAGCCTGTTCCCTTGCGGCTTATCGCCAAGAAGCTCAACAACAATCCCGAACAGGTCTACTTGGTATCGTTTCAGATGGAACTCATTGGTCGTACTGATGTTCGTGCTCTCGAACTCCATAACCAAAAGATCAACAGATGGGTTGTTGTTTCCAATCCTAATATCAATATTCCGTTGACTACAGGTCCCAATGATGAAGTCGGAAAAGAGTTGGTGATTCCAGACCATGTGTGGAAAAACATGTCTCTTCCCAACACTGTGGCACCATCTTTTGTCACTTGCAATCTCTCCAGGAAATATGAGCTTGAAATAACGGTTGGCCTGGCCTGGGGTCAACCCAAGAAGGGTCTCACCTCCACCAAGAGTCCGCCGGTTATTCTTCTACCACTACGTTTTGCGCAAGTAGAGGTTTACTCCGGCATCACACCGCCCCCTGAACTCCTAGAAGCCTCGACGTCATCCCGGCCTGGACGAGCAACCTTTACGAATAATGTTCCTCCTCGTCTTCCACCAAGACAGAATTCCGTCAATGTGTCACCGCAACAACAGCAACCACAACGGCCCCCTCAAACCTTTGACCAAGCTCCTGCGCAGCCGACTCACGACCCCCTATACCCACCACAGCTGGCTGCGGGCCAAGATGCTCCTCCGTATGATGATGCACCACCCAGTTACGACGAGGCCGTTGCCGAGAATCTGGCTGGTCCATTCGACGGCATGCAGTCCCGGCCCGCCTATAGTGGTGTCACAAACGAAAACGCGCCGAGTCAAATGCCCTCTGAGAAGAATTAAAATGCTACAAAGCAGGGTTGCTTTGGAAAGTTTAATGTGCCAACGATAATGACGGGCGTTAGAGACATTAGTGAGAGCAAGGAGGGAGGAAGTCTGCAGTTAGATACATATTTTGAACATACCCAGCTCGACGCGATCAATTCTTTCTTAATCAGATATCCATGAGGTTCAACTTAGCGGTCTCACTATGAGCTTGAGCTTGAGCTAAAAGGAAACGTCTCATGTTGGAAGTCGGCCCATCCTCATCTTAGACCCAGACTTAGATGTGATGTGATAGTGCTATCTCCATAATCTTAAAGTTATTGGTCTCAGAAATAGTGAGGGCAAAAGTTAGAGATTCAGTATGATTCGAAGTTAGTATAGGTTTAAATTGCCTACTCGCTATATCCATTCCAAGCTACCTGTGGGTTTCATCTGACCTGGTCATCGTCTTGACCTGAATTTCACATGCTTCATTACTTATGGCTTATACTACCAACATCACACATCGAAACTTATGCATCATATTGTTATCATCAAGGATTCTCCCAATGAACTGAAATAGGAAACTAGTTTACATACTCATATAGTTCAATCATTTTTGTAATTACATTGTATGATGGTGAGATTCCGTAAATTATCAAATGACGCTTTCATCAAGTCCACCAAAAAGAATCGCAGCACGCGAACCATGACGTCACCGATCTCGGGACTTCATCTCACGGCGACATTCTACAACCACAACCCTCAATCGCAAATTGCATCCATGCGACTCAAAGTTCCATGAACAGATCGACAATATGGCGCAAGGCGCCTGCTTTTCCTCGGGCTAGGCATACGTGCCGCGCGCAACGGCATCCCGTTTTAGGTCGGAACTTTACTTGCAGCAGTTTCCTACGTCGTGAGCATGATCCCAGGATAAAGGCACTGGGCAGGGAGATATCTGATGACTATGCCATAATACGAGAGAAATACGGTTAGCTATATGTCACTCAATTGTCATCGTTAAGAACATCCTACTGATTTTGCTCTGCGACAGATACTCCAAAATACCCCATCGTCCTCGCCCACGGCCTCTTTGGTTTTGCTGAATTACGCCTCTCTCCCTACTTCCCAGCCGTCGAATACTGGCACGGCATTCGCGATGCCCTCACTGCACAGGGCGCTACTGTCTTGACTCCCACAGTACCCCCGTCCTCCTCCATCGCCGACCGCGCAGCTGCCCTCCGCTCCGCCCTTGAAGCCCAAAGCCCTGCTCCCGAAGCCTTTACCATCGTGGCTCACAGTATGGGCGGTCTCGACGCCCGATACATGCTATCCCACCTCGAACCACTTCCGGTCCGCGTTGCAGCCCTCGTGACAGTTGCCACGCCGCACCGTGGAAGTGCCTTCGCCGATTATCTTCTGGACGAAGAGGTCTCACCGCTGCATCAATATCTGCCCCGACTATATCAAACCTTTGAGAAAGCCGGCCTCGGTACAGCGGCCTTTTCGCAACTGACGAGACGGTATATGGCCGAAGAGTTCAACCCAAGCACGCCGGACCGGCCGGATGTGCGGTACTTTTCCTACGGAGCAGCAGTAGAGCGGCCGGCGCTATTGAGTCCGTTTCGGCATCCCCACGCTGTCATGGCACAAGCAGAAGGGCCCAATGATGGCCTTGTCAGCGTGGAGAGCAGTCACTGGGGTACATACAAAGGCACGCTGGTCGGAGTGAGCCACTTGGATCTCATCAACTGGTCCAATCGCGTGGGATGGACGGTGCGGGAGTGGATGGGCATAAAGAAGAATTTCAACGCCATCGCGTTCTACCTTGACATAGCAGATATGTTGGCCAAAGAAGGTTATTGATACGTATAGCCTACTTATGATTGAGTTTGTACTATAGCATATTTAGATTCCATACCTATGAGATAGATAAGTGATGATTGATATAGATGAGTGGAACATAATGAGAGAGAATTCTGTCTGCATAAATTGCTTCAAGATGAGACAAGACGGGTGAAGTGGCACAATCGAGTTATAAGATCATTCATTATTGATTGCTTCAAACAGGTAGGTATCAGTAGCATTAGAATATAGAATACAGCCACCTAGCCGCAAACACTCGACGAGAACCCGTCCTCCAGCACATTTGTCCCACGAGATCCGGTGGTATGCAGGTATGTACAAAGAATTGCGAGCCAACTCTGCCGGCCGTAGAAAGTTCGGTTGGCGATTGGCAAGCGAAGAATTGGTGAGGGACGTAACCGGTAAGAATTAACTGGAATACGGGGCCACAGTCGGTCACCCGATGTGTCGCAGAAGGCACCTTGTCGTAACACCACATCTACCTGAGGCGAAAAGTCCAAAAACGCTTATGACTATGCCTCAGGTCACCCTCCACTCCTATAGCTTTGGCCTTGTCCGCATGATTCGGCTTAGACCTTGGCGGGCTTGTTGGCCTTGCGAGCAGCAGCTTTCTTGTACAGGAAGAGACTCAGCAGACCGATGGCAACTAGTCATAGTATTAGCATGCGTTAATTGACCGGGCTTCAAGGTTCGACGTACCGACACCAACGATACAGAAGACGACAATAACACCAGCCTCCTTGGAAGCCCAGTTCTGGCGCTTGGCGAGCTGGTGGACGACCTCGTCGCGGGTCATGAGAGACTTGATAGCGGCCATTATGTCGGGAGTGGAGAGATTGCTAAGGGTGACATGTTAGCTGATAACTCCGATGATGTCGTGTTGCGACTAGAACCATCGCGGACAGGCGAGGCCATGCAGCGTTTTTGCCCGTCCGTGCCCGTTAAGCGATGCTATCGCATCAATTCCATAGTCATGGCCGTGTCATCGTTCAATTGAATCGTCTTGAGAACCGATTGGGATTTCTGAGCGTTCCCCTGGCAAGCTGCAATTGAGGTCTGCCGAACGCCAGTGCCGGCATTTGTGTTAGGGATTGCGACGACGGGCGTGACGAGAGCAAAATTGAGACGACGGCCATTGAATAGGAATTGGTGTGATGATTGATGCGCATAACGAACTCCGAGGCAGACAAGACGTGCGAGAGAGGGAACAGCGTGCGAAGCAAGACAGCGACTTACCTTTTGCGAAATTGAAGGGTGATGAAGAAGCAGCAAAAGAGTCTGGTCGCGAAGGCGGGCTTTGCTGTGGTTTTGTTGATCAGCTATCAGACATCAAAAGTCACCTAAGAGTCGAGAAAAGTGGGGAAGACAGCGTCACGACCCGATGAAAAACAGTCTTGGGGGCCAGCCGAGTGACAACATTCTGTAAATAAAATGGGTCCAAAGCCCCCGGCAACAGCAGCTAAGGCGGGCGAGCAGGGGTATCTTTCAGTGGTTGCTTGGGTCCCGGGCAGCCCACGGCGTTAGTGGTTAGGGTATGAGTATGGGTATGGGTATGGGGGTGTGAGCATCGCATCGTGTGAGTGAATGAATGTGGTGCGAGCAACAAAGACCATGGACTTGCGCCAACCTCCAGCCTCCAGGTTGTGTCTGGACTCTGGAGCTATCGGTTTACCTGATGGTGAGGCTTTTTGCCCTGTCTTTTTTTGCACTGTACAACCCCAAAAAGGCGACGTCCGATTGCCCCGGACGAGGTCCAGTGGATTTCAGAGTGCTGGTGATGTTCCAGTCAATGGGACCGGGGGGAGAGTGCAATGATCAACCACACAGAGAGAAAAAAGACTGGGCAAAGTTACGAAGTGGGACTCACACGATGGGAGGAACAAAACAAATCAGAGCAATTGTCACTAACAAGGGTTGGTCAATTGGAATTCAGGCGTTACGTTCGTGTCTGAGAGGTCGGGGCAAGGGAGTTTTTTAAGGTGAGAGAGAAGCAGTCGTAGGTATCCGTAGATTGATGTTGATTCGAGTGATGATGTGAACGGACAAGAGAAAGAAAAAAGCGCAGGTGAGATAATCTAACCTGTGAGGAAAGCTTCGATGATACTGGGAAAGCGCAAGCAAGGTATGACGAGTGTAGGTGATGTAGTTCCTGAATCAGCAACTTCCTTCTTACAGGATGAGGGATAATTATTCCAGGCACCACCTCCCAGTTACAATGAGTGAACAAGTCTGATTGACTGTAGGCATTCACAATAATCGCTCACTCAATTGATATCATGTTCTTCCCACGCGACTTCATCTCGAGGTAGTTTCAATGTCACCAAATTACACAGATCCGAGGCGCATACCGCTTGCTCATGTTTACATGCTGGGTCAATTCCGCTCTCCACGAACGGGCCGCTTGTACAGCAGCACTAGTCCCGGTGTAAGGTACCGGCGGAGATACACGACGAACGGTACCGTTATGCCGCGGGAGAAATCGAAATTGAGAGACAGACCAGGAGAGAAAGAGAGAAAAAAGAGCTCACCTTGACCTTGACCAATGCGCAACTCGGAACACGGCAACTCGAGAACGGTGCGGTGAGATTGTCCATGCCCATCCTTGTGGGGGATATTGTCGAGCTCTATGGTCTATACCATATTCGTCAATGGTCCCACGGCCCACGAGGAATACCGGCAGCCAGAATGCGTCCTGCAAGAAGCTCAAGCTGCAGAATATCACAGTGCAAATATGATACGGTACGGCTTCCATCCTCTAATTTGTCTGGCTTCGCTGCCTCGCTGAGTCGCTACCTCGTAACAAGACGAGCTGCGCGAATTTTCTCTTCCCAAGCATTCAGCGCGGCTGTAACGGAGCCGATACAACGGAGACCACCTCTTCAAGCCTCTCGCTGGTAGGACGACGCCGATAGACATCATGCAAGAGAGATTGCGCAAGGGCTCTGAAATGAATACGTCTCCATTATCGTATCGTTCCGGAGCAGCCCCTGTTGAATTGGTATGGGCTCTCTCTCTCTCTCCCTTGAGTTTGTTGTTGTTTTTCTCAGTCTCAAATCTCAACCTCTGTTTGATTACATTCGTGGTGGGAGATGAGCCTCGAGATCGGCTTGGATCAACATTTATGTCTCGGCAGCCCTGAAAGAGCCAATCATATAACTGCGCAAAAGCTTAGCGCATGACCGTTGTCTGTTGTTTGATTGATCAAAGCCTCGTCAACTTGCAAGCTCAAAAAAAGCATGTCCCAGTCCCTGTTGCTTCTCATGATAGCAAAGGTAAACACCATATAAGCCAATGCTGGTTTGACTTTGACAGCGGATAGCGGCCTCGGGGAAGTCGCCGCCTTTGCAAGTATCTTCTATCCGTATTTCGCTTTAAATCGTAGGTTCCATCCGAAAAGAAAATCCTCCAAATCAAACTTGAGCTCTCCACATCTTTTCCCCGAACTCCACAGTTGCGTGCGACACTGTGCAAGGACCTGCTTTGACCTCCACTAACATACAAGGATCCAGTAACCAAGTCTCAAATCAAGCCTTATCGACCCAGTTCAATGCCGGGAAGAAGCATGTATTCTTTGTTTCCGGCGCATCCTGACTAAGTCGACAAAGTTCGACAAATCCTCGGAGAGAACGAAGCTCTTGTCAGAAAAGAGGTAGTCAACACCAGAAGGCCACCATCATGGCATGTCTCCATTACCCAGCAGATGTCGCGTTTTGATGTCTATGTAACACAATGCCGAACTCACAATGGAATTGCAATTGCATGACATGGATCTGCCCATGAATAATTCCCGGCTTGGTACGATAAAGTGGAGAGGCGTTATCCCTCTCGCAGCTGACCACTGAACACTGCATCTGCAAGCCTCGAAACCCTCCCCCAGGGACATCAGCTCTCTATCTCATGCTTATCCTGTGCCATTCGCAGGCAGGGAAGCCGGGCCAGGCTGAAAGACTCGGCCAGAAGCCTGGAGCAATCCTCGTTGTAGTTGAATCCTGCCTGCTTGGAAGTCCTGGAAGACGAGGGATAAAATGGCCATGCTTGCAAGGTTTCGCTCACCCCTGGTTGCCGACTTGTCGCCGTGTCGGCCGTGATGCCCTGGGCACCTCGCTATCGCCGGGAGTTAGCCCCCCAGCGCGACAGCCGCTGTCTATGAGGTCATAGGCAATCAGTACACGGGTGACGGACTTGAAGAAAAGCCTCGTTGAGAATCTTATTAGGCCTATCTGCGCTTGTAAGTGCACTTCATACACGGCAATGATTGCCTGCTTACTTTCTATTGTGAACTCTTACCAACCTCTAGTGTTTCTGTCGCTATGGATTTTATAACAGCAACACCTCATTGCAGTGCATGCATGGCTGGGCATGCAGGCTCTTTCTTACCTAAGCCTCATCTTCAGCGGCTAGAGCTGATATTGGTAACCGGCTTGGGGGTAGGCACAAATTCTACAACAAGCCAATGGTTTATACTTGAATAAATGAGACGGCATAAGCTTGATCGACCAAGATTTTTAAACTTACTGGTAGAGTTGTTATAACCTTTAGGGCCGAATAGTTCACGAAGCACTGAACGACGTTGTGCTCAACGCCAAGCAAAGGACAACCCTGAAAGTATGGGGAACGTGATCAGTTGTATAAGCCATCCCTGATAAGTATCGCGGTCAGGACTCGGTCAAGGCCATCCAAAAACAACTCCACGATACAGAGTACGAGATTTACTGGAAGCGGTCTGCCTCTCAGTCGAAGATCGGCAACTTGTTTAGCGAGGGTAACGAAGAAACCAGGACTCATGCTTAGACTACGTGGTATTTCTCGGTGTAATGAATCGCGATACAGACGGTGTATGGTGTATACCAGCCATTCCGAATTGCTTGCCTGTCTTGTTGTTTTCTTACATAGATTTACGAACTCCTGTGTATGCGTGATACTTATCTTAATTTCCTGACGTTAGTGTTTCGCGGAGGAGATACCCAAATCCACTGACTCTAGACAGCAATGACACACATGTTGTGTCTCTTAATGGCTTAGTATTGATCTCTTTTTTCTTATGACAAGTAGTCTGTATTTGCTTCAAAGTTAAGATCTTGTATACTTGCGTGCACATAGAGATGTCTACATATGTAGTGTGTAGGGTAGCCATGATTTGACCAGTTCTGATTCCACTAGCTCCAGCTAGCTAGGGACTTCTGAACCTGTGAGCGGCTTACATAGCTGCGTTCTTACGAATCCAGCAGCGGGTAACACAAAGACGAGCAAGCACCTGACCAGAATGGTACCCAGAAGATACAATATTTCGGCTACTTGACTATGTCCCACTCGTGAACTTCATAACTTGAAAGGGTGACGCTGCGGATTGGACCATGGTGGACACATCAGACTCTCTAATCCCTGCGGCTTTTTCTCGTCCTTCATCACTGTCGAGTCCTATTTCCATTTAATGATTGAGGACTTTGTTTGACACCTCCTTGCCTACAACGACTCAGTACACTTTCTCAGCTACCGCGATACCAACCTTTCGCTGTCCATCTCAACCACCTATTTCTGAGGCGCCGGCATCGCTAATATATGGCACATCCCTCGGGGGCATTATTCTCAAGTGAACCGTTCCCTGCCTCGTCATCACCAGTTCGAGATTCAACAGATATATATACCTGAGGACAAGCTAGACTGTAAAGCTCAACGCAGGTGAACAAAAATGGCACCCTCGTGGTTGAACAACTTACGCCGTGTTAATCGAAACAACTTCGCAACTCTACGTGCGTCACCATGGGCTGAGATCTCGGGGTCGCTGGGTGACCTGGGTACTCTCCTACCGCTCATGATCGCTCTCGCAGCACAAGGTTCAATCGACCTAGGAAGCACACTTGTGTTTACAGGCATATTTAACATTCTCACTGGCGCATTCTATGGAATACCCTTGCCGGTCCAGCCTATGAAGGTGAGTTACTCCTTCGATGTGGTCCACGAGCTATACTGATATCTTGTTCCTGGCGTAGGCCATCGCCTCTGCAGCAATCCAGAATGGCTCCCCGATAGGAGTTGTCACGGCCGCTGGCCAGCTGGTAGGAGCCGCTGTACTCGTTATGAGTGCCACAGGCCTCTTGCGATGGGTTGTTCGAGTTGTGCCCCTGCCTGTAGTGAAAGGAATCCAGCTGGGAGCAGGCCTCTCGTTGATTCTTAGCGCAGGTTCATCTCTACTTCAGCCTCTACACTGGGCACACCCTGCCCTTGACAACCGTATTTGGGCTCTTGTTGCTTTCCTCGCGCTGATTGCCACACAGAAACTGCCTCGTTTCCCATACGCTTTGCTCTTTTTCATACTCGCCTTGTTGCTGGCCTTCATCCAGATCACCAGCTCCCACGAAAGTCTCCCTTGGTTTCACGCTTGGCATCCTCGGTTTGTCATGCCCCGTTGGGTCGGGAAGGGGGATTCACCAGCTTTGTGGATGGCAATTGGACAATTGCCCCTGACTACACTCAACTCTATTATCGCCGTTAGCGCGTTATCCCACGATCTCCTTCCTGAGCTTCCTACGCCTTCGGTAACGTCTATCGGAATCAGCGTTGCCATGATGAACTTGAGCAGCACTTGGTTTGGAGGCATGCCCGTCTGCCACGGTGCCGGGGGTCTGGCTGCACAGTATCGGTTTGGTGCTCGCAGCGGCTCCAGCATCATTGTCCTGGGCATATTCAAGCTGGTATTAGGCCTCCTCTTTGGCGAGACCCTCGTGGATCTATTGAAGCACTACCCCAAGAGTCTCCTTGGTATCATGGTCATAGCCGCTGGTCTCGAACTTGCAAAGGTGGGCAACAGTCTTAACCAGGGAGCCTCCGATCTATGGCACACGTCTGCAGGCCAAGGCCCACGTCGACAACGTGATCTTTCGGACGAGGAGCGTCTAGAGAGATGGACTGTTATGCTCATGACGACTGCTGGCATCCTCGCCTTCAGAAACGATGCCGTAGGATTTTCCGCTGGTATGCTCTGCCACGGAGCATATCGTTTCTCGGAACGGTTTGCGGATAGGTATTCACACCGAGTGTTTCCAACTGAGAGCGAGTCTCTTCTTCATTGAGGCCTTAGCACACGTGTTCTCTTGCCCGGTGTCGGGAGAATTACGTACTAGCTTTGGCATGGCGTACGGCGTTGTTGTTTGCTTCAGCTTTGCGGTATTATGGTTGTTTCCTGTGCGTTACCCAGTGAGAGAGTCTGTGTCTGCAGTGGAAGAAGCATTTTAGTACCGCAGGAACTCAGTATAGCATATCGAATAACTTTAAGATACTATTTTGCGGCATTTATCTTGCTACTCGATAGACAGGCTGAATGGACCGTCAACTACAAGGAGGTTATGCAGTAAATTGACCATAGTAAATGGGTGCATCTTCTCATGACCATATGCATGATATATGGCGTGTATGGTTAGACGATGTTACTGATCTCGGGTCTAAACGATAGGGTCGTGCTTAGAGTAGTGGGTCTAACTCACTTACGAAGATTGATATGAGTCTAATCCGACGATCATTTATTGTAGAGTATCTGTGCTTTGCTATAAAAGTTGAGACGATATGCTCTCGATATGATTAGATTTATATGGGTTGGCTAACCAGCATTGAAGCAAGCAGCGATCGGAGTTTAGAATAAGTCCAGTACTTTCATATTTGTAAACTATAGCATGGGTCA
Organism: Fusarium sp. PT; assembly: GCA_021020635.1. NCBI lineage: Eukaryota > Fungi > Ascomycota > Sordariomycetes > Hypocreales > Nectriaceae > Fusarium > Fusarium sp. PT. Next base: position 2,023,026 of record JAHMRZ010000001.1, read on the forward strand.
CTTCCATAGTTTCCCCAGTGTTTGGTATCAACACGCAAAATGCTTTGGATTGGCTGTCGCCTGTTTTGATTCCTGAGTAACCAGGAATAAATACATGGCCGACTGCGCGCGGGGAAAGCGCGACCTGAAGGCAAAATACAGCTTACCTCAAAAGTATCTGCAGTCCATACTCAACTCAAAACAACACTCACTTGTCACCTGTCACCACCTGTCACCACCTGTCACCACCTGCCCCTTATCTCAAGTCACATACCTCGCGACGCTCAATTCCAACTGTTCCCGGGTAGGCAAGCGACAGAAAAAAAAAGAGAAGGATTGATCAAGAGATCGTCTCCATCGTGGTTGCTCCTTGATTATCCCCCAAAGAGTACTAGCGGCGCGAGCCATCGCTAGCCAATTTAGCAAGTGAAGAGGAGACTCGAGACCCGTGAAGGAAGGAAGTCTCCCTGCCATCCAATCAGAGCGCGTAGCCTTCCCCCCCTCTGACCCTCTTTGACCCTCTCAGACATCGCGGCTCAAAGGGCCCCAGGCGAAAGCCTCGTCCGCCTTGAACCTTTTATTTTCCCCGTCTTTCCTGCCAACGGCCATTCCTCCAAGAATACACTCGGCCCCCGGCGCGCCCTCCGCCGAGACCCCTCGTCGTTTGTGCCAACCCCTCGTGAGGTGAGGGCGAGTGACGAAGGAGCTGGTCGCACGAACAGCGATGACTTCGTCAATTGTAGGCCGCAATGGCCTTCCCGACGGCCTGGGAACTGATCGGGAGCCCCAGGTCGTCGCAAACAGAGCTGGAACAGCAACAGCGACAGCAGCGACGACTCCCCCAGTTGCGACTTCAGCGAGCGCAATAGCGACTGCGACAGCATCGTCAACGTCAACTGCGACACCGACTGCGACTCATACAACAAACTCGCCTGCGAACAACGACGATAAACGCGACCAAAAACTTGCTGACCCTGCCCCGGCCCCGGCGCAGGTCCCAGCGCCATCTCCAGCTACGGCCTCAAATTTAAACTCAAGTCCAGACCTAAGCGCTTCAGGTGCTCCTTCTTTATCGACGCCAGCCGTAACTGCCGATTCATCAGTGCCAATATCAACATCAGCTTCTGCGCTTCCCTCAACTGCCATCGTGGCGCCGGCATCAGCTTCTGTTCCAACATCTCCCTCAAAACAATCTTCGGGAGCAACCTCGGCCGCTCAGGTACCACCGAACCTTTCAACGCCTAACCCAGATCCAGCATTTTCTGCATCGCCAACAAAAGAATCTCCGCAGCTTCTGCCATCAACACCGCCGTCATCTCATGTTGTTTCAAGCGGTCCCCCAGCCGACGCTGATCACACCATGTCAACAACAGCGCAGCAGCAAGCAGAGGTGCTGTCAGGTACCCGGAGTTCAGCTCCTGTAATCATGGACTCTGATCAGCCGATTGTCGATACTTCTACGCCGGGTGTCGCGGTTGCGACATCAAGCGCTGATCAGGCTCAGCAATCCACTCCCCTGCAACTGCAGCTGCAGACAGACAATATGGGGGAACCTTTTGCGCCTTCTACTCCCTACACCCAGGCGGCAATGCCCACAATGAATGAACACGCCTACATGATGATGGCACTAGTCTCAATGTCAGGAGCTAATAAAGCCATGTCACCACCTCCGACAGTGACACCTGCGCAAGTTACTCTGCCGAACCCCTTATCTGAACCCTTAGATGGCCTCGCACCAGCAAACTCAATACACCAAGCAGACACTGAGAAGGCCCTAGAGTCTTTCGCCCGCGTAGAGTTCGCTGACAGTGTCTTCCAAATGACTACGTACGCTGTCATCATCGGACGAGACCAGCGCGCACTCGAACAAGCCCGCCGTGATGAGAAGCGCGCCGAAGAACACCGCCGCCGTGCCGAGGCGAATGTCAACATGGGCCTTCCGGTGCCCGCTCCCATCCAGCTGGATCGCAGCAAGTTCAGCAAATCTTACGTCAGTGAAGAGGGAGGAATGCTGGGCCCGGAATCCGACACCGGAGGGAATCCTCGGCCTACGAAGCGACGCAAAACTAGCACTCAAGGATCGTCTCAGCATGACATCGATGAAGCGGCAGTACAAGCACAGGAAAATATGATTTCTAATAGACAATACGTTTCCCATACGCCCGGTGCCGCGGCAGTGGACTTGGAGTCTCTACGTCCATCCCCATACCACGTTCCTTTCATCGGTATTCATTCACCAGGACCAAACATCGCTTCCAAGACAAAGGCCATCTCTAGAGAGCATCTCAAGATTGCGTATAATCAAGAAACGGGTGTCTTTGAAGCTATACCCTTGCACAAGAATGGGTTCTTTTGTGAGGATGTACACCATAAGAGTGGGAAGGTCGTGCTGCGATGTGGCGATCGGCTACAAATCAAGGATATTGATTTTCGGTTCCTGATCAACGGAGTCGAACGTGGCCGTACTGGTGCTGAAGAATATGAGAGGGAAGAGCCGACGGCAACAAACAAGAGGCGACACGCACAGGGAGGCAAAGAGATGAGTTTCGATTTCGAATCGGCGCATGGTAACGGAGTCGTTCAAGACACGAGCGACGAGTTGTCCGATGTGGCAAGTCCACCTGAGTCACCCGACTTTGACGACGACGACGATGATGTCGAAGTTGAGGAGCAAAGAGCAACTGAGACGGTGGAAGCAGAGCCTGAAGCCGAGGCTGAAGCAGAACTAGATGTAGACCTTGAGGCAGACGCTGAGGCAGACGCTGATGGTGAAGCGGACGCTGATATCGATGTGGATATGGATATGGACATGGACATGGAAATGGATCCTGATATGGATGCGGACATGGATATGTCAATAATGGGGTCAGACTCTGCGATGAAGCAAGAAGGCATGCTTGACCCTCACCAGGATCATCTCATGGCTCATATACCCAAGAAGAGGGGACCTGGAAGGCCACCTAAGAACGGCGTCATGTCAAAGCGAGAACAGCGACTGATTAAGAAAGCGCAACAAGAGATGGCCAAGAAGACCTTACCACAGGCACCTCCAGTGGAACCTCCTATCAAACGCAAGGTTGGGCGACCCAGAAAACATCCCCTGCCCGAAGGTTCCATGGAGCGACCCGAGAAACGCAGGTACAAACCTAGAAAGCCTAGGGAAGACGGCGCTGAAGGTTCAGATGCGGAGAGACGTGCAAGAGAAAAGAAAGAGAAGAAGGCCCGGCCGAAGTCACCTCCTTTGGAGCTGAAGATCGAGGACTATACCGAGGAGCAGCTTCAAAAGCCAAACAAGAACTATGGTGTTCTCATCGACGAGACGCTTACGGCGGCCGGGGGAGATGGTCTTACTCTCAAGCAAATTTACAAGCGAATCTGCCAAAGATATCCCTGGTTTCATTTCCACACAGAAACCAAAGGATGGGAAAGCAGTGTACGGCACAACCTTATCGGAAATGAAGCTTTCAGGAAGGATGAGTCAACCAATCTTTGGTCTCGTGTTCCAGGCGTCGAGCTTGATGCTGGAAAGAAGAGAAAAGCATCGTCACCAGGCGTAGCAGCTCAAGCTTACGGTCAATACCCGTACCCTTACAACGCACAACACATGGCACCCGGAGCACCTGGTTATCCACCTGGACAAGCACCCCCTGGCTATCAAATGCCAGCATACACAGCACACCAAAGCCAACCAGGGCGACCAGCACAGCCTTATGGAACATCTGCATCGCCGCCAGCACCGACGCCTGGCCAGCCTATCCCTACAGCTGTCGCATCGCAGCCACCGGCGCCAGCCCCAGCACAACTGCCGCCAGGTTATGGACCTCTGCCAGCCCCAGCTCGCCCGCAACTTGGAGTGCCTCAGCCAGGTACTTACAACTCTCCCTACTCACGGCATCCTCCGCCAGCAAACACTCAGATCAAGACTGAGGAGGGGCATGCCAACACTGCCGCAGCCCCAGTTAGTGCACCTCTCGCTCAGCAGCAACAGCAGCAGCATCTCCCTCCACCGCCACCTCCCACGGTTGCTACCAAAACTGTACCTGGAGCTATCCCTGCGCCAGCTCAACAGCAACTTGCTACATCTGTAAATCGCACTCCTTCAGTTCCAGCAGCTCCTGCCCCAGCACGACCAGCCATTGAGCCTAGGTTGCTCACAGCGGTTGTCAACCTTAAGAATGGCCTGATTGAAAACCTCAAGAAGGCCCGTAACCCCAAGGCTGAGGGGATCGTTATGTCGGCACTCAACCGCTGCATAGGTCTCAAGAAGGAAGCAACAGAGAACGACAAAATGGAAGCAATTTGCATGAAGGGCATTCGCCAGGTTATCGATGGTTTCCTAAAGTCAAAGAGCCCGACACCTGGCCCAGCTTCATCTGCCTCTCCTTCGGCTGCTGAGACGCCACTTTGCCTCGAACCCAAAGTTCTCGCCTCACTCAACGGTTTCAAGGATGTCTCAGTCAAAGCTCTCAACCCAAAGCTAGGTGAAGCTAAAGCGGAAGCTGTCACACTATCCGCTATTGATCGGGTACTGGGCATAGCAGAGGCCAGTATTGTTCCACCGCCTGGTGAGGGTGAGGCTGTTGGCAACTTTGAGGGCATTGAGCAGCATCTGATGAAGTCCATACGGCAACTCCTAACGGGTATGAATCAAAAGGTGTAGAGTCGTGATTTTGCATCGTTTTCATTAGCTTATGATAGTCGCTTTCCCTGTTACTTGGTGGTTACGGTGGACTCAAGCAGCAAGCCTGAGAAAGAGACGGGGGATAATTAGAATACGGACAATGCTTTTCGTGGCGTTTTGGATGGTCTAATGACGGATACGACCCAGGGGCGCTGGATATGTTATATCGAAGCTATGCCGTTCCAAGTACGGGCGGCATGGTTCTTTGCAAGCTGTTTTATCATGTAAGGGGGCACACAAGTCGAGCTAAAAAGCTTGATATAAAAGGCTATGGAGTTTCTCTTGGGGCAAGCCCCCTTTCCTCTACCTTGTCTCATATACCTTTAGAGCAAGCGATCGTCTTATCCAATTCAACATTTCTCATAATTATCCATTGCGAACGTGAGTGTGACTCGACTAATTAAACAAGCTTGAAGAGGTTGGATTTACTATCTTCACCCCGCCGCCTTCATGAGTACTATCTGATCAACAGAAAATCTTAGCAGACAGTCCAGTTCGCTCAATTAAAATAGTTCTGTGCCGTCGAGACATAAAATACGTTCTTTCACATTACAGCCACAAGAGAAGAGGATTTTAAGCCGCTAGTATGTACCCCGTCCAGTTAAACACCCTCTTTTCTCAAGTCCATCAAATCATCCATTCCCAGGCTCCTTGAGTGAAAACGGAGCCAGCAACACAAACCATCTTCATCATCGTTGTCTCTTAACATGACATTCTTGATCGTTTCCCTCCCATAGCTGTGACCCATACATCCTTGCAACCGCAGGCATGAGATCCTTCTTCCCTCCTGCTCTCATCCACATCCGATTCATCGCCACATCTTGTTGAGATTTCCAGTTTTCCCCTGCGCCCGAGGTATCAAATAAAAAGGATTAAGCTTCTATAGGAGAAGGAGGTAGAAAAAACGAGTAAAAGGAAATTTTTGAAGTGAAAGACCAGAAACTCCACACACCAATTGAAAGATAATTGTAGTGACGTGATAAAGCAGGGCATCTATCAAGCTGCCTATGAGTTCTCTTTTTCAGAGTCGAGGCTTGATTTAGCCTCTTCAGGTTTTTGACTCCCTAGCTTGTCAACACCAGAAACGCCGCTGTCGGCTTCATCGTACGAAATTCCCAGACCATTGGCCTCCTTTCGGCCTGCGCCTGCACCCTCTTCAGCACCCTCGTCAAGGTTCATCAAGGCCGGTGGGCGATGTCGCATCTGCTTAGCCTTGGAAAGGGAAATCGTCTTCTGTTGGTACGTTGTTGTGATTGGCTTTGTATCGTCTCGATCAATGGTTGCTTTCATCAGAGCCGCCATCCACAGTCGCCCTTGCTTCAGATTAGGGACAGCAAAGTAATGAACGGTTGGCTTGGTGAAGTTGACAGCCCTTGAAAGACCAGCTCGAGGAGGCATCAGTTTGAAGATAAAGATGGAGTCGTCTCCCTTCTCTAAATTGTCATCGCCACTCTGAGCAGGCATCGACTGACCTCCCAGACTCGTGATGGTAGCATGAAGTCCTGTGAGCTTTTCATTGTCTGCCGGTAGAACTCGGTGGAATGAAATGTCGATAAGCCCCTTTTCTTGGTCGTCCTCTTCTGAATAGTAGTATGCCAGCCGTCGGCCTTTGAGAACAAAGAAACGGGGTTTCCACGTTGTCATGAGATTGGAGCTCTTCTTCCTCATCCAACCGCTGTAATCGGCATCTTTGCTTGCCTCCTTGGGAGAGATTTTGAGCAGGCCTCGAGTATAAGCGCTTGTTTCCTTCTTGCCCTTCTTTCCGGCCTTCTTATTAGCCTGGTTTATAGGAGTGCCAGGACTCTTGGCAGTATCTGGAGATTCTAGGTCAAAACTAGCTCCACCTGATGGTGTCGTTGAGCCGGTCCGCGCGGGTGACTCCACAATGAAATCCTTGTTTGATGAATCGGTCGGAGTTGAAGCTTTGGATCGATCAAAGCTTAGGTTGTCAGATATGGCTCTCATACCCTTACCACTAGCCAAGGCAATCGGCTTGTTGACCATTGACGATAGCCAATCCGAATTGAAACCTTGATGTCTTGTAGAAACAGGTGACGCAGTTGAGCGAGCTAAGCCAACCGATGTGTCCAGTTTAGTGACTGTAGGTGACGGGGCATCGTTGGGTGGCGGCATATTCATCGTTGATTCCGAAGCGGCTGACGCAGTTCTCCTATGAGCGCCAGCCGGAATACCATAGTACTTCTGGGCTGCTGAAGAAACACCTCCCTCCGCGACTGAACCCACGCTTCCGAATCTTGACTGTCGTGCCATAGCTGTAGCGCTTCGAACCCTCTGCTCTTCGGCATAGCTTGACTTTCTCGACTCAGCATTGCTGTCGCGCTTTCGCAACAAGTTTCTTTTTCTTCCATCAACCTCTGTGCCGGAGAAGTAGCCTCTGTCGAGATCGGCAGTAGGATCCTGTGTGTCGGCTGCTGATGGACTTAGTAAATCCTGGAGACCAGTAGAAGAAAGGGGTCGCTGCTGAGGTTGCGTATAGGCGTTGCCGAGGGTCCAGTTCCGGTCAAATGATGGCTGCTTCTTATGCACCCCCTCGGTTACGGGCAAGGTACCCGTGGTCGAAATCCTAGGAATAGGAGCATGGGCAGCTCCAGATGCTGGTGCAGGGCCACCGCCTTGGAGAAAGTCAGTTGATGAAGAGTGTCGGCGCGAGTGGTTCAATTCCCTAATTGATGCTGCGGATGGCCTCTTGATATGACTAGCACGGTTAGGAATATCTTGTCCGTGGGAGCCTCCGAACGTCGGAGATGCTTTTGGAGTATTCTGCGATAAGGAGAGTCGTCTTGTTTGAATAGAGGTGGGACGGTTGGTAAGGGTGTTTGCTCGGCTTCTCGATCTCCGGGTTTCGTCTGGACCGTCGTTTCCAAAAGTCTGTGTCGTGCGTCGTGTCTCCAGGCCTTGATTGCTAACTTCATCCTGAAGAGCCTTGATCTTGTGCCAAGTCTTTAGTCGTCGACCAACGGAGCCCAGGTCAAAGGCCTTGATAAAGAGCGAGCTCTGGTCCATGCCAAGAATGACCTCGCCAGAAATCTCTTGATCCCTGAAGACTTCACAGTGGTGCTTTTCCACTCCTGAAGTGAAAAGGTATTCGGCAACATCGTCCGGGGACCACGATTCGACTTCTTCTCGTGTGTGAAATCCTTCCTCTTCTTCATCCGTCTCTTCACCTTGTATGTATGATGCTCGTTGATCAGGGTGAGTGCTACTATACTCACTTCCAGAGTCGTTTGCTACCGCTCGGAGTCCATTGTTACTGGCGGGAGATCGAAGATCGGTTATATGCTCATCAATAACAGTGAGTGTTTCGTGCAAGACAGGGCTGTCTTGGTTCTGAGTTGTGAGCTGGCTGAGGGCGGGAAGCACTGGAGGCTCGCTTGGCACTAGAGCAGTTTCGGATTTGACACTGTTAAGAGGCAGTGTCACAGGGTTTCGACTTTGTGGTTGTAACTCGGGTTCTTCTTTGTTGCCCGTATCGGCGCTCGAATCCTGGGTTTGTTCCTGTTGAGAAGTTTGGGGTTTTGAAGTACTGAAAGTGCTGGTAGGGACGTTTCTAGGGGCCGTCCGGGTGTAAACTGTAAATTGTCAACTCTTATACTCCGCATAGGATATAAAAAGCTGGGGGCAGACCTTCAGGGAAGAGTCCATTGTTATTGTTGACCAGATGGCGGCCGAGAAACCACCCATCACCAAACTCGTCATCTCGTTCTATTAGTTCAACCCGGTCGCCCTTTGCAAGACTTAGTTCGTCTGAGCTTCGAGCCTGGAAATCATCTGTTGGGAGAAGAAAGGTATAAGTATCAACAGACGTTATGGACGAAGGGCATTTGGGAGCAGACGTACGTATCACGATTAGAATATCGCCGATTTCTGGCTTCGACGACCCTTCATTGGGGCCTCGTGAGGCCATGATGTGATGGAGCGATGCGCTGCCGATGGTTGATGCGACTGCGTTGATAGCGGACGGTTGAGGCCGTGGAGGGAGGAATGGAGTGGTAGTTTAAGGGCGGTTGAACTCTGCGGAACCTGACGGTGGCGCGGGACCCAGGGCGATAGTTGCAGCGGGTAGCCAAGAAGCCCGTCAGTCGACTGGAGGGTAGACAGAATGAGACCTGGCTTCGTGCTCCATCCACCGAACCAATACGCCGCAGCCGTATTTAACAGAGTTGGGTCCGGTTGGTTCAACTCCCTTCAGCGAGAGGGCTGGAGATGATGCGTAAGTTGGGTACGATACTGCAGTCGGAGCTTGAGGACGGGAGACCCGTGGCTGCGATGGTGCGCTACGATAGTGGCTCGAGTGGTGCGCTAAGGTACGAATGCTTTGCTGGGGTGGAGCGGTTGGGGAGGCGGGAGAAGTGCGTGGTCCCTGAACAAGGCGAGGTGCTTAGCGTGGAAGCCGAGCTGCGATTGGTGTGACCCGGATCATTGATGGCTTTAATCGAGAGACTCGTAGGTGATAACACGGCCGATCAGTCCTATGCCAGACAATTCCAAAGCACTCACTATAAGAAGTAATTCGAACAGACGAGTGGCAGGAATGTGTAATCGGCAATCGAAAACCTCATCCACGAGCCCCTCCAGTCCAGGGGGGCCTTCGGGATTGGACGATGCGATGCGGGCAAACCAGTCAACTCTTTGCAGATACTATTTTGGGATGTTATGCCAGCACAGCGGGCCTGGCGCGAGGAGGAAAAGGGATATTGCTGCTGGGGAGCAGCTTTCAATGCCTTTAATTCGGCAGCACTCTTGGTTGACTACTGCAACAATGAATGGGGCGCATCAAATATAGGGTCGATCACTGCGCTTGTTGAATAGGATGCTGAGAAAGTAAAGTAGAAGCGGTATACGAGTAGCGAATCTGGTGATGTAGCGACCCGGTGATAATGCAGGGACAGGGCTATCTTGAGTAGGTAGTGAGGTTGTACAAAACAAGCAGTCCATAGCGAATCGGTGATGGTGATGGTGATGGTGATTTGAAGGAAGGTATTGGAGAGGGGAGTCTAGTGATACTGCAGTTGCATGATGCTACTTTTCATACTTAATCACAAGGCTTGAACAGAGCACGGTGAGGAAGTGACTGTACTGGCCCTGCCGCATTGATCCTATGGCAGTGGAGGTTGATACTTACCCTCTATGGCTCGCTCTCGATACCTACTACTGAAGATTTGTACAAACATACCTGAAGTGAATCATGGAGCTGAAATATCTACCTTGGCATTAAAACCTCAGATACGGAGGATGTATCACCAAATTAGGTGTTATCTTGTTATCGCGCAATTAAAGATCCCGGTATTATATTGGACTGTGTTGATGATTAACTGTGGTGGCTATTACCGGGTGTTTTGTATGAGTGGTATAGGGTATGCATAGTCGAGCTGCGTGCACGGATGAAATACAGGACAAAGCGTGCAATATGACGTTGAACGTATATGTCTTATAGTTCTTCTATTCTGGTTTAGGCAAGTTGTAATATAGTTCAACTCATCGGGATTTCTTATTAATAGCGGAATCAAACGAGAGTTGCTTTTATTGATACCAAGCGATTGCCCTCGACTTTGGATGCTGGCAGCACAATCTCAACATGGTGGATGCGTGTACGGAGTACGAAGCTTTCTTCACCAGCCAACAGCAAACGAAAGCCGCACTGAGACATGCGATATAGGCAGACTCCCGCCAAACATTAGCCAGCTATCGGATGACCGCAGAACATACAATAATACATCGAGGGTACCTAGGTATGCGCCGTGATTTCGCTCCTACCCTTTGTTTGTTGTAGTAGCACTCTTAGCAGGCGCATTCCTTTGTTTGTTCAAGCCAGGGCGTTGGAATTGCAGCTTTGAGGCAGGTACTAGACTACCTAGTTTCCAAGGTAGGCAATTAGAGTTGCCTGAAAGTTTCTCCGCCTGCCTTTGACCAACAACATTCACCCAACCACTCACATAGTTCTAACTATTTCATTCCGCTGGTCTCTCCTTCCATTTTACATACTTCTGGCCAAGTCGTTCATAATAAGATATCTCGGTTTATGCGGCTTAGTTGGTTTCATCCTTCGACCTTCAGCTTTGTCGATACGCTCTCTGTACTCACTCGCCTCCCACCTTCTGAGCTTTCCACGGTTGATACGCAACCTACATTTGCCGCTTGATACCGCGTACTCGCTGCGCTGAATCATGCTTGACCTCGCAGCTCTTGACCCTATCAAGTGGTGGCGTTGAGCATGAGTCCTAAGAAGCATATAATCCAAATGTTCTACGCTCAGGTGTCGACTGCGACTACATACATCGCGACCCAGCCCTTACCGGAAGGTACTATCGACTTGTGAAATGCCACAGACCCAAAAATCAAATCAGTCAAAGACTGTCCCTCCGCCTGACTCCCAGCAGATTGCTTGCACTAACGAGACTGTCAATACGTTTCTTGGTGGTCGCACTCGTTCATGGATGACCGGGGGGTCAGTCGCCGTCACCAACCCTACGCCTGGTCCAGTAGCCTCCAGTAATTCCCGAAAGCGGGTTAGAAAGAGAAAGGCATCTGACACTGACACTGTACTCCTAACCCGGAACCAGAACGACAATGCCATACATCGCAACAATATTTCCCCCGATCAATCATTAGAACGACAGCCCGGTGACGAAGAACTTACAAGGTATGCAAATATTTTCCTCATCTATCCTATGCCGCTGAGCACGTTTTTGTGCCAAGCGATAGAATCCTAGGCGCATCCCGCAGCATTGCGTCGCTTGTCGGAACCTACGATATTGCCACCAACACTGCTGACCACTTACCACTTATCAACTCTCCTTACTAACTTTGCGATATAGAGCCTCAACTGTCCTACCCTCTCCGGCGCTGACCGACGCACCGAGCCCGAATGTCTCGAATCAAGCCGACTGCACCAATCCTGTCACAAACTTTCACGTAGAGGGCGAAGCGCCCCGGCGGCCAGTTTCTGATAGTAACATGAACCAAAGCGACCTGATACACGTCGCGACTAGTACCAGCTACCCGAACCATACGGCCGCCATTTCTCTCCAAACTGAGAGCTCATCTTCGCGAAACGCAAATGCGACCAGTTCTGCCCTGACTGATCGTGTTCCTCACCCAACGGCTTCGCCGCTTGTCAACACAGAAGCCCGACAGCAGAACACAAGCGCGTCTCGAGAACCAAGCTCAAGGAAACACACGAGACCACATGTCACCAATGAACACCAGGCTAAGCGCGTTCGGGTTCATGAAGCATCGGGGCCGGAGGAATCAAGAGACCATCGTATATGCACACAATGGCACAATACAATCGAGCGCCAGGTAGCAAATGCTGCTCAAGCTGGGCTTCTGAATGAAACGGTCGAAAAACCTAGATATAGGATCTTGGCGGAAGCATGCCAGAACGAGGATTTCTTTTACATTGCTTTCCACCAGGCTCTTTGTGCCTGGTCATTAAACAAAGGTCCCATTCATGTGCTCTTCCACGGGTTGGTTGAACCGGCTCTCCTGGATGCTGCTTTTGACACAGCGCAGACCATCTTAAGAAAGAATGAACACATGTCAACTGCTCATCTGCAATGGTTCGCCAACTTTCCGACCTCTATTGCCGATTTCTCCAGGGTGTTCCCGGACACAGCTGCGGCCAGAGATATCTCTGCATTTCTTATTCAACTGGCGTCAACCTGGCGTACTCTTTCACAAAATGTCCTGGTACGAGGCTATCCTTTGCTCGCATACGAGCTGAGCGGCGTTCTTTGCTGCCGGGCCCGAGGACTGCAGTCAATGTTGTTCACCATGAGCCGCAGGAGTCTTGGCATAGCAGACAGCCCGGTGGCAGTATCAATGAACGAAATTTTCGAACAGGACCGGGAGGATGAGGACCTCTGCGCCGCCCGTGGTGAGGTCCCTGAGACTTTCAGAATTGCTCGGGAGACGGTCGCGAAAAAGCACAAGGAACTCGTTATATCGTTTCAACAACAACAGCAGCAGCAGCAACAACAACAACAACAACCGCAGCAGCAGCGACAGCAGCAGCAGCAAGTTCCATCTAGTATGACCCCCATATATGCTCCCTATATGCTGATAAACAACTAACTTTTACGGCGAATAGATACAACATTATCTCCAGTTTTCGGGCAGAGCACTTCTATGGCTGAACAACGTAGTCGACCATCAATGACTGCCAACTCATCCCATGCCACACACGCAGCAGCCACATCTCCTTCCCTCACCCACTTCGATGCGTCAAGTCCCAGACCTTTAATAGGCGACCCTCGAGTGGCAAGCCCGGCATCAGTAAATAACTTCCTCCCTACGCCAGGTAATAATGGTAATCAAGGTCCACGACGACCGAATGCCCTTCATGTCCAGACAGACACGACAGCGGCGTCGCCTCTCCCCACTGTCTATTCGTCCCCCCGGATCCCTCAACTCCCATTGCCCAGACCATCAAGTGCTGGATTGCCTCGACTACATTCAAATAATGTGTCCCCTGTCCCAGCATTGAGTCCTGTCATGCCACCCAATGGTCAATTGCGGATCCCCATTCCACCTCCAAATAACTTTCTACTCCAAAGACGAGCAAACTCTTTTGCATATCCATCGCAAGCACTTCCCAGCAATTACGGAACGCACACGGAAAATCAGACGATGTACCCTCAGTCTGCGGGTTTCCAACGTGCTACGAGCCCAGTTTCGACGATGCATCCCCCACAGCATCAAGCGATCTACGCTCAACATATACAGCAGCGCAGAGCCTCTGCTTCCCAATATATCCCTATGACAGCAACGCCAACGAACCATGCCTACCCAGCCCAGCCATTAGGACTACGGATCCCGCAATACCAAGTACCAGTTACTAACTACCCAGGTCCTCCAATACGACCAATTGCGCAGATTCCCGAGGCGGAGTATCCTTCTAGCCCGTATGGCCATGGCTCGCTTCAGGTTGGTCTCCAGCACGTCGGTGTGCGTAGTCCAAGGCGTGTTCCTTTTAACCCCGGGAAAAGCCGTTATTACCAATTTGTCCGACAGCTTGTGTATCAACCTGTAGCCCTGGAACCCCGAACGGGCCTGCGGTCCTTACCTTTCAACGTGTCGGAGGATCATATACAAAGACTGACAAGAAAGATCGAGGGAAACGGTCTTCCATTCTGTCATTACTCTGAAGGGTCTTATCGTTACCGACTACGTATTTGTATGCAGCCAGAGGCGAAGCCGGCCCCTTCCGAGTCGGATTGGGTGGTATCAGCCACATCTTGGCCAAGCCATATTTTCTTTGACCTAAACCAAAAATGCCTAGAACTTCGTCGGAAGCAGCATTTCAGCAAAGACCAACCATTGGAGTTGACTGACTTCTTGGCTCGAGGCGAAAACATGTTGAGGGTCAGTTTCCCTGCTGTGGAACAAAATCTAAAACCGGGATACAAGTACTTCATGGCTATCGAGATAGTCGAGACAATCAGTCATGACGCTGTCCACGATGTGATACAATCGCTGCGACATATCCCAACAGAAGAGACAAGAGAGAAGATACAACGTCGCCTTCGTCCACCAGACTCGGATGATCTCATTATCGAGGACGAGACTTTGACAATATCGCTGGCTGACCCTTTCAGCGCGGCCAGGTGTGTAATTCCTGTCCGAGGCAGTCAGTGTAGGCATCTCGAGTGTTTTGATTTGGAGACATGGCTCCAGACTCGGCCTCGGAAGCCAACACAAAAAGGAGGTGGTCCACAGCAGAAGGGAGCTGAGCCTTCGATGGCGGACGTATGGAAGTGCCCAATTTGCGGACTTGATGCGCGTCCTGTCAGTCTCTGGGTGGATGATTATCTTACAGGGGTGCGTAAGTCTCTGCTTGGTAACGGTGATATGCGGACAAAGAGCATTTTGGTGACCGCTGATGGCAAATGGTCTGCGGTATGGGAACCAGATGACTCGGACGACGATTCACCAGCGCCACAACCTAACCCTACTGTCAACGGTAATGCTGGTAAACATTCCAGACCATCCGTAGCAACGTCAACAAACGTTATCGAGATCCTGGATGACGATTAGAGAAACCTTGCGGTGCATGTTTGAGGGAGAAAGGATACATTGGGGTCTTTCGAGGCGTTCTGGAGACAAAGGTGCTATATTTTCAGTTACCAAAATGTCATTGTTTTGTAAATAGATACCACTTATTATCGGCTCAGGGTATTTGGCGTTTCGAGAGAAGTTGGGGACTGAATTAGCATGAGGAGATTTGTCTACTTAAATGGCTTACAGAACGTATGATATCTTCACCTTTGCTCCCCGGGAGGAAAAGAAAAGTTGAGAATTGAATGGCAAAGATAATTATATCCTCAACACGACCATGCTATCGGTAGAATAATGACATGCATCTTAGAGAGGATAGCCATAGCAATGTCTGATCAGAAATGTGAAGATGCTGATAAGCTATACTTCTTATCTCGCCTGAATTGCCAGAGCGATCAGGTATCTTTTATCCCTTCCGGGCTAATTGTTATCCCGAATGATCGTTCGAGAAGGCGGACAGACAGGTCAGCTGTTGGGACAACAACCTACGCACGGCACATGAATGCATTCGGTTGTCGTAGGGCGTAAAGCTTCACCCCATCATAAAGTCCATGATCTTGACTATGGCAGAAAGAAACATCAGCCCACCGCGTCGACTGCGAGCCTGCGCTTCTTGTGCCAGGGTCAAAGCGAAATGTCATTTCAAAGAAGAGCATGTGCGAAGGCATCTCTGCGACAGGTAATATGTTGGGCGAACTTGTGGCCTTGATATGGAACTGATATAAATGTCGGAAGATGCGAGACTTTGAAGCGGGAATGTCTTCCGCAGACCACAACGAGTTTGAGAAAACCCCGGAGGATCAATCAGGGCGAAGAGTAGGCAAAACACTCTTTGATGTCTGGATGCGCCCAATGCTGATAGCTCAGATCTACTTTGACAATACAGCCCTCGGTGTCTCGTGCAGATATGGATCGTAATGGTATAACCCCTTTGAATACTTAATCATGCACATTGGGGACTGATAATGAAACAAGGTGGAACAGACGATCAACAAACGAAAGCAAATAAATTGCCTGGGGGAAATGAGTCACAACCAAAGCCAAAGGCAGCTATGACTGCATCTCAACCCCCATTCGGGCTATCATGGCCTCAAGCAGCACAGAGTCTTGACATCTTTCGAGAAGAGTACATGCCCCAATTCCCCTTTATAACCATTAGTAGTGATCACACAGCAGAAGCACTATCCAAAGATAAACAGTTTCTATTTCGAGCCGTAATGCTAGTCGCTGCCCCCTTTTCTGAATCTAGAGCAGTCAAAAACAAGCGCAATACTCTTGCATATTTGGGCTACAGATCCCTTGTCGAGGAAGATAAGACTCTGGATATCCTGCAAGGTGTGCTGGTAATTGTTGCTTGGTAAGTTCCGAGTCTTCCAGAATTGAAACAGTTTCTTATGCATCACATAGGGCACACAAGTCCTGCATTGATAACAGTCAAGTTGTCAATCTGGCGTATCTTGCACTTGGATATGCTCATAACTTGGGGATTACAGAAGAACCTGTCCTACGTAACAATAACGCAGAGATATCAAACTCAGCAGAAAGAGCGCCGCAAGACAAGAAAGATTTGTTAGAAGAACAGCGTACTTTACTTGGCCTTTACTGCGCGTTATCGATGTAAGTATACCGATAACCATAGGTTTCTGTCTGACATATCACAGTATATCTACAAGACAGTCACGACGAAACCCCCTCGATGCACCATACATTGAAACATGTCTCAAGAATATTGACGAATCCCAAGCCGAGACGTCTGACTTTATAGCAGCGCACATTGTTCGTCTTGTTCGTATGAGCGAGAGGCTCTCAGAGGGGTTTGGCGAGCCGCATAAGAGGACATTATCTAGACCTTATGCTTTCCTGCTAGAAGGGACCGGAAGACATTTCCATACCGACCTTAATCGTTTGGCAGCATCAGCCATTTATCCCAGCCTGGCAAGCCATAGCCAGACGTTTGAACTTCACCGTCTATACCTCATGGTGCGGATGTACGAGCCTGCTATTGTTGTGGCATGCCATCCTGATGAAGGCGTGCTTCAGTTTGTCTTCCTCTTGATATGCTTACGCAACTGCCTTGATGTTGTGCGATCGTTCTTGGACCTGTTTCTTGAGTTGCCCGTTGATCTTGAGCTACGCTATTCAATAATTACCTCTGATCATGCCGCGTTTGTCATGCTACAGGCAGTAAGGTTACTTCTCGCTGAGATTCCTGACTGGGATGTTCAGTCTGCTCGACAGAAGCTGGATCTAGGGGTTGTGCTGGATCAGATCGTAGCACGTTATGAAGAGGCAGATGTTTTGCGTAAGGAAGCAGTGAGAAAATTCGACGAATCCGCACAAACAGAAGAAGACTCGTATGTGATGAGTAGTCTCACGAAAATAGCACGGGAGGTCCAGTGGCTAAAATACTGGTTTGAAGTTAGGACTCAGGGGCAACGGACTGGGGATGCTTTACCAATTGAGCTTGGGAGAAACGAGTATCAGGACAGTCTGCGACCAACGTGGTCTGTAGGTCTTTTGGAGGATATCGACTGGAACATTAGCTAGCTGTAGTCGAAGTTCTGACGCAAGTAACTCGCAGACTTCAGTACTCAAATGTATTGCGATGAATAAAGGGAAATAGAATGTGAATAATCGTCCGAGTGAAATAGTTACAGTTGCAGGGTATCATGGTAGCTCAGAAACAAATCTAGAAACAACAAAACGCAAAAGAACTCCCAGAAAACGCCAAATGTCGCCGCCTGTATCATACAATCGTGCCAAAGTGTCCTTCTCTCTCGAACCGTATCTTCGTCATCATTCCTCATCTTCGGAAGTAGCATCATCGTCATCTTCATCGTCGGTAGAGTATAGACCAGAATCATCAGTATCAACCTCTTCAAGAATATCGTCCTCAGAAAAGTCAGATTGCTCGTCACTTGACCAGGCAAAACTATCACCCTCCTCAGTAAGCTTCGACTCTTCTGCGTCTTCGTCAAAAACGCCCGTAGCAAGTAACTCCCAACAGCTAGGATTGGCCATATCAAATCCCTCGATTCTAAGGCGCCATTTGTCCTGAAGAACTCCTTCATCATCGTACGGTTGCTGTCTCATCCAGCTCGTCCAGAGACCAATATATTTGTTCGCAGTCATAGAGTCGACTTTGAACCACTCCTTATGCTTAACATGACAGGTCGGACAGCCATCATTCTCTCGTTTCCTTTGGTTCCAGAGCTGAGCGTGCACAAGCTTCTCAACCTTGACGTAGTGCTCGGCTGGGAACTGGCCGAGTAATCGGGGAGGGTAGCCACACTTTGATTTCCATTGAGACATGCGCGTTTTGACGTCTTCGGCGTAGCCGATCTTGATATAAGGATGTGCGTCGTGGTATGACTCAGGAAAGGTGTAAATATAGACGTGACCTGCTTGGTTCTTCTCTTTTTTTGATAGGGGACGGAGAAGCTTTTTCTTGATCTCTTCGTTTATGTGTTCTATACTGCGCGGGAGACCATAATTCTCAAAAACATGGTTAGACTTTGAAATTATTGATGCGATCTGCTTCGTCGGAGTTGATTTGGGAGAAGTTTTGGTTGGAGTTGAAGGACAAGGCTGAGATATCCCACCAGAGTTTGTATCGGACTTGGGAGTTTCGTTCTTGGAACCAACTTCTTGTTTCACTGCAACAACAGAAGTAAAGATAGGTAACTTGTCAGTGTTTGTTCCAGACAAAGGCTTGCTATCTTCATCTTCTTTCTTTATGGTTGTGGTCTCGAGTGGCTTTAAGATACTCTCCCAAAGCAAAAGACGATCAGGACCTTGATCTCGATGGTCTTTTTTACACATAACCAAATGAGAAACTTGGGCAAGTATAGACTGAGCAGCGCAAAAGCTCCCGATAAGCACAATTTGCTCTAGTAATTGGGTGATAACAGCACAGTTGGCTTTGCTGATGGCTCTCGTGCAAGGAGCCTTGGCCTGGGTAAAGCCATGACAACGGGGATTTATGCTGATATCAATCTTAAGTGTCTTGTAGAGGGTGGAACAATCCGAGGGCCATGATTTCTGGGGAGTGGTAAAGGAAACGGTAGGGGTCATCGCGGAAATCCCAGAAGCCGAACTTCTGGTAGACAAGACTATTGTTGAGAGAAGGGACTGGTGATGGTTTCTATGCCAACATCATAGCCATCACAGGGTATCTTGACGATATTTAACCTGCTGGAGCTATCATTAAGCGCCCTTGAGAGGCAGTGCCGTTGTGGAAGGCCTCCTAGATGTCTGCCTACCAGGCCAAGGTCCTGAATACGGTCGAGTGCTTCAGCCGGGCGGAGTTTGCGCAGTAAGAAGTGGTCTGACGTATTGCAAGTTGGTAGTTGCAGAATTTGGGACTCAATTGAGACGATATATATACTTCTTTCCGTCTCTGATAGTCTGGTAGACATGATGATGTTTCACTCGTGGCAGGAACATTGGTGACAAGATGTTGTATCCCGTCAACTGAACCATTGAAGAATAAGCGGCTACTCTAAAGAGCCTGAGGGATTGAGAGCCTGGGTGTGCCATTCCAAGACGTGTTGGCTGCCTATGTTGTTGGTTGACCCTGGTCTTGAAACCATTGCGCCCCTCTTGGTCGCATCAACTAGAACCATGAGGCATTCGAAGGCACTTCCAGACGTAATTAGTATTGAGTCAGCCTAAGACAAACAATTTCCTATTCAGTGCAAGCTCACTTGTAAGCCTTTCTTCAACACCCTTGTGAAGCCATCACAGCATCACAACCGCACGCGGGCCGTAGCGAGGAGTGGAGATGCACCATTTCATTCCCTCGCCGTGGGTCTAGCTGAAACCAGACTCAATGCATGTGCACGTCACGAGCAAGCGATTATAAAGACTCATGGCATCCTGATTACAGCAGTCGATTCATTGGCCTTATTCCCATTCAACGCAGGATCGCATCCATGATCTTTTCTGTGGAGTCTAGAGTCTATTGCTACAGTAAACCGCGTTGGCGATGAGTGCATTGTTGTCGGAATGGACATCACTGAGGTTATCCTCGCAGAACCACATAAGAAACTAGACTCGGATCAGATATTGGCCCGTCGCATCTAACTCATCCGGCATAAGTGCGGTATTCAGTACTCTCTATGTTTATGTCGCTAGGAAGGCTTTTTGTACAAATACTGCCCACCAACAAGTAACAACCATCGAGCTTCTCTACATCTTTGCCTTTACCTTATGAACCCTTGGCTCAACAGGTATCCTAGGATGATCACCGGCGAGCTTCAGCCCAGTAACTCGCTCAAGCTCATCAACAGCCTCAAAAGCCCTACCAAGGTTCACCTTGATCGTTTGAAACCCTTGCTTCCGCGCTGCCTTCAGGTTCTCACCAATGTCGTCGAGAAAGACCACATCTTCTGGCTTGACACCAGACTCCCAGTTCATACCCTTCCCACGGGCTGACTGTGCATTGCTTCTGGCAAACTCATCGAGTCGAGCAAGAGCAAGCTGATACATGACAGGATCCGGCTTTCGAATACCGACGTGAGCTGAGGATACAAAAACGTCGAAAGTTTGTCGCACAGGTTCGTCGAAGAAGTGGTCAAGGTGGAGCTTATGGCCAGGTGGGAATATGACGGTGTTGCTTAGGGCGGCCAGAATGAACTCCCCGTTCTCCTTCAGCTTCTTCAATGCTGGGAACATCCAGGGATCAGGACTGTTGGAGACAGTCATCATCTCGTTGAACAACCATTCTGCATCGATAGAAGGCAAAGGGGGTGTATCCTTTGCTAGGTTGGGATCTTTGCTTTGCTCTCTTTTGTAAAATGTTTCCCATCTTGTTTTATCATGGAGATCTTGACTGAAACCTTGAAAGAAAGGCCCGTCCATTGATATTTCACCTTTTTCTAGTCGATGCCAAAACCCGGTGGGCGCGGTCTTAGATATAGAGTAGTTGACCCATCCTGGAGGAATTCCTAGGCTTAGCTCGTAGTCGAGGATAGCTTGGAAAGGTGAAACGACCTACGGGAGTCAGTTAAATATGAAGCAGTGACACAGTAGCCATAATTCCTTATGAGGTGCGAGGTGGTGATGCACTGAATAGTCAATCTAAGTCTTTTGAATCACTTACACAAACACCTCCAATATCGAACAGAAGGACTTTTGGCTTGGCCTCTGACATTGTGGTTAAATTAAGAGATGTCAAGTATGAACTTATAATAAACAATATTCTGTTTTCAAAGACAGTTATTCAAAGTATGTACGAGATTAAGTGTCTGAATGCCTTCGACATCCCTCTAGATATTCACCCCCAGCCCCAGGTTGAAACTCCACCGAGGCATGGGGTAATGGAACCTCGGCAGATCCCCCATGTTTGGCGTTTGAAGCGGAGATAAGATAAGAAGAAGCATCAACATCATCACGTGACATCATCTCGTCCCCAACCCAGGTCCAGGCGGGCCTGAATCAAGCTAAGCGATTCTAGGCGATTAGGGCTATATGAAAATATCCCCCACCATCGATAATTCGCGGCTTATTCCTCTCTCAGCACCAACTTTTCAAACTTCAAGACCCCAGTCGTCGTTGAGTCAATACCGTCAAGATGGTAAGTTGAGGCCTATCGTGGGGGAGTTTAGAATCTCGAGACTCCCCTGAATGTTTTTTTTTTTTTTTACGGCAGAAATGCCAATTGCTCTTGAAGAGTCACCGCAAGTTGCTTCGGAAGAAGAGCAAGTCTGAAGCGCAAATTGCTGACTCGGGGATTTTTGACAGCCTTTCAAAGTTGTGAAGAGCTCCGCGTACTACAGGTGAGTTGCTTTCCCGTCCTTGAATCTTCAACAGTCGCCTGGGTGAAAATGCTAACAATTTCGCAGTCGCTACCAGACTAAGTACAAGCGCCGCCAGCAGGGCAAGACCGATTACTACGCCCGTAAGCGCCTCATCACCCAGGCCAAGAACAAGTACAATGCTCCCAAGTACCGCCTGGTCGTCCGCTTCACCAACAAGGACATCATCTGCCAGATCGTGACCTCCGAGATCACTGGCGACAAGGTCTTCTGCTCTGCCTACGCTCACGAGCTCAA
Source organism: Fusarium sp. PT (assembly GCA_021020635.1). Lineage (NCBI taxonomy): Eukaryota > Fungi > Ascomycota > Sordariomycetes > Hypocreales > Nectriaceae > Fusarium > Fusarium sp. PT. The sequence continues at coordinate 2,044,818 of JAHMRZ010000001.1, forward strand.
GGCTTACGGTATCGAGCACGGTCTTACCAACTGGGCTGCTGCCTACTCCACTGGTCTCCTTATCGCCCGCCGTGCCCTCAAGAAGCTCGGCCTCGACGAGGAGTTCTCCGGTGTTGAGGAGGCTGACGGTGAGTTCAAGCTCACTGAGGCCGCCGAGACCGACGATGGCGAGCGCCGCCCCTTCAAGGTCTTCCTCGATGTTGGTTTGAAGCGAACCTCCACCGGTGCCCGTGTCTTCGGTGCCATGAAGGGTGCCTCCGACGGTGGTATCCTCGTCCCCCACTCCGAGAAGCGATTTCCTGGTTACGACATGGAGACCAAGGAGCTCGACGCCGACACCCTCCGAAACTACATCTTCGGTGGTCACGTTGCCGAGTACATGGAGACCCTCGCCGATGACGATGAGGAGCGTTTCCGCAGTCAGTTCCAGAAGTACGTCGATGACGACGTTGAGGCCGAGGGTCTCGAGGACCTCTACACCGAGGCCCACGCCGCCATCCGTGAGGACCCCTTCAAGAAGGTCGAGGGTGATGCCCCCAAGAAGTCCAAGGATGAGTGGAAGGAGATCTCCAAGAAGTACCGATCCAAGAAGCTCACAAAGGAGGAGAAGGAGCAGCGCGTACAGGAGCGCATCCAGGAGTTCCTCCAGAAGGAGTAAAAAGTTGCTTTGTCTCATCAGGTCACGGGCATTTGAGGATTGTTAACCTTGGCATTGGGTTTGGAGTTTCGAGGAAAGGAAAGGTCCGTACACAGGATCACATGAATGAATTACCAAAAAGATACCTTCCAGCCAAATTCCATAGTTGTGGTGAACGGGCATCTCATTACTCCAACTGTTTTGCTTGTCGTGATTTTTGAGTGCATGTGTGTGCGTTAAAAAAGATGGCCATGAGCCCTTAACCTTTACGGGTTTAGCGTGGCAGATGCAGGGTAAGGTAAGGTCAAAGTCCTATTTTCAGGGCTGAGTCTTGGCCTGGTTATTTGTGCCTGTCGAGAGCCAAGCAAGTGGTTTGTCGTGTAACATCAAGTCAGCACTTGATCGCTACTGTCAGCAATTGCGGTTGTGCAGTTTTCTCTCTCTCATCAGCAACATGTCTTGGGCAGAAGAATAGAAACTACAGATCACAACCTGAAGCCACAGTTTGTTAGAGTGGACGTTAGCAGTAGAACGACTTGGTTAAACGAGGAATTAGGTTTCTTCCGGATATTCCGGATTTTGTACAGAAATATCAGCCATCAGAAAACGGTTCCAGAAGGCTTCGGAAGTAAGTCCGGAGTTCAGAGTGTCCTTCGGATAAGATGGTGATGATGTGGATATCCGTACTCCATACTTCATGCAATGGAGTTCTGTAAGACCCTGACAAAACCAACGCCGGATAAATTGCTGCTCACCACTGAAAAGAAACAGCGGCCTGAGCTGTATTTCGAGTAAATGTTCCCCTGCGAGTCTCTAGAAATTGGGGTCCCGCCTCACCGGACAAGGTCGTGATCCCGTGCCCCGGGGGCATCGTACAATCCGTGCGGCTGGTGACGATTTTCGGTGATTAGTGGCGCGTGCAAGACTGGAACCCGACGTAACGTTGATGAACCGTCACAATTGGTGTATCGGATGGACCCGGTGGGTTCTGGTGCTTTGATCTCGAGCAGATGATGCAATCGAGGGAAATAAAGATCGGATGCATCCTACGAGTGCCCTGCGCTGCTCCTCTTAAAAAAATACCTTTGGATAAGAGGAGGCCCACGATAATAAGGGTTCAATATGCAGAAAGGTCTCGGCACTGACCAGGGCAAGAATCGTTCTGGGGCTAATTATTTCTATAATTGCCCTTCTGCTGGGTCCTCCAAAGATGTTGTGCGGCCAAGGACCTCTGATGACATCGACTGCCAAGGAATATGCCCATTAAGGGCCCTCTTTGCAGGTTCTTAGCGACTGACGTTACGCCGGGTTCTCGGAGTCTTTGTCTCTGGGAACAGAGTCCATCATATCCCTCTTCGGGTAATGCACCTGTCACGGGAAATGGGTGGTCGTGCGAGGTGTGACGTCTATTGTTTGTGCTTTTGCATATTACAGGCTGAGGATGTTGCACCGAACATGGTTGGTTTAGGTTATTTCTACTACATCTTGTGCGATGGATCGTGAGCCAATTCGATGCATACCTGCCTAGTATTGTACTCTATCAATTCAGAGGAGATTTATTTTCTGGTAACAAACCTGTCTTGCCACGCTCACAACCAATTCTCATACATCATCGGCCTTTACTAACCAAATAACCGCGCTGTGCACTGACGTTAATTTTGATGCTAAACTTCCGTGGCCGGGTCCCAGGGCCCCGATAAAACCGGGGGTACCTACTTAGTGCTAAGGGTCGGGTCGGTACATGCGGGCGGGTAAGTACCGGTACCAGTACCGATACTGGTACGGTACGGCTACTACTCGTCAAAGCCTCTTTTACCCGTCACTGTTTCTGCACGAGACGCTCATATTAGGTATTTCCTGTATCACTAGAGTAGATATGAGGTTTCGACTCGAGACGGAGTGAGGGTGATCAAATCTTGATGCCAACACCACAAGGAGGTCGCGTATTACAAATCTCATCGGACCCTGAATTGCAAATGACTTATTTGCCCAGGCTGTCATCCTTGATCAGCAAGGTTAGTCGGCCTTTGCCTCTTGGTCAGCAGCCTACGGAGTAGCAAGTAGACATAATTAATTAAACCTGCTCCTCTCTCATTCATCCGTGCCCTTCGCCTCCCGGCCGCCTTGAAATGATTCCTTTTGAAATGCCTTATGATGGCTGTTGCGTGTTTATATCTGCTGTACTAGACTGTGCCTCATAGCCAACTGCTCGTGACAGAAAAGCTACCCCGCTATTAGATGCTGTCATAACCAATTCTCCTCACGATACTACTGGGCCTTTCACCTCTCAACTTCACCTCAACTTGCAGCCTCAACATACTCCTCTTTCTCTCATCTTCATCGTACTTCGTCATTGTTCCATACCAGGCCGAGACCCCCCTCGTGCATAATCCAGACCACGCCCACAGCAAGTACCTATACTTTACGAACCGTTCCCAGTACTGAACTTGGCTACAACTAGCCTAGTTCTTAGTACCTTCTTTCTCAGCTATACCTCATCCAGCCCACTAAGCTTGTCCGTCTCCAGGATTCGCTAGCCGTCCATCCCAACACCACCTCACTAATCACTATCTCTCTGGCTGGCTTTCTCTCCTCTTTCATTACTCACAACCTCCTTTGTCTCCAATACGATCAAAATCATTGTTTGAAGCCGTATAGTTTCCATCAGCATCATTATTTCTCAATATCTCCCTACGCCGGTGCGGCTCTCCTTCCAGCATGGAGCAGGTTCATGGCGTTGATGTCAGCTGGATGACCCATGGTGCTTCCAAAGGCATGTTTCCAAATCGCCACTTGCCCTCACTTACCTCACCACAAGACGCGCATCGTGTCGCTTGCTCAGATACTGCAGAACAAGGCCTAGGACTAACAGGATGAACAGACAAAGCAGCTAGAAATTCACCCCCGACAAAAACCCCCTCGGCCGCTCTACCAAGACAGATCCCCGGCGCAAACTCAAGACCGAAGTCGCCGGCTTCGGCTCCAACAGACAATGCCTCTGTAGACTCGAGCACTTCGACCAATGGCCAGACCACAACATCCACAAACGGCTCATCCGCCCCGAAACGCATTTCGCGCTCGAACTCTATAGACAAGCAGACTCCTCCTGGTACCTCACCTCACCGTCGCAATTCATGGTTCTCCAATATCTCTGCCAAGTTCTCTTCTTCCAGCACACCGCCAGCTGGTCCTCCGTCGCCAGCTGCTATACCAGAGTCGTCGCCGGCGCCGGCGCCAGAGCCTGTCCCTCCCAAGTTGCCGCATACGAAGAACGCTGTGCTGCCGCATGCTTCGAAACCTGATGGCGACGGGCCTTACATACCTGCTCCACCCAAGAGCGGACAACCTGGGTTTTTGGGCATGTTCCGTCGACTTTCTTCATCCAACAACGGAACTCTCACACAAGGTGGGAAGCTCGGACATGGTCTTGTTGACAGGGTAGTATTAAATGTCGATCAAAGTCGAGAAAGATGTCCTATATCAGAGCTCTCGTGTGCGAAATTAAAACGAGTCGCGTTCTGTGTAGATGTCGAGATTGCGCCTCAGCCCAGATACGCCGACGGTGATTCTCAACTGCCTAAAACAACCGACAAAACGCAAAAGAAGAAGTTGACCGAGAAAGGCGAGGGGGAAGCACTCAAAAACCCAAAGGCCGTCGAAGAACAGAAGGAAACCAATGGAGAAGTCAAGACCACAGGAGAATCATTGCCTAAAGAACCTGAAAGTGAGGGGTCTGAAGTTACTCAACAAACAACGGATCCAGCGAACGGTAGTCCAACCCCAACTCCTTTACCAGAGAAAAAGGAGGAAAGCACCAAGAAGAAGGAGAAAAAGAAGAAGAGCGAGGAGGAACGCAAGGCCAGAAAAGAAAAGAAACGGAAACTTGCCGAGGCGAACGGGTCCATCCCCATGGAACTTCATCTTGATAGCAGTGATGACTCGAGCACAACAAGAACACCACCCAGCGTCCCCGAGCCCGTCAAACCACAGACAGCACCTACCACGAATCCTGTTCGCGTATACCGAAGATGTTGTCAGCTACGCGAAACACCGATTCTTAAGAAAATAACCGAGCAACTCACTGATACGGCCAACTACAATGCTTCGACCGGCACAGTGAATAAGCTTGATCTGACTGATTACTGGCTACAGCTTCCTGATCTTGTTACTCTAGGAGATTACTTGGCCATTGTTCCTGTTAGAGAGATTCTTCTAGAGAACAGTGGTCTGGGCGATGAGGGCCTCCGTGTTATCCTAGCCGGTCTTCTTGCGGCCAAGCGACCTGTCATAAAGCGACGAAAACCCAAGCATGACGATGAAGGGCAAGGTGGTGTGGTGGAGCGACTTGTCCTGAAGAACAATAAGATCGGCCCTGACGGATGGAAATATGTTTCGCTGTTCAGCTACCTATGCCGATCACTCAAGTATCTCGACCTCTCACAAATTCCATTCCCACGCCAACCTCAGGCTCAACAGAACGGTTCACTTCACAATGGAGCTCAAATACCTCGAGGTATATCGAACATCTTTGCCAAGGCTTTAGGGGAACGGCTGGGAGGGTCTACACTCGAATTGGTCAACATTGGCCAGACCGGTTTGAGCATGGAGCAGCTTGGATCAGTTGTTGATGGTTTGATACAGTGCGGCGTGAAACGACTTGGCTTGTCGCACAACCAAATAGATGCGGAGGGCATGAAGCACGTTGTCAGGTTCCTCACCGAAGGCCATTGCGAGGGTCTGGATCTGGGCGGCAATGATATCAGTCAACACACTGAGGCTCTTGCGACGGCAATCGAGAATGACACAACACTGTGGGGACTGGGCATGGCTGATTGTAACTTGACACCCTCAGCGCTTTGCAAGATCTTACCTGTGATGGTCAAGCTACCTAATCTGCGGTTCTTTGATTTATCACAGAACCCAGCTTTGTTCCAGTCAACCCCCAGTGCTGTCGGTCTGCTAAGAAGGTATGTGCTTGGAATCGTCTGGAAATATGACATCGTATGTATACTGACCTCCGCTAGGTATCTGCCCAAGATGAAGGTATTGAAACGTATGCATCTAGAAGACGATGCGATGACACCAGAGCAAGCAATCGCAATAGTGGAAGTGCTCCCCGAAGTACGAACGCTGGCTCACATCAACATCACCAACAATACGGAGATTGTCAAACTTGCTGATGCGAAAACCGAGGAGGCGCAAGAGGAAGCATGCGCCTTGTACGCTTCTCTCCTTGCTGCAGCTCGTGTTTCTAAGAGTCTTATTTGTGTGGACGTTGAGGTGCCTAGCGAAAACGCAGGAGAGATCGTCAAGGCCATGGCCAAGCAGGTTGTTGCCTACTGTTTGCGTAACATGGAACGGCTTCCTGATACCGACGTTGGTGCGGTCATGGCATCGACACTGGCTGAGAACAACCTGGACGCCAACGATACTAAGATACTACCTTACCCTGATGTTCTTGCACATCTTGTTGGGCACGATGTGTTGGATCAGGACGAAAGCGAGGACGACAATGCCTCAGCACCTGACGAAGATTATGTTATTGGAGGTACTGGTGTGGTCAAGGCACTTGCTTGCTGTCTGAAGAATCGTGGCGACGAGTCGCGCAGACAGTCTGGCGAGTTCATTCGTGAGATTGAGAACGGAGCGTCAAGTCCGGCAGCAAACCTTTCAACAGGTGGAAAGGCCAAGGATATGTCGAAGCACTTGCTGATGGGAGCTCGCAAGATTCGCTTACGTCTTCAGCCAGCGCTTATCAAGGCGAGGGCTAACCCTGATGATGATCATAACCTACGAAGGTTGACTTTCCTTGACGACACTCTTCAGGGTATTATCAAACGATTTGAGGACGAGTACCCAGATACGCGCGAAGACACGGCTCTACCTAGGCGTCCACGTGCAGGGACGAGAACCGAGGAGTTACCAATCACGTTGCCGTTGGAGGATTCTGCGATGGCTCTATCTGATAACGAAGATGATGGTGAGATTAGACCAGGCAAGCCACTTTCGAGATCCAATTCGATGGCCAAGATTTTGGTTGAGGAAGAAGGCCGAATCCTTCGTGCTGGCCATCGCTTCCGTGTGGGCTTCATCAAGCAGGAGCAGATTGACCTGCTCAGCACAATCGACGACATCGGTTCTGATCCTAAGCATGTTCGGATGCTTACTGAGATGGCCGAGGACATTGGCGGGGAAATCCTGGAACTCGTCAGGCAAAAGGGACCTGTTAGAGCATTCAAGGAAGACCGGGACATTGCGCTTAAGTGCATGGCGGCAAGCGACCCAGAGCATTGGGAACGGTTTGTCGATGCGCAACACAAATCCCGTGCCAATATTAGCATCCCGCCAGCAGCGAAGCAAGGGCAGGTGGCGGACGAAAGTGCAGTTGTCGACTGAAGCAGTGGCCCAGGGGTGAAATGGACGGAGAAGGGACCTGTATAGGATGGTTGCTTAGCGGAAGGCTGATGTAGCTTCTTGATCATGGCCTGCGTGTCATCAGGAGTAGATATGAGGAGGAGGAGGTGGTGGGCTGGGTTGGTATGATCTGCGCATAGAAGCCATGGCGCTCGTTAACGATTATTTGCTTCCTCTTTGTACTTTTTTTTTTTGCTTTGAGCGGGGAGTTTTGAATACGTTCTCTTTCGAGAGAGAACTGGTTATACTATGAGTACATGGGTAGGATCATAAACAGGAGCACTTTTGGGCCATAAGTTATCGGCACGAATAGAGGTTGCTTTTGTATATCCGCTGCTCAAGTGGTATCGCGTGAGGATTGTGATATTAGCGTGATAGAGTTTTTCGTCCAAGAGCAGTCGTGAGTCGCCAACCTTGTGCATCTGGGGAATAGATATTTGACCATGTAACCTTGTAATATCAGTTCTGATGGATAATACGGCATTGCCGGGATGAGTATGGGGCAAGACAAGGAAAGAAAAGAAAAGAAGTCATGTTTCTTCGCTCGCATAAGTGGGTTCAGCTGGAATTTGAGCAGCTGAGATCTTATCTGTAACTTGCTATGAATACATTGGATACCAAAAATAAAAAAAGAAACAACTTAAACAAGAGGAAATTATACCAACGTTAGCTGAACTATTTCGTCAAAGCCGTGAGATGCTGTTGGTCCGTGACTTGCAGCCCTTAATAATGACCTGCAACGCGCACTAGTCCCATGTGGGGGATCTGAAACACAGGCTATGCCTTGTTGGGTGACAGGGGTTTCGACATGCCTGCCCAACTGGCAACTGCCATGTCCTGCCATGCACCTTCCTTCTGCCTCCAACGTCTCAGTCTCAGCCCTCCCTCACCTTGCAATGCAATCAATCTTGGACTCGTGAGCATCTGTGCGCGTTTCTTTGTTTCAAAGCTTTGGTTATCAAGACATTCCATTCGCTGGAACGATACGTAGAGTCCGCTTTTTTATTCCCGTCTCGGAAGCACCGCAGCCGCTACATGTCGACACTTTCTTTTCAGGGTCGTATTTAACTCGAGATGCAGATGAGGATGAGGATGAGGATGAGGGGGATGCTCTCAGCTCTGAGCTTTGGCGGATGAAATGGGCCGTGAAGCTGAGCTCAAGAAGCTTCAATCTGAATCTAGACTGTCGGCTGTGCAGTCATTGTCATTGGGTTGTGGGATCTGCGTCTTAATACAGGCGTTATATATACAACCAAAGATGGGATGGCTGCTGAGCTGGCAATGCGAGGACAGCAAACAGTACACATACAGTACACCACAGATTCGATCTATTTCTTCGGAGCCTAACCATGATCAACTGATCCACGATCTCCCTTACCCGCACGCTTTGGGTCTGTGTCGAGGCATCGAAACGACCTAAAGTGCGCACAGCAATGAGTGGGTTGATGCTCACCTGGTCTCCTGGTTTAGTACAGAGTACAATACGACCTTTGCAATTTGCAATTATAGCTGATGTCGAAACAGAAGCACGAACCACATCCGCGGGTTACCCGTTGGCATCCGGCTGACTTGATTGGCCTCAGCTTGTCCATTCAATTCATGCAAATGCTTGCAAGGTCTGTGCAAGGGTTCTGGTTCCATCATAGGGATCCTTGCTACAAGGCTAGGATCCTTCGACCTTTGGTGACGAGATGCTGGGTTCTGTCTCTTCTCTTGTCTCTTTTGGGCCCAATACTCCCCAGGCCTCTCTCTTACTGTACTCTCCCCTCTCCTCCTCCTCTTCTATCTCTATCTACGGACCCTTCCATTCTCTTCGTGCGGTCTGTTGACTGGCTGTCTTTAACGCTTCGCTTCTTACACTCTTTTCTATATTCGTTGTTTAGTCTGTCGTTTCCCTGTCTCTTTTGACCCTCCCATTTTCATTCTCTAGGCGAGCTGCGCTCATCCTCGTAGCCTTTTGACCCTTTTTGAATACCCAATCTTCGATATCGAATGTTACAAGTGATCAACGCATGTTGTGCCTTTTGACTGTTGACCAACGAGTGCTGCATCTGAACTCCCTCTTGGCTCACACCTTCGAATCGACTTCGCCACATTGTGTGACAGCCCTTTGAACAAATCATACCTCACGTTTCGTCATCATCTAAATCATCATGAATCCAATGGAGGGACCTCCTTCAACCCGGTCAGATAGGGCATGGGCATGGGAGAAGCCTGCTTCAGTCATGAACTTCGAGAGGTAACCGAACATCATTAGTTATGTCTGACCATTACAGTCAACTAACATGGGATAGCATCTCGGAGGAGCCTGGCTCAGGATCTGCTACACGACCACCGACTGGCCGCACTCGAGGCTTCACTTCTTCCTCAGGACGACAAACCGTGAAATGGCCTTTCCACAGTTTCAGCAACTCCCGATCTTCTATTCCAAACTTTCCTCGCCGCCAGTCCAACTCACGATCTATCCCGCAAAGTTCGGGTTCTTTTCCTCGCCGTGCTGCCGGCAGCATCAGTCGCTCTGTTTCTAGCTTCCTCGGCAGCGACATCATTCCCGACTATGTAGTTCACTTCATGCGCGGCGAGACGCCCGAGACTCTCGCCCAAAGGCACCGCATTGCCGATAGTCCCGAGCCTGGACAATTTCACCGCACACGACCATCCCAACTTGAATTCATGTACTCCAATGGCGACTCACCAAACAACTCAAGACCAGGCACCCCCGGAGCCGAACGGGAGAAGATGCTTATGGAGGAACGACCACAGTCCACCAGATCCCTTATGACAGGATGGAGAGCCGGCATTGCAGTCAACATGTTCCTGGCCTTTCTCATCCTTGTGGCTTCTGTTACTTGTCTTGTCCTCGCTTCCGTTAAGGGGCACATGTCGACCTGGGAATCATCGTTAATGGAGGGCAGCTCGACAACAGTTGATGGTATTGCTCGAGGAGTTATGGCAGCCGTCAATGTGTTTGCCATCATCCTCATTGCAGGAGCTAACTATGTTGTTCAAATTCTCAACAGCCCAACCCGTGCTGAAGTGGACAACGCCCACAATTCCTTCAAGTGGCTCGATGTCGGTATCCCTTCGCTGCGAAACCTTTCCCTCATCTCCTCGACCAGGGCTACGCTGTCAGGTATCATGATGGCGTTTGCCCTCCTTTCTCAAGTAATGTAAGGAATATCATACCAGCTCACCGCGGAGGCCGTCACTGACACTTGTAAGATATAATGCCATAATTATTACGACCGAACAGTCCGGAGAATCCACATCTTCGGTTAATGTCAACGGACCCCTACTCGCCGCAATCACAGTGATTAACGTCGTTCTTATCTTTACTTATTTCATTGCTGTTGCACTGGCTCTCACTCGACACACTTTCAACCCACTCGTCACACTTGGTGATGTTCTTGCTTCATTCATCGTGGAACCCGATTACACAACCCAGGATTCGTGCCTTATCAACAAGGAGGAAATCAAGAAAGGGCTATGGAATGACCGAGATGGCAAGTACTGGCACCCAAGGTCAAACCGCTGGCTGGATATCCCCTCATTCGGCCGATGGGGCGTTTGGTTCTTGACATGGATTATGCCTGTGGGTTTGGCAGCGGCAGCTCTGGCCCTGGGAATTATGGAGGACCCCAAGAAGGCTTTTTCTACATTCGGCAAGGCAACGGTGGTATATGATCTTCCCGTGGGAACGTCGCGATCTGGACTGGCTATCGTTGCTGCGTTGCCTCAACTTCTTCTGGGTCTTCTGTACCTTTCAAGCAATGCCCTACTGACGTTGCTCTTCCTGTCTCATGAGCTTACGCAGTTCACGGTCGATCTACTACCTTTCCGAGTATCTTCAGGGCAACCGCTTGGTGCACAGACAACTTCACTATACCTCACCTTACCTCGACCCATATCGTGGATCCTCTTCTTCCTGGTGTCAGCCATGGCCTTTCTTCTTAGCCAGGGCCTTCTGCTCGTATCCGTGGATAGCGGTGAGGGATTGACCACAGGTATCGGCTTTAGCCCTCTACCACTACTTATCCTTCTGGTTCTACTTGTCGTGCTAGGTCTCTGGATTGCGGTTCTATCATTCCGGAAGGTGGATCCCCGGGGTGCCATTGAAGACGGAGCTCCGGCCGGCAATCCACTCGCTTTGGTGGGTGGAACATGTTCGGCGGTTCTGAGTGCAAGGTGCCACCGAGTACCGAGAGAGGGCGGCGTTGAGACGCTCAAGGTTCGGTGGGGCGTGGTACGCGAAGGCGTGGGGATGAACGCAGGCCACGCGACCTTCTCTGGACGACCTGTGGGAGATATCTTGGTGGGAAGAGCGTATGCTTGAGGTGGAGCGGAGCGCCATATGAATTTATATACTCGTGACCATTTATGTTTGATATCGCGCGTGGACAGCGATGATTTTGTTATTGCAACGGGATGTTGATCGTCTTTTGACTTTCTGGTTGATGTTAACACGGATGATATACCTGGCGTCTATTTCGGGAACAAATTTAATGAGAAGTCAAAATAGCGTTTCTTTAGCTTTCGAGAAAATCCGAATCAATTCTTTGTATACACAGTCATGACTACTGTGAAAACGAAACGGATGACGATAGAGGTGTTGACTCAGATACTAGCATTCTACAATGTGAGATGACTTGCCAGGCGGCGAGCGCTGGATACAATTACTGCATCGACTGACAATCGCGTGTAAGTGGTCTCTTCTCGAAGAGGGAATTTAAGCCGCCCGGTTCGGGGGCGGGGAATGGGGATAAAGGATCTGCAACCAAGATAATCAAAGATGGGTCATGAGCTCATTCAGATCAAGAGCGAACACGAAAAGGACCAAGTTAAAAGTCGCGGTGGGAGGAGGAACAGAAAAACATGCGGGGATGGTGCCAGCAACAGACGATTTGTTAGATTCGTCATTAGTCTGCATTATTAATAACATTCAGCAAAGCATTCTCAAAGCTTTGATAAGTATATATAAGTACCTTACTCCGTAGTATTAGCTAAATTATGGGTAAGCAATAATAAGCAATGGAATGAAACGGAACAAAAATACTCTAGATTCATCTCGACAACATCAAAGCAGAAACCTCTTTTGTTCTCGACTTTGTTGGGCAAGGCCTAGAAGGAATGGAAGGGCTCGGTTAGACAGGGGTAATCTAATACTAAGCCACAATTGCCCAACCAAGGGGCCCCCAGGTCATACGATTCACTGCCACATCAGCTCAAAGGTCGGGCGTTTCTTACATTTGCAACACTTCTCATTGGCTAGTCTTCTTCTTCCACTTCCATTTCGGGATCTCCTGCCCTGCCCTGCCCTTTCCTTTCCCTTCGGTTCGGAAGCAGTCCTGCTGGCCTTGCGTGGCAGGTGCGTTTTCAGGGTACGTGGGTACCTACGTACTACTGTACCCTTTGGTACGACTTGGAAGTGACCCACAAGGATACACGCGGTAAAGTTGGAGCAAGGCAGTCAAGGCAGGTCCACTCCAGGTACCGATGTAGAGCCTGGAGGCAGGAGGCACCTCAGGAGGGAGGCACTTCCTTTGAAGTAATCTTAGTACTTAAACACAAGCTCTTGCTCTTTCCGTTTACCTTTTCTTCGACTTCGACTTTACACAAATTAACAAATTCTATATTTTGTCTCACCCAAAGCTGATTCCTTCACCTACAAAACGCTCCGACTCACCTCTTGTCAACCTCGATTATTGTCAATAACTCGACTGCCACTTACACAACCACACACACCAGAGTCTTCGCTTTCATACTCACAACCGTCAAAATGACTTACACAATGACTGCCCACCTCTGCAAGCAGATCTACGCTTCCTGGCGCCAGACCCGACAGCCTTCTCCCGAACTGGCTATGCCAAACCAGACTCCTTCGGCTTTCATGCGCCCAGTCTCACGATCCCCTTCACCTCCTGCTCAGCGCTCTGAACGACGTCCCTCGAATGCCTCAGAATCAGACTGGACCAGCAATGGCCGCCATTAAGAGAAACGTGGAACTACCATTCTCCTTTGTTTCTCTCTCACGACTTATTGCATTTGGGACACGGGCACGGCAACTGGCGCACATGACTTTGTTACACTCGAACGGGATTTCGAGCCTCTGCTTGACTTCCTCCTTAACACTACCAACAACCTACGACTTCTTCTGAGGACCCCCAACATCTCTCTTCTCATGCAACCTTGCGATAAAGAAATATCGAACCCTGAAAAGCCCCCAACAACAAACACCAAAGAACCCTTCCTCAGGCGAGGTGCATGAGAAACAGCCCAGAAACTGTGGGGCCGGCACACAACCTTCGGGACCACAAGGTGTCGATCACGGCATCTCGTGCCATAATGGCACCACGCATGCACCTTCTGTACAAGGCTTGTACGCTCGTTCAGAGAGGAAGGAGTTTGCGGATACACACACGAGCCTTTGTTCTATTGATGGCATCATTTGGATTCAGGCACAGGATGAGATGATCGCCAACTTACACATGGGAGAGAGGCCTCACCAGGCACAGGCGAAGTTTCCTTTTTTCCTTCCTTTTTTTCTCTAAACCATTTAATCGTTCAGCGGTTGAGAACAACAACCTCCTTTTTTCTATAGATACCCAAAATGAAACACAATCTTCTGAACAACTCAATCTCTAGATCCCCAAATCTCATTTTTCGACCCCTGACAACTCATGACTCAAAATCGATAACGGTGGCATGACCATCTGCCCACACCATGCCCCCCCTGCAACCGGGTTGCGCCGCTGTTTACCTTGCTTTGCGGGGTGTTTGTGGCTGGTGAAACTGCCATGTAAACATCACGTGCCATGACAACATGAAGAGTCCAAGACTCAACTGGGTTACTGTTAAGAGTAGAACATATGGTCTTTATCCAAGCTATCATGATACCTCAGATTTGAGAATGTTTCCTAGAAAGCAAACAAAGTGGTCAAGATTAAGCATACTCTTTACCCCAGACGGAGCCAGACCCCATAATCCTTCCCCGGATTTCAGCTTTTTTTCTCCAATTCCAGATGCAATGCAAAGAAAACTTCTCCTCGGGTCGGGATAGGTCGGCTAGCACACTTACCGAACCGAGTTACTGAAGTCATACCTCAGTTTAACTGACAGCCTTATTTTTATCTGTAGCTATTCAACATCCATGTACGCAATAGTATCATCAACGAGAGTGCATTGCCCAGGAATATGTAAACCCATTCATATGTTACGGGTCCAGTCGCTCCCGCTGAAACTTTTATATTCGTCGTTTCGTTTCTCATGAGTCAAGTAACATCCTATCCTATTCCGCCTATCTTGGTTTTCTTTGTCCAACCACAACAAATATGGTTTCCTGTCTTGATACAGATCCCTCCGTAACCAATTCAATGGCCGTCTCTACGCGTCTCTAAGAGCCTTACCCATCTTATACATGCTCTCCGTAATGTTGAATATACGCTCCGTCGTCTTCGTCTCCACTGGCGGCTCTTCTGTTTGTATCGCAGCCGTATGCTATGTCGACGGCTTCTCTACATCGCCGACGCAGCCATCGTGTCAATAGTGGGCTTAGATATCATTCGTTGCTGCTGCCGCCCTTCCTCTCCACTGCCATCTGGCGAGTCCTGCAGAGCAACGTTGCCCTGGATTTGTCTCTTGGCAGCTCTCTTGTCCGCTTCTGTAATATTCTCTGCGTCCTTGCGCATGTCTGGAGTCCACTGTGGCTCACTAGGCGTATGGCCTACTGACATACCCACTCGTACCTGTGCGATGCATTAGTAATTGATTGATACATTTCGTGTTGATCACTTACCAGAGTCTCAAGTGCATCCTTGCTGTTGTCCACGAGATCGTCATCATACACCATTCTTCCAGGCTCAAATAGCAACAGGATTGTGCTGCCGCCAAACTTGAAGTATCCGAGTTCCTCTGCTCGGTGAACTTGGTCACCTTCGTTGCGGGTGATGACAGTGCTACCCACCATCATGGCACCTACGCATATCACCATGACACGGCCATGTTGCTCGCTGTCGATGGGCACAAGAACTCTCACGTTCTCTCCGTACACATCCAGGGCTGACCGGATAGCCATGGGGTTGACTGTGTAATATTCACCTTCGATCGTCTTGGGCTTGCCCATGATACCGTCAACGGGAATGTGGAAGCGATGGTAGTCCTGAGGAGCAAGTCGGAAGATACCAAGGGCACCGCCCTCGAACCGCGACACATCCTCAGGATAGGCATCTCCCAAGAGTCTCTTCATGTTGAACTCGCGGCCCTTGACCCAAATCTTGGTCGCAACTGAAATTGAGTTGAAGACAACGCTTCGACAATCGGCTGGTGACACAATGATGTGAGGGTTGTCAGGCGCCGAGCAAGGGCGGGCTTCAGGCTTAAGTGCACGGTAAAAGAACTCATTAAAGTTCTTGAATTCGTCCAAAGATAGAAGCACCTCCGACATATCCAGACCGTGGAAGGCAATGAACTTTTCAATCTCTTCCTTGGACACGGGATCGTCAAACTTCTTACCCTGCTTGATACTCATCTTCTTCAACAATTTCCGAACTGCTGTCGCGTTAGCATGTCATACCTCTTGTACAGCAACATATACTCACTTCGCTTATTCTCCATATCTCGAGACTTGAGACCCTTGTACAACAGTCGAATACCCAGTCTGACATAGACACTCATCTTCTCCTCATTGATCTGGCCTGTGCGACGGTCTTGAACAAGAATGTTGGCCGAGTTGGCGCCGAGCTTATATCCACCGTACGAGATCTTAGTAATGACCTTGGAGTACCACTTGCGCTGTGCCTGGCTGGCTGTAACAAAACCACCCACCAGAACACTGTTGACTTGTCTCCAGTCCTGGCTTGCGCATGTTGCGATGTGGGTGATGATGTCAGCATCTTTGCGCTTGTTGAGTCGCGGCTGGTGGCAGATAGGACACTCCCTGATCTCTACCACGTGTTCGTCACTACGATCGTCGCTGCTGTCAGATCTGTCGAGGGGGTCACTCTCTTCGTCTGCAGGTGTCTTCAAAGTGGGAACATTGGAGGCTGGCGTCTGGGTTCCCGATGTTGTGTCAAGGTCCAGAACGCTGGGGTTCTCCGAGCCACCGTTGTTTTGAGCATGGCCAGGCGCGTGAAGGAGACTCTTCATGTCAGGCACCAGATGCTTCAGTTTATCCACAGTGCCTGAGGGCCGTCTTCGACCCTCCAGCTGATCTTCCAGACACACAACAGCTTCATCCATGGTAAGCTCCCAATTCTCGTCATTGTCAGCATCTCGGTGTGGGAATCGTTGGAAGAAGCTGTCGATGGTGTTCTCAGTGAGTGTCGAGCCTAGAGATTCAAGCATGGTAGTGAGCTCGATTCTGCTAATTCGGCCACTTACGTCGGCGTCGTATTGCCGAAGCATAGCGCGCCAGAATTGCTGTCGGAGGGCATCGTATGGCATATATTTGGCACGAAGGTACAGAACGGGGTTGTGCTTCGTCTCCCACTTGTCGGTGTTCTTCATCTTGAGGGGCACGGTGTAATCGTAAAAGTCGCCGTCTCCGCTGTCCTGTGTGGCCGAGTCCGGATCTGAACCTGTGTTGGCTATAGCATCCGCTGGTGCCAGCATGCCAGTGTTGGGTGCCGACGTAGGAGCTGTAGTCGTGCTTGTGCTTGACGCATGCTTGCTCAGTGGTGGGCGGATCATCTTGCTAATGCTTGAAGAAGAGTTGGAACGGGACATGGCGAGCTTCTTGAATCGTGACCGCGAAGGTAGCGCCTCAGCTTGCGCAGGTACCTGGACATCGTACAGACCACTTTCCGGGTTCGCCTTGGGAGCTCTCTCAAGCAATTCATGGATGGGAAGATTGCACGAAGCAATGAAGTCATTGCCAGAGTATTTGTCGTGATCAATGACGGTGAAAGCAAAGGAGTATTGCTGCTCGTGGCTTTGGATGTGGAACAGCATCTTCTCATTGAAGACAGGGTTGAGGTTATGACGAACACGTCGAGTGCGGTATGTCTTCTTGCCCAGAGAAGCCACGACAAATGGATCCATATCGAAGCTTGTGCGCGTAAGGTTGGATTCGGGAGGCAGGTCTGTAATCTTGACGACCTCGAGATAGATAATACCAACTACGTCAGAGCCAGCGCTGGCAAAGGCATAGGGGTTGTTGCGTCTCTTCTTCTTCAATCCTCGAATTCGAAGTCGGCGCTTACGCTTGGTGGCATCCTGCTCATCGCCATCGTCTGAGTCACTTTCAGAGGAATCGCTCAAGTCCAAATCGTCCGAGTCGCTGGGGCTGTCCTGGGGGCTAGAGTTGGAACGAGAAACAACAGCCGGGGCCAGGTTGGGTGTCATGGAGGGCGTGACATTGCGGGAGGTGACGCCAGGGGCACCCAGAAGGTTGAGAAACTTCTCAAGAATCTGCTGTGGCGTCGCCGACGGGTTTGTGGAGTCGAAGAGCGAAAACTGTAGAAGAACCTCGCCGGAGACAACGCTCGTCTTCTTGCCAGGGCGTTTGCTCCTAAGTCGGTACCAGGTCGGTTCTTGTTCCACCTTGTCGTTGCCGAAAATTTCCTCGAGGGCGAGGTCAAATTCGCCCATATAGTCTTTTCCGAAGCGGTCCTTGTCCCAGCAGATGACATCGAGGACTAGGTTTTGGACGGAGGTAAGAGGGATTTCTTCGGTAACGTTCCATTCCGGGTTGAGTGTCTTTGGGACATCGTTGGTCGTAATTCGAGAGTCGCCGATAGAAAGAACGAGGTACTGGAGGAGTGGCTGTCAGCGCTGTTGGGGATTGGTGTCAAGAGAGGGGAGCTTACAGGATCGGATGTACCGCTGCGGTCTTTGGCTGCAAGATCTTTACCCTGATTGAATGTCAGTATATTAAGCTTAACTTAAAGTCATCCACCATGTTCGGTGCTGCGTTATGGCAATCGAATGTCGACGATGGCGAAGAAGCGGTGATGGGGTTGGAGAACGCGATGCATGCGTGCGCCGCATAGTTGGATAGAACTGTACCTTTATGATAGAAACCCTCAATGCCAGGCCGTTTCCAGCGTCCCTCGAAGGGCTCGTGCTATCATGCTTTGACCTCATGGGAGGACTGTTGCTGCGGTTGTTCTTGGTTCTCTTATGTCCGTTACCGTTGCCGTTACCGTTACCGTTTCCGTTGTTGACGGAGATGGTTGTGGAAGAAGAGGAGGAGGATCGAGAGGTCGACTTGAGTCGTGTTGGGATGATGCGCACCATGACGAAGATAGGCCTTGGCTTGGCCGGACTGGGGCTCCAATAGCTGGATCACCCTGTCGCACAGCGCTGCACACACACACAGCACTTGAAAGTGATGGATGGGAGCTGGGAGGGTGATAGATCGATCGACAGCGGGGGTGCTACTGAGGTAACCCCTGGGGCTGTGAGCAGGCGGGTAGGTACCTAAGGTAGGTAGGTACTAGGTTGTCGGGTCTCAGGCAGGCGCAGAGGCGGGCTCAGCTCAGGCTAATTCCTAGGTGATGACGCCTACCAAGTGCCCTGTAACCTGTTACAGAAATGGCCGCCCAGGGGAGAAATGCAATAGTACCTCCAAGGATTACGCTAGGGGGTGTGCAAGCGAAAGCGCAAGTTGTAGCGGGATTGGCGGGGATGTTCGGAAAGGTGGGGAAAAGGTCGAAGAGGCTGGTCCAGACAAATAAAGTGACGTAGCAATAGAAAGACAAACCAGGTACAGATTACCGTAGTCTGTTGGTATGTGGACCTTTTTGGGCTTGTTGTTGTTAATGAGAATGGTTCTCAAATATCGAGAGGATTATCAAAGTAAAAGCAGAGCTCTGACTTGATTTGTCTTTTCGAAGTGAGTGCTTATTCTCGTCGTATTGTTCGTTTCGGAAATGCACAATTCGCTCGCTGCGATAGGCTCAGGCTCAGCTCAGCTCGGCTTGGAGATGACACAGCATGAATGAAACTTGTCTTTAGCCCCTTTTCTCCTCGATTCGAATTGTCTGACTTGTAAGTCGTTGTGCTGTGCGGATATCCTATCGTGTTATATCGCGTTATGGCTCAGGATCCCTCCTTAATTCGACAATACGACGAATTAGTCAATGTCGTATATTCCTCCTGGCTTCTGGTTCTTTTCTCCTCGGTCGCTGATTGCACCGCCCGTATTTCAAAAGACACTCCCTGGCGATGGGCCAAAGTACAGCCAAGCCCCGTTGTTGATGTCAGCGCCGTCTGAGCCGTGGAGGTGGGACAAGTAGCGCGTCGAAAGTCTGTCTGCCGGTCGGTGGAGTTGGTCGAAAGTATATTGATTAATAGTGCGTTTCGTGATCCGTGAGGAAGAGGAAGGGGGAAGAGGAGGTTGAAGGTCGAGGTCGAAGAGCAATTATAAAGAATCCAAGACAACAGAGAAGAGAAAGACAGCCCGTGATTCAAATTAAACCACAACTCGGTAATATAATAGACGAGTCGAAACGAGACGGGGTTGGAGACTCAGGAGTGGCCGTGATGCTAAATAGAGTAACATCCAGCCTCGGAGCAAACAAAATAATAAGACGGGCTTTTAATCTCGTCTCAGATCCAGGAGAATGGCAAAAACAAGAGGAGGGAAAGAAAATAAGGAGAAGTAGAAGGGGCAGCAATCATTTTAAGAGAAATAAGCTCAAATCCTACCTACCTAGGTAACTAACAATATTCATTCCTTTTTCTTTTCTGCTTCAACATGTCTAGCTAGGCCAGCTTCAGACCAGACCAGACTATGGATAGAAGCCCATGAATAGGTAGGTAGGTAGGTAAGTACCTAGGTTGTTGGGGGCGTCTTTTGCCGTGCCGATTTGGCCGTGATTCCGACTGGGGGCATACCCCAGTGGCCGGAACACGTATAGATCCTAGGAGACCCTAACTAAAGTACCGACAGTCTTTACCTACAGCGCCTTAGTACAGGCAGCTACCATTGGAAGTCTCTCGAACTAATACAAAGTACTCCGTACCTCTAGGTAGGTGGTCTTGTTTGTCTCGTGTCATCTTTCCCTTCTACTCAGACGGAAAAGAAAGAGAAAGAAACAGAAAATGCCTCTAGTTGTCTTTTAGCCTGCCTCGAGGTCAACACTTATCCGTCCTGCCGCCTTTGTTTAGCCTCCACTGGAACGTTTACTGTAGTAGTTAGCACCTTTGACCTCGCCTTAGGGCTACATATGCCTCGTGTTGAATTCCATTCGCGACCTGCATGATATCCCCTCAAATCGATTGGATCTTGCCCCCCAGAACAGGCAACTTGCTCTTTGACTCTTGACTCTTGACTCTTGGCCCTTGGCCCTTGGCTTTTGAGACTCGTTGGTGCCGATTCTCCGGGAACCTGCCAGATCCGAACATCTTGGCCCTTGTGGTTTGTACGTCAATTGATGTGGAAAACATCTCGATCAAGATAAGAATGACCATGTATATTTTCTATCCAACATCCGTAGCAGAACAATACGGGGATACCCATAACCAAAAAAGAACCTTGGCCACTGTACTTGTTCTAGACCTGACACTAAACTAATATTGGGAATCATGAATCCCATCACCGCCGCTCAGACACGGGCCGTTTTCTGTTCCTATTCTCCCGTCACCGCTTCTTCTTTTGGTTATTTTTTGTTCGTCTTTTTACATGTGATCAAGGCCGTTTTGATACCAGCCTCTCCCGAATTTTGTTGAGGGATGTTTGTAGCAATGTCTTTCAATCTGCAAGATGCAAGTTATCGATAATTCCGTTGCCCTCTCAAATGCCCTACAAAAATTCCGATGATGAACTAAGTCGGGATATTCCGAGGTGACAAGAAATATTTGATATACTTAAGAGACTCTTAATAAATTTAAAGTAATAGTTTATAAGTGAAAGAATCTTAACAGAGAGTGACTATAGTTTGCCAAGATTAACAAAATTAAAAATATAAAAAACTTAATATAACCTATAATTTTAGAACTTCTACACACCCCTATAGACGCAACTCAATATCTCGACTGGTATTTTACTCTTTCTCTCGTTACTCTCGACGTCACTGGAATGGATCCGAATGTTGTCTTCCTATTGTCTCTCATTTTAAAAACTCCCTAGACCCTTGTCTCTCTTCCAAGTTTCTCAGGGCTGAGACAGCGCCACAAGCCACTCAATCCATCTCACATTCCCTTTGGCCCCCAATTCAAACTCCTACAATTTGGTCAGCTTTGCCAATCGAGATGTTTACTCCGTACTATGACATGTCTATATCAGACATGACATCGTCTTGTTCTACTCACAATAGTCCTGAATCCTCTTCCCAAGTTGGATCCGCATCAGCTCTCCGAAGCTTCCGAATGCCTCGGTACAAGTCGTCACCATATAGTTCGAATTGACTCCAGCAAGTACAACGTGTCTCAGTATGTTTATCAACTTCCAACGCAACCTCAACAACCTAGCAATGTCCAGGAACTCGTCAAGTGTGGTTGACCGTGTGGAATATTCGAGCCAGAAAGGACAATGAATTCGCTTATCCAACGCTACACTATAATCCTCGATCGAGGTATGATATGCTGCAATCATCACTTCAACGCCTTCGCTCCATAACATGGGTAACCCTTGGATCCCATCCATATTTTCTATCAACCAAACTCCCGTTCCTATGCAATCATCATATCGCGTCAATGTTGCTATTTACAGGGGCTCAATGCAAATCCATGCCCCCTCATAAATGCCACGCTCTGCATGTACTGGTCCGAGGACCTTAGCTTGTACCCCTTTCTAATTGTTTTAGAACGTTGACAGCATCTGCAAAAAGAATGTTTCCTCCTCCCAAACAGTCATTTTCTAACACCTCCCTCACAAGAACAATAGCCCCTTGCGCCTTGTTCCGTTGGCCTTGAGCTAGCAACTCGAGCGGCTCTATATCTGCGACCGTCAAGAGCCACTGGGTTGCTTCTTTTATTGATATAGGAATCTTGAAGCTGCTTTGCTCCTCTGAAAAGCCGAAACCCCAACAGATGAGGGAGCAAATATATACGCCCCAGTAGTCTGAGATATCGGCGAAAGGCGTTATTTGTTTCGGATTGTGTTCCACCTCGCTGCCTTTCGTTTTCTTCGATGAGAGCTGAAGCTCAAGGAAGCACTTGAGGGCACGCGCGGCAAATACGGTGGCTATTGCAGCTGTGCCGGAATTACGCCATGTCCCAAATAGCTTCTGATGTTCCGCAAAGATCTTGAAATCGGCCACCTTCTTGTTGAATACCCAGCTCTTCCCAGATACAGATAATAGACAGTATAATGGGGTGTGGTGCAGGGCCATATAAGTATTGCCAATGGCGGAGTCAGGGAATACTCTTGAAATGAGCATTTGATTCAACCTAAAGTTTGCTACATCTTCCACCAGACCAACATGTGCTGATGTATGTCGTCGTGGGAGGAATAACGAACATGCAGCAAGCAGGATTGCTGCATCAAAAGCTGGGGAAGAGGCTACATCAGAGGAAGATAACACCTCCAAGTTCGTGCTCGAGATGGTTTTTGGGTCTTTTCTGGTTCTTGATCTTGCCCATGATTGGTAATCTTGTGCTTCCCAAGACTTTGTCGTCATAGCTGTAAGTGGAATAGGAAGAGTTCTTGGACAAGAATAATCTAGTCCAATGGCAGAAACGTGTTGTCGTTCGTGATACCGTGAGCTGTGTACATCTAGCAGGAAGCAGGCGGATCGCAATCGTCTTTGGCTTTCTTTCACAATCCACATCTTCCAAGCTAGATGGCCACCTCGGGTAGAAGATCGAGTAGATACGTGTTGGTTATTAACAACCTATCGGGAGTTGAGCAGGCGTTCGAATATGGGTTTTCAAGTAAAACGAATGATATGAGGTGAAGTAGACAAGTGTCCTGAAGATTTTGAAAGAATGAAAAAAAAAAAAAAAAAGACATGTAATGAAAAGTAAAATGGTATCATAATGGAATATTGAAGAAAAAAAGAGAGAAGAGAAGAAAGAAAGAAGTCAAGAAAAATCACGCAGAACTAACCCTATGGTAAAGTGAAGCGAACCGGGCAGAGGGTTGATATGAATGTGGCATTCTGCCACGGAAACGGGCATAGTACTCGCAGAGTGCAATTGTTTGCTGGACGGGCAGTGACCACTTCTCCCCTTGTGTAAACTAAGTGTATCAGCACCGTCGATTCCTCCTTGGCGAGTTCCTAATCTCTCAACTCACCACTTTGGACTTTTGCCAGGCGTATGCATGAAGTTGGGTTCCCTTCATGCGATCGTCTGCGTTGGGGATGAATTGCGTTGCCAATGCAGCCATAGCGCATTGGAGCACTTCCACATGGTCCGTCTCTTCGTCAGATAGGTCTCCAAACGTGTGCTTGTGGACGATGGGGGTCTCGGGGTGGACCTTCTCCCAGTAGACTTCCAAGTATCTTGGAATCGCCTCGCTAATCGCAGTAGGAAGAGATAGGGGCTTCAGGTCATGAGTGTTCAATAGGCCGCTTCCATCTGTAGACCCAGAGCTGCAACCCGCCAAGCCGAAAACACCATCTGATGCCGATAGCGACTGAACAGCTGCCAAGTTCTCAGATTGAGCAACGGCCAGTAAAGGGGAGATGCTACGAACTGCACAAGTCGGTATATGGTTGGTAGTATTATAAGCAGTGCCTTCGTGATATCCTGGTAGAGGAAGATCCATATCACCAAAGACAGGGGGGTAGGCCTGTGGTGGAGTGTTGTCATATGGATATGTGACAGAATAAGTGCCGTTATCCATGCTGGTGCCAGACATGTCACTCGAAGTGGCTTGGTAAGTTGGGGTTGGGCTTATCCAAGGTCCGTTCACTGTCAGTACGGGGAATTGGGACCGTCGACTGTTATCTCGGGGTGTCGAAAATTCACTTGTTGAAGCTGATGAAGACAGAGCTGAGTTTTCTGGCCAGCGTAGTTCTGGTGGTGCATCCTCAACAATAGCAGACATTGTGGACAGTGTAGACATGTTCCTTGGCTCAGAATATATCGGAATGAAGCTATCGTTTGTTGTTGGCAGTGTAGGCTCCAAAATGTAATTGTTAGGTGCCATGGAATAGTTGTCTGAGGGACCAGGCGTCACATTGTAGCTCTGATTTGATCCGGGTGTAGGGTCCAAAACCCATTGTCCGCCCATTTCTGAATCATTGTTCATATGAACTACTGCTCGAGGATCGTTTGTATCAGGCATCTTGAGTACTGGTGGTCGAGTGTGGTTCTTGCGAGGCAAGGGAGGGGCCTTTGGGCTACTTCGAGTAGTGCTTTGTTGGCTACTTGTGCCATCTTGATCGTCTTGACCACTATATTTTGTTAGCGAAATGGCTCCGCCATGACCAATACCAACATACTGTTTCTGTAAATGGCGGTCGAGAAGGTCCTTCCGATGGAAATGCTTGGTACAGTTTGGAACGGGGCAGCGCAGTTCTGGTGGTGAGTGACCGAGTTGATGCCGTCTAGATCACCACTGTTAGAAACATTTTCCCTAATCGTATAGAAGGAAGGCATACCTTAAATGTTCTGCTCTTGAGAAGGTCTAGGAAGGTCAGAGAGAGGGAGTCGGATATAGGAACAAGAACATACCTTGGAACACTGATTGCATGTATGAACTGGGACACCTTTCTTCGCCTTGCTAATCTTTTTGGTGATAGGAGTCAACTTGACATGCGGCTCCGCGCTTGATGACCCAGATATGAAGGGTCTCATAGGAGTGTTTGAAGAGGGAGCAAGTTGACCCGAGCCATATGATAGCTCATGCGAGTCGAGACTTATGTTGCTACGGCGTCGGCTGTTCATGTTGGGTTCGGGCTTAGGCGAGGATGAACGATCAACAGATGATGTCTTTGATGATCCAGGAGGATCAGGCCTATTGTTATGGGGAGGGGGGGATGTTCGACGGTTTAATGATGTAACATGGCTCTGAGTAGAGGACGGCCTTGAAGTCAAATCAATGGAACGGGTTTCAGATCGTGGATCCACGTTCTCATCATCGGTATTCATGATATTCTTGAGACTAGCCATGACCCGTAGTTGATAACAGAAGCACGAATCAAAAGAGGCAGCAAGTCCGGAGAATTGTAGATGGACAAGCCAAACTTAGTAAGACACAGCCCCCGTGGATGCGGATGAGCATGTCCCGGCAGATGGAACGCTTTAGTCTCATGTAACGAAGGTGGGCGATGAGAGTATAGAACAGCGAGCGGGAGTGATAGTGGGGGGAGTTGGTATAGAATTCAACCAAGATCACAAACGGGAGGAAAGGGACGGACGGCTAAGGCTGGGGACTAAGCGTAGGGCCGCAGGCGATGCTAGCCTTGGAGGTTGAACAGGGGTGCGGATGGGAAGATGGGGCTCAGTGTAAGTGAGATATTTACTTATGGGTACAAAGATAGGATCAAGAGAGGCATTGCTGGTTGGATCTTGGTAGGGTAGTTTGATAAAGGGTTAGAAGATGGAGTTGGAAGGGGAAGTCGACGTGACCGACCCAAAGTTGAAGACAACCCTGCGAGCTGAGCATGGGGCGCAGGGCCTTGATGCATGGACAAGATTACATGCTCTGAAGGAGGTGGAAACCAAATCATGAGGTGCGCCTGATGCAAGGCACTGGTTTGCCTGTTGAGTAGAGCACTGGATTCTGGAGGATAGAGACGCGCATGGTATGTCACTATGTCCTCGACACCAAGAGGCCGTGACATGGCAGTCTAGTTCATCCATTGTTGTCCCATTTGTCTTGTCCATGTGCCACCCTCGCACATCAACCCTTGTCGCCTGGTTAGCTTGCCGCTCCCTGTTCGTCGAAGTGCAACAAGTGGCGGGACGGGGCCGCAAGCGCCATCTAAGCCTTCAAGGAACGGTACCTGATCAAGCGACTAGCGCCCAGATGTGGTACAGTACTATCATTCCCGACCGATCCGATGGCTTGTTGAGAGCTTCCGCCTAGACATAATTTTTAACTTAATCTGACGTTTCGGTTGAAACAAAATAGCGGCGTCGATCAGTAAGAACTGCTATTTCGGTGGAAAGCTTGTTGTTGCTGTTGTAAGCGAGAAACATCAGTCCAGAGGCGTGGCCTTTGGAACACCTTCAGGTTGGAGCTAGGGGTGCTCTGATTGATGTCAGGGCCAACACTGATTTTGGGAGCTACCTGGAGCTAGGGATCTGGGCATATCTTGGTATCTGGGCACTGAGACAGTGTGGGCACGAGCAAACATGAACGGGCGGGTATGGCGTCAAGGCGCCAGTTGGTGGCTGCTTCAGAAGCGATCACGGTTTAATGTTGGATGTCTCCAGAACGACAACGGCAGAACAAGCATCGCAATGCACCGTTAGGATGGAGGTGGGAGTCTGACAGGGATTCGATGATGATGCGTAGGAGAGAGGGAAAAAAAGATCCAATACTAAAGAGGCTGTGTCAAGTTCAAGTCTAGTCTAACTGAAAGGCTGGCAAGTGCAGGGAACGGCGGCCGACGGTTGCACTTGCCTGCATCGCTGACAGGTACGGACGGCTTAACTAAAGGTTCAACGCACCTACTAACTTGGTAAGCAGCCCGTCTGTCTGCATTACATCAGGAAAGACAGAGTGATGCTACTGTGGTATTTGCAATCATTAATTGTATTATTCATATGTTTTTTATTAGAAATATCTCAACTGTCATATTGTTATCGAGTCAGTGTTGGTCGAGTCCATTAATAAGAGTTGCGTTCTAGCAGCGTTCCAGTGTCCAATCTTACAAGTGCTTATCCAGTGGGTTACCGGTAATTAGCATCCCTTCCAGCAGCAGCAGCAGCAGCAGCAGCAGCAGCCTCACAGGGCCAGCGCGCCGTTGTACCGCGACCAGTAGACAAGGTCTTTATGGACCAAGCTCTTTGTCCCAGTAACCAAGGTTTAAAGAGCTTCCTAGTCAGATAGCCAAGTGTCGTAACTGATCTCATCCATTCGCTTCCATGAATCATATCGAAACTTTAGTCTACAGTCTTTACTCTAAAGTAAACCCCCTCCCCTGGTAGCGTCAATTTGAATCCTTGTTTGTCTGTACAAGGGTGACGTTAGCCCAGCCCTGTCGGGCGCTAGGGCGACCAAGCAAAAGTTCAGTCACGGACACACTACAACTCAGCCACTTAAAGGTTCATTGGACGGTTGTTGATGATGACCTGAGGTGACCTATTTTTACATGGCTGCGCCTGTAAACCCCTGGACGAACCTTTTCGCTTGCTGTGATGCGCTAGGAGAATGTTTGGAGCATCATGGCAATGCTTGTTTGATGATCGACGGATTAATTAATCACAGACGAGGCATTCTTTAATTTACGTATCAGCCAGCCTACCCCAATAACGCCTTACGGTTTCATCACCCTAATCCATATTCTATCAAGTAACGGATCATCAGTGATCAGTGCTTTTAGATCCCGATACAATTAAAGGATGCGGGGCGGGCCAGGCCAGGCCATGTTCCACGCCGTCTCCCCGCCTTTCGGCTTGATACTAGATGTGGAAACAAGGAAATTCCGTACGCACGACACAACACCATGTCTAGAAACAAGGTTGTGTTCATTCCCAAATTAGACTTCTATATTGCGATGTGTTGTCCTTTCGCATTCGGCTTAGTGATGGCTTCTTTTATTCAGATCTCAAGGCCAAGACTACCGCACATAACAATACTTGGCCTGGCCGGGAATATTCCCCGATTCAAGCCCTCCACGAGGCCTGGAAAAGCACTGCAACCACGTGTGCATGGACAAGCAGAAAGCTCCCGGCGCTTGAATCCCGACTATTTTTATAGTTGGAGGCTCTTTCGACCAATGTCGTAACAGGAAAAAGCGGCTTTCCAACATGCAGATCTTGTTCGAAAGTTCATCTTGATTCATCCGCCAAGCACTCGCTAATATGCCGTTCCAGCACATGAACTCATCCCGTCACCACCTGCACATGGGTATATTTGCAGCTAACTTTCAGCACCGATGCACGTCTGGTCTGATTCGCATGTGTTCATCTGGAACCGGAGCAGATCTACACGTATAGAAACGCTTACAACTCTAATACCACCACTCAGCATGCGTTCTTCTTTATAATACACCGCAATTTGGGAATAGTCAACAAATAATTCCTAAAACCTTTGACCGAGTTCTTCTCCAACTACATGCAGGTAAGACAACGTCTCCATTCGGACATTCCCCCGTTCCATCGATGTCACAGAACCTGCCCTATCGCGGCCGGCTCTTCTTAGTTTGCGACTCACAAACTCGGCATTTAACGATCGTGGTTTTTACAGACCCGATAAGCGCCCAAGTTTATCTATAGAAACCGGTGGTGTGGTATTGTGTCCTAGGCTACCGGAGTTCTGGTTACTTAGTAATGGTGTTCGAATGCTATTGGCGTCTGGTGCTGACTGTACGATCGACCACTCAGCCTACACTCTTGCATTTCAAAGGGTCACCACTGCGATGGTCAAGGTGTGCCAACTCAATGAAACGTTACTTTCACAATTCTCCCAAATTAATCAGCATATATCACAATCTGTATGAGATAGCCGCGTAGACGCCCAAGCGCACCCGCCCCCAGACTGTGGCATTCCAGTGACCGCGCCATCCGGGAACTCGAATACCCTGGAGATCTGGCTCGGACTGACATGTTTCAACACTCCAGCCTCATCCGGGGGCCATGCAGTCTGACTTGGCTAGCCGTACGACGATGTCAATCATGTAAGCAGTCTGACAGGGCGCAGAATAAATATCCGAGTCCGAGAACTGTACCTGCAGAGACATC
The DNA here is from genome assembly GCA_021020635.1 of Fusarium sp. PT. Taxonomy (NCBI): domain Eukaryota; kingdom Fungi; phylum Ascomycota; class Sordariomycetes; order Hypocreales; family Nectriaceae; genus Fusarium; species Fusarium sp. PT. Next base: position 2,073,610 of record JAHMRZ010000001.1, read on the forward strand.
GTACGTAAGCAAACTGGCCTCAAACCACTGAGGACATGTCACGGAAGACACGCATGGAAAGTAATAGCCGAACTGATAAATCAAACTCCTCGAATTACTTCGCCTATCTGCTGTACTTATCGGCAGACCTAGACAGGAGGAGGAATATACGCCCAGCAGCAGCGTGATGTATCACCCTGGCCGCAAAAGCACTCGATACATAAAATAGAACAAGAAGCCGGAACGCCTGTATACCGGCCCTGTATTAACGCGCATAGCCGAATACTGATTAAAGTAATAATCCAAAAGTCCCGTGCATAAACATCTGCTGTCCTTTTCGTGGCGGCCCTGCCTCCTTTACCATCTGGGCATGTTTTTATTCAATCTTCTCGCATTGGTAAAACCATACTGTTCCATTTATAGTTTGGAGGTAGAGCCTGAGGCTGCGGCTGCGGTTGCAGTAGGAGTGTTGTTTGAAGAGTCCTTTGGCGACTTGGCGTGGGTATCGCTCTCTTCAGACTCGTCGTCACTGACAGGTCGACTGCTGTCGGTCATGTTTCCTCGGCCCTTGGTCATCTATGAAATTGTTAGTCGTGCCAAATCTCTAACACATAATTACTACTTACCCATCCTCGGACGCCACCAACGAGACCGAGGGCGTAGCCAGTGATGAACTCCTTGGGTGTGCCTGATGTGCCTGGCGAACGGAGACCATCGGCGGTGCCGGAACTGTTAAATCGGGCAGGGCTCTGAGGACGGCTCACAGGCCAAAAGCCCTTGAGCTCGCGGCCGAGTTCTTGACCAGTGGTGGTCCAGTTGTTTGTGATGTTCTCTCGGAGGTCCTGGACGTGGCGCTTGAGATCCAGCTCGTTCTTCTTCAGCCAGCTCACGTTGAGTTCCTGGCGGGAAGAGCCGCGCTTGAATTGTCGAGCAATGTACTTCTCGTAGTCACGAACGATTCTGCGAGTTGTTAGAACATACAATTGTTTGTTCAGGATAATGACGACTCACCTTGTGATAAGGCCAGTTGTGCTGACGCCTTCTGTTCGCTGGGTGACAAGGAACTTGCCGGCAACCTTGATGGGCTGGTAAATGTCGTCGCCTTCATCAGCGCCGTAAGGAAGATCATCGTGAGCAACGTAATCGAGCTTGTTCTCGTCGAGGAACTCGGGAGTGACAATCCATGGGCAGTCTTCGATAACCTCATCGACCCACTTGCAGTGACGGAGAGTCTCGGCACGCTCAGCGGCAGACATGACTGTCAAGCCCTTGCGCTTGTGTGTTTCGTGATCGCCTGTGACGCCGACAACCAGTGTTGTGTCGGGGAAAGCCTTCTTGGCCTGCTCGAGCTGCCGCATGTGGCTGAGAATTTATTAGCACACAATCCATTACCAGGATTCAAGGCGGGAGGTAACCTACCCAAGATGGAAGAGATCGAAAACACCATCAGCGTAGACGCGAACGGGTCGACCAACAGGAGGAGGGTTGGTCTTGTAACCACCAGCAGGGTCCTGGAGCTTGCCGATGGGAGGAGGGGGCATAGCCTCGATCCTGCGCTGTTCTTCCTCGAGCTCTCTCAATGAAGGCTTGCGGCCTTTGCGACCGACTCGCTCGGCAATGTCGACACTGGCCTCGGTGGTGTCGCTGGGCTCACCAGGGTCAAGGGATTGGTCGGCGCCCATCTCGTGGGCACGATCAGAGCTGGAGCGCTGCCTCTTAGGAATTGGACCTCCAACGGAGCCGCGGCTGTGAAGTCGTCCCGACTCTGCGGCGGTGGTGTCGCCCTCCTCGCCCGAAGCATCGCGGGATGATGTCTGGATGCCATTGTCGTGAAGGTCAGTAGCAGACTCGACGCGAAGAGAGTTTCTCTTGCGCTTTCCGCCTTGGGATGAATTGGATGGCGATGACATGGCTGATAGATAAGGCTAAGACTGATTGCTTGGTAGGTATTGATGACGCGGCTCCGGGGTCGGGTTGTGGGAGGGAAAAAGAGAGAGGCCTTGGGAGTACGGAGTAGTGGCCTTTGTGATGGATCGTGTCCTTAATTATGGGATGTGCGTGCTGGGAAGGAACCTAGACGGGGAAGTCCTCAGTCTCAAGTTACCTTATTAACCTGGAGAAACGGTTACGGATACCGAAGCAGTTCCACGTTTGACGCGAAAAAAACCGGGTCTTGAACCGGGCCTCGACTTCTTGAAAGAGCTGATTGGGTTTGGGGAGGTGTTAATCCTTGGAAAAATCTGGGGTCCAAAACTTGGCTCGCCTTACAACTGCGTTGAGACGTGAGACTTTGAGGATACCGTCATTGGAGGCGAGATATGATGATGATTGATAACGAGACAGAAACAAGGAATGGACCAAACTGCACTTGACAAGGAATGGAATACATGCAAACCACAGATATCTACGATTAGGTTGCAGGTTACCTCATCTGGGTACTCTCTTTTCCCCCTTATGTTCAATACTAACAAACCTCAGTCACGTCGAAATGACAGACGCAACCTAATTAAAAAAGTGGCTCGTTTTCCCTCGTGTCCAAAAGGAGGGCAATCTCAGAAGTTAATAGCGCACGCGTACTATCAAACGGATGTTAGATTAAATGGGCAATTGCTCTCATGACATCGCTCGTCTACTGTAATTGCGCTCAACATGAATTTTGAGCATCTCAATAATGGTTTTTGGGCCTGGGTACTCCGTACAGTGGATATGCAAAAATTCCGATAACTTCCTATTTTCTACAAGTATTTTATATAATCTTATATAAATCATAATAAACTCTATTTACTTTATATAATTTTATATAATCTTATAATAATATTATATAATCTTTTATAATTTATATATAATTTATATATATATTATTATACATTAGGTATACAGCTCGTTGTCCAAACTTTTGCACGGAACTGTATAGAGTAGTTGGCAGCGGGTCAGCGGCTTTAGAGGGGAAGAGGAGTAGGATGAGATTGTGGCGTCATTGTTCCAGCCCCTTTCGCATCGTGTCTTGAAAAGGGGAAGGAGATGGAAGCTTGTTGAAGCTCAGATTTGTTGAGCTACCTATCACATGACTTTTCACGTGAGCACGGGAACTAGATATCGGGAATAATCAAACTTTCTTGTTTCAACCACGACTGATGTCAGTGAGACAATAGCGAGATTCATCATGTTATCCGATGCTTTATGATTATCGCCAGCGTTGGCGCAATCGGAAGATCCAAAGTGCTCACATTTCGAGGGGCGAAGCAAGTAATTCCTTACTTCGTATACCATCGGAAATACATCCCTGAGATCGAGGTTCGGTATCAATCCTGAATGTCACCAGTTCACGCAAACCGGAGATATCTCTTGCAGAGAGGTGGATGTCCCACCTATTAGCACACCAAAGACTGAACCGACAGAGGTCAGCCAGTCTTTCCTCACATCATAATCCCTGATATCCCGACGGAAGAAAAGAAGAATCTATAAGTGTTTGATTCCGAGGAACAACATTCTTGTTGAGTTTTGAGTCTGACTGAAAAGTGAAGCAGCTCTTGAAGATCATCTTCCGGTGTTCTCATCTTCCCGCTGGGACGGATGGCAGTGGTTGTTGTTGATGCCCGAGAACATTGGACTATCACCTCTTCCCACCCAAGAACAGACCAACCCATGGGAGATCTTCCACGCTCAAGACTTGCCCCCATTATGTTCAGTACTCCAGACAACCAACACGGCTGTTAATCCGTGTCTCCAATTGCTACGTGTACGCCAAGTCATACGGTTCGGCTGGTCACGTCGGGCTTGGCCACCACCCGCTTTGTGTTCTCTGAATCCAGGCCATTTGCATCCTTTCTACTGTGCTTGTCGAGGCCTACACTCTGCGGCGGTAGATCCATCAACTACAAACCGAAATGTCAACCAGATCTCGCATGTCAAGGCTACAAAGGCAGAAGAGCACCACAAACCACAAACCACAAACCACAAACCACACACCAGACGACCAGCAGATGTCAACCATTCATTGTTAGAGAGTTCAAGACTGCCGGAAGGAAACAAACGCAACACAGCACCCCAAGTGTGCCTGCTACACCTAGGATTGCCCTATCGTCATAATTTGCTTTATAACAGGAAATAGATATGTATTCGGGCGCAATATATAACTCTCTTCCTGCCGTACATCATATTGCCCTCCCTCCGGAGGGGTCGGTATGCTGACCATCTTTTCTCTGGCACTGCCAACAGCCGACAACTGTCAACAACCGTTCTGTCACTGCAAACACCAACCGGCTCTCTCCTCTCTTCCATTATTTACTTTCCCTCTGTTGTTTTATCGCTGTTGCCTGGTCTTCGCGAATATCACAACCGCGTTTCTCCCTGTTCTCTTTTTTCCCCTCCTTCCTCTCACCCGCACACCCACACATCCCCTTCCATTATTTTCCACTTCACACTTTGATTTCGAGAATCTAACTTCTCACCGAGAATTTCTGCAAATCGCTACACACATTCACTCTTCATAGCGATATCCGCTCTTTTCTCCGCACACTTTTCACACCTCATTTGCTATTCCCGCCGTTGAACACACATTGTTCCACCTCGCGATGTCTTCCGAAAACGTGGTGGTGTTGATGATGTGGTCTTTTCGAATAAGGTTATAACCGAAATTCAGAAAATGCCATTTTTTTCACAGATTTAAGCATCATACCAATGCCCGATGCCTATTGTCTTCCGAAAACCCCCCTGCCTGAGAGGAGCTTGCTCCTATTTCGAACCCTCCCGCTGAGGTCGCTCCTATTTCGAACCCTCCCGCTGAGGTCGCTCCTGATGCTGAGCCTGCTCCCGTCCCTGATGCTGCCGCTGCTGAAGCTCTCTCTGGTCCTGCTCCTTGAGCAGAATGTTGGTGAGCTGGTCACGAACGACTCGAACCAGCCTCTCTTTCAGATGAAGCGGTTGACTACAAACTGGTTCCACGCCCTAGTGGATATCGACGACCAGCTTCTCTCCGGCTTCCATCCCGGCACTGTTGCTCGCATCGGCCTTGGCCCTTGTGCTGGTCTCAAAGTGCTCGTGCAGATCACTGCTGGAAAGTTTGCTCAAGCCATGATTCATTTCAAGTTTGTAGTTCGCAACGGCGACAGATGTGAAAAATTCACCGAACTCATGGTCCCTTTCGCTGAGTTGCCCGACGACATCACTCTCAATGACATCTTCACAGAGGATGCTAAGGCCATGGAAACTCTCGAAACCTTCGTCGCTGATGACCCGTCCGAGCTTGCACCCCAGCCAAACGCGACCGACGTACTGCGCGAACTTCTGGATGATGCAGACCTCACCGTCCCAGCCAGAGACATTCAGAGGGTCTCGCCCACCGTCCGTCACATGCGTGTTGACATCGACTGGAGCAATGTTTTCCCGGTTGATAACGCCGAGTTTGATCGCGTCTGGGATATGCATCCTGACACCATGCGAGGTGTCGTCTCGGCCGTTCGCAGCCGCTTTCGTCGGTCGTTAAAAAACCCTTATTCAAAAGCATCAAAAGAGCGCTTCTATTAATAGCTATCAATAAACTAATAGCCAAACTTTAATAATATATCACAATAAGATATTCCTATCCTTTAAAGGCCTACTAAAGCCATGGGTTGACCTGAATGCATAGCAAATGGCTCAAACGAAATTACCTGATCCCCTTGTCCCGTTCCTTGTTTCAAGTGAAGAAACTGTGCCTTTGGCCTTGATGAAAGCCACCAATCCTTATTTATGCTGTCTTCGTTTCAAACCGAACCAGGATGTAACCATCTCAGTTGTCACCCATAAACCCTTTTCAATCCACCAATCCTGCCAACTCGGTTATCAGACCCTTCAAATAGCCTCAAGTCAATGCTCTGTTATACCTTGCTACAAGTGCCCATGCTGGTAAAATCTTCCTAGTCAGGGTTTCAGTAACCGACTGGCCATGGCTTGACTGGTCCCTTTTTGGATGTTGTGCTATTGGCTCCATCTCCAGGGTTGAAATACCTGCACCTGGAAGCCAGGGAAAAGGATTATCGCATGGTGGAAGTCCCTGTATATAAGGAGTGTGTTACCCCAGACGCGCAGGACATCGATTGACAAGATATTCATTCTTGCAACTCTCTTTCGCATCTTCTCTGGCAGATACGGGCAGGCCCGCATAATCACTTTCTTTTATTACTTTCTCTCGTTCATTTAACACATCCAAAATGCGGACTACTGCCCTGCTTACTCTTGCCAACTTCGGCACAGCCTTTGCCGCTGTACAGGTCTACGGCCAATGTGGTGGCAGCGCTTACACTGGAGATACCGAGTGTCCCTCAGGCTCTTCGTGTGTCGAGGCGAGTAAATGGTACAGTCAATGTATCCCTAGCTCGAAGGGCGCTTCCTCTTCTACAAAGGCTGCTTCTGTTGAGAAATCTGATTTCGAGTTTCCCAACTTTGGATTTCCTGCGGCTCCTGAATTCCCTGCAGCCGACGATAGCAATCAAGGCAATGGTGATGCTGTTGCTCCTCCTGTTTTCCCTTCTCCCGAGGATGACTCTAGCGAGGAGCCCGTTGGTACTCCTGTTACCGCTCCAGTTGGAGCCCCGACCGATGCCCCTGCTGATGCTCCTATCGATACTCCTGTCAACACCCCAGTTGCTGTCCCCACCGATGCTCCCAACAGTGAGCCTGTTGTTGATGTTCCTGCCACTACTCCCACAGCTGGCTCAGGCTCAGGCTCAGGTGGCATTCAACGAACCATCCCTGCGTCCAGCGGTGCTACTGCCGTTGCTACCGCTATCCCTGTCTCTGGCGAACTCGACGGTGGCATGACCTACTACGACCGATCACGTAAGCCCCTGATCTTCGATCTTGATAAATCTAGCTAACACTTCCCAGCCGCTGTTTGCAAAGATCAGGAAGAGACTGGAGAGGCCGATGCTATGTTCATCCTCGAAGACGGTGCCACTCTCCGTAACGTCATTATCGGTCCCGGCCAGGCTGAGGGTGTCCACTGCAAGGGCTCCTGCACTCTCGAAAATGTCTGGTTCGAGGACGTCTGCGAGGACGCTATCACTCTGAAGCAAAAGTCCGGAACTTCCGTCATCCGTGGCGGCGGTGCTTTCCACGCCTCCGACAAGGTCGTCCAGTTCAACGGCCGCGGTACTGTCGAGATCTCCGACTTCTACGTTGAGGATTACGGCAAGCTGGTCCGATCTTGCGGCAACTGCAAGGACAACGGCGGACCTCGAAATGTTGTCATCGAGAACATCGCTGCTGTGAATGGCGGTGTCCTCTGCGGCAGTAAGTTGCCTCCTCGCGAGCATATTTCGAACTTGTAACTAACCAGTTTTCTAGTCAACACCAACTATGGCGATACCTGTACCATCTCCAACACCTGCCAGGATGCAGGCAAGAACTGCGATCTCTTTGAGGGCAACTCTGATGGCAGTGAGCCTACTAAGCTGTCCAGCGGTCCTGACGGCACTTCTTGCAAGGCTGACAGCTTTGCTGAGACTTGCTAGGCGGGTCTCGCAGAGTTTTCAGGAGGTTGAATTTGACAGAATTGAATATACCAGTTTTATGGGATTTGAAGTTTCTATGTTACAGTGAAGAGTTCACATTGAAGAAATCACGAGATATAACCGAACCTCAGCAATACGTCAACATCTTATAAATCTTTGTTTGTATCTGATGAGTATCATTCACAGCTGGGTGCCTATGAGTTACAAGTGCCAGTGGATGCAATGATATATTAGCTCGGACTCAACACTGCAAATATGAGTTTTACTAGAGTGAGTCATTCTCAAATTTGATCGAGTCTCGTATTTACTGAATGTGCTAGCTCCCTCAGCCCCTGAATTAAACTCTTCATGTCATCTTCAGACCAAGACCGTCCTATTCCGAAGCCAAGTTTTATATGCTAGCTTGATATCTTGACTACCTGGTCAGGCAATTACGTGCCCACTCAGCTCGCTCCTCGTTTACCCACCGGTCTCTTCCTTAGGATCTTGATGTTTCTTTGTGCGCCTTAGATTATACCTGAAGATGCGCCTGAGCAGTGCCATGGACACGGCAATCACTGAGATATTGACTGGCAGTGCCAGTGACTGTCGCCAGAGGTCTGTTGCTATAGGAATGGTCTGTATTTTAGGTGGGCCGCTTGGTTTGTTTGTTTACCTCTATCAGGTATATAATGCTGCTGTCTGCCTCGATCCAAGTCCGACCTTTCCCTCCTCCATCAGCAACAACTTCCCCCCCTCGCCGTTGAGTAGAGTTCTACCAGACAAGAGCGAGAAGGAAGTAGAAGGCTTCGAAAAGTAACACAGCACCCCAGGCGCGCCCATTATGCCTGGGATTGCCCTGTCGTGATAATTTGCTTCATGACGGGAAATGGGCATACGTTCGGGCGCAACGTATGTAACTCTATCCCTGCCGTTCACCGTGTTGCACCCTCTTCGGAGGTCCCTCATCTCGAGGGTCGGTGTTCGGACCTTTTCTTCTCAATGCCTTGGTTTACCTTGGTAAAATTATGAAGCCTTCTGCCTTCTTCTTGTCTCTTTGTCTTGTCGCCCTCCCCTCCTCGCCCCCCCTCTCTCTCCCTCTCTCCCTCTCTCCCTCCCTCTCTCTCTCTCTCTCTCTCTCTCTCTCTCTCTCTCTCTCTCTCTCTCTCTCTCCCTCTCCACCTCTCCCTCCCGCCCTACCTCCGTTGCCGCTCGATAATCAGAACCCGTTCCGCTGTGATAACCGCATCAGCGTGAAAACATCAGAGGTATATTGCTCCATCAAACGGTTATATGCTACAAAGCTACACACAGACAAATATTGACATCATATCAGGAAACCCATACAGATATGAAACTAGTCATGATAGTCTCAGGCGAAGGTATCTCGTGGATTCGACGCAGTTTCACCCTACGCCTCTTCGACTCCCCTTTCTCATCGGTAAACGGTCTTCGCAAGCTTTCGCCGTCTCAGAGTGCCTTCTATTACTTCAAGACACATGTTGAACTATTCTGCATACGCTCTTAGCGACTGCCAAGTTATTCCTCTTCACACGACCTGTCTTCCCGACTTGCAGCGTATCACGTACCAACCTTGGTTCATGATCTTTGGCACGAAGAAAAGAGAAGTATAAGCCAGTAGAGCAAGTATCACACTTGCTCTAGAATTCGGTCACTCATTTTTCTCGTAAAAATGTTTAAACATGGGCAGCCTGATTGGAGGTCTGTTCGGCCATATGCGCGAGCGAACCGTACTTTGTGCTGGCATCGAAGTACGGTAATTACATTATTTGATCTGACCCTTCAACCCCTAGATTCTAACCATCTTGCTACAACCTGATCTCAATCAGTACCATTTCCTGCATTAGGCCTGCCTATCAGTCGCTATTTGCCAACACTCCCTGGTCACCTCAAACGCCATTATCCCAAACGCTGCCAGTTCTCAAACGCTGCCAGTTCTCAAACGCTGCCAGTTCTCAAACGCTGCCCAGGCACCTCGAACGCCATCACTTCAAACGCTGCCAGTTCTTGCCACTGTCTAGTCACCTTGAACGCCTTAATTGCCTTAAATGCCTTAATTGCCTTAATTTCAAACGCTGTTATTGCAAACGCGACTGTTGTATCCACATTGCAACGAGCTTCGATGGAGTTCTTGTGCGCTACAAATATAAAAGAGGCACCTCTCCTCCCCTCCCAGCTCTCTCCCTCTCTCTTCTCTTCACCTTGGTCAAATCCCCGCGGAGTATTGACAACCTCCTTGCCTTGTCAATACTGGCCGCTGTCATGGCTGAACGTATCATCTATGTCATTGACGACGATGACGAGCCGGGTATCCCTATCAACAACCCTCCTCGCGCCCCTGTCAATGAACTTCCTCGCGCCCCTGTCAACGAACTTCCCGTTGGCCCCCAAGGCGGTGCTTTCTTTAACGCGCCTAACCGCGGCACCCGCCCTCGTTACATTGCTCCTCTACTTACACAAGAGTATATGCTGAGTGACGAAGACGTTGTTGATAGTCGAACTCCTCCTGCCCATGCCGACAGTCATGTGCAATTAACTATGGGAGAAAAAAGGAGCTCTTTATCATTTTCACGCGTCTGGAGAACAGGCAACCCCCTTTCCAACTCACTGTTGCGAACTGGGACTCATTCCTTGACGACATCCTCAAATCCTGGGACACAAGAAGCCAGGCCCCTGCAAACCCAGTCACGCCCCTCAGAAAGTTCCACCAGACTCATATTCAGGTCGGCATACTTAAGCATGACCACCCCCTCTCCGATGCCCAACTCAAGGACGGCGTCAGAGTCCAGAAACTTGAGCGTACGAGAGGTGCGCCAGTCTTCCTCGGGTTGACACTCAACTACGAAACTGGCTGTGTGCTATGGACCTGGAGAGATGCCAAATGCGCAGGTGTCAGCCGCGAACATGTCGAACTTGACGAAGGTATGACTAGCCACACCATCCGCCGGGAAGCTTTGATCAATTACGACAATTTCGGGTTGCCTCGTATGCAGGAGCCCAACTTGGCAACTATCATTGCCTGCGCCCGCCGAGCGATCAAGAAATGGGTAGAAGCAGGCACCGGCCGTTACTGTCATCTTGACTACAGCGACATTCCCTCCGATCTCAAGCTTCCCCTCCTTGCCACCGTCATGGCTCAAGACGAAGGTCGACGTCTAGTTGCAGCATTTGCAGAGGCCGCGGAGAACTTCGAGCATGTCGAGGACGAAGTCATTTGATTAGCTCTTGCTCTATAATCACAGGAAGGAGCGCGTCTGTTCGATAATGGGGATGGCATTATGCGTAATGCTTACGGAAATGCATTCGATATAGACAGGAGGGGTGCCATATGATGGACCCATAAGTGTTCATCCCTAGCATGGGAAGTTAGCCTAGATCAATCGACCCCATAAACAAACTGAATGGCTTACTGAATTTACGTGAGGTCTCTAATGATTGTTCCAATGATAACTGTAAAAGCCCAGGGGTTGATCCAGGCATATATATACCCCTATTCGTACTCACCCAACATAGCCTTTACATCTGAAATGACTGTTTGTTGCTAGCGTTCAGTCACCATCGAAGATACCAGACAAGAGCCTCTCTATCAACGATGGCCATAGTGGTGTAGCAGAAGTCACTCAGCTTGCCAGGTCGCTCAAATTGTAGAACTACTGTATTGTTTTCTGTTGGAGTAAGGGCTAAACCCATATGTGACACCATGCCCTGATGCATCAAAGTGTTGTTTAGTGTGAGAACTGAGCAAATAATGAGGTGAGTCAAGATAATATTTATAATATTTTATAGAGATTTATATAAAATCATCTAATCTTAGTGCAAATATCATCATAAGATCTTCATATTTTACAAACTTGAGTGGAACTTAGGATAAACTTATTATAATTACATCCTTAGTTTATGGATGCTACAGGATCGATCCCTCAATTTATACGGACGCCTTATGTACCTGGTGCCTTTGACTCTTCCTCAGCTTCTGTGTTGTCGCCAGCAAACGCGAAACCTGGTGCAGTTCCCCAACCAGAGTCGGCGTTGTCGAAAGATGTCATAGGCTGCTGGTCATCCTGGGGCCATTCTTCACAAGGAGGGTTGGTGGTCGATACCAGCATGCTTTCAAGTTCAGCGGAGGAGTCGGAGGCAGGCACACTCAAGCCTGAGTAGTGGCCATGTGTGGCTCCTGAGTCCTCACTGTTGTCGTTGTGGATCCAGATTGAGGTGTGACCATCCTCAGGGAAAAGAATACCGCTCAAGTCGGCACTGCCCTCAACTACTACCCCGAGTTGTAGCAACTGGCCGCGCTGTTCTCCCCAGGTCTTGAGTAAACCTGCCTGGTGGTCCATGGTGAAGTTGCGAGTGTCGGTGACTCTAGAACCTGACATTCTCTCCAGCATTTCGGGACAACTGAGGACGCAGCGAAGTTCATCTATTGTCGGGGGTACTTCGCTTGGCAGTTGTGCGGCAATGCTATTGATAAGTGCATACAGTCCACACTCGAGATTGCCGCCGCTCGATGTCGGAATGATGGAGTATGACAAAGGTGACGTCTCGGTCTCCTCGAAACCCGGGGCGTCCTCAGCATCCGACTTGGCAGATTCATCCTTTCTCAGTCCTGACCTGCCTTCTGCATCTTCATCGGAGGCACCAAACAGTCTCCCCTTTCTTGGAGCCGCTGTCGGGCAGAGAGATTTCAAGTCTATCTTTGGTGCAAATCCCAAAGCTGTTGAATGGGTGCAGCTGTTGAATGGGCCAGTTCTCGAGGCGGGTGGGGTTAAAAACGTCTCTCTTAATACCATCGTTAGCAGTGATGGGTCCAGTGGCAGAGTCGGAGATTGCGTCTTCATTACTGCGAGGACAATTGCGGGTGGCATGAGGTGCCCCATCGCATCGGTCACACTTGGGCTGGAATGTACAATCCTTGGCCATGTGTCCAGGTTGGCAGCAATAGGGGCACACCAAGTCCCAGAAACAACGATCTTTCAAGTCAATTGTGGCATTGCGGTCCTGACAATACTCAACGATATGGCTCAGTGGCCACCCCAAATCCACCTTGCTGCCCGGACCAGTCATGATGGTGCCGACACGTGCACGAGAGAGCGCAACACACATTCGGTTTGGGTTATCGATGAAACCCTTCTTGCCTGTGCGTACCCAGTCGACAATGACGATGTCTGCCTCGTGACTGGGCGAGTCGTCGATGGTTCGCACCTCGACCAATGACTTGGGGATTTCCGCCTCAGTCAAATCACTCAGGAGAAGATCATAACAGTTCTTCTACACGGAGTACGGAGTACGGAGTGGTGATGAGAACGGACCCACATCGGGGAAAGTCTCAGACGTCGAGGGTCTGGGCATCTCTGCAAAGTTGAATGACAAGTTGCACGGCGAAGTGCGCATTGTTGTCATTTCTGGCTCCGTGAAAATCGCCGTCCCTGTCAAGAATGCCAAAGACTCCAATGACTCCGATGACTCCAATGTCAAGGATCAGAACAGCAATTCATCTCCAGGCTCTCGCTGAGACGGACTGCCTCGTCGGTCACAATAAGGTGAGGAACGCAGCTGACATGATTGTTGAAATCTGTTGGTCGAATTTTGATCAAAACTGAAGGCCTGTCTTGCTTCCAGAGTAAATAATATATATATAGGGGCCGGCAAGAGCGATATTGTTGAAATTCTGACCGGGAGACTGCTAATGTTGAGGTTAGATGGAACACGCCTTTGAAGGTATACATAACGTTGGGTTTGTATTGTTTGCTTACCCTTCTGTTATTACTCCGAGACCTGGGCGGTACTCATAGCCACTTTTCTCCATCGCAGTGAGGGGCTCCAAGGAAGAAAACACAGCTGTGTGGCCGACATCAGGAACTGAGGTTGCGATGTCCTTGTCAAGGTGGATCACGACCCAATGCTGTCGCATGGCTCCGTCAGCAGCAATGCCGTAGACGTCCAAGTCATCTTCTTTCGCTTCCTAGGCGGAAAAAGGGTCTTGGATGACAACGGCCGGGATCGGTGTGTCAATGAGAGACGCAGCACGGTCATCATGTATCTCTTGTTCCTCGACGGCACCGGCCATCAAAGCGACGGTTCGCTGTTCAGCGTTGAAGAAGTACGTTACTTTTTCGACGGGGCGGTCGGGCTTGTCATCAGGGTGAAGGCTGCCGAGATTGTTGAAAGTCAGGTCCGTGTGGTTGGTACGAACGTTGACAAGGTAATCGGCGTGCGTGTTGCCGATTGCAGGCAGCCACTGTCACCACCAGATCGACTCGTGGCGAGTTGTCGAGTCCGCAGGCACGCAAGTGCGACCACGTACTGCCGGTTATAGCTCCCGGTGGCATTCTCCCAGTATGCATCGTGAGCCTCGATAGCTTCGAACTCAGCAGAATTGCGATTGTATCCGCTGCTGTAGGTTACCATGTCTTCTGTGCCATATCCACCCGCAGAGTCGTGCCAGGTGAACTTCAAGCCAGATGGCTTCTGTAAGGCGACAGTAAGGTATGCCGTCGCGCCTTGTCGTCGCGCCTTTTGTCGAACGGTGCTCGGTTCGCTGTCTCCTCGTTTTCTTTTCAGCGTCGCAGTTTTGGAAAGAGGTAGGCCCTCTCTCCAAAATCCTGCTGGAGCTCCACAATCCACAATCCTTGGAGAACTCAGCTTTCCCGGGAATGAGATAGGTGCAGTGTTTCGAATGTCCTAGCATCGGAATACATCTCGCATCAAATCATGTTTCTTCTCTGGTATGATGGCAATGTCATTGGGGTGAATAGCCACGTAAAGGTCATCGTAGGAATCGTACTCAGTCTTTGTCATTTGGTGAGTGCGAAGGAAGTCCTCAATGACCAGAGGAGTCGCTGAGCAGAGAGGAGTCGCTGAGCGGAGAGGGATCGCTGGACGAGCAGAAGTCGCTAGACGGAGAAGAGTTTCTGGAAGGAGAAGAGTCTCTGGACGGAGAAGACTCGCTGAGCGAGCAGGAGATAAAAGAAGGGCTCTGCATACTCAACATCATCACAATCGTCGCTTAGTAATGAAAGTGAGTGAGCGGATGTGATCGATGCTGGAAGTAGCGAGAAGAGAAGCGACACAGGAAGAAGTAGTCTTGGGATAGGTGAGTGTGGCAAGGAAGATTAGGAGGAGAGGAGAAAGAGGGACGAGAAATGATGGATGAAGGCTCAAGAAAAGTTCGTTTAAATGCCTGGCTTTGCATATTTCTGAACCACCACTGTGGCTTTCAGGTTTCATCTGCACCTGCAAAGCAGTGCCAGCTTGAACTGGGTGATGTTGGTGCGGCAACACTTGATACAATCGCCACGAATTAGGCAACCACGCATTTACAAACAATCTCAACTCTTCAGGCATCAAGGCCATAAGATTTCATAATCTTCCACCAGAGTTCCCTATTTGTTTCCATGGATTCTACCTACTTGTGCTTCCCAAGCAACCAGGCAACCACGCAAACACACAAACACAAAAAGCTCTTCTTCTTCACAACAAACTCTTTAGGGTCTTCCTCTAAACTTTGACTAGTCTTACCTAAGACTTTATTTACTTTAGGATAACTTATGCCGTAAGTTATTTGATCTCATCAATCCTTGTCTAAAGTCCTTGAACACTCACTGACTAATTGTGAAGCTAAGGATCATCAGCTGCAAGAGGATGCTTCTATCACACAAGACATCCCGGAGCCGCCTCCGTCCTGTTGTCATCAGCAGCTCGTAGCAACGACGACGAGTCCAAGGCTGAATACCTTGAAGGACTGGTAGACGAGAAAGCTGACGAGTCATTTGTTCATACTGCCGGACAATCCATCTTCGGGTTGCTTTGATATCCATCTCCGATATCCATCTCCGGCAGCGGTCGCTCACCTACCCAAGGATCCTTCATCGGTTCAACGTGCCTACACTGCGAAACTCCTGGCATTTGAGCTTCGTCAGAAGAACGGTGAAGATGATCCTGTCTGGTTCTCCCGCATCCAGGCCTGGGTTACAAAGTACGCTGCGACCACCCTCACCATGCCGGTTACAGGCAAAGGGCCGGAGTACCATACGACCCGCATTCCCCTGCCGCCTGGTACTCAAGCAAACCTGGCAATCTTCTCTGTTGTCACTGGCAAACAAAGGAACTGGCCTCCTGGCTTGGTCAAACCTCCTGTCCTATCTAGGATGTTTACCATGAAGGTATCAGGCAAGTTGCACATCGCACTGAACAACATGTTCAAGCCCGGCTTTTTCGACAAGGAAGAAGGGAAGTTCATACGTGCTTCCCCAAACGTCAAGAACTACCCCGGTGTCCCCGTCAATGTGTATTACAAGCCTGATACTACGACAGTGCTTGCTGAATGTCGCGCCATTACCCAGATGAACTCTCGTTCTGTGGCTGAGAACAAGACACTCGCGACAGGCTTCTTTGAATGGAGCAACAACTTCCAGGCAAAGCCACTCCAGTTCAGTTTCACTGATAGGTTTCCCGGTCTTGATCGTGCCCTTCACGAAGACGAGTTTACTGGTGAGGTTCAGGCTCTTGGCGAAACGACCCTTCTGGTTCGGCCTCCCAACTGCAACGAGTCCATCCATACTTGGCACTTCATTCTCTAACAAGGGAGAGCGCTGACGAGACTCATGGCGGTTGTTGTCTTTCCGGAACCTGGGCCACCAGTAACAATGGCCCAACCATACGGAACCGCCTTTAAGGCCTCGACAAGCCCCAGACGCAAAAGGCGACAATGGCCAAGGAATTCCGGGATGCTCTGAAGAAGTCCCTGAAGGAAGCCGAAGCCGGTGTTGCCATCGAAATCGAGACCAAAGATGACGAGCCAGCCGAAGTCATCGAGCCCGCCAAAGATGACGAGTCTGCCGAAGATGATAAGTCCCCCGAAGTCATCGAGCCCGCCGAAGATGATAAGCCTACTGGGAAATATGTCTCGGCTAGAAGCCTAAGACTTTTCAAACATCCTAAGTTTAGGTGATTTTTATGAGACAAAGATGTCATATCATAAATAAAATAGTTCAAGTTTAGAAAGTTTACACCAGGGTATAAAAGTTTATGATAAAAGAAGCAAATTTTAGATAAAATATAATAAGCTTAGAAAAGCAAAGCCTGAACTTTAGGATATTTATGATAAGGCCCACTCAATACCTACTCATCTGAACGCAAGATGTTGTCTAGCCTACTGGGTATCAAATACATTGGCTAGACTTACCAGTGTATCTTTATACCTGAGTAACTAAGTAGGTAGGCTTAAAATGATTATCAAGATTCTATTTTCTGTCTTCTCCGTCCGAATCCATAGATGTAAGACTAATCATGCAAGATTACTCACCCCCACTTCTCGACCAAGTCAGAAATCTTGATCTCTAAGGGATATAGAAATATAATTGCACTGCAAGATGCCAAGCTTTGCTTCTTGACAGTTGTGAACTGCATCACATATCACCAATTATCACGTTAGGCACAAAGTCGTCTTATTGTAAGATTGTTCATTAATATTCATTAAAGAAATGCTGCTTTACATATCCATAACCTTCATTAATATCTCATTCCTCCTTTACAGGCCAGTGTGATGCTCCTTGTTAACACTGCTGTGTCGGCGACCGTGGTCGCTTGAAGGGTCATCGTGCGCAATCTCAGTAGGAACATGCTTCTGCATCACAGAAGGAGGAACCTGAGCAGCGTCGGTAGGATCCCGGCCGGCAAAGTTTGTGCCTCTGTTATTGGACAATAGTGAGAAATGAGCTTTAGTTGTTGTAGATTGGGAAGACTTACGACTGGTCGAAAGTCTTCTCCTTGCCGACGGTCTTGCTGCCGTCGAGGTTTGAATCAACGCGGGGATCTGCCTTGTTCAAGGCATCTGACTTATGAGGGCCCGCGGTGTTAGGAGCAGGGCCAGGTGCACTTCCGTAGCCGGCACCAGCGCCACCGAGGCCGGCTCCGTGAGCGCCGGTACCGTGAACTCCGGTATCATGGACTCCGTAGGTGGTGGAGCTGTGAGTTCCGCTCAGGCCGGAGCTAGGTCCGTGAGCTCCAGCTCCGTGGCTGGAAAGACCGGAGGTACCGGTTGTGGTTTGGTCGTAAGTGTTAAGGCCACCAGCGTTGTGTCCAGCGTTCAGACCACCGGTGTTAGAGCCAAGGCCAGCTCCGGAGCCCTGGTGAAGGCCTGAGGAGTGGGTGGCACCAGTGAGGCCAGAGTTGTTAGATCCGGGGAGACCAGAAGAGTGGGTAGAGTGACCTCCCAAGCCAGCTCCAGCTCCGTGGTTGCGAGAGCTATCCAAATCGCTATCCACTCGAGGATCAGCGGCGTTGGCTGCTCTCGAGCTGTGAGGGCCGACAGTTCCCTCAGGAAGGTTCTCAGAACGGTGGCCAGTGCCAGTAGCAGAGCCGAAACCACCAGCAGTGTTGCCAGAGTGAATGCCTCCAGCGTGGGTAGAGCCAGGCAGGCCAGTGTTGCCTGTGTTGCCAGAGTGAATGCCTCCAGCGTGAGTGGAGCCAGGCAGACCTGAAGTGTTGGTAGAGTGAGATCCCAAGCCAGCTCCAGCTCCGTGGTTGCGAGAGCTGTCCAAATCGCTATCCACTCGGGGATCAGCGGCGTTGGCTGCTCTCGAGCTGTGAGGGCCGACAGTACCTTCAGGAATGTTGTCAGAACGGTGGCCAGTTCCGGTGGTTGAGCCCAAACCGCCGGCAGTGTGTCCAGGAACTCCAGCAGAGTGTCCAGCGCCGGTAGAGTGGCCTAGACCTCCAGCAGTAGGACCGGTGTGAGCAGAAGAGCCGCCAAGGCCACCAGTTGTGGTGGTGGCTGGGTTGGCGCGATGGTCACGATCAGAATCCACGCGAGGGTCAGCAGCGTTGGCAGCTCGCGAGTTGTGAGTTCCGTGTGTGCCTTCAGGCTGCTCATGGGTCTTATCCTTGTCGGAGTGAAGAGCGTCCTTGACCTTGTTGATGAGACCAGACATAATGGATGTTATTGTTTGTGTTGTTGGTTGGGTGTTTTGGGTATAAGATGAGATTGTTGTGGTTGAGTTGAAGTTGAGATGCTTTTGGGTATCTTTGAATGCTGTTGTTGTTTATGATAATGAAGAAAAGGGAGTTCCGAGGGGAAATATCCTGAATCTTATATAGTTGAGAAAGGCCATCCTGGCAACCTCCATCTCGATGGACTCTTCAGCAAACACTGACAAACCTGGCAGAACAGAGCTACCAGAGTCCTGTAATTCTCCGATGCTCACGTCTTGGTGCTGTTACCCCTCCACCGACCTCATTCTGCGTCATAGCTTTTACCCCGACGTTTGGAGAAGCTTAGCATGGCGTGCGATTGGTGTTGGATGCTAGCATAACAGCTCGGGGCAGTCTAGCGTCATGCCACGCGATGAATGACGTTGACGACTTGTAGGGCAGAAGCGTGAAACGAGCAGAGCAACAAGCTCCGAGCAAAGGATTTCTTGCTCTTCGGTCTCTTCCCAAGGCGCCAAGCTGCTGTTGTGGAGCAGGAGATGAGGTGCGAGAGGGATGACGAGGAGGCTCCGTGGCTTCCAAAGTGAGATCTACAGGAAAGATGATGCAAGCTAGTCGATTGTGGCGAGTGGCTGTGGTGGCCGTGGTGGCGTGGTGGCGTGGTGGCGCGGTGGCGTAGTGGCGCGGTGGCGTCAGCTACCCTGGAAGGTGACAGAAAACGGAACGACTCAGTAACGGTTTTTAGCGCCGATAGACGAGCTACTTCCATATCTTTTTGTCCAACCAGGCTCCCCCCAGTGACTTGGCAGGTGCTAAGGCCAAAGCTACCCCGCGCTCAAAGGCACAAAGTTGGCAACAGCTCCACAAGCCCTCCAAGGCAGCGAATGGCGCCAAGAGAGAGGCCGTTTTTTCCGGCCTAATAAAACAAAGACAGCAGCTTATGACAGCATTCCTGCCAATCCAAAACAGCCCCGGCCTCGCAAGCTTGCGCAAACTTGCAGCCGCCGGGGACAAGAGGCAGGAGCTCTGCTGTGGCGGTTCTAGAACTCTCTGTACCTACTCCGTACTGTACTCCGTAACACGGGTAAAAGCAGGATCACGGGGTCCCACAATGACGGATAATGCCAGTCAAATCTATCAAGTGTTGCGCAAGCTTCAGCAAAAGTCAGCCTCTTTGTTTGATACTTGCTTTCCAACCTCGTACTATGCCCCTGCGCCTACGCCTGCGTCTGCAACTCTGCATCTAGGCCTACAACTCTGCGTTTAACATTCACTCCAGTCTACGCCTGCGCCTCAGGGCGCAACCGGGATGATCATGGTCGCAGATCTCGATGATCGTGGGAACAAGCCGGGCGGTTGGCACGGCTAAGCACATCTCCTGCATCGATAGTCAGGTCAAACGGAGATCAAACCGGGACATTATTGTTAGGAGAGGCCTTGTGACCATGTTTGACCGCTCACTTCCGTTATGAGAATAGACTAACTGTCTATGTACCTACTGTAGAGTTCTAGACATGGCATTCTACCGGTACAGTTACTTCAATATTCTGGTGTGTTGCACAGTACAGATAATGCACGTTTTGGATTACTGTATTCAATTTAGATTCAGGTTCCATTTCTGTTGCAGATCATGACACTTGACCCGTTGTTTCAAGTCTGAAATTGTCCGTTCTTTCGTAAACATGACGTCGAATGACTCAAATCTACAGCAAAATGGTGTTCATGACAACTTTCCCATCCATCCTGATGAAATCCACGTTGATCGATAGACGAGATAAATATAGAACAGCAAGTACATCAACTAAATAGGAAAGGACTTGTCGTGACTATTAAGCGTAACTAAAGCATGTACTGTATCAAAGGGTATCCAAACCCGCGTGGTTCAAACGCCAAGATCCAACTCAAAAAAGACATCAAAAAACAGGGAAATCATCCATCCATCTCACAACCCGCACTCACGTACATACTACGTACAGTACGTATTAGTGTACGGTACTTTGGGATGTTCCACGCAACCCAATCAGGTTGCCAAGACCAACAAATGCCCAACTCAGATCAGCCTTAGCCCTGTCAAAGAGGTCAAAAGTTCTTCAGCAGAGACGGCCATAGAGCAACAAGCTTAGACACGGCTTCTGAACCAAGGGCCTCGGCGACGGTTGTGGTGAGCCGCCTCCGCGCGAGCTGCAGTGCGCTCACGCTTGCGGACCCAGAAGAAGCCTACGAGGGCAGAAACAAGCCAAAGAATGGCAGATAGGAATGTGAAGGCGATGACAGCCTTGGTCTTCCCACACTGGTCTCCGTGGACGGGGTGGACGTTGTCCCAATCAAATACACGTCCGCAAGAGGTTCCGATGAGCTGTGAATGCCGTTAGTGCATGTCCAACTACCGAGGGTGGTGCTGTAGATAGATCTGAGGCTGTGACTTACATCAACGAGAAGGCCAAAAGCAATCCACCAGTTGATGGAAATGAAAATATCGAGAGGCCAGTGGACAAAGGTGCTTGAGAATGGGATGAGAAGCAGTAGAGAGAATAACATGGCCAACGCGGCAACGACCTCTGTGTAGATGAATCGACCGAGTTGCCATGAGCTTGCGCCGCGGGCATTGTGAAGGTATTCACCATTAACACCTGCAACGATGGCTGCAAAGACCAGCTCTGCAGCGCGCAGGACCAAGCTGACGACGCGATCGAGAGCCATGGCTATTGAGGCAGATTTTGAAGTACTGTTGTTGTAGAGCGTGCAGTTGTTTGATGAGGTTTCTGAATATACTGTCTTGCTACAAACAACAGCTTCAGGACAGCACCGGTTATTTATCTACAACTCCTGCTTCAACCACATGATGACGACCTCCCTCAACAGAAAAGGCTCTGGTGAAGCCTGTTTGAGACCATTGTCTTGGCCCTCAACCTTGACACGTCTATCGTGGCTCGTAGCAGGTCACCAGCACCATCAATTGCCAGATGAGGTCATGCGGACCAGGCCTCATCGAGAGGTGTGCCAGCGCGGTGAGTAAGAAACATCTGCTATTCGACAGTCTTCACCTTGTATCGCAGCCCAGACAAGTACCCCTTTGTTATGCTGAAACACAAATGATGTCGCAGGCCAAGAGCCATGAGCTAAACGACTGGACAATTCGAGACTGTGAATCTCTTTCTTGCATTGCACCTTTTGTCTTGGGGGGATCATAGTGCAAGTGCCGAGCTGCCGCGTTGGTGCCAATCATGCCACGCACCTCGCCAAGTAGGCTACCCTTGAGCCTCTTACATCGTCCAAGGCTCTTACTCACAACAGACTGTATGAAGAAATCAAGAAACCAGAATTTGAGCATTTTAGCAAACCTCTTGGTTGCTCCTCTAGTTTCACTGCAACTTCTAGGCTGACGAAAACAACATCGACTATCACAAAGTTTGCTGTCCATCGGTCAGAGCAGCAAGCGCTTTGACATGTCATGATCAGGCAAACCGCGTATGATGTAACGTTGTTCAAAGTGAGAGTTGCAAGCCTGTTTAGTTTGCATCTTGACTGATTTGTTGTTCATGATGATGTGACAATGGTTATGGGAGTTGCCGTCTTATTGGATGTTACCGACAGAGTGTGAAAGCATGATGAATGCAACGCTGAATGTGCAAGCAATGCTTGGAGCTTGATACTTATCACCAAACAATTTTGCTCTGGTCCTTCTTTTTGAGCAAACTGGCTTCGTCATCAAAGGAATCCCATCATTTTGGCTAGAGTAATACAGTGGCCTTTTGCTATATGGCAAAATACCAGCTCAGTATCAAATCGTAGTCATTCTACACAATTCTGAATATTGGGGACGTGTACACTCAAGCTTCTCGAGTGGTGTTTTACACTATGAAATACCAAGTAGCACAAAAAATATCAGAGAAATTGGCAACACACTTCAGATGCTTGTTCGATTTATGTATACTCACCTAGTTACTGAACATTGTATCACTGAATGTCATCTCATCTAACACCACATCAAACGGCTTAATAATCACATCAGCATGTCCTACCCTAGACGTTCTAAATCCAACCTCAATATCGTAGTCCTACCAGGTATCACGACTTGACTCTGTCAGCAATCATCTCTGCCAGACACGAAACAACACGTCCTTTTAATCATGCTATCGCCATAATGTCATCTCATATCCCACAAACTCTTTGGAATGCCCGCATTCCGCTGCACATTACACACCCCGCCTCACCGACAACGCCATTCATCACTAGCATTCCGCGCTTCAGCTACCTCGCTCTTCTCATCCCTAGACTGTCAACGTTTTTCAACTCGCCGTCCTCAAGCTTCCACTTTGAAGATGTGCAGTTGAGGAATCTGGCCGTGGGGCTGCTGGTTGATCTGTACCAGCCTAGTCTGCCCTGGAGACTGACTGTGAACGATGGAGTGGGTTGGGATATCGCGGATACGTTCCTTAACTGCGTGAAAGAGGTGAGTTATCAATGTCATATGTATTTTTTCGAGGTTCTCCATGAAAACTGGTGTCCGCAATGTCGGGTTGATATATACCATGGATCACATCACAGGCTGACCAGTATAGGCTGACTTCATCCGCAATGGCAACGCAAACCAAATCATGAAAATGTCAAAAGAACACACCACTCAACTATGGAACGCAGTTATGGACAACGACCACGCTTCCTTCAGCCGTATCAACAGTCGCCTCCTCAACGCTCCAACGGCACTTAAACACGTCCCTATTCGCATCTACATCCCCACCACGGCGTCAGATTCATCTTCAACGCTTCCAGAACACGCCACATTCAAAGTCATTCAATCTCTCGTACCTGCGGTAAGCTCAGACCGTCGTCCCAAACTACTGGGTCAGGCTCTTAGAGAGATGCTGCCGGGGCTATTCCCGAGTAGCCGTGATCCTATTCTTGCAAATGTGGTGATGCACGGAGCTGGAGTGCCGTTTAACGCTCCCCTGGACGAGTTGATGCGTGAAGCTTCCTATCCTGACGGATGGCTGTGTTTGGTTGTTATTGTCCTGTGATGGATAGGTATTATTTGGCATGGAAGGGCGAATGAAGGCGTTTGGGGTGGGTTTTTTTTTTATCATTTGATTTCCGTTTATATTCTGCTCGGCGATATAGATCGCTCCAACTTTGCAGAATCTTCCTTACGGCTCATTAGATTATGTCTTTGATACCCCTCGTCGATCAACACTCTCTACATTTGCTAATCCTTGGAGGAAGTCAAGGTATTAACGTTGCACTACGTGAAGGTGATCTTCTTACCCATGAGACTTTTGTATGCATCGTTGACGGCCTTCCTCTTCTTCAGTTTCACTTCCTCCTCTTCTTCGATTTCTTCCTCCTCGTCAACATCCTCAGGGCCAGGTACTTGAGGCGCCCAAGCTCGGATCTGCCCGTCCATATGAGAACTATACACAGCTCCGATAGAGTTCCCGCCGCCCATGATCGGCCCAATTGGACGTCCTGTCCCGCCTGATGCGCGCCAAACTATGCTCGTGATTCTGTTTCTTCCCATCGTACTTCCCCTCGGTCCTATGGGGTTCGTTACGCCCGGACTTCGGAGACGTTTCACGATGTTGCCTTCGTGAAGATCGAGGATAAGGATCTCCTGGTCGTTTGGCCAGAAAATGAGATTATTTCCAGCCGAAAGATTAGAGGGGGGTACCAGTATGCTTGCCGTCTTTGCATGCTGGTTCTGGATCAGTGAACCGAAACTGGCGAGAGTGTTGGCCCCTGTAGCAGCGTCCCAGACCCGAATGCGTCTATCAAGGCCAGCTGAAATAATATACTTCCCATCATCCGTCCATTGTAGACTGTTTATTGCATCGTCATGCGCTTGTGCAGAGGCACGAAAGTGGGGTATCTGACTCGAGTCCATGCCTGCCGCCCCCAGATGCTTCATCTTATGAACAATTCCAAGTGAGTCTTCTTGATCTAGCAGGGCCACGACTCCGCCGGCACGCCGAATATCCCATATACGAGCTTTGCCGTCCGCATGGCCACTGACGAGAATGTGTTCATGACGGGGACTCCATGCTGTTGACAGCACAGGGCCGCCATGAGCTACGAGGGCCTGTACAGCGGATCCAGACTTTAAATCAACTAGTCGCACCGCCGAGTTTTGAGTGGCACATGCAACAATCAAGTGATCTGCCACCGGACTGGTAGAGTGGGAGTATATCGTAGCATTGAGGTCGAAGGTAGCCGATAGGGCGCAACGCTGAGTCGCCCATAGCTTCAATTTCTTGTCGTAGGAACTTGAGAGGAATGCATCCGGGTCGAAAGGATAGAAAGCAACATGTGTGATACCATGACTATGGCCCGGGGATGTCTCTTCCTTCGTGGATCTCGCGATGCTGCTGATAGGACGAAAAGTATGCAGCTTGTGCGGGTTCCCTCCGTCTTCGAGGTCCCATATCTTGATGCCTCCCTCAGCACCACCCGACAGAAGTATACGGCCGTCGAATTTCTCAAGAGCGAGTGTATTTACACCTGCACCATGAGCTCGTATGTTATGCGCGCGCTCGCTTACGCCTGCAGGGTCGTCTTTGGCTGTTCTCTCTCCATTGAAGCGATGCTGTGGTGCTGGCGCAAAAGAACGAACAAGTTCGGACGTGATGGAGCAGGCAAGGTCTTGAGGCCCCAGATCACCCGTTTCACGCGCAAGAAGATAGGACTGCATTCATCTGGGCTTCACGGTTGAACTTTATTCAGATGAAAATGGTGACTGTAAAGTCTAGAGAGCAACTGTACCTAGTTGTTGGTCGACGATGCGAGCACTGAGGGAGGAGCTGTAGGTGATGATGTCAGCTGAAAGGTGCCTTCTTCAAGGGACCACCCACTATCGCTACCCCCACAATTGACTGCTCAAACCTTCCATCCTCATCAGCCTCAACTCAACGTCTATCAGACAAACTTCACGGCATCAAATTGTTCTGATTTTTCATCACTCAAGAGTATCATAAACCTATTCATCTGGAATCAATATTCGTATCAAGAATACCCAACAAACAATGCTCTTTCGTCAGCATATCGATTGTCTAAAAACCACAATATTTTCTTCGCCCTGGAGCAATAGACAAACAGCATATCAAATTTTATTGTGTTGAGCTCTCGTACATCATGGAAATCTCCAAAAACCACACGCGCATAGTTCCTATACACGAGAGAGAGCTCTCATCCGAGCAAGACAATTCAGCCCCCGAATTGAACTCCCACAAGGGGTCGAAACGCAGACATGCAACCGTCTACGATGCTGTAGCAGGTAATCCACCCCGCCACGACCTTCCAACATGACGCTCACATCAAGCAGGCAAAGTCTCATACGACCAAGGCCCTGGTCCGGAAATAGATTCGGCTGAAGCTCAGAACACACCTCACCATCCAAAATCCATCAGATACTCCACAAAGGATATCCCTCTAGCACCCGATGAAGTGCTCTTCAGACGTAAAGACGCACCCGAGCGTTACATGGAGCACGATATCTACTACGCCCATGAACGAGATCTCCCCCAGAGTGGTCAGGGCGTATTGCCAGAGAGTGATCTCCTTAAGGCAATCCACGCCTATACCATTGCCTTTTACAATGCCAGAAACCGCGAGCGCCAACCTCCGGATAACCCTAACGTCATTGAACGGAGCATGGACGAAACCGCTCTCTTGGCGTTTGGGATCTTACTCGAGGAGGCTGGAAAGGAGGTCCTTGGTCGACGAGGTGACCTGGTCTTTACTGAGGGTGCAGATGATGGCCCTGGTGATGGGCCCGAACCAGTCCGTGACGAGACACGCCTTGTTGGGCATCACGACATCTCCTTGCGGGGACGTCCTAAGCGGAGAAAGGTTGCTGATAGTGACTTCGAATGAGTCGGGTGGGATTCTTCAGGGTTATGTAAACAGCATGGTCCGAGGGGCAATAGCAACTATCATCTTCAAATTATCGTTTACATCCAACTTCTTCTAATGGAAGTTGACCGGACGTCAAACCCCGCCAGAAATCTTGTTTGGTCCGTAGCCACCTCTTCCGACTTATAATACGGCATATATCGACTGGCTTTGCAAGTTTGAGATTGAAGCTTGGATCAGCTTGAGGCTTCGTTGTATGGAAGAGGGAAGTTATGCAGAAGCATTGACAGAAATTGCCGCAACCTCAATGGTGGAATAAACATGGCGCATTCATCGCTGGTTGATATGCCCTATATTTCACGTCAAACGTCAGCCCAGCACGAAACACGCGAGCTAGATCTCCGATGTAGCCCCCAAGTTCCAAGCATTGTTTCTTCGGACAAACTTGATTCATCAGGGTGCTTACCTAAAGTCATGGCAGCGTTGCACTGGCTTGGTTACACAAACAATATCACATCATCCCATCTTTGGAAGCGATGAGCATAGGCAACAGGGTCGGCCGAGTCGAGTCGCATCTTCGCGCCGAAATTCCCGACTTGTGCAAAGGAACCTCTTTTGATATATGAAGGTTTCTTCTGTGCTAGGATAAAACGTCATGCTACCCTTGGACGCCCTTTGCCCACTGCAAAAGGCCCGAACACAGATATTGTGTGAATGGATTCGAACATTTGGACTTCTCAATTCGGTCTTCTGAACTTCCAGTGACTGGCAACCCTGCGTCTCAAAGCCAATAAACCCGGCAATACGGATACCAGTTATTAAGAAGGATCGCAGCCACAGTATCCAGGTATGACTGGGCTTGTTTCTTGCCAGGGTGAACCCGATTCTTGGGTAACACGAATGTGTCCACCGGGATTCTTTAGTTGCTGCCTATTACGAAAGCTGCCTTTTTCATATCAGATCTTCAAGATCCTGCAATCCATCGTCCCGTCTCCAGAGGTCCAGTGACTCCAATTCAGCCTGAAGCCGGTAGAAACACAGGGTTCGTTTCAGAAATGGCAATCTATCTGTCTTATCGAGACATATCAGAGACAAATATGTCATATTCAACAAAATCTCCTTGCCACGAATTTAAACATATACTACGCCTAAACTCCCAGTTCGCCATCGCCAAGCATTCTCTCGTATCCGCTCCTAACCACTGAGAATGCCGAAGCCAATAAAGCAAAAGAGATGATTTTCAACGATTTTTGGTGATGTGCCATCCAATGGCTGAATACTACTCTGTACTGAGTAGCTTCAGCACAGACGCGTATCCTTGGGCCAATGGACCTCAAAGTGACGAAACATGCCACTTCGACCCTGGACGTGGAAATGCCTCATTTGTGCGACAGGCGGTTTACTTCCATCTCGGCGAAGAACCGACAATGAAGTCAGTCTCGTTTTCTGGGACGCATGTTACAGAATCGTAAGGCTGTCGAGTTCGTAGAGTTATCTCCGCGATATCTTAGTCACTCAGACTTAGTGAGGCTACATCCCGGCACTTTTGTTTTGACTATTGTGTCACTATTTCGACGTGACGAGATACAGTTGTATGCTTATGCTTTGCGGACAGAACAACAGGCCGCTTGATGCACAGAAGCTTGGCAACGCCGATTGACTCGGAGGCTTGAGAGCTACTGCAGCACTTTTGGATCTTCACATACACGTTTCGGCCCCTCGGACCCTCCAGCTCATGATCGACAAAGAGGTTTGCTTTTATTGTGCACGAGATGCGGCTGACCAGGGTGCGGTGCGTAAATCAACTAGCAAGCCTCAATGATCAATCCCAACCGTGGAATAATAAACATCAGCGCTTACTATGCGTACGCTACTACGCTATACCTTTGGCGGACGTATCAAAACCTTGAGGAACTACGTCTGGGAGGGCCGGCCATCATTGTCATATCATGGCGGTCTCGACGATTCAATTTCGCTTCATCACATCGATGTCTGCGAAATGGGGAAAACATCCGCGATGTGGACTGTACCCGAGATCCTTGACCATGTACTGAAAATCAGGACGCCATGACGCTGCAGTCTAAGTTGGCCGTTGCTTGATTAACCCCGAACGGTGAAATGCGTGGTGCAGATATCACCACAGACCAGGCTTCTTATCACCAAGATGTGACGACTTGGGGTCAGCAAGCAAACGTCGGCCGAAACAAGGTCGTATACTGTCTTGTAACCTTATTCTGGTTTGTGTTGTTGTGTGTTGTACTCCGTCTAGCCCGTACCCTACGTCGCACGAATACCTGGCTGCCGGTGAACATGGAGAAATGCGACCTCGCCAAACGTCTACCTACCGATGGCAGGTATTTCCTATGGCAGTTGAGGGTTCAGCTTGAGACTCACATCTGGACGTTGATTTGTTTCCATTCTCTTGCACGTCGCTCGGACCTATTTGCTGGATGTAGGTTTGTGGGAGTATGACTATCGATGGCCAGATGCTGGCAAACTGTATCATCGTGTGGCGCGTCCAATGTCATATCTGTTGCACGTGTTAGACATAACAGCAAGATCATGTGGCTGTTATTGACCCCAAGACTCTACAGGCAATTAGTTTACGCCGTTACGACATCGCCAACCCCCCACCCTCAAGCTTACGACTGGTGCCAACAATTAATGCCCTTCCCCGCATCGGTGTGCAAGCAGTCTCCCGTGACTTACAGTGACACGGCAATGATGATATGCTCGTCAGTTAACGGTGACCGTGGGGTCGTGCGCTCGCGGCTCAGCGACGCGATATCATCGTTATTACATCGCAAACCCGCGGCATAATGCAGATGGGGATCAAGATCAGCGCCTGAGGTTTTAATGTTCTGCAGTACTCCGTACAGTGTATTACACTAGAATCGCCCGTCTCGCTGGTGCGGTTTTTGGGTACCTGGGTTGACAAGACACGCCTTCGTTTATACTAATAGCATGGTTCTGTTTATATTCAGTCATGAGACAACGCGTATCTTTTGCCAAGTAGGTGAACCAGCGGCACAGGGACTCCGCATATCCATTGCAACACGGGTTGCATCTCTATCGCGATTCGAAGTCCACATTGCAAGAATGATCGTACGAGGAGTATAGGACAAAGTCCCCTTTTGATTTAGCCTGAAGTCAGATTGCTATGATAGGAAGTCGATGTGCTTACGCTGCCATTTGTTGATATTTCTTCAGTAGGTCACTAGAGAAACACAAGCAGCAGTCCCAGAAACTTTGTGACTTAGCAAGGTTCTATATCTGTTATGCTACTAGGGGCACAGAACGGTTTCAGGCCTATGTTGACAGTCACCGGTATAAATCTGGCTTGTTATTGCGATGTGTGAAAACCGGAATTGCGCCTTTGTGGTCTGAAGTATGCTGAGGATCCGACCCAATCAATTGAAGGATACTGGTATCATACCTCAAGTTCTAACTTATACATGTCCAGTGGAATCAGTCTTTGTCGGCTGGCGTTTAGGGTAGCAGACCAAGGAAGCCATCAAGCGCTCTTCTACAACAACACAACGAACTCACAGTGCAGTTGTAGAGCGCTTAAAAAAATCCTAGTTGCGGCTTGCAGGATCCCAAGGTAGGATATCTTGATATACGGAGTACAGTGCATCAATACATGTGGCTACGCAGTTCGTACTTGCAAATAACCCCCAATGTAACCATAAGTCCGACCTTGTTTACTTACTAAGAAGAAAAAAGAACTGTGAATACCGCAACGGCCTATACCCGCATTAGGCCTGGTAGCCGAGTAAGGAAGCGGAGGGCTATGAGTATGACATGCTGAAGCGACGGATCTATTGACACCGACGACATGGACGCGGCACCCGTAATGTCTCAGCCTTCAACTGGTCTAGATCGATTTGATGCAAAATGTTGATGGTCCCCTGCCCTGCGGTATGTACTACGTACGATATCATATGGATATAGCACACCACAAGTTTCAAGCAAGGGCAGAACAGCACCATGAAGGTTTCAGGAGAAGCAAGTATCGCGCAGAAATAAGCGAGGGCCGACGAACCAACGTATAACGCTAGAAGAACACCAGGAAACATTAGTTTGTAGTGGTGGCAGGTGGCTTACGGCTCTGCACGTTATTTTACAATGTGCAGCTTGCCGCTGGAACAAGAACCCGCCCCTTCAGGTCCGAAAAAGTCATCGCATACGCGGAAACTAATTGTATACCGCAATCTGTTAGCGCGGCTCCGTTGCCCTGATAAGGTCACGATGCCCTCACCGTCCCTTCAGCTTCGGGCTAAGACCGTAGCGAAGCCAGCGGAAGGTGAAGAAGCCGATCCCGCGTTCGCACCCGCACCGGCCCGTAAGCGGCTCTGATACTCCGGATCACTGGATCACTGGTTTTCGGGCATCTGGGTTCCATAGTGAGTTCGACACCGACATTGACGAGCCAAACCTGACTCGTTGCTGTGGGCTTGCTTTCTTATGCACTCGTTCCCCCCTCACCCCTGTTTGCCCCTCCGAGTCGGGCATGGCTCTGAGAGGTCAGCTTGACCCAGTTCCATGTCGTCGGTGCCCCTCGTGGTTTGTCGGTGTGTGGTGGCTTTTCGCAAAGACCAGCATAGATGCCTACAGTGCATTAGCCATTAAGTACTCCGTACCTGACTGAAAATCATGCTTTGTTCAACAGCCAGAAGTAGCCAGCAGAGTGTAGGACCTAGGGTGGTCCCCTTGCTTTGAAAACACATGACGTTGCATTCAATAACGCCAGGCTTCCAGACGAACCCCAACTAGGTGATTGTTCCATTTTAGCGGCGTCCCAGCGATCTGGAAAGGCTCAAGAGACAGTCCCTCGCCGCTCTCGACCAGGGTTTAGCACCCGACGTCGCAAACAAGGGCTGGGATAGAGATTGCTAGCAACCTCAGTGACCAGTGTTTATTATGACATGTAACTTGGTATACGTACACGTTCAAGGGAGCTCTGATTATCTGCACGCCCGTGACGTTATCCAAGCTTTGGGCAATAATCCTAGGACAGAAGCATAAGCGAGTGCAAGAAGAACTTCATTTGACCAAGAATTAGAGCGGGACACAATATACATACTGTACTTGAAAACCACAGGGACAATATAGTATTGTTGGTCGCTGAACGTCGGACAGCTTAGACGGACGACATGCCAAAGACGGGTGGGGAGCCGCTGTGGCATTTCGGCTTTGGTTCTTCTGACATTTTAGAAGAATTATACCATGTAGTTCAGTCAAGCAGGGATACGGTGATCATCACGGTGGGCTCTCCGCTGCTCGATGTCTAATTCTCAACATGCATCCGTACTCTGTGTATATTTCAAGACTTGGCTGTGGGAGGAGGCAAAGGTTGGGCATGAACGCTGGTACAACCAACCTCCAGCCACACCTCATCCCAAGATTTGACGGAAGTACCGTGGTTGCCAGTAGGCGACGTTACAGTAGGGATTTGGTGTCAGGGGAGCGATCAACCGTCGATATGCCATGTCAGGTACAGGTACGCCTGTTAAAATGTAAAGATACTTGACTGACTTGGCTGGGGAGGATTTTCTTCAATGTGTGCGTGCACGATCCTCTCGGCCGATTTGACAACCAAGCTGAGGCTATTAAGTGGTCTTGGAAGGTTCGGCGAGTCAGATCGAGCGCGTCTTTGAGTCCCGCATACATTCCTTCGTAGTACGTAAATCAGGGTCGAATTGTCAGGGATATCCAAAAGAGAGCCCCCAGAGACCATCCGGTGATAGAATTTAGAAGCATGGTCTCATGCACCTTGCATGCAAGAAATATCTGCACTCATGTTGGTCTGTCGCCAACAACCCATTCCAGACTTTCCAATCGGTCAAGGCGGCGCGGTGTATAATAGACTATCGATTTGCATCCGCAACCGAAAGACGTTGGCGGCTCGGTGGAAGGAGATGAGGCCAGGCCATGTTCCGGAAGCCTTTTTCAGCAGGGGCAATGTCCTTGCGGCCTTGGCAAGCCAATGTGAATTGGTGGAGGGTCCCTGCTTTCCAGATGCTCAGAAGGAATGATCAAAGCATCGAAAAGGACGGCCACCTTCTGACACACGTACGCTGGGGGAAAAGACACTGTAAAGATGTGTCATTACATGCGTACTCTCTCATGGCTGGGTCCACCAGCTGAGGAAGATATTCACCGTATCCGTAGGTAGTAAATCATGCGAACAGAACAAGAAGCGGTGACGACCATTGCTTCATTGTGACAAGCAGTTATTATGCATAGTTGACAGTCAGTCTTGTTAGTTGCGCATTAGCCGATGACCTAGGTCATACCGAGCGTGTTATCTCGCTTTGTCGGTCAGCGCGAGGAACCTGGAAGCTAAGATATGTGCTATGACTTCCATGTATGGTTTGGCTTTGTAAAGGAGAGCTGAGGTAAGGGAAAAGAATGGACAAAGCAAAGTAAAATAAAGCAAAGTAAAGTGGTAGGTACTGGAGTGATGAAAAAGTTGTCCAACGAACGCCTACACCAAGCGAGACAGGTCAAAGCGTCAGTTCAGACGCTTTCTGGGATGTCAACTCAGATTTTCATTTGTGATATCAGATTTGGGTGCTATTCGTCGTCCAGCGCTTAGATATTACTAGAGCTGAATACAGCTGGCACACTCACGATCGCATTGTCTTGTCTCGACATCTTGACGATGGGGTTCGAGAGTCACGGCAAGTCTTGGTGTGGTTGAGACAAGAGCGGAGCATCGTAAAACCCATGTCATTCTTTCGATACATGGAAAATTGGAAGGACTCATAGAAGTCGTAGAACAAAAGACCCTGGCTAGTCGTTGCACCTGGACCGTATGGTCTTGCGAGGTCCCCCGAAATTTCGTCGACTTTGCAGCATCATGCTCGATACCAAGTCCAGGTGGATGTTTGTACCCTTCATGCCACTGTGCTATGGCATGGGCAGAGTTGCTGGTTATCGGCATATGATGGTATCCACCTGGGTCGTATATACAGGTTCCGGGAGTAGTACTTCGAACAAGCTGAGATAATGGTCGATTTGGAGATCGTCACCATGTGACAGCTTATGAAATTGAATGTTGGGTACTGACAGCGAATGCTGACTTTATTAAAGTTAAACACCCGGAATAACTGCCGGTCGAAAGTATTGTTTGCTAGCGATATAATCAGACCGCAAGATAAGACAGACCAAACAAAGGCGCCAAACGTCGAGGTTGTATTGTTGACGCTTACGGAATTGCCAAACGAACACAGAGCTTGGGCTTGTGGGCTGTTCCGAGATGCTGCTACTGTAGTGTCCGCGCTGAGAAAGGTATGGATACAGCGAAGCTCTATTTGCAAGATGATCGACGAGGATACGTTACTTCTGTGGCTGTAAAGTGCTGCTGTTGGTCGGTAATTGTTGGCTAGCAATTCTGCACCCCAGATGTGAACCGTCTTTTTTGCTTCTTGCTCATTTCATCTCGCAGCGGGTAGCCAACACCGACCAGCATAAGTCATCGCGATGCTGTTGGTGATGTCAGTTTCATTTTCGAAGTTTGCTGGCGCGGCATAAGGACTACGATATGACGATATGATGCCGCTAGCGCAGAAAGTCCAAGTAGCAGGCGGTGTCGAAGGATGAATTGATTGTTTACTAAAAGTAATAGTTCCCATTGACCTGGTGTTTGTAATGTAGAGCATGTAGAGCATCGGACCAAAGGCAAACAGGGTGAGGGTATGCATTTTGGAATGACTTCAAAGAATCACCAGAAGTCTGTAATATGACGTCTGAACATGGGCGCACTGATGAAAAATGAAGGATTGAGAGAGCACAGCTCACAGCGTGGTGTTTGCTTGAGACGAGAGTAATTTCCATAGAATTCAAGTTGATTGATGAAGATTACGATGATGTATGTACCTACCCTATTTGTTTGCCCAGAGAGCTTCCCAATCGAGATGGATTGTGATGTCCAGTGATGGAAGGAGTCGATAAGAGCGGAAACCCACCGCCTGGAAGGAGCAGAGCAAATGCCGCATCACTTGCTCCGTAGGGGTGTGACAAATGAAACCCGCCAATGGCTGTTTTGCGCACCGATGCTGACTTCCGCTTCTTGGAAGAGTCACCTGCACCCTTTCACGTGGCCCATGCAAAGCTTTTACTCAGGCAGTCGCAGGGGACCTGAGAGCTTCATGGTGATCAATGTCCGTGCTGTACATGTTCCTGTGCCTCATTGAAACATGCAAAGTCCCGAGCTCTGCCTTGATATGAGCGAATTATTGGTTGATACGCTCTGCTATGCCCGGCAAACACAATCAATAGCTAACAGCCAAATTGCAGGCAGAGAGGGTTGAGACAGAAAGAGAGACTCGCTGGGCCTGCATGTATCAAGAATACGGAGAACGAAGACTGGAGACTGGAGACTGGGAGAGACTACCAACGGATATGCAGGTGTGTAATCTCCAATGATCTTCAAGGGTCCTCAGCTTGTATCGGTACAGTAACCTCTGCTGTGGGCTTTGACCTCCCAGAAAGCAAGTAGTACCTAAAATAGGTTTAACATCACATCTGTACATGCTTTCAACTGCAAAATGATATACTGCAAATCGACCATGTTTTAGGTTCACTATCCATTGCTCACTTACACGACATACCACACCAGTGTAGGTTGGCGTTGGGTATCAAGATTTCCGTTATCTTTCACCTCTTTTCGACCTCCAACGGCCCGTCGAGACCGAGCAAGGACCGGGCAGGCATAGTCAAACCTTTTTCTCCATGATCTGCAGCACAGAGCGGTACAAACTTTAGGCGACGGTACCTTGAGCTTACTTTATCCGTCTAATTTTCGGTCTGCCTAGGTTTCACTGAGCTCCAGTACCGAGGAGGTACCACCAACAACCGAAATGCAGACAATGAATGTTTAATGTATGAAGTGCAAGCGTTGTACAGATACCATTGGACGCTTTGCTCACTGGTTAATATGTCCTGTGCTGAGTGCCGAGGAATCTGATTTCGAGTTACGTACAGCATGATTTACTCCCAATACCTCATAGTACTAGGTACATGTATACCTCTGGTCAGTAAATCATGTATCCACTGTGGTTTCAGAAAGAAAAAATCTTTTTGAGTAAATGAGACTAGTGGACCTGAAAAGTGCAATCCGTCGTGCGCTACACGACGCCTCTAAGGTGTTGGGCTCCACGTCGTGACCACGAGGCCTCCACTGTAACTCAGCGCACCAATCTCTCCCTCACCTCCACCCAGCCATCATCTCCCGCTGGAAGCTTGTACCTTTTAGACGGTCCGTCGCATGGCCGCCTGGTACTTACTACTACTCATGAGCATCCATCCATTACGGTTCAGTGCGTTGCGTTGTGGTGGTGCGGCACAACTACAGTAGCAAAGTTGCGGTGTTGAGTTGATTCGACTTGACCAAATTGTTCGCCTGTCGCGCTTGTTTGCTTTTACAAGTCCTGTTCCTTCGGCCTCTCCAATAGCTGCTAACTACCTCTGGACTCTGGTCTACATTGATATTCTCTCACCTCGTTTGTGTTGCGACTACAACATTTCCGCCCGCTTTGTTGGCCATAAGCGGTAGTCATCAGCCGATCTAGACGGACTGGACTCTAATCGTTACTCACTTAGCTAAAGGGAAGGGACTATCAGGCCTGCGACACAAGGCAGAGGAAACACCAATCTTAGGTACCCTTACCTAAACCAAGCCCACGGGTACCGACGTCAGGACAGCTTCTCTCTACAGCAACCATTCGACATCAGTGCAAGCAAGCCAAGTCGCGGTTCGGTTCCAAGTACAGTGACTTCCATCTCGTTGGAATATCTGCCTTTTTCTTCCCTTCCTCCACTTGAGCGTAGGGGTGGCAGAAAAAAACGGGCAGCAGGGGTCCGCCAAAGAAAAAGCCTTCGCCGACCGACATCATCCCCCCCAGTCGCGGCCAAGCATCAAGGTTCCTCAACCCCCTGGCCTTGTTTAGCCTCCTCCGACTGTCAACTCGGCAGGGTCGGTTCGTCAATTGGCTCCAAAGCTCTGCGCCTGGTCCGCCCACCCCCCGGCAGACCGTCTTTTGTGCCTTGAGGTTTGAGGCTGTCGGTCCCAGAATTGCGCTCGACTTGGAGTCGACATCATACCTTCCCAAGAATCGATCCGTTCGCTCGCCAAATTTGCGCCTTTCTTCCCTCAATCTCCAGCTGAGTCTGAGTCTTGAGCGCGTCTCTTTCGCCATCTACTCTCGCCTCTCGCAATTCGTTTCGCTACCAGCATTGTGTCTGTGCCCCCACCGTTGTCCGTTTCCCAGGTACCGAGAGAGCTTGTCGAATCTCCATCTCGTCTCTGCCCAACTGCTGATCCTACCGCGTCACTGGGGCCCGGACTGGCTGGAAGAGTCTACTCGATATCCTGTCTCCCTCTACCTACCTCACCTCTCGCAAACCTCACTTTTTCGCTGAGAGTACGGTACTTCGTACACGTACATGTCATCATACCCAGTCGTTTCAGACACCCTCCCCCATGCCATTCTGGTCTCTCTACCTCTACTGCTAAGGGCCCAATTATCATCCGCCCCTCCAGCTTTTCCTTCCAGAGCAACTGGAAGCTTCACTTCGCTCCCCGGGACTTCTTTTGTTTCGGCTCTTGCCATTATCCTATTGTACCTATCCATGGCCACCGCCTCTACGTGGTCCCTGCTTCTCTCTTCGCCTTGTTCCTGATTATGTGTGCAAGTACTACCATACATATATAGTACTCAAGCATGGATCCATCACCTCCGGATAGTAAACGTCCACGCCTTTCTTCGTGGCCGGTTGGCACAACTCAGCAAGCAGTATCATTACCGCATCCTCACGCTCATCAGCTTCCGCCGCCGCCTCCTCCGCCTCCGCCCGGCGCTCTGCATCATCCTCCTCACCCTCCTCCGAGCCCGTATCAACATTACCCTCCTCGACCTATCGAACATTCTTCAGCGCCTCCGACGCCTTCTCACGCCGCGCCCGCGCAACCGCATCACGACCCCGATCGTCGCCATCATGCGCAAGAGCCCTACCCTCCTGTCCAAGATTATCACCGACAACATCCACATCAACATCCACAGCAACACCCACAGCAACACCCACAGCAACATCCTCAGCAGCACCCTCAGCAGCACCCTCAACAGCATCCACAACAGCACCCGCAACAGCACTCGCAACAGCACCCGCAACATCCGCAACAACATCCGCAGCAACATCCGCAGCAACATCACCAGCAGCACCCACCATCGTCACCGGCGCATCCTGCGCATCACCCATACCCGCCGTACGGCCCAAGAGATCCTCCAATAAAAAGGGACCCTGCTGAGGATCAACGCCGACCCAACTCGACGGGCCATGCGCCCGAAGGAATGTCGTCAACACCACATCTCCCACCGACTTCACTCCCTCCACCACCGCCACCGGGCGCATACTCTGACAACCCACCACGACACATGAATTACGACAGTGCGCCTTCCATGCCCCCAACCCCGGGTGGCTATCGTGCGCCTAGTTTTCCTCCACCGACTCCCGTGCCACATCAGACGTCTTACGAGCAACATGGAGGCTACGCTTCAAGCCACGAGCCGTTCTACAGTGTCTATTCGTCGTCCGTTCCTGCCAAAAAGAAGAACACACGCGCTTCCCAGGTATGAATTGTCCAGGCATATGGATATGCGCCAATACTAACATGAAACAGGCGTGTGATAGCTGCCGGCAGTTGAAAGCCAAGTGCGACGAGACAAAACCATGCAAAACCTGCAAGGAGAAGGGCGTAGAATGCAAATATCGAGACCCAGTCCCGAAGGCGTAAGTTTGGTAACGTCTTTTTACCTGCAATGCCTTTGCTAAATATTCAAAACAGCACGGACAAGGCTCAAGCCGATATCTTGGATGGCCTAAGTACAGTTCAGACATCACTTAATTCGATCATGTCGCACCTGGGGCGCTTCGACCAAAGGCTGGTAAAGATGGAATTGCTATTGCCCAAGCACATTGCGGCATCAGCACTGAAGACGGAAACATCAGTGGACGATGAGTACAAACGTGCGCCAGCATCACCTTACGTTGCCAACGGGGCCGATCCTTATTACAACGATGTGCATCGTGATCATCCATCATCAGAGCCCATGCCACTGCGCATGATGGCTGAGGATGAGATGGAGGTTGAACCTGGCCCACCTGTCCCCCCCGGAGAGCCTGCCATCCCTATCAACCACACGACTCTGGCAGGTCTGCTTTTGGACTGGCCAGGAGTTCGCGACCTTACAAGACACCACATTGAGCGTGAAGGCATTCGGTACATCAGCGAGTATCCTATCAGTCAAGAGCAGAACAGGGGCGTGTTGATCGTGTACGGACGGGGTGAAGATTCTCATCCATCAAGGCATGTTCGGGAACCGACCGACCACGGCAATCTGGACATGGCCGACGATTCTTCCGATATGGCATCACCCTCACCAGCGGCTGATTGGGGTCAGCTTGGCGGACTGAGTCCTCCGGACCAAGTGGAATACAAGGGCGGTGTTCTGGCCTTTGATGGAAACCCCGACTTTTCAGAGTCGAAAGTTTGGGCATACGTGGAAAGCTTCAAGGAAAACATTCTCAATATGCACCCTATCATCCAGCCGAAGCTCTTGGACTACTGGGTTAGGCACTTTCTGGACAATCTCCCAGCATCACACCCTCGATCTACAAAACCCCAGACGTCCAAGCCTACGTTTGCCGTTGGAGGAGGCTCTCAGACACCTGAAGCCGCCGGCTCAAAAAGGAAGCGATCGCCGGGACCAGATGGATCCGAGCCACCCACACCAGCGCCACAACGCGCTGGCCGACCAGATCGTTCCATCCACAGCGCCCTTGTTCTCACTGTTCTAGCTTTAGGTAAGGTCTGTTTGCACCGGGATAACGTTCCTGACGTCGTCCATCCAACGGATCCTCTACCCCATGGTAGCCCAGCCGTCCGTAATGGAGCTATTCCTCCATCGCCTAACCAGGGTTCACCCCCAGCATACTCATCACACTCGCATTCATCAGGTTTGCCGTCCCCTAAGGAGCACGACAGAAACATTCACAGCCGTCGATCATCGATCCACGGCGTGGGTGGTTTCCGCTCGGGTTTCAGCTTGAAGAAGAACTATGAGGTTATCCCTGGCCTAGAATATTTTGCGTATGCTACAGATATTCTTGGCAACCACCTTGGCGCGTATAACAATATGAAGAATGTATATGCCAACATTTTCGCTGGATTGTACCATGGCCAGCTTGGTAGACCGATGGAGAGTTTCGCCTTTATTCACAAGGCGAGCCACAAATTACAAGTTATCATGAGGCCGTAAGTACAATCGATCTGTGACTCAAGCAAAGAATATAGAAGACTAATAAGATAACAGGAGCTTGGATAAGATGAGAAGAATCAAGCGCAACAGCGAATTTATCCAGGATACAAAGTATAATCAGCTTGCTCTGACGTTCTGGACTTGCCTACAGCTCGAGAGTGATCTCATTGCAGAAATGCAACTGCCGCCTTCAGGGCTGCTGTCGTACGAAGATGACATGCCGCACCCCAATATGAGTCTTTTAGAAGGCTTCAACCAGCGAATTCTCGATAGTTACCCTGGTCAGTTATACCTGCGAACGCATCTCAATAGCATCCACCGTATGTTCTACGCACCCGAGGATCCGGCCAAGGCAGGCAAGGACAAGTTCAGGAACGTCGGTGTTGTCTCTGACGCTGTCTCGGGCATGCATTGGGTCGCCCCTAGCTTTGCCTTTAGAGAGGATGATCCACCAGCAGATGATATCCTGGCAGTTAGATTGCGGGCCAAATACTGGGGAGCGCAGGTGATCACTTATCGACCCTTCATCCGCCAGATTTTGCAATTCTCGCACTCAATCAAGAACCACGCTTCGAGCCCCAACTTTCCTACAGTTAGCTCCGAGTTCCGACAGGACGTCACGGCACCTGTCATTCATCCCAAAGCGAGAACTCATGGCGATATCGATCCTCAGGTTGTCGAGCTGGCTAAGAAGGGCATCAAGGCACTTATTGAGAGTACTCGTGCCTTCCACGGTCTGGGAGACAAGAGGCCGATTATCACCAACATCTTCGGCACAGCGCACGCGTAAGTTTTATACATCTAACGGTCTTGATACCTAAAACTAATCACCGTACAGACAATGGGGTAATCTGCTGGTTCTTTCAGCTGCCTTCCGCGATCCTGTGCTTCACACTTGCGTGGATGAGGAATTGTTGCGAACTCTTTTCCATAAGACAATCCAGTTTCTGCGACAGTCAGCAACTGCAACCAGCGCACTTCGAAACGACCTGCATATCCTCGAGGGCCTGCAAAGAGATCTCTTTAGCTATGATCCTAGGACCAACTCGAGCTTCTCGAGCGGTACGAGCGGGCCTGGCTATCATACCCCAAGGCCTACTGCCATGGCTGCGCCCCCGCAGATGCATCACTCAATGAGCGACCAAGGTCATCCACGCTCGATGCCTCACCATATGCAGATGAACTCATCTCATGGCCAGTAAAATTGTCGATCGAATGCCCCGACTAGGATCTACGTTAATGACTCTCATTATCACCTCACCATCATGAAATGGCGTTTTGGGAACAGCTTCGAACGCGCCATAAGAGACCATGAAAGAGTGCCACCCGTGATCTGAGACGTTATCAGATGTCAGCCAGGCATGGTGGCCTCTACGAAAAGAACAATAATACCCAATTGCGCAAGGTCTGCGCCTATTTGGATGCGACCAGGGAGAATGTCGCATCTTGGTGTCAAGCACAGGTATTCCTGGATTGGTTCTAGCCCACCCAATACCGTCTCGACTCATTACAGTGTACCATCAGCAGGAGCAGCAGCGTACAACAAAAGAATACCCGCTCGGGGTGCAAACCCCCAATTAACAACACATATCTGGTTGTATATACATGGATGGATATTTGTTTTTGGCTTGGCCGGTCAATATTTGATTCCGTTTATAGAGAGGCTCATCTGTCATTTGTGTTTTGGTTTATTTATTTTTTACAACAATTGCATTGCATGGCTGTTTTGTATGGCAAATGATCATTTTTAACATTATGGTTCTCATTGTCCTTTTTGACATGGAGGGATTTGGAGGAGATACCACTCATGGTTGCTGAGCATGTTATACTATATTATACTACATATTGGATGATGAAGTGGAGGAAAAATACTCGAGTTACAATTGCTTTGCTTTCCTGGACATTTCGAGACAGCATCATCCAAAAAAAGAATTCAAAGAACATACACAGCTTAACGAAACGATAAGAGAAAGTTCCCTAGTTCGGTTCAATACATAGTAAACGTGCATCGTTGTTATGTATGCTCAGTGACGCCATTGATGCCCTCGCTATTCGACCCTTGCAACTATCCTGCATCTCGTTCATTACATGCAGCATCTCGATACAGCAAAGCAGGCCCCCTGTCCCTGGGCATGCATGCCAAAAAATGCGTGGGGGAGGCATTGTTTGATACGTACCTAATCTAGCTTGAACCCCCCCACCAACCTAGAAAGCAATGGCTGTTTTCTAGAAGGTCAAGGCGTCGTTTTTCGGCGCTTCCGTGCGTGCTTCTGGAAGACGTGGAATGTAAGGGGATTTTGCAAAAAAAAAAAGGGGGAGGGGCGGGCTTGTGTATTTGCAGCAACAAACGCGGCAATATGGCAACTTGACTCAGTTAAAGTGATGGATCAGTCCAAATTTCTATTTTGCACATCGTGACCAGATCTTTTCGTGTCTCAAGCGAGTCATTACGGCGGTCAGTTTACCTAGTTAGCCTGGTCCTCAGGACAATGCGGAGACGCAAGTTTGGCTACAACAAAAAAAGCAAGTATTATTACAGGTCATAAAGATTAACGGTAGGGGGGCGAAACACGAGAAATTGATGAACCAATATTGGTCACTGCCATGTACCATAAGGTCCGCCCCATACAAGGTTGTAATATATGGGCTTCTTAGGTCGAGCGAGGCGGTCAATAAAGTACTCCCCGCGGGCATGAAGGGCGAAGACATCTCCGACGCTACAGCACGATGCCTTTGAACCGAGACTATATCTTTGTAAATTTATTGACAGTTGTACTGATACCTACATGGCAACTCCGACGGCCATACGTGGACAAACATTTCCTGCCTCATGATGCACTGTTGGCTTAAGCTCCAATCTTGTAGAACTTCCTTCCAAACTCCTCCTCTAACAAGCTGAAGGCCTTCAAGACCAGCATTAGACTCCCCTTGTCCAACTCGACTTGTGGAGCCTCTGGAATATCGGCAGTAGTTGAATTGGCGATCTCTGAGTCCGATTCCTCGCTATCGTCATCCCAGCTATCGGCAACCTTGACCTTGCCCTTGCCCTTTGCCGAAAGCTTAACAGTCTTCTCAACCGTTTCCCCTGGTTTCTGTGTTTCAACCTCCTCAAGAGTTTCCTCTGTGTCATCCAAGCCATCATCATCTTCGTCAAGACAATCTACATCATAGTCATCTTCCGCACTCACGACACCCTTGAGACTAGTCAAAATAGTCTTGAGGGTGAGAGAAAAGTCTTTGAGATGGAACCAGACATCGCCCTGTTTGATACCATTGTCCCTTACCAGTACCTTCACACTACCGTGTTTGAAAAAGTCATAGAGATATGCGTTGAACTCGGTGCCAGTATCATGGGGCCAGATGGGGATGTAAGGAATTGCAGACTCCTCTAGAAAGACGCCGTTTCTCACATCTGAGCACAATTCTTTGATAGACTCGAAGTCGTCAGTAAAGCCAGAAAGAGCTGCGAATGGGGATCGAACAACGACTGGTTGACTGGTCATGGATGAGCCTTTGGGAGATTCTTTGGGCCCAACATAGATTTTGGTAAGTGGCAGTTGTCGGTCAGGCCTACCAACAAGGTGCTGGTTGATATAAGATTGAACATAATCTCTGAAGATGGCCAGCGTTTCCTGGTTGTGACGAATAAGCATCTTCTCTGCAACATCTGGAAGGCGTTTGAGAAAGACATCGGAAGATGATTGGGCTGCAATTCCAACAAGCTTACCCCCGCGTTGGATAGGTACGCGATTGAAGAGATGACTGAGCACTAGCATCAACTCGCGGAGCACACGATCTCGAGCATCATCGATATCTTTGCACAGCTCGTGAAAGTAACCACCGCGAAGCAGTGAGTGAAAGGCAAACACGGCGTTCTCAGTAAAATACAGATGGCAGACCAATCCGGCAAAGTTCACAGGTGCTCCTTTTGCTGATAATAGATTTTGTCGTCGTAGATACTCAATCGAGAACCGCAGATGATGCTTGACTGACATTTCATCCTCCGGCCCTCCCAGATATAGCCGAGTCTGCGACAAAAGAGCTTCAACTGCCTTGACTGCAAATTCGGAGTTTTTTGTCCCGTCAAGGAGGACAAGCAGACGGAGAATCAGAGTGGTCGAAATGGGAAACTGGCCCTTCAGAGCTGGCAGCCGCGAAGACATGATTTCGTGAACTCGGTCTTTGGAAATGCCATTGAAAACCACATTGCCTAGAAGATCGAAGCCTCGTCTGCCAGCACGACCAGACGCTTGTCGATAGTTCTGTGATGACAGAAAGATGGAATCGCCACTGAAAACGACGGTCTTGCAGGGCATGTTGATACCAAGGGCGAGCGTTCCGGTAGCCACAACGATTCTGAGGTAACCCTGGCGGAACAACATTTCAACACTGATCTTGTTAGTCATAGTATCCTCGAAAGACATTTTAACGAAGCTATAGGGGCAGGGTTATATGATGTGTTTGGAATGGTCTCAGAAGATAGTCACTCACACCTGACGATAACGTCGATTCATACCAGCGTGATGCACGCCCAGCCCACGACGAAGAGCCTCGACCAGCCATCCAGCAACTTTGTCTTTACTCAAGCTTTTCACCAGGTCGTTGAAATCTTTCTGCTGCATGGTTTTCGTGCCTGCGAAGCTGAAATGTTCCAAAGGTGTATCAGGATTGAAACTTTCCTATGCACTGAACTCCACGCTCGCATCTTCACGAGCCAGGTCGAGCTTGGAGACACCTTCTTCCACAACCTTGGGACGAACACGAGCACGACCGCTTTCCTTTTCTCTTTTCCATTGCTCGAAGGCT
The DNA here is from genome assembly GCA_021020635.1 of Fusarium sp. PT. NCBI lineage: Eukaryota > Fungi > Ascomycota > Sordariomycetes > Hypocreales > Nectriaceae > Fusarium > Fusarium sp. PT. Next base: position 2,117,984 of record JAHMRZ010000001.1, read on the forward strand.
TGGACTTTTTGATGCCAGGCCTCGTCATTTCTCTTGAAGGTGTCTTCTGCGGCCTGTAGTTGGAGGAGAATGTGCTTTGTAGTTTGTTCACATTCGAAGCGGTCATAGTTGAAGACAATGGCCGGTAAAGCATCTTGTGCGTGTAGTTCACAAACCAGGGGGAACAGTCTCGTAAAGTGCCGATCTGGAGTGATGGCAAGGTGTTCCGAGTTCTGCTCAGCGCCAAGACTGGCTTGCAGATTTCGAAAGGAAGAATTGTGCATCTCCATTGCTTTCCTGAGCAAGACTTTGAGGTCTGTCTCCCATTCAATGATATGAGACTTTGCTATCACCTCTGGTAGGCTCTTGGTAGGATCTAGCTCAGTCGTTCCTCGCAAAAGTGCCGGTGTGAATGTCTTATTCATGTGCTTCCACAACGTGAGACAATCCCTAGCCTCCAAGTCCACATCTTCCAATACAGAGCGATTTCTGTACAAAATTAGCTGCATCAAGATTATATAAGTTACCGACTTACCGATCCTTCAAGGCGACCACGGGATGTACAAACTTAAAGTTTGGACTGACACCATCGCCTTCGTCGAGTCCAGGCACAGGGAGCCGCACTGGCTTCGAAACACCTTTAAAAGCAAACACATTAGGTGGTTGATAAGTAAACTTCCGGAGATTCGAATATCGTATTCCATGGACGATCATCTTCATATTGAACCCCTTCTGTGCCTGTGACATTGCCAACCAATCCCTGAGCTCGTGAGGATTTCCTACAGTGGCTGATAGAGCAATGATAGGACAAGGTGCAAGCAGGAGCAATTGCTCCCAGATCACACCTTCTTCAGCCTGGCCTATACAGTGAACCTCGTCGAAAATGATTCGTTTCACTCGGCACGACCACGCATTGGGCCCAATAGCGTTTGTGGGAGCCAGAAGCATGATTTGTAGCATATGAGGCACTGTGACCAGGATCTGGCACTTGGACGGGGTGTTGATGCGGTAGTCTCGTGTATGAACCGCCCAAACCGATTTGCCGTTCTGTTTATGGTAAGTCTTGGAGAATCTTGCTTCTATCTCTGCGGCAATTTGATTAACCAGAGCCTTGGTCGGCGCCACGTATACCAACACTCCCTCATCACTCTCCTCGAGTACTTTCTTCATGGCGTAGAATGATATGAATGTCTTTCCTGCGGATGTTGGCGCGATCACGAGGACGCTTTCGTCAGCATCGATACAATCGAGAACATCCCGCTGCCATGCATCAGGTTCGAATGGCACTCGCATGTCAGGCTGAGAGCCAAACCGCCTGTCCATGTATGGACCTCCGTGTTCAAGTTGCAGAATTCGATGGTCTTGTATCAGCTTCGAAGCTTGTCTCATGAACTCCGGTCTTATTGAAAAGTGAAGGTGTCGCTGAGGCTCGTGAGGCTCAATCAGAAGTGAAGGTGCTGCAAGTGCCTGAAGGATATCCTGAACAGCATTGACGATATTCGGCGTACAGTTGACCGACTTGGAAATTTCTCTAAGCCAGTTCCAAATCATCGATAATAAATACAGCCCTGAAGATGTTAGCAGCATACCTTTCCGGAGTGGTATTGTATCTGACCTTCAAGGGAATCCTCTTGCGCTTGCTTTCGTACTTCCCGCCATACTCTCATCAGAATATCGCACAAGTATAACTGTACTTCCGGTCTTGTGGCGACATGACTTCCGGGGGATCGTTCGGATTGAAAGTCTAAAGCCTTAAGATAGCGATCGATCGGGCTCTTGGCATTTTCAAACTCTCTAAGCTTTCCTTGCCAGAGGTTCAAGGTATCGTTCAGCTTAGCTTGAGCTTTCTTGTCGCTGAGCCTTTGAGCTTGCAAAAGGGCATTGTGCTTACCGCCCTTTCCAGGTTTCTGTTTCGGTCCCTTGGATTGTATAGCCTTGCTAGATGGGCCTGGTTTCTGTTGAATTTTGGAACCGACTACGATGGTCTCGCGATCGAAAGTCTTGCCGACAGAATTAGTAAGACTGGCCGAATATGTGATAACGTCCGCCATTCGCCACTGCATTTTCTTCTTCCAACGCCTTTCAAGCCAATCGGGGACCTTCTCGTGGCTTTTGAACGTGTTGACGAGTTTGTGAGCATGCCAATGCCTAAGATCCTCGAACACGATTTCCGCAGCAGGATCAACAATCTCTTGCGTTTCTTTGATTTTTACATCTTTCATGAAATCATCCAGAACAGGGTGACTGAATGGCAACGCGGTCAAATCGTTAGTTGCCTGCGACATCGAACTCGAACCCTCCATAGGCCTGAGTTTTGCAAAAGGCTCCCTCGTATCCAGATCCCATCCTCTGACAGCCTCTTGATGTAGTACTTTTGCGTAGGCAAGAATTCCGGGAGGAACCCACCCGTTGCTCCTAATCTTCTTGAGATAATTGAAGAAGATCCGTCCATCGACAATGTCAAAAAGGTGCCACCCGTCTTGTTTGTCTAGCTCGGTTGACGATTCCATAAGCCCCCACGTAGCTGCGCAAAATGAGTGAAGAAACTCGTGGTCTTGGCTTTCAATAGCTTCGTCGTCAACAAGATCTTCCGTACAGGTCCGGTCCTGGAGGGAACAAATATTCAGGGCGGCGACTTGGAGGAGCAGTGCTTCCACGCGCTCCACGTCAGACTCGGATATTTTACATCCTGGGCAGTAGCTGTCGACATAGGCACGGCAGAATGCAACAGTGTGTTTCTCTCTTGCAGGGAAATCCGCCTCTTTTAAAGGAGACTGTGTTGTCTTCTGGAATACTGACTCTGAGAGTGAAGACAGTTCCTTAGTGTCAAGCTTGGGTACATCGATAGAGAGCTTTGTTAGTCCACCCCTGGTTCCACTCAGCAATGGCATAAACACCTGTTTGTGTTAGCACACTGTTATGACAACGGTACGACATACTTACCTTGGAGCTTCTCCAGGTGGTAGTATTGATGATGGCGGTGTGTCTTCCACTGGCGATGATTTTCCATATCAGATATTGCAGACCAGCAGCCTGCTCCGGGCTGCTAGCCGTACCGTCATCGCATAGGATGAAATGTACCGCATGACTAGACATGTAGTTCTTACATTCTTCGCTTTCAAAAGAGTCAAGCTCAAGAACTTCGAAATCAAGCTTCGATCTAGAGAGATGTTGTATGAGAATCCGACGAGTCAAATGGTACTTGACGGCTTTGGTGGAACTGATAACATTCTTGGGCACGCAAACACCCTGAAGGTCCCGAAAGAATATGATATCGTAGTTGCAGTCTCTACGTTTGAGTTCGCTGAGGAACTTCTCGACTGCGTGGACGGCGTGCAAGAGCTGGAAACCTCCTGTAAATAACGAGTCAGATATATGTGCAATCATTGTCAGACGGGAATCCTACCATCAAAGTCAACCTTGGCTTCTGCAAGGCAGTACCGCATCAATGACTCTCCATGGATGACGAACAGTTCTCGACCGGCGAAGTCTCCCACGATATCGACCGTGAGCGGGCGCTGCTCCATGTACCACTCATGTGGTGTTTTGATGGGATCCTTCGGATCCATAATGAACTTGTTACCGCAGCCCAGGTTTGATAAGTTCTTTGGCGGAGGGGGAACGGGATGGGTGAGAATGAAAGTGGAATATTTCAGTTGAGAGAAAAGGAAGGAAGGGCGAGCGGGCGTTTATGAAGTTGGGATGAGAGGGAAGGAGGTGGTTTGCTTTCTCACAGCTACCTATCAGTTGCGGCTACGCGCGTAGAGCACTATGAACAACAAACACTGTAACAAATCCACAAAAGACAAAATATAGAAATTTTTGTCTTTTGTGGATTTGCAAGTCTGACAATAAAGCAATCTCGGATGGCGACTCCCAAGGCACAGACTGACCTGTTGGCCCAGCCGAGGAAGTGACATTGCAGTGACAGTCGAGACGCGATTGGCTTGCATATGGATACATGCAGCTTCATCACATAAAACGCTTGACAATCACTGCATACAAACAACAGTGTAAGAGACCCAAAATGTAGAAAATACGTCAAATATCTAGGCGATCTGCACCATGCAGTGGATAGCTCGTATGACATCGCTGTAGCAATCCCATGGATGCCGGCCTCACTCATCCAACATCCATCCCTCTGACTTCTCGGTGCATACAAGCCATATACAAGGTCAACATTCCAATACTCCCATTTTTAATCCGCCGTAACGCCACGCGCAATGCAAATTGAGCCCAACAACCTCGGGATATATAACCACACTCGTTGTGCCTGTCTATTAGAGCGTCCCGACCATCAGGCTCTCCAGCATACCTCCCGTTTGGCATGCCACTTGGGCCCTCTCGACCTCGACCCTAACTCGGCGGTGGAGAGTTCTAAAGCCCTCGTGGAGCTCTGCTGAGCCGCCCACGAACTCGGCATAGAGCTCGAGAAGGTGGAGGCCAGCCTCGACACAGACGCTCACATATCGGGGGTCGCAAATGTGGGCGCAGACCCATTTCAAGATAGGCTGGACTGTGTGCTCGTCTCGGGACTCCAGGGCATCTCGGAGGGCGCTTCGATGACGGAGAGCGAGGAGAAGAGTGAGAACATTAAGGGGGGAATGCTCGGGTGAGTGTTTGTCGAGAACCTGATCAAGAGCACGCGCATATCGAGCGTGTCGTAGATCACTTTGCCAAGAGCGCTCCTTTTTCTTGTGTGTGCGAGGCTCGTTCGCGATAACAACATCAGCACCCTCACCAACCATATCCAACTTCTTAGCAGCATTAACCCTACGCTTGCGCTTCTTTCGCTTGGCATCGTGAGCCTCGATGGTCCCGGCAACAAGGGCAGCCATTTCCTTCTCGCGCTCAGATTCTCGGTTGGCTTCGGCTCCCGTGAGGCGGGTTCGCACAGAGAGAACACCAGATTGCATACCAACCGCAAGGTGTCTGTCGCTTGAATCGGCGTCATCACTTGAGGGTATGACCTTGACCGAAAGGACGGGAGATTGATATTTAGTGCTTGAAACAACATTCCATCCGGTTGTCTCGAAGACCTTGACGTGACCCTCGAGGCCACCGCTGACCAGTCGTTTGCCATTGGATGCCAGGCTGAGAGAAGTGACGGTCTTCTGGTGATTGGTGATCATGTGTAGAGGGCGCGCAGCGACCAGGTCAAGAACGCTGATGGATTCGCCTGCAGCCGCAAGGATAGTAGTTCCGCTAGGCATCGACAGAACATCCTCGATTGGTGCCGCATGCTTGAAAGTCATTACAGCGCTGTTGCTTCCTGTCCTAGGGTCCCAAAGCTTGACGGTCGAATCGTAACTTCCAGAGACAACCATGTTTGACATCGTGCCAGGCATGAAGTTGGCGCATCGAACGTAGTCGGAATGACCAACAAAGGTGGTAGTAGGGTCGTTGCTAGGAAGATCCCAGAGTCGCACGGTCTTGTCGTCGCTCGCACTCAGAAGAGTTGTCAACTCAGTCGGCGAGAACTTGGTTGTCCAGACGGGCTGCTTGTGATGGGTCCATGTCTTGAGAATTGCCCTAGAGTTGACATCAAACACCTGAATCTTTCCAGTGTCATCACCAGCCGCCAACACTCGTCCATCTTTTCGGATTTCACCACTGCGCGCAATGTCTCCGAAGCGTGTGATGGTCTTGAGAAGCTTGCGCGTTCGGTTCGAGTAGATCTGCACGCGTGTACCCGTTGTGATGGCGAAGGAATCGTTGTTGGACGAGATGTGAACGACAGGATACGACGTGGGCGATGGAATCAGGATCTGGTTCTTGAAGGTTTTCCAGTATCGTTGCTCCGCAGTAATAGGCGTAGGGCCCGAGGGCAGCTTTAGCTGTGGGAGAGGTCCCACCTGAGCTGCCATTGTGTCGTTTCGCGATGACGGGTTTTTGCTATGGTGGTGGTTTAGTTGAGCTGTGGTCTTCTTCAAGGTTGCCGTGATTTTTTTTCAAAGATAAGATACGGAATGTCGATGGCTGAGGATAAGTTTCAGCGGGGCACTTGATCTAAGGCTAGCCCTTTTAGGTTAGGTCACTAACTTCCCATCCTTACCAAGACTGCAGTTCTAAAGTATCCATTTAGGCCATTGCATTGTAATTGATTGGATACATGTCAATGACCTTTCATACTTATTTGATGTGACAACGACAGAGACGTGTTATTGCTCATGCAATTTGATCTTCGAGGAGCCGCTCACAGAAGTATTATGAGTCATTACGGTCAATTTAGAAGCGAATTCAGCGAGAAGCAGTCACGGCGGCTAGACATATAAAATATCAAGAGCTTAAGAACTACGTGGAATTGTGAAATAAAAGGAACCAAATAATTTATAGAAGAATCAGTTTATAGTTTATAATGCTGCCCAATCTTTTCATCTGGACGTGTATAAAACTCCAACATTGCCCTGCCTGTCCTCCCAAATCTCGCATTATACAAACGCCTAAATCATGGCCACAATGACTTGAATAGTGTACATTTCCTCTCGTTTTCGTTATCTTCGTCAACCCAATTAATATCCTCCTCGTCTTCGGGATCTACCAGTCCCGATATCGATGCGCTGCATTTCTTGCATCAACGCCATCTCCTGGCCACCGTTTGCGCCACTCATCATAGGGATCTTAGCTGGGATGGGCGGGCCGCCATACACCCCGCGGTTCTCATCTTCGACATCCCATGTCCCCGCACGAGGCAACCCCCGAAGTGAAGCATTGCCATATGGAGCTCTCTCCTGGTAATTGTCCTTAGAAATCGGAGCCAGTGGGCTTGAAGGTGCTGGGGATTGCGAGGCACGGTTAGTCCGCTTCTGAAGACGGGTACGGCCAGGTTGTGGAGGCGCGCGAGGTTCGTCAGAGAACGAGTATGATGTGTTCATAGCAGACATTGAATGGCGTCCGCTGCGAGGTGGCCCTCGAGTGCTTGGGGGCATTGGCTTGACCCCTGATAGCTTAGGTCTCGTGCGTGCATCAGGGTTAGGCTCTTTCTTTTCTGGCTCGGGCGCCCATGTCTCCATGGGAAGATGGTCGGAAGGATCAATCTCCCGTCCATCGTATGTGATAATCTTCTTTGGCTCATCATCCATGAAATCTGGTGACGGACTTGCTCCACTCTTGGATGATACAAGACTAGGGTTCAAAGCATCGTAGGAGTCGGGACCAAAAGGTATATCCGACTTTCTCCTCTGATCTTCAAGTGGGGGCGCAGGACTAACTGACTTGCGCTTGATCCTGTGCTGTGGGTTTGGGCTGGTACGAGGGTCAGGAGAAACGCCTCTATGTCTGACAAGTTGTTGCTCCGGCTGATCGTAAGTTATAGCCCGTCGGTTGTATGGCTGGACAGCATAGGCATGCTCCGGTGGTGCCTGGTGGTATCCCTGCAAAGACTCGTTCCTAGGACGTCCTCGGGGAGGTGTTGGCATGCTAGACATGCTCTGAGAGTGCTGCCTTCGATCATGTCGACGGTCCGCATAAATAAGATCCGTCAATTCCTGAGACTGGTTGGCATCCAAACCTGGTACAAGGGATGGTGGTAGCGCAGCGGGCGCATAGTTGTGTGAGCCTTGACTGTGCGCGACGTTCATGTCGGCTGGGTGACCATGATAGCTGCCTTGGCTATTGTGAGGATAGTACGAGTTATCTCCGGGACTTCTGGAGTAGCTTCGAGCGTGAGAAGGCGACATGGTGATTTGCCAGTCCTCGGGATCCTGTGCAGGATGTGCAGGAGAATAATCGTTCCGAAATGGGACTGGAACAGGGGATCGCCGCAAAACCAGAGGTGCCGGACTGGGGTTATCATCGAAACAAAGCTCGTCAGAACGCTGAAACTGTGAGCCGTTCTGCGGGTTCTGTGGGTTTTGCGAATAATTCTGCATGGGGTGACCAGAGGTCTCGGGCACGTCTTCAACTGTGGGCTGCATAGATCGATAATGAGGATCGTAGCTCGCATCATAAGAGCTATGTCTCGGCTGGCTATCGAAATTGCTTGCGGTAGGAGAATGGGCTTGGTTAGTGACAGGAGCTGAATCATACCCGCGGAACGCAGGGCGTCCAGGATAAGCCACCATCGACTGTCTCTGGGCCTCATGTCTCAGAACGTCGTGTCTCATCTGTGGTAACTTGTTTGGTGACGTATCAAAGCTTCCTCTTGGCACCAGCTCTTGGCTTGGACTGTTGTGTCGGCTCCGATGCGCAGGTGGCGGTGGAGGACGTTCATTTTCTACCGGGGAAAACTGCCTGGGGTCGTCCAAATGTTGTGGCTGGTCATAATAGTCTTGCTGGGAGTAGTGACCTCGGGGATCCATTTGGCTCGAATGTGGAGAATATCTCGGGCTGTAGTCTCGGTCATCGTGCTGTCGAGGAGCTCCGTCATGGAGAACCATTGATCTCCGCGACTGATGGGGGGCTTCCCCACGAGTTGGTGTTGCATACTCTTGTGGTACATGCCCGTGCGGAGACGTGGAGTATTGCTCTGTGTGATGACGGGACGAGTGTGAGGGCGTTGTGTTGTACTCAACAGATTGCAAAGGAGACTGTGTTGGTACAAAACTGCCAGAATGGGAAAGCTGCTTGTGATGCGTCCGTGGAGGCGTTCGGTGATCAGGACCGGTGGGGGTCGCTGGAGCTGGAGCTACCGCTGCAGGCGCTGACGGAGGTGCTGGCAAAGGAGCCGCTGTAGGAGCAGGAGGAGTAACAGCTGGAGCCTCACCAGTGACAGGATCAGATGGCAGAGGACGTCTCTTGACTGGTGTCCGTTTGCTCACAGAACCTTGGTCTAGTTCAGCGGGTGCAATCTGCTTTGGTTTTGCCGCCGGCTTGTCCGGTTTTGTTCGCGTATCGTAGAAAGTGATTTCAACTCGAATTTCGCCAGCATATTTGCCCTTGCAAGTCAATGTTTGCCAAAAGTCATTTTGACCACCACCAGATACAATAATACCCCTTAGATCGATCCATGACTCTCCGATAAGGTCTGTTCGCTTATCGTCTGTGAAGATAGACAGCTTGAGCTGGTAGTAATCTGGACAGTCATGGACTGTGAATCGAAGCTCCTCGTCCCTATTGCACCAGTTAGCCTGAGCTTGGTTCTCGCAAGCTTTAAAAAAAAATGAGTATCTTACCATTTTGGTGTTTGCCCGCCCCGGACATCAGTTGAGGTCTTTCTGGCTTCCTTTCCCAGTCTGGCTGCGCAGTAGGGGTCTTGCTTTCCGATCGTCTTGCGATTCGGCAAGTTCTTGGCTCGATCGACAATAGCGACCAGGGTTCCAATCTCTGGGCCGTCCACTGCAATGTCGGCAAAGATACCGGCAGTGTGCGCCGCACTCATCAGGTTCTTGACCTTGGCTGCTGCCATTGCAGCTATACGCACCAGCGCTTGGGTAAAAGAGCAGTGCGGTAAGTCTGGGAAACAAAGAGGTTGTAGAAATCAAGGCCGTCGGTTTGTTTACATGAACAATGGTTGCTTGTGACTAAAAGAGATAGCTCGCTTTTTGGTAGCTCGAAAGTTGGACTGGCGTCAGAAGAGCTAAATGACTAGCGCAAAACAGAGATGACGACTGGCAGAGAAATCGAAACAAGAATAAAGGGAATAGTCGAATAGAAAAGCCCAGTAAATGAATAGTCGAGAAGGCGGAGTTTGGAACGAACCAGCAAAGGCGTTGATTGACGGTACCGGGCTATAAAGGAATTGGGTATAATGTGGGATTAAGCTTTTCGATAGAGAGCGCTTCTAGGTGTTTATGTCGGTTTGATGGAAAAAAGGTCGAGTCCAGCTGAGTCGAGGCTAAGAACCAAAGTAAAACAGGCTGAGATGAGTGATGACGGAGCTCGCGAAGAGAGAGCGAAGCGAAGCGCACGTATGTAAAGATAGAGTAGGTAGAGTTAGATCAACCGGGAGGACTAGACTCCCGCAAATAGGCGTGAAGAGAGTTCAAATGAAAGAAAGCAACTTCTTTCTCTCTCTGTAACAAATGAAGTCAAGGCGATGAAGCAGGATATCGAGGCGTTGTATACCTCTGGCTTGCGTGTGGTTGGGGGCCGAAAACGGTAGTCTAGTGGGTCCTCCAGGTCCTCTATGGAACACCAGCAGTGGAGCCTCTGACGGGAGGCTGGGCTTTGGGCTGGAAACAGGGAGGCTGGTGCAACTGCTGCAGGGGCTGAATCAACCCCTAGAGCCGCTCATTCGTCGAGCACTTCTGGGGGATTTACAGGGAATCTATGCCCAGATTAACAGGGGATTTGGGGCCTTGGCAGTGCCTAGTATTGAGAGTAAGAATGGCCAGTCTTGATTGTAAGAGCGCGTCACGAATGGACAAGTCTAGAGTCAATGCAATGCAATGTACTCCGTAAATGCAGATGCAGATGCAGAGACTAATAAACTTCCTTGTCTCTTCCGGCCTCCCGCTCTCATCCGATTCAGGGGATCATTCAGGGACTGAATCGTCGAAGTCCAGGTCCAAGTCAATCCACCCGACTTAAGCCTGGCTCGGCATTGGCGTTAACAGTGGCATTTCAGGAACAGACCTAGGCTGATCCAATTGGTTTCATCTCTTTCCTGAGGCGAGAAGTTTTAAACAGAGCAGCTGAGCTAACGCTAAACAACTATCGCACCAGTCATGACTCTCCAATCGCTGCACCGCCTTTCGCTCTTACACCACACCACCATCGGGAATAGCATGTAGCCGTCCTCCGTACCTTATTGTACGCGCGTGTTTGGCGAAGTCTGCTCACAGCCACAAGAAATTGCGTACATTGCTTCAGATGCTCCTCGGACTCACGATTGCCAAGCCGTGGGCTGACGTTGACGGTTCCCACCTCGCTCAATTCATGCTTAATCGTATTTAGAACCTTGCTTCCGTTCCGCGTATCGTCTCATTAGGGCCTTGAATCACAAGAAATTGGTTGTTCACGAGATTTGTTTTCTTAATTGCATTCCATTGTCTCATGGTCAGTGCCGACTCATGGTTATGGCCCTTACCGTTATCATGATGGCCATTGCGCCCTCAAATGGCTGGATTACATCCAACTTCCATGGGCTAATGAAACAAACAAGCACCAGACCGCAATATACAGCATGATCGTGCGCTTAGGGCCCTTCTGGACTGCGGGACTCAGGGCCAAACTCTCTCTCGCAAACCGCTGAGCGCCCTTAAACCCAAAAGATTAGCCGGGATATCGGGTCCTGGGCGTTGAGGGACCCTTGTTCTACATGTCACTTTATCGTTTAGTTGATTTTGGTGGAATAACGGCCTTCAACTTCTCCAGCTCTAATTGGAACAATCTCTCTGGCGAGATCCGAGTCTATCAACCACACGGTCCTCTGAATGGATGCCATTGCTGCGTTCCCCTGGCTGGCTGAACCGCTAGAAACAGCTTTTTCTGCCCTCCGACATCATGATACCGGATCGGGTTTGATGTCACAGAATGTTTGCGGCGGTAAAGAACCCTGTTGCCATGGGAGACAGCACAAATAGTGTCACGCTTCTCACTCTAGAGCATGGAATCTCGAGCTATCGAATTCCCCTCTTCGATTGCGTCGATTACATCACCCACCGCACCGGTTTCACGCAACGGCTGTACTGTACATATGCTATCCCGATATTCCATGTCATACTGTCTTGTTGGCACATGTCCGTTTCTGATATAAGTGGATAAAGAAGCGGACGGGAGTGAATACGGGACGTGCAGCATTGCTCGATGTCAACAGGATCCAATATTTTTCTGTATCTTGACAGTATCGAGACTATGACGGCATAATGGCCATTGCATAGTCAACAAAGAATCAGTGCTCTCGGGCGTGCAGATGAGAGGTGGAATGTATCCAAGGGAATGCAGGTATTCTTTGGTGGTTCATATTATGTCGTTTTCGTGTGATATCCAATTACCAGTCACAGCTACTTGCCAGCAGAGCCGCAAGCTGCTCGAGATGGATCTTGTCAACCTCATCGAAGCCGTTCAGCTCAGCACAGTCGATGTCAATGATAGCCACGAGCTTCTTGGAGCCGTCGTCCTGAGCAACGACGATGGGCACGACGATCTCGCTTTTGCTATCGCCATCACAGGCGATGTGCCCAGGGAACTCCTCCACATCTTGAACTAGCTGTGTTTGCTGGGTCGCTGCCGCTACTCCACATACACCTTTGCCGAACTTGATGGTCTGGCAGGCGACCTTGCCCTGGAATGGGCCCAGGATGAGTTGCGGGTCTTGGGATGACTTGTCAAGGACGTAAAATCCTGCAGTTGGTGGTAAGACGTTGCTCGTTGTTGGTTGTATCGTGAGTTTGGGAAGGGTTTAGGACCTACCAGCCCAGTTCACATCTTTGCTTGGTGAGCTTAAAGACTTGTACGCGTGCCACAAAAGAGCAGCAGCGTTTGAAAGATTGCTGATACTGTCAGTATGAAGCTTAAACCCGGGAGTTCATCATATGCTTACCAGACCTATCAAGAGATATTGAGTTAAAAATGAGTCCAGTAGTTGGGGTACATGAGAATATTTGACTAACCCAGTTGCGCTGATCAGTAACTAAACCCTCTGCCTGCCAGAGCACTTGCTCGTAGGCATCTTCTTTTGTGACACCGTCTGCAAAGTTTGATGCATCAGCGTGAACCTATAACGAGAAGTCAGTCAGTTTTGACATGCCAAGGAGTCATAAGTCTTTATAAGCACATTGGGTGAACACACCATCTTGTCTATTTCGGAATATACAGGGTAATTTGTTGGAGAGGTCGACTATCACGATGGGATTGAGAGGTTTGACAGTATGCGCCAGTCTATTCTAGAAGAAAATTCGAAGTTGATAACCAGAACCGTTGTGGAGTTGATGGGACTTGATTGTCAGGATGAATTTGTGATCCCTCCCCGCAAAAATGTGCGCCTATGTCATTTTAGCGGCATTGATGCCAGCGATCCAGAGGCGTAGAGAACATGAATAAGAATCGATAAGCCCTTGACTACAAATCGCTCATGGCTCCCCTAATTCGCTCTGAAAGCCCATGTCTCAATATTACATTAATCCTTGTTCCGCTATTTGAATACGAAAAATACGGTAACAAATAACCAATGCTAGGGTTAGACACCGCCAAAAGTAGGGCGCAAGTTCAGCTGCGAGGACAGTCAATGATCTCCATTAACGGTGGTTCACTGGGTCTGATTAGTCCCAAGTTAAGGCCTAGTTAGCCCAATGGTCTGATACCCGGAGGTTGGTTAAAGCCTTAAGGGTGAAGCTGCAGCATCCGTAGTCGAGTGGCTGGTAAGAAATCTCCGATATATGCAAGGTACGGAGTACTCGCTGATCGTTTTGGGTTGTCCTACTGTAGACTACGGAGTAGCCCAGTTGTGCCAGGGGCCATGTCTGCCAAGTAAAATAGATGATTTGCTAATCCTTGGATTGTCTTCTGATGATTGAAGAACTGTATTGACTTGTTTCTTCAGGGTAGCCCAATGTTGAATGATGATAGATCGGTGGTGAGTGTGAATTTGAATCTCTGGAATCAATTATGCGTTACTGTAATATCTCGTAGATGATACACAGCCTCTTACAAGCGTTCGACAGTCAGAACGAGAATACACTTTAGAGAGAGTTATCGCTAGGAGATATATTCAACGAGTCTATTGTGTAGCCGGTGTGGATGTTGAACAAGATAGATACGGAGCCTGTGGCGTAGTATAAAATAGACCGAAGTAACATATACAACCATACCGTTAGGAAAGTTTAGAAATAATGTTCCTGATTTAACACCCAATAGCATAACACACACAAACTTTCAATTCACATTTTCGTGACAGTCCCTGAAGATCGGCGCACCCGCTCTCCAAATCCGCCCATGCCCGTCAACGGACAGCCTGGCCAATGACGCATCACTTTTTAGAATGCCGAACTCTTGGCCTCCAAAGCTCAACCCGCAAACTAAAACATAACCTCGTCTCGACCTCATTTACACGGCCATGAGCTCGCAAACACCATGGCGACTCTGCCAGCGTAGTCCAAATCTACGCCATTGGCCACTCTTCACAACCGCCCCCTTTGCGCAATCGCCAGTCGTGCTGCGAACATGGTCTCGCTCTATTCACAATGACGGTCCTAAAAGCTTGAACCCGTTGATCAATCCGCCCGATGTCACTCGACCGCCGCCCCTCACGCTTCCTCGACGCAGAGATTTCGAATCTGCCCCGAAATACTATTTCGAATTGGGAAAGGGGTACCTGAAATTCTACAAGCAGGGCCTCAAGAATGTACTGGCGAGTCGACGTCTACTTCGCGAAAAGCTCCAACGGACGCCGGCCGATGACCGACCATCGATATTCAAACCTCACTATGTGCCCAAGACGTTCTCTAGAGCCGACTGGGTTCTCCTCTGGAGAGTACGACACGATATGATACGACTGCCTCTGTTCGGACTCATGTTGATTGTCATTGGGGAATTTACGGTCCTGGTTGTTGCCTACGTCGACAGTGTAGTGCCATACCCGTGCAGAATACCGACACAGATATTCGCAGCGTTGGAAAAGGGCGAGCAACGCCGCAAGGTCGCCTTTGATGAGCTGGAAGCAAATCACCCCCATGGTGTGCTCAGCCCACGTGTTACCCAGTCGATTGCCCGCTCTCACGTCCTCAAGACTCTACATCTGAGCGGCACAATCTGGGATCGTCTAGGCTTTCTCCCGCCTGGGATGTGGCAGGCCAAGGGAGTGTATCGTATGGCATACTTGGAGGGCGATGACAAAAACATTGTTGAGGATGGAGGACCTATGGGGCTGCACTACGAAGAACTACGAATTGCATGCTCAGAACGAGGCATTGATACACTTGGAAAGAGCGAGACTGAATTAAGAGGCTGGCTCGGCGACTGGCTACGTCTGACGGCCTCTGAGGATATCGATGAGAGGAGACGGCGCATGGCCGTGTTGTTCCTCACCAGGTATGTTCTTGTGATATATATGTGTGTGTGTGTTGTTTGACATGACTAATATTTGAATTAGACCAGATAATTGGCCTCAGCATCGGGACTTTGGTGTGCCGGAATGGCAGTTGTAGGATACTGAGTTGAGTTGAGTCGAGCATGAGACTGGGGCAAGACAAAAGATAGATAGTGAGAGCGATCAGCAATTCTCACGTGTAAATTATGAACTGAAGAGTCTGATCATATGTGAGTGCCTACCTAGGTAGGTAGTGTAAGACTGCTCATGGCTACTGTACCTGCGTTGTAAATTGACTGGTGCACACAGCATGATGAAGACGCCTTGACTTTATGTATCTAGGTATTGCAGCGGCTTGTACTTGGCAAATAAGCACGTGGCCACCAACTGACTCGGCAATTCGAGTACCGTGAGCAGTATGAGAGCTTCCCCCGCGTAACGTTAGTCTATTATACCCAATTATGGTTCATTTGCGGGGGAGTTCGTGGAATATGTTGGAGAAAATAGCATGTGGGATGGATGATCTCATTCCAGATCCGCCGAGGTTCACATCACATGCAATCCTTCAAACCCGTCACCCAAAAAAGGTGCAAATCAACACGCCCCCAGATTCCTTCGAAACTTCCAATCCATGACCATTCGTCGCATTTAAAAACCTCGGTCGATTCCCCCACGTTTTTCTTTCAAACCTCCACCAAATCTATTCTCTACGTAATTATACACATCACCTCATTCTGTCGCAGCCATGTCTCTCAAGAACGGTACGTTCAACAACACACCTTATGCTCAGCGACATGAACTACCTTACTCTCTTCCGTCTCTCAGACAATCTTATACTGACCCTTCTGCAACAGACAAGTTTCCCGCCTCGGCCGCCTTCGACGCCATCCAAGCGGCCATCAACGCCAGCGATGCCGATCGCAAGGACGCCATCAAGCAGGGCAACGGCGTCTACGCCTTCACACTCAAGAACGCGAGCGGCGATGAGGCCAGCTGGCACATCGACCTCAAGGAGACTGGCCAGGTCGCGACCGGCACCGGCGCAAAGCCCGATGGTATGTCGCGACGCAGAAAACGCGCTCTTCTCCACCCGGCGCATTGTATTTGATGACACATCCAAGACTAACACACCTCCTTCACAGTCACACTCATTCTCTCCGAGGAGAACTTTGGCAAGCTCGTCGCTGGCAAGGCCAACGCTCAGCGTCTCTTCATGGGCGGCAAGCTCAAGATCAAGGGCAACGTCATGAAGGCGACCAAGCTCGACCCTGTGTTGAAGAAGGCGCAGGACAAGGCCAAGCTGTAGTTGAAGTGTGTTGTTTTTGTGACGTCTGGGTTAGCATTCTGCATTTGTTTTTGTGTGATATCAACTTGCCGGTTGTTAGTCGCTCCATACTTCCTGGATGCGAATGCATATAGGAGTATGCGCGTCAATGCCAATTTATACATCTTGTCTATTGCAAGAAATTATATCTATCCAATCTGCTACGGTGTCTTTATCTTTAACTATATGTATGTCTTGGTTTAAACCAGGCCAGTCGCCCTTTGAAGTTCTCGTTTAGCCTCTTCCCGCACCTCACGAACGATCTCTCCTGCAGGCTGGACTTTGTTAATGAGGCCGACGCCAGTTCCCCTACTCGTGTTAGCACAGCTGTAAAATGTCTAGGGTGGTAAACGTACGCCCAAGTGTTAATGATGTAACGAGCCTCTTCCTCGGGGTAGTCTTCCTTGAGGCTTCGCTGGCAATCTTCGAGACTTGCTCCTGCGATGAACTTCTCATGAATAGGGCCGACAATGGCACGTCCGTCGTATAGAGGTCCCCAGAGAGGACTGTTTGTTATCCTGTCGTTGAAGGTAGACCTAATGCTTGTGTAAGTTTCGCGTGGACATTATGCAGGCTGGCGAACATACTTGAACGTCGATACGCCGCCATCTACTGCTTCGAGGACTTTCTTCTTCCGGATCTCGGGATAGTTCGACTCGGGTGTGATAGTAAACTGCATGTATTCTCAGTAGATGTCGAGGAACACGTGCTGGTTCTCACTTACCTTTGTTCCCATCACCACTCCCTCAGCCCCTGTTTCTCATTAATATCTCAACCATTTCATCTTGATGCATTTACTTACCCAGAGCTAATGCTCCAGCGACTCCTCGCCCATCAGCAATACCTCCTGCAGCCACAATGCTTATCTTTCTGTCCGGGAACTCCCTATCAAGCATATCTCTCACTTCAGGTATCAGACTCACAATGCCTGATCCCTGACGAAACTGATGACCGCCAGCATCAACACCCTGCGTGACAAGCACATCTGCGCCATCCTGAGCAGCCTCTCGCGCCGCTACAACATTACCGACCTGCACAAACACGACAGGCGGGTGCTCCAGAGCCTTAAGGCTGGGGATGATCTTGCTGTGCGGCTTGAGATCGCCGTCCGGGGCGAACAACCATATCGCGGCCGGGCGGTTCTTGGCTATAAGTGGCAGGGCTGTTTGCTCAAAGTTACTCACGGAGCTGTGACTGGTGATGAAGCTGGCTCCGACCCGGAGTGGGCCTTGAGACGGCTGATCGGCCCCGAGAAGGGTGCGGACCTCGCCAAAGTGTCCTGCGAGTCTGTTGATATGTTCCGAGTCTGGTTCAAGATAGGCGATACAAGGGAGAAAACCTTGTGGATTTCATTAGCACAAGATGCTATATGATAGAGAGGGGTGAGACTACCGAGACCACCAGCCTTTGTCACTTCAGCCGTCATCTGAGGGGTAGCAATTCCGAGCATGGGAGCATTGCTAATCAGAGGGCTTGTGGCCCAGGGAAAGCGGTTAAGAAGCTGCGAGGGACTCATATTGAAAGTGTTTATGAAGGTGTATATGATGCCAACTCGATCTAAATCAGTGTCTTTGAGGCTTTGCTTATGTAGTTGCTTGTTCCACTGGAGTAACTAGTTTAAGCTGACTCATTTGTCATTTGCCCGATTTGTATCGACAACGGGAGTTCTATTGCACCGTGATCTTACTCGACGACTCCGCATTGTGACTGTGTGGATAGGATACTAACGTTAAGGTTCACAACGTTCAAGCAACCATTTCCAAAGTCATAGTAATTCTCTCTCAGGACGGTATAAGAATTTAATCATTAACAGAAGCTACGGATTCTCAGCATGCATAATTCAAATAACCTCATTTCATCTCTTCGCCTGTCTCAGGATTCCTCACCTTATACTCCGTACAGCATCTCGAAATTCGAAGTACATATTATAACATTTAGCATAAAATGTCTGATTGGCCTTTTGAAGTATTCATAGAACTAGTCAATGGAATTCCATAGTTTCAACCAAATCACCACAAACTACGATTCAGTGATTCATCCTTAGAAACGTTCCACAATCGCAGGTGGCTTATTGTTGAGGATCTCGTCAATCTCCTTCAAGATCTCGGGTGTCAACTTATCAACCACAGCCACGGCTTTGACGTTCTCATACACCTGCTGCGGACTACTTGCGCCCGTGATGGCAGAGCTGACATTCTTGTTGCTAAGCACCCAGGCCAAAGCCAGCTGGCTCTGCTTGATTCCCAGTCTCTCGGCAATGGGCTTCAGTTGTTTGACCTGCTCGATGATACCAGTCCAGGTATCTTTACCGGTGCGTTTCCAGAACCCGTTCACCCACTGGATTTCTTCGTTGGCTAAACGAGAGCCATCGGGAATGCCGTCGCTGTATTTGCCTGAGAGGATGCCCTGCCGCATGGGTGAGAATACAGTCAGACCAAGGCCAACCTCGCGATACAAATGAGCATAGTCTTGTTCGACCTTTACACGGTCAAGCATGTTGTAAGCAGGCTGCTCCATGACGGGGCCTATCAGGCCGAGCTTGTCAGCATATCGCCATGCCTGTGCTATCTCGTCCGCATTCCACATCGAAGTTCCCCAGTAGAAAGCCTATTCAAGTCAGCTTGCATTATCTGGTAGACTTGTAGGCCAAGGGGCTGGCTTACCTTTCCTTGGTCTATAATGTGATTGAATGCGCGAACAATCTCCTCCATAGGGGTTTGGCGATCAGGTCGGTGAGCGTAAATGAGATCGACATACTCGAGATCCAAGCGTTTGAGTGCACCGTTGATCCCCTCAACAATATGCTTTCGTGATAGACCCTTGTTGTTAACGGGGTTGTCCCCAAAAGCACCTCCCCAGTAGATCTATAGAGTTTGACTAACTTCAGTAAATTGTATCCAGCTCTGGTTTTTAAGACAGCCTACCTTTGTAGAGACTACGATATCATTTCGTTTCCAGCCATATTTTTTTATGGCCTCACCCATAACAATCTCAGACTCTCCGTTAGAATACTCCTCGGCACAGTCAAAGAAGTTGACACCGCAGTCATAGGCAGCTTTCATACATTCGAAAGTGCGTTCTATGAGCATAGTTAGCACCAATAATCTTATTGGTAAGTTCTTTGCGTGCTGACCTCTGTCGATATGACCACCATATGTCAGCCATCCACCGAGGGAAATTGCTGATACTTGAAGACCTGAGCGGCCCAAGAAGCGATACTCCATCTCAGGGATGTCGTCCGGCTTAGACATTATGTGACGTTGGTGATAGCTTGACTATCGTGTTAAGCTAGTGTACTTTCAAAGGCCTTGGATAGCAACAATAAATTTGTATTATGGTGAGTTGCTCGCTTCTGTGAGGTGTTTTTGTATCTCTTCATCAGTCAGCAGACTACATCCCGTTTAGGTAGGCCGATACAGGCGAGTGTACTCTATTCACCACAGTAGCTATCCCGTGCGGGGCGTTGTTCATGAGCATCTTTCCACCCATACTCAAAAGCTGAGGAACATGTAGATCAATTAGAACATAAGAGTAAGAGAGGGGCTCTTATACGTGTAGGATAGGTTTCCCAGTGATGAATAATACGTAGATTGGCAACAAGGTACGTAGTCGAGCCTGTTTTATTTAGTAGTTGATTAAATAGGTAATCCATCCACCTCACATGTTAATTCAACAATGAGTCCCTGGTCCAACGAGCAAGCTTTTAACAGATAAGAGCATGAAAACAAATATGTATAATTGCATTAACACTTGATCATTGGTTCTACTTTGTGTTTGTGTTGTATTTTACCTGAAAGTGACTACCCTATACCCAATATCGGCCTTTTGGCAACTAATTTCTTGACATGGAATATATAATGCAGTTGTGGCTTGCAGCTAACTTTATTTTACGAGTTTATTTAAGTGATAAACGCTCTGGCTTTCATAGGGGTTCGTCTGTATTGTTCAACTTGAACTATGGAGTACCCCAGCATCAAATACGATGATACGTGAAACCCTGTTCATACACAGGAGGTCAAGTATTCGAGATCCGACGTGTCATAGAGCATTGTGCGTATAATGATACCCCTGAAGTCAATCAGACGACGGAGAAACGGAGCAAAAGCACACATCTATGTGCTGTAACATCCAGAGTCCTTCACCCTCATCTCTAGATTGACTCGGTAATGTCACGTATCAAGTCCGGTATTATTATACCCATGACGGTATCTCACTTAACCACTGGTAATATGATCCCAAGTTCAATACGGTGTACAAAAGGAATAAATGAATGACGGACGAGCATGTTTATCTGATGTTGCCCGAAATTTCAAGATTTGAATATCAATAAAGAATTAATGTGATCGAGATTGCTATTGGTCGATCTCAAGTTGAGAAACCAAAATGAGACCTCGTATAGAGCTTCTAATTGGCCAAGAGTAAGTTATGCATGTCTCGTGAGCGCTAGATTGGCATTTCGGAGATTTCGTCAGGCAAATGAAGAAAGCAAATTTCCGAGAGTGACGCGCGCCTGAGCGTCTCTTCTTTATTCTATTTTATTTTATTTTTAATCTTTTGTTTTCTTTAGCGACTACTGTAGAAACAGGGAAGACAAAAGCTATGACGAGGCTTCCGTAATTGCTAGACCTCGGGTTCCCGCAATTTGTATTTTACGTATCCGTAGATTTGGGGGGAAAACTCGGACACGTTGTGACCCTGACCAGGCAACGGTTTGAGAAGACAATTCAGATTCGAGCACGTAGCACAGTACGGTTTATGCAAACGGGGGCACGCCACGATGCAGTCTGCCCTAATCATCAGGCGACGAAATTTTGTTAAATGACACGCAGTAACATGGGAGAGTGAGATGAGATATTTGGGGGAGAGAGAGGCTCAGCATGGGAGTCAGCCACGAAAGGTTCACAGACAGACGCCAAAAATAACATCTGTAGTTTGACTGAGCCGCAAAACAGTCGTCAAAGACCAACTAATATGGCAAGTATTTACGTGTACAATCTTTGTGTGTGTTGGCATCTGTGGCGAATGTATCCATACCTCCTTTCGTGTAGACGACGAGACGACTCGTGAGTGACCTGTACTGCAGGGCTTATTAAACACCTGAAGTTGGGTGACAACAGACAGGCACGACAGGACATGACAAAGACACACGCTGACACGCTAACACGATACAGAAAAAGGGAGGTGGATGTTGAGTTGATTGAGCATGCCAGGGCCAGGGGGAATGGCCAGAGCCGCTTCCAGCGGGGGACCCCTGGTCGAGACATGTCTCTTCTAGCTCTTCTAGGCCTTGTTGGTGCTGTTGGGACCGGGGTAGCTTCGCGAACTCGCATTACCTGTGATGAATTATTGGGTAATTTCACGATCAAGACCCTGTTCGATGAGGAGAAACGACAGATGGCGAACAAGATCAGATGACGAAGATGAAGCCCAGATTTACAACACAATCCTCAAGAAGCAAGAATTCTCTGCTGCATGCAGTTGCTGTAGAATGTATCATTTTTTTTTACATGTAATGAATAAAGGAAAACATGAACTCGGACTGAATGAATGGGCAACGGAAATGTTCCACTCCTTGTGGTGATGGATCCAAACCAAGTCAGGCCAAGCCAAGTCCAGGTGTGATAGACGGGCGCTACTGTAACTAAAGGTAGCAACAGCAACGTCTTGACTCTTTTTGGGTGTGGTGCTGTGTGGCTGCGGCAGCGCGGCTGGTTGCTTTTCATTACCAAAAGGTAGAATGGAAGATGGAATGAATCGTTAGTCTGAACGGTAATAGCACGACAAGAACACCAACCGAACGGTTTCTAACCTTGATCTCCACCATAGACGTACGTAGTTGCGGTCAAGGTCATGAGCAGAAGCGCGGCATTTTGTTGATGCAGTGAAGCAGTTAGCAGATGATTCTGCTGTCGCGGATACTCCGTACATGTATCGATCGATGCCCTACATGGATCCATGGAAATAGTGCCAAGCACACATGCACAAGCAAATGCAGAACTCGTCGATCCATTTGTATGGCTCTACTACCTACGTAGAGACTTGAATTGACTGCTGCTGCTGTTGTTGTGCGTTTTCCTGTATCCGTAGACCACAGACCGGTTACAGGGTCTCCCGTTGAAAGAGGCCAGAAGCAGATTCTCGCCGACAAGAACCTTGAATCTCAACCCTTTAACCCATGTCGATATCATCACAGACCAGACGACAAAACGGTGAAGGTCAAGGCAAGGTACGCTCTGGTACCTGACCAGAGGCTGGGAAATTGCGCGACGGCCTAGGTAGAGTTTTGTACCCCGGCTCTGCCGTTGGGGTATTCCGATGGTCCACCTTTTCTAGCGGACAGCGCCGAGTCAAGCCCATGATCCATCCAAGCATTTTTATCCATTGGGCCATTGGGGATTGGGGGGAGGTAATGCTGTGAGTGGGAGGGCACAGACAGACAGTAGACGCGCGCCCGTCATTGTATTGAGGATATCGGAGAATATATCACTGTGAGGTGCTTGTTGTTAACGGGAACGCTGATGAGACTGGCAATTGACAGGATGTGAAAAAGATACATCCTCTACGGATAGTCCGTAGTACTACGTAAAATAACAATATTCAAAAGTCGACAGATATCCAGGGCTCACCGACAAGTCTGCGTCAATGGCTGGGCGTCAGGCGTGTTTGGCATTGTGCAGGTGATATCTTCAGAGCGTCCGAGGCAATAAACTTTTTTATACTTTCTTTGCCTCTTTGACTCTTTGACTCCGAACCTGAGTATCAATTACTGGTTGCCTTTTCTTTTTCTTTTTCTTTTTTCTTATCTTTCACATGATATAATTAAATACGATAGACTGCCCTGACTGCTCACAGAAAACAAGGGAAACTATCAGATTTGACTCAAGCCTCGAGTCG
Organism: Fusarium sp. PT; assembly: GCA_021020635.1. Lineage (NCBI taxonomy): Eukaryota > Fungi > Ascomycota > Sordariomycetes > Hypocreales > Nectriaceae > Fusarium > Fusarium sp. PT. The sequence goes on from JAHMRZ010000001.1 coordinate 2,141,089, forward strand.
AGGCAAGGGAGCTAGAGCTGCGAGAGAGAGACTCATGGGTTGGAGATACTCTAATTTCAAGTAGACTCCGGCACCCAAAGTCTAAGTTTGCACAGTGTCTCCAGGGTCTTGGCATAAAAGTGATGCACTGATGTAGGCTGTTGATTGTGTAGTTTGTACAGTACATACCAGAGCCTGTGGCATAACCCATCCACGGCCCCTCAATATTGAGCCTTGGAAGACAGATACTCCTATCCCATGTACCCCCTTAAGTTCTAACCCCTTCTCTTGCTTGACTCTTCTCCTTCTCTTTACCTACTGCATTCGGCTGGGCCAGACCCTGTGAAAAAGCGCGGGCTAAATGCTGAATGCTGAGTGCTGGTTGGCGTGTATCGTTTGGCCCCCTTCGCTTGTTTCTGTAGCGCTTCCCACCCAATGCTTGCCCTGTGGCCGGGGGCCGGGGGGTCTCCCCTAGTAGTGGAGATGGGATGGATGGGATTGGGGTCGGATCCAGTGCTGATTTCTTGAGGTGCCTGGCCTGGAGTGGCCTGGGCTTAGGTTTTCTTGGTTCCTAGGCTCGCTTGGTTCATTCAGTGGTTACCTACCCGTACCCTGCCCTGCCTTGCCTTGCCTAGAAGGAGGTGCAGGTATTAGGATTAGCCCAGTAACTTATTAGGTGATGGTGCTGGTGCAGGTGTTGGTGCTGGGCGATGGTGCTAAGGTGCACGCACTGACCTGACTGCTTCTTCTGCTTAGGTAGGTCTTGTCCCGACCCGGTCCCGTCCTACCGTCTCCGTCTCGTCTCTCGTCTACTCACTTGCTTTGCTTTGCTTCTCTCTCTCCCTTTTCCAAACTTGATCTCCCCATCAACGTTACCGACCATCGTCTCTTTCGATCTATCCCGGGGCTCTCCCCTTCGACCGCCCTCGCCCTCTCCCTTTCGACTCGACTCGACTTGATCCGATTCGACTCGATTGCCTATGTGCTGCCTAGTCTTACTCTTTTTTTTTGGCATCTTCTTTTAACTGAGGTGAGTCAAATTGACTTTGCTTTGCCTTTTCCTCGAAACCGGAATGCGTGGTATTGGACAGTGGCCTGCTCAATTGTACTGTGTTGTGTGTTGTGTGTTGTGTGTTGTGCTGTGGTTCCGACAAAAGGGAGCTCCCGCGCGACGTGAAGATCCAACGGCCTGGCCTGCTTTTTGGTCACTGCAATCACTATCTCCTGGCCGCCGAACTCAATCGAATCTTAACGGCGACTCAACAGCATCCAAGCTGCTGAATTGCGTTCATCGCTCTCTACCGCGTTTAACGGACAATTTCGGCATCACTTTTAGGGGGCTCCCATACTGCAGCTGCGGCTGGCGGCTGCGTCCTTGGACTGGAGGTGTCTCTCTTGCCGCGCCTCTCCAATCAAGATCCCAGCACCTGGCCAACAACCCAACTTGACCAATCCATCGCCTCATGCTTCTCTGGTCGCCCAACCACGAGCACCGCCACTGCATCCGTTTCTCTTGTTTTCACTCCTTCATCTATTTATGCGTACATCAAGTTTCCATCAAGACTAACCGTCGTTTCTTGCATTTTACTTACAGGCATCGATTTGTTGAACCTGTTTCGATTCTTAACACGACTTACGCCCTCGCCGCAACGACCGAATTTCCCATATCTGTCTAGACATATCGTAACGGTGGTCCTTTGACCGCCTTCGCAGCCGACATGGCCTCATCATCATCCAACGTTGTTGGTGTTCATTACCGCGTGGGAAAGAAGATCGGAGAGGGTTCTTTTGGTGTTATTTTCGAAGGCACCAATTTGTTGAACAACCAACAAGTTGCTATCAAATTTGTTAGTATTTGACTGACCCGCGCTTTCGCGCCTATGATTGATCAGTGTTGCTGACTTTGTACCAACCAGGAACCTCGCAAGAGCGATGCTCCTCAGTTGCGAGATGAGTACCGAACCTACAAGATTCTTGTTGGCTGCCGTAAGAAGATCCGATCTGAAACAATCTCTACTGTTATGTACTAACTACAGATTAGCCGGCATTCCCAATGTTTATTACTTCGGTCAGGAGGGTCTCCACAACATTCTAGTGATTGACTTACTCGGCCCTTCGCTTGAGGATCTTTTCGACCACTGCGGCAGACGATTCTCCATTAAGACGGTTGTGATGGTTGCCAAGCAGATGCTTTCAAGGGTTCAGACCATCCACGAGAAGAATCTGATTTACCGCGACATCAAGCCCGACAACTTCCTTATTGGACGTCCCGGAACCAAGGCTTCCAGCGTTATTCATGTGGTCGATTTTGGCATGGCCAAGCAGTACCGTGACCCGAAGACGAAGCAGCACATTCCATATCGCGAGCGAAAGTCACTGTCTGGAACTGCCCGATACATGAGTATCAACACTCATCTGGGACGCGAGCAGTCCCGTCGAGATGACCTCGAAGCTCTCGGTCACGTCTTCCTGTACTTTCTCCGTGGCGGCCTCCCTTGGCAAGGCCTGAAGGCTGCGACCAACAAGCAAAAGTACGAGAAAATTGGCGAGAAGAAGCAGACCACTGCTATCAAGGATCTCTGCGAGGGTTTCCCCGAGGAATTCTCAAAGTATCTGACATATGTCCGCAACCTGGGTTTCGAGGATACTCCCGATTATGATTACCTCCGAGAGCTCTTCACTCAGGCCCTCAAGAACACGGGCGAGGTTGAGGATGGCGAGTACGACTGGATGAAGATCTCTAAGGATTCGGGAAAGGGATGGGACTCGAAGAACCACAGCGGCGCGTACCTCCACAACCCGAATGCTCGACCTGGTCCCTCCCAGATGGAGCTGCACAGTGGCCACCGCCCCGGGAATACCACCTCTCACCAACAAGCACAAAACCTTACTGTCGGCCGTTTAAACGCCGCGCAACCCCCTCCTCCGTCTCCGATCAAGCAGATGGGCAAGCAGAGAGATCGGCCAAGCGCCCCCGGCGCCTTATCAGCGCAGAGGGGGAGCGGGGTTGGGGGTCTTCGGGACATGGGAACGCCCACTGGCTCGACCCAAGCTCAGTTCCAGAACAGCGCCCAGAACCTGCCTCAGCAGCCGAGGACGTCCCAGCAAGGCCCAGCGACTCAGCCCACCCAGGCTAGTGGCCAGCAGTCTAACCCCCAGCCCAGTGGTTTCCAAAAGCTCATGAAGACCCTGTGCTGCGGTTAAGCGTTTGCTGATTGACAGTCAAGAATTTTCTTTGTTTCTTCATTGCTGCGGCGTTGTGCTTCAGGATCAGTATTATGACAACAGACCCGAGCTTGAGGAGGATCGCCCCATTTGTTCAAAAAACGGGACGTGGTTGATGGTTGAGAAGACTAGCTGAAGCTCAGTCCTGTTTATGGACGGACAACTGTGTGGATGTCTGGTCCAACAACAACCTGCCTCGGCGGAATTGGTTCGAGTCAAGATCGCGCTCCTGAGCCATTTGCTCAAGCGTCACTACTCACCTTTGAAGCTCACCGTATTCGAACCCGATCCACACCATCTCGGTACTATAGAACCCTTTGTCCTCCTACCCTTTTCACCAGTCGAGATACTTGCAAGACCGCCCGAGGGGGAAGCAGAATTTGGCTTGGGACGAGGACAAAGGGCTTTCCTTTCTCATGTCTGACAATCATCACGAAATTATACTAAAACCACGTTTAATCTTCAGCGCAGCGCAGCACGGCGCAAGGAGACGGTGCAGGACAGCATTTTTGGGTTTGGCTGGGTGTTTCTTCTCTTATTTCTTATGACGCTTTCCATAATATCTTTGTGTAACCACCAAACGAGACGAGCGACTATCGGGCGGCCTGACGGCGCCCAGTCTTGCCTGGTGTAGATGGAGCGAGCAGTTAGCGTGGGGATGAGTTTGAAGTTTGCAAGTTTGGTGATTTGTTGTGAAACAAAGATAGAGCACTATAGGGAGTTATCGTTTTGGCAAATTTTTAATGGGAAAAGAAAAAGGCGTCGCCATTTTTATCACAGTCTCCATGTTCCCTCCGTTCATTCATGTGCATGCATTTATGTAAATGATAATAATGAGCATCATCATGTGTATATAAATATATGTAGCATTACACGGTCATAATCACCAACGAAGCAACTCGTAGATTTATTGCCAAACAATCCCTTTTGTGATCCTTTTTCTGATACGTAATCCCATCAACACCCGACCCAATGAACAGTACCCCGAACAAGTCAATCGGCAGGGTCAAAGACCTAGCCCGCAAACAAACGATTGATAGTCCGGTTCGTTTAAGTCAGCTTCTGCTTGATGAAGAAGGATCGGAGATGCGAAAGCTGCCAGGTGCAGGTGATGCCAAGAACAACGAGCTGAATGACGATCCATCGAATAACACGGGCGTTTGTAGACTCGGACTGATCTCGGAACTCGGCCTCTCGTTCCTGTTACATGGCGTGGTCAGTTTATTGCTCCATTGCATATGTTGGCTGGTGATACTTACACGCTGGAACACCTGCTCTCTTCGGATGTCAGAAAGACGAGCATTGAGGTCCTTGACACGTGACGTGATGTCCTGGATCTTGCCCTTGTCGCTGCTCTCAATCTGGTTGGTCTCGCCGATAACGAGGTCCAGCGTCAGCTTGATGCCGCCGTTGGGGTTCTTGGCTGAGATCCACGAGGTGCGGCCTGAGCTGGAAGACGGCGTGAAGCAAAGCTTGTGGTCACCGGCATCGGCAGCAGAGAAGGTGAAGCGGCCAGAGGCAGCACCGCGCTGAGAGACGACACGGTGGTCGTTGTCGAAGATTTCCTATTTGATTTTGTTAATAAAAAGAGGTTCATATATATAGCTTAGGTGCTTGCGGAAGGGGACAGCTGTCCGTGCTAACGTACGTCGACATTGATGTAAATGCTGATTCCGTCGTGCTTCACCCAGGCTGATACTCGGTCGTCCCACTCCTCAGCACTGTAATGACCAACAACAAGCGTGTCCTTGGGAAGCTCCTCGTAGAAACACTTGGGTGTCGTGCCGTCGATGAAGAAGTGCAGCGCATTTGCAGCGGCGCTGAGCGACAGGAGAGGAAGTAGGAATTTCATAATGGCGACTGCTTCTTTGCGCTGATGAATTGGGCGCAATTGGTCAATTCGGGATATCGTCGAGAGGGGAGGGATTTCCCAAGGGATGTCGTTGTGTTATAATAAAGGTGGTATCTTGAGAAAGCAACTGTCCCCCTTTGGCTCTGGCTTCGACGGTTGGCGCCCGCGAAGCTGCCACGTTCAAAGATCGGCTTGGTCAGGGGGGTTCAGCACTGTCACGTGAAGATAACGACTTCTTGATTCCGGGGAAGGGGCGGCGCATCTTTAGTTGCATCCTCTCGAATCAACACCCAAATTTTAACGCGTCACAAAAAGCAGTTCGAATCCGACCAAACGCACCGAGAAACAATACAATAATCAAAATACATAACATAATAAGGGCCGAGTGGTTGTGTTTGATGGTTTTGGTGATGGAATCTCGAATCTGAAGAATATCCGGACTAAACAACCTCGCCCTACCTTCGATTTATTCTCTTCCCCGACGACACACTCCTCCGATAATGACCTCTTCCGACGTTCGTGATGTCCTCAACCTGGGCGACGGTGCGCCTGGCTCTCGATCGAGCAAGAAGCAAAAGATCTCGGCGCCGAGACCAAACCTGAAGGGCCTGGCGCGTGAAGTACACAACCTTGGAGGCGACAACCCTATTGCCATCGTCCCCGAAGTCACACATTTCAAGAAGCGGCGCTTTGCAAGTCGCAAACCTGCTGCGAGATGGGAGATGCGGCCATTCAAAAACTCGGCGCGGAGTGATTCAGATTTTACCTTGCGACACTGGAGGAGGAAAGACGAGAAGCAAGAGGGCAATGATTCATTGCAGGAACAGACAAGCCAGGAAGAGCAACCACAGCCATCTAAAGATAAGCTTGAGGATTCCGCGTTTGCCAAATTCAACGTGCAAGTTTCGGTACCACAGTACAGCGAAGGCCAGTATGAGCAATCACTACAACACAGCGACTGGACCAAGGAGGAGACGGATTATTTGCTGGAACTGGCACGAGATTTCGATCTCCGATGGCCCCTAATATGGGATCGCTACGAATGGAACCCCCCGGCTATGAACGGGGAGGCTGACGCTGACGGCGACGAGAGTAAGGCAATCGTGCCGACGACAAGGTCTCGCTCCCTCGAGGATCTCAAGGCACGATATTACGAAGTTGCGTCCAAGATGATGGCAGCGCAGAAGCCTGTGCAGTACATGACGCAACCCGAATTCTCTCTCCATGAACTCATGGCACACTTCAATCCGCAGCAGGAGAAGTCAAGAAAGGAGTTTGCGCTAAATGCTCTAACGCGGTCACGCGAAGAAGCTCGCGAAGAAGAATCGCTCTTGCTGGAGATTAAGCGAATTCTGGCACGCAGCGAGCGATTCAACGATGACCGGCGCGAGCTTTACAATCGCCTCGATTATCCCCGAGCGGATACTGACATCAATGCTTTCAAGTCTTCTGCTGGCCTGCAGAACCTTCTGCAGAACCTTATGACCGCCGATAAGTCCAAGAAGCGTAAATCATTAATGCCTGGCGATGGCATTAGTCCCTCTGGCACAGCACCTCCACAAACAGCAGCCGCTGCCTCTGCTGCTGCCACTGCTGCTGCTGCTGCCGCCGCCGCAACACAAGAGGCTGGAAGGCGCGAAAGCACAGTCGCATCTACTGGTCCTCGCGAATCTACCGGTCCTGCTCCTACTCCAGCAGCTTCGAACAACAAGAAGGGCCAGCAGCAACAACAGCAGGAGCGCCGCAAACTCACAACGCAAGAAGAGCTGTTATATGGCGTAACTCATCATGATCGACTCGGCTCCGGGCCAACTTTCCGAACAGAGAGAATTAACAAACTATTCTCACATAAGTCGAACCAGCAGCAACTGCGTATCACCAATGTCTTAAACGAGTTGGACGTGCCTAACAAGCTTGCTATGCCGACCGCGGCGACTACACATCAGTATGAGCAACTTCTTGCGGCCGTCAACAGTCTGCTTGATGCTCGTAAGGTCTCAGATAAACTCGAATCCGAGATCAAAATCGAAGAGGCGAAGAAGGCAGAGCGAGAGAAAGCTATGGCACCCCCTGAATCCGAGTCATCAACCGGAAAAGACCAGGAGACAAAGGATGTCGATAACACAGAGGGTCCAGGAGCCGCTGCAGCGAATGCAGAGAAAGCAAACGGCGACGTCACAACTGCACCTGAAGATGCAAGCAAGGATGCTCCAGAAGCAGCAGCCCCAACAACGGAAACTGCAGACAATGAAACGGAACAGAACACTGAAACCGATAAGAACGGGCGTCCCGGTAGTAGCGGTGCCTCGCACAAGCGAAGTGCCAGTGTTCTAAGTAGCGTCAGTGACAAGAGCAGCAAACGTCAGAAGAAGTAGGACAGCACGTATGTACCACCAAGTACCACAGTACATAGCTCTACGCGCCAGTGACTTGCTGCACACGAGCGACTGCACCAACGTTCCTGCAGGAACGCAGGGGCCTCTGAACCGACATGACGGTGAGATCTACCCAGCCCGGCAGTTGTTGGTTTGGGATCTGTCATACACGTGAACCCAAAGTTTGGCGAGACAAGGTCTAACCTGAACCAAGATGTGCCAAGGGAGGTAGATGGCTGTGGGGTTTGGCATCTCATACAAACCGCATCTTCTGAAACATATCATAATGTGTCGAAGCGCCGCCAGTGGAGCTCAGTTGTGTGACTGTTCAAAGATCATGCAGCACCAAAGGCCCAAACCTGCATTCGAAAAGAGAGGGTGGTCGAAGCACATGGACTTGTCAACTGCGTGGGGCAGGAATATCGCAGTGTTTTCATCTTTGAGCTTGCGAACAAGTGCTCATCCAGGGGACGTACTTGAAACAGTCAAGGATCTTATTGAACCAAGGACCCTACTAGGGATGCGATGGGCGCTAGGAGGCGTGCTGGACAATAGGGGTGACGTTGTGTTAAAGAACCTGCAGCTCATCAGCGGCTGCAGCGAGGCTATCTCTTAATATAGCAACACGTTTCTATAATTATAGCCGCATCCCATGAAGACGATCCGTATCCCTGGATAGAGAAGACCCCTAGAGAAGGACGCATGGAACCATTGAGGGGTGTAAGGCACCCATAGTCTCGGGCCCGCCGACTTACATAGAAGCTGCCTGCTACCAACCTTCAACTTGCCTAAACGGGATCAGAAGCGTTAGTTGAGTGGTTCAGATCGACCGAGATAGCGCTGCCACTCCTTCGGAACCTGCTTCTTTGGCGCCAGGAAGACTGATCAAGGGGCGTGGCTCTTGCGAGAGAGAGTGTGCATCGTCTTCAGATCACAGGAACTTCAACTAGGGCCAGCGCTTGTGGATGACAGAATCGTCCTAGTGAAGATCTTGAGCGAGACGCCCAAGCTGTTGCTGCATGGCTGCATGCATGTGTGTTGTAGTCGGCGTTTATGCTCTAACAATAGAACTGACCCGCCCATCTGAAGATGCAAGAGAGATGGTTTGCAGTAAGATATCTGATCTGAGATAAGATTAGTCCTTGCTAGGCGCCAAGATCTTGAAAATTCTGGAAAAGCTGCGAGATGAGGGCATACTATGCAGGGTCGGCGCTTAGCTGGCGGCTAGTTGTGAACGTACGAACCACCCATTGGACGTGGAGCCTGTAAAATCAGTTGCGAGGGCGCTGATGATATATTTTTAGATAAAGAAGCGTTGTATAATTAGAAACAAAGTTTTCGTGATATATTATATGTCTATCATGAACGACATGCCTGTGGTGTTGAGGCTCTGAGACGTGACGTCCTCTGCATGAAACAAAATGAATCATGATTGGTCCAGCATCCTCTGGTAAGTCTACGAAGAGAATATACCGAAACTGAAACGAATGTTTCTGCTGATGTGATTTTTATTAAATACCGAAGACCCTGGAAATACAGACGTATAGTTCAGGCGCGTTATAGGGCTGATGTGTCCATTCACACTCGTGATAACGCCTATGCACATCCGGGCATCAGGACGAGAACAGATGTGTACACCGAAAACCGTCACCGTCAGCCTGAAGATATCGAATTGACCTATGAAGAGATTAGTTTAGATACTGCCCCGTCTGTCGTCTCTTCTCTCAATATGTTATGATAAGGGATAGACCGATGCGCTGATGCTCCAGTCGAAGACAAGAATGCGCATCATCTTAGTACACCATCGACCAACACCATGCATCTTATTTCACATGCGCCACCGCGGCGTACAACTGTGAAGGCCGACACTGGTAACTCCGTTTGATGCAAGATGGTGACGGAGTGGGGGAGTTGCAGGCGAAGAATCCGTAATTAGTATGAAGGGATATAACTTAGCCAACAACAACCCGCCACCAACAAACCATCCAGGGCCATCTACAGCCTTGCCATGACATGATATGGAGGGGTCGATTCTTGTTTTCTTGGATTGCCGAAATTCAGAGTATGCCACCAAGTTATCTGAGTCTTGGCCACCAGCTTTGACTTGGAGTCATCCAAAATCCCAAGTTCCTAAACATCAACGTCCGCGAGCGCCGGCAACAATTTGACCATTTTATGCGCCAAGGAGAATTGAGTTGCCTGTTTGACCCATCAAGGAAAAGCAGTTTGCTGTTCTATTACCCAACAGACAGGGTTGGGATACGAAAGTTCAAGCCGTGGTCTCCAACAGGAACCTTTGAGCACGCTAGTTAGAGCTTGATGGACCAGGATGCAACTCGGCAATCCCATACACATCAACCGCCTTGAAGTCGCACTTGAGTTTGTAGTCATTGCCCGTCATGTTCCGTGCCAATAACGTCAAGGATGCGAAGATACCCTCCAATGTGCAATGATCGCCGTCGATGCTATCTTTGCAGTAATAAGTTGAGTACTTCACCCGCAAGGGTAGTATTCGGACCCGCTGTGCGGAGGAATACTTCCAATCCAGTGTTTGTTCTGGATTTATCCTGCTGATCAATCACTGGGTCTTTGAAGATGCGGCTCCTGTTTCCGACCTGCTCCATTTTCGAGTGTATTCGCTCTGTTTCGCATCATGGGGAGCAGTCTTGAAATACGACTGGACGTGGTACCCTTACCTCGCTGAGGTGTAACGGAACCCCTTGTCAGAGGAATAGTGAGTGATATCCACTGCCCGACTGAACCCTCCGTTTCCCCGCGCTTTTGCATCAAAAGTTGCAGAGCCGTTGTTGTGCGGTCGTAACCAACGCAGCGGTGTGCCTGCGCGAAGGTGTAGTGCAGTAATATAGACCTAGCTATTACCTGCTAGGCCATGGGTTCGTGTATAGAGGCGCCAATTGCCATCACTCTTGTCATTAGACCTTTAGCTATCTGCTGTGACGGGTTTGAATCACGACGGACCAGCCCCTTGTCTTTAATGAAGGACCAATCACGGCCAAGAACATGCCTTCGCCCATCACAAGTTGACAAGGAATTGCTGATAGCGTGCCTAGCCACAGGCGGGACAAGAGTCAAGATGTACGGAGTACAGTAATTACAGCAATTGATGTAGATGCCACAGCTGAATTGAGGAGTTACGGACATCGACCTAAAATCGGTTCGGGAAGGAAATGGCACTGCGTGCAGTAGAAGGCAAGGAATGTGCTCAATATCATTGTTGGCTGATGATGTCCTGAAGTGGAGAGCAGCAAGACAAGAATAGGAACACCGGCAATCGACAGACCAATCATTGCCGCTTGCTAGACCATTTACCATGATGTACTCCGTAAAATCGCAGGTATTCGGGGAGCCGACTAACGGCGCGCGCGGATATTGAGATGTGACAAAGGGCCCATGTCGGCTGGGTTGCCACTTTGATATGAGAAGATTTCCAAAAATGGGCTGTCGGCTGTTTCGTTATCAAATACGTCGATACTCCGTGCTTGAAGGCATGCTGGTAAGACCTGCTGCGCTTAAAGATATTTTTGGCTACTGCAGATAACTGGGGAGATTTCAAGCTGCGTGGCCACTAATCTCCCACAAAACTTGGGCGTGGAAGATCTGGCTACAAAGAGCTAGGGACTCATGGCAAGCCTTAGTATCAACTATCAAGTATTAGGGCTATAAATACTGAATGAGGCCGCCAAACAAGGGTCACCTTCTAGCTCCCCACACAACTGAGTTAAAGAGGTGTTTCGAACCAGGCACCGCGCCAGCCTCGGTTATTGTACCAGGGGAGCAAGGATATGAAGTCAGCAATGTCCGTGACACATTTCTGCGCTCGAACTGTGTTATTGCGTGCTTCATGGCAAATAGATCTGAACAGGAGCCGTGTTCGGGTACATGGCATTTCGAGGCTAAACACCAGAAGCGGACCGAGCGTATCTGAAGTCTGGTTGATAATTCAAGATTGAGCTCTAAGTCCTGGCGCAGCCGCGGACGGCGGCGAGCGACACGAGACAACGCTCCTAGCGTGTTAGACGCGGCGTTAATGGATTCTGTCTCGCCTAAGGTGCCTGAACAACAATATCCCTGCAAAGGCCCTGATCCAGTTGATGAATTGTACTTCTTGATTGGTCGCTGGGGCGAGAAGGCGCACAGTCCCGACACACACATCCGCCGACATGCGGTGGGTGGGAGGATAAAGGTCTGTGGTTGGCTCAGGGGAGAAACTGATCGCCTTCTGAAGCTGGCGTGGTTCAGAAGTACTCTGGGTGTACAGTCGCTCTGGAGTCCCTCGTCACACGGTGTCGGCCGAGAAGCGACGTATCGAAACTACAGAACATATAGGTAGGCTGGAAAAATCCTGCTAGAGTGTTGAGAGAAGGAGAAGTCATATGAAGGTTGTAGATTCACAATTTGTGAAGAAGTACGGAGTACAGTGCAAGTGTAGAAGATGAAAAGCGGCATGTCGAGTATTAGAGGTTGTGCAAAAAGTGGGGTGGTACTCTCTGCGTGCCTGCATCCCGTCTAGGAAAAGTGCAGTACCGCGGCAAGAGCGAACGGGGCGCCGATATGGTTTACCCAACCGTACCGTAGGGAAGGGGCCCGTTGACTCCCCAGAGCTAGCCTTTGTAGCGCTAGCGCACTATCCAGGTTAGGCTGGCAGTTCGTCGCGGGTGAGACTACCTAACTTTAGAGATCATGGAAGAACTTAAACAATTGAGGAACGAAAGATTGAAAGTTTGAGTGTAGATTGCTATGACTCAGCTTTATATAACAAGGATCAATCCAAAGATGGGAAACGACAGGCTGATAAGTTGGCTAGCTACTCAGACCATCTACTACCTTATTGTCAAACACAAACAGGTTGGAGTTTTGTTTGCTTGTCCCAATGGTCCGTATATATGTCCATATATCTGCTAAGGAAGATAATGTCCCCAGACAGCACTCCGTACAGCAGTGTTAATTATTACCAAGTCCTCTGATCAATGGCTAATGGATGATAACATGGCATGACCTGCCGCAACTCTGGGTTGCCGGGTTTGCATTTTCAACTCGTGTATAGTTGGAGCCATCAGACGACCTAGCATTGTTCGAAAAGAACAATGATTGATGGAGACAGAACCTAAAAACCCACGGGTTATGCGTGTTTCATTTCTTCTTTAGGAAGCAAACTTGCGTTCGTGACGGGAGAGATGGTACTCCCGTGCATACGAAGGACCCAAGCGAGAAACCCGTCATCAGCCTTGGTGCTGTAGGCTTCGTCAAGGCTGTTAGAAGAGTCGCGCGACTATTCGTCGACGGGCGTCAGTCACGGGTGTTTAGCATTGATGTTTTATCTTGCTCTGGCCTCGATCCATTTGAGTGCGTGCAAGGGTCGCTTATTGGGCCCGGGATCATTACCCCAAGGGCGATCCTTGTGCGGGTACTGTACACGTTTGGGGTCGTTTAGACGCCGAAGGATTTCGCTTCATTTCCTGCTCTACTTGAGAACCAAAATTTAGTGACGGGAGAAGGGAGCAGATGAGTTGAAGTCAAGCGCCGCATGAGATAAACTGGAATAGCTGTCACTGCTCAAATCAAAGGGATGGACCGGTTGAGATTTGACGGGTTTGGCGTTGGTGTCGACGTTGGTTGGCGATGGGTATGCGGAATGGATGGGATGGTACGGTGGTGGTGATGACGATGAAGCGGGAAGAAAAGCTTGTGAAAGGAGCATCTTGTCCAAGTGGAGTGCTATGCCAAGAGGCGTAAATTTAGGTGATTGATATGCAGCGGATGGGTGCTCGCGGCACAGTCTTGTAATAAGTAATATGATTGTCGCGCGTGAGATAGATGAGATGACTCAGACAATTGAAACGACCAACAAGTAATTACCGAGCATCTTGACTCTGGACAATCCTCGTCATGACAAAAGGCCGAATTTCGCCTGGTTTGACAATATTATCCTTTACTTCGGCTCATGCAAGCGACTCCTTGTGTATCTCGTCTAATATCATGCAGATAATCAATACCGTTCATGTTTGTGACATGCTGTGGTGTGTTTCTTGTCTCTGAGTGTCTAGAGTGTCCAGCCTGAAAGACCGCGGCAGAGGAGCGGCGGAGTGCGGTTGTTGATCCGCACCTTGGGGGGAGTGTGAGTGAGTAACGAGACGCCCCAAGCCATGAGAAAGGCAAACCATTTAGCGACCCCTGTCACCTCTCAACTCTACCTAGACTCTGGAATACTCGAGGGCGGTCTCTGTCGTCAATCAGGGACTAACTACTCATCCAGTCGCGCGGCCCATGGTTGCAGCTAGAAGGCGCCGAGCGAGTTTTTGGTCGCGCCTGAAGCACCAAGAATGTGGGAGAGGGCATCACAGCATGCATAAGAGTACAGTTACTGATGCGATGGGCGTGGATGCTTGAGAGGATAGATACTCGTGAGAGAGCCAGTTACAGACAAGAGTAATAAGTTACGAAAGGATGCACAAAGCATAGTCGATCTGGAGTCAGAGGTGTAGGTAAGTACGTACTATAACGGAGAAATTCCGTCCTCAGTGCCTTCAACTTGTCTGATAGATATGGGTCTACCTACTCCAGCTCCAGTGTTAAGTTAGTGGCAGCTCTGAGCTAACGCTGGAGATACAATATTTTGGAAATCCCCATCTTGACCTTGAGGCTTGACCGCACTCACTCGGCAGGGTAGTGACGTGATACGACCGAGGACAGGAGCATTGCGGAACTACCAATGCGGTAAGGTATTCAGTGCAGTCAGTATTGGGCTGAAGTTGAGGTTGAGGTTGCTCAGACCCTGGAGATGAACAGGGTTACCGCTCTCCTCCATGGTCCAGGGGACTCTGCAGCGCGATGCAATGAAGGTACATTTGAGCTTGAGGTACTTGTCGGGTCTAAACGAGGTACCGCACCCAGTAGGCGAGTGACGCCGTGTGAAGCGCCTCGCCGCCGCGACCTTCGAGAACTGAATTAGAGACTCGAGCATACAAGAACATAGATGATGATTGGTCTGTGGTGTGAAATGGGCTATTTCTGGGTATGATTGATTGTCTGTAAGTGTCATTCAGAGCGTCTTTTGAAGTCTTGGTCAAAAGGTCAAGAGTCTGCGCATCCAACGTTGGAGCACAACCGCCATCTATCACAGGACTCTTGTCGGGTTACACTTTAACCGCACCGCAAAGCGCTGAGGACCGAGCCGCTCCCTCCAATCGTTCGGCAATGAAGTGTATGTACATAGAGTATCCGTACCTTCCATAGGTAGGAACGGATCACTTGGCTTTTACGGATACCTGGCTTAGGTAGCTCAAGTTGCTCCTGTTCCAGCTCCAGCTCCTCCACCTGCACCTGCACCTGCACCACCAACACTGGAAACCAACAACACCAACCGCGCGCCCCATGCCTCTTGCCCGCTCACCTCTCCACTCTTGGGTCTACCTTCCAGGGTCCCCTGATCCCCGGTCCTTTAATCCTTTCACACCCCTTACGAAGTTTGTGGTGTGCGGTGCGCCCTTTCTTCTTTGCAGCATTAGCATTGCATTACGCTGCAACTGCAACTGCGACTGCAACTACACTGTTCTTTCCGTTCTGTTCTGTTTCGAATGCTCTCAAACCAAACTCAACAAGGCTCTCTCACTACGTTTCTCCCATCATATGCTACCTCACTCACCTCATTTCGTGTGCTGGACTTGATCTGACTTGACTGGATTGGATCGAATTTCCCTGCTCCCACTGCTGAAGTGACTGAGAGCAACACCAACTGAAACAAATCTGAGCGCTTCTGGTGTTACTCAAATCTTGGTGAACTCAACTCATACAGACTCTGCGGTCTGTCAGTCAGTCAACCAGTCTGTACAGAGACCTTATCTGGCCATGCTTCCAAGACGGTCCCTGTCGTTGCCGCCGTCTTCTTAGCTTTAGCTTTCGCCTCTTTTACTCACTCCGTCGCTCGCCCTCTCACTCTCTGTGTGCACTATTCTCCAACTCTACCTAGTGACCCTTGATTCCTGTTGGGCTGTGCCTTGCTCCCTCTCTCTATCTTTGTCTCTCGCTAACATATTCTCTCCTCTCTCTTTCTCTTTTTCCTTCGTTTCTTTCCTGGCACACCCTCACTCTCTCTTGGATCTCACTTTAATCTCGATCCTTCTTCCTTCATCCCCTTCCTACCTAAGCAAAGGCTTTCAGTCTTGTCTTTTTTCTCTTTCTCCTCTACCCCCTCCACCCCCCAGGAACTCAAGGGCCCCCCTCCTTCCCTCTCCCGTCCCGCCAGGCCTGATTGATCTGAGCTCCCCGCCACAAACACCCCCCAGCCAGTTTTTTTTTCGCCGATTACAGGCGCAGTTCGAGTTAATCGCGCGTCAAAAACCTACCGACGCCCCAAGCGCCGCGACTCTTGTCATTTCCAAACCTCAACCTCCCGACTTTTCGCTGCTCTACTTTACTTTGCTTTACGAGCAATCACGCTTTTAACTCTGTCGTCACCTTTTGGTCTTTTATCTGCGAGCGCGCTTTTCGGAATAAAGGCTTCCAGGCTGTTCACTCAGTTGATTTACGTTCGTTACGCCCACTATAGTTGTCAAGTACAGTCTCAAATCTAGAAATCGAGGAGACATCACAGTCTGGCTACTGTTTCGCCTTTTCTCAGCACACATTATCTCACCTCACTTCAACCGAACTGGCCTTGTTGACTTTCAATCTCATCGCCGCTCATCATCAAATCACTCCCCGTCACACGCGTCTTCAGGCTGGATTATTGAATTGTAGCAACGAGTGACCGGTTTTTATATTCTATTGTCTTCGTGGATAGCAACTCAGCTTGGCCCATCTCAGCGCGGAATCTCCTCAGATTTTACGACGTCACGCACTTGGCCTTACTTTGTGGATGACATCTGTTGCGATCTCATTCTCACAGCCTTAGCAATTCATTTCTTGGACTCAACTGTTGGCAACACTCACGCCTTCTTCAGTCTCTGTAGACACCCCGGTCTCAAGGTCATTCGCGGAACACCCGGAGCGATTGAATTGCGTTTCGTCCCCCCAACTCTGAGAGATTGCCTCGAATTCGTCAGCTTCTAGGCTTAATTGCGATCTCTAGACGTTTGTTACGGCTCGCTTGTTCCGTTACGTTGCGCGACCTCACTCGCCAGGTCAAATATGTCGACCTTTACCGCCCTTAATGGGGGCTCGCCCAGAACCTCAGATCCGCCTGTTGTGACTATTGAAAAACCCTCACCCATGGACGAACGCCCACACAACACAGCCGCATCTCAACCTCCACCTACGCCAGAAGTATCGTCAAACCAAATACCTCCCCAGAATGCAGATCGGCCACCGTTCCAATCACCTGGGTACCCTGATGTAGAAGGTGCTCATAAGAGAAAGCGATCCGAATCTATTGAGATGCGTCGAGAACATATCGTCCATGCTCATACACCTGAATCTGCTCACCCTCACCATGAATCACGCGAACCTTATGGTACCCCCTCAAGAGATTATCGTCATTATGGATATGATCATCGGGATAAGGAATCCTGGTATTCGCACCAAGCACGCGACGAGCGCAGCTATGACTCTCAGCAAAACTCTGCCACCACTCCACATGGCCAAACGGAGGAGCAGATTGGCGACGCGCTTCGTAGGGCTGCAGGTCAGATGGATCATGGTGATTACTCCAACGGCAGCCCCGATGGTGACGATTCCTCTATCATATATGGCGGTCTGTACACATCTGAGGCGAGGCGTGACGCAATCTTGCAGCACGACTCCAAGAAACGCAAGAGGAACTTCAGTAATCGAACCAAGACAGGCTGCCTGACTTGTCGCAAACGCAAGAAGAAGTGCGATGAGCAGAAGCCCGAGTGTGAGCAATCTTTTTCATCTTCAATGTCGACGCATGGCACTGACAGCCTCTTAGGTGGAAACTGTCTCCGCGGCAGCTTTGTATGTGCAGGATATCCGCCTCAGCGTGGACCGGGTTGGCAAAAGCCCGATAACAAGGCCGCAGCAGTTCCTCTTGAATCTAAAGATCCAACATACATTCCTCCTGGAGCTTACGGAATGCCGCAGCAAAGTCCTTATGGCAGTCAACCGGTGAAGCGCGAATCCCTGCCGCCTTATCGCGGCCAGGCCCTCCGAATTGACCCCCCACAAGGCCGCCCCTTGGTGACCGACGACGACCGGCCAACAGCATCAACACTACCCAGCGCGTCTGTTGCCAGTCCTGAAAACAAACTCTCTGCTTTGCCTTATACCCCCGCAAACGTGTTCCCAACTCCAGTCAGCGCAAACCCTCAACCGCCACCACCACCTTTTGGAGAAAGAATGGCGAAAGAATATCAGCGTGTGCCTCCGCTGCACGATCTCAGCAGAACGGAGCCCGAGTCCTCCCATCTTGGAAACCAGCTTCCACAGATTAACATTTTGCATCCAACAAGAACCAGCAGTCCAGCTCCTCCCCCACCTGCACCGACCTCAAGCGCCCAGGTTGCCGCTCAGCTGGCTCTATCGCACTCCCAGTTCCCCCAGAGACGGACCCAGAAGGAGGAGATGTTGTCGGGGCGACACTACTATCCTTTCGACAAGGAGCTTTGCCTGGAGCGTGAACGCTGCTCTACCGCATGCTGGAGATTCAACAACCTTACTAGTCCCCCTACCCACGGCGTATCTCCCGATGAGCGCGCTCGCTTGTTCCTCGAAATCCTGCAGCCCCGCGACCCGGTTCGAGTTTCTCCCACCGAGGCTTCCCCCGTCACCAACGTTGGCCGCGTTGGCAGACATGTTGCCGTCGAAACACCCTTCATTTGTGACTACGGATATAACATCACCATCGGCCACCACGTCGTGATTGGGCGCAACTGTACCATCAATGATGTGTGTGAGGTCAAGATTGGCGACAACTGCGTAATTGGGCCGAATGTTAGCATATTTACCGCGGGACTACCCATCGATCCAAAGAAGCGTCAAGGCGGTCAAGGTCCACAGGTTGGTAAACCCATCACCATTGAACAGGACTGCTGGATTGGCGGAGGTGCAATCATCCTTCCTGGTAGGATCATTGGCAAGGGCAGCACTGTCGGTGCTGGGTCGATTGTCACCAAGGTATGTTTTGAAGACGTAATTGTTGAAGAAGCAATAACTAACTCTTTCTTTAGGATGTTCCTCCCTTCACAATTGTAGCTGGAAATCCTGCTAGGGTTCTTCGCGGTATCGCTTCTTAAGGTTGACATTTAGTGTTGCCTCCAACCACTGCGTCGATAACCACGGCGTGGTTGCATGTGTAAAGTCGACACTGTTGATAACCAACTGGTTACTAGGCCGCAAACAGTCACCATATACTCAACGATTACGAATGGAGCCAAGCGTTATGAAAGCCTCAGCGTTGCTTCTTGTTGATTTGTTTCATTTTATTACTATAGTGAGAGACGTCTCGTGTTGGACTAGGGTCATGATACGAGTGCAGGGCGAATAGGGAAAAAAGCAATTCGTAATTGGAGGCGCTGCGAGACTTGACGTGTGGAATTATTTGCCATTTTCTGGGAGGTAGAAAGCCTCATGTGACGAGATGGGTCGACGGATAGGTGTGATGAATGGGGATGGTGGTATGAGGGCCTTTTGTTTGTGTTTGTGTTGCATGTGCCACGATTTATGAGAGATAAACAAGCCGGGTCGAGACCTGCAGGATGATATCCATTCGTGTTATTAGTTGTTAGCCCGTCACAAGTTTATTAAATACCTTATTGTTGCGGTGTGTGTGTGTGTGTTTCTCTATCTATTTAGGGTTCCATTCCGTTCCTGATTATTGTGGCAATGTGAGCTATCATGAGATGAATATCACGCATGCATAGAGTCGTATTGTAATGGATCTTGCTTCCATTCGGGCTACATAATGCGGCCCGTTCCTCGACCAGTCGCGACCGCAACACATGTGTACACAGCTTGTAGTCGACTCCTAAGCTTGCTTGGTTGCTAGAGCGATCTTGAGGATGCCCGCACATGCGGCCTCGTATGCAGCCCTAGAGTTGACCGATAGATATCTTGTTGCTTGATAGTGGGCACTAGAATGATACGAGCTCACCGACAAAACTAACCCAGTCAAGGCCATCGACGGGGCCAAAGAAACTATTCAGTGGGAGGAACTCTTCATATTCACCATAGTAGTGAAGATCCGGTATGATCATGTCTGGAATCCCACTCTCTGTGGTGGGCTCACTGCAGAGATATGATGTGGTGGCCATGACTGGACCCTCGATTTTAGATGTTGTATTCACTGGCATCTCGATGCGGTTGAGAACCGCTCGAATAACTTTTGCGCCGTGCCTTGCGTCTTTGGAGTGGTTGCCGCGTACTTCCCAATACTTGTAGGCACGCTCGAGTATCTGGACTCGGTGTATATGGTCCTGCGGGCTGGCCGGCTGTTAGTCACGGATCACAGTATTTGAGGTCACATACGTTATATCGGTTGATTCATAAAGGTCCAGACAAATAATCATGGCTGCGACCAGGAAATCGTGTATAGTGAGACTCGAGAGCAAGAAGCGATCGTTATACATGCGACCTCCTTCTCGAACCTCGTGTTCAAATTCAAGGTGCAGCTCAACAACTCGAGAAGCTGCGTCGCGGCATAGAACACGGGATGCTTGGTATCGTTCTTGGTTCTTGTCGACGCTGAGGTAGGGGCGGTGCAGCACGCAGATGGTTTTCAGATATGACACTTCTAGTATTAGTCGGTGCATGATGGTGTAGCCAGGAATTTCATAGGGAGTGGCAGATATTGGACGGATGCGGAAACATTCTGGAACACTGTTGTGGTATACCTCCAGCTCGGCCTGAAGACCCATCGTTTCTTCGTAAGGCGGCGTTTCGACACGAAGGGCATGTCGGAGAACACGACGCAGTAAGCGACAAAGATGAGATTTGGTCTGCCAGGCCAGAATAGGAGTGGGCTCGCTCGGGGGACGTGATTGAGGCACGTCTGTGTCCTCGTCAAAATCGTCATCAGATAGGTTACGAGGATGGCCGGCATCGCAGACCTCTTGATATACCATAGGAGGCATACCAAGCTGAAATGAAAATAGAAGATCAGAAGTCTGCACCATAAACCACGTTCGTCGTCTCATTTCAGCCTCAAAGGGCTTTATCTGGGGAGATACTCTGGCTGCATCAAGATGATAACCTCTTCGCTGAGCAAGGCGTACGGATAGTGAGTAGAGTGACCATATTGTCGCATCAGAGTCTTCCTTGGACACATTACGTGAGTGAGCATACATCATAAGGGCCTCGACGGAATATGGCTTGGCTTTGAGATAGCCTCCCGTCACGAGACATTGAGCTGAGCGTTGTATGTAGAACTTGGGCTCCTGTACAGTCTTGAGTCCAGGGTGTTTGACCTTACAAGTCAAGGCGCCAAGGCTAAGCACAGAGAACATAATGCTCAGCCATAGAAAGTTGGCGCTTTGGGGATCGGTCCAGAGAAGCTCGTAGCGGCGCCGGAAGTGATGCTGGTGAAGAACAGGAACAGCGAGGAACTTCGAGTTGAAATACGAGTCGACGACTTTGTCAGCGTCTTGACGAGAGGGCATACTACTGCAAACATCGTGAATAGTGAGGGGAGAAATCCCTCCGATGACGATATCCGGCGCAGGAAGTATAGTCTCGGTCTCGGGCTCGGGCTCGCCATGGTGATCGGCCTCGTCCTGCGTGTTGAGAACATTCTGGATATCATGAATGCTCTGGAAGACCGCCTCCCACGACGTCTCACCATGATACGCAGCATCCGATCCCTCCTCAACACCTCTTATAGAAACTCTACTAATATCTGTCCTCACAGCCGTACTATTCTGAGTACTCGAGGCTTCTGACGCAGCGGCAAGACGCATCACCATCTCTTCCAGCTTAGCAACCTTGAGCTGCATATCCCGCTTGTCCTCAGAGACACTCGCATCTCCGTAAATACAAGGCTTTGTGTCGCCACGCTTCTGACAGGCGCTGCAGGAGGGTTTTGCACGGTCGCATTTTGACTTGCGTTTCTGGCATGTGGTGCATGAGACGGGTTTTCGGTTCCGTGTGACTTTGTGAGAGTCTGTTGCTCGAAAGACGCCGGTGAGATGCTTCATGTTTGAACCGGACATGGTTGAGTTGTTTATTGTGTGAATGATTGTGAGTTTTATTGTTCACGGCCTGGGTAGTTTCGAATTGGATTTTGACAATTGGTGCAGTAGTGAGTGATTGAGCAATGGCAATCAAACTGGTGCTTTCTGGAGTTTGATCAAAGACGTGGTAGGTTCTGGTCAACACGAGGATCGGCCATCTAGTCAAATGACACTTTATAAAGGAGCTCTTAATAGTTGTTGGTTTCTCAATTGAGTCCTATTGTGTTGTAAGGATTGAGTGAGTATTGGCTCTTCTTGTTCAGGCTACCTACCTATTTATTTCAGCGGGGGTAACCTAGACCAACTGCTCTTCACACCACTTACAGAGACTGGGTAAATCTCAGGGATAATATTAAACATGTTCAAGATGCGTAACAAGAACTATTGTTTGCATTATAGATAAATACCTACTTACCTAGATTGCAACCAGAGGAAAATCCTCCTCGGGTTAAATCAGGCTTTTGGGTTCTCAAAGTCGACTCATCAAACGGTCTCAGCAGTGGGACAACAGCTGTATGGACATCTGGAACTGACATGTATATATGCATTTAATCATCTGGTCTGTGTTAGATAAATCATATTCAAACACAACTCCCCATTTGCTTCCCATGCATGGCTCCTTGTACCTTTAATCATACACCCAAAATGCTGGACATGATGTTCAAAGCTATGCGATATGCCCACGGTGATATATGCAACGCTCGCCCTCCCGCTACGCCAACCTGGTTTCCAACTCCATCGTTCTATCGTGTTATACAGTTATTGGGATTGGTGCTGTTCCAACCTCTTCTTGTTCTCATCAATAATCTTTTCCATCATCTCAAGCGCCCGAGTCTGGTCTCTGAGCTTGGCAAACGCCTTGAATGTGTACGCATCTGGTTTAAAACCTGCAGCCTCTAGATCCTGCAGCGTGCCAACTGTTTGAGACATGTTCTGCATACAGGCGTAGCCCCTGGCAAGCGTGTTCCAAGTGATGATATCAAGATTCAGACCATGCTCCCGCATAGCTTGGAGGACCTGCTCCGCCAACATCTTCTCCTTGTGCATAAAAAGGCCATGGATGAGGATACTGAAAGTGAACATACTGGGCGCTGGGTGAACCGGAGCATCCTCGGGATTTTCTGTAACCTTGTCTTCTTCTTTCTCCTTGGAGCGTAGTGTGTCTCGGAGCATATCACCGAAGACTTGTAACGCTGGGCGAAGCAATGATTTCCGCTCCAACATAACCATGATTAAGGTATCGTGGACCACAGTTCCCTGCTCTTCAGCCAGCTTCTGAGCCCAGTTTTTTTCGGTTCCATGCTCCTCTAGACGTGATTTGAAGAAGGAGTAGAAAGCCATCAAGTCGTAAGGCCTAGAGAGAGTCTTGATGTATGCTCGTAACATAATCGATAGGGTTTGCGTAGTGGGCTTTTGTCGCGGAGCATCATCGCGCTCGAAAAACTCATTCACCACCGGAACAATAGTATTGCTGAACTCCCAATCTCTCCTCGGGCCCTGCCTGAACTTCTCAGTACCTTCCAGATTCTCTTGAGTCAGAATCAGGGGCAGGGTATCGGGAAGCAGCCACTGCAGAGGCTCCAAATCAAATTTCTTGGAATATATGCGAAGCATAGGTCCAAACAAGGGAAGAACCCATGGCCACGTATACTTCTTATCACGGCACTCCATCTCTGCAAAGTAGAAAACGGTGTGAAGCATGTTGTTGAGCACATCAACATAAGGCGCTTTCGCTGCTCGAGCAACATCGAGGGCAAGCTGTACGTTGGATGTCTTTAGACTCTTTTTGGCGCCCCTGAAAACAGTGGCATAGCAGCGGTTGTCAAGCTCAGCGCCGTTCTCTGCCAGTAATAGCGGAAGTCGAATAGCCTCTGCAATATCTCCCTGGTTACATAGAGATTCAATCAGTGCTGTAAAACTGACCAAGTTGGGAGAGAAACCGCGTTCAAGAAAATACTCCATAGCCCGTTGAGGCGAGAAGGTATCCTCTGATTCAGACCAAGTATTATTTACTTCTTGTCTGGTGTGTAATAACGTGGTAATGACGCTCGCAATGCCCGCCGAGTTGAGATCGTGACCCTCATCTGTGATAGCACGTAGGATCCGGAAAGCGTCTTCTTTGTGCGCATTGCTACCCGCCAGCTTGCTGGCAAAATGCAAGAGGGTATTCCGGTGCAGCTTGATACTCGATCGTTTTAGTATTTGGTACATCTCTGCCGTTTGCTCAATTGGTAGGTTCTTGGCCAAGTAGCCCAGGGTATGTTGACGGAATGGCACATGACCTTGGGGAATATCCTCTATCAGCTTCGCAAAAAGCTCAAGCACTTCGTCGGCTTTCGCAACACGATCGCGCATAAGCTTGATATCTCTGAGTTTGAGGTTTGAGATGCAGGCATGCGCCACGTCGACAATTGCATAGCCAGGAGGTAAAGGATCCAAAGTTGCTTCAAGAACCTGTACAGCCTTGTCCAGACGTAAATGGAGGGTCGATAACATTGCCTCTGGCCATATTTCCCTCCGAGTTTCAACGTCTAGTTCATGCCAGACCTTCTCCATCTCCGAGACGCTCTCCAATTCGAAAAGGAACCTCCCTTTTTCTTTCCATTCCCAGGAGATGGTTTCTCGAGCTGCCATTTTTTCGATTTTGTTCTTCCAGAAGTTGAACTGACTTTTTACGGCGACCAACTCATCACCCGTATATTGGTGGCGCAGGTAGCCCCATTGGTTATATCTCTCCTTGTACCTCTTCTCTTTTTCCTTGATTAACTGCTGCCGTTTTTCGGCAGTTTTTCGGGCTTCTTCTGAGAAAGGAGGCCTGCGTTGATGAAACCGTTCGTACGGTGTCCCCTTCGATGTGCTTTTCCTTCTTGGATCCGTTTCTCGTTGATTGTTATATCTCTCGTAGCTGCGTTGATCTCGTTCATGTTTCCGTCGTGGGCCAAATTCCTGCTTTTGCTCGCCTGTGAGGGTCTCGGGGGGGTTCGGAGCTGCTTGACGAGAAAGTATTTGTGATAATATTTGAGAGCCACCGTCTGGGATTGGTGTCTGTGCTTCATCGTGATATGTGCGAGTATATATTGAGGCGACTCTGGCATTGTTTTGTCGCAATGTGGGAAAGCCAGCTCTTCGTTTCCATGCCTGTGACGCTACAGAGGACTCGAGCCTCGTGCAGGCGCGAAGCATGAGAGCCGCTGGCATTTCCTCCTCGTCGGCGTTGACTCGAGGTCAACCGTCTGCATAGTGATCGCTAGACGAGTAGCGGATTTATCGCAGTTGCAGTCGCTCGTTGGAGTCCAAGTTCCAAGGTCGAATATTGAAGTCGTTAATTGGTCTTAATCGGGAAATTTATAAATCTTTTGCCGAAGTCGCTCATGGGGCCTCTATAATTTTAGCTCGTTTTCTTGCGCTTAACGCTTAACGTAGGGACTTCTGCCCACCCCTGTCAGCTTCCAGTGGCGCTTGGGCCTAGACTGTAGCGGCTCTGCGCGCTGGAGTGCGGAAGATGGGATTGACGCGCTTGGAGAAATCTATTGGATCTTGAATTTACATTTTACACCCCACCAACATTCAAGCTTAATCATACCGCGATCGGTTCAGATTTCCACTGAACCTTACACTCATTACAACCGCACATAGAACTCCCGACAAACGCTCGCCATGTCTTCACACGCTACCCTGAGCGCTGCCTCAGACGACCGAAAAGCCAGGCTCGCCAAGCTTAAGAACCTCAAGCGCAAGCAACCAGGTGATGAAATTGTTGCGCCGGAATCAGAACGAGAGGCATCACTTCCCGCAGAGCCCGACGTGTCAAGGCTACACGTGTCAGGCCGCAACTATGACCCTGAGACAAGAGGCCCCAAGCTCGGCTTTGAGCAGGACCCGACGATCAACCTTGATAAGCCCACCCTCGAAGAGCAGGCTGCTGAAGTGGAAGCCGAGATCAAGCAAAAGGCGGCAGAAGAAGCCCAGGACGACAAGGGCGTCGATCTATTCAAACTACAACCGAAGAAGCCAAACTGGGATCTGAAGAGGGAGCTCGACAAGAAGATGGAGGTCCTCAATGTTCGAACAGACAACGCCATTGCCCGGTTGGTGCGCGACCGCATTACGGGTGCGCAAAAAGCTGCTACAAAGAATGACGCGGTCAATGACGCCCAAGGTACTGGAGAGGCGACTGGTATGGATGGTGTGGCATTGGTGGAAGGTCTGAGAGTTAGGGAAAAGGAGGAGGAGGAAGAGGAACGTCGCGAAAAGGAAGAGGAGGCCGCACTAGGCGCATAAACAGCCAAGTCTGTTCGTTGTATGTGAAAATCTGTCTCGCGTTTTGTGTATTACATTTTAGGGGTCCGGCGCCTTGTGCGATCATGGTTACACTATGTTTACAATTATACCCAATAATCATCTTCCCCCTTCTTTCATAGCCTTTGTCATGGCTAATCGTTGACTAAAAGGACTCATACTTCGCTCACGTGGCTGACTTTGGGGAGGTGGTCCTCCGCGTCCATGTGCCTGGCCATTGAATCTCCCATGACTTTCCCGATCCTGCCGATCACGTCTGCCTCGAGGTTCGGGCGATTTTGAGGCCGCACGACGCTGGCGCTGAGGACCATCCGGATCTCGAAATTCGGACGAGTATCCCTTTGACTGTCTCAATCCCTCGTCTCCATTAGATGGAGGCAGAGGGTCACGGGATCTGTACTGGTCACGTCCGCCGTCGTCTTCAGGGGAACGACTGTCGCCAGACACAGATCTTCTGCGTCGAGGTTCAACACGAGGGCTTCGGCTACGATTTGAGCTGACGCTGCGGCTCCGACTTCGACTGTCATCTCGACCACCACCTCGTGAGTTGTCGGAGTAGGGGCTTCGTCCTCGTTGCGCACGGAACGGAGACTTAGCTCTGCCTTTGCCGGGTGACGGAGACCTCGAGGCGCCTGTTGAGATGGTAGAAACAGAATGCGAAGAGACTGATCTGTGGCGTTTCGCGCTTCCCTCGATCAGTTCATCATCCCTTTCCTCACGCTCACGCTTGCGCGCGCGTTCGTTTTCCGCCTTAGACAGCTCCTCATCTGCAACACCTTTCCTACAACATCGTCAGTGGACAATTAGCAGACCTGAGTGAGACCAACTTACTTCTTTTCCAGAGGGTTTAGCGTCTCATTTGTGAGCTTAGGCACGAGCTTTGGGTTTCGAAGCTGTTGAGACCGCGATGGACGCGACACGTACGGACGCTCCTGAGTGGTCGCTTTACATTCGTATGAATAGTGACGTTCTGAGATGGTTAGCAAAAGAACGATCCTATATGGATATAGAGTACGTATCTCGCTTTAGACATTTCTGGCACTGAACGTTGGCGGGTGTTGACCGGGATGGGCCGCCACGACCTTTGTAAGTAAACATCGAAAATGCAAAATGCTATATGTCTCGAATTGGGGTTTTATTTTTTATGAGAAAAGAATGAAACAGGTAGGTCAAAATATTAACACAGAGCTTGCGTGATGTTTCAGACCGATGGACTTTAATGACAATGCCAAAGAGTTGATGGAATAGGTTGCTCAGTCTTGCAAGTGCCTGGATGATTCTTCAGTGATGTCGCCTGCTCACGTGATGCGCAAAGAGACGCAGCCGGTACGTACCGCATTGCTAGGACCATCCGAGATACCAACCCCTTACGATGCTACATAGGTATACAGAGTAAGTACTTGACGTATAGTTATATGGCTTACGAAGTATTGAATACTATAAGTAAGCTGACGTCTCTTCCTAGAAATTTCAACAGAAGAAGGTAGCATAGCGCAGCATGCATGACTTCGAAGCACTTGTTATCAATCACTTAGAACAGGAGGATCCTAACTTATTATGAGCGGGATTTCTCCAAGTTTCGAAGTTATAATCAAGCAAAGTCAAGAAAAATGATAGGAGAGTACGGAGTAGATGCATACTCTGGTAAAAGTACTCTGGAAGGCAGCTTGGGCTATATATAGAACTCGCGGTAAGATGGATTCGACAAGATCGGATAACACATCGGATATTGCCGTGCGCATACTACTAAGTTAGTTGCCAGCAAAAACTCAAGTGCGTACGGCGTATGTCTACCCTCGAACGTTGCATTGCTGTCATTGAGACTGATAGACATATGGCCTCTTGATATATGTAAGAAAAACCCAGGATCTTCAGAGTCAAATCTCGGCTAGGCCTGACAGTTAGGATGGTTCGGCGAGCAATGTTGTCTCATCTAGCCGTGCGGAACCGATAGATGCTCAGATAGAAGCTACAAGTGGGATGTCGCTTCAAAGTCTTCCCATAGAACCTGACTTTGTGCATACTCACGTCACAAGGCGTATTGAAACTAAGGCGGACTGTCTTGCGACATAACCACACCCCCTAGGACACTATCCAAACTCCGGCCTTATCGAACCCTAGGCTACTGCGAATTCGTGAAAGGGGAGGCTATATAAAGGCCGAGCGATCTACAACAAACCGTTGAGGTTGAAATTGAAGGTTTACATAATCATCTATTTGTCCTATTTTCGCTTGTTTCAACTCTGTTTTCGGGCTACAAACAGCCCGGGCGCCACAGTATGAACAGTAGGTACCTACCTAGGTATTGGATCATCAAGATCATGAATTAATATTTTCTGCTGGGGTCTACCATAAGGAGTTCTTCAGGGACAATTGGCACTTTGTCCCCTTTTTATCTTTCTATTTTTAATGTTCATTCCTACATATATGCTCATTCCGTAGACATGCGAGTAGGTATCTTGGGTAGTCAAGCAATTTTGACAGCAAACATCTCTTAACGGGAACCTGACACAGGATACCTAGTAGGTAGTATTGCTTCAACTTCGAACAAACCACCCCAGGTCTGAAGTGCCGGCCATCTATGAATTGAAGGGGATTTTCTGCCATGACCTCCACTAGAACTGAATTTGCCAATTTTGACTGGCCCATGCCTCTTCATTTCGGGCGGGAAGCCTGAGTTTTAGTGGATCTTTTAGTACCTCCTCAACATCCCCTCCCACTGTGCGCCCTGGGCCATCTGACTATCCAGCCGCCGTGCCGCCTGGGCTCGCTCCACCCCAGGAAGTGAAAGTGACAGCCCAGGGCAGGCAGACTGACTGGAGCATGTCCTGGGTCCTTGTGACAACCTCCTCCCACTGCTCCCCCTCCAAAACCTCGACTAACCAACTACATCCAGTTGAGCCCTCCAGCATCACATCACATCGTATCGCCCGCCCTTTGTCTGTATTGTGCGCCTCGGGCCGCCTCTGTCAGAAATTGGCTGCTCTTTATCTACCCTGTCCTTCTTTTCCCGCACTTTCGCGTGGCCTTGGACTTGGGCGTCACAGGGCGTTTACTTGAGGTCCCTCTTGACCTCCGTTTCGTCTCACTGCGAAAAAAGAGGCCGCACCTCAGCACTCGGCGCTCAGCATTAGTTAAACTTGAGATTGGGCATCCAAAAAGGCGTACCACGACCATCATCTCTTCACCTGAACAGAACCACCTGGAGAGCAATGCATCTTACGCCACGACGATGAGCACCGAGACTCCGTTTTCCTTCTGCTGGTCCGCTCCCATCGAATTCGCTTCTTGATTTTCCTCATACTGTCTTTTCTGTTCCCGTCGTCACCGCTGCAGTCTCAGCCGCAGCCTCAGACTTAGCTTGAAGCTGCAGCCTCATCTTGTGCCTGGTCAACCGTTACTCTCACTCTCCTGTCTCATACACCGCTGGCATCTCTACCGCCTGCGCTACTGGATTGGCTCTATAGCCTTTATCGCAGTCCATCATGGCCACTGCCCAAATGTCTCCTGATCTTCCTAAACCCTCGTTCGCCAAGGTAAATTCTACCCCATGCTTGTCTCCTCTATAAGTGGTTCTTCTCTTTCCACGAGCCTTTCTTTTTCAAATCTTTCGACACTAACTCATGGTGTTCCACAGGTCGCTGCATCCGTTTCTAAGGACTCCGCACCACCTGCGATTCGACGGATAGCTACCCCGTCTAAAGAACCACCTATGAGCTCGACGACACCATCCACATCTACGGCGCCTGTAATTGCGAATGGCCGATCCGACAAGGCACCGGCAGGAAAGATGTCTTCGTCACAAGTTGAAACTACTACCAGCCCGGCCGAACATGGAAGCGGTGTAGACAACTTTGTAGGATCCTTAAACGACATGAGCCTCAGAGAGAAGGCGCCTAGTCTTGTCGTCAATGGCAGCGGACCTTTAGCCCCTGAACGACCTACAGTTGTTGTTGGTAGAGACAGCGGATCTGATGATTCTCAACGAGCCGATTCCAGCTCCGAACTCGGCACGAAGCCTCCCAGCTTGGATGGAAAGAGCATCACTTCCGGCACAACTTTCGCCCTTGACGAGAAGGAATCGCTAAGGCCTGATGACAGCGCGAGCGTCAAGGCCGCTGCAGAAGATGACGATGCCTTCTCAATCCGTGGTTCGCTAGTTGCTGGTTCTCGAATGGGTTCTGAGGTGGCTGCTCGTAGAGGCATTCCTCTTGGAGATATCCCCGAGCGCAGGCTACCGCAGCAAGCTCCAGGTGTTGTTGCCCAAGGGGTTCTGACTCCCCAGAGCTCTTCATCCGACCACCCACCCGGTGCCCCGCTAGGTGCGGCTGGTTCCTCCGATGCCCTCGGTGTCATTTATCGGCAGGCACCGGATGAGAAACTTCTTGAAGCCATGGCATCTCCGAAGGATAGACTGTTTCTACTCAGATTAGAGAAACAAGTTATCGATTTTGTTCAGGACTCCAAGTACGTTTGTTCGCTCCAGTTGCTCACAATTCCTGCTAATCACATCTACTAGGGAACCGTACATGGACCTTCCCCCTTCAAACTCCTTCTGCAGAATGTTGACACACAAGTTGGCTGATTACTACCATATGACCCATTCTTTTGAGCCTCATGTGGGATCTGTACGCATCTTCAGGACGCCTTTCTGCCGAGTTCCTACCTCGCTGGCACTTATCAACCCCAGTCCCAGTACGCCTAGCAACAGTACTCCTCCTCCTGCTGTCCTACCTAAAAAGATTATGCGACGCGGCCAAGATAGCGAGGGTGGTCCAAGTGCTAGCCCCTCCAAGGCAACCTCTGAGACTGGCAGTGATGGCAAAGATAAGCCCGCTAATCAGAAGTATGTTCAATACCAAGAGCTAGCGAAAATAATGCCCAGACTAACTTTCATAAGATTGACCAGGGAAGAGCGAGAGGAGCTATACAAGTTGGCTCGGGAACGCATCTTTGGTAGCTCGGAGGAAAACGTCACAGGTACGTGATGGACGAAATCGACACGGAATGGTCGCTAACAAAGGCTTCAGAAGAGGGCGATAATGGAATATCCAGAGCCAGTTCAGTCTCCGCCAAGGATAAATCCAACTTGGGGAAGAGAGGGAAGACTGGCAAGCAACGTCGTGATGATTCAGATAGTTTTGATTCACGACACCAGTATACTCCTTACTGGGGCCCTCAACAACAAACCTGGGTCCCTCAGCCGCAATACATACCACCGCCAAACCCTCAATATGGTGCCCAAGCGCCATCAGGACCAGCGTTCCCAGGTCAGATGGGTCCCGTATACACCCAGCAAGCCCCTGGATATCCTGCGGTGCCTAGCATGCCGCAAAACCAGCCATATCCTCAATACTCTGTGCCTCCAGTATGTTCCAGAAGAGCTTGGGAAATTATACAAATACTAATTTGTTCATCAGTATGCGGCCCAGCCCAGTCAGCAGCGCTACCCATCTGGTGGAAGTCCTATGACAAACTATGGTGCTCCGATACCCCCAGCGGGGCCACAGCAAACAAACTGGCAGCCGGGTTTCGTTCCTCCTGCCCAGTTCCCGCCGAGAGGAGGCACCCCTACTGGTCCTCAGGGGCATTTGGGGATCCCTTATGCATTTGGGCAGCTCCCAGCGAACATTAACCCCCATGACCCGAAGAGTCAGCATCCAATCCCGGGGAGTTACAATCGCAACCATGCCTTTAACCCAAAGACACAGTCGTTTGTGCCTGGCGGTGGTGGTATGGCACCTGTTCAGCCTCCTCAACCCCCCTTTACTGCTCCCGGATCGCACCATGGCAGCCCTCAGGTCGGGTCGCCTCACCTTGCTTATCCTGGTGGTTACCAACAGCCAATGCCTCAACCTTATGGGGGCGGATATGGTATGGCGAGGCAAGGATCCAGCAGCTCTATGCCCGCATATCACTCGCCCCGTGTAGCTCATGTTCAGCATGCACCACAACCTCTGCCACCTGCCATGCCACAGAACCCGCAACACATGGTTCCCCAACTTCCCCCGCATAACCCTCCCTACAATATTCCTAATCGCCCTATCATCCCCCAAGGGCCTAGCCAACCCTTTTCTCATTTGCCGACATATGGCAACCCGGCAACTCTACCCCAGAAACCTGCCACTGGAATTTAAACTTGAACAAAAGGGGGAAGCATGGCATGGTGTTCACAGATTGGGAGACCCATTAAGGCGTACACGGCATATTTAGCATCTTGGCGTTATCGGTGGATAGGATGGATGACATGAATTTGTAGGCCACGGCCCAATTTACTAGACGAGTTCAATACCACTTTGACATAATTCTTCTTGGTATGAGAAAAATCAAACCAGGACGCGGAGGAGGGTACAGCGAAAAAAAGTTAGTTTTATATGACGATTGAATTCAGTTCTATGGCCAGGAATGCCAATGTTTTCATACCACAACGCCATGATTTTGTTGAAACAATAACCCATGCTTCATCTCACATGCATGCCAGGGGGGATATCCTAGACTTCCTTTGTCTTTAGGACGTCGCCTTCTTGCAACCTGGACTCCAATATCTATTTCTCGATTCTTCTTTTAAACGCATCCTTTTACTCGGTGGGCTCGCGGGGTTCCCTAGGCTCGCGAGGCTCACGGGGCTCACGCTGTTGACCACCACCTCTTCCACCACCTCGTCCACCTCGCTTGCCGCCCTGTCGGTTGCCCTTGTCCTCTGTCTTGTTCTCACCCTCCTTTTCGGTGCCGCCCAAGTTGGCAACAGCCAGCCTCTGGGAAAGATCGATCTGAGTGCGGATAGTGTTGGCCAAGTAGCTGACCATGAGAACGTCCTGGATGTGGTTGTTGAAGTCGTGCTCAATCTGCTCGGGGTCGACCTTGGGGGCGATGGAGAGAGCGTTGAGAAGGTGCTGGCCGATAATGTTGTTGGGTTCCTCATCCTCGTCCAGAACACCGTTGATCCACTCGCTTGCGCGGTCGAGGAGGTCGATGGTCTGCTCAATCGATCGACCCAGGCCCTCAATGTCAGAGACGAGAGGGGCTGTTCGGGACTCGGAGTCCTTTGCGCTGGCGATAGCCTCGAGAGCACTTCGGTCGGCATCACCGTAGAGAACCTTGTGGGGGACCTGGATGAAGAGGCAGCTGTCGGCAGCACGCTCAGCGTTGACGGCAACGGGGGCGCTGATGTAGCATCGAGACTGGATATCCTCGCCGGGCTCGGTAGAGATGGTCATGTGAATGGCAGGGTGGGGGAATGTGCCGGTGTCAGGAGAGCCGAAGAAGTTCTGGATGAGGGCGCTGAAGCTGTTGAGCTCGTGGGAGGTGGTGTACCAGCCGAGTAGGGACTCGCCGCGGTTGGCCTTGAGGGTCAAGGCAAGCATGTTCTTCTGGTACTCGACATCGACCTCAACTTGGTCCTCCTCCTCGGTGTGGGGGATGGCGAAGCACGAGCGAACCTCAACTTCGGTGCCATCTTCAGATCGGGTGCCGACGAGGGCGCCAATAACTCGGGTGGATTGGGTATCTCGGATGTCTCGTCGAATGGCGTGGTCGAGGATAGAGAGGACAGCCTGCGGTGAAGAGAGAAGACCATGTTAGTTGAAAGGGGCATTTCTCGGACAGACAGTGTGATATCAAAACAAAACACCAAGACAGTCAAAAGTCAAGGTGAGAGGGGTCATCGCAAATCGTACCTGAGGCTGGATGTTGACAGTGAGCGGGGCAAGGTTAGTCTGGATTCCGACGGTATTGGGCGCCAGAGGCCTCGCCAGGTGGATGAAGCTATCAGAAGCAGCAGCGGCCATACTGGGCAACTTGAAGCTGAAGCTGTTAATGTGTAGATACGGAGGTAGTTGTAGATGTCTGCGGAGAAATGGGTGAGGCCGGGCCGGGTCTTCTCTGGTCTCTCGCGAAGCCGTTCTAAATTTCGCCGATTTTGAAGAATTGCAGGTAGGTTTGGCGGGACGCCGCTGGGGTTGTGCGCGCTAAGATTAGAGAGATAAGACGGAGACGGGGTGTAGTGGCGCATGTCTGAGAAACCCCACCATCATGTGGCTTGACAGTGCAAGGCTGAAGGTAGCCTCATAACTTTTTTTTCTACAACTTTGTCTGGTGGTGAGAGTTTCCCGACGCAACTAATACAAAAGACTCTCTTTTTACAATTCTTGTCAGATTCTTTTCTGTTAATAACACACATAATGCCGCCACGTGGAAGAGGAGGAAACTTTAGGGGCCGCGGTGGTGGTCGAGGCAGAGGAAGAGGTGGTCGAGGTGGTAAAGCGACAAGCCGATTTGGTCCCAATCGAAGATTCGATGGAGCTCGACTTGCAGACAACCAAGAGTATGTTCCAATATCCCCCATTGTTAAGTATCCCCTGCTAACAATTTCTGTCCTAGATCGGAAGACTCTGGATCGGAATCAGAATCTGCGCCTGAAGATACAGTGATGGACGATGTCGATTCGGAGGATGAGGACGATGACGACCAGGCAGCATCTGCAAAGCCATATATGGCTCTCTTACAAAGCTTCAACAACGAGAGCAATGTCCCCAATGCCAAGCGACGCAAACTGGGTCACCAAGAATCAACCCAACCCCAATCTGACGAGGAGTCTGCTTCTGATGAGGACGAGCCAGACGCTGAGAAAGATATCGATCGTGCCGAGGATGAACCAGAAGAGCAGGTCGAGGACCAATTAGACGATGAAGACGATTCAGAAGACGAGGAAAACCCTACAGATCCCTTTGATCTGCACTTTGCGCATCCCGAAGACGATGTTGTCGCAAAGAGAGTAAAGGCAGTACAAAAGGGCGATTGGGCGACAAAGCGAGCGCTACTGCAAAACCTAAGGGCAACGGTCACGTACCCAGGTTGCGACGCAGGATCCGAGGTGCCAAAACCTATTGCTGGTCTTGATGGTCTGCAGCTCAAGCAGAAACTCAAGGAGATTTCCTCTCGCAAGATTGGAGAGTTCGACGCTGTTCAGCGCAACTTGAGTCCTCTTCTTTTCAACTATAACGATGTTTTGTTCTGCGACCGCACAGTACGAAACTCAGATTCGCTGCGAGAGTTAACATGTCTTCATGCTCTCAACCATGTCTTTAAGTGAGTCACTTCGTTTTCCAGTCTCCAAGGAACTTTTTACTAACTTAAAAAAGAACTCGGGATCGTGTGATCAAGAACAACTACAAACTGGCCAAGGAAGGACAAGATGCCGATCTGGAGTTGCGAGACCAGGGTTTCACCCGACCCAAGGTGCTCTTCCTCCTACCTACGCGTAACTCATGTCTTCGAATGGTTAACATGATTCGTGATCTTTGCGAACCAGACCAGCAAGAAAACCGCAAGCGATTTGACGATGGCTACGTGGATAAAGAGGCCAAGTTTGGCGCTGACAGACCAGCTGACTTCAAGGATCTCTTTGAAGGAAGCGATGATGACATGTTCCGTCTGGGCATGAAGTTTACTCGAAAGACGATCAAGTACTTTTCGCAATTTTACAACTCAGACATCCTCTTCGCTAGTCCTCTGGGTCTTCGAATGGCCATTGGTTCTGAAGAGGACTCAAAGCTCGACTTTGACTTTCTAAGCTCAATTGAGATGGTTGTTGTCGACCAGGCAGACGCTCTTCTCATGCAAAACTGGGAGCACGTTGAGTTCATCTTCGAGCACATGAACCTCCAGCCCAAGGATGCTCATGGCTGTGATTTCAGTCGTGTGCGAAATTGGTACTTGGAGGACTGGGCAAAATATTTCAGACAAACAGTCGTCTTGTCTGCGTTCAATACGCCCGAATTGTCCGAACTTATTCGATTGCATTGCCACAACTGGGCCGGAAAGGTCCGCCTGCAGCCTGAATACCCGGGGACGCTATCGCAACTCGGTATCAAAGCGAAGCAGACGTTCTCACGCTTCCAGTCCAGTTCCATCGATAGAGAGCCCGACGCTAGGTTCGAGTACTTTACCTCTGCCATCATCCCCTCACTCGCCAAGCGGGCAAAGGATGCCACTGGTACACTCATCTTTATCCCCTCCTATCTCGACTTTGTGCGTGTACGCAATTACTTTGCAACATCGAGTGCCGTTGAGAATGTCACCTTTGGAGCAATCTCTGAGTACGCAGATGTCCCAGAAGCATCTCGAGCGCGCTCCCATTTCCTGAATGGTCGCCATCGTGTGCTGCTATATACCGAGCGAGCGCATCATTTCCGAAGATACCAATTCACCGGTGTGCAGCGGGTCATCTTTTACGGTTTGCCCGACAACCCCATCTTCTACACTGAAATTGCGGGTGGGTATCTTAGCAAGAGTGAGCAGGACCAAAGACTCGAGTCTGGACAGGGAACTGCCAAGGTCATGTTCTCAAAATACGATGTGATGAAGTTGGAGCGAGTTGTAGGCTCCAAGAGAGTTGGTAAGATGATTCAGGACCGCGGCGATACCTTTGAGTTTATTTAGATGTGTTTTATCTCGGGAGTATTTAGGAAAAGTTCATAGAGCTTGGACGACAGATCAAGTCCGCTGTTTCTGTTATTTCAAAGGCTCAATATTTGGATGAAACCACAATCCTGTCATGATATAGTAATTGATACAGCTTTTGTACAGAGCTTCACTTCATCCCTCTCATAATTATGATACATGTCGCTTCTATAGCGATTTCTTCTGTTGCGCCGCCTTTCTCACTGACTCTGGCACGATGCCCGCTGCCATCTCCTTTGCTCGCTCGGCGTTCTTATCCAAGGATTTCTCAGCCTCGACTTCAGCCAAGCTGCTCTCATCTCGTGTTGGTCCGGTATCGTCGTTTGCCTTGAGTACCATAAACTTCTTGACCATCTCCTCGAAGGGATCCTCGCCGCGGAATTGTGTGACTTTCTTGATGTTGGTTCTAGTGACGGGTGTGTGGTCCTTTCCGAGCATACGGTCGCGGGCGACAGTCTTGGCTGTCATCATGAAACGTGAGTCCTTAGGGCCGTCAACGAATTCGAGAATAGCGCTCTCGCCCTGGTCATAGGTGTTCTTGGATTCGGTTCGAACAACACGGGTGTAGCCACCCTCTCGTGTCAAGTATCGGGATCGTAACTCTCCTAATAGTTTCGGGAGGAGGGTGTGTGGTGACTGAAAAAGAACATTTCATTAGTATGATCCAATCTCGAACTGCTAGGTATACTTACGTATAGAATACCCTGTGCTGATCTTCTTGCGGGCTCATTGTCCCTCTTTGCCAGTGTAATGAGCTTCTCCGCCATGCGTTGAGCTTCCTTTGCCTTGGCATAGGTTGTGTGAATGTGTTCGTATTGGACGAGTTGAGTGACAAGACCGCGCAGCAAGGCCATACGGGCTGCTGAGTTACGGCTCAGATGCCGATATTTGACGGTTCCACCAGCCATTGTAGCGGATTTTTAGAGTATCGAAGGAGCGCGATAGTAATGTCAACTTCTAAAGTAGTCAAATGTCGAGAATCCGTAGATTTACACGTGGGCGGCTCCCGATCCCGCAAGTTCGTCAGTCTCTTGGTGGTTGGATGCCGTCGTTTTTTGGTGGAGGGAAATTTTTGGCTGGGCCTTTTCGGAGCCGGCTTGTCTTGTCTGCCGAACGAGCCTCTGCGCTACGTCAACCCACCACCAACAGAACCTCTTCAACAGCTCCCCCAAAGGGAAAATTACACGCGATACGGGGGCAATTGAGCTCGCGCACGCTATGAGACGTTGTGTCTAAGCTTCAACCGACCCTCACTTACGATCTGGTCGTGTCTCGATACGTTAAAACACCCGGCAAATTACCGCATCTCGGTCACCCGGGCAAAAGAAAGCTCTAATAAACCATGGGCTTCACTACCGGCTTTGTACGCAACTCGATGAGCTCAAAGCGACCTCTTCTGCATGATATAATGTGCTAACTACGACTGTCAGACCGGCGGTGTCACGCTCACCCTTTCCCTCGCCTACCTCTCTGTGCTCGCTCACCAACGCACCCGCGAGCAGCAAGGCTCAGCCCTTCGCGCACAAGCTCTCGCCCTGCAAGGCTTGATCGATCCTCTCCCACCACTGCCACCACCTACGCGGTCCGAGGTCGCCGCCGCTCAAAGAGCCAAGACTGTCGAGGTTGTCAAGGAACGATGGAACACTGAAATCGAAAACGCCGTGCGATGGGTGCAGCACACTGACTGGGTGCAAGTGCGCGAAGGTCTTGAGGATACTGCATCACGAGCGTGGGGTCGAGCCTTTGGCGTCAGCCCTTCAGAAGCTGCTGACCAGGCTGGACAGAAGGTCGTAAGGGCTGAGCAACAGGCCAAGCCATTTGTGAAGGAAGAAGCCGCTAAACTCGGCGATGCCAGTGGAAGAGTCGCTGCGGCGGCCAAGAGCGCTTATCAAAAGGCGAAGTCTGAGGCCAAGGAGTTTGCCGGCATTGCCCTGGATCACAGCAAGGATAAGGAGAACGTTGACATCGCCCAAGAGGACGGTGCGCTTACTGCGCTGACTCCTGTCGAGAGAGCTCTCCAGCAGCGATTCAAGAAGCCAGAGGATAAGGTGAACAAGACAGTGGAGGAAGCGCTGAAAGACCGATACAAGCCGATGGATACGAGGGATAACACGCAACTGAGAGGAGTCTAAGGGCGTTGAACAAAAAATTGGATGGTTGGTGATGAGTGGACGGGATGTTGTGAGTTATCCATTGTACATTGCTTCTGTACCACCATTTCTTAGAGTCACTGAAATAGAAGCCAAGCTTGGGAATGCTTGGTATGATCAACTGAGCTGTTGCGTCAAGTGAGTGAGTGCATGTGAGGAGCAAGGCTTCTAATCACCCCTCGATGTGAAGAGTATATATACAGCATTTGGGCCTTTCAAGTCATGTCTTCTTCCCCATTATTAACCCTAGTACAGTCTGCTATACACATACATATACCAAAGAAGACGTCTAATTATACAGCCGCATCATGTCTGGCGAAGGATCTAAGTCGAAGAGCAGGCACCACAAAAGCCACCACAGCAAAAGCCATCATAGCAAAAGCCATCATAGCAAAAGCCACAAGTGTGGCCCTGCTAAGAACGAAGACAGAAGAGCTACCGAGGATCTCCACGGCGATGAACCAGAGAGTAGCAAAAGCAAAAAAGAGAGGCACCGCCGCCGAAATGAGCCCATTACGATCATTTCGACGACCCGGTTCTTGACCTCGTGGATTTCACATTATACCAACCGCAAAAAGCTCGAGCAAGAGAAAGAGCAAAGGCGCAAGAGCAGGCAAAGACGCAAGAGCGAGCATAGACACAAGAGCGAGCATAGACACAAGAGCGAGCATAGACACAAGAGCGAGCGTCCGAAGGAGCCGCCTCAGGCAAGACTACAGGAATGGCTTGA
Source organism: Fusarium sp. PT (assembly GCA_021020635.1). Taxonomy (NCBI): domain Eukaryota; kingdom Fungi; phylum Ascomycota; class Sordariomycetes; order Hypocreales; family Nectriaceae; genus Fusarium; species Fusarium sp. PT. The sequence goes on from JAHMRZ010000001.1 coordinate 2,180,301, forward strand.
GAGGACTGGTCCAGGATCGCCATCTTCTTCACGGCCACCATCTCCTGGACTACCGCCTCATGATCCAACATTTACTATGCCACCATCTGTCATACCACCATCTGCTATACCACCATCTGCTATACCACCATCTGCTATACCACTATCCATCAAACCACCATCTATCAAACCACCATCTACTAAGCTGCCATCTATCAAACCGCCATCCATCAAACCGCCATCCATTAAACCACCATCCATCAAACCACCATCCATCAAACCACCATCCCCAGGCCTTCCGCTTCTAGGCCCTCCGCCCTCGGACTCCTGCGCTTTTGGACTGCTCCCCTTAGCACTCCCGGACCAAGTACCGCCAGCTCCGGGGATCCCACCTGAATCTAACCCTCCAGGGCCGCCCCCGCAGATAGGAGCGGCAGGATTTCAGCAGGAAGCCAAGGCTAAACCTGTAGCTTCAAATAACGGTAGGAGTACGGTTAGGGACGCACCTCCATCAGAGAATACTATGACTAGTAGAAAGAGCCGGCCCAGTGATGACCCAGGGGCCGGAGCGTTGACCAGTCGCAGTGTGAGTCAAAGTGCCTTGGGCGAAAATTCTTCCCAACGAAGGAAAACGGAAGATACCAAAACAAGGATACAAGACCATGAGCTTGCCATCGAGACAGATCGGAAGATTCCCGGACAGGAGAATTCGGGCAAGGCTATAGATGCTGCCCTGGCAAAGCAAAAGAATCGTGTGGGTGAGGATATTGAAGAATGTATGGCACCTGATAGAAGAACGGCGCATCGGGAATCGACGGCTGAGAGAAATCGTCAAGAAGGTACTGCATACCGCCAAACAACAGAAGGCCGGGTAACGGATGAACATGACCACAGTGGCAGAGGTACGCAGTCTGTGAGGCAAACATCTAGGGAACGACGACATGAAGATGAGAGGAATAGAGGACGACAAGCTCCACATAGTATTCCACACCACAGCAGCACTCAACGCCATGGCAGCGCTCAACCTGGTAGTACTCGACATAGTAGTGCTCGACATGATGATGCTCGACATGTCAGCTCTTGGCATGATAGCACTCGTCATGGCAGCTCTCGTCATGGCAGCTCTCGTCATGGCAGCTCTCGGCATGATAGCTCTCGGCATGATAGCTCTCGGCATGCCAGTACTCGGCATAGTAGTGCTCCGCATAGTAGTGCTAGGCATAGTAGTGCTAGGCATAGGAGCGTTACGCCCAGCCCCCCAGAAAGTGTTGAACCTCCGAGCGATGTTGATTAGACAACCTAATGATTGATTAATTCTTAGCCACAAGATTTGACCTCTAGTTAGCCATATATCTAGGTCAAATACAATAGCCTACTCCTATGTGTCCGTTTCCCCTTGTGACCAAGTGAATATCGTAATATAAAAAACATACCTCACGATTCTCTATTCCCGACTATTAAGTTGCGTCTGCCCGCAAATATATCAGTTAGTAGATAGAGTTGTAGAATCTACCTAAGTAGGTAAGTACTTTAAGCTGACAGGTCAAAGTTTAAGAATAGGCGTGATGGCGTAGATGCCTAAATAGCACGCCTGTCACTTACAACCTACTCCATGTTTATTTACCCATCAATTTAATTCCAAAATCAATCTTCCTCACTCATCAACACCATGTTCTTCGGTAAACAAAGAACCAGCCTCGAATCTTTGCTAGATCGCCAGCGTCCTTCTGCCTGGCAAAGATTCTTGTCCAAACCATGTGTATTCCTCGCACATTACTTCTACAATCTTCGACATGTCACTCAGGAAGTCCCCATGAACCCTGTATCGGTAGTGTGCATATCAGACACACATAATTCTCAACCCAATCTTCCTCTGGGAGATATACTCATCCATGCCGGAGATCTCACGCAGTCGGGTTCGCTGGATGAGCTTGAGGCTGCGATAGCCTGGCTTAACTCACAACCACATCCGCACAAGATTATCGTCGGAGGGAACCACGATATACTACTCGACAGGAATTGCGACCGCTCGAAGAAGGCCATAGATGAGAGGAAAGAACTTGACTGGGGAAGCTGCATTTATATCGACAACGCTACAACAACTATCACATGTACCAATGGTAGACGGTTAAAGGTGTATGGAAGTCCTTTGTCACCACGACACGGAAATTGGGCCTTCCAATACCCACGGGGTCAAGATGTTTGGTCAGACACCATCCCAGATGATATAGACATCCTCGTCACCCATGGCCCGCCGTTCGGGCATCTCGATCTGATGAGGCTTGGATGTCACCATCTGCTTCAAGAACTTTGGCGCGTCCAACCATTACTGCATGTTTTTGGTCATGTACATGAGGGACACGGGCATGAGCGGGCAGTCTTTGACAAGCTACAAAGGGCATATGAGCGGACTTTATCTACAGGTGGTGGGGTATTAAATGTGCTGGCGGTGTTGAAAGAGTTGCTAGTCTCCCTCTGCAGGGCTGAGAGAGTGGCGATTTGCCAATTAGTCAATCCTACGATGGTGGGAGGGCTACGGGATGATGAGAGACGACAACCGATAACTGTAGACATTTAGCGGCTATCCTAAATATCAGAAACATGCTTCATACTCATATATCACCTATAATGCAGCTGATATGGCTGTAAGTAAGAGATATATGGCTTCGGTTTCGAAATTTACGCAGCTGAAACAACCGAATACGATAGAGCAATAATCCTTACGCTATATCCGAATCCGAATACTACTGTATCCATCTAGTCCGTACAGTCGATCTAGATAGGGATGGCAGTTAATCAATCCGAGGAGATACAACAGATGGAGTCACCTGATACGATAAAGGAAGGGGTTTAACTCGGCGCTCGGTAATGTCTCTCCGGGTGGGCTTTGTCCGGAGGCTATTCCCCGCTTCTTCCGTCAATGAGAATTATCGGCCGGAAAGCAAGGGCGAAAGTGGCGGGGCCCACGGCAGCTGAAACAGCAGAATTAGCAAAGCCGGAGCCGTTATTGGCCTGCGGGGGTTTGAGGCCGGGGCGACTTGTCAGCTTTAGAAGAATAAGGGAAGAATTGACATAAAAGTTAGAGCAGTCTTAGAAGAGGTTACATCAAGTTTTGGCAGCAATTGATAGAAAAAAGTGTAGGTGCCTCTTTTATTCCCACGGCTTCTCCGTGTGTTAACGAAATTTATTCCGAGGTTCTTTATCAAGGGTCTCGCTCTCGCCTGGTTCGATGCGAGGTCGGCAGTCGCCGGCGCAGGGCTGCTAAGACCGTTGGGGGGGTTTTGCAGTGGCAAGTAATGCTGATTGGTAGATATAGTGGAGTCGATGGGCGATTGACAACTCTGATTGGCTGTGCCACGCACTTTCCGAACTTGACCGACCTTGCCGTGTGCGCATGCGCAAAGAGGAAATCGCTGACGGGCAGTTATAGCGGCATTCTCATTGGCAATTGCTATATTATCTATTTCCGACGCTGACCCTTTTATCGTCTCTCATCCTCCCATCTTCTATCTTCTGGACTTTTCTTCTCTCACTCTTCTCCCTGCGACTCACCGGATACCCCATTGACTTGTTTGCTTGTGACTTGTGTTGTTTCATCGTCTCAGCCTGAACCTTCGTCATCGTTCCGACCTATCCCGCCATCACAAGGCCCCCCAGTTGAAATTTTGGCCACCTTTCCGCCGGCCGTCGCTTTTACTTTGAAACCTTTGCTTTCAACCCTTTCAAAACAACCATCCTCTCTCACGAAACACCATCAATCACATCCGCCATCATGTCTTTCTCCAGCCTCGTTCAGGACTTGAGTCTTCGCGACTCCAATGGCGCTCGCCGCCCACAGGTTCCCGGCCCCCGCTCATCCGCCTCGACTATCGACGACCGAACTTCACACATCTCACGTGCCATGTCCTACACCAGCACTGCTGCCACCAGTGTCAGCATTTCTGGTGATATTTCAAGCCAGCTTCATGGCGGTTACTTCCACCCTCTGGCCCGCTCATGGCAGGCCGAGCGCCAGCTTACCAAGGTATGTGGCACAATTGCGCTCTACCATCAACATGTACAAGTTAGCTAACATTGCCTGTCTAGTCTATGCTCATCTACCCTCTCTTCATTACCGATGGCGAAGGTGACATGATCCTCGTTCCCTCTCTCCCCGGCCAGCACCAGCTCAGCTGCGACAAGCTGATTCCTTTCCTCGAGCCTCTCGTTCACAAGGGCCTTCGCTCTGTTATGCTTTTCGGCGTTCCCATGCAGGCTGGCACCAAAGACGCCCTAGGCACCGCTGCTGACGACCCCGAGGGTCCCGTCATCCGAGCTATTCAGATCATCCGCCGCCGTTTCCCTCAGCTCTTCATCTGCTGTGACGTCTGTCTCTGCGAATATACCTCTCACGGTCACTGTGGTATTCTCCGTGACGATGGAAGCCTCAACAATCAATTGTCTGTTGATCGTATCTCCGATGTTGCAGTAGCCTACGCCAAGGCTGGTGCTCAATGTGTTGCCCCCTCAGACATGAACGATGGTCGCATTCGCGCTATCAAGCTCAAGCTGATCGAAGAGGGAATTGCCCACAAGACAGTGCTAATGTCATACTCTGCCAAATTCTCCGGCTGCTTGTATGGCCCCTTCCGAGACGCTGCCGGATCAGCACCATCGTTCGGAGATCGCAAGTGCTACCAGCTTCCTCCTGGTGGCCGTGGCCTTGCACGACGTGCTATTGTCCGAGACATCAACGAGGGAGCCGATATCATCATGGTTAAGCCTGCTAGTCAGTACCTTGACATTATCAGTGACGCAAAGGAGTTGGGCAAGGATCTCCCCGTGGCCGCTTACCAGGTCAGCGGTGAGTTTGCCATGATCCACGCTGGTGCTAAGGCAGGTGTTTTCGATCTCAAGGCTATGGCCTTTGAGTCAACCGAGGGTATCCTCCGAGCTGGTGCCACCATCGTGGTCAGCTACTTTACCCCCGACTTCTTGGACTGGCTCGAGAACTAGGCATGACGGATATCATCAACTATGTTATGCATTGATATCAAAGGCGTTGGGGGTATTTCAGGCTTGAAATCTGGCGTTTACATAAAGCTCGAGGGCTATGGATTTGATTTTATACGGTTACACGAAAAAAGGATCATACACACGGAATGACAAATCGCTAGATGACGATGGAAGAATTGTTCACAATATATACCTTATACGCTTGAATATCAAGGCATACCATCCTCATGCTTGCCAGAATGTGATCTGATATCTCGAAAATAACTTGAACATGAGACTGTGACCGCAATATTGGAGGGTGGTGTTAGGATTCGTATGCAACCATGAAAGGACTGTGTAGCTTTCGGCAGTCGATTGAAGAAATCGTTGGGCTCACGTTACCGCCTCAAGACAACCTGGAAGAAGATGACGCACTCTAAACATCGTATACATAAAGTTGGCGAGCAACTTCAGGGTTGTGCATGTGAAGCGTGATGGTGATGAACCGATAGTCGTGCAGATCACTGCACAAATGGAGGTTGGTGATGAAAAAACAGGATGGGCAGATAAGGGTAGATGGTAGCAAATACGAGATGGGGATTTTGGCAAATTTATATGTGATATGTTCTGTGTTGGAGTGGCATCACTTCCACCACATAAATGAGAGGGGCATATAATAAGGCACATGCAATGCAATATGCAAAGAAGTCTTAAAATAGGAACATCAGAAATTCGTAACACCGTCATCATCTATCATATCAGATCAGCCCTTTGAAATCTGGGTCTTGTTGTTTTTGTCGTCGTCAGCTGTGAACTCATGACGCGCCGTGTCGAAGCTATCTCCACTGCTGAAGCAGATACATGCCTATTTTGATTTTTCTCCACGTGGATACAGAGCACAGTACATTCATGTCGGTATCGTATGGCATGTGGGTAGTAGATTCAAGAGGGCTTTGGTTCTATTGAGGCAGTGTTGATGCAAGCATAGATAAAAGACAAGCTTTGTTAGTCGTTTCGTGTTGATGAATGAGATGGATTATGGAGAAGATGATCTAGATTTGAGAGATCGGGGACAGGATGAACCGACAGTTTTGCCAAGTCTTGGTGGTCGACTACACATGGTCAAGGTTTGTTGAGATGGTATCAAGTTGGGTTTTTCGAGGCATCTGCACCACTCGATCAAGAGATTCTTTATGATTAAGAGGCTTGTGGCTTTTGGCGTCTTTTGAGTCACGATTCACCGGGAGTTTAGTCGAGTGGTAACATCGGGGATACTACCTAGAGTGCTGCCGACCAGCCATATCACAGTACGTGTAGCAAACAGTGCACGCATAGAAGGATGTGAATGATGAGGATGGACGGTGTGATCGTGATCGTCAGGGCGCATTTCCCGTCTTGTGTAACCGAAGATGCTTTTTGATGCCTCTGTCACAGAAGTAGTAGCCGCTTAGCCGAACGGATATTGTACTATACGGGTGAGACATTCATTGCGTAGTGTAGCCGGTGAAATACTCTTCAGCACAGTTCAATCAAAGCAAATACTATACTGAGTCAAGGAGGGTAGAGAGAGAGAGAAAGGGGAGCAAGAGGCTGTAGGGAGACTACAGTATCTTATTGTACGCGCGTTCTCGAGGTATGATCCCAGTTTCTGAAATCCTAGATGTTGGAAATAATTGGGTCTGGTGAGATAGATCTTCGTCTTGGAGTGTACTCCGTACGGTGGGTCTATATAGCTCCACGCGAGAGACTTGGACGTCAGGGCGAAACAATGCGCATTGAAAGAGAAGAAGGGAACGGGGCCACCGGTTCAGTTTGATCGACTGATGAGGCTCTTTAGTGCGCAGCATCTAGATTAAAGAAGTTGGACTTTGACTGCCAAGAATTCAACTTATATACATGAAGTAATTGTAGTTGAAGTATTATCTACTCCGTACATAGAAGTTATAGGTGACTGGGAGATAGACAGGGGTAAAACTTGGCATCTCTTAGCCGCTGCTTATTCTGGCCTGGTACCTGAGACCCCCAGTTTAAAATAGATGTCTCACCATGGTGGTGTAAGTTGCCGTCACCGCAGCCTCTACCGTCTTTGATACACGCCTGGTGTTTGATTCGTGCCTCGTCTTTTGAGCCGCATTATCCACTAATTCTTCTTTTTTGATGCACAATTCAACAAGAGGCATACGGTGCAGGGAGTCCTCAACAAGTTGACCCTCTTCTTGTTTGCTTGAGCCAATACTTCAGGACGGAGTCGGTTATCGGCATGTCTCTAGTGATGATGAGGCAATCCGTGGCTTTCTTCTCTGGCTCAAAACTCCACAGATCGTCCCTGGCCCTTGACACTTCCATTGTCGAGATGGGTACCATTGTAGCTGAACACAGTAAACATGGTGGGTATCCCACCTGATAGCTGGGCGTTTTAGAGCAAAAAGCCAAGAGATTGAAACGCAACGCGTCTCCAGTGATTGGCGTTTGATGCTTGATTCATGATACGGCGTGGGCTGATAGACGGTTTATATCCATTCATGCCTTGGTTTCCTGCCACTTGCATGGCAATGGCACTGTGAGATACTGTATAACCTTGAACTCCCCGTGTTATGTATAGTAGAGTTACTCTCTCTTTCTTTGCTTCCTCTTCCTCCTTTTGCCCTTTTCCTCTTGTCCTTGGCCGTGTTTCTTCAGTGTCAAAAAGAAGCAGAGATTCCCTGGTGGTCATCTCTTGGCATCTCTCTTCCTCGTGCTCATCATCTTTCTTGTCCTCCGCAGCCGATCTCTCGGCAATCACTTGTCCACATTTAGCCCATTCTTTGTTTGTCTTGGCTGCTCTTTCTCCATTGTCACGATAGCAACTGTGACGATTGTTTCCTTCCTTCCTTCCGTTTCCTGTTTCTTCTTGGCCCTCGACTTCCTTCCTTGGTCATTCTTGGCCTCTTTCCTATCTTGCATGCTCGACCACCTCCTTCCTCTGCTCCCGTTCCTACTCATCTTGCCCCCAAAGTTTTGTCTCTCGCAACAATGAACCGACACTATCATTCTCCCTCAATATACTCTCTCTCTGATGAAGAGAAGATGGGCTTGCTCGACAACAGGTCTATCTCCGACGCTGATAGTGAGAGCGGTCGAGATGACCAAGATTTTCGACCTCACTGTGAGAAATGGGCCGGTCCCGTTCTTGCTCCCGTCGACTACATCCGCTCAACCCCTTGGAGAGTCTACCTCGTTCGGTTCGCCTGGTTCTTCGTTCCCAGCTATCTTCAGGGACGACATGCTCGGGAACAGATTCGACCCGCTAAGCTCGCTCCTACTGCCTATCTCGATGGCATGCGAGGTGTAGCCGCCCTTGTCGTGCTATTCTGCCACTTCTTTTACCAAGCTTTTGTCATTGCAAAGGGCTGGGGCTGCGATGATGCTCACTACAACATTTTGAAACTACCTATTCTTCGATTATGGTACCAGGGTCCTCCGGCCGTCTGTCTTTTCTTTGTCATTTCGGGATATGCCCTCTCCTATCGACCCCTCAAACTTATCCGTAGTCGAAACCTTCAGGACTTTTCAACCACCATGAGCTCTCTTGTGTTTCGACGTGGTATTCGTCTTTACCTCCCCACGGCCATCTCTACCCTAATGATTGTTTCCTTTATCCGCCTGGGGGTTTACGAACGAACACGAGAGTTTGCCATGGATCGCACCTTCATGAGGAATGTCAGAGAGCCTCATCCCTTGCCGCTTCCAACACTCTATGCTCAGTTGGCAGATTGGGCAAAAGACATGTTCAAATTCGTTCACGTCTTTGGCTGGAAGACTCATGGCGGAAGTACCAGTAAGTAAAGCAATCCATGTTGGCAAACCCTACTAACAACCTATCAAGACTATGACCAACATCTTTGGACTATCCCTGTCGAGTTCCGATGTTCCTTGTACCTTTTCCTCACCCTCATAGCCACTGCTCGGCTCCGAACTCAGTATAGATTTATCACCGTTGCCGGTATCATGCTCTTCACCTACCGAAACTCCCGTTGGGAGTTCCTCATGTTTCTTTGCGGCATGATCCTTGCCGAGGTTGATCTGGCACGTGGTGCTCACTCTTCGCCTCCTGCCCTTCCAATCGAAGAGAAAACTCAGTCACCTCGCTCTCGATGGTACCAAAGCGCCTTCTGGGCAATGGTCAGCATCGCAGGCCTTTACCTCATGAGTCAGCCTGACGAGGGTGGAGACAGAACACCAGGCTGGGTCTACCTCACCTCAATAATTCCTCAGTGGTGGGCTGCTGAGAAGTACAGATACTGGCAATGTACGGGTTCTGCCATGTTTGTCCTTGCAGTAAGCCGTTCGTCCAACTGGCAGCGTGTCTTCAACTCGGCTTTCATACAGTACCTGGGCAAGATTTCTTACGCCCTTTATCTGATGCATGGGCCGATCATCCATGCTTTCGGGTATCACATTGAACGCTGGGCATATAGCTTGACAGGCACCGAAGGACACCAGTTCACTGCTGGATTTGTCCTGAGCTCGTTCTTGGTGATCCCTACCATCTTCTGGTTTGCCGATGTATTCTGGCGGGCGGTCGACATCCCCACTGTCAAGTTTGCCAAGTGGTGGGAGAACAAGCTTACGGTCAAAGCGGACTAGAATCCGTCACGCCGAGAATAAAACTGATTCATGGTATTTGGAGTTAGTGGGTTAGCGGGCTATAAGTGTCGGGCGTACAGAGACTGGTCTACGCGACACAGATCCATCCATTGCATGGCGTTTAAAGGGTTGATTATTATCATACAAGATGATACGGTAGACGGAGAAGCAACCAGATGTTGCTGCTGGGAAGCTCATGGGGATCGGGATCTTGGTTCTCTGGGTTTATACTCAGTCACTAAAACAGTCACATCATCAAAAGAAGTGTTAGGCTATCTTGAATGTGATGTGTTGGTTTGGTTGGTCTTTTTAGACTTTGAACGGGCAGGTATCTCAGATGTCATGTTCAATTAGTACGAAGAAAAGTAAAAAAAGTCAAAATATACCTTTTATATCTAACCTGGCCGCCTGTATGTCTATGTCTAGATAATTTTCGGAAACCTTTTCAACCCTGTGTGATCTAACCCAAACCATCTAGTCTTGATCAGGTCGCGCGTACACTCTCTTGCCTGCTACCCATGTCTCTCTCACCTTCAGCGAGCGTAGTTCTTCGACATCAAGAGACTCTATCGGCTTATCAAGAACAACCCAATCAGCCAAAGCACCCTTGCGGATGACACCAGCGCGATCATCAAGAAAGGCGCCATAAGCAGGCGCTCTTGTGAACCCCCACATGGCCTCATCCAAACTCAGGGCCTCGTCTGTGTGCCAGCCGTCTGGGCTATCCTCGGGACCACGGCCGGTGTGCGGACTGCGACGGGTCACAGCAGCGTAGATGCCTTGAAAGGGGTTGGGGGGCTCGACAGGAAAGTCACTGCCGAGAATAGGGCGGGCGGGAAGAAGAGAGCGCATACGGTAGGCCGAGGATGAGAGACGATCTTTTCCAAGACGAGAGAGGGCGTATTTCATGTCTGATGTAGCGTGCGTTGGCTGGATAGAAGGGATGATGCCAATGGAGAGTATGCGCTTCTGGTCATCTGGGTGTATAATTTGAGCATGCTCGATGCGGAAGCGATGTCGAGACTGACAGGCAGCACGAGCTTCTAACTGGTCCTGAGACTCGTGTGCAGGCTGTCCAGATGTAGAAGGGGAGGCACCCTGAGCAGTAGCCTCGTTGAGACACTGCTGGACGAGAGCCGTCTCGAGAGCATCAACAGCGTTGCGGTTGGCGAGATCGCCAATGGCATGGATATTGACTTGGTAACCGTCGGCAGCCCAGCGCTTGGTTACATCAGTGAGGGCAGAGGCGTTAATGAGGAGTGAACCTGACGTCCAGGGGTGATCCGAGTAAGGTTCCAGCATTGCGCTGCCCCAGCTACCTAGGGCTCCGTCTTTTCAAGGTTAGCAATAGTGAAATGTCGTTATCAAGGAAACTTACCGGCAAACAGCTTGACACTCCGTACGGCGAAAAGGTCATCGTATCGGGCGAACATGACAGCTTCATCTGGGCAGTACGAATTGCGCTGAGGGCACTCCAACATTGCATACACTCGAAGAGTCCAGTCGTCAGAAGAAGACAGTTCGTTGTAGAGGGACAGAGTATCCGGAGTCGCTCCAGCGTCGTGCATGCCAACGAGGCCGACCTCGTTGAGACGCTTCATGGCAGTCCTAACTGTGCGGGCCTTGAATTCTCGAGTCGGTTGGGGCCAGATAGCAATTACCAAGTCCATGGCGTTGTCACAGAACACTCCCAGTCCGGGTTCTCGTATTATCTCGCCTCCTGGAACCACCTCTGGCAGATCTGCTGGCAGGAGGTCGAGAACAGGCTGAGAGACCCATGTACAGTGGACATCGATGCGGTCAAGCATGAGATAGATGTCACTGAGCTCTGGGTCCTCGGCGATATCGGCCTGCAATGGCTGTTTAGTATGAAACAATTGCAATTCTATAGGGGAAACTTACGGCTGTGGGCATGCGACCAAAGAACGTCTGGTCCCATCCTACACCACGAAGCCAGTTATCCTTGGATCCAGCTCCAGGGTTCTTGGCCATGTACTCCTTGATCCTAGCACGCACTTCTTCCAAAGATTGAGCACCAAACAGGTCAACCGAATGAAGGAACTCTCCATACTGAAGCAAGTGGCCGTGTCCGTCCCAAAGTCCCGGGATCACATAGCCATCTATCGTCGTCTGATTCGAATCACTTGGGCCAACCGCCGTGAAGACGCCACCAGTAACGGTGAAGCATTGAGCTTCCGCCTGCTCAGAGTCATGAGTTCGGATGGAGTTGTAGCAGTATGTAGCTGGTATTTCACCATCTGAACCTGTGAGTGGCTGCTGGAGGCGGTATGCGACTGCAAAGGCGACGACTATGAGGGGGAGGATGAGACCCCATCTGATCAAGGGGCCCGTAACAGACATGCTGGCGTACTCCGACTCGACAGTGAAGAAATTATATACTGACGAGTGACTCAGAGTCCAAGAGAGAGGGTATTCTAAAAGAGCATTGAGTTGTTCGAGTGTAAGTGTAGAAGTAATGTGGGAGTGACGGTATGATAGCTGCATGTACGTGTTATCGATAAGGAATCGAGCTTTTTGGTGGGGAAGTCAATGTAAAGATCGACGGAGCTATTAACGAACAAGAGTCAATAATTACCAGATAAAATCAGTTTAATTCTGTACTGTTACATTCGTTTAATCTTCTCTCAATTCTCGCCTCTCACTCATCAAGATGGAATTGGCTTCTGTTACTGGTAATATCCTTGCTGGCTGTTGGTTCATGCCTGAGCTTACCCCAGAGTCCCACTACAACTTACACCTTAAATACACCTCACATCGAGCTTCATGGGCAGCACCAGTTAATATACGTGACTTCAAATCTTCAGTGACTGCATAATTTGGTACTGAGTAGTTGCGAGCAGGGCTGACTGTCCTGCAGAAGGCGATGAAATGCCAAGTTCCATGAGCGTTGTCCATGATATATCAAGCCATCACGTATGAACCACCACTCAAAGCACATCTAGATGGAATACAATCAAAGACGACGATATCCTGGCAAAAACATCCGTTCCTGAGTATATGATATCCCATCTCTAGTTTGGACTATATAACCATTCTACAGCTGCCTGCCACTGTCATCGAAATTGCCAGTGTCAGCTTAGTCTTGGTATAAATCCTTTGTGTACCACAACGGAACCTAAAGCAACAACAACAATAACAATAACAATATCTTGTACCCTCAAACCTTCAAACTACAACCTCAAAGACAAAGCAAAGGAACATCAACAGATCTACGCGATGTCTGTCTCACGCGATATTCTAGAGGCCCTCTCAGCCACCCACGTCCGATATCCCATCCCTCTCGAGTCTCTCGCACCAGCTCTCAGCTCCAAGCCTTTCATCCCGAGCAAATCCCTCATCAACATCCGTGATCTTGGTGCTGTTCCCGGCAGCGCCATACGCCCGGGACTTATCTTCCGCTCAGGGATGCTTGACGCTGCAGCTGCTGACCCAGAAGCTATCTCTTGGCTCGCGTCCAACGTCAAGACCATCTTTGACCTACGTAGCGTGGAGGAGCGCACCGCCTATCCCAGCCCTGAGGTCCCAGGTGTCAAGTTTGTCTTTCACGAGCGTGTTGCTGCATATCCCCAGCCTACCCCTACCGATTTTGCTTCGGATGATGGAAGCACTGCTTGGAGAGAGCAGCTCATGGCTGTGATGGCGGCGTACAAACCCTCACTCCGGGCAGTCCTCCAGCACGTGAGGGATACGCCCAATGAGCCTTTCCTCTTCCACTGCACCGGTAAGAATACAGCACTGTATCCTTAATCCTGACAAGTTAAGCTAACTCCTCACTCTGCAACAGCTGGCCGTGACCGCACAGGCGTCACGGCAGGGCTCCTCCAGACCCTTGCCGGCACACCAGAAAAAGACGTCATCCTCGACTACATGCTATCACGCATCGGGACCGAGCCAGCACGTGAGCGCTTGATCGCCTTCGTCAAGGACACCATTGATGTGCAGGACTGCGAGGTGCCCGGTTTCTGGAACATGGTCAGCCTGCGTCCGACCTTTTGGAAGGCCTTTGCTAGTGGTGTCGATGCCGAGTATGGAGGTTGGGAGGGCTACGTTAAAGGTCTGGGCTTCTCGGAGGAGGATCTGAAGACTATCAAGAAGAACCTGAGAGGTTGAGGTTGAGGTTGGGGTTGGGTATTCACATTGGATGATGCAGTCGATGCGAGTTCTAGGAGCACATTTGGCTACCTTGTTGGTACTGTAGCACTGGTACGGGCAGGCTCTGGGCCTTAGGTTAGTCCCTGGAAATTCAAAATCCAATTCTATCTTGCATCTCGATCTAATCCCATCGTCATGTTCATGTTATCTCTGTCCATATCTCGCTTGAGGATCTATTCTTGGCCAACAATTAGAATGACTCCATCGACTCCATCCTACCTTATCCCCAGCCCTACCATGCACACATGCACGTACGTACGTACCTTACCTACGTCGAGGTATGACATCACCCCCACTCTCCCCTCTTAGGACCTGGGGACCCTGCATCTTTACAGGGGCCCACCACCCGTCCCACCAATCACTGCTCCGTCCGTGTCACCTAGTGACGTTCCAGTGCACCTCTAAAACGTCAAATTCCGCCACTACAGGCTTCCCCCAATAAAGCCCATCTCAGCGATAAGATGAATTTCCAAGTTTTCCCTTTCGACCTCTAGTCTAATCTCTTGTCTTCAGGGTCCTCGTTCCTTTCAGGGTCCAAGAGCCCAAATCAGGGTTTCTCTTGATCTGCAGATACTGACTATCATTCCCATCTGCTGACCAGGTTTCCCCTGTGCATATTTCATCAGTGCTCGTAATAGGTGATGCAATGTCTTTCTTGGCCAAAGGTGATTGCTTGCTTTGATCAAGTTTGAAGATGGATGACCGATGACGGGGGAGTTTTGTGTAGTCTTTCAAATGTGTATATAACTTCCCTTACAAGCCACTTTCAATTCAAGTTCGATATCAACATCACAATCACAATCATCAACACACAAGCCACACATACAATCACACTCTACAACCTCTCAGATAAACACATCTTTATACCCAATTCACTATAATACAAATCCATACATCAGCAAACATGCCTCTTACACGAACTCACCGTCACACTGCTCCCCGCCGCTCCATCTTCAGCACTCGTCGCCGTGCTCCCGCCCGCTCTCACCGTCACACCACAACCACTACCACTACTACCACTACAAAGCCCCGTCGCGGCATGTTCAGCGGTGGTGCTGGTCGACGTACTCACGCCACTACTGCCCATGCAGCCCCCGTTCATCACCACCAGCGCCGACCTTCTATGAAGGACAAGGTCAGTGGTGCCCTGCTCAAGCTCAAGGGTAGCCTCACTCGCCGACCTGGTGTCAAGGTATGTTCATTCTAACCTGTCCCTTTACATATCGCTCAGCTTACAATACTAACTCTCGTCAAAGGCTGCTGGAACTCGACGCATGCATGGTACTGACGGTCGTGGTGCTCGCCACCGCCGCTACTAAGCGTCGCCAACAACAACAACTTCTCACCACCTATAGAGTGAGGATGCAAGACATCTGAACCCGAGGTGGATTATATCACATAAATGTACGATACGATTATGATAGCGTTGATACCCGTTAGGGGACGAGTAGACTAGTAGAAAGAAGAATTGTATATCATGCTTTACTGCTATAATGCAGCTTAAATCTTGCCCTGTTGGTCGCCAGCGACTCATCTTTACAAGTCATAGTCAACCCTGACTGTCCACATAACCCGTTTCCGCTTCTGTCTTAACATTTGCACAAAATAGTTCCTTTCCTTCAGCACCATCATTACCGCCGTTTCACTCTTAATCCTTGAGCCATTCCATCTGCAAGCCAAGTGGCAGCATGGGCTTTGTCCTTTAGTCAACGACCTCATCACGTTCATGTAACGCAATCAATGCAGCTCGTCCGTATCAGAAATAGACACCCCGGTTGGTCGATAAGGCACGGCCAAGCGTATGTCCTTATGGAGTTTGGTAGGATTCTGCATCGTACAGGGACCTCGCATCAGCTGAATCATCGAGGTTGATGAACCCCGGCGGTGATGTGCATCATTATATAGTGGTACCGAAAGCTCGTCTATATGCGTGACTGATAATCGAGTCAAACTCAGTCTCTTTCTCTCACATGTCCTTGAGGATGGGCTGGGTGGCATGAAGTTTGTTGAAAGTTCATTCACATCATGTTTGACAGTCGTCGTAACCTGAACATCAGTAAACTGTCGGAACTCTATCTCCAGCTTTTCCAGGACCTCCTTACTGGGGGAGGGGTGCTTCTTCATCCTGTTAGAATCGAAGGCATTGAATTCGCCAGCCGCCCGCTCCCAAACTTGTCGGGCTTGAGTGATTGAGTCAACCCATGCCTCCTGGCTAGGGTCCGCGAGCATATGCTTGGAGTGGCTGCCTGGATCCAGCATCTCTGTGCCAAACCCCAGTGGGGGATAGCTTATGTTTACACTGAGTCGCTTCTGTGAGAGGCTCAAGGTGCTGGGCGTAGAACTGTACTCGCTGCTCGAGGTAGAAGCTTGTTCGACGCGGATACGAGGTGTCGAAGATCCAACTGGCGTACAGTTCAAGAACCTATCTTCAATGTTGTTGTCGAATCCCTTCTCAGTTTCGAACGGGCTGCGCGGCAAAGGTAGGGCACCTCGTTCGTTATCGCTTGCGTCCGTTTTCAACCGAGTCTCAAAAGTCGTTGGTTTGCGGCCACCACCACGCTCGGCGAACGGATCCTCGGTGAGCTTTCCGTTCCTCAGAGACTTTCCATCGTCAGCGAGGGGCTTCCTGTTTACCCTACCGCCTACAATTCGCTGAACTTTTCGTTTATTGAGATTGTCTCCTTCGTTCAGACGGAGCTCAATGGCACTGATCGGGGACATGCCTTCAATTGGAGGACATGACGGGGCAAATGCTTGCCAGGCTAATCTTTCGCCTTCTTCATCTCCAAATGGTTGTTTGGGCTTCTTTTCGTGGGCTAAGGG
Source organism: Fusarium sp. PT (assembly GCA_021020635.1). Lineage (NCBI taxonomy): Eukaryota > Fungi > Ascomycota > Sordariomycetes > Hypocreales > Nectriaceae > Fusarium > Fusarium sp. PT. The sequence goes on from JAHMRZ010000001.1 coordinate 2,196,876, forward strand.
CTTTATATGGAAGCGATCCCAAGCGCTTGACACTTTGGTAAGCACTTTCGTTGGCATCATACGGGTAAGCCTTGAACTCGATGAGTTGACACGTTGTGGCGATGGCTTCAGAGAATTGGTTGCTGCTAGCATGGCGACAAGTTTTCCATTGATTTCTTCACCGGCACACTCTTCATGAACGTTGGGGCTGCTGGGTTTTTCCGTGACAGGGTTTCTGACGTTCTTGTCAACAGCAGCGAGCGGCACAGATGTTGAGTCTTCGAAGTTGTTCGCAGGGTGAAACTTGAGAGGATCGAGAGATAGTGTTCTGGTAGAACCAAGATGTCGTTGGAGGTTTGTACTTGTCCGCCTTTGCGATATATCTCTACGTATGCGAGTTGTGGCAGCCCGTCTGGGAACTCTTCCAGGGCTTTTCCTGGGAGAAAGTTTGCTTACTCGTGAGCTCTGGGGGTACTTATCAGATTGCCTGGGCGGTGTTCTAATCGGCGAAGGGAGGTCTAAAGGTGAAATTGCTGGGTAATCATTAGAGAGTGAGATGCTTGGTGTAGTGGCTCGGCGCTTGTTGGGCGAAGGGTCTTCCTCGGCATTCTCAGGGCTTTCCAGGGTGGAATCGTCCAGCAGCCAACTTGCCATTTCTTCGATAGTTTGTGGATCGGGCATCGCTCTTTTTCGTGATGCACGTTTGATAGGATCGTTGTTACTTGGTTCTGAAACTGGGTGAGTGTTAGCCAAGTTTGCCTTACTACCGAGTAACTTCAGGAGATCATACTTAGCTGATCAGATGGTGGAGATTCTACTGTGTTTCTCTGGCGACGCGATCCCAGAGTTCTTAAAATATTCCTATTTCTCCTTTTCCCGTAAGTGACGGTAACGGACATCGTTGACGTGGCAGTGCTTAAGAAAGGATATAAGCTTGAATAAAGTGAATGACTAGCTATGAGTAGCGGCTAGTTATGTAATGAGTGACAGTAGTTGGTTCGGTGCACCCTTCGAGGGCGAAGCAAAATTGAGTGATTCTCGGGCAGTCGAGAAACAGTGAAAGCAGACGATAAACCTAGGACACAAGGCCAAGCTCCTTTATCAGTAACAGATCACCAGAATGCCTTCATCTTCGAGCCAAAAAGGACTCGTCAGGTCCAAGTATGGGAAACGTGATGATGAATTAAGGTGGTGAATCCGGGTGTGGAAGGTGATAGCCGATTGTGAAGGAGGAGAGTGAGTGGGGAGGGTGAAAAAGGGAAGGTAAAGAGGAAGGAACTGCCAGTGATTCACCTGCATGTGAGGCCTAAATAAGAGACTACCTAGGAAGGCACTCTACCGTGGTAGTTAGGTACAGCAACAAAATTTAGGGAAGGCAGCGTGATTGTGTTGCGACATCGGGCGAGCTTTAGCATCACTGCGTGCCGGTGCTGGCAGCGATGTATTCGGATGACTCTCGGAGCACAGCTTGGTCTGTAGGTAGTATCTGCCGTATTAAGCGATGTGATGTTCGTTTTAAAGTATTTAGGTGCGTTACAAATAGGATCTGAGTCCTGAGGTAAATCCGGAAAGAAATCTCCCGTGTTATATGCACTTCTCAATTTCCTGAACAATCATTTGCAGCACAAATACACAGATATCGTCCTACCTCAGGAGTCATAGCGCCACCACGCCTCCTCGCTCTTTTGCGACTCGAGTTTCTATATGAGCATCACCATACAAGGTTTCACGGCAGATCATGATCCAGATTCGACTCATTGCTGGTCACTCAGAGCAATGTTTCCCCTGATTTATACCAAGTGAACCGGCAGAATGGGCAGTGTTCAATAGCGAAACGATATACTGTCATAGATCCCGGCTGATAGATATCCGGATGGGTGCCTTACACAATATATTGCGAAGCTGACTTACTTCGCGTGTCACTATCCTGAGTGAAGAGCAGGAGGTGGCTTTACAAAGTAACGTTTTGCTCGGGTTTCTATTCGCGAATACTTCTATCAATAAATTTGATAAGTATATAATTAAGATCCTTTTTAAAGTCTATCAGGAGCTGTTTGACTATAGGGTATCAATTAAATTAGTAGTCAGGTTAAGATCCAGTAGACGGTACAGCCCAGCGCAGATACATACTCTCATCTTTCTAATTACACCAGATAGGTAGCTAAAAGCAGAGTGAACTTCGCAATTCGGAAATTGTAGCATGAGACAACCATGTTCTTTGCTCGTACGACTCGGCAACCTCATCTTGAAGACGCGGCCCGAGACTTTGATGGGGGCTTAGACACCATACCATGGTCATCTCGGCAGAGATGCATGATAGCCATGTTGATTTGATGCTATCCGAAAATTTGTCTCTAATATTCCTTGCCACGAAAACACTTGTCTCTCCAAAATGATGAGCAAGCACTTACACGAAGTTGGTGGTTGACTAGAAAGCACGTGATAGCATAGCCACAAACGTAATGTGTGGCGGTTCAGCGTCTTCATTGTGGCGTGATTTGCATCACTGTGAACTCGTTGAACATCTAAAAATTTCCCACCTGACTGAACCAGTCCAGAGAAACGTCAAGGCAAAACAGTTACGCTTTACGAGCCTGAACCTGAGCGCTACGATGCTTTGATTATGAATCTGGCTGGATTTCCGCATCTTTACTCTTCCTCGAACCCGACGCTTTAAGTCCGACAGCTCCGCTTAGTTACGAGTTATTATCGCCTCTTCTTATCCGTTCCGGCTGATCACGAAGTTTCTCAACCACGTCCTACTTGATCGCAACCTGTCGTTGGAAAACCATTGGCCTTTTTCTGTCACCAAAACGACATCTTTTAGTCGAAAACATGTTAAGACAGTCAGTCCGCGGCGTTCGCGTGCCGCTACGAGCCTTCAGCCAGCCGGCTCAACAGGCAGCGTGGAATGGCGCATGGAGAAGGCTTTTCACATCACAAACGGGGAATAAGACTGCGCGCCAGATTTGGAAATGGAGGACGGTCCCTTGGGAGAGCATGATGGCCCGACTAAAGAGTACCCGCTTCGGATCTGGGTCTGCGACAACACCAAGCATGCTCCAGGGTGTGTTGAGGCGTGGATTTCGGTTTACCACAAAGCGCAAGACGAACAAGGGCCCGACCGTTAAGCAAGCCGTGGAGCCAGAGGGTCTCTCGGCCAGGCTCAAGAAACTCACCAAGGAGTATGGCTGGGTGACCGTTGGCGTTTACCTTGGGCTGTCCGTTCTGGACTTTCCCTTCTGCTTCCTATTTGTCAGGATGGTAGGGCCTGAGAAGATCGGTAAGACACTTCCGCGACCTCATCCATATCCGTCAGCGGGATCTTAGTTCTTGGGACCGGTTGCTAACGTTTGCCGCCGTTGGAATTAGGTGAGGTCGAGCACCATGTTATGTCGTCAGTGAAGCAGATGATCCCCGATTCTGTTCGGGAGACATGGCATACCTACTGGAAGTCTTTTAGGAAGGCTGAGGCGAAAGCACTTGGCGATGACGATATCAGCGACAAGATGGAGATGGCCACGTGGGGTGTCGAGAAGGCTCAGGAGCGCAATCGCGCGAATGCTAGTGAGTGCCATCCATATAATTTGCCCCTGGGAGCATGGACAAGATGCTCCCGATCAGTCACGGCGTGTGGGGATGAGCGAGCGCTTGATTAAATGGTTAGAAAGGCTAACGACTCAACTTCTGCGACAGGTTTAGCAACCCAGTTGGCGCTGGCTTATGCCATTCACAAGAGCTTCATCTTCATCCGAGTACCTCTAACGGCGGGCGTCACGCCAAAGGTCGTCAAGGTGCTTCGATCATGGGGCTGGAATATCGGAAAGAAGAAGGTGTAGATGATGTGGCATGGTATCATGACGGTTCCAGACCGGAAATTGATCAAGCCCCCGGAGACAAAACGTTCCATTTCTGAAACGACCTGTTCCCGGCGTACGCCACTCAAGCGGTATTTGTATAATTAGTATAGTATTTTGGTTTTATGAGTTGCGCTTGTTGATAGACTTGACTGTATAATACAATACCTATGAAAACGAACAAAGAATGTGTTTGTAGTCATTTGTCGGTGTAGCAAGGTTTCGTGATAAAATGTGAAACACCTAAACATTGGGTAGATGGAACAGATTCGGCTGTACCGAAGCCGAGATCAGCGAGGAGAATGACCGTTACTGGACATGAATTCAGGAACTGGCTTCGGCTGGGACAAGCCACGAAGCCACAGGAAGCCACCAAAGTCAAAAACAAAGTGGTCGAATAGGAGTGACGTGAATCGTACAGCAGCAGATTGACGAGGACAAAGCCTAGACTCGAAAGAATGGTCATAAGCTTGACAGATTTGCCGTGGTCGTCCGTAGTGGGATAGTGCGCCGAGAGATCTGCAACCTCAACGTTTTGTGCAGCGCCATGTCTTGTCTTCCCCTGAGGCTTGGTTTTGAGGCACTTTCATCTCAGTTGGCGGCTGAAGCTCCAGAACCAGCCTCACGACGCCAAGAAGATATTTGCGGTTGGGGTAGTAGGAGTACGGAGTATAATGGAGGGGTAAATATGGAGTAGATAGTGGGCAGTAACGCAACTTTTAGTTGATACTAGTTTGAGTCTCCAACTCGGAGAGATAGATTTAGAACTGGAAAACGAAGGGGCTTGGAGGTTCTGGAAGAGCCGTCGTGGATTTGGTGCCATCGTCTCATCCATGTTTGACCCTCTGTCCTTTGCTGCGCCTGAGTCGTATCTCGTGGGTCAAAGACAAAGAAAGGTGTGAACTTTGAAGGGCGCGGAGGAGACACGAGACACGAGACAAAGGATTCATGGTTATTTCGGGCGTCTGGAAGAGACTGGAAAGAAACCCGTTCCCGCTGGAAGGAAGTGGAGAGTTTGCAGTTGGTGCCAAAGTAAAAGGGCTCTGTCGCCGCTTCTAGTCCTGGTCCTAGTCCTGGTCCCAGTCCTGGTCCCAGTCCTAGTCCCGGGACCGCTCATGTTTTCCGTTAATTATCCATGTTTGCGAATCTTGAATTACCATCCCATGGAGGAGCAGTACCGAGTACAAACAGGGGACAGGGACACGACTGCAACGTTGACCCTTGCAGTGAATGGAAGAATTGGGGCGGGCTTTAGTGAGCGGGAATAACACCGTTGTTGGAGATTTTAATGATCAAATCCATTGCAGAATTGTTTCGAGTCCATTGACGCTTGACGCGTGTTGGTGGAGTCTGACCAGGGTTTCATCCATTGTCCCGACTCCCGTGCCCTTGAACCAAAGCGGACAGTTAATGAGCTGCATAGCGCGTGGTCACCATCTCACAGGCCCCTTGGGTTCCTCAATTCTGTACGGAGTACGGAGGACGGTACTCATCGCTTTGATAGGCACGACATACCTACATAATCGACGCCATAAACGCGGCTCCGAAGGGGCGTGCTCCGCTATTGCAGTAACAATCTGGATTAGACGCACGCGAGTCGTTATTTCACCGTTCACGATTCAAACTTTGTTTTGATTTTTTATTTGTTCCTTTTTTTCTCTCTCTATTGTTGTACTCCTCGGTGTCAGAAGATTGTTTGCTTTTTCGCTGTATCTTATTTGTTAGCCTCAGCCCATCAAACCGTTGAAAAATACGGTGTAAACTCTGACAAACCCAACAAGGAAACTAATTCGCCATCTCCAAGCCCAACTAACGGTCGACCGCAAGGCACAAAGGTTGTTTGACATGTCAATCACTTCCGAAGTGATTGCTCACACAAGGAGATCCATCCTTGAAAGTGATCAACCCAACGGGTTCCAAACAAAAGGGAAAAAGGCGTGGAGCATCTTGTCCGTCCCCATGCAATTGTTATGTGCTGTCAAGGCTTAGCAAGCGCAGGCAAACTTAAAGACAAGGGGGAGTCGACAAAGCAGGGAGAACAATTGGTGCTTGGGAATAGAGTTTGGTGATGAAGCAGCGGTGGACACCCTTAAGACAGTAGCGAGTAGATCGTGGAAATTGCAAAAGACAGGCACAGGGTAATAGTGGGAGTGGGACTTGTAAACGATGAAGATCGATAGTATCCGCAACGTCAGCAACGACTGAAATGAGCGTCAGCTTCTGGCTCAAACATCAGTTCAGGTGTACGGAGTAGGAAGGAATCAGATCAGGCCTCAGCCTCGGCCAGACGAGGCGAGATGAGGCAATTGGCGCTGGGCGTTGGCAATTGGCGTTGACGGTTGAAGGTGGCCATGTGGGAAAAAGTGGCCCCTTGCAAAGTCTATTGCTCTACTCCGTACCGCTGTAACTCCAACAAGTTGAGTTGTGAGATATCAGCTGGGGGATGAGATTAGGAGCTGAGATTAGGCCCCAATTCGAGACTCTGCCGCTCAGCCGTCCACCGGGCATTTTCATGTTTTAACTAGTCTTTAGTCGAGCCGGCGCGTAGCTCGTCAATTGTTTTGGCTCAAGCACCGCTTCGACTGCATACATGTGGATAGCTCTGATCTTTCAGGGATGGCATCGACATTAACATGGATCTTGATCCCCCACATTCTTCGGGAGAAAGAAGATCTGGTTAGAGCGGAACCTGTGGACCGTCGCGGAAGAGGTCCGAACAAGCATCACCAAACTCAGTAATTCAAGGTGTCATGAGCTGTTACTGTTGATCGCAGCCAGTTGACGATAGCTGTTAGGTTGGTTTGTGACTTGTAACAAAGCCCAGTTGTCGTGGTATCGTGTACATTGGACCGGTGAGAGCAACAAAGCTGAGATGGGTTAATACAAAGTCACTGTTGGCTGTCTCAAGTGTCACAAGGCACGCTTATGACGAAATGGAAGCGTCTTGCTGCAACCTCGGGGAGAAATGGAAATGAGACTGGGAATAGTAGTGTCAGTAGAGATTAGATGTCGGGCGTCTAGTCTAGGATGTCACTACTGATTGCTGGCTAGCTCCACGACTTATTAATGATACTGGCATACGGATACTGCTATGAGTCAGAATCACGGCTAGAGAGTTCAAGTACATACGTAGTAGCTCTCATCTCAGCTTTGGAGTTCCTTTACGTGTCCGATATACGAAACCTTCAACTCATGTTGCCGAACTGTGCCACAGACCGAGGCTGGTCCTATCTGGTGGAATAAGAACAAAACGACGGCCGATACAGGAAACCTTTTCATCGTTTAAGTTTTGCTTTTCAAAACGCTCGGAATTCTGCAGCTTGGGAACTTTCGTTAGACAGGAGTCATAGATAGGTAAGCAGTCAAAACTTAGAATTTAAGAAGGTACCAGCCGCATGGCCAAATGAACAGGCGGTAAAGTCGTGTCACGAGACTTAGAGGAACTTAAACTCGTTCGATCTTCATGAGTTTCGTCATTTATTGGACTGGTAATGGATCCGGCCGACGGGGTGTTTCTCGTGTGTATTTGTGTAACTAATCTATGAGTTATGATTACGTGGGCCTAATTCGAATCGAAGGTCTTTGCTTGGGACAATAATAAAAGACAACCACGGCGGTCTCCAATTGACGCTGGAAATATACTTCAGAATAGCACCGAGCTAAAGAATCAAGCGCCCCTATCGCCCGAGGCAAGCGCGTGACAGAGGCGAGAGTCAAGACACACTAAAGCAAGTGATAGAACAGTCGGTGAGACATTATGCTAGTCCTATACTGTACTGTACCACCAGCAAGTGGACTTTCTACCGCTACCACATGCAATGTGAAGTTTGTGTTTGTTGTTAAGCACGAGAGACAATAACCTTAGTACTCAAGGTTTTCAACGTCAAGCCAGACCGAGGCAGATAACTCAGGTGGGGTCTAGGAATTAGACTTTTAGGCGAATTACAGTGCTTTGAGCAACCCTACTGAGCATGTCCCTTTCAGAAATGAGCCACTGTTCGCAGCTCACAGCTTACAGGATAGGGTCCGAGTGTACCCCGTACGTACTGCAATAATTAGCATATCAGGGGTTTCAAAGAGGCTCGGCTCGGGTAGTGAGTAGCCAGTCGGAGATGTGGACCATAAAAAGCAGAATCCCGGTGCATTACACATCAAGTAAGTTTGCGTCTGCGAGAGCCAACATGAATATGGTGACATGGCCAGAGTATGATGAGACAACGTAGTCCGTAGGTATTTCATGCAAGCTGCTTCAAGCTTCAAGCTTCAGGCATCCAGCACGGGGGCCGGGACACAAAGTGTACGTACTGCGTAGTACTGGTAATAGAGTCTACCTCGTGTTGCGACCCAACCACCGGCCTCGGCACCAATTTCTGCTGTTGAATGAACTGTATAAACCCTATTTTCGAAGCATAACCCATACTTTATTGAACAGGTCTAAAAGGAGCAAAAGGCGCCAGTCAGTTAATCAGCATGCCTGCCTTCTTTCATGTACCGGTATGCGTGTATGCATGCAATACGTAAACACAGACCTTCATGCAGGCTGTCAAGTTGCGTAGGCCGCTTGGTTGCTTGCTCGGGCTGCAGAGTGATGGCGTGGGGGAGTGTTGCGCAGTGCATTGCATTTCCGGTCCATCACCGCTGGCTGTCGACCCATTGGCGTCAATACGGCTACACGGCTGCCAACGGTGCATCAACACACCCTTGTAGAATTGCTGTGATGTCATGGTGTTCCCCCTCGACCAAAACGCACGCCAAACCACAATTTTAAAACGCCAGTTCTCGGACAGGAGCTGAGGAGACCCCTTTCTTGTAGTTGCTCAAGTCTCATTGGTTCTGACGAAAAGTCCGACCTCCCAAGACGTAAGGAATGGAATCGACAGGAACGAAAGCCAAAGGAATGAACTACGGCTCGATTTGGGAGGTAGAGAGAAGGCCAGTGCTGCTACTAGAAACAATCCAGAAGCATAGTGGGTATAAGGGTCGTTCCTCAGTGACGCCAGATCGATCGCGCCGTTGACCAAGACGCCAAGGGCTTGGAGCAACTCCAGCGCACGACGTGTACTACGTAAGGCTGTCTCGACCTAGGCTGAAGAGTCCGAAGTCCAGGACGCAGAGAATCTGTTTTTGGGCGAACTTTTAGATAAATGCTGGCAAAATTGCGGACTCGGCAAAAAACAACGTGGGTTCCGGTCGTTCAGGTTCTTGTGATAGTTGCCTAGTAACTTGCCTCGGCGACTATCCAAACCCTAACCATCTCACAGTCTTGACCGCAATTTCAAAAAGACTGCTCAAGAAAAAGCCAGTACAGTTGAGCAGGCACAGTAACGTGGATAACGAAGCCAACACCAGAGGTAGGTCATTGTGGGGGAAAATAAGACTGAAGTCTTTTTTGGAATTCAGACACCCCTCAATTGGGCTTGAGAAAGAGCCCACCCAGGCTAAGGAAGGTCATGGTCCTAAAGTCTATCAAGCTCAACAAGGAAACTACTACTGACCTGGTGTGGCCTTTTCCTTTTGGATCATGGGCTGTCAGGTTGTACTTGCTCCATGGTGCAGTGGTAGGGTGAACGTCGTGTACCTTCCTCACTCTTGCCTGTCAATCTTGCAAGCACATTGGTTCAACACCCCCACCGAGAGCACTCTGCTTTGAAGCATCCCGAGAAACAGCACTAACATCCTTCAAGAACCGACCAAAAAGCGAAGCAAACCACGATGCAAAGGCGTCTTTAGTGAAGCAGTCTAGGGTGGGGCCGGTAGACGGCATTGTTTGCATTTCTCGGTGATACCTTATTACACAGAACTGACTAAGACTTCAGGGCCCACGGATCAATACTACGAAATACGGACGACCGAAATCCTCCAAGGTTGACTGACATCAGCTCGACTCCCTATTTGAAACAAGTTATACGGGACGGCTGGGCTGCTCCATCAAGTTACAGAGTACTCCCGTACGGCCCTGTCAACTCCACTCCGCCACAACTGACAACTGTCAATCATGGATGCCAATGTTAGTGTCAGTGTCAGTGTCAGTTCTAATGCCAGGCCGGGTCTGTCAGACGCTGGTGACCATATACCAGCTCCGTCCGCGTTGGTGTCGCCTAAACAGGCAACCAGCAACTGCGTTATCGAGATAATACAGGACGCGTCCATGGTACGAACCACTTTGTTTCGCGCCACATTTCGTCCATATCTTACGGCACTCAGATCTAAAGCAGATCTACAGACTGCAGCACCACACACAGCAGTTTAGTAATCGATTAGCACTGAAGACCAGGACCAGGACCAGGACCAGGCTGTTTAATCACCGGGACCGTTAATCAGGTAGTCCATGATTTACTTGCGAGGCCGAGTCACGCCGCCAAAACAATCCAGGACTCACGAGGATCTCAAGCCTGTCAACTCGCCTGCCTCTTGTGTAAATAGACTTTGGGTCCGACGCCTGGTGCGCTGCAGCCCAGCAGCCAGGCTCTTGTTATTGGCGTAGTCGACCTTTTGTCTTTGGTCTTTTACCTTTTTTTTTTCATTTTCCTTTCCTGTCTACGTACCCTACTGCCCTTTTCTTGGCCCGATGCTCTCTCAGGCCCCACGAGCTTTATGCCACTCCCTGCACCCTTTTGCACCTTACACCCAGAGGGAAAAAACTTTAAAATAAAAACCAAAATCAAGTGTCCACATACACCCATTTCACTTTGTACTTGTACTCGGCGGCGTTTAGACTTTTTGCACCCCTGCCTTGGTTTCTCGTCCCCTTTTCCCTCGATTCCCTTCCCACTTGCTCTGCTTGTTGTTTTCTCCCACAAAGATATCCATCCAAACATCCAACGCCTTTTGAACACGCCCCTGTACTCCAACCTGGCGCACCAGGGCGATCATAGCTACGACTATGGCGGCGAAAGTGGAGACGAACATCAGAAAAGTGGGAAATTGATAGAATACGCCCAAGAAGCTTGCCCGCTTGCCTACGTGACGCATAGGCAATGGCAAAAACACACATTCAGACGACGAAATCTGTATTGAGCCGACACCATGAGGTGGTCGCGAACTTCTTCCTCTTCGAGTCGAGACCAGGCCCCGTTCCGTCAGGCTGGTTCTCGGGTTAGTCGTTATGCCGAGTATAAAGGAAAGCCGTTTGCTCCGGATTCCTGGGTCAGGAGTATCTCAATCACTCAACATCATCGTCTTCATCCTCTTCAGCTTTCTTACTGCTCAGCATTGATCGACCGATATAGACTTGCATCACTATCACCGTGCTTGTATATTTTACCTGTCATCAACAGATATACATATGTCACCAGTCACACAGACAAGACCAGAAAGGAAATAGAAGACCAGAACTGAACAAGGACCAGGGCTTTTCAACCAGGGTTAAATTGACAAGGGCCACATTCAACTCGACCAAAAGAACAAAAGCAGGACAAGGACAAGGACCTTTCCACACCCCGATACAACTCGGGCCCTGCTTAGACATAATAGCAACCACCATCTTCGCCGGTGTAAGACATACGCCAACTCAAAATCCCCGAAACTGACGGATCGAACCCGTGCAAGACCATCCTGCCACATACATACATACATACATACAGTACATACAGTACATACAAACACACATTAGCTTGGAATACCTGGAGTACCATTACCACCGCAAACACTACTCAACCGCCTGCCTCTACATACATCCCGCGCGCTACAATTAGTTCTCTGGAGCAAACCTTCAGGGCTACCTAGCGACCCCTCGACCCCTGCCATTTCGATCCACTTGAGACGTTGTTCCAGATCTTGGACAGGCATTAACATCATCACCAGCAGCCTGTCAACCCACACGAGCCACTCGCCCCCCTCCCTACCCCATCCTGTGTCTCTCCACTTGTCTAAGTTACCTACTTTCCACAAGGGAAGCTCTATTTCCAGCTCCTAGCCTGGAAATCTCTCTGATACATGCGCGACTCGCCTGCATCAACCCCATCCACTTCGCCGGCTTATATTAGACCTACAAGTACTACCATGATGTCCGTCGCTCCCCAAGAATTCCAGTCCCAGCCCTACTACTATCTTCCCTACCGCCCAGTCTCTTCCCAACGACAACAACCCCAACAGGATATTTCCTACTTCAACTTCACCAACCTCAACCACACCCAAGCTTTCGACTCTGCTACCGCCGCCGCCATGGCCGCCACTGCCGCCGCCAACGCTCAATCTCAACAGGACGCCAGCGTCGCACAAGCTCTTGAGATCGCCCGTGAGAGTCCCGATGGCTCCTCGGATCCCACCATCAGCAAGATCCTCGAGGCTGCGCTGAAGCGAACCTGGGAGAAGGTGATAGCCCGTCCCGACTCGTATATCATGACCAGAGATGAGTTTGCCGTCTTCAACTTTTTCCAACATCGCTTCACCGGCAACAAGACGGCAGTGAGCGCTCGAAAGCGATACTGGGACAACACCCACGCTTGATCGCCCGCTAGGGTCTCATTGATATGTGTTCGGCACTTCTATCCCGCTCACCACTCGCTGTACAAAACTTGGCGCATGTATCGCTTCTCGCTTCTTGTGCGCAGAAGACCTTCAACGCAGGAGGATCGATTTTTTTCTTCTTTTTCTTATTCGCCATCGACGACTTCATGCTCGACCACCACCATACCCATGCCCTTGTCCATGCCCACAAGGTCTGGAATCTCAACCAAACCTGATTCTATTTATCCGGATATCCGTCCTCATTTATCTTTGCCCACTGGCCAGCCTAACGCATTGCCGGGAATCGAAAGCTGAAACTGACGGGCTCGTGGCAAAGGCAGTTCATCAAATCTGACGAAAACATGAGAGGCATGCTTGCCCGGCTGAATTTCCATCGAATCAGATTGTCCGACAGGTCTGATAACATGACTTGCTATGGGTATTGCCATGACACCGTTTTACAAGTCATGGCAGCCCTAAGCACTCGTGTCAAGTCATGCCATGTCCACAATAGTGTGGAAGCAAAGAAGAAGAAGAGAATATCGAGATGACTCCACTCTTTGGACAGGTACCCTAGAAGATCCGCCACCAAGACCCTGGTTCGGTTCCTGAGTCCGTGGCCCGTTAGTTGAGTGGGTCGGCATCCGTTCTTCCTTTCGCATGGCGCCCCGCTATTCATTGCCATCTGGCTCCAATCTCCGACAACGTTTGCAGTTGTTGCACTTCATGCAACCTATCCCGTCATATCTTGCAGGGCTGCAGAAATCCATCACAGTGGCGTTCAACCTCGGCTTCTTCTTCTCCTTCGTACTTGTCAGTCCTCGAACGGCAGACCTTGACTCATGGTGGGAGTCCTGCGTCGCATCGTCTCAAACCTTTGACGACAATGCGGGCCCTTCATGTCTGTGACAATTTTTATTGCCCCCAATTTGTCATCTCAAACCTAGTCCTTGACTCGTTTACTTCACTTCTTCCTCATGCTACATCTCTACACAGTTCATGATCATTTTTGGCTGCTGGCAGCCAGCCAGTCATGTGCGGCACTGGAACCCCCTCTGTAATCACAACTTATCTTTTCTTTTCATCTTTGAGTCATGTCTTAGGGATACCTCTCGGTCTTAGTTTTAGAGTCGCATTGTCTTCTTCGGTCGTTGGTATTTTGGGGTTTCCTCACGTTATTTCCTGTTTCTCGCCTTTTCCAAGAATCAATGTACAATAGAAATACCACATAGCGTATCTTGGTGGAATTTGCAAACCACTGGCCATAGAGCAATCAATCTACGAATACATGATTACATCATCAACATGTATCAACTTGTGTAACAACATTTGTTCCTGCTGTGATTTTTTGGAACCAGGTTACTTTAAGGATCGAAACAATACACACATTGGCCGTCACTGAAATGCCAAATACGCGACGATATGCTCTACTCAACCATGGCCTGCATATCCACATGTTACTGTACGTATACCTACACATGTAAGACGTTAAGAGCTCTCCTGTAGGCTTTCGTCATGAAATAGAAGACGATTAAAAGATAGTGACTTTGGTTAAAGTATAAGCAGCGATGGCTACACATGTGCGCGGTTATGCTTTCGTGATAATGATGCTGGGCGCTGGCTGTTGGCCGTTGGCTGTTGGGTGCTGTGTCTTTGAGTTTGCCCTTCTATCACTAACTCTCGATAGCTTCTCACTAACACCGCCAGTGCACCAAGTCCAGTAGGTATTTCCGTGCGGCCGGCTTGAACTACGACCCAAGTACTCAAGCCGACATCATCGTGTGGATACGCTCACCTAATTAGAAAGTCTGTAAGAAAGAATGTGCCAAGCAAGCACATCACTTCCTCTAAGGGCTGCTCAACGCTCTCGTGAAGATCTTCACCGGACTGTGCAGGCAACCCGAGCGCGGCCGAAGTTAGTTATTCACCAGTCGCCCACGGTAGCGGCAGCGGTAACGGTAGCAGTAGTGGGTGGAAGCGGCAGCAGCGCCCACCCGTTATAACTTCTGTCGCCCCGTGTTGATCCCGGGGCCGGCATCTATCTCCATATCACTTCCCAAGCCGTTGGGTTGATCCGAACGTCTAGAACGTCCACAATTATGAGCAAGTTAACGCTTTGCGATGGCCACTAAGCGGCCAACATCCTCCACATCACGGAGCATCTCCAAACTCTCAACACAGGCTATGCAGAATTTTGCGTGACTATCACAATAGTGAGCCTGCCATGAGACACGCTTGATCATGGCGAATTTGGGAAAGGTCCTACCAGACAGTAAAGTTCCAGGACCTGCAACATCGAAATAATGCAGAACCTGCTGTGTGTACTACCGGGGTTCTTTGACCCTCAAAGTATCGTGACTGTGCAAGACAATTTTCTCGTGAACAGCATGACTTATTAGTCCTCGCGAGCCGAGGCTTGACGATCTTTCAAGATCGACATCGAAGGCCTCGAGATAGTATCAGATTCTAGCCAGAAGAAAACGCCTAGCTCTGAATGTAACGCCGCCTTCAATAACGTCGCGCCACAATATTGCCTTTCTCAGAACTCATCGTCACAAAGATATTAGAGGCTGCAGAAGTGCGTTTTCTTCTTCTTTTGGGACAGGACCGTCCAAGAACGGAGACAGGTCGGGGAGTAGCGTGAGGTTCAGCAACCATCTCCGTATCCTGTCTGGGTCGAAGTAGGACAAATAGAGTTTGGATCAGAGCCGCTGATGCTCCTCGCGGTAGTACGTCTCGTCCCTAATAGGACCGCGCCCGCATGTTGACCATCCCAGGACTAGATGAAGGACGTTATAGGCGTCTACCACGAAACTCTATCTTCAAACTATCAGTAGACCTAATACCGAAGAGATTATCAGGTGGGAAAGGTAATCTTGATTATTATGATGCTCAACATGACCGAATTCCCACGGGAACCAATGGTCCTTTTTCAGTAGCTTCCAGCGTTGAATATTATGCTGCATGTTTCAGGGTGGCCAAGGCAGGCGAGTGGCTTTAACATCGCGGAGGCTCGTTGATGGCAAAGTCCTGCATAAGTCTGGTCAGAGCAAATAGTGTCGCCGGCCCGAAAAGATCAACTGTTGCTTGTCTGACTGCGTCAGAAATTTCTTCCCACTCCCATCTCAGGATCATTTGAAGCTATGGTAGCTAACAGTACCTTCCAACAGCTAAACAGCATCGTGGTCCAATGCTTGACAGAGAGACCTAGCTTTGAACGTTGAATCTTCTTGCTGTCACTATGTCATGCCTTGAAATTGGCGTCCCTGTGCCATTTTTGTTGACGGACCCTTTTGGCAGTCCAGAAAGCCGGTAGGTTGTGGCTTTGAAACTCTAAAACTTTGGGGAGACGTGTAGAAATGTCGTGTCGAGTAGCTGGGTTAGAAGCCCACGGGGCTTCCAGAAGACTTCCGAAAGAAGTAACGTGTGCTGCTCCAAAGGGCAAGGCCAACGATCAGGTTTCTCGAGGGTGGTGCGAAAGACGAGACGGTGAGAGTGAGAAGAACAGTAGCTTTGCACCAAGCAAACGTTATTTTGGTCCACGGCGTCCACGCCTCTCACGAAGGGCGTTGCCCCAGAACGCCGAAGTATCGGGTACATCGGGTTTATGGAAGCACGGGAGCAACATGTTCTACCATAAGAGGCCTAGAGAAAGGGGTAATATCGATTGTGGACGGCTCCTCGCGGTCCGCACATTTAATCCCAATCTGGCCGAGATGAACACTTGAAAATCCCGAGGCCCTGGAAGCAAAGACCCGAAGGTGGAAGAACTTGCTGTGTCAGCAATTCTGCCGTCATCTATTGGGGTTCTGCCAAGGAGTACCGTGAACAGAGTTTGTGGAAGAACCGGTGGCTCGGTACGTAGGAGCACTTTCACTTGGCCGATCGAAGCGGTGAAGATTGAGGTCGATTCTTGACGATGCTGGCAAAATGTGACTTTTGTAAGACTATAATACTCAGACTGATGAATTTGATGAGGCTCTTTTATCGCAAACACTGACAGCGGATCTATCCAACAATCCCTGTCCCGAGATGCAATTGACAGCTGTAACAAGGATGATTTTGACCAATAATAGCGGCGGTGAGGGCTGCATCGGGGCTACAACTTGTCAGCGAGGAAGGGATACGAGGCCCTCCTACTTCCTGTGGATTGGATGGAATGGCGTAGTTGAGGTTGCCAGTGATTTGGAGGAGATCATGGGGCTGCCTTGTTAGCTAGCTACCAACAAGTTTGTTGGGTGTCATAGGCCGCTTACTACAACATGTCTTGCAGGTGGCCGTTCACGACCGGCATCTTGGCCCTTGTCTTGAGATTGCCGTTAAATATCGGGACCCACGATCTGTTGAGTAGATCCGCGCGCCGCGTTACGACATGACGGCACAGGCATGCGGTGTTGTTGGAGGTCTTGCGGCAAGCCCTTTCTGAACTAATCGCGTGTCTTAGGGTAAAACAGGGGACATAATCCGGCCAGTGCGGTGGATTGGCGATCGAGGTTTACTCATCAAACGCAACATTGTGGAGATTTGGTTCTCGAAAAGGTTTGAAACAGCGCTTCAGCACAGGAAAAAAAAAGTCCAGTAAGGCTTCGTGATAGGGAATCTCTGGTAATGCCGCGTCCATTCCGCGGATAGGTATTCTCGAACCGACTGGCTCTAAAGGCAAAGGCGCCACCGGATTTGACAGGGAACGATGTAGACCATCCGTAGATGGCTTGATGGGCCCGAGAGGATGGATAGGATAACCATGGCGTACGGCAGTTGAACAGACAGATGCCTTTTCCGCCCAGAGTGAAATTCAATTAGGTGGCTTTGCGTGACGGCGTTGATGAAAGGGCGGTGAATGGTTAAGTCAAGGTGGGGGTTTAATGAAACTTTGTCTAAGACTCTGGTTGAATGAAGCTTTAGTAGATGACGGTTGGTATGTAAATGATAATGCTATGGAGTTGTATCCGTAGAAAGCAAGGCGACGATCTATCCAGTAATTGGCAAGATTGATGAGGAGAAGGAGGGGCGGAAGGACCCTTGTCTGCAGCTGCCGCCTCATCGATGGGTTGCGTGCTAAGTTAGAGCCTCCTAAGGAAATAAATGCCCATAATGATAACTAGTGCACAAGCCACAAAGTGTGAAGCAGCGCTACCTACGCACCCTACCTGACCTGTTATCATTCCTTCCTAGGTAGGTAGGCAGGTGTGAGGTGGTAAAGCCAACGGAATTTATCCGCGACGCCAAAGAAAGAGCAACTACTACGTAGTAGTTTCTCTCTCTAGAAAGCTGCTATACGGATACCTGCCTACGTAATTGCCATGAGCAGAGAGAATGAACTGCTAAACAGCCAAAGCAAATCCCTAGATCTCTGTAGCCGCTGTCACTCCCAGCCCTTAATAACTAACGTACCTAGGTATCTAACATGGAGCTTGATACAGGGAGAGACCAGTTCATGCACGTACGATGAGGTACCTGGTAGGGTCCCGTCTTCATCGTCCACCTACCAACTAATATCAGTGTCATTTTGGGGCGCAGCATGACCGCATCAGGCTAAAGAATAAAGAATGGCCTGGTGGACTAGATAGGTAGTTATGTATACGAGCGCTTTGTGAAACGTCTATTGACAGAGCAAACTTCAAACACAGAATAGGCATGTTTCTGTATCAAATATAGATGGCCAGTAAAGTTGCTTTTGTGTCACTGATCTCCAGTCATTCTGTAGCGGTTATGGAATGCTAAAAATGTCTTCAGCAAACAGGCTCCGCGATTGTGATTGGCTACTTACACTTGGTCACTCCTGGTGATGATATAACCAAATCACTGTGTCGTGTGGTTGACCAGGACTCCCATCTGTAAATTAAAAAAAGAGTATCCATAAGAAGTCGTAAGAATAAAGTAAAATCTTTTTTTCTCTGGTCCAGACGTATTCGTATCCTTGATCAGTTGAGAGATCAGTGAATATGTATCCGTATGCTGCCATTAATTACCTGCATGCGCCGCAGAAGTGGCCCCTCCACTGTAACCGCCAAACTGCAACGGCGACCCTGGTTTGAGCTTGAGCTTAAGACGGTTGCTTGGGCAATGGCGACGCGCAATGAGAGATGAGGTGATAACCAGCCACGACCCCATCACCAGCATCTCAAGGACAATCCCAACCATTTTTACATCGATTCAAACTCCACATGCATCCTCCACCAAATATTGCACCCTTACAACGGTAGACGGACATCGTCAACACCCCGCATTGCTCCAACTTTGCTGTCGATCAACAATAGCTTGGCCCTTCAGTCGATCTCCATGTCAGACTAACAGATATTCATTGAACAACCCTTTCACTGTCTGTCTGTCTGTCTGCCTGCACAACCATAACGCAGTAGCTTCACCAACCCTCACGTAGTGTCACAATTACTGTGTTACTACCACTCATCCAACTCCACCATAGCATAGCTTTGATACTCAACATCAGTTGCCCATCATGCGTTACAACCTCATCCAGATAATCCTGCGTAGCACTGCGCTGCTCATGACGCTCCTCCTAACTGCTCTTACTGGCAGCGTTATTGCATCCAACATCGACGCTGCAGGCTCTGCGACTGCCGCTGTCAACTTCATCATGTTTGTTGCAATCATCTGTTGGATCGTTTGCATCATCGGCCTCCTCTCGTTCTTCGTTTCTGCCCTCGACAAACCGCTCATGCAGTTACCCCTGGACGGCGTAGCCGTTCTCTTCACTTTCATCGGCGCTATTGTTCTTGCTGCCAAGTTGCGTGTCGTCAACTGTGCAGAGATCAACTCCAAAGCTCTGCCATCAGACTGGATCGCATGGGGCTCAGCGGTTGACGAGGGACGTTGTCGTCGGCTACAGGCGAGCACTGTCTTCGTATGGTTCCTGTTCGCTTGTGTGTCTGGAAGCTTGTTCATAACCATTCGAAATGCGCGCAATACTTTTGGCTCTCTGCGCAGCGCGGCTTCAAGACCATCAATGTCCCAGATTTCTTCCAGTGTCTGATGAATGAAACAAGCATCGAGAGATCATATCACGATACAACGCTCAGCTGCATGAACTGTACACCGAACATGATCATGCTGGTCGTTTGCCCGAGCCCTGTAGCGCAAGCGGCATGGCCACTCGGGACCACGGGATGGGAAACTGGGTTGGCTGTTTTGGACAGAACGTTACACGGAGATATCAGAAAGGCAAGGCAAACTCTAGAGGACAAGGATCGAGCCGCATCGGGGCAAAGGAATCCTTTTGGGTGTGGAATTTATTATACCAGGAATGTTTGAATGTGTTAATTTTATGTATTAGAGAAGAAAGAAACGTATGTTCAGCACAGGGGTTGGACGAAGGGTAACGATTATTATGTAGTAATTCAGGCTTTCAATACGAGCATATTTATCGCCCACAGTTTTCATGCATTTTCTCAGTCTGTCAGGTACTACTGCAGATTCGTGGTGAAAGTAGTTTTGCTGCAAGGGCACCAGCCATGTATGTGAGCGTGAGATTTGAATCATCTACAAAATATGCGAATATGCATTACCCAACACCGTTTTAAAGCCACGCGAGGCTCCTAGACGAAACGTTAAACATGTGTCTACACTTAATTCACTCTTCATTCTCAACGTATGTCGTTATAACGTCGCGGCTGTCTCCACAACACCCGCTGCCTTGAACGCCGTCTTATTTGTCACTCGAACATCGACGTTATGTGCCCACTCCATGTACCGTGACCAACCTGAATAGCAAACGGTTAGAAATCTTGTTGTCAGCTAATCGAAGAAAAGCTCAGGGAACTCACTCCAGTATGCGAACTTGCGACCAAAGTATTTGCCCATCCAGGGAACGATCATCATCGTCATTATGAGTTGTAGCTGCTCGAGACTACGCTCCCATTCGGCTTGCGCGTCTGAATCGGAAGTATCGGAGTAAATATCGTCGGTAGAAATAGAGGGAAGAGAATCGACGTCGTCCTTGTCGTCCGACATGGAGGCATCATGGAGGTCGACGAGAGAAGAGTCGGCGGCCATGTTGACAATCGGGTTAGGAAGATCGAAAGTACGGTCGGAGGTTCAGACGTTCAGACGTCAGGGCGTTAAGAAGGCGTGCAGTATATTAGATTCGAATAGTATATGTTGAGGCCGTGGTCGGAGTGAGAGAATGGATGATGGCAGCGTTGAGATCACGGGTTGCTTCGGTCAAGACAACAACCCGGCAAGTAAAGTAGCCTAGGTGGGAGAGCTCCTATGCATGGGCAGGAAGTCTTAAGTTTTTGATAAGAAGGGAAGGCCGAGAAATGTTTCTTGCGACAGAATGTTACTTGGAATTGCGACAATTGACGACTGAATGTTGACCGAGGTGATGCTTGTCACCATCGTCAGAACCGTAGTCGCACCGGGGCCCGGAGCTATATTCCGACAACAACTGGGGGAAGCTATGCCAGTATCCGCATCTGATTGGTCAGAAAGGCATCTACACTGACCCACGTGATCAAGCGCGTGACTTGTTATCGTGGTCCGCTTGCGCCTGCGGTTGACTCAGGTATCGATCCTCTGGCCCATGACGTTTGGGGACCAGCATCTTTCTCTTCTACCTTGTAAACCCGCAACAGAAACCATCAGAGGAAACAGACCGACATCGCGCGAAATCTCTGCAATAAGAAAAAAATCAACTGCGATAGTTGCGCGAGAAACTCTGAACGAAGAAGCTTGCCACAACCTTATACGAAGAAGCTCGTTTGAGACACCCACATCCAGTTCCAAAAAAAATCCCGGTACAATAACTGCGCGCCGAAGTAGCAGGCCAAGAGACAGTCCCAAGCAATCATGGAGGGCGAGGTGAGTGATTAGTACAGCACAACACCCATACACTCCTATACCTGAAAGTCCTGATATACCAAATACGGCCTACCCGCTACTACAACACGCATAAGGTGGCCAGGCTTTGAACTTCAAATTGCTTGTGCCAGGCTCTCATGGCAGTGTCATTTGTACCCTCCGAACCGCACAGGCCCCAATCCTTTACCCCTCCATAACCCTCCAACACCCTATCAACGAGCCTATCATGCTTCACCATGTCGCTTTCTACCCCACTATTACTCTCTGGTGTGAAAGTACCTCTGTACTATCCTACACCACTTTCTGGGGGGAGAACAGGCGATTTGACCTCGATTCGATTATTTTACCTTTTGGGCCTTTGACTCACATTTTCCCAACCGCCACCTTGACCATCAACAGTCATCTTCCACGACCGCAAAACCATTCCACCTCCCTCAATCGAATTCTCTACTAACATAGTTATCTTTTTCTCTTCACTTACAGGCACCAACCGAACGCAAATCTCGCAAATCCGTTGCTTTTGACGACGAACAAATAGTAGTCGACGCTGACGGTTCCGTGACCATGGTCAACGCTACCGAAGAACCCAAGGACTCGGCTCAGTCCCACACGCCTCGTACGCCGCCGCTTTCTGCCGCCCTTGAGTCTTTTACTGACTCGCAAACGACAGCCGCTGAGGAAGTTCCCGCAGAGGACGGTGCCCTCGACCTTTCCCTGCTTAAGAAGAAGAAGAAGAAGTCCAAGAAGGTCGATGACGCAGATGCCGATGCCGACGCCGACGCCGACGCCGACGCAGCTCCTGCCGAGGATGCTACCCCCGCCGAGGATGGAGGTCTCGACCTGACCCTGAAGAAGAAGAAGAAGAAGACCAAGGCTCCTAAGGAGGACGACTTCACCAAGCAGCTTGAGAAGCTCGAGCTCAAGGAAGGCGATGAAGTTGAGGAGGTTCCTCAAGAGCAAGAGGGCGACATGCATGAGGGAACCGGTATCTGGGCCCACGATGAGACCAAGACCATTGGCTACAGCATGCTCCTCGGACGTTTCTTCAACCAGCTCACCGAGAGGAACCCCGACCACGTTTCCCCTGGAACAAAGAGCTACAAGATTCCCCCTCCTCAGTGTATGCGAGAAGGTAACCGAAAGACTGTCTTCGCCAACATTGCCGATATCTGCAAGCGCATGAAGAGAACTGAGGAGCATGTCACTGCTTACTTGTTCGCTGAGTTGGGTACCAGTGGTTCCGTTGACGGTAGCCGAAGACTGGTTATCAAGGGTCGTTTCCAGCAAAAGCAGATTGAGAACGTCGTCCGAAAATACATCAGTAAGTTTTGTATAGCCCAACCCGGCGTAAATATGCTCCCTAACCATGTTTTTCTTAGTCGAGTATGTCACTTGCAAGACCTGTAAATCCCCTGACACCGAGCTCAACAAGGGTGAGAACCGTCTGTACTTCATTACCTGCAACAACTGTGGTTCGCGACGAAGTGTTACCGCTATCAAGACTGGTTTCTCCGCCCAGGTCGGCAAGCGAAGAAAGATGCAGGGTTAAGAAACTCCACCTTTCTTCTTCCCTCTCGATTCTGCCCGGGCCACGCCAACAACGTCCTTGGTTTCTGTGGTCACCGGGCAGTTATGTGTATCTTGGCGGTGTTCCGTCTTGGCTACGCAGATGGGTATGTGCTGTAAACGAATGAACGGCTTCCTCTTTGAGCTACGTAGTCTTGGCAATGGACACAGGTTTCGGTTTTTGGATTAGGCATCGCCCGCAGTTGCCTCTTCCGCACGTTATGGTCCCCAGGGTCAAAAGGAGTGATGTCGGACTCGATCAAATATGGAATCGGGTGCCGGGGTTATGAGGTGGCGTATGGATTATGTACATGATGCCGGAATGAATCAAGACTGTAACCCAAATTGTGTCCAGATAACTCCAATTGGTGAGATGTGATCAGAAATGGCATTCTGATAGTAGTGAGGTGGGACGTAGACGAGTACATGAAGAGCATGCAAATGAGCTGCATGCCCAAGAAGAAGCCTTTATTAACATAAGGACAATCCAACTCCGTCGTGCTTTGAGGACGGAGCCAGACTGCCAACTAACCCCCTACTCTCGTCTTTTTAAGATGAGGGACACTATTCACAAGGCTCAAATATGAGAGACAATGTTTAAAAAGAAAGGAGAAACTAAACAGCAAAACATGCCTTTCCCATAGCGCAGAAAAACCATGACCGGGTTCATCTCCTGAACCAATCCAATATAGCCCCCTTTTTTCTTGTTATGCATGCATGCGTGTTACTTTGTATTTGTATCGACGTAATTCGGGTTTGTGTATGCCGTGGAGATGGCATGACAGCAGCTCGCATCGTGGTGCGGTGCCATGTAGTGTTGTATTGTACACGTGAAATAATTGTTGGAAAGCAAGGCAAAGGTTGAATTGAATGCCAGCTTCAGCAAGTCACCTAGATTCGCCCAATGGGATTCGCTGCAAGTGGCTTCCCATCGTCAAATATGGAGCCAGCAAAGGGGTTATGGGTTTCGACAACATCAGTGACAGCAGCACTCTTTGTGGCGTTATCCATAGTGTTATCCAGCTCTGCTCGAGCAGCTTCAAGAGTGGTGCGAAGCCACTCGCCGAGGCGGTTCTTCTCGACAAACTGATGAAGAATCTTGTCCTCGTGCTTCATTATATCGATCAGCTTCGTCCGGAAAGATGACTCAAAGTCACGGAACCTGCGGTCTAGGTTCTCGGTAAAGGCACCCAAGGACTCGTGGGGAGACAGGGGCCGGAAAGGCTCTCGCGGATTTTCTGGGTTCAGGTTAGTAACGGATTTTTCCCCATCAAAGCAATGATAAGACTTACGAAAGCTGATGCAGTCGGTGAGCATAGCATAGAGTTCCGTGTCTGCCAATCTCTCAACAACTTCGCGATCATCCTTGAGTTGTGTGTCGTTGATCCTGGCCCAATCATCGCGAATGAAAAGCCTCCTCCAGATCATCCGCTTGGCCTCCTTGACCTCGTCGCTGTGGCAGCTACTTTCAGCAACCAGGAGAGCAAGCCAAAATGGATTGGGGATCTCGGCTCGCGACTCAGGCTTGAGGTGAATCAAGGTGAGCAGATCAATAAGTGTCATGGCATCCAGAGCCTCATGCTTAAGAAGTCGCTTCATTCCATCCTCGAAGATCTGGTGTTGAGTCTTTTGACGTCGGGGGATGTTCATGCTGTGGACCTCCATCGCGAAGTTGAGTGCCGCTGCTTCATCCACGGCTTCGTATGTGCTGGGAAGAACTTGGTGGTATAATTGATCTTGAATCCTGATTGAAACCAGTTCTCGATCAACCTTCTTGAGCTGTTCCTCAGTACGTGCCTCGTCAGCGTTGACCTTGAGACCACCAGCTGTGGTTTCTTTTTCTTCGAGTTCAGCAAGAAGAGCAAGTTTTCCGAGACTCAGCTCGATCTTCTTGTTCCAAACCTGCTGCTCCTTGGTAAGTGCAAGAGTCACGAGCGTCTCAGCACTATGGCCGACGTCCTTCTCCTGCTGCACATCGTTGATCCACGAGATTCGTGCCAGTTCAGGCTTGCTGCGAAGGAATTGGGTCTTGTAACCGTGCTTATCGAGGTCAAATTCCAAGACATTCTCGACTCCATGTTTTTGAAGTAGGAACTCGTAAGCGGGAAACGCAAAAGCTTGTCCATAAGTTGTAAAACTGTTCTCCAGCTTGGCCTTCTTGTTATCCCTGAGCCGTTGAAGATTCTGCGTTTCAGTGGGAGAAAGTCCGGGTTCAGCAAGGCGATCTTCAAGTGCCTGGATATGATCCAGCAAAATGACGGATAGGGCACGGAGACATTCATGCTTCTCGGCAATTGACGCGCCTTCTTCCCACTTGCCTGATCGTGCCAAAGCAAGAGGCTTCTCAAATCGATCTGTCGCATACACCTTTGCGAAATGCTGCGACATAGTCTTCTGGTCAGGTTGCGTTGATGACCAACGAGCATATTCCAGGACTGAAGTAAGCATTCCATCAATAAGCGCTGGTAGTTCCTCGAAAATCTTGGAGACGACCTTGGGATCGGGCTGATTGGACGACTTGGCCGAATCTCCGGTATCATGGTTCTTGAGAACCCATTGATCCGAGAGATCGACGAGGCGTTTGGCGTTGTTCGCAACGTACTGAGAGCTAGTCCAAGGTTCAGGGAGATCTTCATATCCGTCACGGAGAATTCCCATGCGCAGTTCCTCGAAGCCAAGGCCGTAAGAGCTAAGATTGTTCTTTCGGAATTCAAGAGCTGATGCGTGTGTGCAAGTGTTGACTTGAATAGCTTCGTAAATCATAACATTGACCTTGGCATCGTCAAGCAGATGGTCCTTGTACAAAGTCTTGATAACTTCATACGCCCAGGCAACGAATAGTTCAAGACGGAAAACATCGTTGATAAACCAGTGTCGGACTCGATCAACCTCGCCAATCTTAGCGACAGGGTTGTGCTTCTGGTCTTGGTGAATAAACTCGACAATTGTACCAATGAGGCTCTTCTTGTCGTTGGCGGGTCGTGCTGCTGTAAAGGCCTCATGCCGCTTCCAGAGCATGGTAGCCACATGCATCTTCTCGGCGTTGTACAATAGACTCCACCGCGTCTTGCGGTCGAGATCCGCACCAATAATTCTGAGCTGGGTTATCAACCTCTCCAGGGCATTTGATCGAGCTCGCAGATTATCCTCCAATGAAGCCGGGAGGGTCGAGATAAAGGGAGTACTTGAACTCAAGATCTCGTGACTAACTTCAAGTGCAGCTTGGGCGACTTCCTCATTGGAAAACTTGATTTCCTGTCGGCCGTCAAAAATCAAGGGGTTGTCTTGTTTTGCACCAAAGAAAACAGCCTGCTCAATCTTGCTCTTCGCGGAAACCTTTGGTGGCTGATCGCTAGCAAACTTGTCCACATCAGTTGTGACAATGCGCACCGCACCGGCCCCCCGAACCATAAGGACCACAGCTGGGTTCTTTGTCTTGGGTCGATGCAGTCGATACTCCTCGTGGCTAGATGCAGGCGCCATTTCCTCAAATCCAGAGCCAATGATCTCGTGGACATCATCTTCGCGGAAATCGATCACGTCTTCATAGGCGGCCGGGAGGATGTGACTGTCGATTTGGAGCTGCGATTCAGGAGATTGAGGAGGGACGGCGATCGATGCAATAACGGTTGCGCGGTCGAAGACGATGAACGCAACCAGAGCTGGGCGAGGGAGATATAGTCGTGGTCGAGGTGTTTCGGATAATTGAGATGAGAAAGGGGCACTATATGAGGTTATGGGGCGGATCATGCCGATGCGGCATTCTTGAGGTGTCAGAATAGCTTCAACTAAAGCATAGCGGGAAGTGCTTCGCAAGGTCAAGCTGACTAGGACTAGCAGGTGTTGCACCGAGGAATTATCAGTAACCATAGCCTCGCTGAGTCTGCTCAGCTCGATGTATTTCGATTCCAGGCCCTTTGGTACGTAGGCGAAGTCAATCGCCTCGAAAGATTCCTCGGGGTATTCTTGAGATACGGGATCGGTCTCTTGTAACGCAGCAATGATATTCTCGCGCACATCTGCATCACCGATAATCTCGTTATGACCTCCGCGATGAACCCTCCAGGCATGAAGTCGTCCTTTGCCTGTGAGGGCCACGACGTTCCTTTCGCCTGTTCGTGCGGACCTATCGGCTCGGACGGCTGCAACATCTCCTTTGAGGGATAGATGTTGGAAGGCATGTCGAATGCTGCCAAAGATACCACCTGTAGGGGGCGACAAGCTGTTGCGCAAAAACTGCACCGAGATGGCAGGACGGCCTTGACTGTCGCGCACATTCATGTATGCAAGACGTCCAGAGTTGAAGGTGAGAATAAACCCGGCGGATTCAGCATTGGTAATAGCCACGACCTTTTCCCCAGACTGCATTCCCGAGATGGTGTACTCGACACCAGTACGGTCCTTCTTCATGAAGACAAATGTGGCCGCACTCGCAATAGACTCCCAGTATACGACTTTTCCGCTGCCTCCCATAACCACAACCAGGCCAGGCTCGGCCGATGATGCAGACGGTGATACAAGGCATCCTACAGGAAGAGCGTCGTTCGGTCTGGATGTTGAGGGAAGAGTGAAGGAGAATGTTTCGGGTGATTGCGATGTCGATGCGTAAGGCCAAACGAGGGCGTGGGTTTGTGTGAGGGATAGTGCATATCCTGTGGAGAAGATGTCGGCGGTTCGGTATGCTGTAATGAAAGTGAGCAGTCTATTAGATAGCTAAATTGCAGTGATGGACTTACCTGACCAGTCGGTTCGAATTCTGTCAGGTAGAGCCGGAAGCTTGCTGACTGTGTATGCGTTTGTGCTTGTCTGAACAAAACCGTGATTAGTATGCGACATCACCAATACAGGGGAGTATCATCAATTCTTACCAGAACAAGACTTCCGTCACCTTTGTTAGCGGCACGGTCGCCATGCTTTGCCTTCTTTGCGCGAACATTCAATTCTTTGCGCAGGACTGGGCTGAGAGTCTCAGGTGGTTCGGTGTTTTTGTTTTTGGCTGGTAGAGTCGCGACCTTGTCGTTGGTCTTGACCTCGATCATATCCTGCTGGGCATCAGGATTGACAAAAGTTTGCTCGGTCAAAGGAAGCCTCTGTCTCTTGGCTTTGGGCTGCTGAGTGGCGCGTTCTGAGCTCACGGGACGTTGGCGGCGTCGTGAACGAGTCGCCGTCGCTGGGCCGCCTTGGGCGACGAGGGGAGAAAACATTTTGGGCGGATCGCAAACTTAGTAGTCGATATCGATGGATGTTGTATGCGGAAAAGAGAAGGAGGTCGCGAAATAGGACGTGTCGGGATAAAATGGCGATGGAATCAGCCGCGTGTTCATAGAGGCATTTTGCGGCGTAAACGTGACGAAGATCGTGATGGATCGTTGACGTGAATGGAAGAGTGTGAGCGGTGACTTTTTTGAGGTGATGGACGGGATGGGTTGGGTTGGATGGAGAGAAAACTGGGCTTGTGCTGGTCGAAGCCTGTAGAGAGCAGTGACGAAGCGTGCGCCAGGAGCCAATCGAACAACAAAGCAGGTCGCTGGGTCACCTAGCTACGGGTGTGTTTGGCGCGTTGTGGTTGGTTGAAAATGCGCTGGTGCCTTTTTTGAGGTGTGCTAGAGCTGCTGTGCTGAGCTGGCATTGCCTTGCAACCCCTTGAAAGCTTCAGTTGCTCATCACGCTTACACCAATCAGGGCCTTCATGTCCAGCCTCTAGAGGCATGTGCCCCACTAAAGATCGCATGCAGACAGCTCAAGACAGAGCCTCCATTTGAGGTACCTTTGGGCTCGTGGTACCTTGCCTTAGTGAGAGCTGGGGTTGAGACAATGCTTTGTGGTCAGGTATACTCAGCATTTCGATACATATCTCGATCTAGCAATGAGAGATGAATTCACCTCATACGAACCATTATGACAATTGCAATAGTGTAGAGTTCTTTTAGTCTTTGAATATCATCTGGTCAGGCTTTTTATTTCAATTGTGTAAGCCGATTTCTTCGACTAACTCGTGTTGTTTGCAGCATTCTTAGGTGTTAGCTTGATGTGCCGACTTACATAAGTCGATGATGCGTATGGAACGCTCACGATCTGATAACAGCCGGCTCGATCAGTAGATCGCGACGTTGAACCGATCGCCTCTCACAACTCAATGGTCGACTTTCCTAATACCAACCTCAACGTGCAACTGTCCAAAATTCGATAGTTGTTCAATTGACTTTCCTCGACTACATCTTTGCCAAATTCATCCTTCTTCTGTACCACGTGGTCGGCAAGATTTCGATCAATGTCTACCCTACGTCCACTACACTACTAAGGTTAGATCCATCTCTAATTGACTCACCAGCAAAGAGAGTCACGATCAAATAACGGTCCGAAAATGAGACGATTCTCGACGGCGGTGATCATCACAGATCCCCTCGTCAAGTATCAAACTCATGTAGCCGCTGGTCTTTACGCCCCGGATCCGTCTCAGCATCGACTTGCTAGGCACTTACACAAGATATACCTTCGTATCAAGGACTATTCGCCTCAGGCTGAGTACCGCCAACGGTTGAAACAGGTCGCTCGTTTAACGGAGAAGAAACCTAAAGAAGAGGATGACGACAAAGGCAATATTCTTGCGTTACGGAATCACTCCATATGGCGAAATCCGCTCTTTAAACACCTTCTTGCAACGCCTGAAGGGAAAGAGAGCCTCGCCTTGACTAGGGTACTTATGAACCATGAGTCTGCAATTGAAATAGACTCGCCCAAGGGCTTATTCCTTTCAGGAGAAGTAGGCACTGGAAAGTCAATGCTTCTTGACTTACTTGCTGATGGTCTGCCAACCGAACGGAAGCGGAGATGGCACTTCAATACGTTTATGCTGTATACCATCTCCCAGCTCGAGCATCATCGAAAAGCAAACTCTAGAGTTACAGAGAGTGAAACCGACTACTCTATCTTATGGATGGCTAAGAAATTGGTCGACGAGTCGCCCATCCTGTTCCTCGACGAGTTCCAGTTGCCTGATAAAGCAGCCAGCAAGATCCTTAGCCATCTCTTCATCGCCTTCTTTCAGCTGGGCGGCGTACTCATCGCATCTTCGAACCGCATGCCGGAAGAGCTTCAGAATGCTATTGGCGTCGACTACACACCCGCCCCAACAAAGGGGTTGATTCGAAAGTTTTTCGGTGGTGCAATGCGTGCCCAAGGCGAGCTGTATGGCTCAACCAGCGACTTTGCAAACTTTCTCGAAGTTCTAAAGGCCAGATGCGACTTTTGGCAAATGGAAGGCGCTACAGATTGGCGAAGAAAAGAAGAAACCCGCAGTCCTTCAGTTGTGACTGAGGAAGCCGCCGAAGACGAACCCGTGGTGGAAGAAGTCATCACTCAAGAAGAGCCAGAAAGGATAACAAAGAAGCCGGTCAACTACTACTTGTCAACAGATGAGCAGGGCTCATGGGGAGAGCGAATAGAGACTGCCCTTACATGGACGGGTCCACAGCCACTACCGTGGGAGCCATCGACTGTTGTGGTGTACGGGAGAAAGGTCCATACGCCTCGTCATCACAACGGCTATGTATTCTGGGATTTCGAGCAGCTCGTCGAATCGTTTGGCCCAGCCGATTATATCACCATGGCCTCTACCTATCATACCTTTATTATCGACAATGTCCCCATCCTTACGCATGCAAAGAAGAATGAGGCTCGGCGGTTTATCACGCTCCTGGATGCGCTTTATGAAGCTCGTTGCAAGCTGATCATCAGAGCCCAAAACCCACCGGACACTCTGTTCTTTCCAAAGAAGAAGGCAACTACAGCCGGAAAGCCAAACAATCCCAACGAGCCCGATGATCTCATTTCCGAAACTATTGCCGAAGTATACCAAGATCAGATGGCTCCATTCCGACCCAATGTGGCATACTATGACACGAAGAAGAGCACTGCATCATATGATCCAGACCAGGACTCAGACTTTGGAATACAAACGAAGCCAGTCGACTTTGCAAACACCAGCGCCTTTACTGGAGAAGATGAGCGGTTCGCATATAAGCGAGCAATCTCCCGCCTCTGGGAACTGTGCAGCGCACAATGGCATGCCAGGACAGGAGAATGGTGGCAGCCACTGCCCGTCGAGGCAAGGCATTGGGAGGGTGGTGCAATCTCACAGCGCATTGAACATCAGATTGGTGCAAGCCGACTGACTGAGGATGAAGGCATGGGTCAGAGTCTGGAGGTCGATGAGTTGGCTGGACTGTCAAAATGGAGGGTAGAGGATCTGAAGAAGAACGAGAAGAGCGTGTAGAGTAGCATCATCCCTTTTGGATAGTTGCTGGGAAGCGAGCATGTAGGCGCATTTGCATACAGTAACTTACGAACCGACCAGACACAAGTCTTTTCGTCAAATAATCAGTTGCCCATTTGAGGGCAGGATCTAGCTAGTCTATGACCGGATATCCCGTTATGCCATACTCCAAAAACGCCATGCACCTGTATCTTGATTTAGTCGTACACTGTTTCCTTGAGCTTAGAGGCTCGTCACGCCTGGCGTCCAGCCCTCGCCTATTCGCTTCATATCTTCGGCAAACTTTCGACTTGTGATTTTCTTGCCCCCTCTACCACCCAGCGGCGCATGCTCGTCGGGATCATAAAACGGGTTCTGCAGCAACTTGACGTATGCGTGCTGCATCGCGCGGAACACAGGCTTGAGCTCGGCGTCGCGCAGGCCCGCAGCAGCGCCTCTACTAGCAGCTACCGGAGCGTTGCCGTCTACGCGCCGACCGCGCATGTCGACGAGACAGACCATGCGGACGCCTGTGTTGGTCTCGAAGCCGTAGGCGGCAAGGCGGTCGTCGACGGCGTGCAGCAGGCCAAAGTCGCCCGAGAGGCCTACGCCCGAGACAGCGTTGTTCTTTGCGCGCAGGTCGAAGACGTCGATGGTGGAGGATAGCAGGAGGGAGAACTGCAGAGGCGTGCGGATCGGGGCGAATGTGTTTGTCCCTGGGTCGAGCGAGGGGAAGATGGAGATATGGAGGGGGTTGTTCTGGAGAAACGGAGTGTTAGTGGCTATCCGGAGGAATACACAGCAACCGTGATATAATACTCACATTTCTACCGATGACGCCTAGGCAGGCGATTGAGGGTATCGCGGTGGACATGGTTATAACAGCTTGTTGGCGAAGATGGAGGTTGAAAGAGGACGCTCGGCTTAGTGGGAGTCTCCATGCTCGCTTGGTGCCAGTGGGCAACCTTAACTTGTAATCCCCACCTCCTACTTCCAGGGTCAACATGATGAATTATATTGTGACTTGCTGTTGAGCAGCAAAAGTACCCCAGTGATTGTGATGAATTGAATGGAAATCTTTGGTTTTTAACATGGGAAATATCTCTTCTATTTATCATCTGGCGCCCGAACATGATGAAGGCGGCTGGAGGCTGGAATGTCTCTCTTTAGCTCATCTGTCTGAAACCGGCCATTAACACAGAATCCATTGTCCGTACACGTCAGTATAAGCTTAACTGAACCCAAGTCAAGTATGTGACTTTTATAATTTCCAAGAATGAATGCTCAAAGTGCTATTCAAGACTTATCAAAACTATCAAAATTCAACCCATGACTTGACCTGCTTGCACCCCATGCAAAGTGCCCCTATTAGGTAGTGTATATCCCAACTCATGATACGTTGGTAGGTAGTGAATAGTTTCCAATAAGGACCAGAAAACAAGTGAGGCGATCCCAAGCTCACACGCTCTCCCTCTAAACTTCAAACCTTCCGAGAGCCCTTTTCGGTATCACTCTGAATATTCGTCATCTTCCATAAGACCTGCAGTGTCTTCAAGTCCTCTCAGAACCTCTTCAACATCGGATGGATCCGTAATGGCCCATACTCCTCCGCCCTTGACCAGATCTTTGCCGCGCATACCAACCTCTTTGCCTACGAGGTTACGACCTACTTTGCCTGGTCCAACACCCACCCATCGCCGTATCCGCGCCTCCTGATCCAGGTATTTAATGCTGTCCCACCAGCGAACTGTATCTAGACAGCCGCGAGCCAGCAGGTCCTTAAGCTCCTTTTTGCAGCAGACTGGTCGCGCAGATACGTTGCTCACTATAGGTAATTGTCCGGGGAACGTTATCATGTCCTCGTTCTCACGACCTTTGACCTTGCTGGGCTCTTCCAGGAGCTGGCGCATCACAGCGACAGCAGGCTTCATGATGGGGCTGTGAAATGGACTATCGGCCTTGAGACGAACGGCGCGCGGGTCGTAGCCAAGGAACTGACGGACGTGGGCAATGAGCGTCTTGATGCGCTCAATGTTCCCACTCAACACGATCTGGTTTTTGCTGTTTATGTTGGCTATCAACACCTGCTCAATAGGCGGTAGGTCCGCTGAGTCTTCTGCCGAGATGCCGACAAACTCCCGAATGGCTTCGATCAGACTGGCCATGTGTTCCGGGTGGGAGATGACTGCCACCATACCGTATTCGCCTCCGTATTGCTCGATCGCATTTCTTGTGGCCTGTGACATGGCCTCCGCCCGGTTGCGCACGAGGTATAGACTGTCTTGAAACGAGATATAGCCACCTGCAACGACAGCAGCGAATTCACCTAACGAGTGGCCGAGCGTGACATCAAAGTGGTCGGTGACTCTAAAGTTGAACTCCCGCTCGAGAATGCGCAAGATGAATATGGAGGTAGCCATGATGGCAGGTTGCGCATTTGGTGTCTCGGTAAGAAGCCTAGATGGCCCATTCTGGATGATGTCGGAGAGCTTATAGCCCATATACTCGTCTATCTCGTCTCGTAGCTGCGATGCTGTTGAAGGAAAAGCCTCGAGCCATGGAGTCAACATGCCCACACGCTGGACGCCCTGACCCGGGAAGAAGAGAGCCGTTCTTGTACCGCCTCGATGTGTAGATCGCCATCTTCGCTGTAGTGGTAGTTGTGTATGTTGCTTTTGTGGTAATATCCGAGGAAGTGTTCGACTGTAGCTTGCTGAGGAAGGATAAGTAGGAGAGCGAATGTGAGTAGCTAGAGTATAAGTGCGGCTGCACATGGTGGACATTGCGAGCCGATCCATTGCCGTCTGAGCGGCGGGGCAGAGGATAGAGGTCAAGATGGACGTAGTGAAGGTTTCATTCTGTGGTGATACAGACGAGGAGCAGAGGAGAAAATGGGATACAAGAGAGAAGAGGTAATGTCCGTTGTTGCTATTCAACAAACCAAACCCACGAGAATCATCACCCTTTGGGGGCTCCCGTTCTGGGGTGGCCTCTCTAGTGTGAGGTCTGGGTCTGGGTCTAGCTCTGGGGTTCGGGAGTTTGCGTGACGTCGGGGTAATGTTAGTGGGACAAGGTACGTACATTATTCCTCGGAATTGGGGGAGTTTTGCTTAATACTTCTCATTTGAACCAATCATATCATAATCGCATGCAATTGCGGTCGAAGGCTTGGGGCTCCGGCTCCGCACCCCACACCTTAGAGCCGATGCCCCGAACTGATCCGGCTTCGGAGCTCCGTCACTCCTTTGGTGCCTCGCCCGAGGTGATACATGTTGTTGGATTGGCTCTTCCTAATTGTTCCTTCTCACTCGGCAACAAGACCGATCATGCAATGAAATGCGTTTTATTACACTACATGCAGCTGGGCACGTGTCTACCCTCTTGTGATGCTTTCTTTTGCTTCTGTCATGACTTCTACCCTTCCCCCATTGGCTCGCAAATAAAGGTGCAGCAGCCGTCTCATCTCTTTAATTAACATCGTATCTCCACACCTCCCTTGCTGATTGTCAAGTACTTGACCCCCTTGTAAGGCTTGACACTCTCTCCCAGGCCCCTACTCTTGCGTGTGTCTAGCTGCATGCTTTCGACCTTAAGTCCACTCGCCAACCATCCCTTGACCGAGAAACTCACTGATGCCGATGTTGGCATCAGGATCTTGTTCTGGGCAATCTTCTTGGCGTCCTTGTCGTCGGCCGTGCTCTCCGGGTTCTGTGCCGCCTTGGCCACAGGTACGCTCTGATATGGGCCGTCGAATGTGTAATCGGTTCCAAATCCAAACCCGTTGGGATCAAATCCTTCATCGCCATTACTTGTCAGCGGTCCAACAACGGTGCACCTAAGACCAAAGTAGCTTGTTCCGCCTGACAGTTCCTTTGCGGGGATGTACCATTCCAAAAACCTCTCGCCAGGGTTGAAGCTGGCATCACCTTTGCTTGGTCGGATCTCAGACAGGTTTCTAACATCTGCTGGGAGTGGAATCGTCACAGTCAAGTCGTCCATCAGAGGCGCTCCTGGTGACCCAGGATGAGGACCACCTAACCGACCTCCACTGCCGCCTCTTCCTAGACCTGATGATGCTGGGGAAGGTGCTCCGAGGATCTTGTTGACTTGTAGTCGAACCTCAAAATCCGACCCTGTTACACCCAATCCTGTCTTGACCTCCAAGTTGATTGGCAGTTTGAGGTTATTGGAACTCAGACTTCCACTCTTGCCGCTCGTGAAGGGTAGTAGATCCACCTCGTATCCAGCCAGAATAAATCTTCCATCAGGTGGAATAAAGCTGAGCTCTCCCGGTCTCTCTTTCCATCGGTTAAGTCGTACACAAGGATGAAACACCGGCAGCTCCATGATACCTCCAAGGTTGTGTTTTCCGGATGGGCTGGTGATATTTAGTGTGATATCGGGAACACCTGATACCTTGGAGGTAAATGCGATGGTGCCGTTGGCAAATGCGGCCAGTGGTCGTCCTGACGGAGCGAGCGTAACGGATAGGGTCTCGACAATATCGGCGTACATCTCGTTGGATGTGTGTCGTACATTGGCTCTCCTCCATGGTAGGGCAGTTGAGTTTGATGGTAGTAAGGAAGGGGTGTTGGAATTCGACATGGCGCTTAAAGGTGCTTTACTGGTCATGAGTTAGCTCCAAGGTGATTATTTAGAAAACTCGACAGTTCACAAACCCTGGAAGATTGATGCTCCCTAGCAGTTTTCCAACCCAACCCTCCTGCTCCACCACTTCACGCAGAGCATTAGGTTCTGTTGTGCTTATTGTGCCGGCATCGCACATTTCCGTCAGCAGTTGTGCAACGATATCATAATTATTCTCGATCTTGACGGCCAGGATCGGCGCGCCCATAAAGTCCTCAAAGGCATCTATTATGCGGTGTAGGAACTCGAAAACCAGCAGCGGTTCGATTTCGGTCGACGATGTGGCGAGGAATAAGAGATTCGCATGTATCAAGCTGAAGACAAGTGTCGGAGGACTCGTGTTGGGAAGGTATATGAGGTTCGGTCGCGGTGCGGGATGTTCTAGGTAGAGGGGTAGAAGATGAGTTGCCGAGAGTGGCCTCCCTGCGTAGGTATGTGAGAGAATAGGGTTTCTGCGAAGGATAATTAGGTCGGAAGCTTGCGGGCGACGTTGGGGAACGTACCGGTTATCATCGTAGATATGAAGGGCTTCAATAACGCCGTTCATGGTCACGAACAACACCTCTATCTAGAATTGATAGGCGTGTAATATTAAAGCTGAGGTAGCTTCGATTTGCGCCAGCTAACGCGGGACAGTCCATACAATGACGAAACTAGGTAAACCGAGACCCTGTCAACATTACTAAGCGAATGAGAGCTCCTCCGCCCAATCACCGTTTCTCATCACGCGACTCTACAGTTGAAGCTTGTGATAATTCAATCTTAATTAAGCCTTTGGAATACCAAAATTCCACTCCACAATACAACCCTCACAATGTCTGGAGACAAGATACCGACTGTGCATTCTCTAGAGAAGCCAGAGAAGCTTGAGGACATTCTGCGCCAGGACCGAGGAGACGACTGTTTGCCCTGCAAAGTTGTTGGTCAGTTCCTTGTATTGCACTCGGCCCTCAGGCCTGAATCTTGGAGCTCAAACTAACACGGTAATAGGAAGCGGTGCATTTTTCGGTCTAGGAGCCTACAGCTACTTTTCTGGCATGTCACAGCTCGATAAGCAAAGGGACATAATTCTACGGAGCAAATCACCCTTTGGCATGAGAAGTCGCAAATTCGGCATCACTTCTATCTCGCTCGCTCTTGTATGGATGGGAATCTGGAGAGCGTTCAAATAATCGAAAGATGATCTGATACGAACGACGCAACGAACTCCCCTCAGCCTTGACCTTTCCATCTCTCTGTA
The DNA here is from genome assembly GCA_021020635.1 of Fusarium sp. PT. Taxonomy (NCBI): domain Eukaryota; kingdom Fungi; phylum Ascomycota; class Sordariomycetes; order Hypocreales; family Nectriaceae; genus Fusarium; species Fusarium sp. PT. Next base: position 2,233,687 of record JAHMRZ010000001.1, read on the forward strand.
TATTACCTCCTGGTACGACACCATGAGTCTGGCCTCAAAGCCATACCTCTAGAACCATGATACTCATGATATTCTGATACAGATACCTCATTCCCTTCATCAGACCGTGGTAATACCCTCCAAGTAGTATGAAGATTATATGTATCTATCATAGGACGAGTTGATACTTTGTTTCAAGAGCTGGCTCATAGCTGACTGTTGTACCACCATGTAAAACCCAAATTTGAACTACCTAGGACACTACACGAAATGGTCATTCTAAGTATTGTAAGAAAAGGCGGTACTCTTCAATAATAGTTTTTGTAATATCATCAAATTGGGGACTCTAGATCCCTTGTCGTACCAGCTGTGAAGATGTGAGCTAAGTAGTACGAGCAAACCTGAGCAGCTAATAGCTGTTCCCATTTCATTATGTTACATGACTTGAACAAGACTCATATCATTGAATGTTAATTAACAATTTAATAATCCGATGACCTTTGTTAGCGGATCGATGCCTGGATATAAAACTCTGTTCTCCTTGTATATATATCCATGTTCTGTTTAAGCTGTTGCGCTGCGTTGCGCTGCCAAACACTAAAATCTCAATCCTGGAGCCCCACATTGAATCTTTAACCAAACTCATCCATCAACCACAACACGACGACAAGACAAACGGGCCTAGCAACCTCATACAGCAGCCTCTTGCTGAGCGAATTCGGCCTTTACACGCTTAATACTTATTCAGGAACCCTAAACCGGTCATTTGACAGCAGAATCTGGCCTATATCTAGCCTCGCTTCACTCTCGCCCTCTCATCTCATCATGCCCATCACAATCCTCAGCCCTCAGCCTCCCACTCCTCGGAGGCCACAAGCAGTTGCTGCTACGAATAATGATTCCGACTCTGATTCCGAAGGTGGAGCTGGTGTCGATAGCGATGACATCTTTACACCAGGCAGTGTGATAACGTCGAACCCTCAATGGATGCGGTAGGCCCAACATCTCAGACGTCACGATTATGAACTTCAATACTGATTGTTCTTAGTGGACATGGCACATACGTACCCCAGGGATCATCATCAATCACATCTTCCCTTGCTGGTACCCTCACAAAGACGAACAAGCTGCTTTCCGTGCGGCCTCTTCGTGCTCGCTACACCCCGGAGATTGGTGACCTTGTCGTCGGCCGCATCGTCGAGGTACAGGCCAAGCGGTGGCGAGTCGACGTAGCTGCTTCTCAGCTTGCTATCCTCCAGATCTCAGCCATCAATCTGCCCGGAGGTATTCTCCGTAAGCGTACCGAGACCGATGAACTGCAGATCCGTAGCTTCTTCGCCGAGGGAGATCTCGTCGTTGCAGAGGTTCAGCAGCTGCATCAGGACGGCGCGGCGAGTTTACACACCCGTAGTTTGAAATACGGCAAGCTGCGCAACGGCGTCTTTGCGGCCGTTACTGGAACCGGTGGTGGCGGTGGTGTAGTTCGCTCCAAGAGACAGGTCTGGACGATGGACGCGGCCAATGCTGGCGGCAAAGTTGATGTTCTTCTTGGCGTGAACGGGTACATCTGGATCAGCAAGCACATCGAGGGCGACACAGCCGCAGAGGCTGCTGGAATCAACCGCATGGAGGAAAGTGTCAGCAACAAGGTCTACTCGAGCCAGAACGACCCCATGGAAGTGACGACGATGCGTGAAGTCGCAAGAATCCGCAGTGTTATCTTGGCTCTCGTTGAGAATGGACTCAAGGTGGACGAAGACACGGTGACCAGAGGGTACAGCGAGGCGGTGGACATGGCACGGGATTCATCTGAAGATGACCTGTATCTGGGAGGCGAGAAAGGCCGCCGCCTAGTAGCCGTTTTGACTGGCTATTAAGACATCTTGGATTCCGAAGGGTCATTTATAGACACTGATAGTTCTAATGCAAAATACCACCACTTGATATACTACTAGTGATAGGGTCGAGGTTTACAAATGCGATATCTGTTTTTTTTTTTTTTTTTGGATTCTTCGATATTGGCTAAATGCAATTGGAAGACAGACTTGAGACAGCGACTGAACTATGGTACATTGCAACAAACAAGAAACGTATAAGAGTAATGGCCATCTCCTATGGCAAAAGCACACTCGAGGGGTATCCTTGCATTACCACCTTTCCTTGCATCTTACTTGAACAGAAAAATTGGGGAGATCAACTAAATAACCATCATCGTGTGAGCAGCTGGCTCAGAGTGCCTTTCTTGGCTTCCAGAACGGCGGCCGCGACTACAAGGAGTGCCCACCTTAGAAGAGCACCTTTTGACTTTTTGGATCCGAGACCGAGGACCAGGCCGAGGAAATACGCAATTCCCTTGCTCTTGTTGCCGTTGCGGTCAAAGTTGGGCTTTGTATCGGCGATGGCCTTGAGACGGTTCATGGTGGGCCACTGATACGGCATGTAACGCACACGGAACAGGACGTCAGCCCAGTAGGGAACTTCAGCGATAGTGCGCTGGTGGCTGAAGGTCCTGATGGAGTAGATTCCGTGGTAGTTGCCCATACCAGATTGACCTACACCTCCCAAAGGCGACTGTGGGATCTGAGAGTGGAAGAAGGCATCGTTGCAGGTGGCGCCGCCCGAGGTGACGTTATCCAAGACTGCGATATGTTAGTTATTTTGTTCCTTAAGGCGTGTATCATACATACCCTTCTGGTTCTCAGCTTTGCTGCCAAAAGTGCTGAGCGAGAGAGGAGTCGGGTCAACCGAGTTTGCGATATCGATGGCCTGGTCGAGAGAGTCAACCGCCATCATTGCGAAAATCGGGCCAAACGCCTCCTGAACCATCATGCTGTCGTCGATGCTGTCAACGAGTACCGCTGTTGGCTCCATAAACAGAGTAGACTCGTCCATGGAGCCACCGAGAACAATCTTTCCATTGGTCGCGTCAAGCATCTTCTTGAGGCGGTTGAAGTGGCCTGCGTTGACAATGCGGCAGAGATCGGGGCTGTTCTTGGCGCCCTTGGGGAAGAAGGTGCGCATCTGGCTGTTGAGCTCTCCTAGAAACTGAGAAAGGACACTTCGCTCGACGAGGATGTAGTTGTGAGACATGCAGACCTGGCCTGCATTCAAGGACTTTTGCCAGAGAAGTCGTCTAGCAGCCAACTTGAGGTTGGCGTTCTTGGTGACGAAGGACGGGTTCAGACCACCAAGTTCGAGAAGCACGGGGGTCAAGGTCTCGGCAGCCTTCTTGGCGATGATTTTGCCAACTCCCTTTCCGCCGGTGAAGCAAATCTTGTCAAACTTCTGTTCGAGAAGAAGCTGGGTCTCATTCAGAGCACCGTTGATGTAGGTGAAGCACTCGGGGTCCAGGGACTCGTCAAAGATCTTCTTGAGCACCATGGCACAGTTGGGAGATGACTCGGAGGCCTTGAGGACGACGCAGTTGCCGCAAGCAATGGCGCCGACAACAACGGGGAGGTTGAGCTGGAAGGGGAAGTTGAAGGATCCGATGTTGAGGATAACGCCAAGGGGTTCGAAATGGGTGCGATGCTTCATGGCGCGAAACTGGAGAGGGACATTGGGAACAGGCTCATCACGCAGCCATTTCTCCATGTTGTTGACCATATCGAGGCATTCTTGCTTGCACCAATCAATCTCGGCCAAAACGGCCTCGTACTTGCACTTGCGAAGGTCCTTGAGGAGAGCATCCTGCATGAGCTCAGTGTTGTCGACTATGGCCCAGTACAGCTTGCGGATCTGAACCATGCGCCACTGGATGTCCTTGGTACGGCCTGACCTGAAGGTGTTTCTCACGAGGTCGACCTTTGCGGCGATCTCATCAAGAGGCGTGTGCTCCAGGGGAGCAATAGTATAGGATGGAGTGTCGTCAGCCATTTTGGATAAGCGATGTTGAGAACTTGAGACGTGGTTGGTTGACAGAACAAATTAGGTGCTGACGCCTATATCTGGAGTCGCTGTTTGGTTGAGACGCAATGCAATATTGAGGATTAGAAAGGGAAAGTATTTATGTCGAGTTCAAACGCGACTTTGAGAAGAAAAGGGTATAATAAGGGTATTTTGTTGTTTGAAAGGGAGCAATGACGCTTTTGATTTGTGTTTTGTTTTTTGAAGAGGAGATGTGAGCCTGGTGGCCTTTCTCCTGATTAATCAGTGGAGGCTACCCCGGAAGAGAAGAGAAGGGGAAGGGGAAGGTGACTGGATTCGGTTGATTCGGGTATCCGACCAATATTTTCACGTGCTCCTTTTAAGTGAGGATATAATAGTTATAGACAATTCACCAGGAATCAATATGAAGAACCTGAAATAAGTAAATAGTAATGTTGAGTTATTCACAGCAATTGGAGGAATGCGAATGCGAATGAGAATGAGGGGCTTGTAGTATCAGTCTCTCCTCGGCATCCTCCCCCCTCCACGTGCTGAAACCTGCCGAGGCTTGTTGTATACATGGAGAGTATGTGCATCTGTATATAATAGACAACTAACGGATCTGTATATAATAGACAACTAACGGCGAAAGGCAATGATGGTCCATTGTATCCAGTCATGCCTAGGTGAGATCCAAAGCACTATGGGCAACTAAACCTACGGAGTACAATATCTTTGTCTTCTTCCTACAATGTCGTGCTGAATTAGACTAGATTCGCAGTTGGCCTTGGCCGTTGTTGTATTCCCCAAAACACTGCAGTAAATTATGTACTGTAAATGCATGTCTCAGACACCAGATTAGATACGGATGTCAACAAATCTCGAATATCGATATAATGGCTTGCTTTATGATGTTGCAGACTGCAGTATCCCCCAAGATCACCTTCTTTCAAACTCTGGCACTTGACACGACACAACCCCTGCTAATCTCAATTTGAGCCCCTAGCAGCAACACCACACTAACGTTAATAACTTACAACCTCACTCAAGAGTCAACAGTCAAGAGTCAACATCATATTCATGATCCTGCTCCCATCAACACCTCCTTCTCAACTCCCTTCCTCTCCAAAACCCTCGCCGCCAACTCCTCCACCACATCCTTAACACCATCACCCCAAAGCGCCGACGTGACCCCAAACTTTGCCCCCAATTGCACCGCCAGCTCATTCCCCTCTCCCATCCCCTGCTCCCACGCCGTCCCCGTGTCCGCGGCCTCCGCAACGTCGGCCTTGCTCGCAACCACGGCAATCGGCAGCGCTTCGTCCCCTTCTCTCATGTCTGGAGCTAACATTCTCAGCTGCATGCGCCGAAGCTGTTCCAAACTCTCCGGTGAGGAGCCGTCATATAGCAGGATCAAGGCGTCTGCTTCGGCTTCTACACGGTGGGTATTGGTCGACGGGGCGCGCTCAAGGTTGATGAGCGTTGGGACGCCTGAGATGTTGGCCAGGCGGTGGTTCCCGGATGTTTCGGTCATGGGATCGTAGAGATCTGTGAAGACATCTTCACAATACTATATGCAGAATGAGTAAGCCTACTGCGTTGGTTTGTATTCAACGTCATGCGCAATGACATGGTTCACTTATACTAACTTACCCTTCTTATGAAGCTCTTCTTTCCCGAAGCCGGAGCTCCAAGAACAATAATGTTGGCAGTGTATTCAGCTTCCATTGCAAATGGACTTCTTTCAAATAAAGGTTGTCCTTGTAGAAGAGGTCGTTACGAATCAAGGTTAAAAGTCAGCTGTAAAGTCACGGCAATCAAGCATCTGTTTTCTCTCAATATCCAATCTCTTGGCAGTCATGATACTCTTAGTCAGCACTTCCAGGTCATCATGAGAACAAAAATCGAACTGGGCTTGAAGTCAAACTGTGTTGGAGGATCATACTGGTTGCAGATGCTGTCTAAGCGAAGGTCAACTCCAATGGATAGCCAATGCCACAAGAGAACCTGCACAATAGCAAAGGCTAATAATCCTTCCTCGATGACAGATTCCTCGTAGCATTCATTCCGCATTCTTCATTGCGGTTGAATAGGAACATGGCTGGTAGCTATGTTGTCCACCATGACAGGCTTGTTTCAAAATTACCTACAGCGGCTCATTGTACATGTCTCTCTTTAGCCAATGCCTTCTTATACATACATCGTACAATTGCACATGCTCCACCAGATCTAGCGTATAATACATATCATCCCACGTCAAGCATCTCAGGGAATTTCTCTTTCCTTTTGTTTTTTTTACCTCCTCGCGCGGTTACCACCAGCACCCTTAGCGGGGGCCGCAGCAACAAGCTCCGCAACCTTGGCCTTCTTCTGGTCCTCACCAGCGTTCTTCATCAGGTACTGGTCAATGGCCTGGACACCATCCACCAATTGGCCGCCCTCAGCCATCTTCACATCCTCGATGGCCATGCGCTGGCGGTGCTCGTCGAGCTGTTGGCGGCGCTCCGGAGACATGCGCCACTCCTTGGGGAATTGTGGCTTGGGCTGGACCTTGTGGTGTCGGGTATCGAGGGGGATGTCTGCGAAGGTATCCTTGGGGTCCTTGGCCGCGGTGATGAGGTCGTCAACCAAGTTGGACAAGTAACGCTTGTTCTGTGCCTGGTGCTCGAAGCTGTCGCTGCCCATCTTGATGATCTCCGTCTCGGGGTTGTAGCGGGGGCCTGCAAGCTTCTTGAGCTTCTCGGTTTGGACGGCCGTAAGCTTCAGATCGTCGGGGGCGAATTGCACCACCACCTTCTTCTCTGCGGGGTGGAATTCACCCATGTAAGAAGTGTATCGCCATCGGAGGACCTGGTTCTCGGCAGGAGGTTCGAAGGGCTTGGCGTACTCTATTACAGCATTAGTATACGGTTACATCTTTGTCTTGCATCTCGATCCACTCACTCGAAAGTAGTGGCAATTCCCATACTGCCAATCGGGCGTATTGTCGCATATCTCGAATTTCGTCAAGTTTTCCGTGAGCCATAGATGTGATATCGTCCTCGTCAAATTCCTCGAGTTCTTCGGTGTTGGTCTCGGGATCCTCCTCGTCGTACCAGAACGACTGCTTGTTGGGCTTTTCTCCCTTGTCGTCCCTCTGAATATCCTCCAATGTCGATCGGTCCTCCGACGCCCAGCCAGGTCGATACTCTAGTTCGTTCTTCAGGTAATGGTCGATGGAGTTGTAGCCGTTCGCCTTAGCCAACAGATCCAATTGCTTCAGTCCCTCGGGTGTAGAAGCCTCAGCCAGGGCGGCCTCGAGCTTTTTCAACTCTATTGGGCCAAAATCCTCGTCCTCGGCATCGTCCTCACGTTGGTCCTCCTCGCGAGCCCATCGTATCGTCGAAGTGGTGAATGCCCGCTGAGCGATGGGCTTTTGCCGGATGATGTGCTGAGTCCGAGGGATTTGCTGGATCCGAGATGCCCTGCGACAGGCTAAGGTGCATAGCCTCGCGGCTGCCGATGCTGAAGCCATTGCGAGTCGTTCAAAAAGGCAATGGCCGCGTCGAAATGTCGTCGGTCCAAGAGTCGGCTTGGAGAGACTTCGAAATTTTGGCCATCACCAAGCGCAACTGTGTAAACCAGGTTCCGGTGATTAGCCGGCACATCCTCTTACACGATTATCCTACCCTATTGCGAAAGTACATCAAGCTTTATTAACATTCAACATCTAACAAGGCACTTTTTTCATTTCTTTTTCATTTTTCATATCTTCCGAGTGAAATGGCAGCGCTCCAGCTTGAGCGTGTTTGCCTTGTTACAGTAGGCGCTACAGCGGGTTTTAAGAAACTCGTCGATTCAGTGCTTCTACCACGTTTCTGGCAGCATATAACCTCACACGGGTTCACAAATTTGCACATTCAGTGTGGCCCCGATGTCGCATGGGCCAGCAAGCAACTCACAGTTCTCAAAGATGATGTCCCTTCGGAACTAACTATAGACATATTCGATGTCAAGAAAAATCTTATGAAGGAAGAAATGACACTGTGCAAAGACGTAGAAGGCAAGCGTCAACTGGGACTGGTTATATCACATGCTGGTAAGCTATAGCGATCAACATACAACACACCAGCTTACCTAGTTTAGGCACCGGCACCATATTAGATGCCTGGAAGATGGGATTGCCCATTATTGTGGTGCCTAATACACAGCTCCTGGATGATCACCAGACGGAGATGGCGAAGCATCTCTCCAAGGAGGGGTATGCTATTATGAGCTCTGGGAGGTACGTCAAACTGGTGTACTCTAAATAGAGAAACTGTCTAATTTGGCATTAGCTCCGAGGATCTCGAGGAAGCCATCCATAAGGTGGGACTACTCTGGGAAGAGAACAAGACTCGATGGCCTCCCCACAAGATTCCCTCTCAGGCACCCGACAGACTTAGCCTGTGGGATCTCGCCCCCGAGGAAGTCGCCAGGGAACAGAACGCGACGATGGTGCACGATTAGGTATTGGAGCTTGTCAAGCGTGTTCTCGGTTTCTGAACAGACAGAGTACAAGTTGCGGCTAACGAGGAGACATGTATTCACGAATCGATGTGGACGATTAATATTTGGTGTTTGGGCGTTGCTGTTTCGTAAGCAGCTTGTCAAAGGGGACTTCTATTCCATGTACTACTAGGTTTTCGGACGTTGCTTGTGGGAAAATCAACGATCTAGTCTAGGATCTCGTCTAGTTCAAGGCAAGTTCTGAACGTTCCAGAGCTTCACATTGGCATCTCCTCCTGCACTGGCGATCCTGCGGCCTTCGACCCAGGCTACGCCGTTGACACCATCCTTGTGAGCATTGGCGGCCTTGATGCGCTTGCCCTGATTCTTCTTCTCCAGACACCAAACAAAGACGTTGGTGTCGAGACTACCGCTGACAGCGTAGGCACCCGTGTCGTCCCAGGCGATGGATGTCACTCTAGCAGTGTGAGCCGACCAGCGGTCTGCTGCCAGTTCCCAGCTACCAGCGCTGTAGACGTAGATCTTTCCGACGCTGTTTCCAGCAGCCAGATGCGAGCCGTCTCTGGAAAAGGCAAGGGCTGAGATGGTGCCAGTTGGGTTGCTGAGCACCTTGACTTCCTGAAGCTTACCATCGGAGCCAGCGTTGTAAATGCGCACCGAGTTCTCGTTAGCCCCGATAGCAACAAAGGAGCCAGACGCAGCGATAGCACCAGGGGTAAAGTCCAACGACTGTTCGCCCAATAGCTTCTCGCCAGAGTATACAGAGACACCGGAGATTGTTGCGACATAGACAAGCCCATTGGCTGCGCTCACACCCTTGGGCTGCGCTGGCAACTTACTGGAAGTACCCAAGAAGGTTTTGGCAGACTCGTCAGCGATTCTTAGGGTATCGTCCCAGCCAGCACTAAAAGCCTTGCCATTAGCAGTGGTGAACTGAGTGACTTGGTTTGTGTGAGCCTGGCCGTCGACAACTGTGGCAATACCCGACTTGACATCCCAATGACACACTCGGCCGTCAAAGCTGCCGGACCACAAGTCAGCACCCTTGCCGTCGGATCCAGCAGACAGTGCGGTGATGCTCTTGCAATGACCATAAACGATGCGGGTAGGTTCCGCCTTGCCCTCAGTCAAGTATGTAAGGTGACCGTCAAGGTTAAGACTGATAATGAGGCCGTCGCTACGACCGGGAACAAAGACAACACCGACTTGCTGATCACCAATGCTGGCATCCTCTCCAAACTTCCAGGTTTGGAGGAGGCTACCTGCCTCGGCATCCCATAGCTTGACGGTCTGATCGGCGCTGGCGGTGACAAATTTCTTGCTGTCTTGTGACCACGAAACAGCAAAGATACTTCCTTTGTGCTCACCCTCTCCGATGGCCTTGGTGGGCTCACCCGTCTTTCCATCGTAAAGCTGTATCCTCTTGTCGGCACCAACAGTAACCAGAGTGGTTCCATCAGGGGAGTAAGCAGTGCCCAGAACGAAACCAGTGTGCTCAGTGCTCTTGCTGTTGAACTTATAAGGAGCTCCATGGTAGAAGACCATGTTTCCGTCGTCGCCGACAGTAGCCGCGCGGAAAGGACGCTGGGCCTTCATTGCCACGGCGTTGACTGACTTGGAGTGGCCGATGATCTCACCAACCGAGTTTCCACTGTCAGCTGTAATGCAGCGACCGAACTGCTCGCGGCCATCGCCCACAGCAATAACACGCTGCGACTCTCCATCCCAGGCGATATCGTTCAGGCGGCCAGAAATGATACCGTACTCTCCCTTGGTGCTGTCAATAACCTCGGGCTCCCAAACCTTGAGCATACCACTCGAGTCACCACTGGCGACCTTGAAGCCATTGGGAGAGAAGCGAGCGACGGTGGTGGGGGCGGTGTGACCGGTGTATTCCTTTGCGTCGGAGGGGTTGTCAATGGAGCGGACAAAGATGGATTTCCCGCACTACAAGGGTCAGCGGTTGTATTCTACAGCGTGGACCGTGGACTGTGGACTATATAGCCTCATCGTACAGGATAAGCTATCCGTTGACCCTTGGAGTCGGCCGAGATCTGAGTAGGCTGGCCACGAGTTGTAATTGGGTTCGCCGCGAGGATGCGGTCGAGGGTGATGGAGGGAGAAGCCATGACAGCAGCGGCGGTTATCGAGTATAAGTTACAGGGCAAAAGAGGGAGAAGATGCAGCTGCAGATGCAGGTGTAAGAAGGCGATGCTGTCGTCGCAAGTAGAGGCTTAGAGGCTTCGAGGTCGAGATGTCGTCAGCTCCTGATAGGATGCGTTGTTGTGAAACGTGGGGTTGATTTGATGGGTGGAGGGGTACTTTTGGACCTCTGAGCTGGTGTGGGGCAATGCCGTTTACCGTCAACATGAAGCTCTTAAGCTCTGTAGCGTTGATTAGACCTCTAACAGAGACGTATCATGGATGTTTTGTTTCATGGTGTTAAAATTCAAAAAATGGATGATTAAGGGATTCATCCTTTTATCTGCTGTATTTGTCTCTGCCTGGTCTGACATTACTTACTGCCTGCCGATCTTTGTCAGATAACTCAACAGGCATCATGAAGCTATAAAGATGACAGCCAAATAATAATAATTGTCCCTATCTTGCTAGCCATTGAGATGCATATTGAGTCTAGAAGTACAAAATGGGTTGAGAAATATGTCAATGTTGCCCTCTGCCTCGGATGTTTCGAAACATGACGATGGGGCCACTTACATGCAACAACACATCACAAGGTGCATTGAAAGACCAACAGCAACATCTTTTATAGACACCATAATTCGAACACAAAAATAGGAACCCGCCAAGCCAAGTTAATCTACCATCCATTATATGCAGTGTGACATCTCTCTTGTGACTCGATTCACGTCTCGACCAAGCCCAGGTAGTACAGCCTGTCAGACGCAACAGCACCACCATAAGCGTCGTCACCTCGCGAGATCTCGTTAGGTCTGTTGACAACATTGAATCAGCCTGAAGCCTGCAGAGTAACCAGTGCTTTTAGATACGATACAATATGTCACTGTGTACTTCACCATGTTGGTTAATGGCCTGTTGTATCCCTCCGTCTTGTCCCCCGATAATGGGTAATGGGTAATGGGTGTCATGTTGCATTTCATATGTGTGATGTGCATCACGGGAAGTACGAGGCTTTGAGGTGTCGCGAATGCACGACATCTTTGATCCAAGACTACGGAACACATTGTATCCATTCCTCCAGATATTCCCAGTCTTCACTCTTCAAGACGGCTCAGTAGATCAGGCCAGGACAGGATAGGGCAATTGTCCAACCACCGGAGTAAAAACTTACAACTGCTAACCTACCTCGGCAGCAACGATATGAATGTTGAGGACCCATGCTTCCCCCGGGTGATTCTGGCGGTCTACGCATGGTCAAGCTCTTGGCTGGGCAACCGATCGCAAGCATACGATGTTGCACGATAAAGAGACTTATGACTTGCACAACATGGCACACAAGAGCATAAAATAGCACAATATCACCTGAACGCTCAGACGGTTCAGCCTCCTGGTTCCCCTAAGCCCGCACTAGTCAGCACTCCCCCATCCCCATCCTACCATCCTCGTCTTCAAAGTTCATGGATCCATGCAGGGACATCTCCCGGGCTAGTCTAATGCAATGCACCTTCGTTGTTCCTTATCCTTGCCCTGAAGATTCTCCATACAAAAACTCGGTGAATCGATGCAAGGTGAGCTGGTAGAAGAGGATATTGTTGATGTAGTTGACGTGTTTCTTTCTATCTTTTTTTACTACACTACATACTGCTAATGTTACGAACGACATGGAGTCAATGCCAACATGTAACTAATCTCAGAGTAAATACAAACAAAAAAACAGAGAAGCCAAAGCTCAAGCCACAAAAACGCCCATCAACGGGAACTTGCATTAAAGCTTTTACCCTCATCCCCCCCCTTTTTCTTTTTTACTACCTCAGATCTCAACCCAAAAGACCTTCAAAAGCTTGAAGGAATTCTTCAACTGGTCCCCGTCCTCAACATTTACTCACATCCCTGCAATTGACCTTGTCATGTCATGGCTGGGGGTGGGACGGCAGCCCGCAGAAGCGTCCATAGCATACCTAGCATGGATAATCATCCACAGACCACAGCAGAGGAAGGGAAGAAAAAAAAGGCACGATGCTAACTAAAACAGGTCCCTGTCGCTAATATCCCCCGTACTCTCGCCTGTATGATTAAAAAACGCCTCGTGCTCTTCAATTTTATATATTGACTTCATTCCTGCCTGTGCCTGTCTCTAATATCTATTGCCTTTTTCTCTTCCCCCTCCATCTCAATCATCACCATCTCTCAATCCACCTCTAACCTTAACCTCTACCACTTACATAACCGCCATCATGAAGTTCTTTTGGTCTCTCGCTCTTTTTGCCGCTGCGGCTTCTGCTCAGTCTGTCACCGACTCAGACGCTGCTTCTCCTTCAGCCTCTGGCGGCTGTGATGCCGAGTACATTGTCAAGAGATGTCTCGAGACCGAGAACGCAAAGGTTGAGGCCTGCAAGGCCAACGACTGGGACTGCCTCTGCGCCGCGCATGAGGCTGTTGCTACGTAAGTTTAACTACAAACATTCAACTGACCGCTCGGGCATCGTTAACTAACAACTTCCTCAGTTGCTTCAACAACTGCCCCGACGACACCCGTGCCGGCTCTGCCAAGGGCCAAGTCCAGATCAACTGCCAGAACGCCTCTCTCTACGGAACTGCCACAAAGGCAAAGGCCACAAAGACTGGTTCCGCTACGGATACAACCACAGCTGATGCCACCGCTACCGAGTCTGATGCCGCTGATGAGACAAGCACAGCTACTGACTCTGCTGCCGTCGCCCAGAACACAAACAACGCTGCTGAAAAGGCCCGCAACACTGCTGGTGTCCTCCTCGCCGTTGCTGGTGTCGTTGCTGCTATCCTGTAATCAACGACCACTTCACTCACTCTCTCCCTCTCTCTCCCTCTCTCTCATACACACACACACACACACACACACACACACACACACACACACACACACACACACCTTCAAGAAGTTACGAGTCACATTTGGAGTTTAGACTGGGTCTGACCTTACGATCAAAAGCGAATCATGCATGTATAGATTGACGGATTTAATGGCTATTAAACATAAACACATAATCACTTAATTTATTAATCAATTCTGGGTCAACACTTGAGCCCGTTGACCAGTAATTAACTTAATCAATCAATCACTTCCCCATCTAAACACGACAGACTACATCAGCATGGGGATCTGCATCACCCACGTTACGACCCTGAAACTCTAATCAGCCATCCCCTCTGTTCCACATTGAAAGCACCTCACAAAACGTCTCATGGCACAAGAGTAATTCTGAATCGACGTTTGGATGATAGTGAGATCGTAAACTTTTCGTCCTCTTTTATTTTTGTTTTGGCTTTGAGCCGCTTCACCTATGGCATTATGGTACAAACAAGGTGAGCCATTGGTATCAAGCTCTTGAAATCATACAGCATATCTCTTCGCTCGGAGTAATTCTTCAACAAACAGAACAACGCAAAAACTAGCAAAACCAAACCAGGGACATTCCCAGATCAATATAATGACCCGTCCCGTGACGCCGAAATACATATACTGGCTTCTCTAGTTAGAACAAAACGACACAAAATGACAATGCCCCCCCGACTCTGTAAACCCACAAGGCGCCCCCATTTCCCCAGGTTTCTGTTCGCAATAGGCTGAAACCATGCAGCCGTCGTTTTCTTAATCGTGACCTGCTTCCAGGCGGTGTTCGTAAAGTGTTGACTAAAAGTGATATTGTTGAAAGGTGGGGTTCCAAGAAGAAAGGTGAATCCAATTTTTGATGGCTATACAGCCGGCGTTGACCAGAGAGTTGGGAACAAGGAACGGTGATGAGGCAAATAGGTGACGGGTTAGACCTGGCGTGGCCGCCGTTCCCTAGTGCCGTTCTTGACAGGAGTCATGAGGGTAACATGCTTTGTGTCGTCCTTACGAAGTCTCACAGCACCCGATACACCACTTGATTCCCGACGCAAGGAGCGGGAATCCTGATCGTCGTCTAGTGTGATTTCTGCCACATCCGATACGGATTCGGTATCGAGATTGTCACTAACACCAGAGACAGAGGACCCGTCATCCGTATCGTCATAATCACCATCGTCACTAACCAGCGAAGGTGCGTTGTTGCTGACCATAGTATTGGGACTCATGTCAACATCCTCCATGTCGAGGTCGTCATCTGAAAGCACAGAGTTCGCATCATGCGAACCGCTATTCGCAGGTGCTTGGAAGGCAGATGAATGAGCACGGCCCTTGCGACTGGCTGAATGGGCTGATGTATCCACAGTAGCCGGTGACTTGGTAGCCTTTGCCGGTACGCGTCTGACGATAGGAGTTCGCACAACAGTAGAGCTCTTCAGCTCATCGCCCTCCATGGGTGTCTCGGCAAGCTCCGACTCCTCACTGGAAGCCATATCATCCAGAGGAGTCTTGGTTTTCGCATCTGCGACTAGTTCACTCAGATTACCGTCGAACTTCCGACTTTGTAGCAGGCGTGAGAGGTGGGGGGTTTCGGAAGATCCAGTAACCGACCCAGCCATTTCCACAGCGCGACGGCGGGCTTTGTCAGACAATGAAGGAATACGAGTCACGCCAGGCAGCTTGCCTTGACGATAAAGCTTCAAAGACTCTTCAATCCTTGACCTGAGAGCGACGTATGCCTGCTGTTCGGTCATGTCAGGACGAGCAAAAGGATGCACAGAAGTGGAGGTAGAAGTAGATGTGGAGGCCGGAGCTGGTACTGTTGGTACCGACGCTGGCTCTTCCCCAGCAGCTCCTCCTTCTGCCACTTCGATAGGGTGACCACTTTGCACAGCTGCTTCCTCGTGGCTCTTGAAATCTCGCTTATGAGCGATGCGGCAGTGATTGATGAACCCCTGGGTACTTGAAAAATTCTCACGATTACAGTCAAGACAAACCAGTTTGACTGTCTGCCCATCAGCTCGCTTCAATATACATGGGCCAGCCTTGTCCTTGGGCTGCGGGTAGCCGCTTGACAAGGAGTGCAGCTTTTGACTACCCACTCCTCGGGCTGAACGACTTTTGAGCGTGCTCCCAGCGTCGGTGAGACTATTCCTTGTCGTTCGCCCTTCGGCAAACGAAGCTCTTGCACGTGTGGCTTCCGGAGTAAACTGCCACTCGGGCTGGATGCCGTCAAAGGAAGGATCAGGAATGAGCCACTTGGCATAATGTCTGGCATATGGGCCATCGACAACACCAAATGGAGGTGCCCATCTGGGTACAGATTCCCCTGGACGTGACTGAATAGCAGGGCCCTTTCCGGCGCTAACGTTCAACATCTGTTCAGGGGTTGGGCAATTCACAGGGAAAGGAATGAGATGACAACGTCGCAACTGCTCCAGAGCAACCTGGCACTTGGCGAGTTCCTGGTTAATGAGTCGAAGTTCATCATGCTTTAGCAAAATCTCGAGACCAAATTGGTGGCGAATCTCGTCCCGAGCATTGTCCAAACTTGGGGTCGTGGCACTTTCTTGCACTTTTGCGTTGGTTGCCGAAGAAATGTTGCCCACAACATCCTGATCAGTTTTTATGCGCTTGACGGGCATATTCACACCTGACGACTTATCATGGTCGTCAGTGCTTAACCGCCTCCTTTTGGGAGGCTGCGCGCCGGGTGACGCTATTGTTGTGTTTGGCAACAAGTGTGACTGTAGTGGCTTTACAAGATCAGTGATCGGTTGTGGTGCCTGTAACGTCTCGTCGCTTCCCCGTGATTCGGATGTCCAGAATCGAAACATGAGGACGCCTTGACAAAAAGTCAAGGAAGTGAGTGAGCAAAAAAAATTAACGACGGTATGTGGTCGTGAGCAGCCTTTGTATGAATGCAACAGGCAGCAGCAGATGCAGTCAGTCACAGACAGAGGTGCAAGTGGGTGTGAATGCTGGTGTGAATTATTGGACTGGTCCAAAGCCTGGCGCAGATGTGGCGCAGGCAAAGCTGACGTAATTGGAAGGCTTGAAATTCGGACAATCGGAGTCGGGCGCAAAAGGGGTGATGATGTGGCCCCCTCAAAACAGGCCAGAACCGGGAGAGAAGTTTGGGTCAACCAGCGACAGCGGCGACAAGGGCCCAGAGCGAGAAAGATGAGCCGGAGACGAGAAGAAAGAAGCAACCGAGCGCTAACAAAAGCCTCGAGTGGTGATTTCTGGAAGAAACAGCCAACAGAAGAGGTGTTTCTTTGAGGCAGAGAGTGTAGATGTACGAGGGAGGGAGGTGAGATTGGATGAGACGAGAGGGAGCGTGTAAGAGGGAAGATTAGGTTGTGGTAGTGAGGCAAGAATGGAAAGGGCAGAAAAACGGGGGTGCAGGCGCAAAGGAAGGTGCGAAGAGTAAATCAGTAACGGGAACAGGAACAGGAACGGGAGAGAGAGGGAAAGGGTCGGTGCGTCGAAGGGGGAAAGTGGAAGTGGAAGTGTAATTGTTGTTGCGTGTTGCGGGTTGCGTGTTGCGGGAGTCTGACGCCGCGTCCAGGGAAAATACTACAAGATGGGGATAAAGTCAAACAAATCTTAGAACACCTCAGGACAGAAGGGGGAAGCAGGTGGCACTTGCAGAGTGAGTGCCCGATGGATGTGATTTGAGCTGAACCAACGAACCAGGAGGGAAAGGAAGGGAGAGATAGCCCCCCGAGTGGGAGAGAGGGTGACCGACCACTGACGCTTGGGTCTTCCCATTCAGTCTAACGTAAGGTTAGCCAGTCGCCAGTCGCCTGTCGCCTGTCTAGCAGCACCTTAACAGGACTTGTTTTGGCGGTGCTTGTGTGCTGGGTTTCCTCCCTGATTGACTGACCGATCGCCCAGCGACCTCATTTGATTGAGTGATTGATTGCCCGTCTACCCACAAAACGCAGACCTGAGGCGAAGCCTGTTGGCAGCCGGAGACCAGGCTAAAAAGCCTAGAGGACAAGGGGGGCCCTGGGGGTCCAGCATTGGAAGGCTGTTGGCGGCGAGATTGAGGTAGTTTTTTTTGTTTTGGGGGGGAGGAGTGGACCATCAGCCAGCCAAGCTTCCATGAGCGAGCCTTGGAAGCATCCACAAGATTGGAGCACCTTAGCACAGGGCACACCACCTGGTTTACTACGCCGTAACGCGCAGTGGAATACCTAGGACTACGGTAAACACCATGCTTGAGAGGTTGTGATGATAAGAGTTTCACTCAGTATTGTGCCTTGTAGGCATGTAGTATTATCATTTATTTACTATTAGAAGACCTTTACAAGACTGGAAGTTCCTCTGAGACGACACGGTTGTATGTTTGTTTACTGCTTCAAACAGGTTTCGCAGGTTGTCTGCTTACACCCGAGCCCGAGTAAATAAACTATGTTCCCCGTCGCTCCCCTGCTTGGTGCCAAATCGACTCGAGGATAGGCCAGGAAGAGATCCGTCAAAGGCAGCGGATCCATTAATTATCAGTGACCGACTTTAAGCAGGCCACTGGTGCCCGTATTACCGTACCGCTGTAACAACAAGGCCGTAGATATGATAGCTGGAGCCATGCAATAACGAAGCTACTCCGTACTTCGTTCTTGTTCCTGCAAAGTTGTATCGTCGTCGCTCACATTGAAAGCCTCACATCCGCATCGCGATCTACCCATTAGCTCAGGACAAGAGTCAGTCGACTGCTCAAGGTCAAAATTCAACACCATTTTAGGTAAATGATGCGCGGTCTCTGTCATTTTTGGGATGCGGTCCTAGCAAGGAGAAGACAATCATCTTGAACTTTCTTTCAAACATTGACACCAAAACACACAAACCACCGAGCCAAGACAAGGTGCGAGACTAATAAATCCATACCACCATTTGAGGTCATTCCATCGTTTCAGCTTAGCGACCATGCCATTGAATGGGAATTCTATTCGCATTTACTACGTAGTATCAAGATGCCCAATTCTTTTCTACATTCTACTACGTACAGTCCTGGATGCCTGTTTTGCGTTTATCCTCCCCATCACATGCTGTTGTTATTCACCAGGCATTCACTCCTGCACTTGCCTTCGAGATGAGACTTGAAGGTCTGACAATGCAACCATCTCTGAGACATGTTTGGTTAGAACGAGACAGAATGGTGTGTGGAACGTGGGGCTCCCTTCTAGAGATGCTGCAGCCACTTCCAGCCAACTCGCTTATTCTCCACTTAGCTTGAAAGCCGGGCTGGAAATGTTATGCAATATCTGTACCTTAACTTGTGATGGCTCTCTTTGGCTTGCTCCCTGGCTGTTTATCTGCGGTAGTGTGCAAGCCCTGGGCCCAAGCTTCTACACCTCAGCTGTGAGCATTGATGAAACCTCCAGGCTAGCCGTCTATTGCTGACAATAGCTCGACTAACATCCGGGGAGATTACCGGATGATTTTAGTACACGCAGGATACCATGATGCAGGTTGATGAAGGGAAATATTATTTTGGAGCCTGGAAGTCATTCTCCTGAGATCCTACGGAATAGGGAACCACAGAACCACATGCTTTGCCCCACTGACTCTGGTCAGTATCGTCATCCATGACATCGTCAAACGGAATCGCTCGTAAACTTTCGGAATTTTGTTGGTCGGTCGTGAGAACTTTTGAGATGGCACGAATCGGTTTGAGAAAAAAATGCCAATAAAACCATCGTGTTTTACCTGGCTGAGAGCTAAATTGATGAGGGGCTAGCCAACAAGTTGAGTTCAGATCCTCAGGACTTTTGGTCTGATGTGGCGCAAGGGTGCTGCAGCCACAGCTACCATGTCCCAATTTCACACCACTTTCTTCATCAATCACGTGATATGATATAGAACACATGGCATCCACATCATGCTTCGAGGTAATAACCTCAAACTTTCTAATACGTATAGAGTCTGTTAAAGGGCTGGGCAAATCACTAATAATATAGGCAATATGCATCCAAAAGATCTGTACACTTAAAAGTTTGCTTTAGATTAAAGCTCACGTACACTGAAATCTTTCAAGCTTTCCCGCCGTCCCCTCCAAAGTCATGTCGACTTATTTCTTTGTCACATCAGGAAACCCACCACGGCCTAAGATTCGAATCTGACAAGCTGACAGGGCTTTTGCGATAAGAATCAAAATCTGGGGTATTGGATGGAGCAAGAGGTATACTTTACTTTGTTGTCCGTACCTAGACCAGAATTGCCTTTCAACTGGGCCGCACAAGATCAGCTCTGTCTTGATCAAGACCAACGACTGTGATATCTATCTAGTAATTAATAGACGTTCTTCAAAGGTTAGTTATCGATTCCATGGCACTGAAATCGGTATTAGTGTTGACTGTTACCATGATGTGCGGTCCCATGAATAGCGCCCGTCTGGGCTTACACGAAGGACCACCTGCATGCTCCCCACCCCGCCAAATTAAACCCTGGACCGCAACTTTTCCGTCCTTTATATCAACCTCAATCCTTCAACATTGTCGCGTGCAACCATGCCCATCACAGACCTCAACCATGGCCTCGGGAAGAGAAAGCCTAGTGAAACCCTCTCTAAAGATGCCCAGCCCAAAAAGCGATCTCGAAGCGACGACGACAAGACCCCGACACCTGCTCTTATAGCTCCTCACGAGCCCATCATCGCCGAGCTCAAACCCAAGTACGACTTACTGCCTGCCTCAGTTATCTCGTCGACCCAAATCAAGAAACGAATCACACATATCACCAGTTATCTGCTTGCCCAAGGCGATCAACAGCGCGTCGCGCTGCTGTATGCGCGAACCGCCGATGTCTGCAAGCTCATTACGGTGGTAGAAAAATGCAAACGGGTCCTGAGTGAGGAGGGGAAAGCATACTACCAGTACAACCAACTATTTGATCAGCCAGAAAGACCGAAAAAGAAAGACATTGTCGAGGAGACAATAATTGAGAAGGGGGTGGAAGAAGACAACGATCCCGACAGCGATGATTTCGAAGTCATGCATAGCCGGTTCGAAGACGCTGTTTTACCTCGCCCTTCCTCACGAGCTGTGAAATCCATGCGAGTTTTTCTTTCCATTGCTCCTATACAGGAGTTGAAGTCAAGGGATGGGGTCACAGTTCAGTCCGGAACTCCAAAACAGGCGTGAATGACAATTTGGTTGTGCATCTGCGGCAGTGGTTGTAAATATTGTTTTTTTTTTTAATGGGAGCCACAACCACTCGGCGTCAAGGAACTGGAATCATTCACGGCCACGGAAAATTCATAGAGCATATCGTTCAAGATACCCGGCGCATGCAATAAAAACGTTCTGATTTTATTTGTGTTGATTCGACCCTGCAATACTGCGTAGAGAAATCCCAAACATCCCGGCTTGAACGCCAATAGCCCAATGCACCTCAAGATTCATCCACTCGTTCCGTCTCGTGCTCATCCACCTTGTCGGTTCTTATCTCGTTTGAGTGCCGCTGTCGCAGCTGTGTGATTATGGCTCTAGTTGCCGTGGTGCTTAGGCTTGTCGGTGATTCGGAGAACGAAGTTGACAATAACAGCCAGGAGAAGGATAATAGCCAAAACGGTGGGACCGAAACGGTCATCGAAACCGGCCTGGCCCCTCATTCTTATAGACTTGGCTCGCCAATGGTATGTTACCAATGCGTAAATCATGGTCAACATAGCGACGCCGGTGAAGAGGAACGCCGAGATGAAGGCGACTCTATCGCCGAAGTTGAGCATACCAATGGCAAGGGCGCCAAGGATGACGGTGAAGTTGAGCCATGATAGGAAAGTTCGTTCGTTGGCGAAGAAGACCTTGGGCTCGACACGAGTTGGCAGGGCGATGCGCTTACCTATAGGGAATGTTAGAATACACGTCAAAGAGTCAATTGTAAGCAAAAGATGTTTCGGGTAGACATACCGGGGGTGGTCTGAAGAAGAGGTTGGGAAGACATGGTGAAAACCTGCGCGGTTACGAGGGTTGTTGTTGATAGCTTGTGGTAGCCAAAGAAGCAATTGTTGTCGAAGTAGAACGATTCTACCTAGTATACTGCTATTCTCCTATCGATACCGTTATGGAGCGATACTCAATTGGTAGTTCTGATGCAAACGATTGGCGAACGGATTTCACTTGGCAAGAAATGTTGATGATCAAGAAAAGGTTGAAGTTGGTCTGTTTATGTACGACATTGGCTGGGTACTGGGTTGCCGAAACGAGGAGCAGAGGCGTTCGCCCCACTTCTCGGTCTGTGTACCTGCAAGCTTGATACTTGCTTGGGCGAGCACGTGGCTCATTGGTTGGATATTAGTAGCTCCCCCGGGACCCGCCCGGGGCTGTCAGTATTTTCTTCAAGATGGATATGTACGCAAAAGCAGGTACAGCTGGACAAGTGCTGAATCTATTCCTGCTCTTGTGTGTGATATTTTGATGATAAATTCATCTGATATTTAGTTCTATCAAATATAATGTACGTAACGTTCTGTCAGGCTTTAAACTTGCTCGGGAGCACTCCCTTAAGCCTCACAATGATAGAGTTTCAATTTGCATCTATGTTTCCTTCCTTCTTTTGGAGCGTTGAGGCTTAAAGATGAGCGGCACCAAATCCGCTTTCCTCGTCCAATAAGAAGGTACTAATAAACAGCTTCGGGTGAGCTATTACGACTTTAAGCTGTCATTGGTTATCAAAGTAATTCTCCATCTCTGAAATATATATCGTTTTTCGTATACAATATTCAGAGCATGAGAAAATCAAATCACGCATACTATTCGGATTGTATGCTACCTACCGAGAAAATCACTTTCTCTCCAAACTCTTTGCTGAATTGATATCTAATCAATAGGTACTTCGACAAGCTTGATATTTACTGCACCGACAGCTTCTGAAAAAGGTTCGCCAGGATGCTGTGAAGGGTCACGTGCACACCTCAGCTCTTGGTAATGCAAGATAGAAATACACTGAGACATGGTTGAATCAAATAACAACAACAAAGATAACAACATTTATCTACCTACTATTAGTCTGCAGTTAGCCATCTAAACCAACGTCCACTGCTGCCTGCGAAATACAGTGCATGATAGTCAATAAATTAGAGCTGTTGGTAACGATACTAAATGTCCTTAGCTCACATGCATGACCTGGTTCCTCCGATAACAAGGCGACCGCTGTGACGCTTGTTTTGTTTACCGACCATTTTCTACTTCTACCTCTGCAGCACATCCTAATCCTCCACCACGCCATCAAGCCCAGCTCTAAACTCTGTCCACTCAACTACATATCTCTATCCACCTTCAAAATGGCCACTCCTGTACGTGCAGAAATGTTCAAACAACCTTTAAATGTTCACGCGTTAACATTTTATCCAGCCGATTCCCGCCAACCGCCTTAAGCAGATCGCTACCGATGTACGTCGCCCCTCGTTGCTTACCGCCGACTTGAAGAGCAAATGTTCCTCTCGACGCGCATACTGACATTGATAAACACAGGCCTGCAACAGTGCTATCGGCAACGCTGAGTTCTACGACCACGCTAGGACTGAGCAATGGAACTCGACAATCATTGTAGGTGGAATGCACAGATCACTGTGACAACCTCGTTGGTCAAATGTTGACCGCAAACACAGAGCTCCGTGCTGAAGGCTGTCATCTCCGAGTCCACTCCTGAGGGCGCTTCTGCTCCTTCCTTCAAGTTCGCCTGCAACAGCACCATCGTGCAGCACCTCGTCCCTACATCCGCTCTCAACAAGGCCCGTGGCGGCACCGAAACCCAGTCGCAGGAGCCTCACATCTCCACCAGCTCCGAAGCCACTGCCACCGACGGCAAGCCTCACGTCGGCCGACGAGGAATGCACAGCGCTACCGGTGCCTACTGGGACGAGAAGAAGGACGGCATGTGGACCTTCAAGTACGACGGCGGCGAAGGCAAGGGCCTGGACGTTGTTGTCATGCTCATCTGGGTTGCCATTTGAGTTGCAGACCAAGAGATGGACAATCAGGCGCTTTCGCCTCGTTCTGAACCGAGTCTGACTCTTGCGGACGTGGACGACACCCTGATTCGGCTATGGCGTTGAGGGACTTGGGAAGCGTGACATTGGGAAAACGAAGGGTACGGTCGAGCTTCCGGTTAAGCTATCAGCCGACGACTTTGATGTTCTTGCAGACCTTGGATGTACAAAATGCGCCGGACTTGATAATATCCTACAATACCAGAGAACAGGAGCAAGCCGATTCTTCTATTCGTGGTGCTATGTGCCTTGCCGACCTGGAGCAAATTAATATACCTGGGAAAGACAGAATTGATTTCTCCTATCTTCACCAATCGTGCTTTGGTTCAATTTCATATGTCAAGCAATGATATCTTGGTTACTATGATGGGTAGATTTGTTCGTTTTCATACAGCTTTGCCATGAGAATGTAGAAGCAAACAACAAGATGAAGTTCCAGTCCACATACCTGGCCAAACCATACATGATCTCCGGGTGTTCTTGCTTGTGCAATACCACGAACGTCAAACACGATGGTGTAAGTGCTGGTTGGTATTTATCGATTCGCTGATAACGTGCCGGCATGTATCTGCCGATAAGCTGCTTTGAGCTTGTAAATGACTCAAGATACTACCTTCAAGCAGCTGCAATTAACATGTTCTTGATTTATTGGTTGATATAGCGTTTCCATGTTCAAGTAGCTGTTGCTCTTGGTTTTCAGGCTATCTAGTAGTCATGAAAGACTTCAAATCGCACAGGTCCAAATACCTAGTAGACCATGTATGTGTAGCATATACCTTGAACATCTCATCAAGACATATAGTGGATTAACCTGCCGTCTACCAGACCAGATAGCTAGATAGCTAACCCGTAACAAGCACTCCAAAGGCATATGCATGTTGAGGATGTCCAAGGATGTTTGGTTGCCAATCAACATTGAGACGACTATTGAGTTGACAGTCATCGTCGTAACTTCCACGACGTGTCCTATGCAGGCCTTGGGCCACCATGATCTGAGGTGTAGCTAAATTGGAGTGTTGTGATGATACGTAGCCTCCCTTCTCGGTAAAGTAAGCACGCTGTGACATACATGTGGCTTGCAGTCTGACATGTCAAGGTAAGGAACAAGATTCGACACGACTACCTAGCTTTGGAGGGTGTTCCCATTTTGGCCTTCCGTGGAAACCTCTCGATGCAAGCCGGATATAAATTGGTTGATGGGCAGGATCTCCTTTTTGTAGCAAATATTACTATCAACATCGGATGTTGGTGTATTGCTTGGGGCATCTCGCCTCAAGGCGGTAATATATACCACGAGAACTCCTACTATTCCAGGTATGGTGTTGACGGATAGAATACTGGGAAGTAGAGGTAGGTACGAGACACAACCGTTGGTGCGAGTACGTGCCTTTTCACATGAGTAGGTATCAGGAGATCCCACACACGTGATAGCTCTTTCACTTGTACCAACTGATCCTTGAACGATAACCTGATACTGGACATGCATGGACGGGCACCTCAGATCATAACGTGGCAGAACAAGCCACCCGATTGAAACCGTGGATCGATGCAACACACTCTGGGTATCAGCGATCCATGTCTGCATAATGGATGCACACAAGCCAAGCAACGCAATAGTGAGAGTTACACAGTCACTGCATGATGGTGCGAGAAGGAAAACGCCGAGATGCGGCTTTGCTGCATACTTATACGGGAGGAAATGAAGATACCTTTGCCCGGATGCAACAATGGTAGCTAATATCTTCTATGATCGAAAGATCCCTAAAGACCTCCAGGATGGCAATAACACGCACATGTTGTTGCAAACGGTTTGCTATCAACAATTGCAACACTCCAATATATGTCTGTGTGGGGGTCTTGGGCCATGTCTTCTCGTTCATCGCGGAATTGACAGCATGACAATAATAAATACAGCACGGCCGAGTGTGAGAAGCCATGCCCATGCTAGCTAATCACAGTGTGCCGCATGTAAGTGCATGGCAGATGCTAGACAACAGAACAGCATGGCAGGAAGAAAAGGCAACCACCACCATTTCAAAGACCACATAGAGTCGGAGTACCCGGTGAACAGACTAGTGGCAGTCCATAACGAGAGGTCAAATCCGATGCACAAACAATTTTTCATCACCTTTTGTTTTTCATCTTTGTCTTGGTATACTCACATACACATGGATGCTTAGGACTTCAGCTTGGGTGTTATTCACTTTATCTCTGCAGAGGCGAATAACGGTCGAGAGATGAAACGACCCTTAACTACCTAATTAGACGATGGGTCCCGCTCAAAGTCCCCCGTCTTCAGCCCCTCAATTCAAGGATGCAGTCCCCCCATGATGTGTATCCATAATGACGTTGAGGCTGGGGTTTCGCAACGCTTTTCTTGGCCTATTCATTTCTTGCGATATTGCCGCAGGGAAAGAGAGAGCACTTCACAACTGGCGTGTACTCGGTACTACAGCAGCACGCACATAGCAGTTGCATATACAGATACAGCTTGTGCGAGATTAGTTGCCATCTGGTCTGTCATCATCTTGCCGGGTTACTACCCGAGACAAGACAAACTTAACTTTTTCGTGCTTTCGCGAAGCTTGGAACATCTAGAAAAGGCGCCTGTCAGGCTAAATCTGGACATGATTGGCCCCCAAATGACCATGACATACTCTGCGTCGTCTGCGACCTCACCATCGAATCGTCTGGGGAAAGGGTTCTCGCTTCTTCCCGTCGTACGATGACAAGCTTGATAACGAACGCACCATAGGTGCACCGGGCCGGTGCGCTCATTGACATGATGGCTATGGAATATGGATGGGATGCAATTGGTGTTATGTTTAATGAATCAAATGATCAGCAGGCCCTGTTACTCCAAATTTTAGACTATCTGGATTTTTTTAACCGCCTTGCCACCAAACCTGAATCAGGGTTCTGATATCGCTGCAGACTGGCTTCGGCATCACCATGCCAGATGGCCAGTAAGGAAAGCCAAAGCACACAAGTCATGTCTGTGCCTCGAATAAACTAGTCTAGCCGCGCCAGCTTTAGCTTCCATATCATGGCTTTTTTTCGGAGTTGAGTTCCTGGGGTCAGACAGACTGCCAGACAAACCAAGACAACCCCTGGCAGCACAAAAGGCAGATCTCGAATTGGCCGGGACCCATCACACCACCCACCTTTTACCCTTAACTCTTAACCATTCACCAGTCGCCTTTCATCTAACGGCATCCACCGACCTTCGGTCTCCGACCGGGTCTTCGAGAACTTCCCGGTGTCTAACTATCCCATCCCGTCTTCAGTTGTCTTTATAACCGACTTGGGTCGCCACTCCTCAAACCCTGCCCTGATCTTTCAACTACCAAAACTTCAAACTTATACCCCTTCAACTGCTCATGAACGTGCTAGTGAGGCCCTCACTTCATCGATCTTCACACAGCCGACGCCGGTATAACATCGTCAACACAACATAAACCCCAAGTCACAGAGTGGATCACTCCCCCTCTTGATTCACCGCGTTCCCCGTCTACATTACATCACAGCATACATCAAACACTGAAAACCCTCTATAAGAGACTGTCAGCAACGGCACCCTCTCACGTTTTCCACTTCAACCACATTTATCCATCCAGACATATAAAGTACAATCAACCATGGTTCAAGTACTGGCCGATCCTGCATTCTCTCCTGCGGGAACACCCACTCACGAGGCTGCCGATGGCCTTCTCGTCAAGAGGCCTGGTTTCGGTAGGACTGACTCATCGACGTCGATGACTCGGGAGGAGCATGCCAAGCGGATGCAGGAGATCAACAAAAAGAGAGGACTAATGAAGGCACCCAGACGCGGATGGTCAATGACGGATTATCAAGGCGATCACGTTGGATCACACTCAGGTGCCTCTTATGTTGATCGACAAGCACCTATTCCCGAGAATGAATCTCCTCCAGTTGAGACTCAACAGCCTCCAGTGGTTAAACTCTCTCCACCACTCGCGGTACCCTCAACATCTCAAGCGCCTGCGCCTGCTGAAGACAAGACAACTCAGCTTGCCAGCCGACCTAAGCTACCTCCCCCTCGCCGTTCATACTCTGTTATGGACTATGAACCATTTCCCCAGACACAACCACAGCCCCCCAAGGATCACACCCTACTAGACCTTCCCTCGGAGCTTCACTACACCATCTTCGACCACCTCGACCCTATTGATAGCGTTTGCTTTGGCCTCACAAACTCCAACTTTTACGAAATCCACCGACGACTGCATGGCACAGTTCCTTTGTCCAGCCGTTACTCGGGCCCCAATGACATGGAATGGGCCTGGCGAGGAGCTGGTCCTCTTGTCCATCGACATGAGCGGAATGCCGAGGTAGAGAACCCAGTGAAGCAGATGCGAGTAAAGGGTCAAGTTTACTGCAGAAAGTGCGGCATTTCACGCTGTGAGCTGCACAGCCATTTGAAGGATTGGATGGGCGACGGCTACGAGTACTGTTCTGTCAAGGAAGTCTATGGCAAGCCCGCTGGCGAGGACGCCAAACCATACTGCCACATCAAATCCCCCAAAAACCCGCACCGCTGTGGACGTCACGGAGGAAAGAAAGAGCCATCCCATTGAAGCTGCATACTTAGATAAGGAGAAGCGAGACGGTAGAATTATACAACCCAGAAAGGGTATGACGACACGAAAGCAGACAAGGCAATCCACCAAGATTTTGGAATATCTGAGGGTATTTCCAGCTGCGACACTATATCGAGTTTTTTTATATGTTTTTTTTTTGTTCAGCATTTCAATCTGGGAAAGGGGTTAGGATTTCAGGCAACTCATGTTCAATTATGACTAGATTATGGATAAATATCTTGTGGAAAAGAGCACTAAAAAGGTGAGCTCTGAAAAGAGTCTCCTGTGTGATAATATGGCGCAATATCAATTCCTCAGATGGCATTCTGCAGTTACCTACGGATACAGACACGGGGAAAATAACGCTTCGATCAAAAATATATGAAACGGGTCCGAGGCAGATGTAAGCAATGAATCTATGATGCAATTCGGAGGACAGATAAGGGATCGACAGATGGGCATGGGTCAAATTCCAGAAGCCAAGTTGGGACGTCATGGCTCGTCTTATCAACAGTCTCCGTCATTGACAGATCGAAGTTTCTTACCTGACGATGAAAAGCCGGGAATCGTGGACAGAATACGAGATATGAACTCCTTCTATATACGGAATGGATAAATTGCAGGGGCAACATTGATTCTTTGCGAAAACATTAGGTAGTTTGTGTACCTGCATCTCACGCGTCATATTCGTTTCCCCATCTGTTACACCGTATTGACAGAATGCCAATCACAACTCACCTCAAATACAAACAATAACTTATGATGTAAGAGGTACATCCTTGCCATATGCTTTCATTTCTGCGCCAGTAAGTAAAGGGCAATTTTGTTCACACCACAGCGACGATGACTTGAATATAGGACGTGTAACTTGATCAACCACGCAGAACTCTTCGTCTAACAGTAGAGAACCCAGTTGTACGGTACTCCCCCCTGGTGTGCTCTACTCTACTCTAATCATTAAACCTTGCGCCGACCCAGAAATACAAAATAAGTAGTCTTCATCTGTATCCCAAGAGATATTCCTTTATCAAAGTGCCAATTACCCTGGCCCGTAAACGCCGGTCCCATAAGAAGGAACAAAAACACCACTCCCAACTCTGCCTTGCTTCCATCTCACAATATTAGGAAATCCACGTTGTGTGCTATTCGCTCCCTAGCTGGGATCCTTCCACTTGGGTGTGCAATCACCCTTGGCATCGATCCAATCGTTGATGCCCTTGACAAACCAGCCACTCGTCGACTTTTGTTCAGGCTTTTGTTCCTTGTGAGGCTTGCCTCGCTTGAAGCTTTTGGAAATACAGCACACATTGTTTTGGAAGCGCCACTGGAAACAGCGGCGGCCCGAGTGCCAAATTTTGTCGCCCTTTTTCTCATCATATCGAGATCTGATCATTTCGTTGCGTTCCTTGTCACCCTTGAGACCGTAATAATCGTTTTCGGAAATATTGAGGTTCTCACTCTCGCAAACCATAGCACAATGCTCCTTAGAGCGGTGGGCATGCTGCTCCACAGCATTCTTCTCGTTTTCCTTTCTCTGCCTGCCCCTCTGCTTATCAGTGGCCTTGGCTTGAGCCTCAGGGCCGAAACCAACATAGCAGACATCGTCAGACAGGTTATCCCAGTCCTCGTGCTCCGCCTCCAGATGTGGTTCCCAGAATTGATGATACATTTCCCTAATTTGGATAAATCCCTGGTAACAAAATCAGTTTGGTTCGTTCCTTATGCCCTCTTGATGAACGTACCTGTTTCTGTCGCGTCTGCTCAAAGTGCCAAGCATCACTGACCTCTTCTGGGTTCATGTGATGCATAGTCAGAAGAGGCTCACACCAGTGGCTGTTACCGAAGGGTAGAGTAACGGGCTTTTCGCCGTTAAACATAGGATGCGCTTGTCTGACCTTCTTACCGGTCTCCATAACAGCCAGGGACATGAGGTAATCACCACAGCATTCGTGGTGAGCCATGAGATCGTACTTGTGTGCCAAGTCTGGAATTTCGACCATCTTCCTCATGGTATCACCATGAATGACATAGCCACTACCACCATGGGCAAAAGGTTTGCCCTTGAGCATTGCGACACTTCCGACGTAAGGAGTTTCTGTGCCATTGACCCTGTTGCGAAGATACCAGACCAGATTCGACCAGAAGACGTATGTGTCAGCCTCAGCAAACACATACCACTCCTTATCAGGGCGCATCTCCCAAGCCTTCTCTACCATGTGGAGGAACTTGTACTTATCAAGGTTCCAGCCTTCCTTCATATCGGCAGTGCAGTACTGCTGAGAGATTGGGCATTCGGACTGTGCTTTGTAAAGATCGAATTCCTTGCGCCCTTGCCTGACGTCGTCTTTGACGTCTTTGAGGACATCGTAGATTTGGTACTTGTCAATTTGTTGGTCCTGTCCAAATTGGTTAGCTGCGGTCACTTATGAAATTGTGGCTTGATGTAGAGTTCCATTGGTGGCACAAGCGGCCCCCCCTGCGTCTCTCCCTTTGCAAGATGGTTTTAGCTACTTACCAGATCAGAAAAGAGCAGGTAATCATCCAGACATTGCAGACTCGTCAAGAGATGTGCTGGGAGCTTGGTGAATGCCTCGGTGGCACCTGTTTTCATAACGAGCATGATGCCGTCTGTGTTAGGAAACCCATCACAGACTCCGGTCCAGTTTGATAGAGGGCCTGAGGGGACATCGAGTTCTGCGGTCTGAGAGGGTGTGAACTCGCTTTCGAAACTGGTTGTTGCGCTGTCCCCGAAAGCTACGATCTTGGTTGCGCTGTCGCTGTTGTCGTCATGATGGTCATTGTGGGTTTGCGCATTGTCAGACATCTCGATACCCTCAGGCTTCTTGTCTCCACCCTCAGGAGACTTGTCCTTGTCGTCTTTTTGTGTTTTTTCTTCGCTCTGGTGCTTTTCGTCGCTGTCAGGTTTCTCCTCACTCTGGAGCTTCTTCTCCTCAGGCTGTGGCTTGTTCTCCTCGCTCCCGGGCTTATGCTCATCGGTCTGAGATTTGTGCTCATTGACCTGAGGCTTGGTCAAGTTCGTCTCGCTACTCTCGGGTTTGCTCGTCTCGGTGGACACCTCGCTGTGGACTTGCTCCTTGTGTTGTAGCTCGTCGTCGGTACCGTGGTCGATCTCGAGAAGTGACCCATCATCCTTATCGTCTTCAGGCTTCTCGATACCTGGTGACTGTTGAGGTTTGACCGGCTCCTTAGGGCCGTTGGGGGTTTGTTTTTCTTGCTTGTCTTTTTCGCCAGTGTATTGCGGTGAGTCCGTATCATACGAGATCTTTTCGGCGGGCTCTTTATCGTTTAGTATTTGGTCGGTAGCTGTTTCGTTGAGATTGGCGACAAAGCCTTCTTCGACATCGTACGCGGCACCTTCATGACTGAGATATTTTGTCAAATGTCCGTAAAGCCCCGGGGTGTCGTCGCTGAGCTGATGGAGGGGTATAACCAGCAGCAAGGTCAGGGCAGCGAGTGTAACAATAATTAACCTCCAGCCCCTGGGGGTTCTCCAAGCGGAACTTAGGTGAAGACCCATTGGGAAAAGACTGCTGATATAAGACTAAAAAAACATGTAAGAAAGAATAGGCAGGAGTGTCGAAATCAAGAAAACGAAAGGCAGAGTGGTGCCGAGAGGGTATAAGCGTATGCTGGAGCTGTACGAAGTAAGCTGCAGGGAGAGAGAACAAGATGGAGGCTGAGTGAGGGCGGATAGACCAGGGTAAAAGAATGTGACGACGACCCAAGAGATGCTTCTGCGAACGGAACTGGAATCACGTTTTGTGCAGCTAAAGGTCTCGTCCCGTCTGGCAACGTGGCGATAGATCATGTCGTCTCCACATCAGCATCAGCATCAGCATCAGCTTGTTCTTCCGTTTCCCGCGTACTCTACAGTGAGGTATCTTTACTCCTTGTCGTATCTGCCCTTGGCTGTTTGCGAACACTTCAAGTCATTCTCGAACAGAGCACAACTTCATTCAGGGCCCTCCCTAGCCCAGTCGCTAACTCGCTGCTCGCTAGTTGGGCCTAGCCTTGACGCGGCGTCCCGCACAAGCCGGATGGGTGGGCGAGCCGCTAGCCATGTCTCCGCTGAAGGAAATGGGAAACGAATAGCTAATGGCTAATGGCTCGAGGCTGACGGGAGTGGATAGCTCGTCTGCATAGTACGATTCAGGGGTTGTACATAGGCGGTACACTGCCTAGACTGCCACCGTGACATGTAACAAGTAACAGGTAACAACAGGCTTTGCACGTTGGAATGGTCTTGGCCGATTTGGCGATTCTCTTCTGAAGGGGTGAGCGCCCGCATTCCAAGCTGTTTGTGTTTAATAGGTTCCCGCAACTCACTGCCGATAAACCTGCAAACGTGCGTGCCTCAGACCTTTCCCTGGAACGCAGATACATGATATAAGGTTCCTTCAATAAGGGCAACGCGCCGGATTGGTATCTAAGCTTTTGCTCCAACCACGCAGCAAACGGCCAAACGGCAGTATGGCAAATTACTCATGGCGCAGGGCGTCGCCCCAATGTCAATAGTCGAGGCAATGGCTTAAAGTAACAATTTTCGCATCTCCTGAAGCGGACATTCCCATCAACAGAGTTCTGCCCCTTTTCGAAAACGGTATGTGGCCTTTAAGAAGAAGAAGAAGAAGAAGAAAAAACAGAGCGAACCCCGAATCCAGGCTTCGATAGTGTATGGCGAGTATTGTTTCGTTTGTGATTGTAGCCGTCAATAGTGCTCCGTAGCGCCTCGCTCGCTAGGTGGGCTTTAGGACATGCATAGTTCTGTACCTGCTTGCCTAGTAGGTAGGTGGCCTAGGGAATTACTCTGATTTCAGCTGTGGCCGTTTTGCAATATGAATTTTTCCACCCCTGAGGCTTACAGCATTCTCAAGCCAAGTCTCACAGACTACTTTGGTTTGCGCGTTATCAGCCCCAAAGTTGCAGTAGTGACTGACTGGTTTAGCTCTGGGCCTCTGTCGAAGAGAATAGGTGTTCATACATCAACTGAGAGGTGCCCCTGTGGCTGACCTGAGGGCTGCTCCACTATATGGAGCTAGAAGTGGCTTAATTTATAGCTCACCTGAGAGGTAATAAGGTATAAATAAAATTTTCTTATTAGCTGGAAAAGTAAACTAGCCTTTAGGTTAACTTAGAATTAATCCCTTAGCTTATAACTCTTTCTTTCCTTCCTTAATATAATATATAAGGATAATATATTTTTAATATATTATCTTAATAACTTTTCTATAAATATTATAATAGATTATTAATTTATTAATATATATTTTTTATTAATTCTTTTTTAATTAATAATTAATTAATAATTAATTAATTATTAATCTATTAATTATATTTAAATATCTTAATAATAATAGCCTATTAAGCTAATATCCTAACTATATTAAGTATTATAAAGGTAAAAATAGATAATATTAGCCTAATAATATTCTATTTAAGAAGATAAATAATATATTTATAATATATTATTAATATATTATTAACCTATTATTAATATATAGAGTAATAACTAATATATTATCCCCTAAAGTAAGGTATTTTATTATATACCTAACCTCTTTATATATAGAGAGCTTTATATTTCTATAAATATCTTTCTATCTATTATTAATATATTATTAATATATTATAGAATTAATAATAGGATAACTAGAACCTATAAGCCTATATTAAAGATTATTATAAGGTTAAGATTTATAAGCCTATTTATAGTCTTATTAATATTAATAACTTAATAAAAATTAAAAGTAAGTATTAATAATATATTAAATAATATATTATTAATATATTAATAGTCTATTACTTTAAGTATTTTACCTAATTAAAGAAATATATTAATAATATCCTTAAAGATATTATCTTTACCTCTATTATATCTATAAAGTATAACTAAGATATAAGTTATTATCTATAGTTAAATAATATATTACTAATATATTATAGGCTATTATTATTAATAATAATAAGAAAAATAATAATAATTTTAGCTTAATTTCTTTTATTATAAAGAAATACCCTATTTATTATCTTATTCTTATAAGTTATTTAATATATTAATTAATATATTAATTAATAGCTTATTAATATATTAGATATTTAATAAAAAGATATATTACCTTCTTGTCCCTATCTCTTTACCTAAGGCTAAAAAAGAGTTTAAGTATAAGAAAGAAGATAAAGAAAAGGTTAAGATTATTAATAAGCCAATAAGTTATTTAATATATTAAATAATAGCTAATTAATATATTAGACCCTTAGCGAGAAGATATATTACCCCCTTGCCCCCTCCCCTACCCTTTTACTTAAGCCTAAGGAATAAACTAAGCCTATTAGTAAGAATATTAAATAGGAATATTACTAAGAGGTTATCCCTAAGAATCCTATAAGTTATATAATATATTAATTAATATATTAATTAATTATTAATTAATATATTAGCTTCCTAAGGGTATAAATATTACTAGTATTTATATCGCTAAGTCTTTAGGTCTTTCTATATATAAAGATAGAACTATAAGTCTTTTAATTTATTAATTATATATTAATATCTAATCTTATTAAGATTAACTTTAATAAGGCTAAAAAGCTTATTATTAGCTAAAACTTAAATATTTTCTATACTATTTATTAGGTTAATAGCTAAAAATATAAGTCTTTATTAATAGATTATTAATATATTATTATTAACTAGCTATTAGCTTACCTTCTTTAGGTAGTTTCTATCTATTATAATATTTAATAGTTCTAGGTTAATAAGAAGAAGAATAGTCCTATTTAATTAGGGTAATACTATCTATAATATAGTATTTATATATTATTAATATATTATTAAGGTATTATTAAGGAGTTTAATTAAAAAGCTTTTAAAATTTATTTAATTTATAGTTATAAAAAGTAATTTAAATCTTAAGTAATATTATAAATAGATAAGACTTTTCTAAAAGTAAATAAATAAATAGTTTACTTAAGTAATTTACTTATTTATAATTTAAGAATTAAATTAATTAACTATAGATTATATATTTATTCTAAATATTTTAATAAATAATAAAGTAAATAGTATATATAGGGTAGATAATTAAATTAATAATAGTTTAATAATAGATTAATAATATATAAATAATAGATTACTAAGGGTTTACCTCTAAATTTAAAATTACTAAAAATTCCTATCTTTCTTCCTTATTTATCTTTATAAGTATTTCTATTTACTTAATCTTCTCTTCTATAACCTATAGCTAAACTATCTATTTATTTACTATAGGCTATTATATATTTAAAGGTTAATTATAATCTTAATCTAATAGGGGCTCTAATATATTTAAAGGCTAATCTTAACTTTATAATAGTATTTAGATTAAGAGAGTTAATAAGTAATAGAGATAACTATAATAGATTAATAAGGCCTTATTAATATATTATCTATTATATAATTACCTTAATATACCACTAGAAGAAGCTTATAATAGAGATTACCTATTAATATATAATAAAGAATCTTACTATTGATTAATATAAGATACCTCTTAAGCTATCTAGAGGGATCTTAAATAACTTAACCTCTATATAGCCTTAATTTTATTATACCCTTAATAATAGATTATTAATATATTAATAATAAATAGATAATTAATAATATCTTATTGGCTTTTTATATTAGATCTTATTAGAAGTATTCTTAGACTTTACTATAATTATAATTAAGATAGATATCCTATATAGTATTTACCTTAATTTATTATAGTTTATTAAGA
Organism: Fusarium sp. PT; assembly: GCA_021020635.1. Classification (NCBI taxonomy): domain Eukaryota; kingdom Fungi; phylum Ascomycota; class Sordariomycetes; order Hypocreales; family Nectriaceae; genus Fusarium; species Fusarium sp. PT. The sequence goes on from JAHMRZ010000001.1 coordinate 2,269,402, forward strand.
TTAAAGAGGTAATTACTAAATATAGATTAGTAATATATAGTTAAATAATAAATAAGGGATTATTTATACCTTAATTATCTTTATAAGGCTAATATAATAACTACTTACTTAATAAGAGGCTTTATATATTAACTTAATATAGTTTATATATAGTACTATAGCTAATTATTATATAAGGCTCTTTAGAGATATCTTTTAGTAAAAACTAGCTAAAATTACTAATTAGTATTTATAATCTACCTAATAAGTAAGATAGGGAAATATTAAGCTATTAATAATATATTCCCTATTTATAGATAATTAAATATCTATAATCCTTAATATTTTAATAAAGTATAAGGAATTATATATAGCTCTTTATCCCTAATAGCTATATTATAAGGTTATATATTAAACTATAGCTAATTAATCTTTAGCTAAATTATATTATAGTCTACTCTTTAGTAATATATTAATAATATATTACTAATATATATAAATAGACCTACTATATCTATACTTAAAATACTCTTTATAAATCTAAATAGTATACTCTTAATACTATATTTTATTATAGCCTAAATTAACCTCTATTAGATACTACCTAAAGTCTAGATAATAGATTAATAAGTATATAGTAATATATTAGAAATAAATCTATTTATATTAGAAAGATAGGCTATATCTTAATTAATAGTAATCCCTTAATAGCTAAAGCTATATATATATTATTAATATATAGTAATACCTAATTACTTAAAAAGAAAATTAAAGGCCTTTAAGAATATATTTTAATAAGAGTCTATATCTTAACTATATATATATACCCTTAGAAGGGGTACCTCTATTAATATATTAGTAATATATTAAGAACTAATTATTAATAGATTACTTACCTATTCTTAATTATTTATTATAGACTACCTAAATAATCTCTTTTTTAGGCCTATTATTAATATACTTAAAGTTTATATCGATTTAAAATAATAGAAACTATTAATTATAAAATAAGAAAGCCTACTTATAAAGTATATAAATAATTAATATATTATTACTAGTTTATTTAAAGTAATAAATATACTATAGATAGTTAATACCTTAATAATACCTTATTAATAGATTCTAATATACTATATTTATAGTCCCTTAATAATATAAGATATATTTATATTAAATACTAAGATAGGAAATACCTAATAGATAGTATAATATCTAGTAATATTTAAATAGATATCTTAGATACCTATAATTAGCTAGAGCTAAATATATATTATATAGTATTTTAATATAATTATTTAATACTATCTATTAAATAGTAATAGATTATAGTTAGGTATTTAATCTATTATTAATATATAATCTATATCTTAGTAATAAATTACTTACTTATAGTTAATAGGGTATTATCTAGTATATTTAGAGTAGCCTTAAGTTATTAAATAATTTACTTTAAAGGGAATATAGATAGTAGAGGTAGATATATATAAACCCTATATAATATAAGGATTATAAAAGGGATATTAGTACTAATTAGAATAAATACCCTAAATATTACTTTATATTTTATATAGATTATATCTCCTTTACCTATATATTTATATTAAATATCTAATAATATATTAGTAATATATTATTAATATATTAATAATATATTAGTAATTTATACTATATTTTATAGTCTTTCTCTTATTACTATTAACTATAGAGTATATCTTCTTAATTAATAATAGAATATTACCTAATTTAAGAATAGATTTAATAATCTATATATATAAATAAAACTCTATAGGAATCAATAGATAAGAATAATCCTAGTTATTTAGGCTATAGTTCTAATATCTAATAAGCTATTAAGAGGTACCTCTAGTAAGCTATATTTAAGGGATTAATAATATATAAATAATATATAAATAATATAATATATATACTACTATTAGATATCTAAATACTATTAGGTTATAGATTAAAAGAGGCTAAAGGTAAGCCTTCCTATTAATATATTATTTCTATAATACCTTAATCTATCTAAAGGTATAAGGTTAACTATTATAATTAAATATATAATTAAGGTATAAGTAATAGATTAATAATTACTTATATTATAGTTTAATTTTTAGCTATAATTTTATTAATTAATCTATTGATTTTACTCTATTATTTAAAATAATCTTTAGGTATTTAAATATACCTAATTAATAATTTAGATATTAAATATTTATATACTTTAACCCCTATATAAATATACTTATAAGCTATAATAGGCTTATTAAAAAGAAATACTAAAGAGTTAGTCTTTAGAGGTTATTAATAAATATAAAAATATTAAAGCTAAATAATATATTAATAATATCTTAGTAAATCTTTAAGAATAGATTATAAATATATTATCTAAAGGGCTTTCCTTTATATTAGCCTATATTATATTTATTATAATTATATAGGCTATATTATTAATTAATAAATAAGGTTATTCTAGGATATCTAGTATATAGAAAAAGGTAATAATAAATATAATATCTTATTAGGTAATCTAATAGTTTAACTTCTAAAGGTTAATTAAAACTAAAAAAGGGCTTTTCTTATTATAACTATTAAGAAAAAGCTAATCTATTAATAATACCTTATTAATATATTAATAATAGATTATATACTATAAATAGTATATTATCTTATATAATAGAAAACTTAGGCTATAGGCCTTATAAAGCCTCTATATATTAAGGAACTAATAATAAAAAAGGCTAGGTAAATTTATAGTTTATAATATATAGGTAATACCTTAATAAGGTATTATTTTATAAAATAAAAAGAGAATTAAAAGAAAGAAAGTTATAAGATTAAAGATAATAAGGATATTACCTAAGGGCTACTTTACTTCTTTCTAATTAGACCAATTAGTAGTTAGGAAAATAGCCCTCAGGTAAGCTATAAAAATACCTACTATTATATCCACTTTATAGAGTAGCCCTCAGGTCAGCCACAGAGGCACCTCTCAGTTGATGTATAAACACGAGAATAGCCGCTGGGCTAGGGCTTGTTTGTACTGTAATTATTATGAAACTGCACTGGGCACTGTCCCCTGTTCCAGGAGGATGATCTTCGTCATTGATTTCCTCGTGGGTCGAGAAATCCATGTTTCGGACAAAGTCTGAAACTCAAGTCTGAATCCGTCACAGGTCCTTGCTTCGCAGTCTGGGCAGCCTTGCGCAAGGTTATCAGTTCCACTATCCGTAGATTTGATCAAACCAGACGGTGATCAGGATCTGATTGATTGGACCAATTGTTTTATCACGTGAAATCGATAGCGACAACATTTTCATGGATTGTGGTTCTTATTGGCTTTGCCATCGGCTTTTGAAGTTGTCGAGATACGGATTCTACGTCAGTCGGTCGATTTTCTATCTTGGTGGCATTTCAGCTACGTCGCAAGACCACGGCACCTTGTTTGAAGTCTCATCCAGCCGATGTCGCTTTTAGTTGTTAGGTCTGAGTCTCCAGGTCTAGGGAAAGATTACATCGTCATGTCCGTTTTGTCAGTAACTACCAGCAATGCGTGTCTAGTTGAGACTGCCAACCAACACATTTGATTGGTGATGAAGGCGGATGTTGCATGTTGCATGTTTGATGCAAGTGCTTGGCGCGATCTATGTCTTACCTTGGAGTGAGATTATCTGCATGGGCTTGGATGGCACCGCAGGAACATGGGTAACTGTACTGAGGGTCTGCAGGCGAAATATGTAGAGACAGAGAGAAACAAAGGTTGTACGGATACAATATGTCAATCGTCCATAATTGCGTGATGTAGCTCAATCAAGTACCGACGTTTGAGTAGACGAGATACTCCGTAGATACCTGCCTACGAAGTAATTGTTTCTTCTTAAATATCAGAGCGCGTTGTCATTTCCGCGTTACCTAGGACAATGCCTGATGTCGTGCATTACTGCGGCAGATAACTCTTGCCTAAATGGCTGATTGATAAGCTGATAAGCAACTGTCAACTGATAAGGGGTCCTTGTCTCGATCCACCAAATGAGCAAGAGCAGCAAAGATCAACCACTGGGGAAGTAGCGTCACCTAGAGAACAGCCACGTGCATGACAGGAAAGGTACGAACCATCAGATGCCTTCCTGCTTATTTTGCATGTGCATCGTACTTCTTATCCTTCTTTATTTGAGACTCTTGAAACATAACTCACCATTGACGTTGCTGGAACGACATATCAATTTGTTCGCCATATGTGTATGCTACGGTGACAAACTCAGCACAATCAATGACATTCGCGACCACCAGATCGCCGGATTGTGCCTGTCGTTAGACTCGATCTGCGCAACTTACCGATCAAGGATCAAGGCATCATATCCAACATGCAGCGACAAGCCGGACGGTAAACGACCGAACGGGTTTTACTCAGCACGGCATTTAATCGCACCGCTTGCGCCATCCTTTCCAAGTGGTCCCGAGCCGACCTCTGGTTCGTCCAGCTTGTCTTCATGGAATCATAGACTTTTTATTTTCCTACAATACCCTGTCAGGGTCCCCAAGCCCCGCCCCCCAACCGAGAGAACGATGCGAACAGAAGAATCTGGATCGAGCGGCTATTGCGCCATGAAAGGACCCTTCTTATTGAAATGATGCGCAAAAATCGATGACAAGTGGTCTGTCAGCGAATAACAACTTCTTAACACGTGCAAATCCTCGAGGTGGCACTATCCGTCTTCATGTTTGTGGTTTATACTTCTCGACCTGAAGCCTCATGAGATGATAGATCGGTATTCCGGATAGAGCCGAGCTCCTATCGCATCCACTCGACTCAGGGACTATGTCTAGATCGGGATTACTACAGTTGCTCGCAATCGGAATCACAACCAATTGGACAGGGACAAGCTCCCATCCTCCCCAGATCCAACTTTCATAAACGTAAGCTATCCATGACTCTGGCCGGGGATCGAGCAATTTCTTAAAGACGCACTCCGCCTTTTTTGTTTCAATGAGTAGCCTTGGTTCTTATCCTGATCCTCCTCCTCCTCTTATTCTTCTTCATCATTCCTACATTTTGTCGTTTTCATAACACAACACTTCACCATTGCTGGGGTTTTTGCGTTGACGATAAAAGTTGTGTGGGTTTTCAAGTCGCAACACAAGCATCGGATCGAATCTACAACAGAACTAGAATCAACTGCCGATCACGAGCACTAACACCGTTGTCAACGATCAGCTACCATCACAGACGGCGAGTTGTTGCGCCTAAAGATCGGTTTATGTTCAGCATTTAGACGCCTTGATTACATGGCATTCGACATCCCAACAGCCTTCAACAACTCACATCAGATTCCGGTCAATATGGCAAACTTGTCTCAAACTACCCATGGGCCGGTGCAGACAAGTGCAGTCGTTGTGCTTGGGGCCTCTACGTGTCCTGCTATACCTCCTCCCTCTCCTCCTACACCATCCTCATCACCACCAGGAGATGCCTTCTGTGAACCCATTGACCCATTGAGTCTGGAACGCGAACTAAGAGGAGAGTCTCCCGTCAAGGATCAACGCCTTCAAGATGGAATTCATGTCCTCAACACGGAAGCAGTGGCTTTGAGAAATCTCTCGCGGCTTTATGAATCGGACCCTGTAGCCCGTGATGGATTCAACAGATCAGTTCAGGCTATAACCAGACAACAAACAACAAATGGCAAATTGGTCGTCATCGGTGTAGGCAAATCGGGGCACATTGGGCAAAAGCTTGTGGCTACTTTTAAGAGCCTTGCCATTCATGCTGTCTTTCTTCATCCCACGGAGGCCTTGCATGGCGATCTTGGTATCATCGGGTCTAACGATACACTCATGTTCATCACATTTTCGGGCAAGACTCAGGAGTTACTCATCATGCTGCCTCATCTTGACGAGTCCCTCCCGACGATAATTCTTACATCACACACTTCATCTGGCACATGCGAGTTCATCAAACACCGGCCCAATACTATATTGCTCCCTGCCCCGATTCCAGAGCCTGAGAAAATATCGTTTGGCGTTTCCGCACCTACTACATCGACAACAGTTGCACTGGCCATTGGTGATGCGATTGCGATCACGGCCGCAAAGGAGATCAACGCAAATATTGCATCTGTGTTTGCGAAGAATCACCCTGGTGGTTCGATTGGTGCTGCAGCTCGACAACCTCGGACCATTAAGGATATAGCTGTTGCCTGGCACGACATCCCCGTAACGACAGAGACAGCCGAAACTAGCCTGGGTTTTGACTTACTCCGCGCAGGTTTCGACTCTGAGTCTGGCTGGGTCAAGGTACAGGATCAGGTCGCCTCGCCCAGCATAATACGGGGAATCAGCAGGCATGATCTTAACAGGAGATTGGCGAAGATTTCCAACTCCCTAGTGTCCAAGAGCGAGATGCTTTCAATGACATCAGAGACTACCATCCGCCAAGCAAGGGATATAGTCAAAAACATGCAACTGTCACCAGTCGACGAGGATCTGACATGTGCGCCAGAGGCTGTTATTGCTGTGATGGAAAGGGGGGAGATGATTGGTGTACTGGAAGCTGGCACCGTCTTGAATTTCAGGGATTAGCGTGCATAGAGGACAACATTTCGGACGGTATTCCGCTCTTCATGATCAGAGTAAGGGCTACGTCAGGCGGGACTTAATATTGACGTGTTATGGCAGCGCATTGGCGATTGGGACTGGGGAATTATCATGGATGTCTTGTAGCAAGGACATTTTACGCATGTTTGGCGTTTTGTAGGCAGGTATGCAATTATTGGAATACGTCGTGGACTCACCACACACATTGGCACATTGCCTTGTAGTGCTATTCCACCTTTGTTGTCAGAAGACCAGTAACCACATTGGCCCATGTTGAACGGAAATTTCATGATCTTGGAAGTAGCAATGTCAATTTCGAGGGATTTGACAATCATCGTCGAGAGCAGTCTTGTATTGACCCCCTAGTGAATATAAACCAGGATACTTTTTCAAAGTCGACTCAATTATTTGTCAATATGTTTGCAATATTAATAATTATTCCATCCACTCAAGGCTACTGGACTATTCGGTTGAATACAATGTCGGAGCAAAAGACGCGAACCCTGCTTCTGCTGCCATGCTACCTACCCTATAGTCTCAACTGAAACCCACGTTACTGCCAGAGCGGAGCATTCAATTCTGCTTTATCATTAGTCGACATATTCACGTGCTTGACTGTGCTTGGACTCGAAGTTAATACCGAGTTGCGGCTGAGTTCAAGGTCTGCTTCTTGCTCTATTTACCCATGTCGTCGACTTTCCCGGTTCTTGCCGAATAGAGTATCAGGTTCTGTATATCCATCCTCACATGGAGGTTAGGACACCACAAGTCAAGACTACAACAAAAAAGCTATGTATCTTGGAATCTTAACCACTTTACAACTTGGTCTTGGGGCGGCATAGAAACTGTTGATTGTAACATCCTATTCTGTCAATGATTGTCCTACCAAGCCGCTGTGGTTTGCTACCAGTCCCTTCTTGGCGCGATAAGGCCGTGATTGTGCCAATGTCGTTATCTCCTCACTCGGAACAGACCATAATGAACTGAACTGTACGTACCATATCATACCAGTAGCTGTACATAATATGTACGTATATATATATGTATGTATGTATTTATTGCGTGTGCAAAAAGGCCCATTCAACACGCAAAGAGAAAAGAGATAGCACGTAACATTATCATCTGCTATCGAATACCCATATTTCTACCGCCAGTCAGTCAAGTAGATTGACCTAAATTCAGCCTCATGGAGTACATAGCCCTCTCTTATTCCTCGACTACGGTGCGAACTAGGTCTATCCTACATAAACTCATGACCCCATGCCAAGCTAGCTACCCAGAGATTGATTTCTCCGTCGATTTGACCGATATATAAGCTTATTACATTATAATTGAAACCTGACTCTGGTCACTCGACATGCTTCCTATTGTGTATGGCTGGGTAGCCAGGCCGTGGATTATGTTGGATACAGACGTATGCAATACTACGTCGCATCGCAGGACTCGTTCGGTAAGTTATGTCGTGCTCGCCCCCTCCTTGCGTGGAGAAATAGTCTCCAGGGCTTTACTGCTTATAGAAAGGCGAAACCGGAGAATTAACTGTAATTATTGCGATTGAGTTTGTAATTAGACTAGGTGGTGGTCGGGGACTTGGAGTCACGTATGTCATGAAGGTTGGGTGCTTTTTTTTAATGTGCAGCATTATGTGTAAGTACTTGTTATCATTATTCACACAAAGGGCCGCATGCTCATGACTTGCTGCAAATTCATATGTTTGATGTTGGCTACTTAGGGAAATGGTGCTAGGGCCTTAATGGACCTTTGAGTCAGAGGTTGGGCTGTCCTTCAACAGTCTGAGTCAAGCTTGCAATGGAGGGAAGATAAAAAAATCCTGGACTGTCAACGTCCACCGAGACCGATGATCTAGAACCTGACACCTGCATGAAAGGGCACTGACAGATGAGATATATCGACCTTAGCACCTCATACAACATGCCGTTTTATCCGACGTTTACGGGGATAAAGACTCGATTTTGCAAAGACGGGCGTGACCTATTGCCGCTTCGGGACTGCAACTCGCATCATGGTAACTTAACTCTTTAGTAGCCTTCGCCCTTTAGCATCTCATGCGCACGACCCCATCACTACTGTCAAGCGGCAGAGCGGGTTGTGGATACATGGCCACAGACCCCTGGACGCTTAATTCACAAGGGACCTTTGTTGAGAGCCTCCCTCTGACCCTTGACCTCTGAATCCGATGTAGCCAGTGGCGAGCCTCTCGATCTCTGTACGTACTCAAAAGAAGAACACGAGCAGGGGCAGCTTGAAGGTCTACCATGTAACAGGATGGGATCAGGGCTCAGTAACCAGGATGACAGTGGATTTGGGGACAGAACGGGGATACGGAATCATTAGGCGATCCAGCAAAATATCCGCTTGTACGGATACCTACCAATACTGTAAAGTGATAAAGTGACACCAGATCTTGCGGGTGAGAAGCGGATACGATGTTCGTTTGTTATATCATATATGGGACTGGGGCAAAGAAATGCATCTTGCCAGACCGAGCTCCCAATTTGGCATATCAGTAACCAAGGTTTACGTATCAACCGTTAGCCATGGCAAACGGCTCGACCAATAATGTGCTGTAGAACCTTCTGCCAACTTGATATTTTTGATTCAACTACGGAGTATGCATGGGTCAGACTTCCTGGCTTGTGCTGTCCGTATTTCCACCCAGATGCAGTACCAAGCAGCCAATCTTTGTCCATGCGTGGTCATTTTCAATCTTGCCCCAATACTTCAGAGAGCATCGATTCAGTAGAGTCTCTGCGACAAAAGAGACAGAGGATGTAGGATGAAATTACTAAGTGAATATAGGGCTTGGTTAATGGGCTAGGTATATGTCCGTAGCTAGATATATGGCTATTATCAGCTACAGCCCAAGGGATCGCTTGACTGTTAGTTCAACCGTTACTAGTTGGATATTTGATTTGGGCGGTTAGAAAGTCGTTGCGATCTACAGCGATCCCTAGAATGAAGCATCTGCACTTGTATCGGCAGGCCAGACTCTGTAAATGCGCAATATTTCATTATCACCACACTCTTCCGCCTTTGCGACTAACGGGTTGGCTATAACTTGTATATACCCCTCGAGTTTGCCGATATAACTTGATCGGCCTTCAGTGCAGCTCCCAAAAGGATGAGTTTAACACTACCAAGGGCCAAAGATAGTCTAGTAGGCCAAGCCGGGTATTATTTCCCATGGACCATCGCTAACAGAGTTGTCTTGATGGTGGAGAAGAGGCAAACGCTAGAGTTTCTGTCCACAGCGGCTCAAAATAGCTAAGCTCTTTGTCTTCATAAGGCGTGAGGGGAATATCTGAAGCTCTCACTGTGCAGTGGGTAATTCTCCAACAAACAGAGAAGGAGAAAAAAGCACATGAATTAGGCGGTTGAGAAATTTTGCCAGGATCCTGTCACCCCCATGGTCCACAAACAAACCTCTTGCTATTGGATGGGACCCTGCCAAGCTTTTCTCGTCGTCGACGCAACAGAACCAGTCGAGCCAGCACATGGTCCATGCTTGGCTGGAAATGGAGGAACTGGTGCGCTAAATCTTTCTCAGCCAAGCACAATGACGGAGTAAACTCCAACTCTAAGGCTGAACAACAAGACTCAGCCAGCTGGTTTCGACTATTCGCCGATGCGCTCGCCTCTCATCAAGTTCCCACAATGAAATTTGGGTATGTACGATGATGGCAGTGATCGATCTTGTTTAAAGAGGAAAATGATGAGAGAGTGCCACTGTCCGGGCCAAAACGATCCTCAACGTGATAGAGACAAGGGTCCGTATATCCGTAATGCATGGGTTCTGCCCAGACACCAAGTCCTCACGAGCCGGAGAAGCGAAGAGAAGCGAAAATGGGGAAAAGGGACAGATGAAGGATGAGGCGGAAAAGTCGAGGCTCAATGCAGCTCGTGGAAATACGTAACCAAATTCCTATTGTCACGGGGATAAGCTTGCAAGCTCAAGTCAATGCCAGGTTGACCATTGCACTGGGACCTAAGTTGGTGCTGTTAATTACATGAATTCCCTGCTCTTGCCTTGGGTCATCGCGTGACCAGTGACGAGCCATCGTCACTGCTGCACTGAGGTGGTTGCTGGTCGATCGGAGATGGTTTGCATGCTAGGTACGGATACCGACTCGGTACCAGTACTGTAGCAGTTGAAGTGGCATACCAGCAGCATCAGAAGTCGTTGGCAAATGTTCTGGCTTCGTGAATTCCACGCCGCAGTGCTTCCCACTCACTGTCAATGCCGTCTATGTCTCGGCGTGTTGTGTTCGCTGCTTAAACTGGTGTTGTGACCTGTAATCGTCGTCATTGGTAACGGTACTAGCCGACGTATTTCAGGACCGTACTGCATAGTTTGCACTACGCGCCTCTCAGGTGCAGCACAGTGCATCGCATTGTGGCCCGGGACTTGCTAATTGCTCAGGTACCATCCAGACCGCTGGCCTGGTGTTTCGTCTAAGACAACAGTGGCTGCGGCTATGGCTGATACCCGTATGTGACAGACACCATAATGGGCACTGACATTTTTGATCTGCAATGTAGGCGAACTGTTGACCGCATAAGACCAATCGCCTGTACGATAAGTCGCTATTACATTGGCGTGTTGCACAGCGTTCGATGGCCGCTCAATAAATCGTGTCCGTGGAGAGTGTTGTTGAACAAACACTGGCGTGAAAGTCTCTGATTTGACCCCGTATAATGATTTTAGCTGAGGTAACTATGGAAAGAAAGATCCACCTGGCTGTCGTAGGTAGGCACTTGCCCAAGGGGACAGAGGGAGGATGACTGCCCAACCAAAGGCTAGCACCTAGGTGGTGATTCTGACAAAATGAATTCCGCGGCAGGTTCGTTAACCTTATCAACTGTTGTCCATCAGTTCGCCCACACCTGCCTAGATAGTAACCTAACATACAGTACCAGGATAATAATGTTAACACTGGGATCGATAACCTCGCAACACAAGATCCCAGAGCTTGGGTAACTCTAACGATAAAGCGTCATCCTTCCTCGCTCAAGGAAAGGATGGTCAAATCGGACAAAGCGCTCCGCTACCACTCATGCACCTCAGCAAAGAAAAAGATGTGTGGCTACAGTGCCTAATCTAATATTGGAAGTCTTAGGGCGCGGCCTTGTTCTAAGATTCTTCTACTGTACCAAACTCAATTTCTCTATATGCCGAACGATAACAGCCGAGACTGACATTGACTTCCCAGTTTATTAGCCGCTAACCACCAGCAAGAGAAGTTCTCCTCGTTAACAGGTTTACAGACTGGCTCTTTGCTGCATTCTTATCTTTACCCCCCTCCTCAATCCCGACACGTTCCAAGTTGGTCGTATTTCGCTCTCTGGTCTATCGAACAACCGAGGTACAATTGCTTCCCTGTGTGTTCGTAAGTATTGACAAAAGGTCCAGAATCTGGCAACTCATCTGTCGAACCTCAGCCGAAACGTACAGACAACGTCTGTAAGGGGACCCTTGATCGTCCACTCCCCTCAGAACCCGGGAATCCACCGCCCCATCCGTCAGGTTTACCTTGCCGGGGTGGCTATACGTACTGCAGCACCGCTACCAACTGCACGATGGATGGAACATGCCAAGTCTAGGATCTTGCCCGGGTTGGTGTTACCGATGCATGCAAAGCACGAGGTTAGTGGATGGACTCGACAAGAGTGGTAAGAGGCGCAACAAGGATGAATCACTTTTTTATTTATTTGATAGATATAAACTTGCAAAGTTTCCTGCGCCTCGCTCATAACTTTCTCTTAGCTTCTTTCGCTCGGACTTCATCGAACGTATATTTCACTTCATCAACAAATTATCAATCGACAACACGCCTTGTGTTCTAGAAAGATCGCGTCAAGAGAAGAAGCCCCGAGCTGCTTGAAATTTAACATTTCTCGCTTTCCCGCCTATAGGGCGTTTGTTCTTGGCACCGTGGTCAACTGTTAAGCCGAGACTCACCCAGAGACTTTGCTTCTCTATATACCTAGAACAGTACTATACCTAGCCCAACAAACATATTCGCTTCTTGGTCGCTCCTTCGCCCTATCTGTTGTTTATCGATTGCGGTGAACCTTGACCAAATCGTTCTGCCCGCATCGCTGAAACTCTTATCTCGAAACGACGTGTCATTCCAAAGGATTGAGTTCTCAACTGCCGGATTGGCATCAGCATCTACCAGCCACAACTCAGAAGCATAGATAAAAAGGTCCCTTGATCAATCCGATACCGCCAGTGTCCTTTTTACTCTTATCTGTGCTTCTCATTCCTAGAACAAGAGCTTCGACTGCTATTGCCATTGCACTTGCAAGGTATCAGTCTGCAACGCAACTTTAGCGCAGCCGACGCAGCCAACGCAGCCAACGCCCGCAACAACAGAAACGTCCAGGCCAAAGTCAAAGTGAGGTGACTCTGCGGTCTCCACAGTCACTAAAACAACCTGGTCACCCCCTGCTAGGGCCTCCTTTAAAGAGCCCAGACAATTGCATCTTAGGCGCTGAAGCCCCATTGCCTGTCCTACCACGACAGGCCTTAATCTCTAAATTGGATCTCGAGGCAGGCTGTGTCTCAAGCCATACCGGGTGTCCCTCATATTTTGGGTACGTCATTCCCTGCTCCTACTGGCGTCCTCGTTCCTTATGTCCTTCCCTGTCTCTCCTTCGCAAGCAACCGAGTTACTCTATTTTCCCATTCGAGCAGCAAATATTGCGATTGTCTTGAATTGCGCATTTGACTTACATCTCGTCTATCTTGTAGATACCTATAAAGAGACGGATCCGCCTTCCGCAGTCGGAGATTTCAGTTCTGCGTTGGAGCAGTCTCTTCACGTTTGCTTCACCCGTCAACTCAATTCGATTCGATTCGACTCTTCCTTTGCAACTCGTGTCCGAACTCCCCGTGATATTAGGTTATTCTACAATTGGGGAGCGAAGATCGCGACGCGCTTAAGGAAGACGATTTTAATCATCCGCTCGTTTTTTTCTTTCTTGTATCAGGTTCAATTGGGTTATTCCGGTCAAGATCCGTCATCATGAAGTTTGGTGAGCATTTGGAGCGGGAATCCGTTCCGGAATGGAACCTACGTATGTTACAGTTCTCTCTTCATTGGCTCAATTGCAATTGACTAACATATTGTGTCTCCGCGCAGATAACCTCGATTACAATTCCATCAAGCATGAGATCAAGATGCACACGACGCGCGACCAGGCCACGGCCATGGCTATCCCTGGACACAAGGACGAGGCTTTGTCTCGATTCGAAGACAGCTTGTACATGGAACTTGGTCGTCAGCATGAAAGACTGCAACTTTTTGTCTCAAGCAAGGCAGATGAGATTTCACGCCGATTAGGTACGTTTCGGGCCTGGAACTCTGCGCCACATCATGGGTGGCACGCGACCACATGCCAAAACTGACACCCGACTAGAGCACATTGCCAAGAACATCAATCGGTGGGTGTCAAAGAGTCAAGATGAGCTCGCTGATAATACTGCCATAAAGCATCAGAGAAGGTTCACAAAATATGAGCGTGAGCTGGTTCGTTGTGGTAGTGACATCCATGCCCTTGAGCGCTTCGTCAACGCCCAAACCATCGCTTTCCAAAAAATCACCAAAAAATATAAGGTGCGTCATCATGGCTGCTTGCTACGAACTTAGACAGTTGACACATGTACTGATTGACTCCTTATCTACAGAAATGGACTGGCTCTACGACACTTGGTACTCGTCTCTACGAGAACATCCTCTCTGACCCCAAAAGCTTTACTCGCCGAGACTTTTCTTCCTTACAACAACGATATGACGAAATTACCTGTACTCTCAACGCTGCCGCTCCCGAAATGAGCGAACCTAGTTCGCCAGATTCCCCAGCACATCCTTACCGACGCCAGTCTCTCTCTGGCTCTCTTTACTCGGCAAATCGTCACTCCGCCAACCATTCACACCCTACTTTCGAGCCTTTACCTCCACCGCAGATGGAAGAGCCAACTAAATATTGGAATGAATATGATGATGGGAGTGAATGCGGAGACGATGGTGGCGGATATGCTATCTATATCAACCCTTCTGAAAGCACCAACTTTCCGGGCATTGACTATTTACAGGGTATCTTCAAAGGGCCTCTAAACAAGGCGAAGTCTTGGTTGAAGCATAACAAAGCTGAGGAGCGGCAGGCTCTTCTTGGTGCCGACCATTCGCCTTGCCAATACTCCAGCACAACCTTGAACAGCAGTGAATCAGATGAGGAGGCAGGATATGCCAGCTCAGACGGTTTCCCCACAACCGGATATGCTACTCACTATGCTCTCCCTAGCCTCAGCCATCAGCAGGCACACTTGTACCGCGAGAAAACTCTGTTCTGGGGCACTGTCGGCTCTTTCGCTATATCCTTTCTCCTCCTTCTTGTCGCTGGCACGCTCATCTCTACCGGCCGACACAAGCTCAGAGCTGAAGTTGATGCGGGCGTTACTGTTGGCGTAGTTGCGAGTTTATTCACTGCGTGCAGTGCCCTCGGCATGACGCTATACCGGAACGACCAGCTCTCATTACCACACCTACTAGCAGTTTGGGCTACCTTCATCGCATCTTGCACCCTTAACGGCATGCTACTAGTTCTTGTCGTGGGAAATACCCCATAATACTCTGGGGGTATCTTTATCTTGTTGGTGGTTCTAACCTCAAGAGATTGAACCACGATTTGGACGTGTTTTATTTATGTGAACGATTTTCTTCGATTAGGCGTTAAGCGTTGAGCGTTGACCGCGTTGAAACCACGAGAGGAGGAAGACTTGGGCATTCTGTTCCCGTATTGGCAAAACAAAAGGCGGCCGTCCGGTTGAAAGTAACGAGCAGTGCCCTCAAGTACATGCTTTGATATATGCTCGCATGTTGATGGCATACTGATAAGCACGGTCGAAATCTCGTAGTGGACGAGCTTGTGAGTGATCGTGCGTTCAACAGGAACCGTGTAATTGTAGCTCAGAAAAAAAGACAAAAAACAAAAGTTACAACTTCCAAGATTCTCCAAGTTCGTCCCAAAGAATCACAGTTGATGTCGTTCGTGCTGGAGAGGTATGGCGATGCTTGTTGGTAGTAGGGTGGGTGGATATAGGCAGGCCTCGATCCGGTGCCTTATTCATTCATGAAGCTCCATTGTGTTTCATCCGCGTCAGCTAGGAACAGTTCAACCTTGTTAACAAGTTGGCCTGTACGGAGTTAGAAGTCGATTCGTTATAGTTTTCTCTGCTCCATAACTCGATGTTTGACAGGGCGGTTTGCCAATAATCTAAGAACTTACCAGCAACTCCCCATCTCTTGGCGAAAAAGTGCAATGAAGCAAAAATGTTATGGAATCTTGTGTCAGCTTCGGGAATGAGATGTTCAAGGTGACTCAGAACCATGAGGCAATGATAAGCTGAGTAGGGCGTGACGGGTGAACAAGGAGCAAGTAGGTGAGGGCGGTGGGCGAGCTGGTCGTTAAGATCGGTGGTGGTATCAGCGATGATACGGATCGTGAAGTTCAAACCAGCAATGGCCTTGGGAGCTATATCGTCGGCGGATGGGGAGAAAGGGCCTGAGGCGGATATCGTGTTGGCAGTGCGGAGTTGGCGACAGTACAGGAATAGAAGAAGACTAGAGCGGCTGGTCAGTTTGGTTTTCTGAAGGCAGCTAGACATGCAGCTACTGGTATGTCTTCATAACTCAAGGTTCAGCTTACCATGTACAAGTGGCAAAGCACTCGTAAAAGTCACCCCAGCGAGAGGTTTGCATGATCATAGCCTCTACTAAGTTGCGTGTGGCAATATCGAGCTCAACATACTCGTCTAACAGAGCATTGGGATTTCCGTGAGGTTTGGGAGAATATGCCCTTGTATAGAGCATTGCACACTGGCAGTTTCTTTGGAAAGGTCCAAGGGGTACTGACGGCGCAACGTTTGCAGGGTGTCGCTGAACCGAACGTGTGGGTGACTGATTCTGATTATGCCAGATCAAATTGCTCGTCGGTAAAAGGTCATCGGCAGCCGGAGATGGCACTTGAAGTGGCATGTGGATAAGAGAGCAATCGACATGAATCAAACGATCGAGGACGAACAAGCTCCAATAGACACAGCGACGTTCTTCTTCCTCGTAAGGGATGTTCGCCTCTCGCTCAGCCTCGACATACTTCCCAGGGCCGATACGCAGGACGATGGCCATGGTATTGGCGTCTCCGATACTGACATAGGCACGCATCACATCACCGTGACCGAACTCAAAGAGCGCAAGGAGGATGGAACACTGGACAAGCTCAATGCTGGGAGCGGAGAGTCCACGAAGGACGCTCAGGGAGCGCTTAGCAGCCCGGTAGGCGGGCATCTCAATCATGTCCTTTCCCTCGTTGACACTGGTGCTCGCTGCGGCAGCTTCGTCGTCGTATTGAGATACGAGTTGCATGCAAACAATCAAGAGAGCGACCGCGGGATCGCGGGGTCCTTGATCGGCACCAGAAGCAGAACCGGAGCTGATGTTATCGGTGCGAATAGAGAAAAGTTCCGGGTGGACTACAGATAACCAGGGATTCATAGTCTCAAAGTAGCGTTCAGTTGCCTCACGCCAGGGAATGTTGCGCGAAGATAGCAAAGCCATAATCATGGGGCTAGAAATATCGAAGGCAGGATCGAACATCCCCTGTCCATATGCTTCCTTGGGTGTAGATCCTGCAAGATATCCCGGTTCCACGACAGCGGTAGTTGGCGCCGTGTAAATAAAGTCATAAGAACATGTAGTTGCAAGCCTGGCGAGTTAGTCGGGATCCTGAAAAAGAAAGAAGGAGAGTAACATCAAAGGGATGGAATATTTGCACACCTCGTACAGCGAGAACAAGCAGGCAATGCTTTGTCACATTTCTTTTTAGTGCGAGTACACTTCTCACAAGCTCTGTGAGCACGTTCAGGCTCCATTGGAGACTCAGAGCCCCGTGAAGATGACACGGAGCGAGACATAATGGTTTTTCTTCTGGGATCCGTGGTGGGTGATATGTAGCCCGTAAGATGGGCTTAAACTTGAGGAGTCGTGGTTTTGGGATATGCAAGCAGAAGACAGAGTTATGCTAACTAGATAGGCTTTTATAATGTCAGACAGTGAAAGGGTAGTGGAAGAATAGGAACTACCTTGGCAGATGGCTGTGGCAGTTGTTAATCCAGCTGAAGCTGTAGATATATGGACGGTATGGGAATAGATATGGATGCAAATGTAAATGTGAAAGTTGTTGTGAGTTTTTGGTTGTATGCTAGACTGATATGTTAAGTTGAAATGTGATCGGGACTGTTGCTTGGTAGTGATGGTGATACTTTATATCGATGGCGAGAGAAGAAGAGAGCGAGGGAAAGTCGAGACATTGAAGCCCGGGAACGAGGGCTATTTGACGTCGAGCCTCAAGAGGAGGAATAGGAAGAAGATAATGCCCCCCCGGGCCACAGAGTTGGATAGACGTCGATGGGGCTCTTGGTGCTTCTAGGCCTGGGGCCAGAATAGGCTGAGGGGTGGTTGCAGATACCTTACGCAGCAACGCAGCGGAGCAAGCAACACTGAACGCAGTACAGAGTACGAGTAGATGATACGTTATAGCGGGCGATGTTTTTTACGCACCCGCACTCCAACTGGACGCTATGATGTGCTGGCTGTACCGGCGGTGCAGGGCCGTTGTGCGGCACGTCACGGAGTAGACTCGGGGACGGTAGATGGCGAACCTAGCCCGGGAGATGGGTTCCAGGTGCCTGGTCCAGGTGGTGGGTGCTTGGATGGATGCTGGAAGGCTGGAAGCCAGGTTCCCGTCCCTTCTTGGTCAGGGCAAGATTGACAGGGACCAGATCGCGGATGACGTCTAGTCGGTTAGTCAGCCGCTGACAGGGGGGGCCGACGGGATGGCAAGTCCAAGGCTACTGGATTCGGGAGGAAGAGGAAGGCTGAAGATGGTTCTGATTTGAAAGGATAAGGTAAAGCATTTGAAATTGGGTAGATAATTGGGAATAGGAAATGGACCCTTGCCAGAGTGGGAGTAGATCGAGCAAACCGGAAAGAGCGGGGGACCACCTCCTTGACGGGCAAGTAACGAGCGAGGTAGGTAGGGCAGACAGGGGTCCCGTACTCCTAACTCTTGGCTCTTGCCATGAAAGACAGGGGTGATTTGAAATAAATCTCAAGTGTGTATTCGTACAGTAATTGTCGCCAATTGAGCCAGAAGGGGAAAGAAGACATGAACTTAGACTGTCAGAGAGGGTTCAGACTCTGGCAATACCTTAGTGACGGAGTGTGGAGGGGAAAGAAGTCCCCGACCTGTCTAATCTTAGGCACTGTACTACCGGCAGGTAAGATAGATACAATGGGTCCAATATCTTGGGTTAGTACCTGCCTTGGCTGGGCTGTCTAAAGTGCAGCCCTAACTAAACAGACGATGGCTGCAGACATGGACTTTCAAGAGGCATGATTAACTTCCTAACTAGTGCGATACTATAAAATGCATAGACTTTTAAGAAGGTTGATCAGCAACAGCCACTCAGTTAGCACGGAGATGATGGAGAACCTAGGGAAGGTCCAGTCGACCCTAAAAGACCAATTCAAGGCATCGACGAATTTACAATGGATCTCAAATCCACAATGCCGGGCCGTTATAGACTGTAAATCCCTCTTGCTCACCTGGCGGAGTTTGGCCCCGTCCCGCGGGGAGACCGTTACCACTACCGTTACCGCTACGTAGTCCGGGCACCTCGAGTACGGTACGGATACAGTACAACATCTTCAGCCCAGTGAGGCCATGTCGCATGTCATGTCATTGGATGCCCACCAATTTCCAGTGCTACTGTAAGTGTTAGTGGCTGGTTGGTGGATGCACAACGACCTGACGATTGACGTTAGTTTCCATGCCCACGCACCTAATAAACCCAGTAGCCAACCGCTAACCTTCAGCTTGCAGCTTACCTTTCCATGGGTTAGCTTACCATATACTCAGACCGCCATGGATACCCCGGGAGCTGGGGGAGTTGAGAATTGGGGTCGCAATTGACGACCCTCATTAATCATGCCTACCTAAGCAAGCTGATGACATTCTATCAAGCACTCATATTGTAATCAGACGGGCAGATCTCGATCTCACATGGTTTGCGCCGTTGAGACACATGAAAATCAACGCCACATTCAATCTATCTTCAATTCAAATCACATCAGATCACTTACAAAGCTTCCAAGTGGAATTCTCGACATCTTTCTAGAATCAGCTTAGACTAAGATAGTAGTCATCGGAGATAATCTTCAACGCGCATGACATCACGCCCCTTCTCAAAGGTCAAGGGTCAAGGTAGCATCCGTAGTCAAGCGACGAATTTCGTACATATCACGAGAATCCGTCAATCTAATAAAAGAAACAGCTAGACAAGGGACTTTTCTAGATCGGAAGCTATTCCTCTTACAAGCAAACATCAAACTAATGCGCCAACATTGTCTCACCAGACTCACCTCCACTTGAGTAAGACGATCGACGACATGGGAGACTGACTGACTGACTGACTAACTGACTGACTCTAATTCAACTCGAATCAAGTCTGAGGCTGACTCGGCTGCGAGGAATACGAGATGTTGACTTCTCAGCTGGGCCATCTTGACTGTTGCTTCGCCCTCTTCTTTGCTTTGTTTTATCTCGTCCGGCCCTGTCTAGGTAGTCTTGTATGGCCTTGCGGTATTGTGGCATTGTGGCATTGTGGTCTTGTCTTTGCACTGGCCCTTTTGGCTGCTAAATTAGGCTCACGAGATACAATAGTGACCGCAACACCAGATCAAAATCCCGCGATACTCGGCCTAACCATATGCCATGCCATGCGTGTAGTTGAACTGAACAAAACATACGACTCCTACAGAGCATGTCCGTCAAGCAGAGGATTCATCCCCCTGCCCCTGACCCTGCCGATAAGATAACTGAGATTGATCTAAATCCGGACATGGTAAAGCCTGAATGATTAATACTCGCGGGTTTAACGTGGCCGACTGACTCACACGGCGTAAATCCCGGTTTTGGCAGGCCGATCCAATTAACTTATTCCCCGCCTCAAGCATGGTCTTAAAACATCGAAAAAACTCAAATCAATATCACTATTCGAGCCATTGTAGACTTCGTTACAAAGTGTATATATGAGTTGAAGCTGCTCGATTGTAGCTACTACCAACTATCTGCCTCTATACGACTGAGGTCTCTGTGACTCAACCCCAATTTTTACACAACTCCACAAGTTGCATTTCATATAGGAGGACTCATAAAGAATTCCGAGACCGGCTTTGAGAACTGTGTATATACCACATCTCCTTTCAGCACGACTCCAATTCATCAGAATCATCACTCATCACTCATCATCAACCATCAACCATCAGCCATCGTCAACATGGTCACAACTCAGATACTCCATCGCATACGCCCCGGCACTACCGCCGATATCACAGCGGCTATGAACCTCTATATGCAGAGCTTCGACAAAGAGAAACTGCTGGACTTCATGTTCCCCGGCCGCCACACCGACTCAACTCCCTTTCGCATGTGGATAGCTCGGCGCTTTCTATTGCGCTACTGGACGCCCGGTTATGTCCTCACTATGCTCGACGATCCCAAGGGCAGACCTGTAGCCTTTACCTGGTGGCATATCCCAGACGAGTCCTTGTCTTTCCGCCAGCGGTGGCTCTCGCTTCGTACGTCTCCCCTATCAGGCCGCAATTCGTTCCATCTTCATGTCTACTGCTCTCTTTCAGGATACGATTAAGTTGCTGACCCCCCCGCTCCTTTTCAGACGCTTGGATGACCCCTATAGTAAGGGCTGTGCTGAAGTTGCACTCATTCCTCTTCCCCATTCGCGGTGTTGACAACCATCGCCTTGGTATCTATGATCGTGTGTTCAGTACCATCGAACCAGACGTCCTCAACTCTCCTCGACGTCGCTCAGCTTGGTATCTCTCTTCTCTCGGTGTCTCTCCTGATGTTCAGGGCGCTGGTTACGGTTCCCTGCTACTCCAGCATGGCTTAGAGGCGGCCGATCGTGCAGGTGTTCCCACTTGGCTGGTGGGATTGCGTGGGCTCGACAGATTTTATAGCCGTTTTGGTTTTGTCGAAGTGGCCAGGGCCAACATTGGAGAGTTGAAGGACTGGGACGGCGGTGTCATCATGTTTAGGGGGGAATAACCATCACGAGTCTGCGCTCGTTACTCCGTACTGCATCTCGCACCTCCTTTTAGCCACACAAAGACACTTGTATGGCGTCACCTTCCAAGGCTGCACTACGAGTCACCAGTACCAGGGTCATTCAGGCGATTCAATTCTTTTCCTTTTTATCTATCAACCTGGCTATACGTATGCGCCTTCAATCAGCAAGGTCTATGATCCTGTCATAATCATCTCTATCGTAGCAAACCCTAAACCACAAAGCAAATCATAACTTTCGTGTCCGAACTGGCAAAATTCCCTCTTGCACCAGTCGATATAGCAAATTACCTCCTTGTCACCTTACTACGGTAACCCCCTAACTCTCTCCCACGGGCGACATACCCAAACATCAACTGCGGGCCTGCAATACCAATCAAAAGGGGTAAAGTAGCAAACCAGCTTCATGCGTTCAGCAAAGATAAACACCTTGAGCGCAGAAAACACTTCCAAATCAGATAGCATCGCGATCTGACACGCAGCCTGTGCCAGTGATGGTCCTGCAATCGACAGACGAAGCATCTAGCTACCTAGACATGCGACGCACAAGACCCTTTCTGGATATTGCTACCATCAATCAGAGAACCTATCCCCTCGATGGTTGTTTTTGTCGGAAGCCCAAGTACCGTGCCAGTCCTCATCAACCTCACTGGTCGAATGATTGTGCTGAAATTCCTGATGATTGCCACGAGTGTGATCGCCGCCAAACACGCCAGTGGATGCGTAGCCATGCTGGTATCTCGGGTCGTACGTCGATTCTGAAAACGCGGTGGGAATTACTTCTCCAGGACCTGGATCGGCACCACAAGACTCTGAAATCTCTTCCCTTGGGTACTGGCGCGAAGAAGGGAGGCTAGCCTCCCCAGCGTAAGCTAATGTATGCTGCTGGTATTGGTTCACAGAGCGGCCGATCCTGGTGTTTGGCCCAGTCTCGGCAGCATACCAGTAAGGCTCATGGCTTTGTGGATGAGGAACGTCAGGGCAGGACCGCTCATCGGGCATCGACGGAGACAGTGATGCGTCTGCGCCGCTCAATCTAAATTGAGAATGACGTTCTGTTGCATCTTGATACGAGTAACCACCTGTCTGTCCTTGGATAGGACCAGACCCATAAGGAGGGTAATGAGGATAGGCTGAAGTGATTTGGGGATTGATTGGCATAGCATAATCGTTGTGGCTGTCTCGGCTGCCCTGGCCAACATAGCCAGCCATGCGTGACGTCCTGTCCCCGCCGCCCATCATTGGCATAGCAGCCGCAGATATGGAGGAGTTTCTGCCAGTTAGTACATATTCACTTGAGCCATAGTGGTAATCACCACTGTAAGCCTCGTATGAGTAAGGGCTGTTATCGTATGAACCTCGGCGATCGGTCACTGGCGCCTGCATCTGACGATTAATACTGGAATAGCTTATTGGAGGTGATAATGGGTTCTGACTGTATTGGTAGGCAAGACTGTGTCGTCGATCGATACCTGGTCCTATACCAGACTCCGCCAGAGGAGATCGTGCGCCGGAGGCGTAGGTGGGTGCTCGGTTGGGCATATCGCTGGTAAGAGACTGGGAGTGGTGAACAGATCGATGTCCATTGTAAGTAGCCGGAGGCGTAGGCGAGGAAGATGATTGCTCGCTGTTCCGATCGCTCACAAGCCCTTCTTCCTGGACTGGTTCTAGAGGTGAGGAATCTGTGACAAACGAGGCAGGGGATTCTGTTGATTCCCCGGGGTTCAATGAACGACTGGATTGGTTGGTAAATGACGTTTCTCCTCCGCTTGAGAAATGGGTCTGAAGTTGAGGAGGTGCATTTGTGAAGGCGTCAACGACTTCTGGAAGAAACTCAACCGGGGGAACCTCTTTCAGCACCCCCTGTTGAATCTCTTGATGCAGGCGCTCGACAACGTCCAGGATCTCGTCGTGCGTCTTACCTTCTCCAAGGCTCTGCATGATCCATCGAGGAACGAGGTCTCGACCGTTGGCGTCCGCCAGGCGCTTAACCTCACGCCTACGAATCGAGAATGTCCATGATCGAATGGCGATGCCCTCCTGGTTGGTCCTGTTGGGGTTCTCCAAGCCTCTGCTCCAGAAGATCATTCGGACAATCTGCTCGTACACCATACCAATCTGTGTTACACTGAAGTCGGCGCCAGTGCGGTAGCGGATTCGCTGGTAGTGCTTACGGCACATGCAAACCCAGACACGCTCAGGGATGCGGCGGGTGCAGACCTTGTTGCGGCCGAAGAGGTGAGAGATGACTTTGCGAGGGACTGATCCAGTAGTGCAGTTTTCGACAGCCATGCAAATATCGCCGCCCTCAAGGGGTGCGTTGACATCTACCTTCCTGAAACGACGGCATGCTGTAACAACACGATCGTTTGAGCTGGCCTGAGATACGGTGTTTGCTGACAAACAAATATGTTAGTGGAACCTGAAACATGATCGCAGCCATCACAGACGTACCTTGGAGACTTCTATCAGGCAGCACCGTACCACTCTCTTGAGGCTCAAAGAGAGACTTGGTCGCCATGCTTGGGACTGGGGGGCCTTCTCCTCGATGGACCCAGGGATACTGCTCGAGGTCCGGACGGTTGTGAACTGTGTTAATTTGTGGTGATGGCAGAGTTGGGGTCTCAAAATGCCTAGACGCAAGCGATGGCAGAGCAGTTGGAGTCCGAAGAAAGGGCTGAGTAGGGCCCTGGGCGGGGTTTGGGGCCGAAATGGTTCGCTTGTGTGCGCGATCTAGGGATTGCAAAAAGTGATCTTTTGGCTTCAGGTAGCTGGTAGTAAGAGAAGTGTCAGTAAACTCTCGACTGGAATTTATAGGCCGAAAACGACAATAAACAATAGGCGAAGAGCGATAGGACACAAGGAGTAAAAGCCGGACGAAGGGCCCAAATGAATCGAAGATGTGTTTGCTGCAAAGCCGCATGAACCAGTAGGTGTTGGATTATTAACCCACAGGGTATGATTCACAGTCTCAAGATCGAGTTCGCAGTGCGACAGTGATGCTTTGACGGGACGACTTTTTCGAGCTATAGAGATCTGGTTATGCCTAAGCGCCATCCATCTGAGCGGAGTCCCTAACAGGCAGCCATTGTTCCTCTGACAAGACAAACAGTACCATCTATGATTCATGAATAGTAGGAGGGGCACTACCCGACCCTAACGGGAAACACTCAGGAGGTTTCTGGTGAATAATTGCATGCAAACAACGAGTATACATCCTACTCTAGGGGTAGTAGGAGGTGGTTGGTCGAGAGGTGCAATGCATTCCATGGCAACGTCCAAATTTCGATAGATAAGGAGATGTTCAACTTACGTTCGGTCTTCTGACAAGTGGTTGTGCTTTCTCCTCATCATCCTTGCCTCAAGAATCGAGTCAGATGGGCTGCCAGAAGACAATGATTCACCAGCGTTGGCAGTCTCAGACAATCGTATATCTGGCATCACAGGTGGAGCAGTGACAACAGGAGGCAGTGGCGCTGTTAGCCTCGGGAGACGCTCTAATTTAGCCTCCAAATCTGATATCCCAGCACTCATCGTGTTGCTCCCGTTAATGGTAGAGACTGACGAGATTCTTGAGTGGCTGGCAGAGAATGTTGAGGAGCAACAAGACGAGAAGCTACTGCGGCTGTCTGAGATTCTGTGACTTCCGGTAGCAGGAGACGTATTGTACTCGGTCCAGAGACTTGACCTTTATTCGTGTCAGTATGCTTCTTCGCCGGGACTTGTTTGCAGTGCATAGTGTATACTAGAGCACTATCAATATGACAAAGCTACAAACTTACCTCCTTATGTGTTGGGAAGGGTGGCTCTCGCTGTAATTACTGTGATTTGTTAGTCAAACCGAACTGTTGGGTAATACCATGCTCAGATATATAGAGCGTACCTTTTCGGTGTCCAAGCGTCTTGGTCAACTTCTGGCGTGGAAGGCATTCTGCTTGAAGCAGTGTCAATCTCAGCTCTTTACATACGTATTTAGGCTATGAAATCGATATTACTTACCGGACTGGCAGAGTGTAAGGTGACCCAGCACCTTGAAGATTCATCTTCGCCAATCTATCGACCGAGACCTGTCTAGAGTGGTAACTGGACACATTTTGACGTCGTGCTGATTCTTGTTGCTCCCCCCACGACACTACCGAGAAAGGAGATCGGGAAGACGCGGCTGGGCCAGCATCCCTAGGTAGAGAATATCCACCGGCATCCCAAGGCGTACGAGTTCGACTATCTGATCGTATACTTGGTGTTCTGGATTGAGCGAAGTCGGGAGACGGCGTTGAGAGTGAAAACAATGAACCTCGTCGCTCCCCATGCATATTATTGTGCTGTATGCTTTCCGGGCTGTTTCTTGTTTCCGGCTCCACCTCATTAAACTGGTTGAGAATAGACTCGATCTTCATGTTGGATGATGTGGAGATGTATTCGAAGAAAGACGTATCTGGGTAACTCCGGGGGCTTCAGACTTCGAGCAATGGTTCCGATTGATCTGAAGAGAGCCTTCAAATGAATATATGTATCCAATGACTAAAGCATCGAGGCCTGGTGTTGTCCTTGTGGTAGTGATAGATTGATAGATGGTATAACGGATTATAATCATATGGCAATTGTGGAAAAGCGCTAGAAACAGGATCAACCTCGTTCCGGGGTAATTATCGATTAAGTTGGGAACAGACTCCACTGATTCGGAGAATGAATGAAATGAAAAAGATGAAAAAACAAAGTGATTGGAGAAGCAATTCGTTTGACCACCAGGGGATGTCTGTTTCTTGTACGTCTTCCAGAAGACCAGGGTGCTGGTTCGGGGCTGTATTATATGAAACTTGGCATCTAGGTGCTAGAATAAAGCCTGTCCGTGGTTCGACGGGGAGCAAAGGGATGACAAGAGTAGCAGGAGTGTCAGATAGATCGAGTCTGACCCGCTGAACCGAAGATTTCAGGTTGCCGATCTTGCCAGGGACTAGGTTTTCTCCTGGCTGAATAGGGTCCTTTGAGATGCTTCAGACCATTGGTACCACTTTATTCGAAGGCCTAGAGTTTAATTAGTAACGGGTGAGACAGGGAAGAGGGCTGAAGGCGAGGACGGGATTCAGTCGCATTCAACACGTCCGAGTTTGGTAACTTGCGAGAATGTACCATGTAGGGGAAAGGTAAGAGATGAGACGAATCCACTACGAAAGAAAATTAGGTCACTAAGAGCTATGACTAGATGGAGAACGCATGAAGTGGCCGGTAGGGTTTTGAAGACGGTAGTCGTTTGGGGTTGTGACTGGGGGCTTGGGGGGTTTGAGAATAGAGGGCTGAAGGGGTGTAGGTCAAAGGGACGAAGGACAAGGATCAGGGGCTTTCATAAGACGTATGGATTAGTAGGCTAGATTAACCAGGGCCTGTGCTCTGTCTTTTGAACAAGACGGAAAACCGCGATGGTAATCCTGGGGATGATAGAGAGTCAGAGATACTAAAACGTAGGCTTGCAGCGGGAACCAACATCATCATTGTAAACATGCTAGGCTACGAGGAGAGCGGCAGTCGGTCCTTGCCCGGTGGCACAGGCACGGTGCCGCATGCATTAGGCGATGATGACCAAAGGAATGCATCTTTACACCAATTGTCGAGCTTTCCACGAGTGATCAAGTCTCTCGACAACTGTAATGCCGACTTGTAGGTCGACTAGTTTGAGTCCTAGGCTTCCGACCTGTGAGAGGAACAGCCCTAGCAATGTGGCGCCAAGGGAGTCTGCACTGAAGAATTCGAGAAGCAGTCGAGCCAAGCCTGGCCATTGTTTTGCCGGCAGTTTCGAGCAACGGTTCGCCCTTGCTGGTTAGTATGACGGGTTGGTGTAGATCATGGCGTTGAGCCCCGTCCGAACCATGATCTCCACAAGGGGAGAAATTGTCCGTACCGGGGTCCAGGAGCTCCAAAAGCGAAATCCAATTCGACCAGGGTGCTTCAGGATAGGCGGGCCTATCTTTTGAACTAATCATGAAATCAGTGAATAGATATTTATTCCACAGCAGCAACTGTACCCCTTTTTGAAAACTGCTACGGTCGGTGAGGGTCGCCGAGAGGCGCAGCCGCATGTTGCTGCAGGTTGATACATGCCCCAGCACGGGAAAACTTCTTTCAGGGGGGGTTTGATCGCCTAATAAGCTTCCTAAAAATGGTTGTGTCATAAACCCGGGGAGTCTGGGGATGTTATCCATGCTGTCAAAAGAAAGGACTGGCAGGAGCCCGCCTGGGATGCTCACAAGCATACGATCAACATGTGTATTATTGATATTTGATCGGGAGATGCCGAGCCCAGGCGGAACACTGCGATGGGGTGGAAGAGACCAGATGAGCAATTTAGGTAACACCTTGCGACCCAGATCAGCCCGATCGATGAGGATGAGACGACGAGCATACAACGAGACACACACCATAGTATGGTCAGCTACTCCGTGCAGATATCACTATAGCCATCCGACCATAATGTTGAGGTCGTCCCGCCGGTTGCCTCGTCATCTGGCATGACAGCAGTAAGCTCGTGCTTTAAGACCGGATGCGGCTTGCCTGGACAGTATCCGAGAGTAACTTGTCAAAATGTCAGCCTCTGAAGTTATGACTGACTGACTGACTGACTGACTGTTGATTGAGAGGCTGGACAAGCAACGTGGTTGCGTCTCGGTGACGCTCAGGCGTTGCAGCAAGCTCATCGTTAGTTCCCCATGGGAGCACTGCGCATAAGGCGGCTATTCAAGAGCTGGGTCAAGACGAGGCGAGCCGGGATAATGCTGCCAGTGATTTCCGGATCCATCGCGTTACATTGGTTGAGGCTTCACATTAGTTGACAATTGGGTCGTGGTTGAAATTGGTGTGCATTTCCTTCATTAGCGGTTTATAGTCGTTGAGTGATTGGAAAGCGGGTCATTTAGGTAGGAGCTGATTGGGCTAAGGAGAGAAACACAAGAGCGACACAATGGCAGCATTCCTTGATGTGGAATAAAACCCTGAAGCTCTAGCCTCAATATGCATTACACTAGCTGACTAGCAGCGGTGACGAAGGTTAAGAATACAGGGGGTCGTGACTTGATCCAAGTCGGGATAGCTTGCTCCATGCCATCTTGGCGCGACGTCGTAGTGCGTTAGAGTGAGACGCAGACCCAGAATATCGTGGATGTGCTATGATGGTGATGTTCGAGAGGTACGGTTCGTGGAAGAGGCTCAATGGATGGGTTATTGATCAGAGCAAGGCTAAGCAGTTTCAGCTTTCAGCCGAGTCGGTGGCAGGGAAGCTTTACCAGACCAACAGGGTTATTTCATGCGCAGGCTTGAGCTGATTTAGCCGCAGCCTTCAAAGATAGATAACCAGTAGCCAGGGTAAATAGCTCGCAGCTGTTGAGTCGTCTCTTCGGTCCGGCTTCTATCCATCTATTGTTAGACATTCGTAGATGGGGGTGTGGTGTAGTGTGGTGGTGGTGTGGGCTCAGACACTTGAGGGACGATGGCTAGATGCAATAGAAGATCATTGGATACTGCAACTGCAGCATGACAATCTTGGGACTCTGGTGTAAGAGTAAGCGTGTCATTTGAAAGTGATGAGTTCATTTTGATATGTTGATACAAATAGTTGCTACTGGTAACAAAAACATTGCGGTCTTTAGGTGAAGGGGATTAGCGTAGGTACTAGGAAGCTCCCTACCTGTTGTTTATGTTCCCGTCGTTCGCCAGAGTCAAGGGCACCTTCCATCTGGACGAAATTGATACCTCGACTGAGCTAACTACCTAGGTAGTTGCTTCAGTTGGTAATACCTGCCTCATGAATCAGAGGACAGAAATGGATGTCGCGATTGCCTAGGTACTTTGGCCGAACCGCGGCTCGACTTCCATTAACATCTGATACTAGGTTCGTAGGTAAGTACCTAGACCGGTAATGCTAAGTGCCCACAAGGCAACAGCTGAGTATCCGTAAAATTGGCCGATCTCCATATCTCCATATCTCCATATCTAATCTCTCCCTGCCACCTTCTACACGAAAATAGCAAACCAATTCCCCAGATGTTTCTTGCTATTCCATTCTTGACTTGGCGTAGCCGCGTCAATTCTTAGTGTCCAGCCACAGCGAACGGGCCCGCTATCGTACTGTTGCACGGATAGCTGCTGATACAAGCTTCGACTCATTGAAGATCCGCGCGTCGGTTCAGCTCCCCCATTTCTTCTCATGTGAAGCAGAGACTCGGTGCTTTTCTACTACCAGGGGCTTAAGTGTGAGCAAAATAAAACACTGACTGTGCACGCATTAGGCCACCAAATTCTCAAACGCGGGTACCACCGACCCCCTTCTTGTGTGTGCGTGCGGTGCTTGTGCTATCACGGAGTAACTTAACCGGATATAGAATAACTCGCAAGGTCGCTAGAGCCGGGATGGAAGAGACGAAACGTCGCCAGAAGCGCGGTAGACTACGACTAGAATTTCATGGCCATGGCGCTGGTTTGATCATCATGCGTCCCCATCGCATCTGTCATCCGTCAACAAACTCAATCCATCCCATCATGGCGACCCACCGCGGCTACGCTGCCCGCAAAGCCCAGGCTGATGTCGTCTTCGCTCTGACTGTTTAGACGAGTTGCATTAACACGAACTTGCCCATCCATCTTCGAAACATTTCTGACACCTCTCGGAAAGTCGATCCGATGAGGAATCCTGCATGCAAAACAGACAGGGATTCTCAGCCAAGGTTGATGACCAGCCATTCAATACCCTTGGCCAAGGTGGTCTGCATGTGGGCAACCGTCCCGGCAAAGCATACCATGACGCTTAACTTTGTTAGGGTGCAGAAGGATGGCCAACAAGGACACATCCTTATGAATTCCGACCTATCATATTTGTACCTATCATGGTTGAGCATGTTTGACAGCCAACGGCTTTTTGTCTTGGTCACTTCTTTATCTTTTCCATTTCTACGTCTTTTCCCCGGCTATTTCTGGCACATCCTCCAATCTCTCGGTCTTGACAGTTTGGTGAAGTTCCGCCTCTGTTTTTAGAAGCACCCTGGTATACCCACCGTCCTGGTGCAGCACATCCTTCAGATCTTTGTGTGCTAGGGTTTTCTGGATCTCTGCATCGACGGACCGAAGTCTAGCAGTGCCGGCCATGCGTCTCGTCGACAAACATGCACACAGTCCTTATCAATAAGTATGGGACAAACTTGAAAGTACTCGCAGTCACGTTGATGACATTGGGTTACGTACTTATCAAAAGCACCTAACCTACAATCTGGGTTCGCATTGTTTTAGTCCACCCGCCTGCCAGGCCGCCAACCGTCAATTGCCCATCGTGACTTGGCCCGACACTAATGCAGGTCCTTTCGCCCACCGCCCTGGGCGTTCCCGGCTCCTTGCCCCGGGGCTCGACAGCCTTGACTGTATCAAACAAGGTGCCCTTCAAGCTGATGGGGAAGTCACAACGCTAACTTAGAAACTGCAGGCGGATCAAGAGATTGTTTCAGGTTAGTCGATGGAAGGCAAGAGCGCCGATGTCTACAATGCACATCTCTCCCCATGTGGGTACTCGTGCCGCTTCCAAACAGACAGCCTTTCAAGACACGAATCAGTGTCTTCAGCTAGTACATGAATTTCATATCCAAGGCACCAAGTTAAGGCACAAGCGTACCTTTGTATTGTGGACAGAATATGCCTCGAGGCCAGGAAGCAGGAGCATTTTACGTATATTCAAACTTATGGCAAGGAAACAACAACACCATCTCGCATCGCATCTATCTACCTATTCTGGAGGACTTTCGCATCTCGATCATCTTTTAGGTTTAGCACGACAATCTGGTTTGGAAAAACCCTAGATCCTGGAGACGTGTTTCATGTGGGGGCGGATGTTGGAAGACAAATTGTGGCTAGTGTCAGGGTTCATGAAGAAACAGAAAGAAAGCCATTTCTTGTCAATACCATCAACATAATCATACTTGAAGGGCTCTAAAGCTGCAGCTAGTCTAGTGAATTTTACGATTCCTTTCCAAACAACTTTATAGTCTAAAAGGTTAGTTGGCAGTTTATGTCAGAAGTCCCTGTGCCACTCGGTGTAAAGTGTACATTAGATACATTAACCTTACTGTAAATACCTCACCAGAGTACGACCCTAACAGCTCCGTGACAAGTAATAACGCAATGTCAAGCAGCTCGCACATCTAAACGTAACTTGGTTCAGGGTAGATATGATCAAGCCTACTAAAAGCCGGGAAATTCTTTCCGTCCGAACTGCTAAGAATCAGCCGTACATAGACTGGGTCTATTTGACGTCAACTTTCAAGGACGGGGGAGGATAAAAAGACACTAAAGAAGGTTCATACAACGGTGGTCACCAGTTTGCGGAACCAATAAACCTCAGAAGATCAGCCACTCATGGAATCCTAACATTATTCTCGACCAGTCGCAACTCTAGGACACAAAGAGCTATGCCCGGCAGCAGAAGATGCCGAGAATCTACCCTGCAGATGACCCCACAAACTGTACAGTTTATAGTATGTTTCTGCGTCCTCGAGATGTGGAGGACGAACTAATCCAGGCTTAACTCTTTGAGGTCCGAAGAAACGCGGCTATAGTACAGAGTAGTGTCTTGTGGGTTATCGGTGCCATCTAAGAACAGACCAGCGAGCCAAAGGTGTCAGGTCGGTCTCTGCCGTCGAGGGCTTGAGCGTATCTGATGGTTTGAGGAGCGTATACCTCCTTTTCTTGATATCCACGGTCTCAGTTAGGGTGATCGCTGCGATGTATAACAGGGTACTCTGGATTTGAGAGGATGCATGCCGAGTGGAATGACTTTTGAGAAGGGCTCAAGGCCTATTACCAGTGCGACGTTGACTCCATTGGCTTCATCTGATTATCAGAATATTGTAGTAACCTACATGGCTCTCCACTCTCGTGAATCGTGAGCATGTATCTGATCGACCATGCTTCTCAATACTACCTCAGGGAAGTTTCAAGCCAACAGGTGGCTAGAGGAATGTATTTTTGGCTAAGCAAGCCATTGTTTCGAACTCAAAGCCGCATCTTGTCATCCGAGCGGCTCTTCAAGTATGCCTCAAGTGGGGGAAAGGCCTCCAAGTACTCTGTGCTATGGAGCTTTGTCTTATCAGTCTTGACCAAGTGGACTGGTGCCCTGAGGGGAGAAGTGGAGAGGAATGCTTCGGACGACAAGTAAAGGGGGCACTGTTCATCTGTTTCATCTGAGTATCGATTCGCATTATGTTTGTTTCAAGCCAGATGGCACCATTATTCGACAAGGGGGCGTACCATTCGCCTACCACCTCCTAGTCATTAACCCATCCGATATAGGCTTAATCGACAGATATCGGGATGAAAACAATGCCTACTTTTTCATACATCCGATATGGTCATATATATATACCATTGTGAATGCCTATATGTACACCTCAGCATATGCCGTGCTATAAGAGGGAGTAGTAAGTAGCTTTGGTTGCGTCGGAAATACAACCAGCGTAGTAGAGTGCTATACTCGAGTGCTGCTAAACCCGATGAACCCTGCGTAGGCATAAAGCGGTCCGAATGTAGCTCGCTGGTGTAAGACTAAGATTCGATGCTTGATGAGTTACAAGGTTCAAGCATGTATCGGGTTATGTGATCCTTTCCCCAGAAATTGTTAGAAAATGAGCCTCAGCCACGCCACCACCACCATCACCATCAGAGCCTAATATTTGTAACCTCCATGGATAATTAGCAGGTGAATAGGCAAACGAACGGTAGGAAACATACAACAGAAGGTATATGCTAGAAGTTTCTGAGATAGAGGTCGTCCTTGGCCTCTGGAGCCATCGCCATGACTTCGTTGTGCTGGATGGACGTGCGAGTCTAGAAGAAGACACTGGAGGACCTGTCATACTCGACAGGGGTCACTGTCGATGCTTTACAGCCAGATTCGTTTGCAATCTTGAGGAATCCGCTATGTCAATCAATCAAGTCGCTCCGTTTCCAAGATACCCATGAGGAGATGCCATTTAATACCCGTTGTCTGATCTATTTGCCACCGAAGTACGACGGCCGTAGCTGCTCGCAGAACCAAAACTCGCGATACTTCTAGATCGTGTTTGAATCTGCGAGAACGTCATATCGAATTCATGTGCGCGCTCGTAAGCTCTCCGGTGACGCTCGTTTCGAGTTGGACGCTTGCGATGAAGCTTTCTCTGGCGATCAGGGTTTGGAAGAGGTGTGTCCTCCTTTGAGAAGTACGCAGAAGGGCTGATGTCCCATGATATATCTTCATTAAGCGTGACAAACCGTGCCCAGAAGGAAGCCTCCTGGCACAATTCAGTAATCTCCTCTTTGAGACGACTTCCAGGCCGCGTGGCAAGGTGGAAATGAGTACGAAACTCTGAGACCGTATACAGAAGCAAAGCCGGATAGTCTTGCAACACCTCTGGGACCTTATCAAGCATGGAATATGAACCCAGACTGTTTGTGGACGCACTGGCGGCGGCTGCGAGGGATGGCGAACTACCTTCTAGTATCCATCCAGCAATGATATTCCTGGAATGCGAAACAGACAGAGCCTCGAGGTTGTCCCGCGTGAGCTTAGGCTTTTCCTCAGTAAAGTATGACTTATCTTCTGCATGTTGGCTAAGACCTGAGAAGGAGATTTGCGAAGATTGGACGGAAGATCGCCGCGTGGTTGCTTGTCGAGCGAGAACAAGGTTATCCAATTCAGAGATGCGTATGTAATCGACACAAGTTTTTATGGAATGGCAGTCAGCAAGCGGATCTTCTGAGGGAATAGTTGATAAAATGGTGAAGTCATATCCTTTGAGAAAGTACTCCCGTACCGACTCATGAATGACTTGCACAACACGAGCCTCGCCCTGTTCATTGTCCAGAGATCCCGCGCCGGCACGTATAGACGAGGAGGCTGAGTTCATGCCATCTTTCCTGTCTGTACTTGTTCTGCTCAACTCGAGTAGGCCTCCGGACATGGTTCTGATCAGTCTCTCGAGCTGCTGGTTACCCCCCGTAAATTCCTTCGATGCACGCCATTCCTAGAGAGACTTTGGAGCAGGCTCTCTGATAAAACCTAATATGTGATGCCACTCGCCAAGTCGAAGAGGTCTAGCTGCTCCAAGAGCCCACTGGAACATCTTGCTCGTGACTGCTTTCTCTGTTGTCGGTAACGCTTGAATAATCTGTGTGTAAAGCTCTCCAAGCTCTATGGGCATTTGATTTACATGAGGAAGAATAGCAACGAGACTGCTGCCCTCATCGTGCTTGGTAAGAACAGTGTCTACCACCAGAACAACCCAGAGGAAAACCCCGTTCGACAGCACCGAGATTCTTTCTGCTAGCTCGATTTTCCATAACGATTCCTCGGCCGGGATTTGCATACCAAGCTCGAAGTCCACATAGGCTGAGATGTCAGAGCGATTCTGGTCCTCTAATACTAGCTCAAGAGAGTTGTTGATCCAAATGTGTGGTATATGTCTGCAGGATAGGCATACTCTCAGATTGGCGAGCTCAGGCCAATCGACACGCTTCTTCCAGAATCTGACTTGAGATCTGACCTTCGCTTTGTTGAGCTCATCGAGGGCATCGATAAAGATGAGTACGTTCTCGTGAGATAGTCCAAGTAGCAAGCCCTCGAGTCGAAGCTCTAGCTCTGCTTCCGTCCACTCTAGCTCTGGAATTCCCTCAACGAGCCAGTCGTATTCTTGAGGTAGTCGGCTCCAGTATGGAGGTGGCGAAGAACTTGTTTGCAAATAGTATGGTAATAGTTGATATAGAAGAGCACGAAATACTCCACTTTGTGAATGCTCCAATGTTGTGCCCTTGCCATTAACGAAAAAGCTAACAACAATGCAATCTGGGTGATTTCTTATGGCATGCTGAAAAGCCTCTTTCATTATAGTTGATTTACCTGTGCCTGGCTTCCCCTTGAGCAGAAATAGACGCGATTTTTGATTATTTCCCTTGAGCCATTCGCGAAATATCTGGTTTTCGAACAGCCACTGACCTGTTCCTGTAGCAGGGCCACGGATAGCTTACTGGCGGCTACCCATGTTCTGAAACCGCAATTTCTGAAATACCATATCCTGCTGATGGTGAAGATCTGTCGGGATTTTGTTGGTAGTGTCCAGGGGTATCACTTGTGAAGCCAGATTTGTGTTCTTTTGAATGGCATCATTCTCAACCGACTTGTAAACCGATATAAGCTCGCCTGCTACCTTGATGTAATTCAGATCTCTAGCACTGGAGAATCGGCCCATCTGGACGTGATTGGCCTGAAGTGTCTCGGCGTGCTCTCTTGGATCCCCAATCAAAGACGAAGTATCAGGGACCACTTTGTCGCCTAGGACACCAAGGTTGATACTAGTTATACCAAAGCCTTCCTAGAAAGTCTTGACCCGAAAGTCATATCGACGCCAAAGTCTGATGAAAGACTCATGGGCACGTTCTAAGTCGTCGTTCTTCAGACCAAGTGTATTCAAGATTGTTGCTGTTGTCTGGAAGCGTAAGCTGCCCAGGAATGACCTTGCCCACTCTCCGATTGCCGAAAGCTCCGGACTTCCCTGATAAGGAGTACCTAGGAAGACTACGGCAGCGGTTGATTCCACGACTCCAGCTAACCGGGCAGTGTCGGCAGTAGAGGATAGTGCGAGCATCTGGGATAGCTGTTAAAGATAGGTAGTGAGGGTAGAGGAGGGCTGTTGGCTGCACACCTCTTTAACGAGTATTCTACCAAGACTATGGGCCACAAATATCAGTGGTCGGTCCATAGCTCTATTTCTGCCCATGGCGAATAGGAAGTCTTTGCCATGAGATAAGATGCCGTTCTTATTTGTTGGCCCCGAGGTGTATTTGGCGACTTTAGTATCGTAACCAAATGTTAGGATTCGGGCTTTTCTGCAGTCCTTTGATAGTAAATCGACTGGCCAGAAGACTTTCTCCTTTGTAACGACTGCATCTGATATAACGTGCGTTTGTAATTTAGAACCAGTAGGTTCTTGTCTTTGAATACCCCGAGTTGACGACACTTTCCGCCAGGATGTAATACTAGTCTTGAAGCCTTCTTGTCTAGATCCCTTGGGTTTTGTTGTGGGCGTCATAGGTTATGATGGTGGCTTATCAGTACTGTCAGGGGCCTGAGTCAAAGTCCAAGTCTTATAAGGGTGGCCCTTTAGCCCGTGAACCATGATGATACTTGGTATTTGTTAACGCTTGCACGTTCTGAAAGTGTTGTTCACAACTCACTCGGCGATGGGATGTCCAGTTTCTGGCTCGTAGACTACGGTGAGCCCAGTGAAAAGAACCAGCTCCGGTATCCATTTCCCCTCCGTGGCTTCCATAATGTCAACATGAGTGAAAGGTGAAGGAGCTGTCCGTAGAGATTGCCTGATTCCATCCCAACGAGGATGTGGTGCATACAGTCACGTGTCTAAGAGGCCAGTTGAAGCAGCCACCCCCATCTGTACAAGTATATCTAGGTACCGTGAGATTACGTAGATATCCCTTATGGAAGTAATTAGGTACCTAGGTATCTATTAGGTAGCTTGTAGCTTAATAATAGATACTTATTGCTCTGATCAATTTTGGCATCTAGTCGTGTAAGTGGATTGGATACGAAGCCTGTCTGCCCACCTGATACATCGCGACCATGTTTTGCGCGCCGTAAGTACCTATTCTACATTGAGTATTCTTCCTGGAGCATCCAATTAGTATACTGATAGTTTTCTAGAACAATCTACAGGCTTCAGCTGTGATCACCTTGGATGGTAAGGTTCATCAGGAAACATCAGGCGTCGACGATAGGCGGAATGCTTTAGCGCCCGTACCCCGCAATCAGGGACTGTTCTAGGGTCACATCCGCTATCCGTCTTCAGAAACCTCCTGAGCCTCCTACCGTACTTCTTTCGCTTCGTATTTCCCCAAGAGATTCAATACCAAATTCAAACCATTGACTGCATGATTTGATTGTAAGGCCTGATCTAATATAGCTTACTCAATACTCTATACGTTGGAAATGACTCCCCCACGCCAATAAGACATATTCTCATAAACTCTCTGCCTGTTCTCAAAACACCAAAGAACTCCTCTGATATCATTGTTCTCCCAGCTCTTTCGATACTCCCCAGTCGCATGCCACCGTCCAAGTCTCCCCATCCAACTTAACATCCCACACTGGCTGCCCCACTTCAACAACACTCCCCACACTCACAGGCATTCTCTGGCCAAGGCCTGTCAGTTTACCCTCACCTGCAAGCAGGTATCTCTTCCCTTGAGCGGTGCCGGTGCGGCCCCTGACTAGGTACATACGCCGTCCTGGCCGAATTTCTTCGACAGTCACCTTTGTTGTGGAGGAGGTGGTGGTAGGTACTACACCTTTCCACCCCTTAACTTCAGACAGCCATCCTTGGAGCTCAGCGGCAAGCCCTCCAGCGATATACTTTGCTCCTCGGCGCTGAGGGGAAAATGCTGCTGGAAGACCATCCATGGTGGGGTCTAGTTCAACTGGTTTGAAGCGCGGTGGCGCGCGAAAAGTTGGTCGCTGGGTGGCCTTTGACTCATCTTGTACAGG
This sequence comes from Fusarium sp. PT, assembly GCA_021020635.1. Classification (NCBI taxonomy): domain Eukaryota; kingdom Fungi; phylum Ascomycota; class Sordariomycetes; order Hypocreales; family Nectriaceae; genus Fusarium; species Fusarium sp. PT. The sequence continues at coordinate 2,307,764 of JAHMRZ010000001.1, forward strand.
TATAGCATCCTGAATACTTTGCGTCGAGTCTTGAGTTGGTGTGCGGTCTCTCTGGTGTATCTCTTCCTGAATACCGTTGGGCGCGTAGTATTCCCCTTCTTCTAGTGGACTTGACTCTAGCATCGGTGAGATTGATACCCGGCGCCGTTTCGCCTCCCTCTCCTCTATGGGCGAAGATTGATACGGCACGTCTGGAGACGTAGACATCTCACGGTCAATAAGCCCTGGCTCTTGAGTATCCGACTCTTGGTCTGAAATGGCTAGGCTGTCATTTTGCGAGGGTAACGCATCATCCGACTCGACCTCGATGGAGTCATGAATCGGGTCGTGCTTCTTAGACACGGGCTGTTCGTCGTCGTCATCGTCGCCACTATGTTGGGAAATCTCCCGGCTATGATCTCCAACTTCTTCAACATCCTCAATATCAACGCCAGTTCTTGCCTGTGTCGGCCTAGGAACAGAAGAGGAGGCAAAGCGAGGAGTTGAATGAAAGCGCGGCAGAGCTGTCGGAGTTTGAGAAGACTGCGTACCCCTTTTTGGTAGAAGAAATCTTCTCGGTGTAGGTGTCTATTTCTTGTCAGGTTCACGTGTATTTGAGAGTGCGATTCGAATGAGAGAAACCTTACACTTGGAGGGGGGCTCATGGTATAGGGTGAACACGCATGGTGGCTGTGTGATTCAACAGACAGTCCGTGAAATCAACACTCTCGCAACGGGTTCCCGTTCTGAATGAGAATAACCCCATACGTTACTCTTACAGAGGATCAAGTCAGGAGTGTTGGTGTTGGAACCTGATTTTGCTGGATGAGTATGTGACGTTCACGAAATGTTGTAAGGTAACGGTAAAAGCTCGGGCCAAGACAAGAGCACCATTGATACCTACCGGTTAACCTCAAAGAACCTTATACACAAATTATCGAAATGTTGTGATGGGATAGAGTCTTGCTAGATTTGAAAGTCAAGAGTTCAATCACATCATGTGAACGGAATCGACTTAGTTGAGAGAGTGGACGTTCGATTCAGAGTCTTGACGACCATCGTTGAGATATGCAAAAATCGATACCCTAGACTCCTAGAAACACCCAACTGTGCATCTATCATATCTCCTTCTATCTAATACACAATGCAACAGGGTGTCTTGCCCATCAAATTACACTATCATCCACTAACAAGATTCATTAAAAAGGACCTGGATAGATCCGTAACGAGAAACAATAGCATTGAATCCCAGTAGCTAGGCCCAAGAGACAAGCTCCAAGCCTGTTGATGACTAGAGCTTAACCGTAGGCTAACTCAAAGGTCGTTTCGTGGCCATTCTTGGTTGGCTCAGTGTTCTTGACCTGGTGCAGCATAACGGGCGGTAAGCATGGACGTCCATGCTTCTCCTCCCACTGCGGGCCACCAATACCTGTGTCTTGCCAGCCCATCCAGTTGTTGTATAGTCGGTTCGGTGGCACTGCTCGGTAGTACCAGGTCGAACCGATATATCTTCGCTCTCGTCCCCAACCCATGGGGCTACCACGGCCACCGCATTCACCATTTTCGCCAGGGTTGAACCACTTGTTCAGGAACTTGCCCTTCCAATCACGGTCCATGAACACGGGATGAGGGGCATAGACTGCTTTGAGACCATGCAAAAGGGCGACCGTCTGGGGCGTCATCTCGGAAGCAACGTGATTACCACGGAGGTTCTCAACGTGCATAATGTTCAGTAGCTTCTTCGACACTCGAGATTGTGTGACGATAGTGGTTCGTCGGGGGATGTCTTGAGGCTTATGAGTGGAATCATTGTAGCCCCAAACCTGGTTAGCGATGACCCAGTTACTGTTAATAGGGTTGAACATGGGCGAGACCGTGATCACGTCGGCATCCTCACCCACTCCCCATTCATAGTTGTCCTGGGCGGGGCTCGCGACCGGAGGCTTGGGTCCGATAGGGTTGATGAAAGAGAACTCAGGAGCGCCCCAGATAACATTATCGCCATATCGCTTCTCAATATCCTGTCGGAACTCAACGTCGTACTCGCCGTGGAATGTAGGAATGTACCATCTCTCGTTTCTTTCCCACATGCCCTTTCGGGGCTGCTTCTTAGCGAACTCCCCAAGCTTATCCAAGAGGTGGTAGTGATGCCCGGTGAAGCGGAAATCCATCTCCCAGTTCCAAACGAAGTCAAACTGTGGGTAGTCTTGACTGAATTTCTGAACAGACAACCACTGAGCAGTGTGAACGTTCTTCGACTCGGGATCTGTGAGCTTCGGGTACAGCTTCCAGACTATATCGTCGTTCCAAAGGATTGTCATGCTGCGGAACTCAGGTGGCACACTCTGTGATAGAACGGTTTGATATACTGCGTCATCCTCAAAGATACGCAGGTTGTTGTCCTTGACTTGAACTAGTAAGAAGACTTCGTACTGGCCTCCAGTTCTGAGAGACAGCTCGGAAACTAGCGCGCGGATGGTTTGCTTATCATTCTCAGTATAGTCCTTTCCTGTGTAAGAACGAAGGAGAATGGCAGTCCGTGGCTCAGACATGTAGCCAGTGGTTGGGTTTTTATGGGTTCTGGCATGCTTCTGTTGGCCCGAGGGCTGGCTAATCGACTGAGGGCTAGCCATGACAGGTATCAAGTTTGCTGGGGCTGAAACTGGCGTGTTGATGGCTGCTGCCGGCTCTACAATAACATCCCGTTTCGAAATCTGTCCCTGACCAGGCTGCACAGGCTCCCCTTGCTCTTCAGGCAGCTGAGGCCCAATGACAGTCTCAGGATACATATTGAGATACTCGTTAACGCGTTCTCGGTTCATATCAAACCGTTGGGCATTTCTGTGAAGGCATTTTCGCTGAAGGTCACCCCAGTTGACGCTATCAAAATTCAGAGGTTGGGGCTCGCCGCCAACCTTCTTGAACTGGCGATGCAGTCCGTAGGGGCCAAGTCGAGTCTCTCGCTCCCAGCAGAGGTTAGGGTCCATGTTCAGAGCATCGTAGCTACCAAAGCGAGGCAGGGGCCATTCGCGAGGTCTCCCCTTGAAGACAAGCAGATCCTCAACAGGCTCTCCGGTGGCGCTCTTACAGGGAGAATACTGGGCGTATCCAGCATCCTTCCATGCAGCACTGTTGTACTTGGGATAGGGGTCGTAGCGGAATGGCTTCTCAGAGCTGTACTCTACGTCTGCATCTGGGTCGAACCTAAGATCGTTGCCAAATTCCTCGGGTCGAGCTTCGTGGTTTTCCAAATTGGCCAGGGTCTTTCCATAAATGTGGTTTGAGTTGGGGAAGCTGTAATCATGTCAGAGCACATCAATATGGGACGTCAGTGATACTCACTTAGATGTGACCGAGTAAGCGTGTCTCCATTCTTTCCTCATATCCTTCTCATGCTGAAGTTTGCCAAGGTCTCCAAAGCCTCTATCTTTTCCATCGGTCTCGAAACCAGGTTCGATATCGTTAGGGTCCTCGCCATCGGTGGGATCACGCCAATCCTTTAGGTCCTCAGCCGTGAGCTCCCAAAGCTCTCTGTGAATTGCAGAGTATTGATCTTCTGCATCAGGCTCTCCATTTGGTTTCGTTCTGCCTTCACTTCCAGGGACTACCGCCGGCGGGGCCGAGCCCTGGGAGCTGGAAGGGACCACCTGAATACTTGTGCCTGGTGCAAACAGGATGTAATAGGCAGCTAACATGGCAAATACAAATATGAGCATTGATCGAGGCCGCAGCTTGGCGCCGAACAAGCGCCGACTCTGAGGATGCCATTTCTTCATGGTGGGCGACAGATCTTGCAATCGGCAGATCTAGAGAGTAACCAAAAAGTATCGCGAAAGGAAGATCGAAGCTGGTGTCGCAATTGGAAACGATGTGGTCAACAAGGCCGATCAAGATCAGGGGTGCATGGCTCGGTGGGCTAGGGCTGTGAGACGAGTGTATTCGGTCGCAACGACGCAAGGGATACGGCTTGCAGGGAGATCCGGGTCTGGTGTATGTGAAGTTCAAATAAGGTTATTCGATCGGTCGGTCGGTCGGTCGCAGCGTGACAGGCCCCTCGATATGTTGAAGGAGTGGCGCGGCTTCTGTCAAAGACAGCCAGAATGAGTCTATTACAAACAAGTGCGAAAGATGCGCAAACAGAAGCAATTCATACGCTGCGTCTTGAGGGACAATGCGAATGACAAAATGAAGAAAAGGGAGAAGAAGGGTCTTGAAAGAAGGGAGAGTTCGTGGAATGGGTGTGGATGACGAGGCGTTGGATCAGGATGGGACTGTTAGTCGCAATTGGATGGCGCTGTAGCTTGTGTTTCAATTTAGGGGGTTTACGGTTACAGGTGGCGTAATAGTGGCGTCCACCATAGGTACCGTCTATCTAGTAGTCTGACCTCCACTAACCCGCAGTCTGCATTACTGCAGAGATGGAAGCCAACTGAACTATTATCCATCAAAATGAAGAGCACCAAATTGCTTACTGAAGGGAGATTTTGAGCCAATTCATGATATACAATACTTACAGGAATGGGTTTTTCTCATTCTCATTTTTTCTTCTTTTTTTTTTGTCTTTTATGTCTCAATTCCCCTGACCAGAAATTGCTGGTTCCTGAATCTCACTGCATTTACACGTGGCTTCGCTCATCAGCCATCAGCTTAGGAGCGACAGTACGACAGTCTGTCTTGATAAAGCATACTACTGTTTTCTGGTATTTCTTCGTCTGACTACATTCTCCCATGCTATAATGGCGAAAGGTTAATTCAATCTTTTTTGTCGATACACCAAAAATGTTCCCCCCGATATTCCTGAACAGTTCTCTTCCATCAACTTTTGAACGTGAACCCAGTCCCACCAGGTCATGATAGTTGTATTCCACCTTGTCTTTTGTTGATAACTGTAAACTTAGACCGTTTGCTTATTAGTCCCAATTATAGATAAGTCCAACATGGAAGGGACAACTGCATATCAAGAATACTCTTGAGGCCGATACTCTAAGTCATGTGTATGGCCTACTACTAAGGTAGTGAATGTCAAAAACGTTACGAATCCAACTCGTTTATCTACTCCGTACTCCACGTATTAATGGAGTGTCTTTGCTGTAGACATCCACTCAACTTGACCAAGGCTGTACACGCAATTATCGAGTCGAGGCTATCTAACCACATGGACCTAATCCATAGTTTACGTGGCAGACATTCGATGAAACATTGTACCAATGATAAGAACAAACACTCTTCCTTCAAAATTAAGCTCTCAGCTGCCCCTGAACGAGTCCCCCAACAGAGCAGGCACTTTCGCAAGCCACAGCCGAGACATGGGTTGCACGACAGCTTTCTTTCCAGGGGTGATCAAAGCCACATCATGGGGTCAATTGCCAGTTGAAGATGATCTGGATTCTTGACCATATAAGTAGGCGAAAATAGACTACCTGCTGGTCTCAGACCTTATACGGAATAGACGTGTTGAAGCATCGGATCGCCTGTATTCCTAAAAGTTGTGTTATCACAGGACAGTTGCAATATTTGTGATGTTAAAATTGACACAGTTAGATTCTGAGGACTCCTGACGAGATACTCAGTGGCACACTTTGCACCAGTAGCCTATACTACCCCATATCTGATACGTAACAGCCAGTCCATATTCCAGACCATTTCCATCGGTGGTGAGCAATACACCACACAGACATGAAACCCAGCAATGCTGATGCCGCCGGGTTCCGAAAAGCTACATGATATATATACAAAGTACAGGGGGTGTTCAAAAACAGGGGGGGTATAATAACAACAAAACACATGCTAGCCGACTCCTAGCATAATGGCAGTAAAATCAGAGGGGGAAATGCATCGCGTTCTAGATGCGCGAGATGATATTAAAAGATAGGGTAATCGTCCATGCATCAACGTCGAGGTTCAGGTGAATTAATCAGGTCGTTACATCATGCCAAGTCGAGTGTTACGCTTGTTCATTCGTGGCCGAGGGCCGGGAGGTCCATGGGGACCTGGTGCCAGACGACTTCCAGGCGGCGGCATGCCGTATGGAGGTCGCGGGAGTCCCATGCCAGGGCCCATTCGCTGTGATGGGTGCCCGGGTAGTCCCATCATGGGAGGTCGTGAGCCGGGAGGAGATCGACCTGGAGGGGGCTTCATGGGTGGGTAGGACTGTTGCACTCGGCGCCAGGCGTCTCGTTCGCAGTATGACTTGCCGTCTACCTCAAAGTAGCCATCGGAAAGAGATCGGCCGCAATCGAGACAACGGAAGCATCCAACATGGTACTTGATAGAGAATTCGTCCTCGAGGTATTGCCCTTCAATGCCCTTCTCGCAGCTCCCACAGATACTGCCGTTGAGCTTGTGGTAGTGGTGATTACAGTAAGGCTTATCCTCCAGGACATAAAACTCGGCAGATGCAAAAGGCTCCGAGCATGTCGTGCAAACAAAGCAGGCTTTGTGGTATTTGCCCGTCAATCTTCCATCTGCGGATGAGATACTCTTCCCTGTGATAGCTAGGCCACAGGCTTTGCAGTTACCTCGAGATCGTACTGGATCTTGTGATAGCTTTCGAGCAGGAGGTGCTAGAGGCGGAGGGAGAGTGTGCGAACGTGTTATTTGAGGAGCTTGGTCAAAATGATGGTGCTCTTGGGGCGATGTCGCGTAAAGTGATTGTGGGTGTGAATCGCTTCGCTGGATAGGCTTCGAGGGCCGAGGCTCGTCTCGGACGGCAGGGCTAGACCGATCAACATCAAGTGGGCGTTGGAGAGGTGACTCTGCAAGTGGTGATCTTGCGCGCGAAGGGGCCCTTGGAGGGGCTTCGACATGAACATCCTTAGATCCTAAAGCCTCCATAGAGCTTTCAAGATCTTCCATCAGACCATCCATAGCCGATAGGTCGGAAGGATCGCGTCGAGGTTGAGATCTTGTCTGGCTGGTCTGAGAACTACCATTGCTCTGGTGGCTAAAGGTAGAAAACCCAGAAGACGTAGAGTCTGAAGGTGTGTGGTAAGGATTGTTGACGCCAAATTCAGCAGCAAGATCAACAGAACCTGAGTATTTATTGACTTTGGAGGGATGCAAAAGACTCTTTCGCGGCGGCGGGGCTCTTGAAGTGTCTGGTCCCATCGAAGGCTTGGAGGCATGACCAAAACCACCCGCCGCCTTGCCCTCAGATTTTGTGCCAGGTGCAGAGGGAGTCCGCAGCAGAGGTTCTGTTCGGAGAGGCAGGTTGGGAAAGGTGTCGGAACGGTGAACCGTTCCCAGAGGGGGCGGTTGGAGTTCCTCGTCGGTTTCAAAAGGACTGCCGAAACCTTCGTAGTCATCTCGTGTTGGTCTCTGAGGCGGAGCGGAGATGCTGCTGTTGTTACTGTTTCTGCCTGTCGGGGATGGGGACCTTTCGTTTCTATGCGAGTTAAAGTAATCCCTTGGCGATGCACTCAGAAAGTCTTCAGACTTGTCTCGGCTGCTATCTGTGATTTCTCTTGGAAATGATGGTGATGTTGCTGAAGGGCTGCGGATAGCGTCAAAGGGACCTGGGGCGATTGTGTCAAGTCTCTTGAATAAGGTGTTGTTAACTCCACCACTGGGACTGACGGCGCGAGGCTGGAAATCTGGACCATGCTTCTTTTCTCCGAAACCTCCGTAAGCTCCAGGACGGTCAATTGGACGCGGTGATGGGAGGATGAGATCATCCTCATGCGGTGTAATGACATCGTCAAAGAAGCAATTCATTTGATTAGCTGATGATGTGCTGCGCGGCTCGCTACTTGGTGTCAACTGTCCTTGGTGAAGGAAAGGACGGTCTTTGGTGCTGTTAGCGAGAGTTGTGTTTATTAAATAGTCGTCACTTACTAGCAGCGCTGACATCTAATGATGACGGTATGCGTCCTGGTTTCTCAGGAGATGCGGGAGATGCGGGAGATGCGGGAGGTGCAGGAGACGCTGGACTGTATGGCTTGTACGCCTCATATTGTTCTGGTGGAGGAGAAACTTTTGGACGATTAGTTTACTGGTTAATGAGACGAGACATTTCTGGCATTTTTCTTACGTTCGGGCTCTGCTGGCGCACAAATGTGATCACCCATCATAGAGATTTCCACCTCCCGACTACATGATGAGCACTTGATGGTCGGGAGAAACATTGACTCTCGTGGAACTGCCATGGTGGCGGTGTGAGTTGCGGTGTTGAACAGGAGAAATCGACAAGCTTATAAGACGCTTCAAGAATGCAATCAATCTGTCGCCCCAGTTTCTCTATCAAGATCTGAAAGCGCCTTGGACAAAGTGACGTATGGAAGACAATGAGTTATCGCAGGCCTTGTCGCGGTGGTTTCAAATAAAGATGGCGCTTGATGTGAGACCTTTTACATTCGATACCCCAGGCCCGTTCTGCGACCGGTGTCCCTGGGGTTGATGACGTGAATTGAGGATGCCAAAAGTCGATGCAACAGCTTTTTTCGGTCGCATGAGAAGAACTTTGGTAAGATGACGATGTTGTTCGGGTGGTGAAATTGGTGAGAGAATCGTGAGCTCGTGTCTCGGTACTGCTGAGTCGTTTTGCTGCTGGAAATCAGAAACAGGACCTGACTATTTTGATATTGGTCGGATCGAAGATTGCTGCAAAAATGAAGAGTTCAAAACTGGCTATGGTAGAGGAAAAGCAGAAGGGAATTAGATTAAAGAGTCGAAACACGACACTAAAACGGCTGTGACGTGGAAGGATAGAAGGAAGATCAGCTGTCGACTTTCAAAGAAAGGGACGATGCATATGGTGTCTCGAATGTGGAGGGAGAGTGGTGAGTGGGTGTGTTGATGGATGCTAAAGGGGACCCTGGGCCAAGCTAGAAAGACCTGTGTTGCAGGCCTTATCCCAGGCAGAGCGAGTCTAACCCCTAGTGGCGATGGTGCTGGCGTTGGCGTTGGCGCCCTGGCTAGGTCATGCTCATTTAGTGAACTGTAATACGGATACCTGCCTTACTGTAGAGTAGACCCTGGGCTGTTCTGATAGCCCCCTGGTTGGTGAAAGAAAGGCTTGCAGACTGACGGGTTTGCGGTGGGTGCGGTGTGGAATATGTAACACGAGAATCACGGAGCGAGAGTTTGCGTCTGCATTTGCATTTGCATTTGCATTTGCAACCTTTTTGACTTTCGTCATGAGTATTCAGGTACGGATACTCCGTGACTGCATTAAACAGTCTTCAATCGTATTTTGTCTTGGCTGCATCATGTATTCTAAGGAGTTTCGTCTCCGGCAGCACGGTTACCAACATTCCGTCCAACCCGCTACAGACTGCGAATTGGCTTCCTTGAAAGCTTCTGGGTCTAGAAAATGTCCCGCCGGAAGAGGGAGGGTAAAAGGCACGATTCGTCTATCGTGAGAGATGACTGACAACGTGGCAGGGGGGACAAACGGGCACTAAAATTGACAGCATTCCTCCCATTTGCGAAGAAGCTCAGTTACTCACTCACTTCACCATGGATGTCTTGCCTTGCTTGTCGTGTAACGTCTCTTTGTGGGAATAGAGACAAGGGAAGGACAACAAGCCTTTGTTAGGATGGTCCGCCGCTTGCTTGCATGAGATTTGATTGACGTGACCTAACCTGACCCATTAGATGTGGAAGAGTTCTTACTGTTACATGACAGTCCGCAATTGGCTCTTGGCAAGGTTGAGAACAGCCGCTTCCATAATTCCATCTTATTCCATCATCTGCGACTTGTTCAGTCTTCTGAATGCGTCAACCTCAGTGGTTCAAAGCTTGGTGTTGTTGGTGAGTATCAACACCAACTCATTAAACTGCTTCCGCAACTGTCAATAGACAAGAACCAAAGAAACGATCCAGATCAAGTCCGGCTTCAGCCGAATATGGTCATGGGGGTTCAAGACGCCACAGAATGTTCTTCATTAAGTACGTACTCCGTTTCCATAAACTAACTACAGTGCTCATCTGCAATGCTATATCCAATGAAAATCCTCCACTGGCTGCATTGCTCATGGACCGTGGATGAAATAAAATAGAAATGATCCACTGACAACCGTCGACAACTCGGGTACCTTGCAGAAAGCTCTGGCCAATAAAGGAGCTCCCCTGCTGCGCTAGCCTTGTTGAAGACAGACATCCACTGAAAGGGGATCTGCCTCATTTAACGATGATTTTATTACTTGCGTGGTGTGGTGTCGTCGTCCGCCTGTCAACACGTAGAATCGCCTTTGTCTACAACAGTAATTTATCCGGTTGCACAAATCAGTTTGCGTTTTCCCACAACCATCACCTCAGCATGACAACCTTACAGGTGAGACATGGTTTAGCTGTGTCAACATATAGCCCGGGTTTAGCAGAGCTGGATATAACCTGCAAGCGGGCAATAATTATGCGATCGATGGCCCGGTAGCTCTCTAATTGGTGCGTGCAAATGACTGGAGGGTTACTCCGTATGGAGTACTCCCTAGCGATAAATGAACTCGACATCAACCCCCCAGTCTCGGTTCGTGTATTGCTTGCCCGCATGTGGTGGTTACGCCGTGGGGAGGGACCATGAACGATCTTCACGGCTCGCACCAGATACAGCAGGTTCCATTTCGTAGTCAAAGACTCAAAGTGTCATTCAGTGATGCAGAGAGCTCAATGTAGGTTCTCTCACCTGCTTCAGGTTTGGCCCTCATTTACAGCACATTCCCCCCCTCCCCAGTCCATCAACAGTCACGGTCTCACGGCTAGAAGATCTGCAGGGCCTGATTTGCACAGGAAAAAGCCAAGGCGAGCAATTAGTTAGCCTAGTTGCCGAGAAATGATCCACTGTCTCAGGTCTCTGATCGGGAGATCAGGAATCCGCTTCAGACATATTAGCCCCGGATGGACCGTGGTGTTGAGGTCTGAGTCTTGACCTGGCGTGCCTGGAGCCAGGGAAGACGCCACTCATCGGTCTAATATTCGATAGATCGGTAATGGAAGCGCCACAATTTGGCTTCTACCAGTCACTCTCGGTGTCACAAAAAGGGTTGCAAGACGATTGACGGATATTGATACTCAATAGGCCCAATCAATATGTCAGCGTGCCAGAGCTGCCCCTGGCGATCACCCAAGATAAGAGGACAAAGTCCCATCGAACGCCCTCAGTGGACTCATTGTGATAGATCCAATATCTTTGATAACAATGCTCATCTGGAGATATGGATACTATTCTTCGGTAGCACGAGATGCCCCAGAAATGTCAGTCATTTCATTGAACCTCCCACGACTCGTGGCAGTCAGTTGACATTTGCGCCCTGACCCATAAGTTGATACAGACATTTGAGGCTGAATTGCTAATTCTCCCCCATCAACTGCTTGATGTTTTATGCTACCAAACACACAATGAATTGGTTTAGTGATTATGCTAGCTAGTCATGCTGAAGGACTCGCTCCCAGCCCATCGAGTCCAGGCACGTCATTCGTCGCGCTACCAAATGCTCCTCCTTTCAGTTGAGAGCAACGGATGAGATGATTTACCACGATAGCGGCTGACACTAAGCAGACCAATTTCTGAGGCATGATCGTTGATCGGCTATCTGATTAACATGACCAGTCTCGGGCTTATGGGCTTGACAGGCTGACAGTAGACATGCCGCTGATAGTCGACAGCCAACTATGGCAACGGTTCTTAGACCCTGTGTCTGAGGCGTTTCTGCTGTCTTTCTGGTAGATGGTGTCCCTGCTTGCAGTTTGCACGGCGTCTTTGTGGCATGGAAAGCTGAGACGCAGTCCTAGCAACCTAACGGGGTCACAACGCCATGTTTCGCTCGAATCCTAGGCATCGGAATTTTTAACAGCCAAAGTTAGGAACGTAGACAAGTGTAGATCTGAATGTTGTCATCACGAGAGCCGATATTGATCGGCTGTTTGACTTGTTAGGTATTCTGATTGAACCAGATGGCCAGTAACTAACTACACGTTGTCTGTCATGTTTCTCACGTCTGTCTTGGTATCTAGGCTGGAGGCGTCCACGGCATGCAATATGCATGTATCAACCAACCTCGAGCTCACCAGACTACAGTGTGGTACCTACACGGTCGCATCTTCTAGTGAACCATCCGTAGAACACTGATTATGAGTGGTTTTGATAGACTCTCCCGCATTAGACGGTGAGAGCGGAGACCGGGATTTCTGACGATCTCAACACCGCGTTGAACCGATGTGGATCTTCGGGTCGGCATGCAGGCTTCCTGTCTTGTCTGTTGCACTTCCGTGTTACATGTGAATGGAGCAGTTTCTTGGGCTCGGGAAGTCGTTATAGATCTGCAACGCAAAAAGGTTATGCTTTCGGTTCAACGTACGATGCAACAATACAACCCAACCGTCGTGCTGCTATAACCGCTAGACTCTGGAGCTTTTACGCAATATCATGGTACTGCGCTAATCAATCATGATTGCTACTGCTGATCAATTGAAAAAGCCAGCCGGAGATAAAAACAAATCAATATACAAATTACATTGGCCACCTGCAGTGATAAGGATGTAAGCCAATTATTTCCTCTTCTCTAAAATACCCGGTCGATGCAAGTATACGTGTTTGATAAGAGCTTGTCTAGCGAGATGTTATCATCGACTGAGATCATCAGCCCTCTGCCTTTCAGGGTTTCAGTTACGGCATTTTGAAATCTTGGACAAACAAGGATTAAGGCTGGGACGTTGTTTGTCGGATACAGTTTCACAGTTGAAACGAAACCCGAGCGTTATTTGCTTGTTCTTGAAACTTCTTTCTTTCGATGACACCAAACAATGAAAAGCAATTGTAACAAGTTCATTATCGCGGCTAATAAAAAGATTCTGCAGCAACTTATCACACACAAGACCTTTTACCCGTCAAGACCCAGGTCCAGGTTCAGGCTCGGCCTTGCAGCCTCTTTCTTGGCTGTCTGCCGAATGTCCCAACGACATTGGGATAGTCTTGTAAGATGGCTTGGAGGTCCCGGGTAGGACCAATCAAAGAGCAAGATATTAACTGCGCTTACAGACGATTCCTATTGTGTCTAAATCCTTCATGAGCTAAGGGCTGTAAGTGAAGCGATCAAGTCACGAAAAGACAACCAGTCGAATGTTGAGAGATGCACGATAGCAGGGCAGGGTAGGGCAGGGGCTCAGGCCAATGGTTCGGTAGAGGAACTTGATTGCCAGGACAGGGTCAAGCTGCAGGAGTGTGCGGTTATGTTCCGAAGAGTGACTCTTTACTAGTCCAAAAAGATTTGACAAATGGACGGTCAACCTTTGTTCTGTTTCCAGGTTATGTATGAGAGAAAACACATTAAAGTCACCATTCTTTTGGTTGAGGATAGATCCTTCAACTCTTATGAGGTCAAAATTGAAGCTGTCTCCGCCAAACCAACCCCGTTCCCTCGGGTCAAAATTGTGGGAGAAATGTGGGAAAAAGCTGGAGGGAAGACGGGGCATGGAGATGGTACCTTTTGCGCTCTGTCGCTTGCACATCATGTGTCCACAAACATACATGGAAACGTACAGTAACGTACAGTAGCTTACAGTAGAGCGATATCCTCACTTCCGAGCTCTCCGTCTTCCCAGCCGCTAGAATATTGAAAGACTCCACTAACCTGCGCGTCCCTGGCGTTGAAAGTGCTCACCGCCCGAATGTCCATGGCAAGCCAAGAGGGCAAAGTGGCAGTACAGTACGTCTCTAGGGGAGCTGTACCATAGGTCCAATAGAATGGTACCCAGGCAGGCGCTGGACCTTACGGTATTTGAACCCTCCCCATCCCCAAGCAACTCTCTTGCTTCTGCTTCTTTTCCCTCACCAACAATCATCTTCAACTTCCAATCAGCTAAAAGCAACCTTTTGCAAAACCTTTACCTCTTTTCTCTACCAAAACCTCACACTTCTGATATCTGTCTGCCCCGCTACCCCGCCAAATCACCCCTCCATCCCTCTATCAATCTTATCATAACGACCGAGGCCTTGACCCTTGGTCACTACAGTCGTCAAGACGTTTTCCAATCTCCTTAACTCGTAAGTTACACTTTTCTAACTCAATTGCGTCTTTGGAAATAGACAGCAATAAAATAAGAAATAAAATGCTAACCCTCTACAAGGACGCACCACCCGTTCGCAGGAGCCCGCTGCTCATCCGATTCTGGAGGCTCAGCGGACTCGACCTTTGAACAGTAAAGGTCGAACTACAAACAGAACCCGTCAAATCTCAAACAAACCGCAAGCTTCCACGTAAAAGCCACTCAATCACCATGGCTCCTCACGCGGAAGTCGGCACGGGCTCCTCGAACGGGGCGGTCTACAGCAACCAAGCCTCCTCGGCTGCTCAGGACCTCTTCACCGTCAACTCCCCCAACGTTACTTACACTGATGCGGAGATTCGCTCTCGATACACCTACCGCACCACCAAGGTTGAAGTTGATGCCAACGGCAAGTATGTTGCTACTCCCAATGAGACCCTCTACGACTTCAAGGTCGACCGCAAGGTTCCCAAGGTCGGCATGATGCTGGTCGGTCTCGGAGGCAACAACGGAACTACCGTCACCGCTGGTATCCTCGCCAACCGCCGACAGCTCGCCTGGGACACCAAGGAGGGTCCTCGCGAGTCCAACTACTACGGCTCTGTTGTCATGGGCTCAACCCTCAAGCTCGGTCATGATGCCAAGACTCACCAGGAGGTTAACATCCCCTTCCACAACATCCTCCCCATGGTCCACCCCAATGATTTGATCATCGGAGGCTGGGATATCAGCAAGTTGAACCTGGCCCAGGCCATGGACCGTGCTCAGGTCCTTGAGCCCACCCTCAAGGCTCAGGTCAAGAAGGAGATGGCTGAGATGGTCCCTCTTCCCTCCATCTACTACCCTGACTTCATTGCTGCCAACCAGGAGGATCGTGCCGACAACGTTCTCGAGGGTACCAAGGCTTGCTGGGCCCATGTTGAGAAGATCCGCAAGGACATTCGCGACTTCAAGGCCAACAACGGCCTTGACAAGGTCATCATCATGTGGACTGCCAACACTGAGCGATACGCCGATCTGATCGAGGGTGTCAACGATACTGCCGACAACCTTCTCAAGGCCATCGAGCAGGGACACGAGGAAGTTTCTCCTTCCACCGTGTTTGCTGTTGCTTGTATCCTTGAACAGGCTCCTTTCATCAACGGCTCCCCTCAGAACACCTTCGTCCCTGGAGCCATTGAGCTTGCCGAGAAGCACAACTCCTTCATTGGTGGTGACGATTTCAAGTCTGGCCAGACCAAGATGAAGTCTGCCCTCGTCGACTTCCTCATCAACGCTGGTATCAAGTTGACTTCGATTGCCAGCTACAACCACCTTGGCAACAACGATGGCAAGAACCTGAGCTCCCAGAAGCAGTTCCGCTCCAAGGAGATCTCCAAGTCTAACGTCGTTGACGACATGGTTGAGGCCAACCACGTCCTTTACAAGAAGGGCGAGCACCCCGACCACTGCGTTGTCATCAAGTACATGCCTGCTGTTGCTGACAACAAGCGTGCTCTCGATGAGTACTACGCCGAGATTTTCATGGGTGGCCACCAGACCATTTCGTAAGTTGAAACTGCTGCCCCGAATATGTGAGCGACGACTAATAATTTCTAGGCTGTTCAACATTTGCGAGGACTCTCTCCTTGCTTCTCCCTTGATCATCGACTTGGTCATCATTGCTGAGATGATGTCTCGTATCCAGTGGAAGGCCGCGTCCTCTGATGGTACTGCCACCACTGAGTACAAGAGCTTCCACAGTGTCCTGAGTGTCCTTAGCTACATGCTTAAGGCTCCTCTGACCCCTCCCGGCACTCCTGTCGTCAACGCTCTGGCCAAGCAGCGTGCTGCTCTGACCAACATCTTCCGCGCCTGCGTTGGTCTTGAGCCCGAGTCTGACATGACTCTAGAGCACAAGCTTTTCTAGGTATTGATGTCTGTGCTTGATGCTGCTGATATTGATGCTTTGAAGGAGGAGGATACTTGGGACAGTCTTTACCGGATACTCGAATTGCAATGTAAAAACCATAAAATAAGAAAAAGAGGGAGAGATGAATTAGTTACACAGTCATAGTTACCGAATTGAATGTGCCATTCTCCCCAATGTCAAGCCCCATGGTCTGAGTACGTGCCTGTAGTGAAGTTATAATGTTAATGTCGTTGATTTTCGTTGACATGCCAATCATGTAGATCAATATCGAATCTGACAAGGATCGTCATCGCCGGTCTTACAGGGGTATTAATTGAAATTTACGTGATTTGGAGTAAGCTTTACGCGGGATTGATGCGTTGTAACGCGTCTCTCCACGCCAACGCTTTCCATGGCCCGCGCGCGTCGCGTAGAACTCCCCACTATCACTTAGACGAGACCTTTCGTGCTCTGTCTGTCCCTGTTCAACATCCACTCCCACATTAACATTTACATCCTTCATTCTGAACTTCGATTTTCTGAGGCGTCGAATTACTTCTTACTCTTTCCTCCGATCGATTCCATTAGAACATTTGATTTATATCCTCCCATTGCCCTTGCAATGGCTACCGCCTCTCGAGCGTCCTCCCCCGTATCATCGGGCGGAACTCCCGAGCCATTCTTACTAGAATCTAAATTCGAAGCTCAACTCGCTGCTCTCGAGAGCAGTGATGACGAAGCACCCCCTCCCTCAAAAACCGCGAACGATAAACCTATAAACCACCTTGATCTGTCACAACAGCCCATACAACATGAAGACGCGCCAGAAGAGTCGGAGGAGGATGATATCAGACCCAGAGGCAAGTTAGCATCTCGAATGCAGGGAGCCACACGAACAGCGAAGGATGGAAACGCTTCAAATCAGAACGAGACCGCCCGAGACCGGGTGAAGAAGAGTCTGCTTGAGCAAGAAGACAAAGAAAACAATGTCGACATGCCCGACGCTCAATCAGAAGACGACGACACTCCCTCTGCACGCCGAAGATTAGTCCGCAAGGCCCCTTCATCACCAATTGCCAGAGACACCTCTCGAGGTGTCAGCCCATCAATTTTCGTATCGCCACATCCATCACCATCCAAATCCACACATAACAATTCGGATTCTGAAGATGATATGCCCGCCCTCAAGCCTGACCGCTTTAAGGCATTGACTGATCGCTACGTAAAAAAGCGTCAAGCGGAAGATGCTGCCAAAGAAGCCAAACAGGCTGAAAAACGAGCCCAGCAAGAGGAGCTTGCGCAAGAGTTCGAGGAGATTGTCTCGGATGACGGTTCGAGTATTACCGACGACGAAGGTGGTCGACGACTTACACAGACGGATCGACCTAGTGCTCGGAAAGCAAGCAGGAAGGCCATCGAAGAGATGAATAGAGAAACCCAGAGAATGTCGAGAAACATGCGTTTGGCACATGCGGCTAAGACACGGAAGAAGATCAGCAAGAACAGTCTCTTTGAGCGTTTCAACTTCCGACCAGCAGGTGAACCACAACCAAAGGTTGCCAGTTCGAGCAGGGGGCCAACGCCTCACAGCGATGTTGAGATGCAGGACGCCGATACACCCCCTAGTTCTCCACCAGGGTCCAAAGAAACCGCCCAGACCACCGAGGTCGCGGCAGCCATCGCCGAGGACGACGATTTTGATTTACCAACAATAGATACCCTAGCTGAGACAACCAAGCTCACACTGGACAAAGGCAAAGGGAAGGCGGTTGAGACACCAAAAGAAAAGGAACAACCAGCTCAAAAGCCTAAACGCCAATTCCGAGTCAAATTTCCGCCCGTCCAAGCCAATGTCACTATGTTAGATTCAGATGACGAGTTGGAAATCACGACGACCAGTAAAGACAAAGTTCGAGCTGTGTTTGACATGGCTCCTGCCAAGAAGGCTCAGGAGCACAGCTCCGTTCAGGCGCTGCGCGCCCTTGCACAAGTCAAGTCTCCTGGAAAAGATACAAGACGAAAAAACGAAAACCACGGCATGACAGCAGGCGAGCTTCAAACATATCTCCAGCAGAAGGCAAGGCAACAGGCGAAGACGGAGCGTGATCGCAGACTTGAACTGCTCAAGGCTCAAGGCCATGTCGTCCAGACTGCGGAAGATCGCGAGCGCGAAATAGAGGAGGCCGATAACATGTTCGCCAGAGCGAAGGAGGAGGCACATAAGCTTATGCAGCAGGAACGAGCCGCCGACAAGAAGGAAAAGAAGGCCAATGGCGAAGTCGATCCCCTGGCTTGGGATGACAGTGATGACGAAGAGTATCAGGCATCCGGAGACGAAACTGATGGAGAAGTATCAGCTGTTGAGCTTTCCGGATCTGAAGATGAGGATGCAGATGGCGACGAGGAGGAAGCCGAAGGCAACCCGATGATCGAGGGCGAGGCCGAAGATGGAGAGTCCTATGTCTCTGCGGATGAGGACGGTGACTCGACTCCTGTGGCCAGCCAAGATGTCAACGACGACGCTGAGGAGATACCGGCCATGAGGAGACGGCGGACACGAAAACCCGTTGTTCTTTCTGATGACGAAGAGGATGACACGGTCAAAATGACACCGAAACCCAAAACCACCACTGTACATACATCGCCTATGGTGCCCAACACTCAGTCTCCGATCGCACCCAGATCAGTATTACGCTCAGCCAAAAAGAACTTCATCCCTGGTCTACCTGTGCAAGGGGCGGCCGGACTGGGGCTTACCCAGATCTTTGCTGGCACCATGGATGACAGCCAAATGGATGCTGCCAACGGTCCAACTCAGTCCATGATGCCCGATTTCGACCATTTCCCCGACTCCAACTTCTCTGCGACCATGGAAGAGCCCATGGAGGATATGGTACTGGACAGCCAGAATGATGACACCCAAAAGACTACCCAAGGTGTCAAACTCGACTTTTCTCAATCCCAGATGCGTGGCCTGGACAGCCTACTTCGCCAGGAGAGCACTCAAATCTCCGACATGATCGATTTCACCCAGGATGAGGGTCTGCAAACCCAAACACCTCTCAAGGACAGGTTCATCGAAGCACCAATTTCTACTGTAGAGACAATGATGGTTGATCCTGAGGACCCGACCCAGGCCTCGCCACTGGTTCGTCGTGGGCGTCTTCGTCGTAAGATGGAGATGTCTCAACGCATTGAAGAGACCCCAGAGCCACCAACCGCAGACAAGCCTGACACAGCCTTCAACGCGTTGCAAGAAGGAGCAAAGAAGGAGAGGAAGAAACGACTTCAGGCAGAGTTTGACTACAAGAACAGTAAGGCCAAGGAGATGGTTCAGGAACAGGCTGAGGAATCAGAGGACGAGTATGCTGGTCTCGGAGGTGTGGATGGTGAGGACAGCGACAATGAGTCAACCGCCTCGCTGAAGGATATCATCGACGATGATGCCGGCAACGATGTTGATGGAGCTAAGCTCGCTGGCTTTTATGCGTAAGTTTTACCCGTCTAATGATACACAGCCGTATGCTAACAATTTTCAGTGATCGAGAGCGCGCGGAAGATGAGAAGCAAGTCGAAAAACTCTTCAAAGACGTCACAAATGGTATGCTTCGCCGCAAGCGAGGCGAGGGCTACGACCTTGACGACTCAGACGATGATGGCGAAGCTCGTCGCCGCATGAAGCGTCGAAATTTCGCCAAGATGCACAAGGCCCTTTTCGCCGATGAACGTGTGAAGAAGATGGCCGAGAAACCTGGAAATGCGGCTTTCCTGAAGACTATCGAGGATCGTGGCAGCGATGATGAGATGGACTTCCTCGATGCACCCGAAGAGACCAATGAGCCTTCACAGTCTCAGTCCCAGTCCCAAGGAGAGGAGACCAGCAATACCCAGACCGTTCCTGACAGCCAACCGCAAAAGGTCCTCGGTCCTGCAGACAACAGGCCAGCTGCTCATCTGCGTAGAACTAAAGATGGCAAGAAGCCCTCTAACATTGGTGAGGTCCGGGAGACGTTATCTGATCTGCTCGAGGAGCCTCACGGTTCATTTATTCCAGCAACCGAAGCTGGATCAGACAGTGAGGATGAAGGAGGCGCTCCTTCGCAAACCCGGAGCGACAAGGAAAACGATGGATCTAATGCTCGTCGTGGCCGTGTCGCCATCGTTGACCGTATCAGCCTCAAGCGCAACAGCTCTTCAAATGTCAGCGCTAGCCGTCTTGCCTTTGCAACGGCATCTAGCTCATCATTCAAGGTGCCCGCGTTGCTACGTCGTGCGACCACCAACTCCTTTGTTTCTGGAACTGCTTCTACCACCACAAGTTCAGCGCCATCAACACAAGCCAGCGGATTCGGAGAAGAGGCCAAGATCAAGAAAGGAGCCAGCAAGAAGAGTGGCGTGCACGCCTTTGCACGGGACAGCGAGAGGCGAGCAAAGCTTGAACAGAATGAGCGAAAGAGAGAGGAAAGGAAGGTAAAGGGGGCCGAGAGGAGAATTGGGGTTGTGGGTGGTCTGTTGGGTAAGGGATCGTTTGACTGAACTGGCATGCAAAGGAGTTGGGATTTACATGAAGGAAATGTGTTACTACGGATTTAGTATCCTGGCATGGAGTTGGTTTGGGTAAGGAAGGATACATCGGCCATTACGATAATGGCATTATACCTAGGTAGCGAACAATGTTTATATGTATGCAAAGCTATGAGTCTCGGCTACTTTTGTGAGTGATGATTGATGTGACGGTAATATTGCCTTGCCTTTTGTTTGAAACATTGTAACAAACGGGTGTTGCTTGGTATGGTGGACGTCGTTCTACTTGAGCGAGGTTGAGACTATCCCCACGTCAATTTGTGGTGTAGCTCTCTAACTTCAGCCCAGCCAACTCAACTCCTAGAATACACAGGCATACCATCCACACCTTGAACTCACAACTGCTACCGGCCATTAAAAAAAGACTAAGTGAATTCAAGCTCATAAATCGATCTCTATTGCTTTTCAATTGCCGAGATCGACAAATCATGTACGCTCTATGTTGATAGGGATGTCTTCTAATTCATTATTATCACTTTTGGAACGCCGGTCCCGAAAATTGTACACCACCCAGACCCAGCATTCTCTTGGTAAATAGCCACATCTCGAACGCCTCTAACTTAATCTCCACGCGCATGAAGCCAACCCATGCTGCAAATAATCTCACGGCGTTGGGAGGCCAAAGGAGCGATCCGTTCTGGCTGATTTGCTCGAGCTTTTCATGGAATACAGTTTTTGTGCAGTACCGCGCTAAGATCATGAAAGAACGGATAGGCCCCTGCTGCGTTTGAAGGTTTTCGTCCAAGCTGCGAGTGAGATCGTTCGTCTTGAGAATAAGGAGGATAATGGGAGGGACACGGCTAAGGAGCTGAACGAGATCGACAATGAGACCCTCTTGTAAAGCACCGCTCATTGTCTTTTGCTCATCGGCTGTTCGTGTCTCGAGGATAGATCCAGACTTGCTAACGATGCTGTAGTCTCGACCGGTAATTGCTGAAGCGAAAAGGGGGAAGTCCTTATCCTCGATGCCAGCAACCTCATGGGCATACTTCTTCATACGGTCCATGTCGCCATCGATCACCGCAAGCCACATCTTGGCGTAGGATCTTCGCAGGGGAAGTTCAATATCTCGGTAGAGTCCATGGTCGTACAGAATAACATCAAAGTTAGGGCCACGGGCGAGACCCCGACGGGTGGTGTTCTTGCGAATCGCAATGTTTCCACCATGAGGATCGCAATGCAACGGTGCGCCATCACCAAAAATCATTTCGTTGAAGATGCGGGCTAATGTGGCCGACACCTCGTCGCGGTCGATCCCGTTCTTGTCCAAGTACTCAATATCATCAAGTCGGCTCCCTGCTTCGCATGCCATAACAATGATACGCTTCTTAGCCCAGATGACTTCGGGGATAACTAGGGGCAACTGCGGGATTTTTGCAAAATGTTCTTTCATACGGCAGGCATTGCTAGCTTCCTCCTGGAAGTCCAACTCTTTGGGAAGAGAAACGTCCATCTCGGACGAGAGCCATTCGAGGTCATATTCGGGAAAGAATCTCTTGAGTGTAGAAAACGTGTACCGGGTGAGCGCAAGATCCAGGGGTGACCAGCTCTGTAGCTCCGGATGTTGAACCTTGACAGCAACTTTTTGATCAGAGCCTTTGATGGACGCTAGATGCACCTGGGCAAGAGAGGCGGCACCAATTGGTTCAGGGGCGAAATCGGAGAAGTAATCCCAAAGCTCCTCTCCTGTATCTTTACGAAACATGTCCTCTATCGACTCGAACGAAGACACTGGGCACTTATCCTGCAGCGGTATAAATGTGGTTGTCCATTCAGACGGCAGGAGGTAGTTCATAGCACTCTAGCAAGGTTACTGTTAGTCCGGCATTCCAACATTTAAATGGAATATTCATACCAAGTGTTGACCGAGTTTGATAAAGATTCCTCCATTCTTCTCCAACACAACAAGTGTCCGTTCGGCGCATCGTTTGTGGCATGCTTTTAGCATATTCTCTTGTTCGTCATGGTCCGCGGTCGTCTCTCTCGCATTCAGTGTTGTTCGGTAACTATCCATATTATTAGTCTTCCCCCTGAATGGCATAACCATTGACCACTTACTCATTGATACACACGGCGAGCGCAACCGCAACTCTGCCTGTCCGCTCTGCTGCCTCGTAGCTATTTTTGATATCGTCGGTAAACGCAAGTGCGGTTGCGCCCACAGTTCCAACACCGGCCGAGGCATATAATAGAGGCCGTCTAGGACCTGACTTTTGGCCATTGCTCCCCCGCGAGCCCCTCCCCGAAGCAAACCCTCTTGCGCTGACTTGCCGGAAGGGCTTGCTACGAAGCAATTGACTCCTACAAGACGAGCAAGTCCATGGTCGAGGGGCGATGCGGGTCGCAAAGGCTGAGACAGATAAGGCGTTCATCTGGCCACCGAGGGACTTTAAAAGGGTGAGGTATTAGGAAGCAAGATGGGAATACTCATTCTAAAGGAGAAGTATGAAGCAAGCAAAGAAAGAATACAAGTCTGCACTGTAAAGGCCAGTCTACAACGTTAGATCATGTCGTCAACCAAAATCAAGTCGACAGTTTTTTTGCTTGGGTGTGCCGATTCCGATAAACCTCCGTCCGCTCAGGCCCATCGCTCGGCTTGGCCCGGGTGCGATCTTCGGGGGGCGAATTGGCCACCCGCCTTTATCAGATTAGCACGTATCCGTATTCACGTATACAGTAATCAGCCATTTGGTGTCAGGCCACGTGATTGCGCGACCGCGACTCTAACCGCGTCTAAAGTCTAAAGCTCTTTACACGACCTCGTTATCTCGTCATTGCTACACGAAACCCTCCCACCATCCAACCCTCTCCCGTCGATATATTCTTGATAATCAATATCTGAATTCTATGCAACATAACTCTGAACACCAAACAGCGAAAAACATGCTGTCTTTTGCTCCTTCACCCATATTCTCCGGTTCTTGGGACCACCGACCAGTCGTCTCGTCGCCACTCTCCTCATCACCTGTTCGCGCATCATCTCCACTTTCACCAATTGATCGAAACGCGTTCGCACAGCGACAGATCCAGTCTTCTCCCATCAAGCCTCCAAAGTTCAAGTTTGCTTCGCGTCCGGCGCGGCCAAATCCCGTCAACCGGAAGCGAGAGGAAGTACAGGAAGGAAGACGAAAGCTGTTTCTCCAGAACGTGCGACAGAGTCGTGAGGACAAGGCCTGGCAACGAAGAGACATTGAGGGACAGGTAAGATGAGTTTATTGACATATTGTATTACCGTCACTAACTCGAGTCACAGTTTTTGAAGACAAATTATCTTGCCGATCGGGGTCAGCTATCCCACGATGCTCCTGACATCACCGAGGCAGATATCGAGGAGGCTATGACTTTTCACCACGATCATCCCTCAATCCCTGAGGATGACGAAATGATGGACGAGGAAGACCAGCTCGAGGCCATGTTTGCATCCTATGAAGAACAGCAGACAGCTTCTTCACAAAGACCACCATCGCCTACACTATCAGACGAAGACTATGACGACGTCTTTGCTGAGCTTATTGCACAAGAACAGTCTCGGCAGAACGCACAATCCCACCCGCAAGTCCGAATGGACACGTCTGGAGATGTTGAGATGCAATAATGTGCCTCGACTCATTTGCTCTTTCTGTGCTTTACATCTTAATCAAGTTTGGAGTTGGGGTCAATCGGAACAAAAGGGAAGGGAAACGGCGCTTGGGAAATACCAATGGCATATCATCAGATGTGTATAGCTACAATTTTGGGAAAGGGTATATAGATGACTTGGAAGAAATATCCAGGCTTGGTATCTACTGAGGGTTACAAGCTTCATCTCCTGGGTTGAGGGCATCTTGTGCCGACTGCATGTCTCCAACTAGATCAGGAGGGGGCGATCCTGCTGCTTGCATCTGGGTGGCTAGTCAGTAACAAGAACTTTACCAGGGAGGACAGGAGAATTCAACAAACCTTTTGCATCTTGTCCACAATGAACTCGCGGTCCGTCGCGTTAGAGTCCGAGTATGTCTTCTGCTCAAACTTGGCCACGATCTCCCGCACAATGGACTGCTGCTCTTCGTAACGCTTCAAATCCTCCTTCGGTGTCGAGTCGCGGTTCTTGATGAGCCACTCGGGGAACTTCTCATCGAGCTCCTTCATAGGCTCATAAAGAATTTCCTTGTTGGTAAGCTGCTCCATCATGCCCATGAGCATCTTGGAGAACTCCTCTTCACTGCCCTCGCCTCCTAGATCACCAAGGTCACCAGACGATAGCTGCTTGAGCATCTCGGACATAAAGTCATCACCTGCACCTGACGCGGCAGCAGCAGTGGCTTGGTCGCCCGACGCCTGCATGCGCTCCATAGTACGCTTGATCTTGTCTTGGAAGGATGCATCCTCTGGTGCTGCTTGTGGAGCTGGTCCGGTTGAGGCACTTGGAGGTGGTGCGTCGCCGGTACCTTCAGCTGCAGCGATGTGCTTGAAGATGTCTTCGAACTGTGCTTGCATGTCCGGCTGAGTATGTTAGTACTTATAGTCGCATAAGACAATCTACGTGAGATAGAACTTACAGACTGCTCAAGTTCGCCTAGTAGATCAGCCATACCGGCCTGTAGCTGCTTAGCAAACTCTTCTTCTGAGAATGCATCTTCAACTTCAGGCTGCTTGCCAGACGAGACAGACTCCTTGGGAGCTTCTGGGTTGCTAGAAGCAACAGCGGGCTCTGATGGCTTAGTCTGATCCAGTTTGACTGTAGAGAATTCATCTAACATATCTGAAAATGGTCAGTCACAATACACCCAAGCCTCCTGTTCGATTCCAACATACCATCCAAATCATCAAGGTCATCTTCGTCCGGGTCTGGAACATCCTCTAGTTCATCCACAGGCTGTGTGGTGTCTGCAGGGGGCGTTGGAACAGTGGCGGCCTTTTCCACGACAACTTCCACCGCAGCGGCTGCGGTCATTGTCGCAGCAGCAGTGAGAGCAGCAACAGCTTCTGTAGGAGCAGAAGTGGCCTCTGTAGAAGCGGCATTCGAAGAAGGTTCTTCGTGAGATGCCTCTTGAGAATCAGTGGCAGTCTCTGCAGAGATTGTCTCTGGGGTCTGCTCTTTGGGAGACGTTTCTTGAGGAGCAGTTGTGGGTGGCTCTTGAGAAATCGCCCCCTGAGCAATAGCCTGGGGGGCTTCCTGCTTGGGAGGAGTTTCCTCGGGAGAAGCCTTTTCAAGAACCGCTTCCAAGGTGGTCACTTTAGGAACAGACTCCTGGGGGCTGGTTTCTTGCGAGGTGACGTTCTGAAGAGCAGCCTTCTGAGAATCAACCTCTGCAGCAACCTCTTGAGGAGTAGTTTCTTGAGTGACAGCCTCTTGAGAAACGGTCTCTTGAGGAATAGCCTGTTTAGCGGCCTCTGGAGGAGTAGTTTCTTGAGGGGTAGCCTCTTGAGGGATAGTCTCTTGAGGAGCAGTCTCGATTGACTCTTGTTCACTAGGAGCCTGAGCAGCCTCTTGGGAGAAGTGCTCTTGAAGAGCAGCGCTGGGTGAGTCTGCCACTGGGGCAGAATTCACTGTCGAGGGAATAGACACAGGAGGATCGGCGGCCGGAACATCAGGTATGGGAGAGTCAGACGAAGCTGGAGCAGCGACAGTCTCAGCTTTGATATCCTTGATATCGGCCTTTTCATCGTCTTTCACCTCATCTTTGACGTCCTCTTTCACAGCTTCCTTAAGCTCTTCCTTGATCTCCTCCTTCAGCGCGATTTCTGTGTCCTTGTCGGTGCTCATGATGGTCTCAGATTCGTCTTTCTCAGCACAACTCACTCATACACCCCCACTTATGCCAACAGATGTAAATGAACAGAGACAGATATAGTACTGTATAATCGTGACAGGCGTAAAAGCGTGAGATTGTGTTGTATAAACTTAATCGTAGGTAATTTATGCCACTTGATGAGACGTGAGTAAATGTTGAGGTGAATGGCGGGTTGTCCGCTCCAACACTGAGCCGAGGTGATCTACTAGTTGCGCTCTAGTCTAAGCAGTCAAGGCTCGGCACCTCACCTTTTTCGCACCCGACCTCAAGCTTCTGACGGGATGGCGGGAAATGGATGGAAGCCCCTCACTGCTGAACTGCCACTAACTTGGGAGTTCACCCCGCTAGAAACAGCGCTGTTGCCCTTACTGACCAGGCCTGAATCACCCCTGCGACATAGGCGACCACCTGGCGGGGCTTGCCGAAAGGGGACGTGCCCCCAGCTTGCGCCACCTTTTGACCAACGGCAGCGGGTTTTGGCCTGTGCATCGAATCATCAAAAAGACGTCGCTTCGTGAATTGCACATCCGCGCAAACAACCTACAGCCTTTGAGGCAACTGCTATTCGGTTCCTTTCTCCGTCAACTTAGTTTCTGCAAACCCGACTCTGCCACAACAACCATCAAAAACACTGCGGTCCTGTGTACTTAGCAAAGATCCCGTAGTGACTTTTCATCCGTTTATCGCTATCACAAAGTCTCGCTGCATTCTATTCTCCCATCGCTCGCGCGACTCGACGATCTCGTGTTCGCATACCTTCCCTCCGTGAACAGCTCCTTTTTTCGACCGGCATAGCCTGAAAAATAAACCATGGCTTTGTGCCAGAACCGATTACAAGAAGAGAGGTGAGAGTTGAAACCACGCACGGCGCTGGACTATACTGAAACCTATGAAGGAAGCAGTGGCGACGAGACCATCCCTTTGGTTTCTATGCGAAGCCTCAGCGCACCAAGGAGGGCGTCCTCGATGTCAAGAACTGGGAATGCGGAATTCCTGGAAAGGACAATACGATTTGGTCCGGTGGACTCTTCAAGCTGACTATTGCTTTTCCTGACGGCAAGTACCAATACTTCTCGCCTCCTGTGGTGCTCTTGTGACCTATGCTAATCTGTGTTCGTAACAGAGTATCCTACAAAGCCTCCCAAATGTAAGCGATCAGAGTTGAGACAAACGTTATAAAGAATTATGCGCTGACACAACTAGGCAAATTTGTCCCTCCTCTGTTTCACCCCAACGTCTACCCCTCCGGCACCGTGTGCCTCTCCATTCTCAACGAAGAAGAGGCTTGGAAGCCTGCCATTACCGTCAAGCAAATTTTGCTAGGTATCCAGGATCTCCTCAACGATCCTAACCCCGAGTCTCCTGCTCAGGCGGAAGCGTACAACCTGTTCAAGAGAGATCGTGCCGAGTATGAGAAGCGAGTTCGTCGTACGGTCCGCGAAAACCCTACACCTTGAAGAGGAGTTCGGAAATATCCAGCAGGCAGACTATTTAGACGGGACTTTTCTTTGTAGGGAACCTTAGGCTATGGCGTTTAGGGAAATACCAAGGCGGAATTCACTTGGAGCCCGCGAGGAGGAGTGCAGAAATCACAAAGGCGGTGCTTTGTAACACAAGATGAGATGAGGCGCGCGACAATATGACGAGGAATGGGTACGATGCATGGGTCATATAGCGCATCAAGAACGGACAGCATTAGTCAGGCCATGGCAAGAGCGTGCTCCTTTTAAATCTCGAGAAAGTCGTTTTTCCCCCATGCCTGGTCACATTTCTCGGCAGTTCGAGTAGATGCTGCCGTTGGTTCCGCACGCTCAAGGATTTATGTCGGCGAGTGAATCACTTGCGGCTGCGATGTGGGAAAATGATATGTCTAGGATATGCCCCCACAATATCCCATTATCTGTCGTTGATAGTTGACACGAGAGACGTTGCACTGTCGTGGGGATTGATCCGATATCGTGAGTCTGGAAGGTCGATACAGGGAAGAGATGAAATAGCCTTGGTGAGGGTTATTCTGGGCCAAGTGTAGAATTCCGTCTCAATAGGACTGTTTCCATGTCTGGATGTCATCCTCCATTTCGAGAGTTAATAAATGCTACGTGAACCAGAGCCTCGACCTTTGCTCTTGTCAGTTGTGACGCAACAGAAAGACGACGTATATCCGCTGTATTCCCCTTATCAAGTACCTAATGTCAAAGTTTATTCGAGTTATGTAATTCATCCAGGAACATCCAAGCTCACAGGGCTCGTCTGCTTTTGGCCGCCAATGAAGTCGACCGAATTACGTGCCGAAATCGGCCACGCGACTCACTCACACCCAAAAATCTTTTGGCTTTGGGAACGTTGATAGCGCGGTAGAGCCGTTATCTATCAATGGACTGGCCATTCCGCCCGTACCTAGGTATACAAGCCATTGAGTTTGAGGCAAGTGCTAGGACAGGAGCAAGGGAATCTTAACCATTGGATGTAGATCGTGACGAGTGAGCTGAATTGGCTACCATATCTTACTCATGCCGGTCAACATCACAGTGGAGAGAGGTGCCCATTCGCGTCCGCAGCGGAGCATCTTGTGGATAACCTTAACGAGTCAAATACCAAGACAAAGTGATTTGGATCGGACCATAACCGCGAATAACCTTGCGCCTGCCAGCTTCCAGGTACCGTCTATGTACTTTACTTATCGCTCAGGTTGTCCTGTGCCGGCGGAACGAGGGTGGAGTTTTGGTTAGGTATGACTCCTCTTTTTTTACCCTCTGCGGCGAGCTACTACTAAATATTAATCTTGTCTCGTCCCGGCCTTTTCTTTCCCTCCCACTATCCTCCGTCAACCACATCTCTACCCGTATACACATACCGTGCGCAATCTTCTGCAATCGCAATCATGTGTGGTATCTTCGCTTGTCACCGGTACGCTCTCTCTCTCTCTCTTCCCTTGCGAACATGGACATGGGTCTTTTTTGGTGCTTTGGAGGGGCAAGGCACGGAGCATGAGGACCCCGCCATCGATTAGAGTTGGGATTGGGAAACGGAATTGAGAAATCACCCCGCGGTCGGAGGGGAAGAGGCTGCTGCAGGATCATGGCGCGACTGACATTTTGCCTTCTTACAGTCATCCCGACGTCGAAAAGTTCAAGCCCACGGCTTTGAAGCTTGCAAAGCAGTATGTTTGTCCCTTGCCTCAAACAGAAGATAAACACCAGGACTGACTTGTTTGGCACAGAATCCGTCACCGTGGTCCCGATTGGAGTGAGTGAAAATGCTGGTTGGATCTTCGCTGTCCCGAAACCGCAAAACTAACTTTAAGTGTCCAGGTGGAAGCGTTATCGCCAACCACACCAGTAAGTCAATTAACTTCCAAACCCGTGAGATCACAAACCCTAATTCTCCTGTCTAGTCCTCTGCCATGAGCGTCTCAGCATTGTCGGTGTCGGTAAGTCGCAACTTTACGCGCCTACTCGGGTGCCCTCCCGACTAACAATTCTCTACAGAGTCTGGCGCTCAGCCCCTGACCAACGCCGACGACAGCATCATTCTCGCCGTCAACGGTGAGATCTACAACCATCGTCACATCCGAAAGAACCTCAAGGAGCAATACCACTTCAAGACCACCTCTGATTGCGAGGTTATCATTCCCTTGGTAAGATGAGCACCTGGCCCATGAAACGTGCACGAGCACCAAGCTTACAACTGCTTCTGTACAGTACACCGAGTTTGACACCGACTGCCCCAACCACCTCGATGGCATGTTCTCCTTCGTTCTCTACGACAAGAAGCAGGACCGCACAATTGCCGCTCGCGACCCCATCGGTATCACTACCTTCTACCAGGGCTGGTCCACCCAGGAGCCCGGCACTGTCTACTTCGCCTCCGAGCTGAAGTGCTTACACAGCGTCTGTGACAAGATCGTTGCTTTCCCTCCTGGTCACGTTTACGACTCCAAGACCGGTGAGACCACTCGCTACTTCAACCCCTCTTGGTGGGATCCTAAGAAGGTCCCCAGCACCCCTGTGGATCTCAAGGTGCTCCGACATGCCCTTGAGAAGTCTGTCCGAAAGCGACTTATGGCCGAGGTTCCCTTCGGTGTTTTGCTCTCTGGTGGTCTTGACTCGAGTCTGACAGCCTCTATCGCCCAGCGTGAGGTGACAAGACTTCGAAAACAGGCCCTCGAGGCCAATGGCAACGTCCTCCCGGTCGAGAACCCCGATACCGGAGAGGGTCTTGTCGGTATTGATGATGACGATCACATCGATACCCTCACATACCTTCCCCAGCTCAACTCATTCTCCATCGGTCTGCCTGGCTCTCCCGATAACAAGGCTGCCCTCGAGGTTGCCAAGTTCCTGGGTACCAAGCACCACGTTATGACCTTCACTATTGAGGATGGTCTCAACGCCCTTTCCGATGTTATCTTCCACCTCGAGTCCTACGATGTCACCACTATCCGAGCCTCGACTCCTATGTACCTCTTGTCGCGAAAGATCAAGGCTATGGGTATCAAGATGGTTCTGAGTGGAGAGGGTAGCGACGAGATCTTCGGTGGCTACCTCTACTTCCACGGTGCCCCCGATAAGGAGGCTTTCCACGAGGAGACTGTCCGCCGTGTGAAGAACCTCCACTTGGCCGATTGCCTTCGAGCCAACAAGTCTACCTCTGCTTGGGGTCTTGAGGCTCGTGTTCCTTTCCTTGATAAGGAGGTAAGCAGACGTCGACCACAGTAATCTGAATATTGATGCTAACCAAGAAACAGTTCCTCGAGACTTCTATGAACCTTGACCCTCAAGAGAAGATGATCACCAAGGACAGGATCGAGAAGTACATCATCCGCAAGGCTTTCGATACCACAGACGAGCCCGATGAGCAACCTTATCTGCCCGACAACATCCTCTGGCGACAGAAGGAGCAGTTCTCCGATGGAGTCGGCTACGGATGGATTGACTCTCTGAAGGACACTGCCGAGAAGCAAGTGACAGACGAGATGATGAAGAACCCCAAGCCTGAGTGGGGTAACGATATCCCTGATACCAAGGAGGCGTATGTTGTCACCCGTTCTTTTGAAGCATCGAAACGAGGCTAACAAACTATAGTTACTGGTACCGATGCATGTTCGATGAGCACTTCCCTCCTCACTGCGCTTCAACAGTTATGCGCTGGACTCCTACTTGGTCCAAGCAGAGCGACCCCAGTGGCCGGTAGGTGGCTTCCTATTACTCCAAGTTGCTTGGGGATAGAGTTGGAAAAAACGTTTACTGACATACAACTGTAGAGCCATTTCCACACACAACGCCAAGTACGATAGCGCGGCTTAATGACATAACGAATCAAGCAAGACGTCAAGCAGACGTGTCTTGCTTCGCTTCTTGTAACTTATACTATTTGAGGTATCTGTCGTGAACCAGATCTAAGGACTATCTCTGTGTCTCGTTTTCTTGGAAGTAGAGAAAAAAGGCGTCTTGGGATTATTTAACTTCCTCTGAATGATGATGACGACAAAAGGGACGGATGGGATGGCATGGAATGGATACGGGAATGCAGAATAAAGATAAAAGTTCTAGAAAGAAAGGATTGGATTGTGCATTTTGGTACGAGTGTCGGTGAATGCTTGATAGAGGATCACACGTAGAAGTTTTGCAATATGCCGCTTGAGTTGTTTATGCATGAAGGGTCTTGATGGGCGAGGAAGCCATGGATGAAAGGGTGTGGTGAAGCAGCCAATAGGAGAAGGGCATTATTAGACGTGGGCTTAACGTCCCAGTTCATCAGTGCAGTTCCTCCAGGTAGTCAAGTAAGTTATATCCGTAGGACTACTTTCGTTAACTGCCTACTACCTTTGGGCAGTTATGGGTCAGAGCATTCCGTTTCGGCTTATAGGAGTGGTTCGTTAGTGATGGAGTCATCCGAGTTATGAGTTGTTAGCCTCTGAGCTGTTCATGCGTTGACAAAAATGCAAGCTAAAGTTGGATATATTCAGAACATGTTGGGCAGCGACTGATGCCGGTGCTGGCCTCGCAGCCCTCGATTGCATGAAATAGACGACCTAGAAACCTTTTGCGGCATTGCAATGGCAGACTAGGTAGCTTGGTATTGAGAACATGAGGGGTTCGTGAAGATCATGACAAGTGAATGCTTGCTTGGTGGTGTTGCGACTCATAGCATACCCATTTCCTTGGTGGTGAGGAGTTATCATCCAATTAACTCTCAAGTCTTGTCAACCCATCGACCAACTCTCTCCGTAGCCATCGTTCATTGAGATTACCCCTCCACGTGGGCCCCTGCTCTGTTCTGGGGATATTCGTTAAATTAATTACATGATCTTCAGCTAAAAACCCGTCTAGGTCTTTCTTTCCTCACCCGGACAAGAGCCAAAGTGACACAGTCCCGATATCAGCCGACTTGGGTTATCCCTGTGTCAATTCCACTGGTCAAGCGCCGCACAGGCCTGATAGAGCCCGTAGCAGTCCAACACCCCAGAGCTCAGTCCGTGTGGAGTTGCCCTGTTGTGCCTGCGCGACCCTTGCTCCAGCGGGGACCCCCAACAATAAAACCCTGTGTAGGACATCAACCCTGTGTAAATCTATGCCCAAATATTTTCTGCCGGGCTCCTCCCATCATCTCCCGCCCTTGAGTGTGATCTCCTCCTCCCCCGTTCCCGTCCTCATTTCCTCATCTCCATCTTCATCACATCTTTTCCTTGAGACTCATAATCTTCAAGATACCAAACATCGCAATCATGTCTGTCCCCGCCTTCTCCGACATTGCCAAGCCGGCCAACGATGTATGCCTCTCCTAAACCTCCCCCGCGTTGTGTTGACTGCTATGGGTTATCTATGCTCTATTTTGATTTCTCGAGCTGTGACTATATCACAGCTTCGGTCGCTCTGTTTTCCACTCTCTTGAACCTCGCACCGAGAGAGTGGATCAGATCATACAGCTTTCAGATCCCAATTGCTTCAATAACTCAAACAGCGGACATTGATATACCTTCCGCAATATTATTCAAGAGCTCTGCTGACTTTTGCGCTTCTTTTTTGCGCCGCTCCATAGCTCCTCAACAAGGATTTCTACCACCTCTCTGCCACCACCTTCGAGTTCAAGGACACCGCTCCCAACGGCGTTGCCTTCAAGGTCACTGGCAAGTCCAGCCACGAGAAGGCCACCTCTGCTGCTGTAAGTCTTGGTCTTTCGGCAAACTCAATGGCAGGGCCATCTTTTCATGCTCGGGGGTTCGGAAGCTAGTGTTCGGTCTACTGCGGCTTTCTATGGCTGTCGTGGACTCAATTCACTTAAGCTTCAACCGAAACCCCTGTAGAGATTGGAAAGACCTTGCTCTCCAGCTTCAGATTACTGACATGATTCTTGCAGATTGAGGGAAAATACACCGACAAGCCTACCGGTACGACACCACCATCTTTTCCTTCAACACCTTTGCTATCACCGTCTGAAACTCCATCTCCGTCTCCACCACCCATACCCAAACCCCGCCGCAAAAAACAAAATCTCCCCTCTCTCAGTGTATCGCGAATCCTTGGGCCTAAATCTGGTTGGCCGATCGGATTTGCGACGCTTTTTCAACCTGGCTATGCTCAGCTGCTAATGTTCTACTCCCACACAGGCCTGACCCTCACCCAGACCTGGAACACCGCCAACGCTCTCGATACCAAGATCGAGGTCGCCGACTCCCTCGCCAAGGGCCTCAAGCTCGAGGGTCTCTTCAACTTCCTCCCCGCCACCGCCGCCAAGGGTGCTAAGTTCAACCTTCACTTCAAGCAGCCCGGTTTCCACGGCCGCGCTTTCTTCGACCTCCTCAAGGGCCCCGTCGCCAACGTCGATGCCGTTGTCGGCCACGAGGGTTTCCTCGCTGGTGCCTCCGCCGGTTACGATGCCAACAAGGCTGCTCTGACCGCCTACAGCGCTGCTGTCGGTTACGCTGCTCCCCAGTACAGCGCTGCTATCACCGCCTCTGACAACCTCAGCGTCTTCGCTGCCTCTTACTACCACAAGGTTAACTCCCAGGTTGAGGCCGGTGCCAAGGCTACCTGGAACTCCAAGACCGGCAACGCCGTCGGTCTCGAGGTTGCCAGCAAGTACCGCATCGACCCCGTCTCTTTCACCAAGGTCTGTACATTCAAATCCGAACGATCGTGGGACTTTTGACTGACTCGTGTTCCGAACTATAGGTCAAGATCAACGACCGTGGTATTGCTGCCCTTGCCTACAACGTCCTCCTCCGCGAGGGTGTCACCCTGGGTCTCGGTGGCTCTTTCGACACCCAGAAGCTCGACCAGGCTACCCACAAGCTCGGAGCCAGCTTCACCTTCGAGGGTTAAACTGCTTCAAAAAACAATATCCCTCCCATAATCTAGCCTAAAATTCTCGCTAGAATCTCCCGCTCTAGAGTTGTCCCACCCTCATCAGCTCTTGTACCTTACAGGCTTGCATTGCGGTGGTCTCAAAGGATGTAGATTATCTCGAATAAAAATTCTTAAAGACCATATCTTGTCGCGTTATTAAGCAGCATTGTCGCCAATAGTGTTATATCCTTATGCTTGCGAATAACCAGATTTGTCCAGTGCTTAACGTGCCTATGCCGTTGAACTCCGCTGGCACTGGCATATGTATGTATGCGCTTTGTGTATGCTCTATGCTTATGACCGAGTAAGGAGGTCCACCTTCCAACTCTTTCTCCATGCCCATCTAGCTCTTCTCCTTTTTCGGATGTTGCCCGATGCTCATGAACTGGATATATACGAGGGGCGCCAATAGAGTAGTAGCCAGAATCCCTGATATTATGATAAAATGTCCTGTGATGGTCGTTTGCGGCTCGAATTCGATGTCATCGTCGCCCACTGCACGCCTGTGCCTACGATCCTTGCGTCGTTGATCCTCTCGTCGATGAGTCCGCGTATGCCCGTCCCTGTCAAAGTGAGGAACATCGTCCTGATGCCCAAATGGGTCGTCACCTGGTCCCATGCCTCCATGAGAAGAAGGCTCGTGACTGAAAGGATTTCCCCATGGGTTCTCTTGGGAATTATGCGATGCGCTCTGTTCGTGCGACGATGCGCCACCACCACCAGTGCTTTCCTCGTGCGCTCTTTGTCGCTTTTCGGCTTGGTCTCCCCACCCTCCGCTGCGGTAGAAACTAGGGGGCGGGCCGCGAAAAGTGCCCCTTCTGCGGCTCAGACCTGAGGGCGCACGACCGCCGGGTTGGTGGGAGTGATAAGAGCCGCGATGGGCGTGGGTTTGCGGCGGGTGGTGATGTAGACGGAGAACATCCCGGTCGTAAGTTGCGCGGCGATTCTTGTCGGAGAGAATGGTATATGACTCAGAGATGAGGGAGAAGGTGGAGGCCGCGTTTGGGTCCGATCGGTTTGCGTCGGGATGATGGGTTTTTGAAAGTGAGTAGAAAGATCTAGTAGTGTCAGCTACTTCTTCGGCAAAAGGATCCCAGAGTCGTGACAGTACTTTTTGATCTCGGCTGGTGTAGCATCATGTCGTATGTTTAGCCGCTCATAGTGGTTCTTATGCGCAACCTCATCGTGTCGCCCTCTTCGCTGCTGAGCTTGCAGTCCATGTCCGGCCAGAGCTGTTGTCCGACACCGGAGGGGTCTGGCGCCGTGGACGGGAGGAATTGGCGCTGGGCGCAGGCTACAGGAGAGAAAGGGACGCAGCGGCATGCCGCATTACGGCAGTATAGAGAGAATTTAGGGTAAAGAGGAAAATAGGATTTGGGGTTGAATCGTTGAGCGATGTTGTAGATTGGTGTAAGTGGGCGGAAGACATGGGTTATGGCATTGACTTTTGGTGGTGATGTAATCTATGAGGTCTCGAGGGGCAAAGCTTGTATGCGCCAGGCGGGGCAATGCGTTTAACGGGACGTTTAATAGCCATGATGAGCAAGTGCAAAAGTCAATGACATCAAGGTTTTATATAGATAGTTCATAAAAATAAATCCATTCTCTCCGATACCATTGACATAAACATCATGTCTGGCAGAGTGTCGAATTTGGCGATGCTGCCTTCTCATAGACACCATGGATCTTGGATGCACGGATCTCTATCATGGGATAACCCAGTTCCGAAGTCATCGTCTCCTACCTATGTCAAATGTCTACGCGTGTATAAATAGCCAAATTGTAGTTAGAATTGCCCTGTTGCATACGATGTCGTTACTATGCAGACTTTATATATCCAGAGCACTAGGCCCCCATTACACCAATATCCAAAATTGATCATACAAAAACCTATAGCTTAGTGTCCAAACTTCCACCATGATGTCTTCTTCTCGGGCGTCTCGACCTCTTCACCCTTGGGGCGCTTGAAGGGATGAGCCTCGGTGTTGAGCACCCAATCGTCCAAGCTGATAACGCTGGGGTTGTCGAACGTGAGATAGAAGTACTTGATTGTCTCGGACATCCAGAAGGTCTAAAGCAAAATTTCAGCATTTGTCAATCGTTGAGAAGTCAGTGTAACTTACCTCCATCTTGTCCCGCTTGTCGCTGCCCTTCCTGTTAACATCGCTGATTGTAGCGAATGCTTCTTGGGTCTCAGTCTGCTTGACAATACCCTCCCACATGCGCCAAGCGGCAGCGCGCCAGACCTCGTCGCCTGTGATACGCCACATGTAGAACACACTTTCAATAGCCTCGGGACGCAGTCGGTACTCAGAGTTGCGCACGCGAACGAAGCCATCAGGGAGCTTGTCCTTCTTCTCCACAGGCTTGTCACTCCAGCGACACTTGCTGGTTATGGAATCACAAGCTTCCAATTGAGCAATCTCAGGCATGATATTGGTAGGGAAAGCGTCATACGCCCACACGCAGCCAGCCGTCAGGCGAGAGCCGAGGTCAAGAAAGTCACTTCGTGAGAGTAGCTTACCAGCCAGAGCGTAAGTTCCGCCGACGAAACATGTCAAATGCTGCATCTCAGCGGTAAGCTCAGGCTTGGTACCCTCATCGCCTGCCAGGACATTACCTGACATGAGAATATTGAGATCATCAGGGTTACGAGGCTTGTAAAGAATATGCTTGGTGGCGGTGTCGAGAGCCTTGGTGGTCATCTCGACGTATTCAGGATCCAAGCCACCCAACAAAGCGTGCATCTTGGGCAAATACTCATATAGAGAATCTGCACCAGCTCCGAGCGTAAATCGAGATTCCCCAACCTTCTCGTCACGGTAGTTCATGACATGAGGCCACAAGCCAGGAATCTTGGTCTTATCCTGGTTGCGGTAAAAGAACTTCTTGATGCGTTCGGTGGCATCGTAGAATTTGGGGTTGCCAGTGATCTGGGTCAAGCGAGTGAATTCGAGACACATGGAGCCACCAGCAGCGCCAGACATTTGCTCGTCGGCCTGCTGAGAACCGCTCTTGGCAGCCTGGAAATAGAGCCAGTGTGAGGGCAGGCGATTGGGAGTATCAAACGCGACGTAGAGCATTTCGCCAAGTTCGATAGCCTTGCCGAGCAGGACAGCTTCGTCGGAGAGCTCGTAAGCAGAGAGGAGACCGCCCAGGTGACGAATGGCCACTTCGAACAGGTTGAGGTAGTCGTCTCCGGTGCGTGACCAATCCATCATGGCAACAACCTGGACAGCTTCCTTGAACTCATCCTTCATGTCAAGAATCCAGAGAGTATCGAGGGCATCGACAATCTGAGCAGCCCAACCAGAAAAGGTTGTCTTTCCCTGGAGGGAGACAGGCGCGAGCTCATCCCGGCCCCAGGCATGCTTCTTGTAAGCCTGCCAACTCTTGGTGAAAGCCTCCTTGATAGCCGCCTTTCTAGCGGTTGTCTCGGTATCTTCGTTGTACTCGTCGGAACGCTCCTTTTGGATTCGGGGAAGCACCTTGAAAGTGCCGTTCGGAGGGCCCTGGATGTCTTCGACTGGGTTGAAAATCTTCTGTTTGCTCCAGTTGTAGCTGCTGGGGAGGTAGTTGTAGACACCGATTCTAGTAGTGCGATAGCGCTCGTAAGGGCGGAAGTTGTGAACGAGGAACCATGTGATACCGATGAAGAGAAAGAGGCTGATATAGCGACGACCTGGTCGTCCTTGGAAAGATGCCAACATTATATAGTGATTATGATGGGCGCATTGCAGATTGAAATTCTAAACGTTCGAGCTGTGCAGTTATTTCGCCTGCTTTTGAGGGAAATAGTAGTCAATTGATGCAAATGAGTGACGTGAAGGGAGAAGCCCAAGAAAAAGACAGCTAGAGATGTAAATGTAAGAGACAGGTAGCGGGCGTTTACAAGGAGAGATGGAAAGGGCGACACAGGTACATTAGTTTATCTAATATAACCCGACCTGGAACTGTCCACGTTAAAGAAGCGTGCGGCGTAAGAGGTGAGACCAAAATTAGGGAGCCAATAGTCGGGTTCCGTAGTGGAAGGAAGCCAAGCCTAGCCCACCAAGTTCATGTGCAGCTCCAAGGTCAAGGGAGAAGAGGGTGATTTGCGATATGCAGCCATAGGGGGGAGGCTTACGTTGTGTACATACCAGTTCAAAAGTACATATAGTTACTTGAATTTTTGACTGCTTAATACTTGATTTTCCTTCAATTCACATTATTCAATCTGATTCAAAACCCATCGAGCACTCCGTACAAAAGGTTTAGATTCGTAGACGTTATCATGACATGGACTGTACTGTACCTGTGCTTGGCCTTCAACAACCTAAAGTACCTAACTCCATGCCACTAAGCCCAGCTAAAACAGTCGCCTAGATCCACCTAGACAAGGTCATTTAGCGCAAACGGTCCAGACTTGGCCAGCTAGAGGCCACTGCAGGTTGGGGTCGTTGGACGTCTACCATTAACACCAATCAATCAATACCTGCGACCCCTAGATAATATTACATCTCAACCCCTGCGCTGACGTGTCTCTCATGTCCGTGTAACTTACGGACACTCG
Source organism: Fusarium sp. PT (assembly GCA_021020635.1). Classification (NCBI taxonomy): domain Eukaryota; kingdom Fungi; phylum Ascomycota; class Sordariomycetes; order Hypocreales; family Nectriaceae; genus Fusarium; species Fusarium sp. PT. The sequence goes on from JAHMRZ010000001.1 coordinate 2,346,872, forward strand.
CTTCGTTGACAAAGTTCATGAGGTGCTCTAGCATTCCATTAAAACCCCTTGCTTTAGCCCCGTAACATGCAAGGTACACACGTTCCTGCATAAGGCCCCTTCTCCGTAGGTACTTTGTACTCCGTACTGCACTTTAGATCGCAAGAACAACTCAAGTTTATTTTTCTAGCTGGTAATGACTGACTGGGGTGAGCTCGAACTCTCAAAATTCTCAACCTCGGGTGCTGAAAGCATCCCAACAACCAAGTGGCCGGAATGTCCTTTGATTTGGTTTCTGCCGCCATGATATATGACATGACGCCTCTTCCATAATCTAGCCTTTTACGACGATACTGGGATATTATCTGTCGTTGCTGCCCACCTTCTCGCCAATTCTTCTACCTTCTTCAAGCAACCCTCCGCTATCGTAATGTTGTCAAAGATCAAGACAATCTGCACCTGCCGGGCCTGCTACGGTCCTGTAAAAGGCCCTTGTAGGTCGTCCCAGTGGCAACGCAACGCATGTGTCTCTGTCCTGGCTTGTCTGGCCGGGCGTCGTCCAAGAGTCGGACACGACACGGTCTCCGCAAGGAAGAGCGGACTTGACCGCGTAGGCCTTGTTGGAAAGGCTTCCGAAGGTGACGAGGATTTGCCCCCGCGCTTGGTGATCCGGCGGTGGTGGCAAGTCGTGCAGCAGAGCCCGTGGGATGCAAAATTGGAATCATCTACCAGTAGCGCTCACGTCGTCCTTCAGTCGTAGCCTCCTCCAATCTGGCTGTGAAATGCGGTGCTGACGCTCTTCTCGTCATCGTCGAAGCGTCGTCCGTAACCGTTGCTAGGTGCCATACGTCCGCTGCTCTCAACGTACTGCTTGAGTCGGTCACTTTGGCTGTAGGAGACTGGTCGCATGCCTGTGACAGCATCGTGGAGCCCTGCCCCAAGACTGACACCGCCTTGTCCAACTCCTTTGCCCCCAATTACGCTTGAAGATGCATCCGTATACTCCGAGTTGGCCACGCTCTCTCCTGCAACACTTTCTGTAGCACGGCCACGGCTCTTGCCACCTCGGCTGGGAGCCGCAACGCCTGGTAGGCCGGGCCATTGATCCGGAGTAAAGCTCGAGAACATAGGGGGGAAGGCGCTGTTAAGCGAGGCACCGCCAAACGCAGATCCGTGAACAGAAGAAACATCGTCAGGAATGTACGAAACCATAGAGCCCAGATCGAAATCACGACCCGATGCCGATGGAGGCGGGTTGAACCGCCCCCCATTGGAGGAATAGCTGCCGGCTCCGAACTGCGGTTGCTGGTTCTTCTGTCGGAAGCTAACCTTTGGTCGGCTGAACTGGAGCAAGCATGCCTGGAGGTTAGTCAATGGGCCCTCCACGAAGCATTTGCGGTCCTTGAAGTGGACAAGCAGATTGTGCCAGAGCTCGTGCTTGGACAGAACCTTGGGGTTACCAAGAATGACAAGGCCGTACTTGGCTCGGGTCAAAGCCACGTTCAAACGACGGGGATCAGATAAGAAACCGATACCTTGGTTGTCATTGGATCGAACACAAGAAAGGACAATGAAATCCTTTTCGCGGCCCTGGAAGGCATCAACCGAAGCAACTTCGACTTCCTTGTAGTACTCCTTCTTGTAGGTTCCCGAATTCTGCATTGTTGTGACGATGTAGCTTCGCTGACCCTCGTACGGAGTAATAACACCAATATCGGCGGGCTTGACACCAGCCTTGAAGAACCGGGTCACTGCCTTCTCGACGTTGGATGCTTCTGTACGATTGAGGTAAGATGTTCCCGAGGCAGAAATCTCCTCGTGGCCCAAGTTGGACCAGAACATCATAGGCATCTCAGCTACCGGCCAAGGGAAGTCGACATCCTTCCGCAGACGGTTCTCGTGAGTGACGCCATTTTGCAGACTACCATCGTAGAACATGTTTGAGGGAAACTCGGATAGACAAGGGTGCATTCGGTACTGAATGTTGAGTCGAATAGGAGAGAGCTTCAAGTTGACCAAGCGCTCAAAGAGCGACTGGTTGAGACCTGCCTTGGCTGCCTTCTTGTTCATGATGACAGGGCCGAGCTGCTTGTGGTCGCCAACAAGGACAACCTGCTTACATCCGAGGACAAGCGGAATCATGCACTCAGGCTCTGCTGATTGAGTCGATTCGTCGATCAAAACGTTTCGGAATTTCATCTTCGAAAGACGAGGGTCACCAGCTCCCACGCAAGTGCAACAGACAACGTCGGCGTTGTTGAGAATATCACGTTCGGCGATCTTGGTCAGCTGCTTGTACTTCTTCTCGTCCTGACTCGACAGTTCGCCCAATTCGTTTTTGAGCTGTGAGAGTTTGACAAGTTCGCTGTTGTGCTCTGACATGCGAACCTGCTCGTGGAGGGCTAGGAAGCTAACAGATGATTCGACATCCTCGCGAGACTTGGCTGTGAGGCGAACAACCTTGAGTCCTGTGCGGTGGACACGTTCACAAAGTTGGTCAACGGCAACGTTGGAAGGTGCGCACACGAGAACCTGGTTACCACTCATCTTGGCCAAATGGTAAATGATAGTGGCTGAGGTGACCGTCTTTCCGGTTCCAGGAGGACCTTGGATAAGACTCAGGGGCTTCTGAAGAACTGCCTTGATGGCTCCGACTTGGCTAGGGTTGAGGTCGGGTAGACCAGGAGCGGACCACTTCTTCGGCAAGTTTGTCTTCATAACCTGCAACTGAACCTCGTGGCCCAGCAGAGTATGGAAGATGTACCCAGATACACTCATATCGTCAACAGCGAAGGTCTTCATGGCAAGCTGCATGCGGTCGTAGGAGGTCGCTTTCCAAACATAGTCGGCTGAGAAGTTGTGGGACAGGTCAGTAGGCACAAGCTTCTCGTTACCTGTCTTACGCAATTCCAGGGTAACCTCGTCAGACTGGTTGTTCGGAATCTTGATGACATATCCGACTCCTTCCCAGGGAGATCGAAGCTCGCCCTTGTAGCGTAATCGCATCTCATCGCCAACTGCAAGCTTCACATCTCCAGACTCAATCTTGTGAAGATTGAAGCTAACAAGATGTTTGTTGTTCAGACCATAGTCCCAGCGGACGAGAAGTCCATCTTCCGATTGCGCCTCCTTGAGTTTCTTGTCGTAGTCAGATTCCATCTTGACCAGGGGTCCAAAGATGTTCTGGTAGTGGTAAGGGTCGTCGTAGTTTAGCAGAACAGGCTGCGGGTCGTCGTCGATACTGGCTGCCTTCTCGAGGTCAACCACTGTTGCCTTGGGCTCAATCTTCCACATCTCTTCCAGCTTGGCAATCATGTTTGGTGTAAGGTGACGGGCTCGAAGTTGCTCGGAATCGGATGGGGTTGCCACCAACCAAGGCAAGAATGCTCGTTCTTCAATCAGAGGTTGCCATCGTGATGTGTCCCAGTTCATATCCTTGTTCGAGGTATTGGCGGCACATGGTTGTCGGCAGAGGAGGACAACAACGGTGTCGGACTTGGCAGGGATAAAACCCAGGAGGAAGGCATTCTTGGTTCCGCAGTTGTAGCACTCCAGCACTGTATCGCCTAGCGTAGACTCAGGGTGAAGTTGCACTTCTTTGTGGCGAGCTCGAACAAGATGGTTTACGATGTGGGTTGAAGTGCCATTGCCTCTCGCGCTGCAAAACCACTTGTTGCAGGTGAGACATTTCACGACACATCCTGGAGAGTGGATGCCGCAGTACCTAGCATCATGTCAGCCAACGTCCAGAACAATACCAGCAGTAAACCTACGCGCACGCATGGGCCGGAAGTTCTTTCTCCTCGTCCTGGCCCTTCAACTTAAGTCCGGTCAGTCCATCGATCGGAACGCTGTTCAGACTGTCGTTGTCATCTTCTTCGAAGGCCTCGGTCTGGTTATCATCATCGTCGGCTCGGCGGCGGCCATTTCGATCTCCATATTTGCCATAGAGTAAGCTCTCGTCGGGGTCGATCGTAGAGAGGTCATCGGCTCCAGCTTTGATAGCAGCAGCGGAGTCGGATATCAAATGATTCCCAACATGGGTGAAGGCGCCTTCCATGTTGGTGTTGTGTTAGGTTTGTTGGTGGCTCGTAGGATTTTCCTGCACAGAGACTTATCAGCACCTAATGCCCCGCGTCAGGTCAAGCAGTGAGGGTGGCGGTGACGCAGTGGGCAAGAACAACAGGATTGTCTTTTGCCGAAGCCAATAGTGGGCACGACTCACCTACAGCTGTTTCTTCTTTCGAAAAATCCGTATAGGAAGGCCCAGGGGCGATTCAGCTCGGATTGTGGAAAGTGATCGGGAGTTGCAAGTCGCTGGTAAGGCTCACATCATCGCGGGAACAAATGCGCCGGAACGAAGGTAGGGTAGGCTGCGAGAATTAAACTCGGAGTCAAGCCAGATCACGAGTCACACAAGTCCTGACAAGATGCACGTCACAAAGTTTGGCGGCAAGAAATTGTGGCTTCTGGTGAGCCAGAATTATATCCAGGTTAACCAGTTGGACCCTCTTTGCTGGGTGAAGTTGGTGGGACATTTTGCGCCCACGTGATAGGCGATTTCGTTATCAGCTCTGTCAGATAAGGAACTTTTTCCATACAGGCTTTCGAAACGGCTGCCAGGAAATTTCATAACGACTGCCAATGTTCCAAGCATCACTTTGTTGAAACAGACAGACACCACAATACAAGATGATTGTAAGCTCAACTGGGAGTTACTTTGTTGATTTTTAACAAAACTGACTTTGATCATGCAGCGCAAACAAGCGCGCCAAAGGCGCGACTACCTTTACCGACGAGCTCTTCTCCTGCGAGATGCCGAGATCAGCGAGAAACGGGCCAAGCTGAGATCTTCTCTTGCTTCTGGCAAGCTTTTGGACTCAACGATTGCCAATGACAAGACTTTGCGCAAGGACTACCAGTACGATGAATCTCGACCCGACCTCACCACCAACGAACAACTCGACCTCGACGACGAGTATGCTCAACTTTCTGGAATTGTCGATCCGCGTGTCCTTGTGACAACTTCTCGAGATCCTTCAGCTCGACTAGCGGCCTTCGCCAAGGAGATCCGACTTCTTCTTCCCACTGCTGTTCGCCTGAATCGTGGAAATCTCATCTTGCCCGACCTTGTACGTTCTGCCCAGTCAGCGGGCCTTTCCGACGTCGTCCTTCTCCACGAGCATCGAGGTACTCCGACCGCCTTGACCCTATCGCATCTCCCTCACGGCCCAACCGTTTCTTTCTCTCTACATAATGTTGTGCTCCGTCACGATATTCCTGGAAGCGTCCGAGGAACCGTGAGCGAGTCGTATCCCCACCTTATCTTCGACGGTTTTACCAGTCGCTTGGGTGAGCGGGTGGTGAAGGTGTTGAAGCACGTTTTCCCTCCTCGGGAAGCTATCACAGCCAAGAACAAGGTTGGCAACCGAGTGGTAACATTCAAGAACATTGAGGATAGCATTGAGGTCAGGCACCATGTTTTTGTCAGGACCGGATATGACAGCGTCGAGTTGGCCGAAGTCGGACCACGGATGACAATGAGAGTCTTCGAGATCCGCAGTGGTACTCTCGAGAACAAGGAAGGCGATGTCGAGTGGCATCTCACGCAATATACACGAACCGCCAAGAAGAAGAACTATCTGTGAAATGGCCAAGCATGTGCCAAGTCAAATATCAAAGTTCATCAAGAAATTCGGTCCGCGGTCAGCTTTGGTTCGCCTGGTAGTTGAACACTAGGACGGGTCACATGCGCACGCAGCCTTCCCATTGCGACAAGCCTTGAATATGCTCCTGGCAGTTTCTTGGGACAAACGATTATCGCGAGGGCCGGTATAGTATGCGACGACGCAAATGGAGCCTAGGACAGGAAATGGGCGTTTGGAGTTTTGGGTGCAAAATATCAAACCATAAAGCGAAGGCTTTGAGAAGAGTGATTATCTAAAGACGGCAAGAATCGCCAAACCTTGGAAATGGATGATGGTAATTGGCTCGTGATGGTCAACATTACCTTTCGCGTGAAATGGGATGAGATGGCAGAGAGGATTCAGGCAGACGCATTTCTTAGGCTGCGTGTGTCAAAATGCCTTGGAGAGCATTCTTCAAGGTGACAACTGTGTGACAATCTATCCATAGCCTAGCCATAATTGAAACTATGTATCTACTGTCAAGCCCTTGTCTTGGCAGCGTTCAAATGGAACTTCTCTTTAACGGCTCAGCCACCAGAAGATGCCAGCCTAGCTGGCCCGACTCAATAGGCGAGAAACTTAGTCCGGCGGACAAGGACTTGCGTGTACTGTAACTGACTGTTCCTATGCTATTGGATTGTCGGTCTTGCAGCCGTGTTTGCACTTGAATGAAGCTCAGCCTCGATGAGAGAGACAGAGATTCGCATTCGCAGATGGGAATCACAGCCCCGACAGCTGACGACTAATCACACTGATTAGCCGATCACTCACAGGATGAGCAAGACAAAGACCCTTGAACTGGGCTTATGCACGGTATTTCTGGAGACATGCCTGCATGACCCTCGTTTGGTCTGGAGCTGTACCCGCCACTTGCGTACGCAGTTGTCTAACGATTCCGAGCTTTGTGAGCCGATGATGCCGGGCTTCATACATAAGTTGAGCAAATTCTCACTCTGTCAGCAATTGGACCCGAAGGATTTAATATTGTCGTTCACGAATTACGCGCATATAGGTCAAGGCCCAAGTGTTCCGTCAGCATTTCTTAATTGACGATCTTAATAAGCGAGCGAGCGTTTTGTTTACTCCCCGACAACCGAGATCAAGCTTTTCCAACCTCGAAAATACGTCACAGTTCAGCGCCTGTTTCCATCATCCTTCCACTGAAGGAACCGTGCGCCATCCGCTAAAACGTGCAAAAAGTCTACAGTTCCCTAGAAACGCCACTGGGTTTTGGCGTCCAGCGTCGGGATCATCCACTCTTAGGTAGGCAGTTTAACCTGGCAAGCCAAGACAATCTAACTAAAGCTCGATTGGGCAGCTTCATCTCGTCACTTTCTCACCACCAACACCAGCCTTTATTAGTCTCTTTTACTTCTCTCATCATCAACCATACATTCCCCGCCATTGTTTTTTATTCTCTGGGCATAATTGAGCATCATGTCCTACAATCAGTACAACCAGAACCCCTATCAACAGGACTCAACCCAGGACAATTCCTACGGTTATGGCCAGGTACGCGCCCCTGTTCCTTATTAACTGACCACAAATGTGCTGACCCGGATGCTCTGTTTTCCAGGCCAATCCTTATGCGCAAGACGCGCCAGCCCCGGGAAACAACCAATATGAGATGCAAGACTATTCGCAACAGGCTCCCACTGGTAGCTCAAGTCTTTCGCAGCAGGAATTCCTGAACCGCGTGCAAAAACTTCGCGATGAGATCAAGGGTCTGACCAACGACGTTGACTACATCGGCCAGCTCCACCAGCGCACTCTCAGCAGCACCGATGGATCCGCCAACCATGACCTCGAGCAGTATGTCACTCAGACTCAAATCCGCAACACTGCCATCAAGGACGGAATCAAGGGACTAGAGCGCGACCTTGCGAAAACCAATGACAACTCCCGCACAACAAAGACCACCCAGTTGCAGTCACTCAAGACCTTCTTCAAGTCCGAGCTCAACAAGTACCAGAGCATCGAGAGCGATTACAGGCAACGCTACCGTGATCAAATTGCCCGCCAGTACCGTATCGTCAACCCCGAGGCTTCCGAGCAGGAGGTTCAGGAAGCTGCCAGCGCCGATTGGGGCAATGAGGGTGTCTTCCAGACTGCCGTGAGTAACCTTCCCCAAGCAGCGATAGTATGGTTGATTCGGTACTCATAACTAATACGCGACCTTAGCTGCGAACAAACCGCACTGGACATGCCAGCTCCGTGCTTGGCAACGTCCGCGCCCGCCACAGCGAGCTTCAGCGCATTGAGCAGACTCTTAACGAGCTCAGCATCCTCTTCCAGGAGCTTGCTACCGTTGTCGAACAACAGGAGCCCGTTATCCAGGCCGCCGAACACAATGCGGTCGAGGCCAACGAGAACATGATCAAGGGCAACGACCAGGTCGAGGTCGCCAAGAAGCACGCTCTCAACCGTCGCAAGCTCAAGTGGTGGTGTGCTCTTGTCGTTCTTCTCATTATCATCGCCATCGCTGTCGGTGTTGGTGTCGGCGTGTCCGTGGCCAACAACAACAAGAAGTAGATGACTGGCCCGTCGTCTCCAAGACCGCTACCGACGCTACGATTTTGATGTTCTGCCTATTTGTTACGTCTTTTCCGCTCATAGATATCTCGATGACGTTTTGAGTTTCTTTTTTCAATTACTATTCGCAAAACCAGAGTATACGACATCTCCTTTTGCTCGAATACTGCATTCCGTACTTAATTCTTATTCTTCTTCAAAGTGCCCAAGCGCTAGGGGACTCTTCGCTGCAGGCATGGCGAAGGGAATTGAGGTTTTCTCAACAGACCTTTCTTCAGTTTATGAAAAACCTGGGTTTCATGCCTGCTTCTCGGGGGGTTTTATTCTTGGTCGCCTTTTTGGCTTGGCGGCGTTTCGTGTCTTTTTACTTCTCTTGTAGGATTAACAGCTCTGCTACTATGCAGTAGGAGAGGGAAGACAAGTGAGAGCAGTATCACCAGGACTATATGTATTTACGTGGACCCATGATCCAGAAAAAGTTCTGGGGTGCATGAGATAATTGGAAGTGGAGATTCCAGAGCAATTAATGTCAAAAGCCTTTGGACCGTTTAAACATAATGATTCATCATAATGAGTGAGGTTTGAGCAAAAATGATCACAGCAGATGAGTGGACGTAGTTGACGAAAAAAACGACTCTTTTTTTTTTTCCTCCGATACACCAAAGATGTCCAATCCTGCTGAGTACCTGCCCTGCGTCCATCCTCACAAATCCCCAGTATGCTTAATAAAAACATGAGAGAAGTGCTTATTATATACAGGTACAGTAGGGTTCAGTTGTGTGCATTATAGTTCCCAACTGCAGAGCATTGGACCCCACGCGATGGTGAGGTGAGGCAGCTCGGTCGCTGAGTGAGCTCCCTCGACGGACAGAGTGTGGTTGTGTCCCGCATCCCATCCCAATTCAACGCCTTCCTTTTCTCGTCTCCGCCTCCAAATTCGTACACTTTACACGCCTTTCTAGCGATTGGTCTTCATTTCTCGTACAGGTTTATTGAGGGCCCATGCGAAGGCCGCCAGGTCCGGCACCACCAGCCAGCTTGGCTGCCAACTTGGGGTACTTCTCTGTGACTTGAACTTGTGTTCGGGTTGCCTCAGCATAGGACAAGGCGTTGACAATCTCACCCTCAGTTCGGGCAAGCTCGGCCGCGCGCTCAAAGTACTTGAGGGCAGCGGGGACGTTGTTCTGCTGGAGGAGGAGCTGGGCCATAGTAGCAACAGCGATATCGCATTCGGGGTCGACTAAATGATTGGTTAGTTTGTTATTTGACAACATTTCTTGGAGGATTACTCACTAATGAGGGCCTTTTGGCACAGAGCCTCAGCCTCCTTGAAGTCTTGCTTCCACTGGAAGAGGGCCAGGGCCTTGTTAATGAGGGGCAGAACGTTCATGGACATGGGCTTAGTCTGCTTCTCCATTTCCATAGCAGTGTCGAACTTCTCGACAGCTTCGGAGAAGTTGCCCTGGTCGAGGAGCAGCTCTCCGTAGTAGTTGTAAACATCGGGCACCTTGGGGAAGTTCTTGATGCATCGTCGGAAAGTAGCCATGGACGAGGCGATCGAGCCCATCTTGTACTGAGTGACACCGAGCTGGATGTGAGAGAAGATAAAGTCCTTGTCGAGGTCGATTGACTTCTGGTAGTCCTTCTGGGCGTCGGCGAGGTCGCCCTTGATGAAGTGGGCTTGGGCACGGTGGTAGTAGACATCGGGGTCGTTGTTGTCCTGCTCGAGGGCCTTGGCAAACTCCTGCTCGGCCTTCTCGGGCTCACCAAGCTCCAGGCTGATGCTGGCACGCTTGATGTAGCTCTGCGTCATGGAGGGGTCGAGCTCGATGCTCTTGTCAAAGTCCTGGGTGGCTTCGGCATGGTTGCCCAGCAGAGTGCGGAAGGTACCTCTCATGTTGTAGGCAAGAGCCTCGTACTCACCAAGATCACCGAGCTCCAGAGCCTTCTCGAATGCTTGTCGAGCCTCTTCGTAACCATCACCGGTCTTCTTCTCCAAAGCTTGGAGACCAACCTGCACCTGTCCCTTGCCAGTATGGGAATCCAATTCTTCCGAATCCTCGAGTCCTTCGGGTCGGGGTTTGGGACGGAAGCTCTGGAGGTAGTTGCCAACGAAGATAGGGCTGGGCAGCTTGGGGGGTCGGGATTCCATCATCTCCTTGGCCTTTTGCTCGGCGAAGGTCTTGAGAAGTCGCTCGACAGCCTGGGCGGTGGACTCGCTCTTGAAGTTGTCGATGATGCACGAGGCAGTGAAATCGAGGAGGGCCTCAGAGTACTTCTTCTGGTGCTCGTAGGCGGTGGCGCGACGGTTGATGGCCTTGACGTAGTCAGGGTCCATGTTGATGGCGGCGGTGGTGTCCTCAATAACCTGATCCCATTCGCTCATGGCGCTGTGACAGGCGGCTCGGTTGGAATAGAACACAGGGTCGGCCTTGCAGAGAATGGCCTTGGAGTAAAGTTCAATGGCTTTGTTGTAGGATTTGTCGCCATAGGCCTTGTTACCAGCCTGCTTCAACTTGGCGGCGTATTCTTCACGCTGATCCTGGGTGAGGGTAGAAACTATCTCTTCATCGACATCGGGCAGCTCCGGCACGGTCTCAGCAGAGGCAGCTTTTGGTTGGGAGGGGCTAGCTGAGGGTGCTTCCCTATCAACTTTGCGGTCGCCATCCTTTCGCTTTCTTCTCTCCTTCTTGCTCAACTTTGGTGTTGTGTCCTTGGCACTCTGTAAAATAAGAAAGAAAAGGTTAGCCAATGTTTATTGGTTGTGGCATGGTCCGACGCCCGACGCAGAGCCGCAAGATTCGGGCGACTATTATCAGCGGCGACGACATCATCAAATTTGAATATAGCGGGACATACGTTATCATTGAGGTAGTAAATAACACCGGCACCCGTAACAGCAATACCGACACCAGCAATGGTGTAGACGACAGTCTTGTTCTCAGAAGCCCATTGTGTTAACCGCTCCCAAAGACCAGAAGAAGGTTCGACAGGAACGAAGGTTGGCTGGCCCGGAGCCATTGACGGAGTTGGACCGGACATTACGAAGCCTATGAGGTGTTGGAGAGGATCGGCGAGAGACAGAGAGGTAGGAATTGAAGCAAAGCCTTCGAAGCGGGATAGAGGGAGGGAGTCGAGAAGTCGAGAAACCGAGAATTCGAGAAGCCGATGATGTAGGTGCGCAAAAGCCGTCCCGGTATCACAGAACACAGAACACAGAACACACAGGTAGTGGTAGTGGTAGTGGCAGTGAGTGGTAGCTTCGGCGGGCTGGGCTTGGACTTGGGACTTGGACTTGGACTGGGCTGGGCTGGGTACGCGCAGAAAAAGCTGACGGCTCTGTTTGAAATTTGGCGCGCTAACAGTGGAGGTTTCACGGGCCGGGGGGTCCACTGAAAGTTTTTCCGATCATCACCAACTTTAGTGAATTCGACTTCGTTCGTAGAGAGTCGCAGAGTGGCTAGGTCAGTAGTGGGCTGCTGCAGGTGGAGGTGACGTCGATTGGGGAAGAACCTGGAATCTCTTGATTATGCCTGAGGCACTCTACGCAACTCGGGAGTGGACGATGACGGGTTCATACGGACAACGGGGGTCTGTAAACAAAAGCCCATAAATAAAATATACCTCTTATCTCTTCACTGGACAATTCGTGTAAATAACGGGAACTGTCCAGGGCCTGAGCTCCAGGCATGAGGTGGGGGTGTTCGCTACAATTCATGATCCCTGGCGGTTGCTGATGTCTTGCGGTCTGGTGATTTTTGAGAATAATGAGGTGACTTATCCGGTCTTATCCTGCCAAGTCAATTCATGATAGAAAATATGGAGGCGAAGCAGGTAGATTCCGGTTGCTTGGGCAGCTTATGAGTTGATCATTGGCTGATAACATCTTGTTCTTTAATATGAGCATATGGCTTCAGTTTTGTGACAAACCCAGATCCTGTTCGTTTTTACTTGAAGGTGGATAATATTACTTTGAACAATGTTTTAATTGATTTATGTACTGTTATGTCTAAGAAACACCAAGTCCTCGTGATATCTCTTGTTATTCCCCTCGCATGCCACTCTGGTTACATTACTAATTCTACCTTCTCTGCATAATCTCTCTGTGGATCTATATCTTTACCATATCTACTACTACACTTCTCAAACCTACAAATCATTCAGCCTCTCTTAAGAAAATGGCTGACACCTTCTCTCTCTTCACCTCTATGAGGTACGATGCAGAGCTCCAACAGCCTCAAAGACATGGACTTAATGGTCACGGTTGGAACTTTGAGAACAAGTCTCCTTTATACATGCTCGACTTCCACCGCGATCGGCTTCTCCGGGCAGCAACACACTGGAAATGGCAGCCTTCAATTGATCGACTTTCGGGTGCTAATGGACTTTCAACTCTGGCTCGACTCATCTCGGACTCTGTTGGACCAAATCCGCAATCACCCTTGAAGATGCGAATAGTAGTGTCGTCTCAAGGTGATATCAAGGTTGAACAGTCCAGCACTCCCGAGGTTCCTCTGCAGAACCTCCTGCCAGCTCGGCTTCCAGATCCTTCTTATGTTCCGCTGGACGATGAACCTCGGAAAACCTCTGGCTATACTCTTCTTGTAGATCAGGCTTCAACAACCAGGTCCGAGTATACTCACTTCAAAACCACGAAGAGAGACATGTACGACGCTGCCCGACGGCGCGCTGGTATTACTTACGCAGATCCCGTCGAAGTCTTAGTAGTTAACCAAGACGATGGGTCTGTGATGGAAGGCACCTTTACTACGCCCTATTTCTGGAGGGATGGCCGTTGGGTCACACCACCCGTTGCAGCCCATTTCAGCCGTGACGAAGGCGATGGAGGACAAGATGGAACTTCGAGACGTTGGGCATTGGAACGGTATGTGCCACTGCTAACGAATGGCCAATGAGAGGCTCGATACTGATCTGCAACTAGGGAATTGGCCTATGAGCAAGTTGTCGATGTCAAATCTTTGGTCCATGGTGAAGAGTGCTGGATCAGTAATGGAGTCAGGGGGTTCATCCCAGCAACTGTTCATCTTCCTTGATGGGATATGTATACCTATCACGTTAAAAGACTGTGCCGTTCCCTACTATGTCTATGGTAAACGCTCATGGTGGCGAATTGGGTATGAACACAGCTTGTCCGAACACCATGTAACTCAGAATGTCAACTTTCTGTTGTTGAACTTTGTGTTACTGCAAAGCGTTAACGATCCTGGTACATGAACAAGCCGCGATCGACAAACTCCTCATTATGCATCCGAAAGATCAGATATAGCTTGCATATCCCTAACTTTGGGCATCAATAGAGATGCTAAACGACTTCTTGTGGTTGTCTCACTGTAAACCATTAGAACGTGGTTGATGAGACAGGTCACTTGAGTTACATGACTTGCCATCTCAGTCTTTGTGCCTTAGAGACAGATTCATCTCGAATCACGACCTAGAGCGCCATCGATAACTTGCTTTGGCCAATAACAGCTCGGTAAAGCTTTACGAAGCTGGGGGTCTTTGTCAATATCAAGCCATTGTCTCAGATAACCCGGCACACCGCGCGCATATTCCTATAAGCTATTGCCTGCCTTGTAAAATGTTAAATATTGATCTTCACTACTGCAGAAACCATATGATCACACTCCATGCTGCAGGTCGGGTACAGATCTAGTAGAGTCAAAGCAATCATTTGATAACCCAGTTTAGTCGAAGAATCCAGTCAAGGAATCTTGAACAGCATGACTTCAATATATCGTTTCATATCTAATGAACCCAAATACTTCTATAGTTAATAAGCCCTCATCTAATAGGTAGTAATCTTCTTACTTCAATTATATGTTTCATAATTATTTCGGTAGAGAATAGATAACTTCTACTCAGGCTCCCATATCCGCGGTTTTTGTGTACGCAAGGGGTATATTCGGCGTAAAACTCGAAGGATAGGATCTGTATTATAACCTATTTTATCTGGATAGTTCATAATACGCACTGGATATGGATAAGTCACTGTCACTGTGGAATATCACTTTCCAAAAAACGTGAAGGTCGTTGGCGGTCATGCACTTTTTCCAAAATGTATTGGAATTTTGATCAATCATACCTCGGTTTCTTTGGTGTAAGCCAACCCAAATATCATGTAATTTTAATACTATCACAAGTATCTCCGGGCAACTGTAGAACAATACATCTCATCGATGTTCGGTAAAACTGATGCTCTCTAGAGGTGGCCCTGTGAGTTGCCAGGTTAACTCACAAGACTGTACAGGGTAGCCTGAACCGCAAGTTCAATTAGCAAACAAGACGCGCCTACCAAGAAACTTGAACGGTACACGCTTCACTTGAGCATAGAACGGAAATTCCGCCATAATCAGAAATAACGATATATCCAGCTGTCAGTTATCTCTCAACGAATATAATACTCGAGGAGCCGGTCTCGGTCGCACTCAGCCTAGGTTTCCATCAGTTGGCGCTTTGGTGGGACACGAAATAAGGTACCTTGGTCGATCTTCAATAGATCGTGTAGGTGAGACAATCAAAGCCTCCAATCGCGGTACTTCTAAACAATATTGGGATATTTGCCCCGGGGGTCTCTTTGCCCAATCTCGCCACTTGGTCAATTCCAGATATGATTTATAAAGGGGCAGTTTAAACTAGGCGCATGGACTAACAAGCACAAATAGGCCCCTACTTCTATGCTGAACGATTAAGATTTACTGTTGAGCCTCAACTGGGTTCCTACTAGAGACACCTAGAGTAAGGCTGGTAAAAAACTACCTGGTCTTCGCCCGAAGTGCCATTCCAAGTCATGGCTTTGGAATCTCAAGAGTCAGCTATTGCTGAAGGTCGCCGACTGTACGGCGCGAAGCAATACAAGCCTGCTCTTAAGCATTTCACAAAGGTAAGACTATGGCGACACTCATACGGCGGCACCGATAGCTGACTTCTCATAGGCAATGCAGCTCTGTGCCTGTGGTCGAAAAGAGAGGCGGCCACGCTGCAGCTGCAAGAATTTCGAGAAAGTAGCCGCAGAGGGAGGGTCCATATTCAATGAAGCTATGTACACCTGCGAGTGCATGGTACGCAAGACCTTTAATAAATGCGATAACAAGCTACACATACAAGCTCTTGATTATCGCGCAGCCACGTTTGAAGAGATTAAGGAGCTTGAGCGAGCCCAAAAGGACGCCGAATGGATGCTGGAACTCGCCCCAAGACTGCCAGATGTAAGGGAATCCATTGAATACACTATGCGCTATACTTACTCTCACAGGGGTATCTCCGGCTGGGCAAGATATCACGTCTCCAGAAGAAGAACGAGTTCGCATGGAAAGTGTACAGTGCTGGCATCGAGGTGGGAAACAAGCACAACCTCGCCGAATCACCAAAATTCCAGGTAAGCAGAACCCACTCGAACGTACGTTGGTATCCTGATGTATCGTGTTGACCAAAATGTAGAAACTCCGGGCTGCAAGACAACCATTGCACACCCGATACTACCGCCGCGACCCTCTGAGAAACCCACAGGAGATTGTTCAGCGTATGTTTAACTACCTCGACTTTGCCTCTCTTGTGCGATGCACTGGCGTCTCCAGAGATTGGAGGCAGTATCTTGCCAGTCGCGGCAACGAACGGCTCTGGCGCACCTTGATATTCATAGAGAATGTCGGCCCTGCCCGCCCTCCTGGTATGAAATCTCTCAGGAAGCTAATATCCTATTCGGGGAACGACGTCCGTCAGATCATTATCGACAATGTGTTGCGCTTTCGGCTCAACCAGCAAAAGTTCCTTGCTCTAATACAAGGATCAAAGAACCTCGAGCGTCTCGAATTGAGAGGCAGCATAGAGGAAGACCTAGCAATCCCAGAAGCCAAGGGTATACTCGGGAAGCTGAGCCACGTATTTCTTCAAGACATTATTATCAGCAAGCCTCATATTCTGAAACCGCTCCTCCAGCATGCTTCCGAGAGCCTGCAGAACTTGCATATTGATGGTCTACCACAATCTAGCTCACCAAGCGAAAATTGGTTTCCACATCTCCCCAACCTGCAATACTTACGGCTCGAAGAACATAGCAAACCGAGCCCCTTCAGATTAAACACAGTGAGTTTTCCTTTTAGATGTTATGAGATGTGAATATCGAGGCTGACCTGAAAAAGTGGTATCTGGCTATTAAGACACCACAAGTGCAGCAGCTGTACTTGAAAGACGTGCAACTTTCAGGAGTTCTCCCCCTAGATGCTACACTTGACGATCACTGGCCAGAACTCAAGGCGCTCACAGTACATGGACCTAATGATTCCGATCTGAACACTGCGCAAACAGTTCAACAACTTACTTCGTTGCGGGGAGGACGTATGCTGCAATACATCGACTTTGACTTCCGGTGGAAACCTAATGACGAGGGGCCACTTGGTCTGATAGTTCTGTCAGAGATGTTAAACCAGGAGCCTGAGATGCTGGCCACAGATGGATATAACAAGCACTGCCAGTATACAGAACTGCGCTCGTTGCGGCTCCGGAGAGCAATGATACCCCCGCTGAAGCTCCAAAAGGTGCTCAGCGACGCCCTTGCATCCAACAAGCTTCACACCCTCGACCTTGCTTTTCCCCTCGACCCCCAGGGAGCCCCTGAAGGTGCCGCCAGTACTCGACATATCCACGATCATGCCTGGCTTCGTGGAGAATCTGGCATTAAGTGTATCGGCCTCTCAGAGTTCAGATTCCGTGCATACCCAAAGACCGATGACGAGATGTATCTGCCTAGCTTCCTCGCCAGTTTTCCCAATCTCGAGGTCCTTGAGATCAACTCGTCACATTATGATCACCGCGAGCTCTGTATTGTCATTGAGGCTATTCTCAAGGTCACCCATCTGAAGAAGATTTACCAGAAGACAGTTCATGGTGAGTGGGGTGATCAGCTTCGCAAGGTAGTTGGTAAGCATGGGGTTGAACTTGTATGGGGAGACAGACCACGGCAATGGCCACTCGAAATTGAAGAATGAGTCCATATTCGCCATATTCGCCGTGTGGGATATTGCGTAAGGAGGATTTAATAATTAGTAACGATCAGGCCTAAACATGGCGTAGTCTGCAGTTTTGTACCGACTTATTTATATACACCTTGATTACTGCATGCGCGCTTCGTATTTGTCAACTCCATGATTTCGCTACTATGCACGCATATATAGACAAGTCATACCCTTCAGCACGTTGTCAATTAATTATCTGATCCAAGCATATCCATGATGTCTATGTAGACATTCGACGTCCAAGCCCCAGAATGACGAATCATAGTCGCCCTATAGATCTGCACACTCCTGCGGCTTGACTTATAACTCAGAGCTTATGACAGGTTGCGCTTGTAGGTTTAAGCTCTACCGACCTTGAATGACAAAACCTGTACCGGTTAATTAGCATGGAAACTGTGAAAAGGGTGGGTACAACATACATCATTTTTGCCAACAGCTACAAAGTCGTCTTCAGATACTCGGACGTTTCCAACACCTTCCACAAAGGCAATAGGTGCATCGCCCATAATCTTACGCGCCGCATCCCCTACAGTGCTTCCTTTCTTAACAAGAACACAGTCTCGGAACACAAACTTGGACTCTGAGGCACCGGAGCTGAAGGTGGAGGCGTTTCGTACGGGGAAGATTGGAACCAGACCAAGCAGCTCAGCAGCTTTTGAAAGAACTTGCACCACGCCTGTGGAGCCAAAGCGGTAGAGGACCATGTCTTTGAGGTTCTCGATTCGGGCACGATTCTTCTCGTCAAGATCTTTGAGATCACCTCCGGTAGGGTCGCCCTGCTCTATGAGGTCCTCTTTGGTATCAACAAATTCGCTGCCCTCGACATACTTGACGTAGCCCTGCTTGGCCATCTTTCGCAAGAATATCTCCGAGATGGCGGAGCACAGCACGATCGTGTTGGGATCTTGCTGCTTGGCGATTTTGGAGATGTTCTTATCTGAATCTGGATGATCAATTTTGTTGAGTGCAATGACCGTGGGGAATTTCTCGTCGATAAAGGCGTTGACAACCATCTCGACGGTCTCGTTAGACCAATCCTCAAGAGGCTCCTTGATACCGCAACGATCTAACGCGCGGTTGACGGTAGTCGTTGTTGAACCGTAACCAGAGAACTGTGCCTGTAGAGTTTCCGTAGCAGTCGCCTTGACAGCCTGATGTCTTCTTCGAATAGAGCCCCATCGCTGCATAAGATTGCCGAGAACCCAGGCTACGATTTCGCTTCGCAGCCATGCAATGTCCACCGAGGGGTCATACCCTCTTGTCTCCTTGCCTTCAGCATCAACGGTACCTGAAGCATCGACAACGTGGATCAAAGCGTCTGCGTGACGCAAGTCATCGAGGAATTTGTTGCCCAAGCCACGACCCTCATGAGCCCCAGGGACTAGACCAGCGACATCAAGAAGCTCGATAGGAACAGAGCGGCGACCCTCGATGCAGGCACCATAGTTGGGCCTGCATCTGTCTGATACATTATACCTGGCACACGGACATTCGATCTGGAGGTAGCCGATAGCGCGCTGAGGATCGATTGTAGTGAACCTAGCAGGAAAGGTTAGCTCTCACGACAGACACCGGCTTACGGATACAGGAGCGCATATCCTCACTAATGCAGAGCACTAGGAATGCGCAGTATGGAACAAGGGTGAAGCATACGGGAAATTGCCTATGTAACTTGCGATCAGCGCCAAGTTGAGGCAGCTTTGGCCAGGGTCTTTCTACCAACCAACTTTGGACGTAGCGTCAGTCAAGCTGTTGAGCGTCGAGCTCTTGCCAGCTGAAGGCTTTCCCACGAGACCGATGAGGGGATCGCGGGGCATTGTCAAGGGGTTGTGAGACTTCGGTTAAGGGTTCTGAGATGAGCCCTGAGCTGAGTTTATAAGACCAGGGTTTGCTAGTGAGTGAGTGAGTGAATGAATAGAGCGAGAGCTGGAGACGATGCCGAGAAAACGGTACTCCTTGGGCTGATAGATATTCGAGGGTTGTACAGAAGTCAAGAGTGTTGTCTCGCCCTAGTTTGAGTTCTTGCTGGAACTAAAATGGTCCTGAGATTGATGTTTATCGTGTGTAAAGAAATGAACTTATGTGACTCCCATGACATCGAATCAGAGACTCACGGCGCAAAATTGAATCTCGGCCTAAAGAGGCTGAAGTGGGTCCAACATTTGCCCGGGGGTAATAGCCCGGATATGCCTGAGCCCGGACATTGGTATCCTCTACAACGTATGTATCTGCCTCATTCGTCCATTCACAAGAGCACAACAACATACGTTTTTGCTTTAAAAAGCCGTTTCCCACTCCAGGTTTAACTCCAGACGACTCTTCCTTTCGAGTCATGTCATCAAAAGCAACGTTATCTATCGACGCCTTTCCCGTCTGGGCACGCTTCAACGATGTAGAATTCATCAATGCCAAATTGCAAGAGACGAATGGCAAGGGAATTGGTCTAGTAGCCGCAAGCGACTTAACGACAACCCCGGCAAGTGAGAGTGTAGCAAAGGTGGATATCTCAGAGAACGGAGAAGTTGAAGGAACAGTCATGAAAGGACAAGAGGATGAAAGAGCTAGGAAGGAGATTCAAGGGCAAACCAACCACAACTCGACAAAGTTACTACAAATTCCTCATGATCTTGTTCTTTCAGCCAATACCATCGAAGAATACACCAAAGTCGATCAAAATTTCCGCCAACTCATCGATTCTGCTGGACATCAGGTAAGGCTCCGGAACCGGAGTGCACCGGTCTCGTGATGCAGCAACAACAGCATGGGTCCATGGGTAACATAAATAGCAGCTAACGTTACGAAGTCAACTCGAGGAGACATATTGATATATCTCTTGGCACATCTCGCTCTGTCCACCCGAGAGGAGTCGAGCCCAAGAGGTCCCGCATCAACACCATGGACAGAGTATCTCAAGTTTCTTCCTCGTGATGTCCCCGTCCCAACATTGTGGTCGGAAGTTGAGCGAGCTCTGCTACAAGGCACTTCGCTAGAGGTCAGTACTCCCACATAGACACACGGCCATATTCAGGCGTGATAGTTGCGGAGCCGCACTTGTTTTCCGCTGGTTGCGGAGGAGGATGAGGAGCTTCCCCGCAACAGGACAGACGGACCCTAACTGTGCTGTAGGCCGCGTTGGATGCCAAATTCGCAGCTCTCACCAAAGAGTTTGATGAACTACAAGAGAAATCTTCGGACCTGCCATTCTGGAACTCTCTCTTCTGGGAGAAGGAAACAGTGTCCATTAAAGAATGGGTCTTGGTTGATGCATGGTATCGTTCCCGCTGCCTGGAACTACCCCGGGCGGGTCATGCTATGGTTCCTGGTCTTGACATGGCCAACCACTCACATGCCCCAACAGCTTACTACGATGAAGATGACAAGGATAATGTTGTTTTACTCGTACGCCCGGGAGCGGAGGTGTCAGCTGGCGAAGAGGTGAATATCTCATATGGGGAAAAGCCCCCCGCAGAGATGCTGTTTAGCTACGGATTCATCGACAGCGAATCCACAGTCGAGGGACTAACACTGCCTCTAAAAGTATTGCCCGACGACCCATTGGGAAAGGCCAAGCTTCACATGTTCAATGGGCCGCCATCGCTCAAGCTATCTCGACTGGGCGGGGAAATCAGTTGGCACAGCCCGTTTGTATATCTGATGTGCTTGAACGAGGAGGATGGCCTGGAGTTTAGGGTCCTCCAGAAAGAGGATGGAGGGCGGGAGCTAAAGCTCTTCTGGCAAGATGAAGATGTGACAACGCAAACGGATGGCTTTGAAGATCTCATCAAGGACCACCCCCTCTGTCAAATCTTTAGGCTTCGTGTTGTTTCCGTCTTGCATGAGGTGGTGTCTGACCATCTGACGCAGCTCTCCTCCGAGATTTCCCATGAGCAGCTTGAGCCATTGCGCCAGGCTGGACTGGTCAGAGATGACCGCCTCCGAACGGTGGAGATGCTGAGAGGCATCGAATCTGGGGTTCTTGAAAGTGCAGCTGCAGCTCTGGATGAACAGGTACGTCTCATCAAACATGATTTATTATCCCCCAACCAGGATTCTACTTCAGTGGATTTGAAACCCAGATATTTGACACGACGTCAATGGCGAAGTCGCTGAGATCGCTTACGATACAAGAAGTGAATGGCATACCGCAATGTGCCATTATCCCCTCCGATTCACGAAATTCATGTAGTTCATGGAACAAGGGCCTGGCCAGTCGGCACCTCAAGAACACGCTTGTCAATCTTCCCCAGATTCCTCTATATCACCCCAGACACTCCCCTTGTCTCCCCTCAAAAGCCAAGGGATCTCCTCCGCACTTTGGCTTGCTAGCTCAGTTACCCCGTGCATGCTCGGTCACACACCGAGTTTTCTTTTTACACATTTTCTACGCCCTCTTTGTTGTGCCTTTCCCCAGAAACAATAAAGCGACTAACAAAGGCGCGTCATCGGCGCGGATACAGAGGACCCACCTTTTTGCGGATGACCACGTGGTAGCCTACCTCGGAGAGATGGAAGCTTCCCAAGGAGGTCAAGCGTCTGAGCAAACCGCCAATGAGGAGGACGATTTTAGCTGATTCATCGGCTGTTGTTGAGCATTGCCTTCTTGGGTTTGTGGGGAAATCGGCAATTGCATCAACTGCCTTTCGTCTGTTGTTCCTTGACTCTGGCTCAGCATTGTTACGATAGGATGTTGTGTATCGAGAAGTTGTCTCTTTGACTACAGCTGAGCTCGAATATGAACTCGAAGGTTGACTAGCTGCTTAACTACCACGTCTCCAGATAGCTGACAGCTTACAAGGATGGGAAAAAGCATACAGATTATAGAGTAGGTTGTAAAACCAGAAGAATTCCCATGTACTCAGATATACTATTTCACTCTATGTAACCTCAGCTCCCGGCGTATTCTCGTTGTGCGAAGTGAGATGTGGTATCGTCTTGTTTAATTTTCCGAACCAACCAGGATTAGAGACGGGCAACACAACCGATTCGGTCAGTTTCCGTCATCTGCTCTTTCATCTACACGAACGACTACTGTAGCTAAGCCTGATACTGTATTTCTAGTTAGACTTCATCAGGGAGTTGAAGTGTTTGAAGTATCTGGATCTGGGGATATAAGTTGCTCGATATCTACATAGGATTATATGTAAGCGACGCGCATATTCCAACCATATCGATACGAGGTATGCTGAGTTGAGATCAGTCTTATTGTCCTATGTTTCAAGAAGCATGGCACATTCACCATTAGGCATAAAGACCCTTGCTGTAATATGATGTATGTTCAATTGACTGATGTTTACCGCCGTGGAATGACCCTGAAGAATGTGCGCATGTCTGTGGTACAGCTGCTGGCCTTGTCGAGAGCGCCACGGACCCGGACTGTGGTTGTGGATCAAAGAAGAGCACAGGCACAGGCACAGGCACCAAGAATCGGGATTTAGTCAAGATAATTCATCGTGAACCTAGATTCCGTTGAACCACGATCTACCTCCCGGGTTGTTCTCGCGGGGAAATGCGGAGAAGTCAGGATGCAAGGCCAACCGACCGTTCGTTCGGTCCACGCCCTCTTCGTTCTATACACACGCCACATCAATGCATTTCGAGTTCAAGATTCTAATGGAGTCCTCACGCGATCAATTGCATGTGGCTGTTGCCGCGAGAATGTGTAAGCGGTGAACATGATTCTACCAAAAATTGGTTCTTAGGGAGGGCATATGCATATTGTGGAGGTTAGGGCGATGTTGTGTTTGTTAACGAGACTAAACTAAGCAAAACGTTATCATTCGTTCAGAGAGATTACGTTACTTCAGGATATACTGTAAGCACATTGTTATGAACTTGAATCGTTCTTCAGATACGTATTAATACGTATACGTTATTGCATCTCGATAGGAAGTTTCTGTCCGGACTTTTGAACGGTCCCCGGGACGTTCGTGGTGAACCCGGCCTTCTGGTTGGTGGCTCCGGAAGGATCTGAGTCCTGATCTTAAGCCGCAGGAACGTATCAGAGACGTTAGACCCTAAGATATGTAGAATACTTAGATACAGGACAATCCAGTTGCGATTGCGATTCATGAGGCCTGAATGCAGGGCCACATTTGATATGGCAGGGCGGCTATTCGCGCTTGAGATCTGAGACTGATGGCGCTGGCCCCTTTGGTGGATACAGAAGAAGAGATCTAATTAGCCCGAAATGATCATAGTGAGTGGCAGTGGAAGTGGCTGCTCTGTGCCTGGAGAGAATTCGCAGGCAATCAATGGCCCGCGATTGATGAAAAAATGATGTGAAGTCAATTCCAGAGCCCTCGATATTGACCGGGACTAGGACTAGCGCCCTCTAGCGGCGGATCAGTGATCTGCGTCAGGTCCACAGGGCATCTCAACGATTGCGGCTCCGACGTGGGGCCATTGCGGTTCCCCCAGGACGTGAGGCTTGAAACTAAGTCGGCTGGGGGTTTTACCTAGTTTTAGTGAGCTATGAGCCTAAGGTCTAGGGAATGCCTTCCAGGGCTAGCAAGGGGCTCACAGCGTTTGACGTGACGTCGGGTGCAATCCAAGACGCTTCAGCCTTCAGCCTTCGAGATCAAGTCTAATGCCTTGAGAAGTTGAGGCGTCTTCTAAGGAAAAAGTCCGTGCTGACTTCGCGTGAACGAATCCGCTGCCCGGTAAATGATGTTCACTAGTTAGCCTTCACCTGGTCCATAGTTACTATGCAGTTTAGTTGCATCGACGGGACTCCCACCGCGGTGAATATGCTCATCGGCCGCCCCAGCCCTGCGAAGCTAAGCCTTTCCGTTCTCCTGACCTTAGGCTCACCTGCGCCGCAGTTATACAGTTTCACTGTATCTGGATACGGTTTAAAATATCAAGGTTCTACGCGGACAAAGCTCACATCTGCGTTCACGTTCGCGTTCATAGGTACAGCAAAACGAAGCAGTCGAGTCAGGTCTGTCAGGATATCTATGAGACGGCCCTGAAAGTGGAGGTGGCATTATGGCTAGCCACCATCTAGTATGTCAACCAGATTACTGGTTTCACCTACTAAACCCTAGAATTTGTAGTTAGCGGGTGGGTATAAGAAGTTTTAGGATGGTCAGCTCTCAGAATCCAGCATGCAAAGCATCAAACCTGGGGTATTAACGAATTTCGGTGAAGTCTAGGGCTCATCTGCTACCATGGCACAAACACACGCACTATGTTTACGATCTGTCTCATGGGGCAGAGGTATGTCGATTAGGGTATCGTTGTTGGTTTGGCTACCTATGTTGGGATTGTGTGGTAGTTCGTCAGAAGGGGGAGCCACACGACATCGATTGACGCTGCGGCGTAAATCATTGCGGTTCCGCTTGCAAATCCAATCAGAGTTAACATTTATGAGTATCAACCCAACATAGTTAGTGGGAAGAAACGCTTGTGTGTGCCAGCACTAGATACTATAGCATCTGCCTCGTGGCTAGGGCGGCAGGGCAGCATCCGGGATTGAAAAGAAGAGCATTGACCATGTCAACCATGTGCAGCTTGGAGCTAGTATAATATGAAGGGCCTTGGTATCGAATCGGGACCGAACCTTTGTTGAAAGGATCATTGGTGTGGCCACCGAAGCCGGTGAACGGAGTGGAGTCAAGATCAAGGTAAAGGTTAGATACGGAACGCATTAATGACATTAGTCGATCATCTTCACCTTAGCACCAGAGCAGGAGTAGACATTGAAGAGACTTCAAGGTAATAGGTAAAGTTAACAGCACTTCTTGTAATTGGTTCACTTTCGATAATGCTACAGCATGTAATTACACATCAAATAGCCCGAGAATAAAGCAGAAAGAGAAGGTGGGGTTCAACCAACTGTATGTGTATTTCGAAACAAGTGATGGCACAAAATGTTTCCCCCGCATTCCAGGTTCCGGGTGTTTGGTGAATGGATACAAAGTGTATGGTAAAAACAATATTCTGGAATAATCCGGGGTAAAAGAAAACCGCATCATGTAGAGCCACGATGGGAGAAATAACGGCGGCGGTGGCCGTATGGGTGTAATGCCATCGGCTGTTGTTCACGTGGGAGGTTGTTCTAGAGCTTTACAGGTGGTGCCATTCTCTAGTACGTACCCAATCCCAATCCCAAGCCACGCATCAGCATGTCCATCAGCATCGGCGGCGGGCAGGAGCTGAAAGAATGAACATCAGCAAAGAAGATGCATGAATATGACTGTGCATATTTTGTAGACTGATGTATTATCTCTATGTAATTTAGTTCAAAAGAAGACTCTGCGATTGACAGTCTTTCGCAGCAGTGGTAGAATAATTATGACAGGTTTAGGAGGATGAGGAAGAGACTCTTAAACCAAGGAGCGGATACAAGATGAAACTACATAGTACTTGGCAGATAGCAACGTTCATACAGGAGAGACCAGCACTCCTGAACGAACAATATCATCCTTGAAGACCTCAATGGACTTCCGTGAAAGGGGATGCACGCTGGACCCAAAGTGCAGTTGGCACTTGTACGACAAAGCGTATGCAGCTTGCAGCCTCGCTCTGATTCTAAAATGTTACTCTACGAAATTGGACATACCCGTGAGTGGGATATCAACATCTCAGCTTATTTTCCGTCCTTAGTAATATCACTTTTGCAGTATGTGATCCAGATACTGCTTAACCCCTGTCCGAGCCCGCCTGAGAAGCAATAACCTGGTCCTTGAGTCCTTCCAAGACGTTTACATCTCCATATGAGGCAAAGTTAAACAGAAAAGGGAATTCAAAACTCCCCTCAAGTTGTTCCATCCATATGTACAGTACTGCCTCGACTCCAGCTCCCAACCAATCTTCATAGCCATGACTGTGAAATTCCTTATCAAGACGCCCCATCCCAATACGGAAACCATCTAAACACCCCCCCTAGTCGCGCATGCCATACACTAAAACCGTCTTAGACGGCAGCTGCGGCTGTATGTACCGAATGTACCTTCCAACTAGACTCGGGTTGCTCGCGACGCATCTCGGTACCTATCAAAGGCTGCGCTACTTTACCCTTTCCTTTTGGGGCGTGTCAGTTCCAAACAACGTGCTTCATACAACATCCTAATGCTGTAGTGAGCGACTCGAGATGCCCAGTGGGAACTGCGCTTAGTCGCACACTGTACCTATCAGGTCTGGACTCTCTTTTGCATATGATGTTGTAACTAGAGAGCCTGAGGTAGCACCACTAACAGCATCACACGCTCTGATCCTCGGCATCTGCAAGCAACGACCTGTGACGGAGAGATTGACAGCCGTGACAGCATCTTGAGCATCTCCCCTCCTGATCCCTGGAAAGATTGACAAGGTGCCATGTGCTCTACAACGTCGTGCACTGTACCTCATCGTCATGATCCACGCTGGCCCACGCCCATGGGATGAGATGGGACTTGGAATTGGTGTCAGGGCTCCATTGCCAAGAGCACGCCCCCATCCCCAGACTTTTCACAACCTGATTCGAGCAAAGGCCTTTACGCATTTCAGTGGTCAAGTCAAACAAGAGCAAAAAGAGCAAGAGATATGGACAGGCATGGCATTGACCATCTCCACTTCGAACTTTGGTCGTCTTGGCCCAGGTTGAACTGTCCCTGTCCCTGGGCTTTTCCCCCAGGATTTCCACTTCTTTCTCCACACCTTGAAGCGTCGACTTGGTACTCATTCCCATTTCCTCATTTCTACTAAATATTCCTCTTTCCCACCCCCAGAGCATCTGAATCTCCTCTTCTTTCCCTCCTGATCTTTATATCTTTTCCATTCATTCTCTTCTTCACCTTGACCTCTGTTTGGACTCATATACACCTATGCATATACCTACCTTATTCCTCATACCTCTTGTTATCACGCTTTAAGATACCCAAACCCACCCAGCTTTATATCCTCGCGCCTTTAGTCCATCAACCCCCACCAATCACTCTATACGCTTGCCCTCCCGTAGTACCGGCACCCAAATTATCAGCAAGACCTCGGTTATCATCATTTGACATTTCGGACTTTGGCCGTTTCGACTTGGACGATCCAACTGGCGACATAACAGATATTAAAATTGGACAATTGGAATTGCATCCCAGGCAGCTAGCTATCTTATCGGGCACACTTTCTCCCTCGGCAATTTAGCCGACTCTTCTATTCGACTCAACCCATCACATCTCTCACATAACCCGAAATGCCCGGAATACTTCCCATGAAGGTCATCAAGGTGGGCACCAGCTCTCAGAGCCGGATTGCCCAGGCTTGTGATCGTTGTAGGAGTAAAAAAATCCGCTGTGACGGAATTCGCCCAACATGCTCCCAGTGCGCCAATGTCGGTTTCGAATGCCGGACAAGTGACAAGCTCAGTCGCCGCGCATTCCCCCGTGGCTACACCGAATCTCTCGAGGAACGTGTGCGACAATTAGAGAGTGAGGTGCGAGAACTTAAAGATTTGTTGGACGAGAAGGACGAAAAGATCGATATGCTTTCCAAGATTCACGGCAACCGACGAACTCCCTCAGTGCCTATGAGCAGCCCGGCCACAATTGAGTCCCGGAACGAAACACAGGTCCCAAAAGAGGACACTTTCCGTGTACAGGCTGCGCCGCTATTACTTGGAATTGAGAATTCCGATTCTTACTTTATGGGCGCGTCAAGTGGCCGAACATTTATTGGTAATTTTCCTTCGTCACCGTGGCTTGAATTTGTTGATCTGGCTAACACCAAAATCAGATACTTTAAAGCGCAAGATTCAAGAAACCGGCAAGCCCAGCACCGATTTCAACCCCGAAGCCTTCTTACATATCCAGGGCTGCAAGTCACTTGGCCCCAAGTCCTCTGAGCAATCCCTCAGAGCCCCTCCTCGTCTCTTCTCCGATCGCTGCGTCAACGTTTACTTCCAAGAGTGGGCGCCTCTCTTCCCTATCCTCCACAAGCCCACTTTCCTCCATGTCTACGAGGAATTTGTCGCCGACCCCGAGAAGATCAAGAGCAACCACAAACTCGCTCAACTTTACCTTGTCTTCAACATTGCTGGCCTCTCATCCGATAACCCCGACCTTCCTCAACTTGCCGATTGCGAGCAGCAATGGCAGACCGCCCTCGACACCATCCTCATGGAGAATACCATGAACACTCTCCAATGCCTTGCTCTTGCCCTTCTCTACTGCACCATGCGCGCCGACTACAAACGAATTCAACACTACAAGGGCATTGCTATTAGCCTGTCCCATCGTCTGGGTCTGCACCAAAGCCAAAAGAGATTCTCTTTTGGACCTCTGACGACCGAGACCCGCAAGAAGGTATTCTGGACGCTTTACACTCTCGACTGTTTTTCTGCTGCTACTCTTGGTCTTCCCAAGCTGCTCAAAGAGGATGATATTCAGACTGAATATCCATGTGATACTGATGATGAATACATTACCGAGAAGGGCTTTCAACCTACCCTTCCTGGTGAATATACTCGCTTGTCAAATGCTCTGGCTTTGTTCCGTGCGACTCGCATTCTTGCCAAGGTCCTTGAAAAGAATTACCCCGCCTCGAGCTCCTATGAGATCTCTCTGCAACAGATGGGTGCTCTTGAGAGTGAGCTTGATGACTGGTACAACCAGTTGCCTCCTCACCTCAGGCTTAGCTTTGTTCAAGATAAGCCGTCCACTGAAATGACTGGCAGCCGCTCACCTGTGCTGGCGCTGGCTTATTATTTCATTCGCACCCTCATCTACCGCCCCGCCGTCGGTTCCAGCCTTGGTTCCAAGGCGGCTTCGGCCTTGATGTCGGTCGGGACGTCCAGCAAGCACATTGTTCAAATCATCCAACTCCTTGAGGAGCGTGGCATGACTTTCTCATTCTGCTTGAACAAGTCTGATTTGCTTGTTGTCTGTGGTATGACGCTGCTTTACCATTCAATCGATCTGAAGCAAGACAGCAAGGTGCTGCGCGATGACGAACGACTGGTAAACTCTGTGATCAACATCCTGGATAAGACCGAGACCTCTGTCTCGCTCGATTTCAAGCGTGTGGCCAGTATGCTCGTCACAGTCGACAAATCCGCTGCCTCGCCAATGTACACTTCACGTGAGGTGTCGATGCCCCCCGCGCCAATCTCCAACCGAGGGTCGCCGGCAACCGGAATGGTCTCTAAATCTAAGTCTAGGAGGAAGGGCAGCGCAGCCTCTTTCGGCCAGCTCCCGGCTGCTGCAGCTAGTGATAGCAGCCTGATCGATCATCAGAGACGCATGACGATTCCGTATGGTGCCGACCAAAAGTCCGAGTTCTACCGTGCCCGAGCACACCAGTCTTTTGATAACCTTCAGGGCGAAGTTCCTGTGGCCCACCGAGGCCATCGCATGTCTATGTCTCCTAATCCTGACCGCAGGGCTTCTCCTCTGTCACGGAACCTGGACTTCATGCCATTCGCCCACCATTCGCAGTCGCCGCAGCCGGCTTCTCCCCAGCAGAGCACCAACCGCGCACCCCAAGGGCACCACATGATGATGAACTCGTCTATGACAGCCGCTGCTAAGATGCATGGTGTTTCAACAAACGAGTGGGAGACTCTCCTCGGGTCATTAGACGGTGGCATGAACAATGTCTACGATGCAATCTATGGTGGACAGGGACTTGTGAATGAGACCGCAATCGCCGTGAGTAACTGCGGTGACTGGCCTCCTGACAACTGGGACCTTGGCGGTTTCAGTATCAACGAGTTTGGAAGCAACCCACAGCCTCCTCAAAGCGTCCTTAGTATGAGTGACGAGAGCCTTAGCTCGGGTGAGGAGGTCGGCCCCTCAGAACTTGGACTGAGTGTTGAGAGTGTCGATTACCGCAACCATATGGCGCCTCAGCAGCACAGCCATGAAGGATATGTGATGTCTGATCGCATGGATACATACCCGATCTTGTAAGGACAGGAACAAAATGATACCTCAGCGTGTACTTTTCCAAAGGCGGAAACCCCCACAGCTTGATTTTATGGAGTTATCATGGGAGTCACAAATCTTGAGGTGATTTGATGATTACTAGAAGGGAAGCGATTGTTACTATGGGGGTTTGTATTGAGCGATTGCGTTTTGGGTTTGATTTATACTATGATATCTGGGATTAGGAAATGATCCTTTTGTTGGTATTAGCGGAATGTGTCTCGATCTCTTACTTTATGAAGAGGGTAGAGACGGGAAACAAGGATGATGGTCAGAGTCTCAAGACCGACCTCGCAATACGAAGCAAGCTAGAGCACCTTGTATCTAGGCCTTGGCTCATGAATTGCAAGAAAGTAACAAAAAATAAAGATTCAAGTCAACTTGTCAGCCCTCAAGGTTCCGTAATATTCCAACATATCGTGATACATTATCAGCTTTTAGCTCTGGGCTGATGTGTCGCCTTGGTGTCTTTCGATGTGGGGGTAGACATCACAACATAGTCGCATTGCATCGCATTGGCATTTCAAGAACATGCGCGTACCTGTCTACATCAATATCCTGGGAGTGCTTAACCGGTTACCCCGGCATCCTGACATGAAGCAACAAGCATGAAGAAAAAGCCTCGGCCGGATCTGACAGGCTGCGTTGCCGGTGTCTATAGAGAAGGACGAGATTGGTTGTTTCGTGACATGCATCACCTGCTGTGAGTGTGCCTCGGGAAACGATTCCGGGTGTGCATAATACTGCGTTTGTCTTGCCGAGACCGTCGAGAAGGACGTGGATGTTTGCGAGGTGTGATTCAGAATGGTATGTCTTGTTACGGGCTGCAAACTGCCATTGACTGAGTTCAAGCAGATCATGCCACTCGCTTACTGTTCTGTCTTGGTAGTTTGGAGGGCTGTGGAGACACAGACTTAGGCGACTAGCTATAGTGTCTACAGTAGTTGAGGGGTCTCATCATGCCTACTTTTCAGTTTTGGCCTTTCCGTATTCAACGAATTGTTGGTTGGTAGTCGTATGGATGATATGATGTGAAGATGAAAGAAGACACGAAGTGAGGCTGGTGCAAGTCAAGTGTGGCCGTGCACATCACAACGCTCTAAGTTAGTACCTTACCTAAACTTTTACCTAGGTACCTTAGACCTGCAGCATGAATGACGTCTCCAACTTCAGCCTGTCGTACCTTCCCTGGGCTGCTCGGGGTGTCGTGTTCTCCAAACTCCATTCTAGCGGCGGATCTAATGGGGAAGGCTCCATTAACTCCATTAAACATGCATGGCACATGACAGGGCAAGAGCGCCTGTGTCTTGTTATTAGAATCGATGAAGACGAGATTTCTCAACAAAGACGCTTGCTCATCTCGCTTTGCTTGTGTCTGGTCAATCACTGGTCGGGGCCGTTTCTCTGATCGGCGTGTCCCTTTGCTTCATCAATATCCACAAACGATAACTACAACGACGATGGCGGCAGAAAGGCAGTCCCTAATCAGCAAGGATGCCCAATTGGCGGCTATTCCTACTGGTAAGACACCATCGATACAACCATCCAATTTCTAAGCTTCACAGCATCGCTAAAGCATATTCTTTTCATATGATAGCACCATGGGCCGTTGCTCAACCCTCGCCCCGGGATCCCTCCCGTCGACTCCCGCAAGCGATTGCTCATCGTGGCGCGAAGCTCGATTGGCCCGAAAACACCATGGCTGCTTTTCGAGGGGCAATCAAAGCAGGTGCTCACGCTATAGAGACTGATATCCACCTGTCGGCTGATGGTGTTGCTGTTATATCACATGTAAGTTGAAGATCCGGGTTTGAGGCTGAGTCTTAGCATACATCATAACACAGTGAATCCCCATCATGACTTGTCTCGGCTGACATGTGGCTAGGATCCATCACTTAAGCGCTGCTTTGGCGTCGACAATCGTATTTCAGAATGCTCATGGGAGTACCTTAGTACATTGCGTACAGTAGCCGAGCCTCATGAGCCTATGCCGCGGCTCAAAGACTTTCTAGAGTGGTTGACTCACCCCGAGCTAGAAAAGATCTGGGTTGTGTTAGATATCAAGGTATGCTTATCATGATCAACTCACACATGTGACGTGAGACGGGAGCTAATGCAGGTGACCCAGCTTAACAATGATCCAGCGGATTTGATGGATGCAATTGCGAGAGCCCTGGACAGCGTCCAGGGGCCTGTGCCATGGGATCAGCGGATTGTCCTTGGATGCTGGAACGTGAGTCGCTCTCCTAAGTTTACGCCCCTCGTCGTGTTACTATACCTCCCATCTGTAAATTTCACTTGGACTTGCAGCTGACTTGGATCGATAGGCATCATTTTTGCAGGCCGCACGTAGTCAGCTCCCATCATATCCTCTCGCGCATATAGGTATCTCTCTACTCTACTCACACCACTTTCTGCGAGTTCCAAACCTCGGCTTCAGTCTCAACCAAATGACCCTTGTTGGCCCCGCGGGCAAACTCTTTCTGCGCGAACTTCAACGGACTGATAAGCTGCTCATGACATGGACAGTCAATGAGCCCCGTCGTATGGAATGGTGTATCCGTCAGAACCTGGGTCATCCACGACACCATGGCACAACTAGCGAGGGGCCGGCGCTCATTGATGGTGTCATCACCGATAACCCTCGGCTGTACCGAGAAATATGTGAGAAGTTCGAGGATGAGATGGACGGCAAGTTTGTCAGACCAAAGCTGGCCTTCACTCAAACAGTAAAGAATAAGGCCGAGACTTTAGCATTCGTTATACTCACACAATCCTGGATGGTGGCATATCACGTTCTTAGGAGGTGGCAGGGTAAGTTTGATTTTCTCAAAGACCGCCAGACATTGGATAAACGATAAAGAAGGGTACTGCCGGTAAGTGAAGGATACAGGGAGATGAAAGCGAAATGGTACTGATGAACATAGGTAGCTTGTTTGGAATTTGGTAAATTTGCGGTCTTTCATAACACCCGTTTGACCTGAAATAAAGTTGCTGTCGAAGGGTTGTATACGAAAAATATCGGAACGGTAGAGGATTAGAAGTTAAGAAGGCCGTGCCGTCACGATGGCTATGACCGGACTCAACCCCAAAATCTAGGTCGCACCACAATATCTGACTTGAATGATATTAGACATGACAGAATTTTTAGAAACAAGAGAACTAGAACGGTCATTATGACAGCTAGACATGATCTTACAGAGCCTGCGTGTAATCCCGGTGTGAAAAGACAGTGCATCACTATTGCATCTTCTGAAAATGTAGAAATCGTGATAATTATGTTGCTAGTCTACCAAAATCTATCCAGTAATACATAGTTGGCGCCTTCAATAAAAGTTTGTGAAGGTATAAGTGCAAACCGCCCTGCCCTGCCTTTTTTTTGCTCCAAAGCCGTAGCATTAAAAACAGAAAATCAATAGCGATCAGAGTCGCTTCTCGTGATGCCTCTGTGCCTCTGTCTTTTCTCTCCTTTTATGCCTCTCAAATTTCAACATCGATATCCAGATCCAGTGATCCAATCACATCGTCGTCCATAAGCGGCTTATGGATAGTTGGAATGCCCTTCTCATTATGCTTCTCCTCTTGCAACTTCGCAAGATGGGATACCAACTGAGATTTGGCTGACGGCTTTGGTGTGCCGGTCCCGGGGGTACTGGTTCCGCTGTCATTTCCTCCCGACTTCTGGTCCGCCTGGTCGTTGCCATCATGAACAAATTTGGCCTTAGTCCTCAATCGTCTCGACATGTCGCCTTGGTACGTCTCACCACGCTTCAGGGCTGCCTCTGGATCCTTCGACTTCGCCCTCTCCTTTAGCTGGGCTTTGCGCACTGCCTCCGCATTTAAACGTCGGTTCTCCCGGTTGCGCTCAGCAAGTCGATCCTGCTCAGTCTGGCCCTTGGGAACCTCGGAGTGTTTAGATGGGCCCAGGCTCGTCCTGAACGCCAAACGTTGTGAGCCAAGATTGTCAAGCTCCTCTTGAAGCTCTTCGGCCTTATCGTCGTCACCACGTCGCCTTGCCTCTTCGAGCAATTGGGCGATACGTTCTCGCTCAGCAGGATCGAATCGTCGCTTCAATTCTTTTATCCTTGTGAGACGCGCCTTGATATCCTCGGTGGTCCACGAATGATTGATCAGCTTGTTGATCTCGTCAACCTTGTCCATGAGAAAGGCTTTGGTAGGAAGAGTAACACCCTCATTGTGGCATGTAACCTTGTATCGGTTGAGTTCGCTCTAGAATTAGGTCAGTGCCAGTTCAATATTACCACTGCGATCAACATACATCTGTAAACTTTCCGCTTGAGGCGGCGATGAAAGGGAACTCCTTGATTGCCTTTCCATGCGCCGCCTTAACGTATTGGTCTGTAACAAATGAGCCGTTAGGCCCCTGAAGAGCATATGGGCGGCTGGTTGCGAAGCCTACGAAAGATGTCAGTATCGATTAGAGCATTATCAGAGGTCATGAGTAACATACCTCTTATGACTGCCATACGGTACTGCTCGATACCGGTTTCAGGATGTGGGCCGAGAGCAATACGGATGTAGCATCCAATGATGGCTTGCTCAAAGCCAGGAGTGAAACAGACCTGGGCGAACTCATTTCGACCTAGTCGAACCCGATCGTAATCACGCAGCTCAGCTGGTGGTTGATCGCGAATCTCGTCGTCTTCGGGTGTTTGGGATCGTCCGCGGTTGTAGTCGTCATCACTGTCATCAGCTCCCGAATCGCCTCCCCGAGGAGAGTAATTGTCCTTTCGCCTTTCGAGATCCTCTCGGCGGCGTGCCTTTTCGGCCTTCGCTTGACGCAGCGAATCCATCGCTGTCTCTCTCTTGTTCTCGGTACGTGGTCGCGAAGCCTTTCGATCACCATCTTCCAACTCGGCAGTTCCGGCACTTCGCTTCTTCTTAACCTGCTTGCGCTCGTCGCCTTCCATCTGGCTGACCATCTGGCGAAGCAGACGGTTTTGGCGCTGACGCTCAATTTCAGTCATGCGGTCGGCAATGATCTGTTCGCGTTCGAGTTCGGGCAAGGCCATGATCTGCGCCTTTTCCTTCTGGTTCTTGTATCTGCCGTCGACTGGGTAGTTCTCGTCATGGTCATCCGCAGCGGCAGCTCGGCCTCGGGATGGTTCGGCATCAGAGTCAGATTCGTCCATTGGAGCAGATTCGAGTGAGTTTGGTGTTCCTGGCGCAGATGAACTGAGTCACGGTAGGTCAGCATAATGTAAACGATGCGACAATTAAAGCAGAAGGCAAGCAGAAGGTAAGCAGAAGGTAAGGCAGGAGAGATTCACCCTGCACTCAGCCTCGAGATCGGTATGTCGCCAATGGAGAGGAAGCACTTACGCCTCGCCTTCCTCCTCAGAATCGTCACCGCCATCCCTTCGCGACTTGTTTCCTGCCCCTTTCTTCGAACCACTCCTCTTCGCCGATGGCGGCGACGCTGAAGCACCCCTGCTCTCATTACCAGAACCCTCATCATCTGAATCTCCACCCGCAAGGGCGAGAAGTTCGCCGTCAACGTCAGACATGGCGAAAAGTGTCGTAGGCTCGCGACGATGTAAAGCGCAATGCGTTCAGGGGACCGATGATCGTATAGCAAGAGGTAGGCGCGTTGTACGCGTCTCTAGAGGAAGCAGCGAAGAATTTAGGGATGAAAGTAGGTTCAAGAAAATGCGCAAACGTGCGCGCGGGGAGTCGGAGCGATGAAGAAGAGTATTGTTGATGGGAAAAAGCGACTGAGCCAAAAGTGTAGGAGCTGAATTGCTTGCACTTTCACAACCTGTTCAGAGTTCGTAGTTCCCATCCACTACCTCATTGGTCGAGGATATGTCATGCCGCAGCACGTGTGTGGCTGATGCGGGTGCCGGGGAAGCTTTAGTCCGCTCAAGGTGAGCACACCGAGGTGCAGAGACTCACCGAGAATAACGGCGCCGTCATAGGTCATCGTTCGATTTTAATTGCTATCGAATACCCAGTAACGAGAAGCAGTCTCAAGACTTTGTAGTAAACATGGCTTCATCTAGAGCTCTAACGAGGCCAATACGCTCTCTTGGAGGGCGGTCAAC
The DNA here is from genome assembly GCA_021020635.1 of Fusarium sp. PT. Taxonomy (NCBI): domain Eukaryota; kingdom Fungi; phylum Ascomycota; class Sordariomycetes; order Hypocreales; family Nectriaceae; genus Fusarium; species Fusarium sp. PT. Next base: position 2,383,063 of record JAHMRZ010000001.1, read on the forward strand.
ACAGATTCTTTACAAGCCATTCATTCGTACAATTGCGACATCGTCAAATACCCAAGCCTCTGTACCAAATGCATCCGCCGCATCCCCCGAGTCTTCCAAGAAGCTCAAACCACTCACTCAGGAGCAGCGTGACTATCTCGACTCTGCTGTAGGCTTAACAAGCTCAATATCTTTCGATTGGAGACTGACGTGCTGTTAGCTCCGTGTTAATCAAGCTGGTGAGCTTGCTGCAGTCCTCATCTATGCCGCCCAGTCGCCCATCCTTGTCCGATCAAAGCCGCATCTTCGCAAGTTGATGGCGCACATGTACGACCAAGAAGATGGCCACTTCAAAACCTTTAACAGCCTTATCCATAAGCACCGTGTCAGACCCACTGCTATGTATCCCTTGTGGTCCGTCATGGCCACCGGCCTGGGTTGGTCAACCGCCATGATGGGTTATGAAGCTGCCATGGCTTGCACAGAAGCTGTTGAGACGGAAATCGGCGGTCACTACAACGAACAGATCCGGACGTTGTTGGAAATGATCACGCAGTGGCAGGCTGACGGTTACGAGGTCGGTAAGGAGTTGTCAGACCTGGTCAAGACACTCAGGGTGATTAGAGACGAAGAGCTGGAGCATCTCGACCATGCTGTTGAGCATGATGCCCAGAAGGCGGAGCCGCATTGGCTTCTTACTGGGGTGATTCGGGCAGGCTGTCGTGGTGCTATCTGGGTGAGCGAAAAGGTGTGAAGCTTGCAACTAGTTGTATTATAATTGTAGTATAGGCATATAGGTGTGGCTTTCAGGGTAAAACATGTATATATAACGCAGCAAAGCCAGAACTATAGAAAGGAGCTTGGCGTGTTAGACAGACGCGCTCGTCGAATGCTATCCTCTTTCATAATAAGCAAAAACACCATACCGACTCCTTCCCATGCTCTTTTGCAAATACAATTAAAGACACTGCGACTAAAAAAAAAGTTGAGGATGAGTTTAGTTGCTATGTTTGTTAGTATTATTGTCATTCATACCAAGAGATTTTTACTTACTAAATGGCCAAGGGGGCAACACCATCGACTTGGTATCCCCAGTTTCCGTTCTGCTCTTCGGTGAGGAGCCAGTCATAAGGAAATTGTACGATATTGCCCTGAACCATATTTAGAAGGTCCTCGGCCTGCCCTCGCGTTGGCATCTCATCAATACTAAAACCGCGTCGACTGTTCTTAGTGGTTGCGCGGCGTCTGCGCTTAACCGAGCCAATATGTCCCGGTGGAGGGGCATTAGTATCCCTTGAGGATGGCTTTTCGAGAGTCGAAAAAGTAGTTCGTCTCTCTCGATCTTTGGTTCCTGTCTGTGGGTCCAAGAATCTTCCACTGTTGCCTCCGTCGAAGGCTGGGAATGGAGTGTCTCCAGCTGGGTACACAGGAGATGGTGCCTCAGCAGGGTGCTGGGTATCGACAGCACTCTCGTTTTCCAATCCAGTGTTGGGTCGTGATGTGATAGCTTCGCCATCTCTCATCGCTTGCTTCTCATCAACACCTCGATGTCCCTCATCAGGAATGACAATCCTAATTCTGTCTTCCTCATGATGTCCAGGAAGCTTCTCGGCCATTTTTCCTACCGCCTTCTCCGCTTCTGTCTCGGCAGCCTTGGCTATGACCTCTGGTCCGGGTGCACTGACACCTGCGCCACCAGCAGTCGAGTGACGATGTCTTGAAGTAGGGGGGAACTCGGAGTCTTCGCCTCTGGATCGACCGCCGCCTTCCATGCTCATTCGGAACCTCTCGCTATAGTTTGTGTACTCGCGGTACTCTGCCCAGGTGCTTACCTCAGAATCGGGCATGCAGCGGAACACTCGGCGGTAGAGCTTAGTATTGTTCGCAGCAGCACGGTTCCAGATCTCGTCAATGAAGTTGGGGTTGACTGGGTCTATCATGCAGTCCTTGTCGATATGTGCAGGCTGGATATCTGCTGCCATAGGGTGGAAGCCACCATTGACTGGCTTTCCGGTTTCGGGGTCGATGTGCATGGGAGGACCACCGATATCAGTGTCATCACTAACTGGTAGAGTTGGTAGCTGCGCGGCACGAGGTAGGCCAAGTTGATCTGTCGTGCGACGATTCAAGGCTGGCATTGGGGGCAGGGCGTCGTTTAGGTTTCCAGGCTCAAGATATCTGTTATCAGGCTGAGGGGCGTGCGGCTGCGCTTCCTTGGGTGATTGCAGGGTCCCCTTGCCTTCGTTGCCGATATCACTGACAAGAACTTCCCGGCCATTAATGATGACGGAGTCGCGACCAGTATCAAGGCCAGCCTTCTCAGCAGATTTCCAATGATCGGGGCCATAGCCAATTACGTCCAATTCATGCTTCACCTTGCCCTCTGTTCCGGTGACGACTGTGCTCTCCGCTTCCGCATTGCTGCCGTTACTACTGCTGCTGCTGCTGCTACTACTGCTCTCCTCAATTTCAACAGCAGCATCAAGATCATGGTTAATGCTTGGAACTCGTTGGGCCTCAGGGCGCGGCACTGCTAGCTTTGAGGAGTCGGAGGGACCGCCGTTCTCCTCACGATAGATATCGTCCATCTCCTGTTCAAAATCTTGGCGGTCAAGCTCTGCTTGGCGCTCTTGCTCAAGGATTTCGTCAACATCCAGACCAAGATGCTCACGCATCAGTCGAAGTCGCAATGTATGGGCGAAACGGCCGACCTTGTATGGCTTGCCCGCCATTGTAGAGTTGATCATATCAGTATCCCGAACAATAGCGGCACACTCGGAATCGCGGCTACCAAGCATTGATCGCTCGTTAATATTGGCAGATCCGATGAGGGCCACACGATCATCAACAACGATTGTCTTGGCATGAATATAAAGCTGCTCAGTAACAAGGACATCGTTACTCATGACGCCCCATTGACGCAGCGAAAAGAAGCCGATGTAGTCCTCTGGCTCAATATCAGCGGCTCGAAGTCGACCGAAGATGGACTGTTCGCCTCTGCAGATACTTGCATATTGACACATGAGAATCAGGCGAACACTTGTGCCCTCCTGCTCATCGACTGTGTTTTGGAAACCAGGCATCAAGGGAATAACAATGACACATCGCCAGTCCTCGTCATTGTTGTGAGCCCGGATGATGCGCTCGACAAGAGCATCACCAATGCGGTTTACAATTCTGGTGTTATATGCTTCAGTACTGGTGATAAAGAATTGGTTCTCCATATAAACAAAATGATCCGACTCCTCAATCATCTTGATGTAGGCATTCTGAATACTGTGTTCAGTCTGCTCGATGCCTAGAGACCATGTGGAAGCGGATCGAAGAATCTGGACTTCGCAGGTACCAGTAAGCCCAAGCTCCTTCAGCTCATCCATGTTGGCGTCGGGTGGAGGAAGTAGGAAGGGCAAAGGACGAGTGGGCTTGCGTCCTCGGCGCAGGTAGTTCCAACGCTGAACGAAATGTCGTGTCAAGTCTCTTGCTGGTTGACCAACAACTTGCATAGCTACATCATGCCAAGGCATTCGCGGCACCTTAGTTCGATCATACATTTCTTCGTAAGGCTCGTTGAGCCTGAAGAAGTCCTGTACTCGAGGGTTGGAATAGTCTTTACCGGGGAATAGCTGGCAGTGCTCGGCATCCTTGGGGGTCTCGGACATTTCGAAACCGGTCGGTCTATCATCAACAATCGGGTGCTGGGGGCAATCCCATCGCCCAAAGCACAAATCAATTCCTCCAACGAATGCTACATCATGATCCACGATGCAAATCTTCTCATGATGGGCGAAGAAGAATTGGTTCTTCTTAAATTGGTTAGGAGATCTCTGCACGAAGATGTTGGGGTGGAGGTTCAGCAGTGAGAACTTGGTATATTCCGAATCGATGGGAACCGCCGCTTCGACGTTTCGGTAAACGATGACGAAAACCTTCACACCTTCCCTGGCCTTCTTTTGCAGAAGTCTGTCCAGTCGCCACTTTTGGCTGATAGCAGCCGGTCTTCGCATGTAAAGTTCAGGACTTAGCCACCAATCATGGATGTAGATGACATCGCGAGCCATGTTGATAGCTCGAGAGACATTCCACATGTAGTCGCGTCCATCGACGAGCCACTGGGCGAATACATTGTTTCGCACCGGGGCAAAGCTGTCGAATCGCTTGTTGTTGTACCATGGAGTCTGCTTAAGCATCTGATTGATAGAATCCTCGAACTGCTTCATGACAGATTGGTTTCGAGAGAAGAGGCGCACCTTGCGTTCAGATGAACGCAAAGCCATAGTATGATGTTTGTCCGGGGGTGCCTCAACAGTCAAGTCGATCTCCTTCTTCTCGCCAGAACCAATTGCATTAGCTTTGTTTCGCTTAGAAGAAATACTGAATTTCGAGTCGACGAGATACACATCGAAAATGTTCATGTTCTCCGGAGACTCCACACAAACGATGTAGCTTTGTCGTACCAGGAACCACTTCCTGCTCTGTCGGGAAATGACCTTGGCCGGCGCCAGAGCACGACGGAAATCGAGACCCTTCGAAGGTTGGATATGAAGAAAGCACTCCTTTCCGTGGTAGCTGCCTTCCGCAGCGAGGCGAACGCCAAGGGCAGAGAGCTCCAGGAAACGGCAAAGTCTGTTGCTATCAGCTCTGAACATGAGCCATCTTATCATCTCGGAGAGATATTTCTCCAGGATACGTCGCTGCTTGTCAACATAACGCTGTCTCTTCGTGACCATATCCACAAGAGGCAAGCCGGTACCTTCAGTGTTGGACATCTCACCGGGGTCGGTGATGCCTGTTGATCTGCGTCTTGGGCCCATGCCTAAGAAATTGCGAGACTTTCTTCGTGGCAGTCCACCAAGTGTTTCAGGGTCACTGAAAACGCCGTCTCCTGCCGCCTCTGTAGCTGTGCCTTCGCCAGCCGTCTCTTCCCCACGAATGCTGGCTTGGTCATCATCGTCGGTTTCATCACCCTTCTTACGAGCGCCGCGAAGGTAAGGGAAAGCTGAGTAGGGGAACTTGGGCTGCTTTGGTCGGCCACCCAAGTCCATCCGTCCCGGCATGTACTTATCGTTGTTGATAGCAAACTTGTACCGCAAATGCAGGTTGTAGATATCCCTTAATGTCCGAATTACGATCCAGCTCATTCTGCTAGGTCCGCTTCCGTACTCCAGCTCAAAGGTAAACAGCCAGTGTCGATCCCTATCGTCATCCTCCATGGGAGAGCTGTCTGTAATACGGAGCTTGAGCTGTTCAAGGAGAACTGGAATTCTCTTGTTTCCATGTTCGTCCCTTTGAATCATACTGGCAAGCATAAGAACAGCGGGGGCGCCAGCCCGCAACTCAGCCATCAGTTCTGCCGATTTGAAGTAATCGAATCGATCTTCCTTCTTCTGACGCAGTAGTTTGAGGGTGTTTTTGACTTGCTTCCACTTCTGCGCACCAAACGTTGATGCCCTTTCGGAGTTGAAGAATGGACGTCTGGGGGTCATGGCATCGCCATCTGATACACCACCACCACCAAATACAGTGGTTCGGCGAACATGGCCCACTCGTCTTCCAACAGCTCCGGGACTCTCGACCTCGTCGGCCTCCTCACTAGCATGACGTAAGTTGGAGGTCATCCAAGAGTTGCCTCTACGGAAGGTCATTCCCAAGCGATCTCTGCCTTCACCCTCAGAGACGCCATACTCAGGGGCAGTGGTAGCATCGGGCATACTTGCACGGCGCTTGACCATTTGATCAAAGGTATCCAACACATCGGTATCGTTTGCAAATCTCCTAGGCGTTCCGGGTGTTGAGGCGTTGGCCTTCTTTGTGCGACGCATCCTCCTCTTCTGCTTCTTCTTCTTTGACATGCCACCTTCAGTGCCTTCGTCTGCTGTCTCCTCGGCATCCGCATCAGCATCGGTATCCTCCTCTGTCAAAGTGCCAGGAACGCCGCGGTTTGGTCGTGTCGGAGAATTGATATTGGATTGGGTGCCTTGACTGGAAGGTCCGGCGACAGTTGGTGGCTTTGGATTAGGCATACCGCCATTGTTGGTGAGTGCCTTAAGTTTGGACATCAGGGATGCACCTCGGGATTTGCCTGGAGTTTCTGGTTCTTCCCATGAGTTACCTCGTACGAATGTAGGAGTGTCGACGCCATCAGCAGATGTGAGCTGTATACTAGGCCTGGATGGCGCCTGGCTGTTTTCATGGCCAAAATCTCGATCATTGATACCATGGTCCTTGAGCGATTTGGTAGAAGCGGCTGTTGATTTCGGTATGGCCGATGAAGGGACTGATTCTTGACCTGACGTCAACCTCTCTGAGCCCAGTTTCGTTTCTGCGCTGGCATCGGGGACTTTGATCTCTGGAGGCTGGAGAGTATCGGGGTTTCGTTTCGGGGCAGAAGTAGTAGTTTGGAAATTAGGATTCGATGGCGAAGCAGAGCGAGGGCTAACGTCCATGGGTGAGACGTCCCCGTCTGGTCGATGTTGTGTCATGACAATGTCTCGCGCTCGATTCAAGCAATATCGTGGTGACCAGCTCTAGACTAATTGACAAGCATGAGAAGCGAGCAACAGGACGATTTTGTTTGTTCAATTGTTGTAGTCAAATATAACATGCTGAAAGGAACCAGAAGCAGATCAAGATAATGAGATACTGATTATATACGGTCGTTCTTTTGTCGTAAGCGTGTGGTTGTTTAAAGGGGGCTCGTTCTTCTGGGCGTTGGCCGCGCTGCAATATGGCAGCGAACTAAAACAAGCGGTCGATAAAAAGGGTGATGGATGACGACCGAGCTTTACTAGCACATGCTTGGTAAAGAAAATATAAAAGAACCCAAGGGGGGAAACCAGTTTACAGCGAGTTTGTCTCAGTCACGAGACCTTTGATGGAAAAAGGAATTCGGGGTCAGGATTCGAGGGGTGATTTTGAATCCCTTAACCATAAGATAGTCAATATCCCAAAATTTTGGGATAAGGACAATCCTTGTCACGTCAGTCGCGGTGTTGAGCGATCCGACCGGGTTACCTCTTTGCGAATGTGGGAATGTCAATGGAGACGGAGCTTGACTCTGAGTCCAGACGCCCGAACTTCGAGGCTACGTCTAGAAGCTCTCTACTGCCATTGGATGGATTGAGCCATGGAAAGTAGGGGCGTGTGGAGCGCTTTGAAGAAGCTCCCTGAAGACCCTCCCCTAAAGTGCACAGAGTCCCCTAGAACAGCTAGACCGGGGCCCTTGAAACCAGCCGGTCGGACGCCTGCAGCGCCTTCCGCGTATCTTCACATTGATCCTCATACACGTTTCAAGGAGAAATAGGGATCTACATTATTCGAGATGGGCATTTTCTGTGGTATTTTTATTATTCGAGCTCAATATTGATCAAGGGCCCAGATATCGACCGTTCCAACCATAATTTATAGCTTCAACGGTTCCGATGCGCCGTTGCGAACTCTGAAAGCCTCATTCTGGGACCAGGTTGAGGGAAATTACATGCTCACAGAAGTTGAATTATCTTCGGAAGTTGGCTACCAACCTAGGCCTGCAACACTCTACGGCCTCCTATGACAAGAGTGAGCCCACCTGCTTATCGATTGTTGACTCAAGTTACTTTTCGCTGTAAATTCGTCTGTCTTGACAATTGGTGGGGGGCTGAAAAGAGGCAGCATTTGGTCTGCTCATAGCTTTGTCAACTCAGAACCTACAGGACTGTATATGTACAGAACGAGATTATGGACAGGTTCTTTAGATCCAATGTTAACATACGTTCCAGCAGCTCAAGGTGCTATCTGTTTGCCTTTACCCAACTCCCCATTGCTTAACAATCTTTTGAGGAAGAGGGAATCCTGCTATGTCAACAAGCGAGGTGAGTATGTAGCTGAGTGACATAACCTTGAACTACTCACAACTTTTGCAGAAACCGGAGACATATCTCAATAGAGCATCTGATGTTGGCAAAATTAGGTAGTTTGAATATAGGTTATCATTAGATGTTGTAATATATCCTGTCAGCTTTCTGACCGGGAGTATCCTCTAGCTGCAAACCTCATCACAGCCTCACACATACAGGCTTCCGCAAGCTATCATTTATAAGAATAACGGTGTATACATTCATATGCTGGGTTCGATGAACTTGATGGCATGTCTGTGTACACTGCAGGTCTAACGTGTACGACTACCTACGTATGCAGACTAACAGAAAGCGAACTTCGTTTCTATAAACGCTAAAACAACATGAGCTAGCCCATGTCCTCTCCCATCGCACTCATCATAGACAATCAAAACGGTCGATATTGAGTGGAAATACATGGATTGAGATCGGAAACAAGACACAATTCTGCCATTCGATGAAACTCTCCGGTTAAAGCACCGAACCTTGTCAAATATAGAACCCAAATCATATCATTCAGAGCATCACTGCCAATGGAGCTGAGGCGTTGCTTGTATCAGCCAACACCCCCGGCTTGTTTGACCAAAAGCGCAGGCGCCTAAAGGGAGTAAATATGGGTTCTCTTTCTAGTGCCACTAATAAAACGCAAATCATTTGAAATCTACATCTTAGTCTCCTTAACTTCTATCAAGCTCACGCGAACTGTTATTGCTAAGTTTTCGTTCGAGTTGAGCGCAGCACTGCAAGTGAGACTCGTTGAAACAAGGTCACCCTAGACCTCATGTTCGGTTGACCAACCAATTGTCATAATGCAAACCATCATTCTCGTCGGCCTTGCGGCTGTATCGTATTTGGTATATACATACATCTCAGGTCTGCAACGAAATATTGCGGCGGCAAAGAAGAGCGGTTTACCTTACATTGTTGCCCGTGAGTCGAGCTCTCTCCATCATACACTTCATGTCTAATACTTGCCACCACAGCTTTCTCCCCTGTCTTCTTGCCGTGGATCTTAACGTGTAAAGCATGGATACCGATGGTTAAACTGCTTCCTAAACTATGGTGGGACAGATGGCTGGAGTATGTAAAACCATTCTCGGGTTGGGGTATTACTGACACGTCGAATCATCAGAGTATGCACACCCGGCTTCTCATACCGTACACGCCATGATGCGTTTGCGCGCCACGGCGATGTATTCCTTATTGTATCACCTAAAATGATATTCATGATGGTTTGCAATGCTGAGGCTGTTCATCAAGTCACTTCTCGGCGGGAGCATTTCCCCAAGTGGGTGGAAACCTACGAGATCCTACGACAGTTTGGCGACAATGTCTTGGCATCCGAAGGTGCAATCTGGAAGATGCATAGAAAAGTCACATCGGCATCGTTCAATGAGAAGAACGCTGCCCTCGTTTTTCGGGAAGCCATCCAACAGGCGCAAGGATTGGTCAAGACGTGGATGGGTCCAAACGAAAAAGATAGTGGTACCATCAGTACACTCGACGGGGACACGATGAGACTGGCCCTCAACATCATTGCCTATGTTGGTTTCGGACTCAATTTGCTGTGGCCAGGCGAAGCCTTACCGGCGAAAGCTGACCCAAAGATGGCCAAGTACGGATCTCTTAAACCCACTGCTGGTCACAAAATGAGCTTTGTGGACACCGTCGCGACTGTCTTGGAGCACATTCTTATGCTGTTACTTGTACCACGCTGGGTTCTCAGTGAGTCTGGTCTGAGGAAGTATGGGGATGATGGATGCTAACAAAGAGTAGAACTGGTGCCGTTTAAAAAGACTCAGCTAGCAGCTGAATCTCATGAGGATTTTGGCAAGTATATGCAAGAGCTTATTGATGAAAAGATCGTGGAAGCTCGTGCAGGTGAACGTATCGACGGCATGGACCTCATGGGCCAACTAGTACGGTCCAGCTACGGGAACGGGACAGACCGTGTCCAGCAAGCAGAGCCCAAGAAGGGAATGCTTTCAAGAGATGAGATCCGAGGAAATGCCTTCATTATGCTTGTCGCTGGACACGAGACCACAGCCAACGCCATACACTTTATCTTACTGGAACTGGCAAACAACCCAGGATCGCAAAGAAGGCTGCAAAAGGACATTGACGAGATATTTGAGGGTAAAGAGCCGAGCGTATGGGACTACGACACCTTGATCAATCCCATGATGGCTAGTATGCTGGGAGCATGTATGAACGAGACTCTTAGGATGACGCCCGCAGTTGTGGAAATTCCCAAGAAAGTACCTGCAGATCAAGACCAGATCATTGCTATCGACGGCAAGAGTCATTTGATCCCTAGAAACACGATTGTCTCGTTGGTCGCCGTATCAGTCCATCGAAACCCGCGATATTGGCCTGGACGGCCGAGTCTACTGCACGACGGCCAAGACGATGTCAACGACTGGGTCCCGGAGCGATGGTACCGAAAGACAACAAGATCAACAGAGTCGGAGAGCACCAGCCCTGAGAATGAAGACCTCGGTGGATATAGGGGCCCCGACACAAGCGCACAGCTCTTCCGGCCGGAACGAGGCTCTTACATACCTTTTAGTGATGGGCCGAGGTCGTGTCTTGGCCGTCGCATTGCGCAGGTGGAAATCATCGCCGCACTCGCGGTGATTTTTCGAGACTACAGTTTGGAGCTGGCTGTTGACGAGTGGGCGAGCGACGAGGAGCTTGAGAAAATGGACAGCGATGGAAAACGCAACATCTACACCCAAGCCCAGACCGTGAGCCGGGAGAAGATTCTGGGTGCGACCTCGATGTTGACACTGAAGATAAATGAGGATGTGCCAGTGAGATTGGTTAAGAGAGGACACGAAAGATTTGTAGATTGGATATAGAACAGCTGTTGAAATTGATTGTCTGGGATGCAGTCTAGTAGAGCATGGTTGCTTGAGGGTAGTATTATCTTACCACCACCTTTAGCAGTTACGCAGATGATCAATGAGAAATACAGTAGCTTGTCTAGCTCATGACATAGTGATGATAGAGTTATCAGAATGGGAGGTTCAATGATTATGATCAAATCAGATGCTGTCATCGATCAGAAGCGCTCCATTATTGTCGAGCTGCTAGATAGATATGCCATCACCAGCTTTTGAGAGGGTGACATAAATATTTGGACAGCTTGACTGCTAATCTAAACTGATGTTTTGCTCAGTATTATTGAGCCCCTTATTCAGAGAGTCCGAGTCGCGTCGCCAACCCCTCAGTCGTGTGCTATTAACAGTAGGTAAGGTAGACTGCTCAGTGTGAGGTCATTTGACTTCTAGCGTATGCAAGCTTCAGTGAACCAGTGCCTAAAGTCTTCCTGCAAGCTCCAACTCGTACCCTCTCATTGGGTGCTGGCCCCAAGCACTATCATCCACTCTCACTAAAAGGATCTGCGGGGACTCAAGCATCAGATCGAAGGAAGGCACGGGAGAAAAAAACAACAATAAACAAGCCCCAGAACGAGGCCCACTCTAACGCAGGCCCTTCCACTCCTTCTTCATCCCCCATCCAACCTAGTACCCCCCAACACCACAAACAAGCTTGTACCTCTCTTCTTCGTTACCATCACCAGCTTCATTTGCGCACTCTCCCGTCGCGGGTTACCAAATTCTAACTCTATCTATATCTTTTTTTGAGCCACGGGCTTGACTGCAATCCTCTACTTAATTCAACACCATTCCCGCATTGCGCGACTGAACTCGATTTACCTATCCAACATGTCCACCCTTCGATATAACTCGTGGTTGAAGACCAAGAAGAAGGGCGAACTCGAGAACCTTGCTGAGTCTGTCGGTCTGTCAGAGTAAGTTTCTTCCATCCGCGTATCCTTATCTGCACGGTGTTCGCGAGCGCAACAACTCTGGGCGCATTGCCTTTCTTTGTTCTCACTATTTGCGCCCGTCGTGTATAAGCGCTTTCGCGACGCGCCACCATATCACCACGACCCCTCCATACGATCATGGATTCCCTTGCGCTGACATGACTCAACACAGGATCGACGGATACAAGAAGGATGACCTCGGTATGGCCCTCGACAACTATCTCACTGAAAACTCGTCGCGCTTCCTGGCCAACCCCGATCTCGCGGGCTACTTCAACAGCCGCTCCAAGGCCCAAGGATCTCCAGTGAAAAGGGAAATGGTCCGCGAAGAAGTCCTCAAGGTAGTCCGACGACGACCTTCCAAGGCTGTGGAAGAAGTCACGCCTGAGTGAGTTCCCCATCATCGTCCCATGATGGTCTCTGCAGCGCGTCTTTTACTCGCGTTGATTGAGACGTCGAGCTAATGATAGAATGCGCTGCGCTTCGTGAATATTGGAAACTCGGCTAACAAATGCCTCCACACGATAGGAGCGACGATATTCCTTCTCCCTTGGCTGCATCGACTGCACTTGTCGAGACGCCGGGCCGTGCCCTTTCTCAGGTCGCGTCGCGCATCGCGCTGCCTGCCACACCCGCCGACGTAGCTCTCGCTGTTGATCGCTCAACTAGTATCGTGCGTCAGCGTGTCTCGTCGATGTATGAAGAAAGTGGTATCACTGAAGTCAGCCATGCCACCCGCGATACTCTCAGCACTGTTACCAGTATTCTCTTCTGCGTCGCAGGTTGGGAATTGTGGAACGTTCGTCGCGAAGTTCTGGGTAACGTTTTCGCGTTTACGATCCCCGCCATCAGCGCTCTCGGCACACCAGACTACCCTGTCTATGTTCCCGATATGTTTTTGCTTCTATCTTCCAGCTTCTGGTCCCCTGCTTTGACTTGGATCTTGACTAGCGTCATTATTCCTTCGTTTGTTGGATACTTTTTCAACCTCAGCGCGACGAGCCCTCCTCCTTCGCGTAGCCGCCCTCGCCCCAGCCATGCCGACTATGTGGTTGACCCTTTGACCTTCAGTATCGTCAAGGCCCTGATTTCATTTGTTGTTTACGGCCAAGGCGTCAATTTTGGTGGTCTTCTGAGTGATCTCTCCATCATGCGCCTCGAGAACGCCATTTACGGTGGTTACAAGGGCATTCTGACCGGAACTGCCATCACCGGTCTTGTGAGCATCTACGACGCCGTTCTGAGGAAGTAGGTTGTTTCGATACATGAGTCGGTCAACGATTGCCAAACTGGCTCACCGAACATTGATTTCTGGCAACACTGTAACAGAAACAACACAGCAACAGAGGCAGGCAAGGCTCTGCCATTTTGGCCACATAGTTTTGCTTCGAGGAGCCTTCGTATAACTCGCATTTCTGCATTCTTGATGTGACGGCGTTGGGGTTCTTGCGTGTTGATGGCGTCGAGGAGTTTGATACCTCAGGGATGATTTTTTATTCTCTATGCTGCGCCGGCTGTATCCAGCTTTTTACTGACAGCTTCGCTGCACCGTTCAACCCGATGAGACGCGCCCTTCGATTCCCTTGAGCCTGAACGGTATGGTCCAGTTTCTTGCCCGAACAGAACGAGCATGGGGTGGGCTGGGGGCATTTGAACTTGACGCGATTGGATCGCATATATTGCTTTATATCACGTTGAGGGGGCTGGCCCTAGGTCTTTATCTTGCGGGGGTTTATTATATGTTATCTTGAATCTTCTTGGGCGGGGATTTGCGTATGTTGAATCGAACGGGTTGATAGGATGAAGGCGTCTTTCATGCGAATGATCCGCGGGCTAGCTGAGAAGAGGGCGTATTGAATGATAGTGACCGTATTTTACATCCCGTATCATTATTTAATGCTGGCAGTGAGGTGACATGTCTTTACGATCAATAGCTTCAGTCATAGACTTACCTGAGCTTGAAAATGGCTTGGTCTTCGAATGATATATATATCCATACTTTCACCACTTCATGTAGATAAGCCTATAGGATCCTCAAGTTGGAATGAATGACTTGAGATGCACTTCCAGCACTGGCCTGCTTATACAAGACTCGAGGTTCAACTCAGAAGTCAGCATAAGCCCACTGTTTTCCTAGTAAACAATGGACCACATGCTTGTGTGACAGGTCTATGCACGGGCACTTGACACGGTCTGCTGCTGTTATAAGCAACTCCTCATCAATGCCTCAGGCTTTGGTTAGTGTGCTAAGACGTTTTGTGAAGAGGTCACCAGAATCAGAACATGTCCGTCTCCCACATTGTAGCTTCTCTCAACTTCACGTCTAGTAACAAACAGAACGTTGCCATCGGTTCCTAAAAGACTGTGGCCAAACTACTTGTACTTCACAAATGACGGATATTGTAGCATAGATAGATGGACACGGCTGAAATGTTGGTTTCAAACCTAGTTAATAAAATCACACCAAACTGCCACCTCTAATACTAGATCGAATCTATACAAGTCGCACCATGGTCACATGTGTCTTCCCAAAATCCCCCGGTCCAGAACGCCCCGTAGCATGCGCGAAGAACCCTTCCGAGCCTGGCTCTGGATGCCTCGTACCCAGAAACGACATGCCACATTGATTGATTGGTAACAATAAAAATAAAAAGAGAACAGAGAACAGAGAATAAGCATTCGAGGTAACAACAGGGGGGTTTCGGAGTTGAGATGCAGACAACCTGAGGCGATCCCCAGCCGCGACAAGAGGGATGAATTAGGACGGCGTTCTGGAAACCCCTGGCTTGAGAGAGAATACCCAAACTGTGGAAACGAAGAAATAAGGTAGGTATGATAAGGTTCAAATAATAAAGTGTCTAGGTAGGTCTAGGACAAGTTCGCTGGGTCCGTAAACGGAATGCAAGCCGGGCGAAGGAAGGAACTGGATAAAATAGATGCATAGAATTCCGTCATCTCCCCTCTCATCATGGTGCTGGTTTTGGTGTTGAAATCGGATGTCTTGACATTCAGTAGTCGTGGATGGGTATATTTGTACAGATGCTCCTGCAAATGCATATGTGCGTGGTGATGTCTGTCGTGTGCGCTGGTCGAGGGAGGACAAGTAGTGTCGCCTTGCTCATGACGGCGACAGGGTTAAGGAGGAACAGGTAGGAAGAGAGGCTTTATTTGAGCCTCCTCAGCTTAGGGCTTCTCCGAAGGATGCTCGAACTTGATGGGATGCACCAGCATACCGCGTAGACATAACCGGCCGCTGCTCTTATCGCTCATCTCTTCTGTCTTGCCGCCTCGCTCTCGTCCCTCGTTAGCACGACCACCATGCTTTCCACGGCCGTCCAATTGAGCGTAACCCAGCCATCGGCGCCACATGAGACCAGCAAACTCGCTGTTAAAGTACCAACTGGTGCCCTTATGGTTGTGCTCGTTGAGCTGGTCAAAGGGACTGCCGGGACCGGATGTCGAGTGATCACGACCAGCGTTGAAGGCAGCGTCGATCTCGCTGAAGGGGTACCAAGCGCGGTCCAGGAAGATGGGATGCGGGGCGTAGACTCCCTTCATGCCATGGTGCAGAGCAACGGTAGGTGGGAACATCTCGGAGAACATAGTGTGGTGGTATCTCCAGACTTCCTCGTGCATAGACATTAGCAGACGTCGACTGAGACGCGAAGCTGTGATGATGGCGCATCGTCGAGGGGGAGGAGCTTTGTAGCCTGTAGCGTCATCCGAGAACACCCAGCCTGATTGCTCAGTATCGAACAATGGGTTGAGGGTGATAAGATCAGCATCTTCGCCTACACCACACTTGGATCGATCGGGAGCATCAGAGCTACATGAAGGGGGCATCATAGTCTGACCCCATTCGTCGTGTCGGAGCTGCTCCTTGCCCTCGAAGGATACAGGTCCAAAAATAGGAGCGCGACCAGAGGCAAGAGTGTCATGCTGAACGGTTTGAGAGAAGTTCTCCCAGGTGCCGTGGTAGGGAGGAATGTAGTAACGAGCGCCGCGCTCCCAGAGGAGGGTTCGAGGCTGCTCCTTACCCCACTTGCCAAGACGGTCGAAGAACTCGTAGTAGCTGCCCAGGTATCGCATATCCATCTCCCAGTTCCAGTAGTGCTCGTACTCGGGGTGCTGCATAGCGAAGACCTGGAGAGGGAAATGGGCGCTACGGTAGATACCATGGATATCAGCACCACTGGGGTTCTCGATCGTCTCACCGAAACGGCCAGGGTACATGAGTCTCATTTGAGGCTCGCTCCAGAGCGAAACCAGGCCTCGAAACTCGGCAGGGACGTTGTCGTTAATGATTCGCTGCACAGTCCACTTGTCGGACCAGATGGGCTCATCGATGTTTCGCACCTGCATCAGGAAGTGAACCTGATATTCACCTCCCGATCGCAGGGAAAGCTCACTTATGAGAGCACGGAAGTTCAGAACAGCGAGCTCGGTCCACTTGAAACCAGTGTATGTACGAACGACGACAGCAATACGTCCCTTCTTCTCACTCGTCTCTGTAAGCTCTCCGGTTTCGGGGTTGACCTGCTTGAATCGGTGCTTGTTCGTCTTGTAGCAATCTTCCTGCGCATCGGCCCAGTTCACGTCAATGTAGTTAATCTGCCCGGTTTCCGCCCAGACAGCCTCATTACCAGAAGCCTCGGTATCCAAGCCAGTATCAAGACCGCCCTGAGCTCTGCTATAGCCCAGACCGTAAGGTCCGTACCGACTGAAACGATCGAAGCAAACATCGTCCCTGATGCCAAGAAGCTTGTAGGAGCCGATCGCAGGGTCAGGCATATGCTGAGGAACACCATTGTAGGCATACAAATCCGGGGCAGCAACTGTTTTCTTGGAGTCGAGATAACAAGTCTTGACGTCGCTTCCATGATCGTAAGGGATGTACTTCTGAGGCTTTGGTACATGATCGTTCATGGCAGGAGAGGGCAGAGGAGCTTTATCGGTGATGTTAGGATATTCGGGGATAAGAGCAGCCTTGCTGACAATGGTGCGAAGACCATAAAAGTAAGCGTCAAGGCTAAGGAGTGGGTTAGCAACAAAGCACTCAAAAAAACAGGTTCAGCCAACATACTGAGGAAATCTCAACCAAGGCATCTTCTCAAGCTGCGCAGCAACTTCCTTCTTCTCGTCGGCGGTAACGTACTCGCCCTCAGGGACGGTCTCGAGCTTTCCATCACCGTCCATGTCACCGGTGAGCATGACAACAGTCTCGCCCTGCGTGTTCACGATAGTAGCAGTCGCAATAGGCTGCTGCGTCTTGGTTCCGCTCATCTTTCCGACACTGTAGCCAGAATTTCTTGACTTGACGAAAATCAGAGTGATGAGGAAGGCGATGCCGAGAAGCCACGTAAATACCCGCCTGGCATGGCAGGGACCCAAAAGCGAACGCATACGGAGTCTGGGCTTCTTGGTCTTTTCGGAAATGATGGAGTAGGGAAGAAGGGGATCAATCTTCCTGCCCGAAGGGCCTCGCGTGTTGTTATTGTTGTTGTTGCGTGCGGCCATGCTGACTGAATGGCGCCGCTGCATACTAGGCTTAAAAGTATGGCACGCTTAGGCCGGTGATGTCAATTCGCAGGAGCTCGTGCGGTGGATGCGTATAGTGAGTAAATTTGGCAGGCAAGAGAAGCGGATGCGAAAATTAAGATGTATACAGAGGGAAAGTCGTAGTGGAGCCGGCCGACATCGAAGAGCTTGTTCAACAGGTTGCGGGTGCAGACGGATCTGGCCGAGTAGATTAATTGAAAGTAACGACTGGCAGTCGTCGAGATATCCTGTCAGGGAAGTCGACGAAAGATGTTATCCGTTGAATATCAGGATTTAAGCGGATGATGATACTACCCTGTCATGAGACAGTGGCAGTGAGATATAAAAAAAGGAGGCGACGCGACGCAACGTAAACGGTTGAAGCAACACGCAACACGGGGTACCGGTGCTTGTCGAGTTCGCGAGATGGATGATGGCGTCGCGGAAAGCAATGAACAGACCGAGTTGGTGAGCAAAGGCGTTGACGAGGGGGAGAAGAAAGGAGGGGGGGAAGAATAAGAGAAAAGAAGTTGACCAAGAAGAGATAGGAGGGAGAAAAAAAATAGCGAAGCCAGACCAGGCCAAACCAGACCAGGCCAGGAGAGGAGAGGCGAGAGGCAGGGGATTATGGGACACCCAGACAAGAACAAGGGGTAGGTTGCTATCCGGGCGGTACCTTGCAAAAGGGCGATAGGGGGACGAGGGAGGAAAGAGCTACAGGTAGGTACATACCTACACTACGGAGTACACCAGGGCACAGTACAGTACAAAAGACAGCCATTCATAGAAGGGGCCCGCTACGGGTCCCGCTAAGGGGACCGGGAGGGAATGGAGGTGGGCAGCGGAAGGGGTTCATACCACTACCTACCTACCTAATATCTACCTACGGAACGGAACTTATTAGGGAGAGAGCTTTAGGGGTTGGTTTGCTGTAATTAACAGTCTGTGAGATTTCACGAACTGATGGACGACCTAGAATCGATTCGATGTGAAGAAGGAGAGAACTCAATGTACGGTATCGTGCCTACAGGTAACCAATTGTTCCAGTGCTCAGCCCGTTCCATTCATTGCCATTGCCATTGCCATTGCAGTACGGAGTAGGTACTCTGCCGCTCCAATTTAGACCTGCATCTGGTGGCGGTTCGTCACCGAGGCAGCCAGTAACAGTAACGTTAACCTTACCTCTCTGCCCCCCGGGGAGCCCGGACTGGAGTCACTGGGCGAACATATAATACCTGAGGTAGGTAAGGTACTGTAGTAGGTAGGTGATGGAAAGGCAGTAGATGTTGTTTTTAGACAGGAACGCTTGGCGCCTCGTCAATAGGTAACCTCAGTGGCTGTGTTGTGCTAAGCAAAAAAAAAAAACCGTTGGTGCAAATGGAAGTACGGACATCGAGTCTCAAACTCGCTGATACTACTTTGATGGTCACAAATATCGATCGAGTCAAGTATTCGAGATTTGGTGATATGTGCGCGTGGGTGCGCGTGTGCGTGTACCTGCACTGTACTGTGTACTATGCCAAGGTACAGCAAGGTGTCTTCTTCCTCCCGCCTTCATCTACTTTCCGAGACTAAGCCTCTGCTGCAGGGAAGCTTGTACATCCCATCCAAAAGCCAAGTCTTTGCTGCCGACAAGGGATCTTGGGTCAAGGTCAGGCATTTAGAAAACCAAAGAATTCAGACTGGAACAAGGGCTCCATACAAGCTTTGGAGAATGGGTCCCGGGACTTCCAAATATAGTAAGAAATGGTCTCTCCCATAACCCTCGAGCACCACCCTCGTGTCTGTTTTATCACCAAAACTCTACTAATACAACATAGCGACAGCGCTTCTTTTCTCAACCGAGTCAACGCTCGTCGCTCGATAAGACGGTGTTGCCGGGGGTGGGGGACCAACCTCCAATGAGCAACATCATTCGCATCCTGTATCCAACCAACGATTGAATCTCGAAAGCCTTCGGGGCTATCATCAGTCGCAATTGGCTGATGAATTCGGACCCGGCTGAGTTCCCGCTGATCTGACATATCGAGTGACCTTTAATCAATCAATCAATTAACCCGCTGCAGGTCCAGGTCCAGGTCTGTCAACAATCAACAGGTAGCCCGTAGGCCAAGGACAATACCATCACCGCATCGTCTTGATGTATCGGCCACTTCTGCCACCGCTGCCGCTGCCGCTGCCGCTACCGTGCCGACGATGTTTTGAGGCTTCACTAGCCGTTCCGCATTCTGTGCAGAAGACAATCACTGACAATCGTTACCAGTTGAGCCTTGAAGCCCTTGAAGCCCTTGACCTGAGCCTTGCGTTTCCTTGCATTGCGCCATATCCCAGCAGCTTCTGTTGTTCATATCCCCAATCAGAGAGGCTAGAGAGGCTAGAAAGCGCACCGGGGGGTCCTCCATCATCCATGGACATGGGTCAGGGGTCCGTGGGTCTTTGGAGCGAGGGCCAGTCCGCCCCTATTGTTAGAGAAGGGAGAGGCTCTCGTGGCTTCAAGACGGAGCTGGAGGTTTTCACAGTTCAGAGTTCAAACATCGAACATGACTGGTTGCGCGTCCTGTAACTCCTGATCGGCATCTGAGGATCAAGACAGACCATGGCATGGGGTTGAGCCGCTTTTCGATTGCCACGCAGCCAACGAGCACGGTTTGAGTCGGCCACATAGCCACATCCCGAAGTATCAGTTAATTATTAGTATCAGTCTATTAAACATGGTACAGTATTCGTAAGTGCCTGGCGGTTGTCACTGTCGCTGACTGTCACTTGAGATGCTGATCTTTAGGTGACCGATCAGAAGCACATGGCCTGGAACTCAATGGACTCTTATTAAGCATGTGTGATTGGCAAATGAGTATGCGAAGCCACCCTCCTCTTTTATGCTTGTTATCATCCCATCTGAACGGTCAGGCTTATTAAAGAAGCTCAAGCTCCCAGAGAATACCAGCAAAAATTAAGGAATTTTAATACAGCGCATAGGGCAAACAGCTGGAGTCTAAACTGGCATCTCATCTCGCAAAAGGCCCGTTAATCTTGCCTACATGTAATTAGTTGGTAGCTTGCGTCAAACAAGGAGAGGGTCCTCCCGCCACGCGTCCCCTAGAAGTTTACTGTGGTCCATGGTCAACCTCAGCGGACTCGATGACGGAGAATTGTTGGAGATATATGCCAATGCTTCGCTCTGTAACGTTAGTCAGAAAAGCCCTGCATTCGTTCCAACATCGGATACCATGCCTACTTGTTGACAAGAATAGTATTGGTGACTGCTTGACCCCCACTACCGGCCTTGCCTAGGCCATGATTTATAGTGTATCACCACTTGAATATGTCGATGCCGGTGTCTGCTATATTTACATATATTTTATGGATGATTGTAATACTTTATCCGGGACCAAGCTGAGTGCCACTAGGTTCAAGTAAGTGACACGAGCTTACCAGGTCCTACGCTCCCCAGTGTCGAACTTTTGGTCAACTGCTCTTCAGTCGAGGCCAATATAACCGTTAGATTTAACATGTTTCTTGACCAAGCTTTTGACTTCTGTGATATCGCGAAAGACGCCACAGATGGGGCCTCTAAACGAAGACAAGGGGGTGGTTGACCCGATCTCAACATGCTCGACAATAATAATTAGCAATTTGTATTTCTCTCTCCCACCTCTTGCTCTCTCTCTCTGTGTCCTAGAGGAAGAAAGGAAGACATGCAGATCCACAATTAAGGGCGATATTGCCAAGGATTACGGATACTCACTGGCTGACACGAACTGGGCGTTTTAGTGCGAGCCAGGCCCGGGGGGGTTAAGTCAATAGGTCAAGCAGTGGAGGCCAAGCATTTCAAGGAAGAAAGCGAAGAAAAGCGAAGCCAATTCTGCAGCCAGCGGCCCAGCCCAGCCCAGCCCTGCCAGTTCGGAATTGGATGGATGGATTCCTTTGCTGACAGTACAGGAGCGAATTGCTGACTTTGTTAATTAGCTCATTAATAATATTTGGACTTTGGTCAACCCGTCAATGGAGTTGAGAGCCTACTATCCGTACGTACGGTGACAAACTATGGCATTGGCCGTTAGTATTGATGCTATTTGGAGGTGCCGTCAATGCTCTCCCAACTCCACGATGGTCCCCCATTTCCCGCGTTTCGTCCGTGTAACTTGTCGTTAGCGAGAGGCCAATCCAATCCAAACCAAACAGAATAGTACATCCAGTGCCTGATGCCAGAGAAGACGTTGTCCTTGTTCACTGGATTGGACTGTCGAGTATCTATACTATGATGACGGATTACTGCCAATATCGTGTACCCACCATGTTTCCTTTACTTTATGGTCCTGTTAGACTCTACTAAGATCTGATCGAAAATTGGGGGCGGGAAACCCGATATCGTTCGTATTTTCCATGTCTTGTCGTTCCAAGGTAATCGTCATCTTGAGAATGAACTAACCAATCCCAATTGATACTAGAGGGCATCACCCTCAAGGGCAAGTAATCTCCAGAGGCTGGGAGGTCATTTCATTTCCCCCAATGGAGCGGGTCTCAGGGCTCTCTGCTCTGGTTTATGCCAACGCCAATGCCAATGCTAGAGAGAGGAGAGAGAGAGAGAGAGAGAGAGAGAAGAAAAGAACTGCAATTGTCCAGTCACGGCGCGCCAATTGACCTTGCCTTGCTTCCCTGCTGCCCTGCATGCCTCCAGCGCAATTCATCTTAATTTCCATTAGGGCCCAGCACCAACACCAGCATCAGCATCAGCACCAGCATTAGCACCAGCATTAGCACCATGAACCTTTCATCTCAACCAAAAAAGAGACCGAGAGATTGAGATTGAGATTGAGATTGAGACTTTGACTGATTGATTGATCTCCGGGCCGGTGTTCCCATCTAAAATCTCACCCCCAAAATAATCCAGTATGTGCTACGGAGTACTTCACCTACAGTATTCTGTTGCGTTCCGTCACACGCAGAAACTCGACACGAACAGACCATAATTTCTTTCTCAACTTATATTTCACCCGCGTTCGTGTATCGTAGCTCTACTGATGCTCTTTAAGCTGCTGCTGTGCCTATCATCTCAACCAACAAACGTCGACCCCCTAGCTAAAGAGCGTTGAGGCTACCGTGGTACTATCGTGTAATTAACACCTAGCGAAAGGGAAACACTCCGAGCCTAAGCCTACCTTGAGCTTGAGGCTTGAGCGGCTGAGCCTAAGCCTAAGTCTAAGTCTAACCCTAATAATCATCCAAGATGCGTTATCTTTTCTTACCAGCGTTATTCCTCTTTCGAAGACGCCACAAAATTCAAAATTTGTAAGAAAAAGCAACGCTGGTCGGGTCGTGCTTCAACTTCGATCCCATCGGTTACGGCTCACGGCAACGAGTATTTACGGTGCTTTCTGTCAGCATCAGCATTCAGCCGTGATAACTAAGGCAGGCTAGTGCTACTGCAAGTAGCCACGGTGTGTAACTTGTAAGGCTGGGCTGGGCTGGGCTGGGCTGGCTGGGCTTGGCATCGAGGTTTCCTTACCCGTCCTGCCCATTCAGCTAATGACTTGGATTGAAAATGGGGGTGACTGACAGCCGAGTAAACCCTCATGCTTGTATCTCCGTACGAGTATCCGTACATAGTATGTCGTATCACATCTGCATGTACGAGGTTAATATCCCGCTAGGATCAAGTGTGCATTACATGCTACAGTAAGTATGCTCTCCCCTTGAACCTTGAAAAGACATATTATTATGGTTTAAAGCGAAACATCTCGCAAGGGTAGGTTGCTATTCGACCAATTATCTCCTCGTTTTTTGTCACTATCAAATAATGTGCCATAAATCATCCTACAACAAGTCTCGCAGCCAATGTCTCGGCACTGTTGTTCTAAACAACTTCACTTAAGCCCTGGGCTCGGAATCAACTCCTCTTTGCGTCGACCTGCAGTCCTGTATCCGTATGTTCCTCCGTAGTGACCTCTTTCTTCTTAGACTCTTCGATTTTCGCCTGGGTTTGTTCTCTCCAGCCCTTCCCCCATTGAATAGTAGCCATAGTCGCTAGAGCTGAGAGAAACAGAAACACTGCTGAGATGGTCGTGAACCAGCCAATACCAATTACCTCGACTGCTGGCAGGACTACAGCTGACGCCAGACATCCCACCAAGTATCTAGCAAAGAAGTTTGTAGCGGCCACCTCTGCCCCTTGACCCGGCATCACATCGAGGCAGTACGTGTTGTACGAGGGAAAGCAGAACAACTGCGCAACGCCCTGTACAAACATGGCCATGACTGGCACTGGAATACCCCCGACCTCTTGGTCCACAGTCCACCCATATACCAACATGCTTCCTGGTATGATTGCACCCATGAAAGGCAACGTCGATCGAAGTCGGTCTTCGGGTATGCGGACACCTCCACGCTTCTTGATCCATCGCTTCACCGTGTAGTCAGCCCAGTGGCCCCCTACAAATGTCCCTGCCAGATACCCAAAGCCGGGCGCCAGGTAGAACAGACCAGACAGCAACGGCGACTCAAGGTTGAAGCGAGGATTTAGAACATAGCGGATTGGCGTCAGAAGGCTGTACATGTTCCAGGTCAGGGAAGCGCTGCCAGTAGCCACCAGGGCAAGATTCCAGTATCGAAATAGTTGCAGCACTCGTATAGGGCTGATCATGCCCAGAATCTTGAGAGTTCTTTTCTTGCCCGGCAGTGTTTTCAGATCATCGATCTTGAGGTGATGTGCTGTTTCGAACACAACAAAGTATACACCCAAAGCTCCAGCAGCCGCTAGCCCTGTTTGAAGCCAGAAGATACTTCTCCAGGACGAATATGTCACAATGATACCACCCAGGAACGGTCCAAAGGCAGGGCCTATGAGTGTACCGGTCAGAAACCAGCCCATGGCTGCACCACGTTCAGTCGGCCGGTAGATGTCACTGTCAAGTATCAGTACCGTTGTCGAACTCTGAGATGTGAACTACTTACCCAATGCATGCTGGACCGATGAGAATAAAAGCTGTTCCGCCAAACGCTGAGGTGGCCCGGAAGAAGATGAACGAGGCCAGGTCAGGCGCCAGAGCAGTTGCTAGACTCAGCAAGAAGAACATGGCTGACGAGTATAGCGCTGACTATATTCTGTGTTAGAAGCTTCCATATTTAAAGGTCCAAGGGTAATACAGTCAAGGAGTGTATTCATTTTAGTTTTATACACACCAACATGAACATCACTTACAACTCGTCTCCCATAAACCTGGCTCATGGGCCCCCAAAATAAAGGAGACAGCGCCATGACCGCCATATACGCTGCATTGCTCAAGTTGATGATGCTTCCAGTCGTGTTGTAAGTTTCAGCAACCTCTGGGGTGGCTGCCAACACAGACGTACTCGAGATCGGAGACAGGAACGCGCCAAACGACAAGACTGACACAATGCCAATCTTACGTTTGGAAGATACCTTATCATAGATCTCGTCGCCAGCTTCTCGGTAAGGCTCTCCGCCTTCTGGGCCAGCGAGTGTGGCAGCCGGCTCGAAAGCGTCATGGCCTGAAACGTGTGATGTCGAGCGGTGGATGGCTTCTGGAGTTGTTGTTCGATTCACAATGTTTGGTGAGACTTCTGTGTCGCTAACAGTCGATGATGCCGATGATGATGGTGCTTCATCGTGCGAATCGTCCCGAGTGGTTTTCATTGTGGTTGTCGTGTTCTAAGCATTGCCATTGGTTTTCAAGGATAACTTGCAGTATAACTCCATTCCTATCTCTAAGAAGAAGGAAAAGATCACTTTCTTAATCGTATGAAAGTGTAGTAGTCAGCGAGCGAGACGGAAAACATTAAAGGATCGAAAGATAGATATACGAAGCACACACTGTTGCATCCCACACAATAATATCAGCGAGCAGACTCGGAACTTATGAACTCTTTTTTTTACTACATCCCAGCAAAGGTATTTCCGAACTTGGACATTTCCCCTCCCCATTCCTACATCACATCCTAACTCAAATCGATCAATCATCGTCAGGGTTTGGTCCGCGGTGTGTCTGAGATATCCACTTCACCGTTATTCCCGATCAACTCCCGTTGCCGGTGAACGATATCCGTTATCCAGCAGGAAAGTATGGGCACCTGGAACGAGTTCTGATCCTGTAGAGCTAGCTTTGGCGCTTCTTTTACGTGGTGAAATCCTGGTTCACGTTGGGGGCAAGCCGGACATTGGTTCATCTCCTTCGGGTGCGGTCTACCGGGTCGGAATGATGCTTCCGACTGCGGCCCTGGTATCCACTCTTTATTCGGGGCCTGCCGGCCGAGCATCCCGCGCACCAAAGCCGGACTATGCAACCTTCTACTACCGGACATCAGATAAACGATTTCTTGTCACAAACAACCACGCATTCAAGTCTTTTTACATTATTTTGTTTATTGTTACACCTCGACAGTAAATATGAACTTTCAGTGCATGCTTTGCCACGGTTACCAATGCCACAACGCCAACTCCTTTCAATGCTTATGTAGATGCACATTCACGACTCTCAAACAAAAGCAATTCTTCCTCCGCGGGGTATTCTTCAATCCAAACAAATGTCCCATACTTCTCCCATTTTCCTTCTTAACCCAGCAGTTTCTGTACACGATCTTGGAGCACTCTGTCCACTGGTTGGTTGTTGCGCTGAACAACCACGTTCTCCCTGCCTCCAATTGTAACGACCCGTAACCACTCAGGGGCAACTTCACTTGCAATCAGCCGCACACAATCTGCGCCTTCCTCCTTGGACACTGGTGTACGGAGCGAGTCTTTGAGCTTCTCCATGATCACTGCCATGGTAAAAGCTTGTCGTGGCAGAGACATTGGATTGGACAAGCTCAGCATAGAGATGGTTGCTGCAATATCGGCGACACGGTTGAGGGCTGCGCGGCGTTGAAGCTCGGGGCCTGAAGGGGGCAGCGGTCCGTTGGCCTTGGCCAGTTGCTTCGCCCGAAGTCGATCAAGCAGGCTCATCTTCGTACCATCCGGGTTGAGAAGCGGGTTGTTGGAGGGCGTGTTTTGTTTTGCCTCTTTCTCTTGCTGCTTGTTTGCGATGTCGTTCTTGAGCACTGACAATGCACGCTGTCCTTTGTTGAGAATAGGGTTTGCTGTAGTTCTGTTGTCCATGTTTTTTATGTCAACCTGCGGCAGCTCGTTCAGCGAGAGGTTATCCAAGGGGAGGTCGACGTCCATGTCGTCAGCAGAGCGTTCGGTGGCCAATGATCGTAGATTGATCTCGAATTGTGTCAGCAACCGCTGTTCGTGGATAGGTGCCATGTCAGCAGAAGAACGCTCGACACAAATCTTCCCGCGGCCATAGTCCGCAATCATGAAAGGCGAGTGTACGTTGTGCTTGGCTGAGCTTTGGATGGCAATGCATCGCCGAATGTCCTCGATGGAAACCTGGCGTTTTCCCCAGGATTGTGAAACATGAGGAGTGAGTGTACGTAGATCGATCGGTGAGTTATTTCCATTGTGAGCGAGTTGAATCATAATAGTCTTGACGAACGCTTTGTGAATGTCGACTAATTCGCCAAGATGAGGAGGCAAAGCATCCTTGTCTGCAACAGGCTTGCCTAGCTTTTTGAACACGCCATCAAGCTTTGTTTGCACAGTCTTTCCTTGTCGTTTGCTTTCGGAAAGAGGTGTAGAGCTAACGGGCTTATGGGCAGCTTTGGCCCTTGAAGGTGTCGTTTTGGCTGTTCTCTTTCCTTTTCCAGCAGGCAAGTCCTTCGTGACGGGGCTGATGACAGACTCTTGGCGTCGAAGAGAGCGTTTGACAGGAGTAACAAGCTCATCTTCGCTGCTCGGAGCGAATGATGTAGTTCGAGCCTTGGTTCTGGGATGCGCATCTTCTTCATCTTCGGCCGCCTTTCGCTTTCTGGTGATTGGTGTAGATCGAGTTTCGGTGATTTTCTTGGCAGCATCGTTGGGAATTTGTACTTTTGATACACGAGTAAAGTTGGAAATGGACTGAGCAGCGGAAGGCACTGCTTGCTTGCGCCTGGCCGGTCGAGGCATCTTGAACAACTGTGGTTTCTTAAAGAGCAGGAACGCAAGGAAAAAGCAGTCTCTTGTGGAAGGTACGAGTGATTATGTTGAAGAGAGTGACGAAGAAGATAATCAAAGTTGGGAAAGAGACAGACAAGGAAGTTGCAGTGAAGAATTATGAAAGTCGTCAGGAAAATGCTAAAGTGATGTCTTGGAAGGTGGAAACGACGCCCTGAGAAAAGTAGGCATGTGCTCCGTCGTCAAGGGGAACGTTATGCCCACGACGCGTTAAAACGCGTTGAGCGTGTTTTTTCCGCGTAGAGTGGTGTCTTGAAAGTCGCGACTAGAGTTAAAGTGGTGCACGAGCCCATCATGGCAGGTCATGGCAACGCGACCAATTTCTGCGATTAGTGAGGTCCTCATCTCATCCTTACGTCACTCCGGCAGCCCCTTCTGCTGTACAAACGTCTTGTCTGTCTATCCCCTTCGGGCTCAGAGCCGTCTATCCGAAAACTCTACGCTTGACTTGTGCGAAGTCAATGCAGGCGCTGATAGGTTGCAGCATCCAAAATATGGCATCAGCTCATTGTCGGTAGCCACGGGACTGTTGTCTTCATTCGGGTTTTACGAGGGGAGCTTACATCTCGGCTCCCGTTGCCTAGACATGACAGACTTTTTACCTTGTTTTTGCGGTGTAGGGTGTCTCGATGAATCACCAAACATGTAGTCAACTGGCACTTTTGACATGTGAGTATCTTATGCTCCCGCTGATGTTGCCTTACAGAGGCCCTCAAGTACAGATTTTAGCTTCCCCTCAAGCCTCCTAACCTTGGAACAGCGGTCTGGCTGGCTGTGCCCCCGATACACAAAGAGAAACTCGTTGTTGCGATGTTATACGTGCTGCTCAAATGGTATATTTGCTACAATTCAGATGGTCCACATGACAATACCTAAGCACACAATCTCATGTCTCAGTCTGAAGCAAACGTCGTATTCGTAGAGTACAAAAGCCTCGGTCATCGTTGACCTTCGGCTTCATTAGATAGAACCCGTTGAAAAAACATCTAAGAGCTGCAAATACCGTTGACCTCCTGGAAGAGACGTGAACAGAAACCTCAACCATAGGACTTTAGCTCCCATCCAGCGTCAAACCTATACGCCGTATCCGAAATACGCAACCTCCATAGTGGCTTGCGTCACAAACCATCCCTTGCCGTACATCCATCCCACGATTGCACCCCAGACTCCAAAGCGCTAGAACATAATATTACAATAATAACGCCAAAAGAAATGTAACAAAGAGAGAGAACCATTGTTGCTTAATGCAGACGTTTCTTCTTCACCACCCTCTCAAGATTGGTGAGATATATAGGCAACGAGGCGTCTCCGATGCCATGCAACGTCTTTGTGTGCAAAACTCGTAGCTCAACGGCGGCTTGATGCGGACCAATGCTCGGGCCTAAAACTGACGGGGCTTGGCGGAGGAGGTGCTGGAACAGTATAGTCATCCTCTTGAATATGGTGTACCGGAGTTGATGGACGGTTCGACTTGGTTGAGAGGGTGGCATTAATGCTGGTATAGAGATCCTGCGAAGTGACCAGCCTCATGCTGCGAGGCGAGGCCTGAATCGAAGATGAGTGGGGACCGGGCATATTTGCGATAAGAATGTTTGAAGTACTCTGCGATATGGTTATTAGAAAATCCATTGACTGGATCAAAGCCGACTTATAAGTAAGGTATTCATTGAAAACGTACGAGAATAGAAACAGAACGGCTTGCGTAAACAGTGGGTATGTGATGGAGACTAGCACCAAGACGACTTGCTGATACAACACGAGTGCGCGGCAGTGGAGAGAAAGGATTATGATATGCCTCGGGCCGAGTTGAGAATGCGAAGTCGATACCTTAGGGAAAGGATGGTTCGAAGGCCAGAAATACCTTGACTTGGTCTGAAGGAGGTAGGTATGAGAGCTGAGATGGGTAAGGTAGGTCAGGAGGTAGTGTTTCCTGAAGAAGTGGTAACGATTGGAAAGTCCTAGCTTCTGAAGACTTGAATGGCAGCCGTGGTCTGAGATAAGGAATTGAGAATATTAGCGGAAGGTATGAAAGTCGACTAAGAAAAGTGGAAGGGGGACTTGGTGCTCGATAGAGGGAGGAGGGTGTTATTTAAAGGGAAGCAGGAAGGAGGTGAGATGGGATGAATCGTCCCCGTCCCACAGCCCAACCTGAACCTGAACTGAACAACTCAACCTCAAGTCCCATCCGAAGACGGGGCAAACAAGGGCGTTGCGATACCGATACCAATACCAATACCACCGCCAATAGTTACTACCAACGGCATTGACAGGGCGAGCCCGTCCAAACAGAGGCAGCGGCCTGTGAGACTACGACATAACTAACAAGGGCATCAAAGCGACAAAACCTGGGGAACAGGGCGGGAGGCATGTCTTGGCTCTGGTACTAGTGAAGCAGGTACTTCGCATAGCCAAGTATCCATATACAGGGATGCAGAGTACGGATACAATATCCGTACAAGCACCCCAGCTTTGAGACGATATCCCTGACCTGGGTGCACTCCCACGATTACCTCACCCCGGGACTCCCGCGGTCCACGCTGAAGAAGCATTGGGTTGTTCTGACGTCCGTTCATAACTAACTAGGGGACTACCATGAGAGTGACTCGGAACATTCAGTAGTGCCGCATTGCTTCCGATCATCATGAATATTGGTGCACATCGTCGAAATTGTCTCGACAAGCGCCACGAAAAGATTGCGAAAGAAATGCACGGTCTCTGGTTTCTATACATGGCCCGGAGTACGTACAGACACTGACCAGCAACCCAGCAAAGTCGGCCCAACAGAATGAAGCATCGAAGGGTGACTGTGACGACTCAAGCCCACCACCAATAACTATCCACCTGGACGATACGGAATACATGCATTGCATCACGCCAATGCCATTGGAAGGAATCGGACCAGTCAACGGATGTGTTACTCAGCTCCCCTCTCGAAAACGTATGTCCTTTCTGACATGTCGCTCCCCTGAGAAAGAAAGAAAGAAAAAAAAAAAGGAAAGAAAAAGAACAATTCGATTGGAGGAAAGCGGAAAGATAAAGGGCAAGAAACCTCGTTGGGTGATAACTGATCCAAAACATCAAGACCAGTCTGCATACCCGGGCTTGGACCTACACGAGCCCGAATACTGGGGCAAAAGGAAAACAAAAACAACCGGCATGGCAAGTACCTCTATTAGCCATGGATCAACCAGTGCGGAGTATTGTAAGCACGAGATTCTTGGCCAGCAAGCAAAGCCTGACAGGAAGAACAGACAGAAGCGTGGCTTTGCGCAATTCCTAAAAAGTTGTGTGTAGGCCGGCTGCCAAAGGGTCGGATTCCGCGAAGACTGCACCCCTGCCGGCTAATATATTCTAGAAGTTCGTCCGTTTCGCGTCTTTCAAGGATGCATTTTTGGATTTAGTCCATAGTATCCCTTACTCGTCTCATGCAATAAACCATGAGCCTGTATTCAATGCAGGTGTGACGTGAAACTTTATTCTCAGCGGTTGGAATATCGGGTTTTCTGTATCAAATCACATCGACTGACTATATTAGACAATGACGGTCAACTCATCTTCCTTCCCCTAATAGCAGTGGACCACAAATTAAAATAGGCTGGCCAGGACGGATCTGTTAGGTACTGCAGATTAGCCTTTGGGCCTGATATACGCCAAGTCGGGTCAAGCCCAAAATGACACCGCTCTAATCTACCTCTGCGTTGACAACATGCCTGTCTTAGACCGGTTGGTGAATCACTATCCAGGTTTGCTGCCCTCTGTCCTATCGGGGTGAGGGATGTCCTGCGGCCCTAGGCTGTCTATCGCAGTACTTCTGATGGAGCATATCACTCGCTGAACTAAGGTTAGGAATGTTTGTGCAACAAGTAAGCAACATGGTAGTCAGAGTGTCCTGGTTGCCAGATCAGGGAGCAGCAGATACACCTTTGATTGAACGTGGCACAGTCCTAGCACTGCGTATATGAAAGAGGCCGACTGGGTAGTGTTGGCGGTGATAAAGGAGCACGCAGATATGCTCAGCACACATCACGGATAGGTATCACTATTACCCCCAAGCAAACAGTTGGGAGCGGGATGAGACGGTACATGAAACGAAAGTACTCAATTCTCTTATCTGGGGTTCGGACTTGAGCTATAATGGTGCCATTGCTTCCCCAGTATTTATCGTAGAACCTGAGGAAAGCCAAACCAGAGCAGACCAGGCAGGGGTGGGAAATTCATGCTTGGAACACTGATGGGATGGTCTGATGGTAGCCAAAGAAGACAATGGTACGGAGTATTGGTGAACAGCGAACTTCGAGTTGACATTACGCTCAACAAGTTCGTTCGGTGTATTTGAGACTCAGGGATACTCAAGTGCTCATTGCTTCTTAAAAAGGAGTGAAACGCCATGGTATAGGACTGTGGAGTGATTTGGAAAGCATCATCAAATGCCCACCCAGGCTAATAGCGCATCGGAACCGACGGGAGGTGATGTACTATGTATTATCGGAGTATTCGATACGTATCGAACCAGAAGGGTTTTGTTTTGCTATCACGGTCTATGATCGGGATGAAGGGGGGTTAACTGGCTTAGAGTGGTGCATGGGAACTAAGAGCTCGCCGATATGCGACTGATGTTTATCGACTTTCGTTTATTACGGAGTATAGCCCCTTGGTTCCAATACTGACCTGGCCTTTTCATTTACTTGGGTGTCAAAACGGACATGGTCTGGTCCCCAATATACCGGTAATACAACGTCTAATTACGGATACAGTACATGTTCTATCACGTTCTAGCGCACCGGCGACCCCCGCGACGTCTGACTTGGCTCTCTACCCCAGCCGATTCTTTCTTTGGTTAAGGACTCCTCTCTCCTTATCCGTAACTCTCTTGAGTGATTTCGGTAACTAACTGGGCTGTATAGGCTGGTGGGGCGCCGGAAGATATGTCTGTGTGGGGGTCAAGATCAAAAGGTCAAAAGGATTGTGGAGGTGGTGTCTGAACGCCGCGTCCACGTTCCTGGATTTCCGGCTGAAGTCTAACTTATTCACCCACAAACAAGGGTCTTGAGTGACAGGGGACAGAATCATACTGTATCCACGAGCCAAATTGTTTGGTGGCGGTTGCTACAAAGGAGGTCGGGCGAATATGAAGAATTAACTTGGTGGGATACAACTGTGAGTTACGTTGACGACACCTCGATAACATGATTGTGGAGAAGAAAACTGGGCAGACTGACTACACAGCTGTAAGCTACATATCAAGTTGTCTTGTTAGCATCTTGCTCTCGGCAGGACGATCATCGTATAGTGGAAGCTGCCACGTAGCAAATACGACAGCCACCTCGGAGGCCCTCTTAGACAGTAAACAGCCTTGCATTCCCGAGACCTATCGGCAGGCGCCCCGTCAATTGCCCTGTCAGTCGTTGCAGCTTCGAGCCCGATCTCCATGCGTGGCTTGGCTTTGGCTAGATTATCTAGCACTGCTTTCAACGAGAGGTGATGACTGTAGAATACAGGTGCAGGGTACAATTGGGAAGAAATCTCGAAATATAGCCTCACTGTTCGCTCGAATATGATAGCCAGGGCATATTTTGTGTCCCATGTTTGGCTATGCCTTGGTCGATAAGACTCTGTTTTTGCCTCGAATCGGTTTGCGCAATGACTTGGCAAATGGGTATGTCTTGGTGGCCTCGATTACATGCTCTCAAGTGATGTGTAGAACAGTTGTCAGCCCGGTCAAGCAGCGCTCAGGCCTTTTGTCTTTTTACTTCATTGACTCTGTGAAACACGACAAGTAACCAAATGCAGTCAGAGATATTGACTGTCTATAATTGAGTCGCATGTTTCGCGATGGTAAAATTACGTGTCAGCGCGTATAAAAGATTTGTGGGGTTTCTAATCACAGTATGGTGACCTTCCCGGCCTAAAATTCATGGCAACATCTTTCCCAGCTTCATCATTCCTCCGTAAAACTTGACATATATTAGATAGTCGACTATAACACACGTGCACTTGCTCACTGAAGTATGAATCGAAGGGCCGCCGGGCCACCACCTCAGAGCTACAGGGTAACCACGTACCAAACATGGTGTACTGCTGTATCCATCACAAACTCTGAAGCACCTACATGTTTAGGTTCCCTTCCCTGCTATAATTGTGTGCTCGTTGTTATCATTTATACACGTTGACTTGGAGAAGAGGACTAAGGAGATATGCTGGTCGCAAGAATACTTCAATACATATCGTAAAACCTGGGTCTACACTCACGTTCACATCATTAAGCAAAGACCCAAGATTATCAAGTAACACGACCCTACAAATGAGCCAAACCGGCATCTGCGTTGAACTCCATTGCCTGAGTACAAACATGGTCCATATCGCTATGCATGGTAATCCTTTTGAACCTCCATGAGCCACGCTCAGCGCTGGCTCGCCTATCCTTCATCCTCTATTCGTAGAAAGACTCCGCGTCGTTGCTGCTGTCCCTGGAGCCGCTTTAGACTTCCGTCGTGTCGGTTGATAAACGTCGTTGAAATTCATGGCGACACCTAGGAATCGCATATCCACATCCGGTTGGTACGCAAGATCGCCAAGGAGGATCTGTACGCGGGTTCTGAATGATGCGCCTAGGTGTCGTAGGCGCTCCTGCAGTACCGGAAACTCGGAGGCGACAGCGCCAGATCCCGCTGTCGGTGTGTCTAGGCCGTCGTGGTCGTCGGTATGCCGTGTGGTGCTTCGCACATCAGCCTCCTGGCGTTGCGTAAAGTCTGACACGCTCCAACTATAGAGACCGTCAACTGAGTCGCGGTAGCTGAGCATGAACCGGAGGATCTCGCCCAGTTGCATCATGTATGTTGTGCGGTCATCTTCATCAGAACTGTGCGTACGCCGCTTAGCTCCTAGGAGACCCTTGTGAGTAATATCGTTAAGATATCGTGTATGCGCTTTGATAAGGTCGTCTAGAGTACAATCCTCTTTCTGGATCCGCTTCTGGAGTTCACCCCATGACGACTCAATGACCTCAAACAAGATGTAGTATTGTAATTGGCCCACAAAGTGAATCATCTCAGCGAGGACACCACGTGTTGACTTCCATGTCTGGGAGACTGCAGGGTCGGAGTTTTGAAGGACTCCACGTGCACCCGTCATGCACTTTCGCCAGGTTGAGAGTACCGCAAATTCTACTCGCTTGATACGCCAGAGGAAGTTGAAGACTTTGAGATACTGTCGGTTACCCCATTCTGTGACAACAACATCGACAGGTGCGTCTATCTTGTATTCAAGTGTAAAGCAGTCCCATCCAATATCGCCGTGAGATAGCTGCAACATACGGGCATCCAGTCGTCGTAGGACTTCGGGAGAGTCGTACTGGGCGTTTGATCCTCGGATAGCGTGTTCCAACTGCGCCGTCAACGTATGTCTGTACTGCGCTCCTGCAGGGCGGTCGAGGTTAGCAGCCAGAGATTCCATTAGGAGCGCAATAAAGTCTCCCTGCCCCAAGAGGATATAGTTCTTTAGTGCCTGAAGATGCTTAAATAAATGGAATTTATTGGCCATCAAGTCGATAAGACGTTTCATGGTAGTCTTGTAGGCTTCGTCGATCCAAGCCTCCAGGGTGGCCGTATCACCGTACCTCAATTCCTTAGACGCAGCTTTAGAGTAGTCCTCCACCCACATGGCATCGCCGCAGCTATGCCGGATGAAATTCAAAGATTTTCCAATCAAGAAGACCTTCTGGGCAAAGTCTTGCGTGATGATGCTGGGGATCATATCTGGGGCGATCTCGTACTTGTCTTCCCAAACATTGCCTGCGCCCTTAGCTTTTGACTGATCTTTGTTGGGAGACTGCTCTCTGACAAAAAATTCATGGAAAGGGTCGGATAGTTCGCCGTCATATATCCAGTGGCGTAGGATGTCATAGAATGGTCGTGTAAAGCTTCCTAATAGTCTCTCGGCGAATGCGGCAACGACAGGATCTCCATGAGAAGAAGAAAAACTGTGAATGAGGGAGACGAGTTGACCTCCCCTCTTCTTTTCAGATTCCTCGGCAATCAAGCTCATCAACCGGAGGCCCATGGTCGCCTCACGCGTCCATACCACACATCTTTTGAGAGTGACTCCTGCTTTTCCGATACCTGCTCTTGGTGCCTCCTCATCTAGTGATGCGAGAGCTCTTCTGATTTGGCCTTCCAATGTTGCGATCAAACTCAAGTAGGATTTGAGCTCGCCATGGATGGCTGCTCTTAGACTTTGACCTAGAAGTCCTTTGGCGGGAGTCTTGCAAAATCCGTCGAGGCCGCGATAAAGTAACGAGGGCTCCGCCAGAGTATGAAGTAACGAGACAATTGGTAAAGGAAGTGTTGAGGGTAACTTGATGATGTCCGATTTCGCAAAAGGTAACGTTGTGGATGAGAGTCCCTGGAGGGTGAAGGGTAGGTCTCTCAGGATGACAGATTCGGGAGGTTCTATTTCCGAATAATTGCTTGCCAGTAGTGTCGACTTCAATGAAACATCTCTCTTAGGTAGTTCAGGCTGTGGTTCTCCTTCTCTACTTGGTTGATTACTCTCCTTTTGTGGCAATTTCTTAAGCCCGCCTGGTTGAAACGCTTCTTTGAACTGCTCCTCTTCAAACCTGGACGCATTGGTGTTACGTTCTCGACCCTGTCGTTTGATGGCATCGCGGCTAATAGCATCTCGATAGTTGGGCGCTGACGGTTTAACTGGGCTTAACGGGAGGGGTTCATTGGGGTCTGGAGAATCGGAGAGCTGATATAGAAGGTATAGTATTGCCCACTTATGCTCTAGCACAGGCAAAGACAGTAATCTGGTGTAGAGGTTGGAGAAGCGGAGGGCTTGAGGGGGATTGGTTTGAATGAGTTTTCGTTTTATGAGATCGGAAGCGTGGTTGACATCGGAAGAAATAGCGGGGGAATCTGGACTGGACCATGAGTACTAAGTCAGTATGATTGATGCATGAGTCAACACTGGGGAGGAGGTATAAACCTGTCTATTATAGATCTGACAATCTCGAAACAAGTGTCATGGCGCTCTTGCGCAACTTCATCGGGATCATTGGGATCACTGGGCACGATATGGGTTATCAGGCTGTCAATAGCGTTGGTGATGCGGTCGGGAGCCATGACGGCATCGTCGCAGGCTGCTGGCGGCTGCGACAATAGAGAGCGCTAGAAATAGTGGGTTTATTGTTCAGGTGCAATCAATCCATCAAGGAATTGGACTTGCGCAGGAAAAAGCTCTTGTTATTTGACAGTATCAAGTTGATTTGTTGTAGACTCAGACGCGACAAACGCGACTGTAGAAGTTGGAGGTCGTGCTGCAGGGCGAGTTGCTTTAGTGCATTTTAGAAGGGTGCAAGTAGCGGGTACTTACGCAGCCACTGAATAGACATGAAAACATCAAGTTTGTACTACTTGTAACGGCAGTGCGCTAATGTCTCCCACAGCTATGCATGCTTCGCGGCAAAAACGAACTACACTCCATCTAACTTCAACCTCTCGTCAACAGCAGAATAAGTCGCCCATCAACTTAAACAACGAAATATGCATTTTTTATCATTTTAATAACTGCATCGTGATCGCGTCAACGCATCCATTCGTGTCATCCAACTCATGTGTTTTTTCTTTGCGTCGCGCCGCGCTATTCTGCCGCACGCGACGCTGTCGCCTGTCCGACTCCTCCTATCAAGATGCCAGACATCGACCCCGCGGCTTTGAGCCGTCCATCTGTCAGCCTCACGACTCCTATTCTATCCAACAAGACACTTGCAGGCTCTCTATCTGGCGTGCCAAAGATTGCGAAGTCTAGTCAGATCATTCCTGCCCGAATTGACCTAGAACCATTGTATACTGCGCTAAAGGCCGCCGTCGGTAACGAGAAATGGGCGATCTACAAGGAGTCTACCAGCGAGTTCCTAACAGGTAGATAACATCAGAAATCCTCCATGTTCGCATGCGCATGCTTATACCTCCCCAGGACGCCTAAATCAGGCTGAGTACTCGGAACGAATAGACCCTATCCTCGCGGGCCCAGGCGACAAAGAACACTTACATAATAACCTCATCGCCGCCATATATGGAAATGTTACTCGAGAAATGCCCGACCAAGGGTTGGCGCCTTGGGTCAGCGCTAACGACAAGCCTGCGGCGACGACGGGAACCAAGCCAGTATCAGGGGATGCTGCTGAACGAAGGCTGAAGGGAGATGTTATGCAATTACCAACACGAGACCGTAGGCGCATCAAGGATTTGGTTCAAAACGACGTTGGTACTTCCGAATTGCCTTCAATTTACTCGCTAACTGATTATAAGTGGGATCCGCACGAGAGCATATCGAATGTATTTGGAGACACACATCGCAAGGCTTCCACAGTGACAGATGCCACTCCAACAGTTGGCGGTATCAACAACATGAGTATGTATTTTATCGAACTCATGTCTTATGCAAGGTCTCTGACAACAGCAAGATTTCGACTTGGAGATTCGAAAACGATATGCCCAACCCCTAGCGATCGAATCTGGAGAGTTCCCCGACATCAACATGATTTCCGGTCGAATGCTGCCCTCATGCTACGAGGCAGGACTAGTCAATGGCCACACAACAGATGCTCCTCAATTCATGTCGGTGGCCGTGGAAACCTTCATTAAAGAAGTTCTCACGCAGGTGTTCAGTCGCACAAGGAGTAACGGGCCCGGCGACTCGGGCAGCGCTGGATTTGGTGTCGGAACAACATGGATTCAGACGCAAAAGTACAAGAGACAACTGGAATACGAAGAAGAAGCTGCGATGCGGGGCGAGGTCGCCCGAGATAAGGGTGGACTTCTCCCGATCGAGTCCAAGGCTGCAAGTGAACGAGGTCCTCTGGGAATGTCTGACCTTCGTCTATCCTTGGAGATGTCCGAAACAGGGATGGCGCAGTTCCCCGTGCTAATGACCCAAGTGATATACGGCTACCGAGAAGGCGAGCTGGAGAATTGGGATGACTACACTTGGGTCTACGACCAGGCACCTCCAAGATCTACAGAGGAAAGACATGGCCCTGAAGTAAACGGAGGTCATGTTTACGAACTTCCTAACGGGCATCCTGATGCTATGGATATCGACACCGAAACCTGGTGGGAAGGCGCAGAGAGCCAGGATGCCGATATGCTTGACAGCGTTCTGGATTCGTGCCTTGCGGCAGGATCTTAGTCAGCCGCAAGATTACAGCGACGAGGAGAAGTCCATTAAAAAGAAGGCAGGGCATAAGGTAATGGATGCGGACAGTAACGCCAAGAGGAGTGTTCAAGCGAGAGCAACGACGTCGGCTGAGAAAAAGCTGAATGCAACAAGATGGCCTAGAAGGACGTGGTCTGCCGCATATTTCAAAGGTGAGGCGTCATCACCGGGCTATGCGGAGTGCAGCTTGGCACCCCAAGAAGCGAAGACGATAGACATGTTATCAGTGGAATACGTTTCGGACAAGCAAGGCGCGAAAGGAGCCGGCGTTTGACAAGCATTGTCATGGTTCAGTGCACCAATTCGTGTTGACGGCGTGAGGCTCTGATTTTGAGGTTTCAGACGAATGCATACAAATAGGACGGCTTTATCTTTGGCGCAGTGGGGTTTGGGTTGTTTTAGTTTTTGTTCCTCATCTTAGGCAACTTGGTTTGCTGTCTTTTCATTTGTTTGCATTTGTATTGCTGGGTAGGCAGTGATCTTCCACCCTTACTTGGCCGACGGGATGGGATGATGACAGGGACAGCAAAGACAGGGAGGAGGAGGACTTTTGTACTTTGTCATTGCAGAAACGATACCCGATCAGCTTGATGGGAGGTCAAGCTGCTCAGTACCAATGATGAGGCGGACAGTTTAGTCTAGCCAACAGCTTAGATAGGTAGTTGGCTTCAAGGAGGATTTGAACAATGCACGTCAACCAAAATCTATAATGTTATTTCCTCAATAAAGAGCTTACTTTACTAGCCTGATCAAATACTGCACTACCAGCATAAACTATATTTGCATTGTTTGAATGCTACTGCAACTGTATTGAAGTTGGTTCTGTTTACCGGAACAGTAGTAGGAGACGGTTGGCGGAAGCTTAAGATTTAGTTGAACTTGGACTGCAGGATATAAGCCATGCCTAGCCAAGTTAGAGGCCGTCTTTCAGACAGACGCTTTGATCAAGGGATGGACCTTGCGTCGACCATATCGATGCATGGCTTGAAGTTGAGCGAATGGAGACACTGAATGGTGTATGAATCTTTTGGGGAGAAGTACCTTGTTTGATTATAACACCCAACTATCCAAGTACGCAGCAATATTGCACCGGTAAGAGGAGCAATATAGTTGTTATCCACGTCTAAAATTGTGGCAAAGAGCTAGAGAAGAAGCATCATCTTGACCACATACCAGAGTCGGCTGTAGACAGAGAAAGAGATGATCGGGGTGGGGTCTCGCGTTCCGAGTTCCTGAGCTCACATGTGTGTTGTGTTGCTTTGGGTGATTCTGCTTCCGGGAACTAAAGGCGTCCGCTAAGCTTGACAGTCCTGACTAAAAGCCAGCCCAGCTCAAGCCTCAATATCAGAGCTGGTTATTGTAATGTCCATGTCTCCCTGTGTAGTACACATATGTACATCCGTCCAACATACCTGTGCTGGATGATTAGGTACCGTCGAGAGAGAACGTCAGGTAGAAAGCATGATGGTAACGAGGTTGCAATCAATCACGCAGAAAGAGCACAAAAGCAGAATAGCCAAGAGGTCAAGAGGAAAGAGTGCAGATCTACACCAAGAAGGGTGCTCCTCGCCGATGTCATGCTGCATCATCGCGTCAACTCAGTCAATACCTGGGTACCAAGGTACAGTACAATCTGCACAGTACGTTCATTCTTCACTTGTTCAACCTGCCCGAGGTAGGTAGGAAGCTTCCTTCCATTGCTGGGTACCTTAGTCTGGGAGCTGCACCGAACAGTAGCAGAAGTGTCTGTGGAACAAGCGCCCGAGCAGCCCGAGCCATTAACTGGCCCGTGCACCTCTTTCTAGAAAGCTTCCCTGGCTCCTGGCCAGCTACCTTCCCCCCCACTTCTCCCCATTCCGTTTGTCAGGCCCTTTGGGACGAAGAGAGAAGAGCTCCTTCCCTCTGCGCTGCTCTGCCCTACTCTGCTGTACGCTACGAGACAGGAACCATCCGCTGTCTTTCTTTCTATCCATCTTCATCTTTACCTACCTCATTTACTTTCTTTTTGCTCCTGTTACCTTAGCTGGCCATCTATACAACGAAAACAACACCGCGCTCTTCAACTTATCCATTCTACTCTCTATCCACAGCCTCTATCTCTCTATCGCCCTCTTTCTTTGACGACAAGGCGGGGAACAGAGCAGCAGAACCCCACTCGCCTTTACTACCTACTCCTCTCGACTCGGCCTCTCCATCATCTCTTTCAACATTACGACATCTCGAAACCTCTGGAGCTGCGTGGCTTCAACAAGCGTTCATTAGATTTTCATCGTCTTGGGCTGTCACTGGTCTCCAACTCAACCCTGCGTCGGACCCCTCACCCGTTGCCGGTCCCTTGATCAATAAAGCCCTACGGGATATCACCGCCCTGCCTGATCACATCTCAGGCTGTAGGGTCCAGTTTACCAGGATTCAACGTAAGTCAAGCCTGTTTTCTTTATGCCCTGCATTCTCCCACCTGCACCGGGAGCTCTGTCACCCAGATTGCTTAGCTTTGAAGCTATTGGAGCACCCCCTTGTTCAACGGCAGACCTAGAAGGATGGTTGTTTTTGCAAACGTGAATCGTCAGGCCTCGCATTGTCCCTATCCCGTTCAACCAGCCCAATTTACTCTGAACATTTCTGGTTTCTTCTCCACCCTGTCCACAACAACTTCGTTCCTTTGACTTGTGCATGTACGCACCAGGGTCTTGATCTAGGCCCCGCCACAACACGTCACTTTCAAGCGTGGATTGCAGCCCACGTCCAGCTTCACCTTTAGCGCATGGCCCTGGAACTTCTCCTGCACGCAACATCCCTTGTCGTTTCAATGCCTCTGATCATTGTTCCTAGCTTCAGCTGCAGCTCTTACTGACTTAATACCTAAGCTTGGCCACTTTATGATCTAGCTGTAAGTCACCCACCCCGTTCCTGTGACGGCATCGTGTTGCCACTCCATGTTGTCACTCCATGTTGTATTCCTATTTCATACCTACTCTTTCTGGTTATCCCCTTGACTTAGATATTGCTCTCGTCATAGCATTGGCAGTTATTCATCTTGAATCAGCTTTATCCTCAGGCAGCTCACGAAAGACAGACACAGGCAATTGACCACGAACAACTCCTCCTCATTCGCCCTGCGATACCTTCACTCACGACGACCTTTCGTTACCCAACTAGCACCAATTCTGTGCCTATTCAACGAGAGCCTCATAAACATTTGAACCTTATTCAACTTCACATCATGTCTGGTTCTTTCTCTAGCCCCTTTGGGGAGAACAGCAACCCCTTTGGGACAGATAGGGGAAAGAGGACAAACAACGCCATCCACCGCGTTGCTGAAGAAGATGAGAACGACACCATCACATCTCCTACGAACCCTCGGTTCGGATCATCACCAAACTCCGCCTCTATGTTCTCGGGTCCCTTTGGTGGCGGCTTCGGTGGCGATGCCTCAGCTGATGCACCTCCCCCTTCCCGAAACATCCCCAACCCTGATAGCTACCCTGCCCAGTACAACTTTGGTCGCCGAACCTCAGTATCCGCGGAATCTCTGAAGCCCAGTGCCGACTCTTATGATAATTGGACGCCTCCCTTACACGAGAAGACCCCGGATCAGCTCGAGCGTCTCAAACGTGCCATTGAGGGCAACTTCCTCTTCAGTCACCTAGAAGATGAGCAAAGTGCTCAGATTCTAGGCGCTCTTGTTGAAAAGCCGATACCAGCCAAGGGTATTAAGGTGAGTTCCCCCCAAATTGCATTAAACCACCATATTTACAGGGTGTACAGGTAATCAGCCAAGGAGATGCCGGCGACTACTTCTATGTTGTTGAAAAGGGATCTTTCGACGTATATGTCAACCCTAGCGGCTCGCTCCAGCCAGGCCCAGATGGCATGGGTAATCAAGTCGGTAATATTCAGGCTGGTGGTTCGTTTGGAGAACTGGCACTGATGTACAATGCACCCCGAGCTGCGACTGTTGTATCGGCCGACTCTGGCTGCACTTTGTGGGCACTTGACCGTGTCACTTTCCGACGTATTCTCATGGAATCGACCTTTGCTCGCAGACGCATGTATGAGAGTTTCTTGGAGGAAGTGCCACTCCTCTCAAGCTTGAACCCATACGAACGATCCAAGATTGCTGATGCCCTGGAAACCAAGAAATTCGCACCAGGAGAGGTTATTATCAACGAGGGAGATCCTGGTCACGCATTTTACCTGTTGGAGAGTGGTGAAGCGGACGCCTATATCGGCCAATCTGACAACAAGGTTCGCCATTACAAGAAGGGCGACTACTTTGGCGAGCTTGCCTTATTGAACGACGCCCCACGAGCAGCTAGTATCGTCGCTACGTCGGCAGTCAAGGTGGGCAGCTTGGGCAAGAACGCTTTCCAGCGACTACTGGGCCCTGTAGAGGGTATTCTACGAAGGACCAAGTATCGAGATGTCGTAACTGGTGTTGAGGAGATGGATCCTCTTCATACTGGCTAGAATGGATAACGGATGCTTTTACTGTTGTGAACAAACGAAAACCTTATCAATGCGGTGGTTTCCCAGTGGTGTCTTGTTTGGGTGTGTATGTGGAACGCGGCTGCGCCCAAGGTTGGATTGATAAATGAACGTGGAGGAATTCCCTTTTAATTGGCGTTTGAGAGGTATTCTCCCACCTTCGCTTTCCTGAGACAAAATCGCTAGTGATCGAATACCTTTTGAT
This sequence comes from Fusarium sp. PT, assembly GCA_021020635.1. Lineage (NCBI taxonomy): Eukaryota > Fungi > Ascomycota > Sordariomycetes > Hypocreales > Nectriaceae > Fusarium > Fusarium sp. PT. The sequence goes on from JAHMRZ010000001.1 coordinate 2,426,250, forward strand.
ATCATCATCAACAAGATGCAGCTTCTCTCGCAATGACAAACAGGAAATATGAGACGTTTTGCAGAAATTGCAGCTCAGTGCTCAGACCGGTTCTTTAATTGTACAGTTCAAGTTGCCGAGTCAACATAAGAGGTTGTCTATCTAGATACCAAGTGAGTAAACGTAAAACCTTTCGGTATGAAAACGCCGGAAGTGATCAGGTAAGCTCCGAGTATGACTATATCTTGACCCAACCACTTCTCTCGATATCTGATGGATGTAACTACAGTCCCTGGCTCTGCGTAGCCCTTCGAGCGAGTTCTTCTCGAATCTTGCCCCTCAACTCCTCAACGGCAACCTCAGTCTCGAGGACGCGGCCAACGCCAGCACGCCAGGTATCATCCAAGGTCTTGATCTCAGCCCCTACAGCAGTCTGCCTCTTCTGCCTCTCCAGGTTCACGATATCGACCTCGCGCTTGGTAGCTGCCAACTCACGCTCAAGCGCCTGGAGCTCTGCCTCAAGGCTATGGTTGCCTAATAGCCATGCATTCTTTCCCCACTTCTCGAGAAGCTCGAGATTCGTTAGACGCGATGAGAGGTAGCTCTGTGCGACGGCGGCAGCGGGCAGGGCGGTCGCGGGAGGAGCGCTGGGGGAGGGCGCTTCGTACCGGCTCAAGTCGAGAGGCGCAAGTGGTGTAGAGTTGGAGATGCGCTCGAGTTCGGCGGTTATGGCGGGAGTGAAAGAGGGCTCTGGGTTGGAGGAGGGTTGGGGCGGTTGGCAGGATGCTTCTGCGGTGACGAGAGCTCGGGCAGCAGCGAGAGCTTCGGGTGTTGGCTCTTGATCGACATCTAGAGGCAAAGTTAGTAAGATATATGTGTCAAATAGAAGGAAAGTGCTTAAGGCTCACAGGGAAGGGATTCATGATATGCTGGTGCCACGGCCATGATGATGGTTGATGTAGTTTTGCGACGCGCTTTGGTGTAATGCGATTAAGGTAGCTTTTGTAAAAGAGGTCGAACGATTGTATGGAAAGGTACGTCGTATTAGGTTCTGAGTTGTTGTGCTTTTATTGTGAGTCTTGTTTGTCGTTATTTGATGATGTCGTTTAAAGAAGATTCAAGATGTAAATATCAATAGTCATATCACAGTCTCGCAACCACGAAATTTCGATGGATTGGCGAAAGTAGAAGGAATGCGCACGGACCAGCACAACGCAGCCTCATGCAGTTTCGGACTTGTTCAGCCTTGGTGGCTTGGGCTTGGCAGCACACGCGGGGTTCGCTTGGGCGAGCTGCAAGAAAGCATGCCCCCGGTCACAGCGGATCATGGCGATTTTGTGGATATGGATGCATCTGGAGATGTGCTCCACTGGAGTCCGGCAGTGACTGATAGCGATAAGAATAACGACGTCGATGCCATTGATGAATCGACATAGTGGAAATGAACCTTTTCAACCGGAGGGAATTATGGTATTGTGGAAGACAATCAGCTAAGTACTGTACAATACTGTCCAAAAATTATCAGCATCAAATCCTAGTTCGAACAAATAAGGCACCTTCGCTGTTACGCCAGAGTGACCAAATTGAAGAGGTGTAAGATAGTGGCCAACCAAATGTTAGATAGCTATATCCGTTAGTACATGAGTAATGGCTTTGCATCTTCAGCAGGCCCTAGACGTCTAGACGCCCAAAGACAAAGAAGTTCCTCCAAGTGCCAGACAGGCTTTGGATAGCACTAGACAGCTGGGCCGCTTACCTTCACGGCACTACTCCAGCTTTGGCAACCATGTGAGCAAGCGAGTGATCGGCACTGCGCTATCAAGGAGACAGACTGCCGTCTTTCCACCAGTCTCAAAGAGCGGGGTAGTTATCTCGAGAGGAAGTTAGTAAACAAGTTCTAAAGGATAAATGGATACTACGGAAGCGGTCGATAGTAATGTCAACTCCAACTCATCACATGAGCCGTTACATATTGGATTGTTTCGTTCAATGTTAGCTGTGCCCGTTCGGGCTAGCAGCAGCCAGTTTGATTGTTTGCTTCAGTGTGAAAGCTAAGATAATGGTACAGTAATACATCGTTCTTCTGCAGTAGTAGTTTTGCAGTCGGTCGTAAAGCCTTGATCCGCGTAGAGATCTATAAGTCACGAGGGTCCTTCAACTCCATCCATGTCCCCTTCCATTGATTGTTTCCCAAGTCGCTTGATCCGCTTCGCCAAAGGGCGATTGTTATTTGTGTTGTTTCATTCGTTTCGTTTCATGTCGTTTCGTAGTTGTAAAGAAAAGATCAAGTTCGCATCGCAATTCCAATACATATGGACCCTCGAGAATACCGCTGCCGCTATATAGAGACAACTAGCAGTGACTACCGATCTCTCACTGAGGATTCAATAGTTAGATTAAGTCGAGGATCGACCGCTCTCGGAAGAGTCGGTCTTGGTGAGGTCCTCATGGTCCTCTTCCTCCGGGCCGTGGAGCGACTCCTCGAAGACAGGCTCGGGCTCATTGACCTCAAACTTAGTCTTGAAGTCGGAGACGTGGTGAGAGAAGCTGCTGCTGTTGGAGCGGCGGCGAGAGTTGGTAAAAGTAAACTGCTCATCAGCGATATCATCGTTGACGGTTCCCCTACAGGTTGTGTAAGCGTACTGTGGAGAGAGGCAGCAGGCATGGGTGCGGTTGGGGTAACATACCAGTTGCCACGGCCAGATCCATCCTTCTTCACCTTTTTGGGGTCGACATCGGCGAAGCCATTCTTGCCAAAAAAGCGAGGTACAGTTTCCGAGGGGAGAATAGTCCCCTCGGCAATGCCCTTGTGGTCACGGTCATTGGCCTTGTGAGATCGAGTCACTATAGGAAGGCTTGTCAGTATATCTTATCAGATTGGGTGAGCGGTATCAAGCTGACTGGTAAATGGATATGACTGGTAAATGGATATGAATGGTAAATGTAGTAGATAGGGAGGCTAGGAGACTGTTGTTGCGATGATATAAAACGATGATAGATGTAGAGGGATGAACAAGTTGATGAACAATGGAAAGAGGGGTCAAGTCATGCTTGGATTCAAGGGGGAGCTCGATGGCTTTTAAACGGATTGGACGCCGCGCCAAACGTCACTAAACGGCAATCGCCAGTGAACAAGAAAAGAACATGCTCTCCGGGTGGGTGAGTGAGTTTAGATGCGGGGTGTGTCCAAGTACTCCGTGTATAAACGCCAATGTACGGAGAAAGAGGAACGGGCAAAGGGGACGAAACGGTGAAGAATAACACGAGAAACTTACTTTTGAAGGATGAAGAGGGTGTAGAATTAGTGTGAGGCGAACTGCGAGTGATTTGCTCGAGAATTTGGGTATGCGTGAGACGAGGAGCGGATGTTGTTGTTCTGGCCGAGTTGGCTCCTTTCTAGTTGCAGAAAGAGAGGCACTGTAAATAGAGGAGACAGGCAGTTCGCTCAGATGTTGAATTCGCTAGAGACGCAGTGTGAATTCCCGAGTGGTAGTCAGAGGAGAGAGGGTGTAAGAGGATGAGTGCTGAGCGGTTCGTGAAGCAGCGACGGGTTTTGGTGTAAGATTGGTGTTTCGTGATTCAGATGGAGATGGAGATGGAAAGGAAGAGAGTAGGGTTTATATGTAAAGTAAGATTCAAAGCGAGATGCAATTGAGCAGGCTTCAACTTTTTCCAATGGGAGTTTCGATGTCTTTATATCCTGAGGGTCACGCGAGGGACGATGCGTGATGGCATCACCTTGTATCCAATCAGGTCATTGCGGTCTCAAGATTCCGTCCCCTTCCCGCCTGCCTCCTACCTCCTACGTAGTCTACGGGTATAATTTAGCCAACCTCCCTTCAGATACCTAGGTAGTGTAAGTATAGTAGGTACCTAGGTAGGCAGGGGAAGAAGCTACGGAGCTCCCCCAATAGAAGAGAGCATTGTAATTGGACAATTGAAGAAGAAGTCGGCTCATGGACGGCGCATGTCGACTCAGCACCGTACCTTCCCCTCAAGATTCCATCATGGTCAAGAAGTGCAAGTGCAAGTGCAAGCTCAATTGCGCCTCAATCGATGGATCCACTCTTCTATCTCCAGTGGGGCCATCTAGTGACACCAATAAAGCGGGGCCTCGCATGTCCCATCCTGCCGTCTATCGCGTGACCTTGCGCAAGCAGCCGCTGGCCGAAACTCTGTGGTCTAACTCTAACACAGCAATGACTAGGGGAGCTCTTGCTACAGAAAAAGAGAATGGAAAGCACGCTACAACTGCGGGGGAGCACCTCAGCAGCATTCCAGTAGAAGAATCGTTTTATTTCAACAGCGATTGAGGCCATTTTGATGCAAATTGCGTGAAACTCGCAGCACATCCATGGCTTTCCTCATGCCATCTCTCGTGGTCAATTGCCTGCCCTTGACTTGGCAAGGATTACGAACTGACTGATTAACTTCCGAAGCTCTAAAGTAACCATGGGAGGGGTGTGATTACGTGCCCTAATGCTCGAGCAGTTCAACATCCAACGCTCTCACCAAGCTGTCTGACGTTGTGTAGTATACTGTACACCCAATGTCAATTAAACACCTTGGAATTGAATTACAGGCTCACCAATTCTCCCATAGCAATATAATGATTACTTCTACTTTCCCATTATCACAGCAAGAAGCTGACGTCGGCGTGCTTCTACTCTGCAGTCTGAGTCTGAATATGCACAAGGGTCTTAATCTGGGCTTGGGGCTGTTTCGGCGTTGGGCGGGAGCTTCCCACACAGCCAGTCCATGGACCCCGCTGAGAATTGTGGGGATCCGGGGTAAAGGTAGAAAGACTACGGAGGCAGGTACGGACACTGGTGTCACTTTTGTTTTGTCTGAGCTGCCAAATACCGACACTGAAGAACAACTACCTAACTAACAGCGTTGGATGGAATGGGATGTTCCAAGCAAACTCGATTGAAGACAGCCACCCAAAACATACAGACACTCACAATTGGCCGCTTCATATAGTTATCGATACTTCCGCATCTGCCGAACTCAACTCTACCGTTGGAGACTAAAAAGCCCACAGTATCAAGCCAAGTGGATTGAGATCCCCAGAATCTCGAATAGCAGACAGCAAAACCAAGCTCCATCAAACGTTTCCGGCTTCATCATCTCATGGCCGATACCGCTCCACGACTCAATCATCAGTGGGCCTCACATAGCAGAACTGACTCAACACCCACATGGACATGGGCAGCTCATGTGCACATGACCACTTCTCATCGGCCCATCTTGTTCATCACCAAGGATTCACCAATCACAGGCATCAATTGACTCTGGAGCTTGGAATCTCAAATGTCTTGAATCCATGTTTACATCGAGGGGTCCTTTTGGGGACTTCAACTGCAAGATCTAACCACTACGTAGGTTGTACATGTCACGACTCGCCACCCATAGTGTGCCCGGGTGCCGCTTCTCGCGATTCCCCAACAGAATCCGCTTTGTTCTCGAAACTCCGATAAACAGTCAGCCGGGGGTCCCATGATCTCCAGTCTTGCTCCATTCGCACAACCAAGCTCGTGATACCTTCTGCTGCCCATTTCTGTAAAGGACAAGTGTTCACAACTCCAAAACATTACGCAAATTGATACGTGAAAACCCGAGTTTGCGACCAACATCGGCTCTTCATTGGTTTGTTGCCAAGAATAGGACAAATATCAAAGTTCTATTCTTATCTAGATCTTTCGAGAGCCTCACCAAGTCTTTGCTCTGTTTGGTTGCTGCGATGGCGCCACCGGAACAGTTTCCTTACTAGGCAAGATATCCATCGTTTGTTATTAACATGCGCATCAGTCCGTATTAAGACGTGACATGTTTTCATATCAAAGCTTGATGCACACCGCCTGGATCTCTGCAACATGTTGATCAAGATGAAGCAAACTACATAGTAGCCAGTAGCATAGCCAAGAGGGGTTTATACATCTTACATTATCCTAACAGCTTTTGCAGCGGGAATGATAAGCAGCCAGGTGGAATCAAACTCGTCAAAGTTATATCAAATTAGCTTATCTTGATTGCTGCTTTTCTCCTTGTCGTGTGTATACGACATCTAGCATCCCCTTTGCTGGTTTGGTAAAAGAAATTTCGTCGACCTGCGCCTCAATAATACAATTGCAGCTTCATCTTCGTCCTATGAAAATGTCGCCTCTGTGTAATCAAACATGCCCTTCCCCCGTGCAGACCTCTCTTCATTGCCCTTCCGCGCTACGAAGGCAGTCCCCCTTTCCTTAACGACGGCCCGTTTGGCCCATCTTTGAGAACTCATTTTGATAACGCAGCTTGAAACCGTTACAGAGCGCTCGCATGTCGGGGTATTGGTATCCCTTCAGCTCGAAGCCTTGAGGGATCGCACGCACTGGTAGTGCGATTACCGTGGCTGTCCTGCTGGCCTTGAAGCACAGCCAGAAGTATCCAGGATGTTTGGTGTCGATGCAGAAAGCGTATGCCGATCTGTTAGGGTTGGCATCAATGTACGTCGTCAACCATTTTTCTGCATTTCAAGTTAGCATCGTGTCCAAGTACATCCCGGCAGTGTGAAGACTTACCTGTCTCTCCCCGAGATCGGTTCTGGTACTTGTCGTGTCGCATCAACTCTTCCACCTTGCGCGCCATGGCCTTAACGTGCTCCACGATTAACTCGTCGAGATCGGTGTATGTGTACTTGCCGCCAACACGTAACAGCTTGCCGACAGAGAACTCTGTTTCCTTTTGCATCTCGAGCACGTCAATGTGCTGGTACACGCCATCTGCAACCTTCCAAGTGACCGCCAAGTGATCGTTACCCTTGGATGAGGGTCGGATTATGACCTCACCGTTGGGTTGGGATCCCAAGAACTCCTCGGCTTGGAGACCATTAAAGGGCTTGAAGTTGGGGTGCTTCACGACGCGCTGTGTTCGTCCAGTGGTCTTGTCCTTCTCCCGCAACTCCTCCTTATCCGCTGACTCAAGGGCATAATCCCATCCATCGCGGCCAAAATTGATCGGTCGCTTGTAAGGAACACGCATAGAATCATCTCGCATTGTCAACTTGGCCATAAAGTCCTTGTAGTTGACGTCCAGAATCTTGGCCTGTGCCGTCATTCCAGAGCTCAACACTTCTTTAATGGTTGAACGGTGGCTGACCTCATGGCCCTCGATTCGTCCCTCGATGCCACAGTCAAGCTTGACAATGGCGAAGTCCTCCTTAACAATACGTACGTTGACAGGAACAATCATACCTTCGCACAGAGTATGTTTGGTCTCGCCAGTGAACATGGTGAAGATTTCCGACGCTGATAGCAGAGCGAAGTTCCTGCGGAGTTCTTCGTAAGGAGCCTGGAGTTCGGCACGGATCGTTTCCAGAGTAGCGCGCTTACGTTGGCTGTAGTTCCTCTCAAGCTGCTCTGCATATTCCTCCAGGACAAGCTCGTTGACCTTGTCCTGCTCATCTTGCTTGAAGAGCTTACGGACAATAGCTCCAGGTCCGTTCTCGTCTGTCTCGGCCTTGACATCCTCCTCATCAAGCTCAAGAGCATCAGCAGCCATTTTGCGGCCCAGTTCGTAGTCTTCGGGATGCACTCGCGTGTTGTCCAGCGGATCCGAGGATGGATTTGTGGCCTCGTATTCAATAAAGAGGAAGCTTGCGCAGTTGTTCCAAACCCTAGGCCCAACAACTGGTAGCTTGCCACTATCAGGGTCACCGACAAGTTCATCTCTTGTGCCCACAGCGCCGCCGTTGGCATTGATGGCCTTGATGACACTCGTGGCTTTACGGGGTCCCAGACCGGACACATAAGGGAGAAGGTTAGCGGTATATGAGTCGTTCATGGCCTCGTTGATATCCACACCGCAGAGGTTGACCATGTCAACCATGGCTGAGTCCAAATATTTAGCCAGCTTCTCTGGAGGCAGAAGGTTTTGGCACGGGTGGTACGATAGGGAGGCTACATCTTTGCCGAGAGCTGCGTACTCCTTCATGGGGTTCTGCATATACCGTGCCAGAGCAACACAGTACCTGGTGACAGGGTTCAGACTTGGGTGCTCAGCGAGGGCACGAGGGCTATCCTTGTACAAGCGGGCAACCTCGTCGTTGACCACCACAACCTCCAATGGCTCGGTTCGGTAGTCGTTAGTGTCAGGGTCCTCGAATTCGGGACCCATAAGACCTTTCTCGTTAACAATGCTCTCCAGGTCGCGCACCAACTTGGTTGTCTCGGCAGACCAACCACTAACGCCAATCACGTCAGGTCGACGACGCTTGACGATCTCCTCGAATTCCTCTCGTTGACGCTCATCTCGGGCGAGGTTTCCGAGCTTGCCTTGCTCAATCACTCGTCCATCCTCCTCTACCCACGCCCAGCAAATAGGATCGCGGGCGGGATCAGACAGGCCGTTGGAGAGAACCAAGACTCGTGGCGTAGTACCCAGGATCATACCCTTGGGCTTGTAAGGCGCCTGATCAAGTCGTTTTGCGTACTCCTCGCGACACATCTTGAGCACTTCATCCTGACAGAAAGTACGGATGACCTCCTTGACATTCTTCGCGATGATTTTCTCCAATTTGGGGTAAGCAACGTCAAGTACCTTTTTGCGTTCTTCTCGCCACTGCTCAGCTCGATCGCTGAAGTTCTCGGACTCGAACTCCTGGTAGAGCTGTCTGCGGAAGTCGTACCGAGCAGGCATATCGAGCTTGATAGTGACGAGACCTTCCTCCTCGGCCTTCATCATCTTCAAGAAGAGTTCTGGCTGGTGAACCAGGTCGGGGATGGCTTGATTCTGCAGGTACTTAATTTCGTAGTAGGGGTGAGAGTCGTCAATTCTGCGCAATCCCTTCTCAGTTCGTCGGCAGCTGATCTCAGCAGCCTGGTAGTATGAGTTTCGGAAATGTTTACGCATTCTTGGACTAGCAAACAACTCCTCCGAGTACATCTGCCGTGATGCGTTTATGACTGCGTCGCCTGTGGCGAAATTATCGTCAATCAAGCTATCCGCGAGATCCATAGGGTACTGAGCATCGTCGTCGGGAGTGATCTTTTTGCCTTGACGCAGGGCATTCTTTGCAAGCTGGTCAGCCGAGATGCCATAGGCGCGGACAAAGCTATAAGCCTTGCCCTGACGGACTCTCTCGAGTAAGTTCGATTTTGAGCCAGGCCTCTTTGTTAATGACAGGTTGCCAGCCATGGCAGCAAGATCCTTCAATTGTGGACCGTACTGGAAATGCAAGTAATCTTGTAGATCTTGAAGTTCTTCCATGGTCGTTGCCTCCGGAATCATCTCTTCCACAATAGTATCATGGATTTCCATTCCCTTGAGGTTTTCGAAGGTCTTTTCTAGCGCATTTCTCTTGTCCACAAATGACCGAAACTTGATATCCAACTCCAAGATTTTCCAAAGATCATCCTGATTCAACAGCTTGTCGGCGCTGATGACGTATTCCGGCGCATCGGGGTCGTCGCGGTTCGGGTTTCTCGTCTTTCGAGTATGTAGCAGGTAATCCTTGCGATGCTGGAACACGTAGGGCACCTCAACTTCGTCAACGATAAAGAACTCGAGGACCTTGCCTACAGCTTTGCCGAATGGGCTCTGGAGTTCGGAGGAAAGGCCCTTCTTTGGCCACAGCTGGTTAGTGATCCATCGCGCTTCCTCTCTGAACTGCTCAGCTGTAAGCTGTAGGCTCTTAAAGGTCTTTCGATCGAGTTGGAATCGCTCAGGCTCGTCGGTGAAACGGATCTCGTTGTCTTCATCGGTCAGAAGCTTTTCCTTCAATTGTGAAGGCTCAAACACATCCTTCAACTCAATGGTTTGCTCTTCTCTTTCGCGGTCTTCCTCTTCCTCTTCCATTTGTAGCGCCCAGTCGTAGTCTTCGCCGTTACCAAAGATGGCCTCCATATCATCCAGAGTATCCTTATCCAGGTTGGTGGCATCGGTAATACTTCCAATGACGCGATCCCGAGGTCGAGCAACCTCGGCGTCTTCCCGCTGCTGTTCCAGCTCCTCGGGGTCTTCGGGGAAGTCCTCCTCGATGAAATCGTCGAACTCGTCTGCTTGGCGGTAGGATCTGTTGTATGATCGCTGCTCGCCTGCGTCTTCGTCTTCGTCCGAGAAGATATCGTCTAAGCCACGTCGCTGGGGGCCTCGGTCTTCGTCACGGTAGCCACGCTTGAGTCGTTTGAATTTGGACTGGATTTGATGTCAGAACCGTCGCCAGGCTGGTACCGCTCGGCTGGCGTCAGGGGAAACTTACCTGTGTCTGGGGTTTAGGTCGTTCGCCAAATTGTTCGCCAATCAGATCCAAATCATCTTCATCGAGTTGCGCCTCCTCCTCGCGGTCGCGATGTTCCCGTTTTCGTTTGTGTATGGGGCGCACATCCGCATCGGAGTCGCCGCCTTCCTCCTCGTCTTCATCCTCATCGACGATGAAGCCTTCGCGGACCTAAATTCAGTGAGTTGAAACCCTTCCAATTGTCCAATGTTCATCAGCAACCAACCTTGCGAGCTTCTTCCTCATCATCGTCATCTTCTTCCTCTTCACTGGAGTCTTCCACCGCAGTCTTGCGTCTGCGCCGTTGACCGCCCTCGTCAAAGGACTCATCCTCCTCCTCATCGTCGAGTTCGGCCTCGCCGGAGATCAAGTCGCGCATGCTGTTGCTCATCTTGACGATTCGCGATGCTGCCTCACAGGCAACAAAGCTTTCTTTGTCGGCGTTGGTTGTCGATGCGAATGCGAGGAAGTGAGGTCGATTCGGTTGGTCTTTTTTTCTCTCCTATCTCGCGAAGATTTTGGGATGACGGTGAATTAGAAAGAATTATGCTATTTGCCTTCCCACGGAAGCTTTTGATATTTAGGATTTTTTGGCGATGCGATGGCAGAGCTACACGTGCAGCCTGGTCGCGCCTGGCATGGTTGCAGGGGCGGCTATATGATATTCCGACTCGTTCCACTAATTACATAATCTCACCTCCGGCTCTAGATTCATGATGCAGCTTCATGAGTTACTTTGTTAATAACGAGTCATACTGTAAGAATGGCTGTACTATGTAAGTATTGTACGCATGGTACCTGTCACTGACCTCTCTGTTATGCCTGCCATATTGAAAGGTCGTGGTTATCATTTTACAAAGCTATTGATATGGTTTTTAGTCCAATCTTATTGGAGCTGGGTCCAAGTGTGGACTTGGACTGATTTGAATCGCCCGGTGTCTGATCCATCGTCCGTTCTCATGCTTTGTTTGTTACCATTGCCCCATGCATATTTGTGACCCCTATTCAATGATGTTTTTGTTGGCTGAGCTCCCACTCAGGTCACACCAAAAAGATATGGTAGTGTCCTATAGCTGCAAAAATAGTAGATGGATGGATGACTGATAGGTACAACAGAGCCCAGCACGGGGTTTGACACGTCGTATCAAGTATCAATCCGACATCCAGACAGATTGATGGATTAACCATCACCTGCGACCAGATGATACGCTATCTTATCATGGTTTCTCGTTCGATAACTGTACGGAGCTCGAGGCGTGGAGTGTCTCAAGTTCCTGGTATACGTCCAGTAACAAGCAGGCCAACCTACCAGCGTCAGCCAGCCAGACAGGCTACAAGGGCATCACCTCCTGGACTTGGGCTTGGGCCTCACGTCAGGTACGGTAGGTAGGTATAATTACTCCGTGTTAATGGATGCTTGCCTCCCCATGCTCTCCGTACCTATGGCGAATGAGTGGCCCACTACGGAGTAGCTTACAGGTACATAATTTCAAAATCCGCCAGTGACTGACTGCAACTCCTGTTCTTTCCACGGTTATAAAGAACTCTGGATCTCATTGTCAGGGTCTCTTTTTGCCCCCTCATTCTTCCTCCTGATTTGCCGCCCAGTATCGTCTTCCTTTTGTGTTTAGTTGCGCCTCCAACTCCCTCGCAGCGCATCTCCAGCCACTCCCGTCACGTTGTCGCTGGATAGACCCCGCCCTCCACTGTCGCGCCTAACCAGCCAGAATACGTGAAAGAGACCTGGATAAATCCCCCATTCGCAATCTTGGGCAGCGCCTTGCATAGACGCTCCTGATAAATCCACGATCAGACCTGATCGAGAGGGTTTCCTTGGGTTCTCTCCTTTCTCCGTTCATCTACAAGGTCATTCCCTAGAATCTTCTTGGCGACAGATTCTAGATCACCCGCTACGGCCCGAGCATAACGTGCGCCGGCTTCGAACCCATCCCAACACCGAGCGAAACACTCGCACCGGAATTTACATCCACCCAAGCTTGGAGACTGTGACCGACTCCTTTTCGACCAGCCCGACCATATCGATAACGTTGTGCCTCTCAGCACATATATCATTCATCCCAACCGCTTGCAGTCGCTCTGCTCTCGCCGATTGTCCTTCACGAACAGGACTCCCACCTAATCTGAAGCCTGACCAACTTTTGGCCTTGCAGCATCCGATTTCGCTTCAGCTTTCCCCTTTTACATCTTATCAACTGAGCGCGAGCTTGCATCCCCCTTTCAATATGGCCGATCCCTTTGCCCCGCGCTCTATGAAGCGTAAGAATGTCAAAGGTCTTGCTCTTAAAGCAGCTGCCCCTCGCCCCCCACCAACCGCCGAAACAAGCGGCCATGAATATAGCGGCAGCCAAGATGCAGGCAAAGACGAACAGTTGGAGATCGGTATCGAATACAAGTTGGATTTGAAGCCTGATGATCTTGAGATTCTTAAGGAGCTGGGATCCGGTAACGGTGGCACTGTCAGCAAGGTCAGGCACCTTACAACGGGGACTGTCATGGCTCGCAAGGTATGTCTGTCTATCTTGAACGTAGGTGTCCTACTAATCCACTCCAATAGGTGATCCATGTGGAAGCCAAGCGTGAGATACGGAAGCGAATCGTTCGGGAGCTTCAAATTATGCATGGATGCCACTCCGACTATATTGTGACATTCTACGGTGCTTTCCTGACCCCGAATAACGATGTTATTATGTGTATGGAGTATATGGATGTTGGGTGAGTTCGAATTCTAGCGTCCTCGAGGGGATCTGTTAGCTAATCTTGGCCCAGCGCCCTCGACCGAGTTTCAAGGGTATTTGGTCCGGTTCGCGTCGATGTTCTTGGTAAAATTGCGGAGGCGACTCTAGGAGGCTTGACATATCTTTACACCAAGCACCACATCATGCATCGTGATATCAAGCCGTCCAACATCCTGGTTAATTCGAGGGGTGGAATCAAGCTATGCGATTTTGGTGTGTCTGGCGAGCTTGTCAACTCTATCGCCGACACCTTTGTCGGAACTTCCACCTACATGGCGCCTGAAAGAATTCAAGGTGAAAAGTATACGGTCAAGTCAGATGTATGGAGTTTTGGTCTGAGTATTATGGAGCTTGCTATCGGCAAGTTTCCCTTTGCGGCCAGCGAGCAGCTATCGGACGGCGAGTGTGCACCAGCTGGTATCCTGGACTTGCTCCAGCAGATTGTACATGAGCCGGCCCCCAGGCTTCCCAAGAGTGATGCTTTCCCCAGTATCCTTGACGACATGATCCAGAAATGTCTTTACAAGGAGCCTGAGCGCCGACCGACTCCTCAGGAGCTCTTTGTAAGAGAAGTCCCCCTATCTTTACTTTTACATAACGTTAACAAATACAGGACCGCGACCACTTCGTGCAAGCCGCCAAGCGTACACCAGTCGATCTTAGGGAGTGGGCTGTTGGCATGATGGAGCGTGACAACAGAAAGTCTCACTTGGCACCCCAGCTTTCTCCGTCAACCCAGGATCTGCTTCGCTCGAGCGATTCGCCCACCCAGGCTCAGTCTCAGACTCAGGCTCAGGCTCAGCCCGAAGATCGCTCTCACACTCCCACATCTGGTGAGATCCCTATCGGTGGTGCCGGTATCATCTCTCCACGAGATCAATATGGCTCAAGCCAAAGTCGATCGCCACCTCGTAACGGATATGCCTCTTCTCGTACACCGGCTTCCGCACACCCTGGATTAGGATCCAGAAATGTTACCACAAATTCCATTCCCAAGGTTTCAGGTTATCCCGAAAGTGCTGGCCCTGTGAGCGCAAATGCTGCCACGTTCAGCTTGCCTGTTCGCCCAGCACCTCCAGGCGGCCCTCTCCCTCCTCCCCCACCTCGAAAGGAGACTCCTGATGACCTGCGAAGGGAGAACCGGAGACAGGCTACCTTTGGATTGCCTCCCAACCCAAGCTACGGCCTACCTTAAAACATCTGCACCTCAGTCGTTTCCAAAAGCTCCACACTGAACAGTATCCTTCCCGAACATATTGGAGCAGCGGCCCAACCCTGAAAGTCATTTAGCATACCTCGGCGCACTGTTTTGAAACCTTTAATGTGGTCTCTGGACAGATCACTATACTTGAATTGCTACATATCTCGTCTTATAAACCCTAGCTAGATATGTTCTACTTTATTTGGGGAGACGACAGCCTCTATCGATCTCAATTCCTCCGGGTTAATCTCCTGTATTTAGCAGTGTGGGAGAGGGTCATGTACAGAAACTGGGCTCACGTAGGAAACTTAAATGAAACGAATCCGTGTTTGAGTAACCATCTTGATAATTGCTTAACTGGCAATGAATAATGTTGTAAAATAGATCGGGCTTGGAAATGCCCTACCCTGAACCAACCTCCCTGCCAACAAAACCATGCTCAAGGATGTCAACAAGCTCATCTAACGTAGTGATAACCAAGTCAGTATGCGCATGCTCCGTCAGCGCTCGATTCACATCATTCACAAGCAGCACAGTAGCTGCGCCCGCCTTTCTGCCCGCCGTCATGTCATCGATCGAGTCCCCTACCATAATGAGCCCACTAGCATCTCCTCTGCCAGACTCATCCTGTAGGCCCCAGTCCTTTGCGATATGCAAAATACCAGCCGGGTCGGGCTTGGGAGGGTGAAAGTCCCGCGTGACAATTGGATGGAAACGGGAGCCCTCGAGAAATTTCTCTATGAGGTTTTGGACTGGAACGTCGAAGTTGCGAGTACATATAGCCTTGGGAATAGCATTGGCATCGAGATAGGTCATGAGAGTCATGAGGCCTGGCTGGGGGGTTTGAGCCTTCATGGCTTTGCGCTCAACGTTGCGAATCTTCTCGAGTGCTTCTGTTTGCTCTTTCTTTGGGAGGGTATCGACATGTTCAAGGATATCTGTTGTCTTTGAAATTCCCAGGGCATCTTTCATTTCCTTAAACATGTACGTTTGTGGCTCACTATAAGTGGTGTTAGCAAGTGGTTCAATCCAATAAATTATCACTCAAGCAGGAGTAAACCAAGGGTTTACGTGAGCCAAAGATAGTTGAAAAGTATAATAACAATGTTTTCCCCAGCAAAACACCGATCATGAATGAGTCAGGTATAGCTTCCATCTTTTTGTGTAGGGTAGGTACTTGAGCAAGGAACAAAATAAACAGAGGCAAGGGGATTGCAGATCTTACCAAAGTGTGCCATCCATATCAAAAACTACACCCCGGAGAGTGGGAGTGCCAGTAGGAAGGCCATGGTTTCCCTTCTTCAGTGGTATGAATCGCTTTGGAGATGACGAGGTCATGAAGGAAACGACACGGCGTAGCATAGGGCTGAGCTTGGGGGGTGTATGCGAAAGGAGAAGAGCTTAATAATACAGGGAGTGTGTAAGTTCTGATAGTTTCCGTGAAGCCAATTTGTGCGGAAGATGTCAGTGCAGCTCTATCGTCTGGTTTTTTACAGTCGGCGAGAAGAGAATCAGTTGATAGAGAGAAATGAGTGTTTTGAACCAGAGATGACGCCCTTACTTTGAATCGGAGTTGGGGGTGGAGACGGCGAGAATCCGGGGGGCTAGTTAAGTTAAGAGTCAGGCAGGATGGAACTAAGCAGTAATTTATCTCATTAGCTGATTACGATCCATTGCAACGCGCCTGATGTAACTCGATAAATGCGGTTCCAAGGTCGGATCAAGAAGCCCCGTTACTTGAATGAGAATCGAAGGTGTATCTAAAGTTGGTTCTATGGTACCCAAGGTATCTGACTTGTATCTCGTGGCGACAGAAGACATCGTCACTTCTCCATGTACACTTCCGGAGATGCTTCACCAACCCCATGAACTGTCCTCCTCACTACTGCCATCAATTCATACTCATCAAGGCCAGCCTCCGCCCCTTGCCTCCTCTCGCTTACACCAAACTGTCCGGTCCCATTTCCGGTACTGAAGCAGGGCTCAAAAACTTCCCAGTCAGCCATTGGCCCTAGCCACACAATGACTTGGACATTCAGGTTCTGCTCAGTGATGGCTTTTATGTACTCAGAGACCAAGCCGGGCTGACGTGGGTAGACAAACATCAGGGCTGTCACATCAGGATCCTGCAGTCTCGAAGCGACATCCCAGGTGCCGCGGACGGTGTATACAGCCTGCTCAGGAAGATATCTGTTGACTGGGGCTTTCCCGCCCAACTGCTGAACTTCCACGCCTTCTATGCTAAGTAGAGACCGCGATTCCCAGTGGGCAAGTAAAAGAGCTTCGAGTATACCAGAACCGCTTCCAATAGAGAGTGTAGTTGATGTTTCGTCTGAAAGAGCAGTGTTGGAAAAGATGCCTGTTAAAATCTGAAGCAATTTGCTTGAGATGCTGAGACAACAGATTGGAAAGCGAACGGGTGCTCCTTGTGAGTCCAGCTTAGGAAGATCCATGGTTGAAGTCCTGTGTATCATAACCACGTTGATTCCTAATGGGGTAAAATTCTTCCTGGTCTTGTATTTCGGTATGAGATAAAGCAAGAATCTACGGAGTACGGATAGGTAGGTAGTCAGATGGATATAATAGCGAAGAATTATTCAAAGTGGGTTTGTTAGGAGCTGCTAAACTCAATGACAGGCACACATACCTACAAGTGGGTGCACCCGCTAGGTAAGTACCTATTAGTTATAGTACCTAGGAACTGCCCGACTTACACAAGGTCACTTCACGCAACGGGAGTTCAACCATCTATTTCCTTCGAAATCAAAAGCGGTTATACCAAGCAAACTACTAATGCAGCTTGCCCAGCTCGACTATAAAATGTCGAACTAGACTGCCAGAACGTGCCATCTACCAAGTTTGATGCTTGTCTCCCATAATTCCAAGAGATTTCACCACGCAAGAGGAGTAGAAATATTTTATTTCCACTAGAGGCGCCATGTTCGTTCGAAAGATGCTTGCCTCTGATTTTTTTCTTCTAAGACCATGGAATCTGGATCAAGGACCTGGATAAACTGTATGGGGGCGGCAAGAGTGTCTGGTTTCACGTCGCACAATGACGAGATGAGCACACCTGCATTGCCGTATGATACACCCATGCTTAGTATTGGATATTGCTGGCCGGGGTAACATCCAGTCGGTCAACCGTTTGTTCCTGTTGATCTTGTGACTAGCCACGAGCTAGAACTGCTGGGCCACAAGGGTCAGTCGCTGGATCTCTCCAGATCTCATATTCTACGGATAATTCAGCCCAACTAAACGCGTTAAAAGGCCAACAGCCTAACGGGCGCCGGGCGCAACCGTCGAGGTGCATGTAACGCCAACTCAAACTTACCCTAGATGATGCAAGCTGGGCCAATCACCAGCAGGCCAGAATGCTAATGCTATGGCTGTACAGCGGGTATAAGTGATAGAAGCTAACAAGCTCCACATGAGCTGGCTGGGGTGCATGCTCGGCGTCATCCTTATCCCTGTCAACGTAAATTGTTTCCTTCGTTGCTTCCCCTTCCGCCTAATCCTAATTCTAATCCATGTTCCGGGATATTCTGCTTCATATCCGTACCTCGAACTCAAACGAACGCCAGTCCGCTTCTCTTGTCTGTCATAGAGAACTTCTCACCTAAATACTCCTACCAAACCCGTCGTGATCCCCTCTCCGGTATGGAACTCTAAGACACGAGAATGAAGCGCGCCGGATCATCATTTCAATACTCCAAAGACGAGTATTACCCATCAACCCAAACCAAGCAACCATGAGCTCCGCCACAAACCCTTCCAACTTGGCGTGGCCGCCTAAACAGCGTCACTCTCAAAGAACGGTATGCATGTCGCTCCGTCTACAAGCGTGTACAACGGCTATAGCTCGTGGGTAAAGATCTGATGTATCGACTAGAAACTGAAGAATGGAACCTTCATTATCCCCAGGACCGGCGAACGATCGAGGCAAGAGTTTTCCCTGCGCACCGGGACCAACGCGTTATCAGCTAGCGATGATGAAAACAAACCAACATATCAGTCTTTCGAGGACGCCGAGTCGGTCTCTGACCGCCTACGAATTATCCTACATAATATCAGAACTGCTTTCGTTTTAGTATGGCTATGGCTGCATACAGAAGAGGGCCACGGGGTTCTCAAATGTACACTCGCCTATGTACTTGGAAGTATGGGCACCTTTTTCCCACCTTTGACTGCTTTTCTTGGTAATAGAGACGGAAAACATGTCTCAGCTACGATTACTGTCTACTTCCACCCAGCAAGAACTGTCGGTTCTATGCTCGAGGCGACTGTAATTGCAGTTGTTGCTGTGTTCTATGCCGAAGTCATATCGCTGCTGTCAATGGGAATCGCTATCGCCTTGAAAACCCAGTTCGGCCTGGCTGCTGCTGCCCACATTCTCATTCTCATCATTTGCATCGGTGGAGGGTTGGGCTTCGTGGGATGGGTCAAGCAAAGACTCAATAGTCCCCTCGTTAATGTCGGTTCCACCCTGGCCTCGATTGCAATCATTTCCGTAATTACCAAAGAAGAGGGCGTCCAAGGTGGATACTTCGATGATGACAAGATCGTTCAGGTCTTGAAACTGCTTCTTGTTGGTATCACATGCACCTTTGCCGTCAACGTATTAGTCTGGAGGATCTCGGCAAGGCAGGTCCTTCGAAGGTCTGTCATGACCGCTACCAGCTCTTTGGGCGACAAATTATCGTCCATCACAAAAGGTTTCTTAAGCGGCACCGAAGATGAGTTCTGGACAAATGAGTACGGCCGGGTTTCTGCTCGTTATAACAGTTCGTATGCGACGATGAACTCAACTCTCCGTGAAGCCAAATTTGAGTACTACTTCCTGGGTCGGGAATCTTTTTATCCACTTGATAGACGTCTGTCAAGATCAGTCGAAACACTCTCCCAGGCTATAGGGGGACTGCGAAGTGCTCTTGAAAACCAGTTTACCCTTCTCAGAGAGGTACCAAATCTGGAAGACACTTTTCCATCACCCAGAACCGCCGGACATTCGCCCACTTTGACGCGCGCTATTACTGCATTCATGGAGGGTGATGGACATAGACTGTCTGATATTGATGAATCCGGAGAGAGTGAGGAAGAACGGCAAGCGATGAGAAACAGATCTGAGCCCGCTCTGAACACGGCTCCTGCTTTTCAGGAACCCTCAGATATTTTTGCACTTTTCATCAGCATGCTTGGCCCTTCGATCAAGTCGCTGGCTCACACCTTATCGGAGATTTTGCGTGAGCCCGCCTTTGGCAATGACCCGAATAAAGATATAGCTGTCAATGAACAGCTGAGAGAGAGTCTTCGTGATGCCCTCAATCTTTATAACAATGCGAGATCAGGATCTTTGCAAGAACTTTATCGTTCAATTGAAATTGGGCGAACTCGTTCTGAGAAGATCCAAGCCGATATCGAGGAGGTTGCTGCTGCTTGCGGACACTTTTCCTTTAGTTTGCAAGCCGTTGCTGAAGAGACTGATGCCTATTTGGACGTACTAGAAGACATCAAGTACACTACCGAGACTGCGTCTCGTTCTTGGGGCTGGCTCAAATTCTGGAGGTATATCAGACGGACTGAGTCTTCAAACAAGAACGTGGTCGAAGACCCCGAGCGTGAGAGCTTGATCCAGAAGCCACCTGTTCCCAGACTTCGAAAATCACAAATGCCGAAAGGTATCCCAGACACAATGGTAGCACGGCGAGACACCTTCAACTGGGATGCTGCTCCTCAGGCTAGTAGAATCAAGAGGAGAATTGCCCAGAAGATGCTCAAGATTTCTCGCTTCATTGTTCGGGAGGATATTCTCTTCGGTATCAAGGTCGGTATTGGTGCTCTACTTTGGGCGATGCTTGCTTTTATACCAGCAACAAGACCTATTTACCAGAAATGGAGAGGTGAATGGGGTCTCCTCTCATTCATGATTGTCTCTGCCATGACAACTGGATCGGCAAATACCACCGGCACAGCCAGATTCAAAGGTACCCTTATAGGTGCAACCTTTGCGATAGTGTGTTGGACAGTTAGTCAAGGGGATGGCATCGCCTTGGTGTTTTTGGGTGCCGTTGTGGCTTTGTTCAACTTCTATGTGATTTTGGTCATCAAGAAGGCACCTCTTGGTCGAATTGCTCTACTCGCATACAACGTGAGCACCCTATACGCATACAGTATCTCGCAGGATGTCGATGATGACGACGACGATGAAGGAGGCTCCAACCCCCTGATCTTTGACATTGTGTGGCATCGAGTGGTAGCGGTCACTTTGGGCATCATATGGGGTATTGTTGTTTGTCGAGTGTTATGGCCCATCTCGGGCAGAAAGAAGTTCCGCGAAGGACTTTCTGTCTTGTACCTCCAGATGGGTCTCATATGGAAGCGTGGTCCGCTCACAGTGTCCCTTTTTAAGGATAGCACACATAACACACTCGACTACATGCGCGAGGGCGAACAAGCAGCTCTTCAGCGATATGGTAAGTACTCGCCTTTGCATTCCTTACATCGTTGCTAATTCCGTGGTAGCTTTCAAGCTTGCAGCTCTTCGAACCGCTGCGAAGTCTGAATTTGAGCTTCGGGGTCCCTTTCCAGACGCAGCTTATAGCCGCATTATGCGATCCACCAAAAACATGCTCAATGGCTTTTACGCCATGCGTCTCATTACATCGAAGCGAAACTCTTTAACTGACGGCGAGCGAGCATTGCTAGAGTACACAAGTGCAGAGAGAGCCCTTCTTTGCCAGCGTATTTGCCATGTCTTCCAGGTCATTGCATCGTGTCTCATGCTGGAGTATCCTCTGACCGACGCTATCCCTACTGTCGAGAACAATAAGGACCGCCTCTTGGGCAAGATTTACCAGTTCCGAAAGGAGCATATGAACGCGGATCTGTTGGGCGACGAGTCCCCTCTCGCTGTCGAGGAGAGCGACTACGCGCTATTGTACGCATACACACTTGTGACTCTTCAGGTGGCAGCCGAGTTGAACAAGGTCAGAGCAGAGATTGAGGGTTTGTATGGAGTTCTGCACGAGGAATCTTTACTGTTACAGTAGATAACGAGTGCTCATTTCCCCATGTGTAATCCGTCATCTTGTATACCTAGCCATGATACCAGACTCTTATGTCTTTCCAGTAGGATGGATTCGGCGCGTTTTCGGTACGGTTCCCGCAGATATTGATAAATGATAAAATCGAGTTTCATGATCAAAGAAGCTATGTAGAAATCATTGACATGTAGAGATCATTGAGTGTCTTTCATGGTTTGAACTATCTATCTCATATCTGTCATTAACCAGCATGTTCCCTATTTCCCGACGCCCCCTTTTGGATAACAGCCATAAATTATATAAATTGAGATTCCATCCTACACAGTGCACTCCCGTAACCTGCCCAAGCGACCAACTTCATACTCGACCCACCGAGTAACACCCTTGCGTCCTGGCACAAGCACACTGCCTGGGTTCATGACATGACACCCCTCATATGTGATGCAGAACGGTGGTGCAGTTGTATCGAGAAGTATCATGGCTGTGGGTAGAGGGTATATGTGCAGTGATGAGGAATAGTCCCAGTGCACTGGGCGAATGGACTGGCGGAATGGTGCGAGATAGCCCTGGTCGAGGATAGTCTTCACCAGCTTCTGAGCAGCATGGGTGTCATGAGGAACGAGAGGAGTGACGGGTGAGCCTGTAGCAGTGGTTGTAGGGGCATCATGATGAGCAGCGTCGATATCCATAGCTTGAACATCTTCAGGAGGGTCAATGCTTGGACTTTGCGATTCTTCTGCATTGAGGCCGTTGACTTTTGGCTTTAGACGGACGGAGGCTCGGCGCAGGCGGGCGGATACATCGTCTCTGAAAAGTACAAGCTCATGGTTGGGGCCGAACAGACTGATTCGGCTCGGATTTGATGTCCAAATAGCTTTGCCGTCTGTCTTTCCTCCGGTTTCAGCGTTGGCTGCTGCAAAGGCGCGTCGGATTCTGGATGTAAACATGTCTGGTACTTGCTTTCGTGGTAAGGGCACAGAGGCGCCAGCTGTGAATGAAGACACCCATCCGTCGTTGTCCCCGGGCACGAAGACAAAGGTGGACGACTGAAGAAGGGTCGGGAAGTCACCTAGGGTTGAAGCCAAGGCGTCAAAGTACTCCTTGTATTCGATACTGCCACCGCTGCCTCCACGTGCGAGAACGGCATGTTGAGTGAAGTTGCCCATCAACACAAATGTCAGTGGTGTTGACCCTTCCGGTTCCGAAGCATATGTGGAAAGAATCTTGCGCAAAGCTTGAAGAGTACGTGGCTGGTCGAGGTTCAACTCGCCTATGATGACCACGCGTCCTCGAGATGGTGTATCATCATCTTCTGCTCTGGTCCGGAGGAGACGGTTCTCGAGCCTGCGCATCTTGGTGCCGAGAGCACGCTCGCTACCAACACCTAGAAAATCGATCCAGCCAAAACCGCCTCCTATAGTTTGCTCCTGGCCGCCATCGGGTCCACTGATGCCCAAAGTCGCTTTGCGCCGCTCGCACGGGGGCTGGCCAATAAAGAAGCCTTGAAAACGACCGCCCAAGGTACCTCCAACACCACTGCTGCCGCTGAGACCTTTGCCTACGGATTCGTCTTCCTCTTCGTAGACACCATCTACGAGCACAATCATACCGGGGCAAAACCATGCTGAATCATCGGGAATAGCAACAGCCTGGGAGAGGTCTAGGGCAATGGTACCGGTCAAATCGCTGATTGCAAGGTCGCCGGTAGGAAGCACAACCAGGAGACCAAGCAACATGTGGCTGCTGCCATGGCGACCAAGGAGGTTGGCAATTGGTGTAAGTTTAAGTGACTGCTGACTTGATAGAGAACGTTCGAGGGTGCGTTTTCGAGAAGAGGAGACGGCCGAGGATTGGAATGATTCGTTGCGAAGAAGACGTTGGTGAATGACGTTGTAGCGGTTACGGAAGACGGTGGTTTTGTGCGATGCCGATGGCAGTAACGAAGGCGTTGAGCCATCCCTAGAGAATGTTAGTTGGCGCTGAAATGGCAATTTAGGGACACTGACTTTTCAAAGTGTTTCTTAGCAACATTGTATATGAATCTTGGTTGCTCATAAGCATCTACGACCTTGAGCCATGCGCGAGGGTCGTTTGTCTCCGTCTCGTCTTGCTCTTCGTTCACTCCAAGTCCTGATATTCCGAAACTTGTGTTGCTATCTTCCCTCGTGATTTCTGCTGGTCTTAATCCTAATCGTGTGTGTAAGGTATCGTTATCTTTGAGATCGAGCATGCTGTCTCCGCGGGGAAGTCCTCTGGCCGGGCCAGTAATCCTGCCACCGCTCATGTTGCCCTCGAGAGTTTTGAGGATCTCTTGGAGCTCTTTGCTCGCACCTTCGACAATGACGCCTCCATTTCGATTCTTCCAGCTTCGCGCGACCTCTTCAAGCACCCGCTCCGCCAAACCTTCTTCACGCCATCCTGAGCCGCAATGCCTTCCGATGAAAGCAGCAAGTTCTTGCAGAGCGGAAGATGTTAGTGTTAGTGAGTACTTCTTCGTGAATGTGCGGAATGCGAGTGGCCGAAGTGTCGGCGGAGGAAGAATTATCGGTAATATAGCAGCCTTGGTGGCATTGACAGCGAAAGGCTTGAGAGGATGGACAGGCGTGCCAAAAGCAGGAGAAGAGGAGGGTATCGCAGAAGACGGAGGGACAGCCCCGCGTTTTCGAAATATGGGAGCTGGTGTTTTATCCATGATGCTTTCGGTTTCTCAACTTGACATTATAGAGATGAAAAGGTCAAATTTGGCATAGTGCTTTTGTAACTTGACGTTGTCGTGACAATTCCACTTGAGTATCCCATTAATTTGTCCGGGGCCCAATGAAGGGGTCGTGCGGACCGCGTCGACGCGTTTAATTGATCTTGCATTATTGCATATATCTTATAAGGGCATATTCTGCGTTTGACCTACCAGTGACCTCATCCATGATGGAAGCTTTAATAGTGACGACCTGAAGATATATCATCAGAACTATATTGCATTTCGCATTAACGATACAATGCTGGGTACAACGCTTCGCTTTGGCAGTCGTCAGAGGACTGTACCTTTCAGGGCAATTTCCAGTCTTTCAAGCAACCCAAAAATTGTCAGTATCCTACTTTTTAATAGACTAGGATTGCTGACCATTTAAAGAAAGTTGTGAAAAGCATCAAATCTCCCTTTACGAATTACTTAAGTTACCTTGAGAAGGAACCGCCAAATGAGCGTCTGGTAATTGGAACTACCAGCGAAGTCCCTCCAACGCCCCAGTCCTTTAATGAGAACAAGGACTTTGTCAAGATTCTCAATGAGGTGGTGGTGGAGTACGGCCATGAGGATGAGGACCTTATAAACCAAGCTCGTGCATTCGCAAGCCCGGGAGGTTTCAATCTTGGTTCAGGAGGAGCCCTGTTTTCTCAAAAACGCCCGAACAAAGTTCGAAACCGCAACCAGGGAGCTGGTGGAGGCACTGGAGGAGACGGCGGTGCAAGTGCTCAGGGAGGAGCTGGAGGCGGTGGAAGAGGAGGATATGTGCATCTCAGCGACCGAAGGAATCCTCCCGACTTTGGACGGATAGCGTGGCCAGAGGATATCCTTGGAAGTGTCGAAGTCGACGACAGAGGCACAATCATTGGCAAAGTTCAGCCCAGTGGAACATATCGTATTCTCACGAATGAGGGAATGTAAGTTTGGAGGCGGCTGTTCTGACGATGTTTTTGTTGCTAACGAGTTGTCTAGTCTGGGACTCAGTCCGTTCCTACAAGGGAAGTTGATTGAGAGACTGAAGCAGGAGGAAACCAAGACAAAATAATGATTTGGTTGAAGGGGAGGTTTCCCATGGACTCTGGGAAGCCAAACACGCCTGAATAGGCTCAGACTGTACAAAAGCTGAATGTGTATTATGCCTGTAAGTTTATAGTATAACCATAACGTTGATAGTTTGACCGTTTGTGCCATTCACGATACATTCTACGATCCGAGACTAGGGTCATACAGTACTTGCATGTGCATGCCCATGATACATCCATGCCATTCGTTTATTTCGACAACGAACAGTGGAAGGCTAAACACTATAGGTATGGCCACGAAAAGTATGACCTCGGGAGAGCCCTACTCATGTTGGTTCGAGTTTTTATACTATCAGGAGAGATTTGCCGTAGGCTTGAGTTGTTGGGAATTCAACGTTACTCGAACATGTAAATGTTGGTAGAATGTGTCTAAGACTGGGGAGTTTTGCTTACGAGGCCGCCATGCATGGGCTGATTGATATGACGACCAGCAAGACACCAACAGACAAATGAAAAATCGCCTGGGCGATAAAACACATGTACTGAGGAAAAGGAATAGACTTAATCACCCTAAACGTCGTTTCATGGGCGACTAAGAGTCAATTCTAGTATCGCTGCGAGTTGGCAAGCATAACTAAGGAATGTTTGCCCATATCGAAATATTACAGCTGCAGCCTGCAGGACAACCATTGAACAGCTTGAAATAGTGTTCCTATATCAAAATAGCACGGATGTAACTTAAGGATCAGGTGCTTTATTAGAGTGACGATAGAGCTCACCCTGGCTTGGTTCCACTGAAACAACCCCTCCACAGCAGTCAGTGACAATTACCCGCAATTGAGCTGTACACCAACAACCTCAGGCTCTATCTACACTACACTACACTACACTACACTACACACCATCCCGTCGATCGACGTCTCGTTTTCATCCATTCTTCTATTTTCTTCGTTCCTACTCTGTCGGCCTCTGATTTTTGGTTGATATTTCTCGATATTAACCCCCGTGTCTTCGCTCCCGATACCCAACAGCCGAAAGCAAGGCTTCAGCACCTCCGAAAACCCCGCCGGCCCTTCTCTTTTCGACCCGACCCGCCTTGGCCTTTGGTCAAGGCATCATATCACCTCACCATGGCTCCCCGAGGTTTCGAGGACGAGGAGCTCACCATATCTCTATCCTCGTCCCACGTTCGCCGTCCCCAACAGACACAGCAGCAGCAACAACAACAAGCTGCTGAAGACGCCCCCCAAGCGCAGCCTCCGGTCGGCTCCCGCTCCGCCGATGCGCCGCTCAAGGAGAGGATCAAGACGGAGCAGCGCATCGGCGCCTACAAGGTTCTCCGAACCCTAGGAGAAGGTTCCTTTGGCAAGGTCAAGCTTGCTATTCACAATGGCACTGGTCAGCAGGTCGCCCTTAAGATCATAGCCAGGAAGAAGCTTATCAGCCGCGATATGGCTGGTCGCGTTGAGCGCGAAATCGAATACCTTCAACTACTACGCCACCCTCATATCATCAAGCTGTAAGTTGAGTTCTTGGCACAAGTGTGGTTGTTGGAATTGCATATCAGTAGCTGACATCATTCCTATAGCTTTACTGTTATCAAGACACCGAATGAAATCATTATGGTTCTTGAATACGCTGGCGGCGAGCTCTTCGACTATATCGTTCAGCATGGCCGAATGAAGGAGCCTGAGGCTCGTCGTTTTTTTCAGCAAATGCTTTGCGCTGTCGAATACTGTCATCGCCACAAGATCGTTCATCGTGACTTGAAACCTGAAAATTTGCTCCTCGATGAGAACCTCAACGTCAAGATCGCCGATTTCGGCCTGAGTAATATCATGACAGACGGTAATTTCCTCAAGACAAGTTGCGGCAGTCCAAACTACGCCGCTCCCGAAGTCATCGGCGGCAAGCTATATGCTGGCCCTGAAGTAGATGTGTGGAGTTGTGGTGTTATTCTTTATGTTCTTCTGGTTGGCCGACTCCCCTTTGACGACGAGCACATTCCCAGTCTGTTTGCCAAGATCGCAAAGGGTACTTACAGCATACCACAATGGATGCCCGCCGGTGCCGCCAACCTGATTAAGAAGATGTTGGTGGTAAATCCCGTGCACCGTGCTACAATCGAAGATATCAGGGCAGATCCTTGGTTCACCACCGAACTTCCCGCCTACCTTCAACTTCCTGTTGAGGAGTTCTTCAACACTGGCGTGGATCCCAACAAGGCGATCAAAAAGAACGACATTGCTCCCAACGCTTCAGAAAAGGTTCAAGAAAGGCTACACAATGAGGTTACAGAAAAGATTAGTAAGACTATGGGCTACGGAAAGAGTGATGTTGAGGAGGCGTTGCAGGCGGCCGAGCCGTCCGCCATCAAGGATGCCTACATGATCGTGAGAGAAAACAAGATGATGCAAGTGAATCGTGAGTCTCTCCATATCTTCTGTTATCGACTTCACAACCGGCAAGGTGAAACTGACTCAATAAACTTGAAGCACTCCTTGCAGAGCCCGAAGGATCTAGCCCTATGCTTAGCATGTCTTCAGCCCGCTCTACAACGTCTCAGGCCACCACTACCCCTCGGCCCTACGTGAGCAAAGTTGGTATTTTGCCCTCGAGTTTACCAGCCTACCACAAGGACTACATGGAACGAGAGAAGGCTGGCAGTGTCGAGAACTCGCCCCCCAAGGTTCTCATCAATGATGAGCCCCTGGGCAATAGAACAGACGCAGAGAAAGAAGAGACCGCGCGTCGCCTCCGACCACATTCGAGAAGCCAGTTGCGTATGGACGAAGCCAACAACAGACCTCAAGGCATGACACCTATCAATCCTCCCAAAAAGACGAAACCAGTACGTTGGCAGTTCGGTATTCGATCTCGTAACTCACCCTGGGAAGCTTTGTTGTGTATTCATAAGGCGCTTTATAAATTGGGAGCTACGTATATTCCTGATGAAGACTATGAGACGAGAACCGCAGAAGAGCGAGCAGAAGCTTCTGGTGAAGGTAGTTTTGTGGACTCTCTTGATGACCATCGGGGCTCAAGCTCGAGCATTGATCCTAAGAGACGTTACAATCTTCCTGCCGACCCTTGGCATATTAACGTCCGCTGGGATACTTCCGGTAGGTTCACGGTCTCTTTGTGGTTGGATGATCAATACTGAAATTTCTCTCAGCTATCAAGAAAAAGTCAGGCAGTGCCCCTAGCGCTCCCAGCACACCCAGTTCACCCAGCACGCCAGATGGCCACCACACAAAAGAGCCTTTCGTTGCGCTGCATCTGGACATACAGATTTACGAGATGGAGTCTGGCGTCTACTTGGTCGACTTCAAGTGTTCCGGTTACGAGACAGCTCAAGGCCGACTGCTTGAGGAGAAGGACGTTACTAGCCCCTTCCCCTTCTTGGACATGGCAGCCAAGTTGATCATGCAACTTGCTGAGGCCGATTAAGAGAGGCCGCAGCCAGTTAAGCATCACATAATCTACGTCGAACGAATGTACGCAATCAAATCGCACATGTCGATGCTCACTTTTGTCCCCACGTTGTGGTTTAGGGCATATATGCATGCTTATTGAGTGTAACATTACGCTCCACAGGTCTCGGGCACCGTCACGCTGGACAACTCTTTGAGATAAAGGAACCAGGAGCTGGAAAGTTATAGAAAAAGGGGGAATGGGGTCTCTGCTGTTCCGTTTTCATTCTTACAAAATTGATTTTAATAACGAAGCGTCTGTGTTATTTTAATTATTCATATAGACAGTCATGTTGCTACGAGGTTTCGATGAAGTTTTGCTAGTTCGTTTACCATGAGTGATCCATGAGGCTGCTGGAAATGGATGGCTACAGGTTTTGACAATACAATGTTCATACTGACAAACAACTATTCCCCATCGTTTGCAGTAGTGAATTCAGCCCAAGAGGAGGCATTTCCGATATTTAAATTTGTTTTTCAATATGTATTCTAGTAATCAGATCCGCCTATATGATATATACTTGATGAGGTAATATGACATGATGTCAAAACAAATAATCCGCAATATGATATCAAATGCCCAAAGATTACCAACAAGTCACCGCTTCTTTTCGTTCTCGCACTCTCCTTATCCATCTGTCTCCTAATGCGAGATGATACGTCGTCACTCATTTTTCATAGCCAATACCCTCCTCTCCGAGGGTGTTTATTTGAACTGGTCTTCTGTCACACCGGCGCCCATAGCAGCCGTGGAGCTGATACCACCTGTGACCATCTTCTGCAACTCATCGACGTAGGTAGCACCACTCCACTTCTGGTGCTTAACGACGTCAACCTTCTCGTCCATCTCAGGCTCTTGGACGAGCTCGCCGTAGGCACGCATGCCAACGGTACTGTAGGCCTTGGCAAACTGATCGCTGATGAGGGCTGTTGTGTGTAGACCTGCGAGTGTGATGAATTGCCAGCAGTAGCCTAGCTTAGCAAGGCGGCGGATGTAAGTCTCCTGCTCGTCGCGAGGCATGGCTGTCTTCCAGTTGAAGGAAGGAGAAAGGTTGTAAGCGAGCCTAGTAAAATTATTGTTAGTCTGGTACGTTTTCATGTGGCAGATAAACCTACTTCTTCTCAGGCCAGACAGCATGAACACCATCGGCGAAGGCCTCAGCCTGAGCATAGTCGGGTAGCTTAGACTCCATCCAGATGGCATCACAGTAAGGGGCATAAGCGATGGCACGGTTCACGGCACAATCGCAGCCACCCTTGAGGCGGTAGTAACCTTCACGTGTTCGGGGAGCATCCCAATCGAAGAAGATATCTCGTCCAAGCAGCTGACGAGCGATAGCTCGGGCCTCGAGGTTACTCTTACCCTTTGCCTTGGCGGCATAATCCCGCTTCAGACCATCCTTATCAGAAGAAGAGCCGGCGTCAATGGCAGCGGCGACGGCGTGGTCGAAGCGACTAAGGTTGGCCTTAGCGAGCCACTCATCCTCAATGCGTTGCAGCTCAGCACCGCTCTTTCCAGCGGCCTCAGCGGCTATCATGAGATCATTGAGAGGCTTGAGTGTAGGGTTTGTGGAGCCGAGGATGAAGGCATGATCGCGGGGGTCAATATTGGTTGAGAGAAGGGTGGCGGCCTCGGCGTCGGTACGGGCAATAGCGAGGAGGTCGGAGCCTTTCACATGTTAGTTTATTATTTCGAAGTTGTGCTACCAACATCCACATGTGATAGTTGGGGAAATCTGGGGAAAGGTAAAACTCACCCATGATGTCAGCCTGCGCCCGAATGGCAACGAGACGGTTAATATGCTCCTGGATAGGGACAAGGACCTTGCCGGCCATATGACCACACTTTTTCGTGCCAGGGGCTTGATCCTCAATGTGAATTCCTGCGGCACCCTTCTCGATGAAGAGCTTGGTGAGCTTCATGACAGCAGTGAGACCACCATGGCCGGTATCGGCATCGGCGACAATTGGACGAAGGTAGTCAATGTTAAGGAGGTTGGCGCGCTGTTCCTTAGGGACGCTGAGACGCTCCTGGCGCTGCTTACGATCGTGGAAGAGCTGGGCCATGAAGAGATGGCCAACCTTGTTGGGAACGGTTGTCTATGCATGTTAGACAATGACCATGTAGGGAGAGGTGTACTTCAAACTCACGTAGGGGTAGTCAGCCAGATCGGGACCAGGCTCATCGGAAGCAGACGCCGTTGACGATGATTGCCAGCCAGAAACATAGACAGTATCGAGGTACTTGGCCATCTGAGTGACCATTGTAGGTTCTAAGCAGCCATAGGTGTAGCTAGCATCTCGGGTCTTTGCAATGAGCAGTCAGTATGTTACCTTGTGAACGGTGATCCAGAAGCAGACTCACCTCGAAGCGGTGCTCGAGAATCTTCCACAACTTCTTTGCCTGGGCATTGCTGGCATAGTCGACGGGCAGGTATCCACGCTTGGAGACGATCTGTTCAGCGGTAAAGGGTCGCTTGGTTTGTCGCCATCTTGAGTCGGACCACCAGGTCTTGACAGCCTCGACTTCCTTCTGGAAAAGCTCGTCTTCGATGTCAGGGTTGACAGAAGGGTTTGCCATATTTTTTGACGCCATTGTGACTTTTGTGTGGGTGCGAATGTTGTAGGTTGTGTATGTGTGGTTGAAGAAGTTGGCTGCGTGTAAGTGAGGGTGTTCAAGGGTATCAATGGCACGACCGATATTGAGAGGAATGAGAATAAGTTGAAGCTTTGTGAATGGAGAAGAAGAAGGGCGAAGCAGTCAATAAGTATTATGACGGCCGGAATTCTAGATCTTGAGTCACTCTCGAATCTCCCGTTCCCCGGCGGTCCATTCCCCATGGATAGATGGGATAGTCCATCTTCTCGCTAACTCTCCGCACCCGGCGGGAAGCGTTTATGGCCTTGTGGTGGATACTTCGTGATCCACACCGGGGTTTGTGTAGTGATCTTGGAGGTGAAAGGTTCAAAGCCTTGGATTTGAAGGCTGAGAGAAGCTGGGGGAGTGAGAGTTCGATTGGTTTGCCGTGTTAGTGGAGGATGAGGAAGGGAAGTTGCCCATCCAAGAGGTGGGACCCAGGACTTAGCGGACCCGCAACCCACGAGGCACTCACTAGACGAGACCTCTTGCCTTTCATTGTTTAGAGTCATGAGTTAATATTTGTTCAAGCTTGTCTTTAGAAGTATGGAAGGTACCTATTGAACAAACATTCTCGACTCAATTGCATGTACTGGTAATGCAGTAAAGGTTACCTATTCTGTGAAGAGCAGTTGTATATTCCTAAACTTCCACGTTATAGTACATACGTGCATCTAGTTATAACAAGCCTTGAACATCGAAACCAAAACTTCGGCTTTCTGTGACTATGTTTTAACTAGCTCGGTCTTCCACCGAGCACAAGCCAAGCACGGGTATGGTTTCTCTTCTCTTTCACCTCGGTCATCATCATGGTTGTGTCAAGTCAAATCAGATCTCTCACTATTTGCCGTCACGAGCCGCATAGGTCAAGGGTCATGTACCTCCGGACAGTCACCGAGCGCCTCAAAAGTTGGCCTGCAGCCGTCAATATACAGTATGCACTTCAATCTTTCTCTGTAAATAGTCACTGAAGCTCCATCGAATCACGAGGTGCAGCATGATCGCGACGGGCAATTATGTCTGCGTAGGGGTATACGGCCCTGCAGAATAATTATGTTACTGTGCTGTACTGAACTGTCCCCGGCAGCTCCAATATGACGTCTTTGCTGTTGCTCCTACTGCTTGTTACACATTCGGCTCAAAGGCTCGAAACTACAAATCTGGGCTCCCTTGATTACTGTACCTACCTAGCCCAAGATGCCGAATACCGTAAACAATGAATGCCGAGCCTCTGTATTGGTTGTAGCTCTATCCATACCCTCATTGGGACATAGGCTTCAACAATTGCATACTGCCACAGCTTACACAGCCAAACTCAAGGAGCAATGTATGGAATGACATGTGCCCCTCAAGTCAACCCCGAATCTAAGATACGGTATCCGTACCTGCTTGAACTAATCCTCGCAAGATAGAACCACTCCCTTGTTAATCCTGGGGAACCTGTCCCCTCACCTTGGCTCACCTAGAATTTCACCTTTGCCGCCCATCGTTGTTCTAAACCTTGTTTATAATTAGCGAATACTCACCAGCACCATCACCATTTCACGCTCCGTTAGCCAATATCTATAAAATCTTCGGCGTTGGAGTGATAAATTCGCAATTGACTGATCAATGTAAATAGTATACATTTTCTAAAATGAGAGCTTTGCTTACGCACATATTCTCTCCCTATTCGCTTCGGCCTTCCTCCGTTTATCGGTACCTGCTCGTCTCCGGAATGACGGAACTTGGCCGAATGCTGGGTCCGCCTTCAACTCCGGGGCAGCGGAGGTTGCTGGCATGTGAAGCCGGCGTTCAATCTGTCTATTGAACCATTGGGCTTAGTCTAACTCTATGAATTCGGCAATCAATGTCCTCATGATGACTCCAAAACAAAAACAAAGTATATCACTGGGTTTCAATATCCAGTGTCACTCAGATTCACCCCACCGCGGCCCAAACTTCTCCAATTCTGAATCTCCGTTACCTCGGCCATTCTCTTTTCGGGATCTTCGTCATTATCATCTTCGGCTTCACCTCACGTGCCTCATCAGCGGCCATGGCATTCGGTAACTTCCCGAGGTACACAAGATTGCAACCGTTATATTTGTTTTGAATCATCATCTTCTTCCCATCATTCATTATAGGCTTTGAATTTTACTCTCAACTTCGCCATGTTCCAGATCTTTGACGCTCACGGGCTTGGAAGGCAATGTAAGCAGGTACAGTAACATTCTTATCCTATGGATACTGGCAGCTACACCACTTTTCTTTTGCAAAGAGCAGCTTCCTAGTCTACAAAAGCAGTCACACCCTATGAAGCAAGCAGACCAGCCAGCGTCTTCTCTTCATTTTGCTCGATAGCCTTCATCAATGTCTGGTACGGTGTCAGGGCTCCGAGCGCTCTGCGCATATGCGCGTTAATGATTTGAAGTCCGTAGATGTAACTGGCGTTAACCCATGCGAATCTAAATCACTGTCAGTAACTACGTTCAGGACGGGATATTGTGAAGATTCGACATACCCTTCCTTGTTAACACCTCGGAAACCAAGACCCTGGTTACCGTACTCTGCATCTACTCGGTGAGGATCGTCTGGCCGTGTCACATCGTACTTCTCGACCACAACCCCGTGGTAGTCAACAAAGGCCTTGGTGACCATGAAGAGCCACTTGTAGGCAATTCGCTCTGCCTCTTCATTGAAGCTGTAGCGAATCAAGCCAGTCCACGCCAGCATCTGTTGTGGAGGCCAGCCATATGGGAAATCCCATTGTCTGTTAGGCCGTTCCAAGCCGACCGCTCCACGAGACTCTTCTGTTCCTGAAACCAGACCACCGTATGCCTCGAACTTGGGGAGAGCCTTGCGGACCATCTCGGCCGCCTGCTTGGGTGTGGCAATACCCGCCCAGAGAGCCCACAGGGTTGTGCAGCTCTCGTATGTGCAACGCTCACGCTTCACGGTATCATAATCAAAGAACATTCCCTCCTTCTCATCCCACATCAGCTTGTCAACTGTCAGCTTACGTCGCTTGGCTCGTCGGTCCCAAGCAGCTGATGAAAGGACCTCTCCTGGCTGGTAAGGTGTGTTGGCGCAGAACTCTTCGGGCATGGTCAGCTTGTCATTGAAAACGCTGCGGATGGTTCGAGCAATATCGGTCTCGTATTTAAATAGGAGAGAGTTGAGATCGATGGTAGCTAGGTTGGCACAAACGCCTTCAAGACGGTACGAGGTATCGTGGCCTGACTCTCGCACGGCACGGTCGTGCATGAAGTATTCGTCAAGCTCAGGCTCCTCGATATCACCGTGGTTGTATGCTCGCACGAAGTCTTCAAACTTCATGTTGTGCTTCTTGACATAAGGGTCAAGAATGTGCACAAAATGGGTAGCCTCCGTCTCAGGAGGCACACCACGACCTTCTGGTCGGTACCTCGAAAGACCTGTTTGGGGGTCCAGTCGAGGCTCTGCCACCCACACGCTGTGGTACTCCTTGATGGCGGCCAGAATGGATCGTCGAAGGAATTCCTTGGCATCTGGCTCGTGCTTGATCTTTTCATAGACACGGAGGGCCATGTCAGTCAAGAAGGGAGGCTGCGACCGACAAAGGTAGTAAGAACGAGTGGCGTTCAAGATTTTGCCGTAATGCTCGATACAGAAACAGAAGTTGATGACCATTGACTTGGCCAGATCAACTCGATCGTTGATTAGGAGGCCCAGGGATGCCATGTAGCTATCCCAGCCGTAAAGCTCGTTGAAACGGCCACCGGGGACAACAAAGGGCATGCCCTTGAGAGTCCATCCAGAAGGATGCTCTGGCTCTGGGACTTCTTGTACGTCCACGGCCAAAAGACCCGGAGCATCGTTCATGTCGCGAACAACATCAGGAGTAATCTTCTCAGGCAGCATCTGGACATCCAAGCGCATCTCAGGTCTTTCTTCGGCGACTCTCTTGTAGAACTCATATTGTCTCGGGCATCGGTATGGAATATAGATGCGCGGGCGAGGGTCGGCTGTCCAGTCTTTGGGGTCTCGAGCGGCAATGTCGACGGTCGAGGCATCAATGCGTCTTGTCAGATTCTCCCAGAAATGATCACGGATCATGCGGGACAGACGGTCGACTGGGTTCTCGTTGAGGCGGCCCTCATCCAGAACAATTTGTTTTCGTCCGTATTCTTTGGCCAGGGTCAACTCCTGCAGGAGGTTGGACAACATATAAGTTCCACGGACATCGAAGCGGTTGTGACCAGCCGAAGCGGCGGTACGCAGAGAAATAACCTTGGGCCCATTGTCCTCGATTGTAATCTGCATGTTGCCATTGGGGTCTTCTTGGAGCGAAAGGCTTTCCAACGTCGAGTCGACTTGGATCAGAAAGCGGCGGTTGTGTTGGGAGTTTTCATCTGTTGAGAAACGTGTCAGTATTGAATATTGGTCTCCTGACGCTTCTCGGGCTTCTAACCATGACTACCACGTCGAAAAGGCTCTCGAAGGTTGGCTCGCTCAAAACGGTGCATCAAACTGTTCTGGTTTTCGAAGTCAATTTACGTCATAACACTGGCAAGTTTGTCACTACGTACCTGGGAGTAAGTTCGAGTACGGGGACCAGCACGGTTCAGATGACGCTCTTCTGTGTAGTAGCTTTTGGCATCGTCGTAGACTCCCAAGTCATCAGAACCGCGGGAGCGGTGACCAGAGGGCTCGGCCATGGCGATGGTTCAATTATCGAACGTGTCGTCGGAAGATCAAAGCGGGGTTAAGAAGATAAACAAGCAACTGGGAGAAGCTGATTAGGATCTGTAGCACTGTCCAATTACGTCGGCTAGATGGCGAGTGATGAATAGTACTGTAGGTGACGATGAACAAGAAGAAGAATACAATAGATGGAGGGGCAGGAGTATGCTAGGGACGTAGATTGGGACAGGCCACGAGTAGGTATAAGACGATGAAAGGTAGGGAAGGGTTTGTAGGGATGAGGACGAGTATGACGGCAGAATATGGGGGCCGTTAAGAGCGAGAGGAGACGAGAACAAGGTAGAAGTGGAGAGGAGCGAGCAGAGAGCTTAGCTTGGCTGCCGTAGGGTGTTTTGAGTGGAGGAATGGAGCCCATAGTCCTGGGGTGACGACAGTGACAACTGAAGAAGTGGTCCTCCACTGAAAGACAATGGGAATGGGCAATCACAACAGTAGAGAGTTCTGATCAAAAGGCTACTCCGGTCTCGCTCAACTCTCGTCTCCTACGTTTAGGGGAAAGGGGAAATAAATTTCCAGAGCGGTGAAGGGAACGTGGGGGTTACACACCTCATACAATTGACATGCAAGATCGATGCAGAATTATTCGGTAAGGGATGTTAGATATCGCCTGTACCTGAAGTGAGGTGCCTGGAGCTGCAGCGTTCGAGCGGTCCCTTGGTTTTGCGGCTCGTCTCTGTTCTAGAAATTCATGCCCCTCACCCCCCTCTAGTTAGCTTGGGAGCTTTTTTACTTGTGGTTGTCCGCCGTGACGATATCGCACACCAGGGGTACCCCACTCCCAGGATACCCGCCCCACGCGTTGCCGTTGATGGGCTTACACTGCTGGAGCCAGATGCCGTGCGACCTCCCTCTACGTCGTCATGACAAAAATAGCAACCCTCATCGCCGTCTGAGATCAAAACAAAACAAATGGTCGCTCGACCTCTATTCACAGAACCAAAGACGACAGTTTTACAGATGTTCCCGGCGTCAAGGATGACTCTGCGCGGCATAAGTCGAACTCATCCCCGCCAAACCCCACTCTGTCCATCCCACGCCCAGCTCGATCATCTTATCAAAACACGAGGGGAGGGCTCCAGGTTTTGGCAAATACGTACTATCACACAATGCGTTTGGTCACTCGATTACCGAAATCAAAGCAGGCTTCTTCTCGTTCTGGGATGCGGGGTCTTAAAAGTCAGTCAATTGTGGAACAACAGCAAGGGCATTCCGGGGAACCAGGTAGTGACCCAAATTGGTCTTGATATTACACATGAAAGTGACATGATGCATTGTACGTGACATGATCTTCTCCGGAATATTAAGTAAATACTTGTCTCCATTGGCCTGTAATAGTAGAGTTCCCATATGTCCTCCCTTCTACACTTTATTTCTATCCCGTAATCATCAATTAGTGCAGCATCATGAAGGTACTGCCCTGTGCGTCCGTAACCTTGCTCTGGAAATAAAGTTGAATAACAGTCAAGTGACCTCCCTATCATAAACCATAATAACAATAAAATCCCATCATGTTTGAGTGCAAGATCCAATAACCATCATGTCAGTCAGTTACCCCAGTATTCATCATAACGATTGTCTTGAAATCCACGGTCTAGATGCCAGGGCTAGAATAGCCACGTACGCCGCCACGACAACGGTATCACCACTCCCATACCAAGTGAACACAAAACTCAATTTGTAGCAATCTAAAAGTATGGGGTAAGGTGCCCACTACCCAGTTTGTGGACTGCTGATATCCTTCCCCTGCCCGTTCTCCTCTTCGGGGTATTTGTCCTGTCCAATATCCTAATACAATATTAATACCTTGACGCCAATCCAGTGTATAATTCAAGCCCAGTTCATGACTTCGAGACAATGCCGCAGCAACGATGACTACTCGTTGTTCTCGGCTTGACTTCGACGTGCCACCATTCTCCTTCGTCTCCCTTCTACAACTTCGGCGTCCCATGTTCCCGCAAAAATATCCTCACATTCATCGTCATCGTCGGAATCAAACACAATCTCGTCTTCGTCGCCGTCCCTATTCATCATGGTAGGTTCTGAGATGTCCTCGTCGATGGCGTCCTCCCAGCTTCGGTAGGTGACCACTCGTTCAACCTCTAGGATGAACTTGCCCACTTTGTACTTCTGGCCTTGCTCTTTAGCATCAACATATTTCCAGCCAAGTTTGGTTGAGCATGACCCGCAGTTAATATCTGCCACAATGTGCCATCCTGTTACGAGTTGTCGATTCTCACTCTTTCCGACCCGAATATTGCTCAACGTCTGGGGTGCTGGGAGTGCAGGAGGGGCGACGAGAAACGCACGACCGTACCGGCCGGTGAAGCCTTTAGAAATAATCTGAGAAGCGAAAGCGATATCGGCCGAGCAGGTC
Source organism: Fusarium sp. PT (assembly GCA_021020635.1). Classification (NCBI taxonomy): domain Eukaryota; kingdom Fungi; phylum Ascomycota; class Sordariomycetes; order Hypocreales; family Nectriaceae; genus Fusarium; species Fusarium sp. PT. The sequence goes on from JAHMRZ010000001.1 coordinate 2,464,462, forward strand.
GAGCAGCGTAGCGTATTCGGCGCGGTACGAGATAGTCGACCTTTTTCTGCTCTTGCGAAAATCCCACCGCTCGGGGGTGAGCTTGCTGGTGTTGTCACCGCCGATGATGCAGCAGACTCAGCCGAACTCGAGGAGCCTGACTGGCGACGGGAAAATGGTAGCTTGATGCTAGGAAGCAAGAAGTTGGGAAAGATAGGCTTTGTAGCCGAAATCCCACTCTCACGAACCATCTCGGCGGTAGTAATAGTGACACCCTTGTAGCGATCTCAAGTTTATCGTCTTTGAAAGAGAGGAAATGTCCCTCCAACTTTTGGAACGTTCTATCGAAGAGTTAGGGGTCCGATAAGCTGTGGATAATAGTTCCACTGAAGACGCTAGAAGCTCCACAAGTGGTGTAAAGTCCTTGCAGATGGGAGCTGGGAAGCGTTGGCTCTGTCACTGGTGTCATTCAGGATGAAACGTTGAAGATGGAATCGTTAACCGTTTTCGAGGCGATGCGTGAGTTGTGATCAGACTCAAGGCCAACCTCGGGGGATGGAGAAAATTATAGCAATATGGGGCCATATACCGGCAATCATTTGGTCACTCTCCCCGACTCAGCCGAACAGCGATCACCAGACTCACGGCCAGTGATGATAGAGGGGCAAAACCAGGTCTCCAGTAACTACTAAACTAGCCCGTCTGCCCGTCAATGGCGGTTGGGGCGGGCGGGACCAGGGACAAATGTAGACCAGGGCGAAAAGAGGGGTCCAACCACCTGCAACTGGACAAGACAGGGTACGTATCTTATCTTTTTGCGCATGGGTTAGCTATCATGAGATCCCACGAGACAACGCAGATGATGGAGGAGAGCCACTCAGACGCTGCTGACCCTGTTAGGCAGCTTGGTATTGCAGTGTCAATAGACCATACCCCAGGATCCCTTTGGACTATTCTTAGTTTAGATTTTTATTCTCATCACATGGTATATTTGACTGTTATTATTACAATGGGACAATTGCCTCAAGTCTGAGGTTCCTCAGCAACGTAGTGCAGGTAAGCTCCCAGCAACTTGATACCCTCGATGTAGTTACGCTTGTCAAGCTTCTCGTTGATGGAGTGAGCACCATCTGTAGAGCTACCCATGGGAAGTAGAAGCACATTCTTGCCTGTGGCCTCTTCGAAGGTAAGTGTAACAGGGATACTGGGGATATATCATTAGCGGCGACGTTACATGCTTGGATCAAATAGCTTACCTTCCACCCTCACGAGTGTAATCGGGCTCAACACCCCAAACTCGCTCGACGGCCTTAGCAGCGGCCGAGAAGTTCCAGTGCTTTGGTGATGCTACCCACCACTTGCCAGTGTGCTGAGCATATACGTTGAGAGTATTCTTGCTGCCGAGCTTGGCAAATTGCTCCTTGACATATTTGAACACGGCCTCGTTGGTGGTGTCAATGTCCATGTCAGGGACAGTTCGAATAGAGAATTTTCCGATAACTTTGGCAGGAATAACGGTCTTGGCTCCAGGAGCAGAGAAAGCACCCTCTACACCATGAATAGACAGAGATGGGTATCGCCAGCGGCCCATCAGGGTGCGCTTCTTATCATCGAAGATAGTAGTCTTGCTGCCCAGAGACTCATGGATGTTGTCCATGGTGAAGGAGATGCCATCGTAGAGACCCTCCTCATCTGCGGTGATAGGGGCAACTTGCTCCTTGATACCAGGGATCTGGATCTCACCGCCAGTGTTGACCAGCGATCCAAGAACTCTAACAAGGTCGGTCATGGGCTCTTGGGCAGTGCCGCCAAAAACACCACTGTGCAGATCGGCACCAGGGCCGGAGATCTCGACTGAGTAGTAGTTGCAACCACGAAGACCATAAGTCAAGCAGGGCTTCTCGGTGCCAAGCCAGTAGTTGTCCGATATACAAACAGCCTCAGCATCAGCAAAGTACTTCTTAGCCTCTTCCTTAATGAGGTCATCGAGGCCTTCAGAACCGTATTCCTCCATACCCTCGAAGCACATGAGCAGGTTGACGGGAAAGTCGACACCAGCCTTCTGGTGAGCCTCAATAGCATTCAACCAGCCTAGAACAGGACCCTTGTCATCGGTAGATCCACGTCCGAACATACGGCCCTTCTCGTCAACAGTGAGGTCGAAAGGTTCGGTGGCCCAGCCGTCGCTCTTCTCAGCAGGCTGCACATCATAATGGCCGTATACAAGAATTGTGCGCTTGTTCTTGTCGCTTCCGTATCGAGCAAGGACTACAGGAGGGAGGTCGAGGTGCTCCTTGTGGGGCTGCTTTCCGAGAGGTCGGAGCTCTACAGAAGCTCCAAGGGCCTTGAGCTCATCGCCGAGCCATTCTCCCATACGAACGACATCAGGTCGGCGAGCATCCTCGGCGGAGATGGAGGGAATGGCCACAGCCTTGCGCAGAAGCTCGATGAAGTGATCGGCAGAGCTGTCGACCTGCTTGAAGAAACCGTCGAGCTGAGGAGCCATCTTCTTTGCTTGATGAGAACGAATAGAGTCTATAAGATAGTTCCGGGAGAAAAGGTTGAGTTTGGAAGGAAAAGTCTGCGAGATGGGTACTCGTAATGTAATAAAGGGCCTTTTGGGGAGTGTTGTTACCACTCGAGCACAGCACACAGCTGCCCTATTGAGGCGGATGGTGCGGGGCATTACACCAGTTATCTCGGACCTGCCTCTATCGGGCGGGCAGTGATGCAAACAGCTCCGTACCTAGCAGGCACTGTACTCACCTAATGGCGGGGCAGCTTTTAACAATGGAGCGCTAAACAAAGGGACCGGTAGACCGGTTACTTGCGGCAACCAATGGCAAAACGTCCGTATTCTAATTAGTCAGTTTATTAACGGGTAGAGTTGTGAGGAGAACCGCAGGCGCAGTCAGTTGGTCTGCTGTCACCTGCACGAACCCCATGTTTCGATGCTGAGTCATCCGGACTAACTTATATGCGGTCACCATGCTCGGTAAATCTGACACGATTAGTCACCCCAAAGGGGCAGGTCGCCGTCTCTATCTTGCTGTCGAAGACTCTTCCTCTCCCCACTCTCCCCATCTCTCATCCATCCATCGTCGACGCTCTTCCTTGCCATCAACAACTTGGCGTACGACATTAACGTAGCCCGCTCGATCGCCCTCTCTATCTTTGTCGCGTTCTCATCGCCAGAACAGCTACTTATTTTGCGCAACTGACGATACGCGGCTTTATTGTCACGAGTTCATTATTCTCACGCGAGCCCCGATCATCCGTATCCGCATCTCCTCTACGTTGCTCAAGATTCTCCCGTATCACGTGTTGCTGGCCTGCTCTTGATAGAGTGGAAACGTTGGGGCGCCTGGCTAACATCAAGGTCGCTGGTTCAGTGGTTTTTACAAGAGTGGTGACTGGAAAGTGAGGTGGAATTTTAGGGTTGTCTCTCTTCTGGCTAGTTTTGGCCAGCTGTACTCCTATTCATTGCACCCGTTTCTTTTTTTTTTTGACCCTATTGCCACTATTGCTCCCTCAAAGTACAATCAAAATTGATTATTTCTGTTCACATTGAGTTGAAAGAGGCACGGCAGTGCAAGAAAGAAACGAACAAAGAAAACCAAGATTGTCTTCTTTTACAAACAAGAACAATCAATCAATCAATACTTACATAGTGCTTTGTGCGACCGAACCGGCCTGACCTGTTGGACTTTTCTCGACTTGCGATATTTGAATCTCAACAAACTTCTGTTATTTATTGTGCCTTGCTTTATCAGTTCCTGTAGGAAACATCAAGCACAAATCAGCCAAGATGACATCTTCCGTCTTTTTCAAGTTCAAGTCTCAAAAGGAGCCCACTAGAGTCGAATTTGATGGTACTGGTATCTCGGTCTTTGAGTTGAAGCGTGAGATTATCACCAAGAGTGGCCTCGGCGACGGTACCGACTTTGACTTGCACATCTATACCGATGATAACAGCGAAGGTGAGTTTGTATGTCATGATGTAGCAGAATGAGTTTACTAACATTCCTCTAGAATACGATGATGATACAACCATCATCCCTAGGTCAACGACAGTCATCGCCCGACGTCAGCCTGCTCTAAAGCCAGGTGCAGGACGTGCGGCTCGTTATGTGTCAGGTAAAATGCCTGTGACGGCCAAGAATGCTGGCCGCAAAGAGCAAGCGGCGAAGGCCTCATCTTCCAAGCCGAGCTCAGATGCAATCAGCCAGATGAACAATGCTATGACTGAAGAAGAGAAGATGGCCGCCATGTTTGCGGCACAGACCGAGCAGTGGTCCGCCCAACAAGAAGAGATGTCCCAGTAAGTTTTCACAGTTCTCATGAATGTCACATTTTAAGCTAACAGCTTCTCAGCCAAACACCAGTATTCAAGGCTGGCGCCAAGAGACCAGCAAATGTCCCTGACCACGATCCTCCCAATGGGTACATTTGCTACCGGTGTGGTAACAAGGGTCACTGGATTCAACTTTGCCCAACCAACGACGACCCTGAGTTTGACAACCGTCCGCGTGTTAAGCGAACAACGGGTATCCCACGATCATTCCTGCAAAAGGTTGACAAGTCTGTTGTCCTCGCACAAACTGATGGTGATGAATCCAAGCGACCTTCGGGTATCATGGTTAACGCTGAGGGTGATTTTGTTATTGCCGAGCCTGATAAGGCATCGTGGGAACAGTTTCAGGCCAAGGCCAACTCTTCGTCTACAGCCAACGCACCGTTGACTGAGAACAAGGAGGTTCAGGAACAGGGCTTAGAGTGTTCGATTGACAAGAAGATGTTCATAGAGCCAATGAAGACACCTTGCTGCCAGAAGACCTTTTGTAATGATTGCATAACCAATGCTCTCATCGAAAGCGACTTCGTCTGCCCTGCATGCCAATCGGAAGGCGTATTGATCGATGACCTTCAGCCAGATGAAGAGACCTCGAAGAAGATTCAAGAGTACCTGAAGGAGAAGGAAACAGCCAAAACCCCTCCACCCCCATCACCTAAGGCTCAGGAAGTCAAGGCAGATGGCGAATTACAAGAGAAGCCTACTGATGAGACTGGCGACAACTCGGAACAAAAGTCCGAAAGCGAACCTAGCGACAAGCCTAAGGATTCGCCAGTGAAGGCAAGGTCAAAGTCAAAGTCACCAGTGTCGCAGCCTGCAACTGTCAAGTCCCCTCCCACAGGTCCCAAGAGTCTCGTATCTACCTCCCAAGATGCAAACAAACAAGTAGATGGTGCTAAATCAGCGGACGCCAATTCCAAGAAGCGACCTGCAGACGACATTCTCGACAACCCCAGAATTCCCAAGGGTCCTAAGGCCATGCAGAATCAGCAGAATCAGCAAAACATGATGAACGGCATGGGCATGAATGGCATGGGCATGAACGGTATGGGCATGAACAGCATGATGTTCAACGGAATGCCCATGATGCCCAACATGATGGGTATGCCTAATATGGGCAACATGAACATGGGAATGCCCAACATGAATATGATGGGAATGCCTAACATGATGGGCATGCCTGGTTTCCCTGGGATGGGTGGTGGATTTGGTGGCATGAACGGCTGGGACATGGGCATGAACGGAATGAATGCTATGAATGGCAACATGGGTAACATGAACGGAGGCATGAATGGCTTCCAGAACGGCAACTTTGGACAAGGAGCTGGCCCTGATGAGGATGCCTACTTCCGCAAGCCAGTCAACCCTCATCGACACCAGAACAAGCAGCGAAGAGTACGACCCAGCGACTACCGAGAGCTTTAGGCTACGATTCGACTCGACCATATTCCTGCCAGCGATTGCTTGTCTTTAACTGCTTTTTTTTCTTTCGCTACCGTCTTGGTCAACAAGAAGTTGCATTAACCGCATCTGAGAGTTGTATCACATTCTACAGACCTCTCATGCTTTGGATCGGAGTTTAGGGGTCAGGCTTGCTTTGCTATTTGGCATGCTTACCGTCAGGCTGGACGGATTGGCGTTGGGGAACAACAACGTTTCCGAGGATTTTTTAACGACAGGGTTTCCATATCTAAGTACGAGGAACGGCTTTGGGACCGGGTGCATCAGTATGATATTTTTAGTAGACTTTGAGTCAAGTCAAAGTCGGTCAATAAACAAAGAAGCAAATGTTTGCTCAAAATAATTGGGTATTTCTCTTTTGTGACTGCACATGCATCTCATCTTCTGACGTGTATTCTCTTAAACCATCAAACAGTCCATGGCAACTTCTCCACGCCGTTTGTGCTCCTGTATCGCTATGTAAAGTCCATTTTGTCCTCATTTCACCTCGGATTCTATTTTCCTAACTCTCGCAAGTCGTTCTATAAATACGCTTACTCAGGGGGAACGTAAGGTGTGACAAGCATCTCGCTAAACTTCTCCAGCTTCTCCTTTCCTCGGACCTCATCGACGAGCAGAGGCATCTTAACAACGTTGAAATCCTCGGCGTACAGCTCTTCGTACTGGTCGAGGTACTTGCGCTGCATCTTGCGACGAGCGTTGCACTGATCACATTCGCTGGCCTTCTTGGGGAAAAGCAACTGGTTGACGACAATGGAGTGAGTATCGATACCGTAGTTAGCGAGTTCCTGAATCATGCGCTCCGTCTCGTAAAGACTAAGGAACTCAGCGATGCAGACACAGACGAAGGTAGTGAGTTCGGCGTCCTGGAATTGAGTGTTCACTTCGCTGATGGTCTCGCGCAGAGATTCGAGCTTCTCGATCATGTCGTTGAGGTTTTGGCCGTTGGGGAGCTGGCCGCCGGAACCGAGGAAGCCATTAAGGAGAGGACCGTACTGCGACGACAGCTGGGAGACCTTTGCAAGGGCCTTTTCGAGGACGGTAGGGAACTGGAGGAAGCGCAAGGTGTGGCCTGTAGGAGCTGTGTCGAAGACGATGGTCTCGTAGGAAAGGGACTTGACCTGCTTGAGGACTTCGGCAAAAGACATGGCCTCGTCGATACCGGGGATCTATATAGCATTAGTGCTGGGTCTTGGCTAAAGATTCGTATTGACAAACCGCAAAAGCGAGGTCCTGCATCATGCCTCCCAGAGGACCACCAGCCGCAGCATTAACATCGTCAGCATCGCCCTGCCCCGCGAGCATATCCTGGATGCTGCCATTGGGATCGATCTCCATGGCGCTCAGGTTGTCGAAGCCATTGACAAGACGAGCCTCCTTGCCGAACTTTTGGGAGAAAGCATCTGAGAGGTTGTGTGCGGGATCGGTCGAGATAAGAAGAACAGAGCGCCGGACCTTTGCAAGCTGAATGGCGAGAGAGCAGGAGGTAGTAGTCTTTCCAACACCACCCTTTCCACCAACAAAGATCCAGCGGAGGCTGCGCTGGTCAAGAAGGGACTGGAGGGAGGGCTCGAGGGCGTCCTCGGCTGAGATGACGGCGGTAGACATTTCGGGCGAAGTGGCGATGAGGTTGCAAGCGGCGGGCGGTTGAAGGATAATCGTAGGTGAAAGAAAGATGTGCAGCGCAGATTCGATGACCTACTGTAGGTGCTAAGGGTGTCTGGGGTAGGTAAGGTAGAGCCAGAATCAGGGTTTGGGTATCTTCTAGAAGCTCTTGGATGGGAGTTGGCGGTTGATTTGGAGGGGTAATTAGCGACATAATAGCTGGACACTGGACGGGGTGCTAGGCACATGTTTCTGACTGCTTTATTATGTCGATATACGCCACATGACTATGACCGAGTCGCCACAACCTCGACAAGAGCTTGTCTTGGGACTTGAAGGCAGCTTGCCTAGGTAGCTACCTATTATTCATGATATTAGGTCTGATACTTAATGCTATTTAGAACTATGAATGCCAAGTTAATTACTCCCATTCTGAGATAGTAATACAATGGTTCTGACTGCACCGTCTCGGCCTCTGTCAGGCCGGCTCCGTCCAAGAGATAGGAAGAACCTCAACTAACGGCGAACGGCGTCAAGCGTCCGGAGCTGTGCGTACATAGCGATAAATACTGTAACTTGAGTCCTATTATTTATTCTCGACGTAGGCTACCTTATTACTTATCACATGCACAGTTATCTGGCCTTAGAAGTTATAAATGGGTCTGTTAAGAACCTGTCAGACAGCAATAATCCTTCAGCGAAGTTGCTGATTATCTGCCGTGGGTAGGCTGTGCACCACAAACACACGCTCTCTGCCTTACCTCACTTCAGCTGATATCCCCCTCTCCGCCTCGCAATTCTACTTTCCTCTTTATGCGACTGGTGAATATCTGGAAAAAACGCAATCCAGAAGATTATCCACCAAATCTCATCTCAGCTTCTACAACCAACCATCTATATATCAAACACCTGCCAGCTTACAACCTCCCCCACCTTTGACGTCAACATCACCGAATATCGGATCATACCTCATCCACCACAACAAGCCACCTCGCCCACCACATTTCCCGGTCACGATGGCTTCACCCACCAAAGATCCCATCACCTGCCACGTGCTCGATACTCAGGCCGGTCGCCCAGCGCGTGGCATCCGTGTTCGTCTCGAGGGTCCCATCCCAGCGTCCACCAACCCGCACTCTTCTGCCCAGCCTCGGCCAAACACCTTCGAGTCCATCACCGACGACGACGGCCGCGTTACCTCCTGGCTGCCCTATCTCTCCGAGGACTCTGCTGGCGACCCTCCCATTCAGACTCTTGTGGATGTGCTTGAGGATCGCAAGGGCCAGGGCTCATCGCGCTGGACGCTACGCTTCGATACTGGTGCCTACTTTGGTGAGGAGAACACGTTCTTCCCTGAGGTCTCAGTTACGTTCCGTGTCGAAGAGGGACAGACGTACCATGTACCTCTGCTGTTGAGCCCCTACAGCTACACTTCCTACCGTGGAAGCTGAAAGCAGAGCTATAGTTCTTTGACCAGCCAGGGTAGTGGCTTGCTATAATGATGGGTTAGATGTCTTAGAGGACCGAGACCGTATCAACCACCACAGCGGCTTTAAAAAAGAAATACCGTCATACGAGGAACATTAACATCATGAGAGCACGAGGGACGGTTAATGATAACATTATTGTGAGAATAGCAATGAAGCTAGTTATTAATTCCTAATGAGTGGCTGTGTCGGTTGCTTCCTTTCGAAGTCAAGCTAACTGACGATTCGAGTGACATTGCTGCCTTTGCCCTGCCAGAGGGACTGTAATATCCAAGTTTGTGTCCTTGTGTTTAAGGCAATACTCCTTCCAATGAATATCAATCCAATCCGAGATCCCATATGAACGCCGCGCTGTCACAAAGGAAATAGAAAAAAAGAGTGGTTTTTGTCGAAACAATGCACCTTAGTGATGCAGTCGTTGCAGGTCATCAAATTCGGCCGTAATATGTCGTTGCAGCTGTCGTAGTCATGTCGGGCGAGTTGTTATACCGTTCTTCGGCCAGACTTGGGCTGAAGCACTCCTAGCTCCTTCGCCACTTGCTCAGGAATCCTCCTTTCTTAGAGCGATGCGTAGGGACGTCGGGCGAAGTCGGTGGTGTGTCCTCGTCCTCTCTCCTCGTGTTCCTCGATGCGAGACTATCGGTTTCGTCCTTGGAGAGTCGAAGGCTTGACGTAGATGGTCGGAGGCTGGTCAAGGATAGGTTGGGTTGTCTCATGCTCTCGTTGTCTGTGATATCGGACTGAACCAGAGAAAAGGCGCTGTATAGAGCCTCAGAGGTGGGTGTGATGCGTCCATGGTTGAGGGTGCGTCTCTTCTTCCTGAGGAAGGATCGTCGGGTTCTCATAAGTGTCCATTCAGGATCAATATCCTCTTGAGTGAGACAGGCGTTTGGTGAAAGATCCGCATCGGGGTGTGGAAGAGTAGTGTTGCGGACTGTGAATTGTTAGTATACAAAGTTCCTGTGACTGAAATTGAGGTTTGATGATACTGACGGTTGTTCAAAGGCTCAGGGAAGCCTGTGTCTCTGGGTTCCCGTCGAGGCTTGGCAGTGCCAGCGGTGGTAGTAGCGTGGGTAGTGATAGTACCAGCCATTGCTTCGGTGTGGTGATGCTCGGGTTTGGAGTTGGAAATCATCGAAGTTGTGTGTGGGTCGAGATTTAAATATTGGATGATAGTGAGAAAGTTTAAAAGTAGAGGTAAAGGTAAAGAAATGTGAAGGTTTCGCTCAGCCTTGAATACATCGACTCTTGACAAGCTTAGAGTATGGTAAGTACCATATAGGGCAGGTTCAGATGGACGTGAGCGTGTAAGCGCGATGCCGCTTTCGTCAGCCGCCAGAGCAAAGCCTCAGCGGTTGCACGCAATCTTTCTTTTAGTTTAGGTGAAGACACAACACTAAAGGAAAGATTGCGACGAGAGAGGAAAAGAGAAGTTCGTCACTTGAGTCAAATAAATGAATCAAGGGAATAAGAGAGAAAGGAGAATTTTACTCTCGCTTCAGTGAAGAGAGGCCCGGAAGATTTCTAGTCAAATTAAACCAATGCTGGGGTCTAGGGGACAAATTTGGGCGGGATAGTGTGAGCTGAAGATGTGGATGCTAGGGTGGGAGGAGATTTGAGCGATGAACGATGAGTAGCGGGCGATGGGCGACGGGGGATGAGCCAGGGTTATATTGGGATTTAGAATGATGAGCTGCATGGAACGATTAGTCTCTGTTTTGCCTTCTCCTTGTGTAATTCGAGTCGACGACTGGTTCTTGGACTTTGCTTGGCCATGCAGACCCAGACCCCAGAAGCGCTGTGTGCGTGCTCTGATCGGATCTTCGGCCGCCTCTAACACAACTTCCAGCTCAATAACCCACGGGGCTTGGCTCTCGCTATTCGGCACCTTGGCCAAGAGTCAAGAGAGTTACGGGCAGAAAAAGTCACTATGTCACAGATGGCAAAGTGAGGTGGCCCTGGCCCTACAGAAAACGCCCCCCGGACGAAACTGCGTAATTGACAAGGGGGAGCAGAACAAATCTGAAGTACAAAAACAGGAGGAAGAGAAGGCAATTGAATAATTCAATGATTCAATGAACATCACAACTCACCTTGTTTTTCGCGTTGGTGCTCTCTGATCCCTTCCCAAAAAAGGATTGTGATAAGCAGTATCCAAGGACCAAACGATTAACAGAGCTTAAGATCTGCACAACGCGAGTTTTGTTCTTCGTTGTCTGGATTGTACTTGCAATCTACACCCGACAACCACAACCTTGTACCTTAGAGGCTAGTAGACCCTTCAGCGGTTCAGTAGCACTAAGAAGCCAAGCGTCATCTGGGGTACAGGCGACCTACCGGTACAGCACAGCACCGTCTGGAATGATACAATGATATTGGACTGAGGCTCGGCCCAGCTCAAGCGCCAAAGTTATGGTGGGGTCGTTGCTCGTCAGCCGAGAACGATTACTCTAGGCTCGGTCTCGCTTGGCGACTGATTTTTGTTGGGCAAAAGGGCGACGTCGCTGGTGGAGGCTCAAGTGTTATCCCATGATAAATGGACTTGCGCCTCAGTGACCTCGGATTTCAACGTAATCCAGTGGCTGAAAAATGATGGAAATTCGAGATCAAGTGCCGCTTTATCATGGACTGGGCTTTGCTGAGTTATTTATACCAACAACACTTCAACCTCGCTACTGTCAGCGTCACAATATGGAAATTTTGGTGGCCGAATGTCTCTGGTTCTGCCTCTTCATTCATCAGTTCCAGCCTCCAGCCTCTGAGTCGTTGCCGACCAAGCGGTTTTTCCTTTTCCCCTCTTTTCTCTTACTGGCTCCCTGTACCCAAAAGTCCAGTACGTACTAGAAATCAGAGAGAAGGTCAGAAAGAACAGCCCCCGGACACATGACGACAAGGCCGGACCGTGCCAGTTGGAAATTCAGCCGGTTGTCTCGCAGGCGGGGCCCAAGTGTTAGTGGCTACAGTGGCTCCAGTGGCTCGTCTAGGCTCGCCAAGCAGTTAGCACAGCAATGGAAGGCCAAGGTGCCCGCTTCTTGTCATTTATTACTCCGTACCGGATACGGCATTGCCAACCACAGACGTGCAGGCTTCTTATTGTTCAGGTTTTGGATGATTCGTAAGTGATTGCACGGGATAAACGGCACTGAATCTTGGAGGGCGGGGTTGCCGATTTATATTGTAACATGTCGTTCTTGGCCGCAGCATCACGTGTCTACTCGTCTGTTTCTCTAAGCGCTGCTCATGTCCTCACATCACCTCAAATATCCCACATGTTGTGTTACCGACCCTATACCCAGCCAGAAGACTCAACGTTGGGCTCGAGGCAACTTCCCTCCTACATCTACACTCCTCAGCAACTGCTGTTAAGGAGTCGCACCAAGTACACGCCAAAATACTAATAGAGATAAAAACTCTACGATTCCTTATGGCCTCTGGCCTCGAGGACCACCGCCTCGGCTTTGGCCTAGGTACGCCCAGTAATATCGCCAGGCTCTTACGCATAAGGCTCCTAGAAGGCGCAGAGATAGACATATAAGAGATAGTTCTCTCGTCCCCTCCCTGCGCCTAGCAACTAACTACGAGCCCTAATGCTTATGAAGACCATAGAAGAGGTCCTCGACACCTAAGCCTATAGTCTAGCGAGATTATTACCAATACTATATTACTAGGACTTAGCCTACTTAAGCTAGCTCTATTTAATACCGCTGATACTCTCAGTGGGATTACCTAAGAAGTATCCCGCCGGTATAATAACCAAGTCGAGGTTATTTAGCTCTTTGCTAGACTCTTCGATAGAGTAGCAGCCTAATTAGGTATATATATACAATAGCTAATAGTATACCAGCTAGTAGACTCCTTTACCTAGCTCTATAAATCCTTCCTCAATAGAATCGACACTTCTATTGCTACCCCTTATGTAACAAAAGATATATATACAAGCCGACTTAAATCAAGAGGGCTCCCGACAACCTATAATAACCTTATAACTAAACTTAATACTTAACCTACTTATAGGTATCTTAAGAACCCCTAAAAGTCTACTAGGGACTATACTAAAGCTAGACCTATAGACTATAATATTAGAGTTTTTATTAGACTCTATAAAGAATCTCCCCTAGTAAATAGATAGCTAATTAAGATCTAGTATCTTATTGCTAAGATTACTAAGCTCCCTATTAGTGTAATCCCCTAGATAATTAGGGTTAAAATAGGCTAGGTAGCCTGCCCTAAGGATCTAAGGGTCTAGAAGAAGATTATAGAGTATAATACCGAGATCACTATTATTATAGGAGTAGAGATTATTAAGCCTATATAGAAATAGTTTACCTATATAATAGCTAACTGCCTAAAGGAGTATAAAGATATCTTAACCTAGAAATAAATCCTTATTAATCTTATACTAAAGGATAAAATCTAGACCTAGACTAGGCTTATACCTATTAAGTATAGCCCCTTAAAGTATAGTTCTAACCTAGCCTTAAAACACTAGAATATAGTAATCTCTTTCCTAGAGAAGCCTAGTAAGAGGTTCTATCTATTTAACTCTAGTAAGTAATCTAGAATTATTAATAAACTATTACCTATCCTCTAGTATATATACTACTAGGACTTTTACCTAAGATAAAACTATAATTAAGTACCCTACTATATAAACTATAGGCTTAGAGACTATAATAGCAAGTACTTTACCCCTCTAAAGTATACTAACTACTATAGCCCTTACCTAGTAGATAATATTACTTACCCCTTAAGGCCTAAATAATAAAATAGCTAACTCTAGAAGCCTACTAGAGCTAAAAGAGGTAGAGCTAGGGAGACTAGATAAAGACTATACTAGTAAATAAACCTAGTTCCCCCCCTAAGCCCTCTCCTAAATAAGTATAATATTCTAAGGTCCTCTCTAGTAGCTAAAGCTACCCTTAGATACCCTTAAAATCCTTCTAGAGAGTATATTTACTCCCCTATAAAGTATTAATAATATAACTTATTAGGCCTCTCTAATAAATAAATAAACCTATAAGTCTATACCTAGTCTACTTAATAAAAAGATTATAATCTTCTAGGCTAATATAGGTAAAGGCCCTAAGATATATAAAACTATACTTAGCCTAGTAGCTAAGAGTAGCTATAAAGTAGTAATACTCTAGGAGCCCTAGACTAATATTATAGACAGGAAGTATCTTACTAAGATATACTATACCTATAATATTTATTCCCCTATTCTATCTTAGGATAGACTAAGTATATACCCTAGGGTAATAACCTATATATAGAAGAGTAATAACCTTTTAGTAGAATAGGTCTTACCTTATACCACTAGGGATATCCTTTAGCTATAGATTAGAGTTATAATAGTAATAAATATCTATAAAGATAATAAAGTACTAGCTACCCTATAGATATTATAGGCCTAGCCTATTCCTACTAACTATTTAGTAGTAGAAGACTTTAATACTTAATACTACTTATAGCAAGCTAGTATTACTCTTAGAATAAGTAATAAGATCACTAGCTAGGTAGAATTAAGTGATCTAACCCTCCTAAATACCCTAGATATACCTATAAACCAGTATAGGAATACTATAGACCTTACCTTTATAAATATTACTCTAGTAGAGGCCACTATAGAAGACTATCTAGCTATTACCTTAGATTACTATACTCTAAGTATTATACTTTATACCCCTTACCAGAGAACTATCTACCTAATAAGGAGGAAGATATTAAATAAAGAGTAATTTACTAGACTAATAGCTTAATATACTAAATACCTCTATACCCTAGCGTTTAAGCCTACCACTAGGCAACTAGATAGAGTAGCTTAGGCCCTAGTTAAGGTTCTATAGAGTGCCCTTAACCTCTTTAGCAAGCCGGTATAAAAGCATATAGGGGAGTCACCCTAGTAGACCGAGGAATATACTCTAGTATATAAGATATAGCTAGATAGGATATATACTTACGGGAAGATAAGGGCTTAGCAAGAGCATAAGGCCTTCTATAAGATTATTTAAATAGTAAAGTGTAACTTCTAGAGGGATTAGACTAAGAATATCTAGTGCCTTAACGATATCTTTAAGATCACTAGATAGATAAAGAGCCCTAGTTAGTTTTACCCCCCTCCTCTAGAGGCTAAAGGATATACCTTTGAAACTCAAGAGGATAGAGTAGAGGTACTACGCTGAGCTACCCTAGAGTGGTGATCAAGTGATAATAATATAACTAACCTATAGCTCTCCTAAGAGGAAGAGACACTAGACTTCTATACTACTGTTATAATTAAGGAAGTAGCCTCTATACTACTAGGGGCTAGGAATACTACCCTAGGCTCTAATAATATAATAATTAAGCTATTAAGGCTCGCCTAGCTATATATCGTAGAGTTTACTACCTAGCTCTTCTAAGAGTATTTAGAGGTAGGATATTACCCTAGTGAGTTTAAGAGTGCTAAAGTAGTTATAATCCTTAAACCAGGGAAGTATAACCTTACGCTCTCTGGCTTATAGTGCCTTATCTCTCTCCTCTCTTGTATTAGTAAGGGACTAGAAAGACTAATAGCCTAGTGTATCTCCTAAGTAGCTATCTCCTAAGGAGTACTATACCGCTAGTAGTTTAGGGTATTCCCTAAGCGCTTAGTAATTAACCTAGTTGCCTTACTTATCTATAATATTGAGTTAGCCCTTAATAGAGGACTAATAGCTACTTTTGTCCTAATAGATATTAAAGGAGTATTTAATATAGTGCTTAGGAACTAAATAGTAAGGCGCCTGTATAAGTAGGGCTAGCTAGTACTACTTATCCATTAGGTTGAGTCCTTTATAACTAACTATAGTGTAATAATATAACTATAAGAGACCTTTACTAGGAATAAGCCTCTAAACTATAGCCTCCTATAAGGCTTATCTATCTTACCTATTCTCTTTATACTCTATATCTAGCCCCTATATAATATTAGGGCGTTTAATCTCTCTTGTTTTCTAGGGATTAAGGCTAGAGTGTTCTCTACTGTTAAACGCTTTAGATATATTAATAATATAGCTATACTGTATATTAGATACTCTCTAGTAGAAACCACTATAGTAGCTAACTAAGATATAGTAGATCTTATATAATAGGGAAATAAGAATATAGTGACCTTTAATTACCTAAAGACTGAAGTTATATACTTTATAAGGTGTACTACCGATAAAGGTATATCCCCTTTAATCTTCTATAATAGGGTAAGGAAGGTCCCTAAGAAAGCTATCTACTGGCTTAGAGTCTAGCTTAATAGGAAGCTCTCCTTTAAAATCTATATTAATAAGTAGGTAGTAAAAGCTAATATAATTATATACCTACTTAAGAATATCTATAGTATATACTATAGCCTTTCCTTGGTCTATACTAAGAAGGCGGTCTAGGTATATATTATACCTATCCTGCTATATAGATTAGAGGTATAGTACCCTAGATAGATAGTTAAGGGTGTCTCTACTAGGATATAGTATCTAGTTGATTAAATATATTTAGTTTACTCTATAGTACTCTAAGCTATTGCCTTAGTCTAGAGGATAACCCCTCTAGCTACTCTATACCGAGAGACTAGCTTCTTACTAGTATAATAGCTTATCGATATATACTAGAGGCACTTCTCTGCCTACCTCTATTCCCTAGACCCTAACCATCCCCTTATACCTTATATTACCCTAGATAATCCTACCATTAGGCTACTTAGAGTAATATATACCCCTAGAGTAAGGTACCTATTGAGGCTTCTCTATACCACGGCACTTACCCTAGAGGCCCCTTGCCCTTACCTCCTATTAGTTACCCCCCCTATTATTCTATCCCTCCCTAATAAGAAGTTAATAGCTAGAGACTTTAATTACTAGTTTGAATTCCTCCCTAAACGTAAGGTAGTTATTTTCTCTAATGGCTTAATAATAGATATAGGGGTCGGTTATAGGTATGTAATATATTAGAACTAGTGCCTAATTATATAAGGTATAGGCAGCTTAGTAGGTATAGAAGTGTATAATATAGAGATTACAGGAGCCTTAGCAGGCCTCTATAAAGCTTTTACTATTATTATATACTCCCTACTGATTACTATCTACCTAGATAATATATTAGTTATTACTAGCCTATAAGGGAAGCCTAATAACTCTTCTTAATATAAGTTCTTTAACTTCTAGGTACTTACTAAGAAGTATAGGAATATATATATTAAATAGAGCCTAGGATATATAGGTATACTAGGGAATAAGTAAGTAGATATATTAGCTAAGGCTAGCTATAGTCTACCCCTTTTAAACTTCCTATTGATATTAGTATATATAAAGTATACTATAAAGTAGACTAGGTATAAGATCTTTAGCTAATAGTAGTAAGATAATATACTAGAGAGCTATAAGCTATTATACCTAATAGTAAAAGTTAGCCTAATAAAAGAATTAAATATTAATAGAAGGATACTATACTACCTATTAGCTATAAAGACCTATTATAAGGACTTTATAGATTACTATAAGTAGCTTAACCACTAGGATTCTATAAACTTATATACCTATAGGTAGAGGAAATTACCTTATTACCCCTTCTATTATTATAAAGTTATATTGCTCTAGAGGATAAGGATAGTACCCTTAGCCCTAGAGGCAGTATATTAGATAATAGGTAAAAACTTCTAGGAATATATTATAATAATTAAGGTAAGCTAATTCTTTATATAAATTTACCCTACTTATTAAAATAGTATTCCCTTAAGCTATAGCTTACTATACTATCTCTTTATACTCCTTATTTTCCCTTTATATATTTCAATTAATGTCTTATATAGAGACGCAAGGTATATTCTATATAATTAGCTGACTACTAAAACTCTCTTTTACTTACCCTACCAATAGGCAGAAGACTCCTCTAGAGCGATCCCTTAGATCTAAAAACGCCTAAAAATAGCTGCTTTACTGGTATAATAACCTGGCTAAAATGCCTAACTCTTAAATCCTATTGATAGGTGCTAAGCTTAAAAACTAATGGGAATGTATTAAAATACTAATAAAATATTAGATGGATGGGGGAGAAACCAGTAGACTGTGGACGTGTTGAACCGAAAGGTGCTCCTTTTGGTAAGTGATTTTATTGATCTGTGTGTGTGTTTATTGTAGCTTATCTAGCCTGATTTCCCCTCTTTTATCTCTTTTAATCTGGGCTATCCTCTTTAGGTTAGGTCCTTATTATATAACCCTAGCCTCTTATACCTACCTTATATATATAGCTTAAGGTTAGGTTTAATATATCCCCCTAGATTTAAAGGTTATAATAATCTATAGAGAGGCTTATTTTAGTGTTTTATAGTGTAATTTCCTCTTTTATAGTGCTAATTAGTGTTTTACCGTATTAATTTTACTATATTAATTCCTCTTGACCTTTAGCTTTAGGTATACCTTAATCTAACTCCTTATAAGGTATATAACCTTAGATCTTAATAGCTTGTTTTTCTATAGAGAGTATTTTATTTATTATATCTAATTAGACTACTTTTAAGACTTATTTACTTAATAGGTTCTTTATAAATACCTCTTTAAGCTTAAAAAAGAAGTCTATATTGCCCTTTTATATCTTAATTATTATAAATTAGCCTTTATAGCTTAATTAATATCTTAATCCTTTATAGTATACTCTTTTATAGTGGCTTATCGGTTTTAAAGCTTCTATTAAAAGTGGCTAGAGAAGGTAAATAGAAGATAGGTCTCTTTTTCGATTTATTCCTTATTTTAGTTTTACTTAATCTTAATGAAGAGCTTAAAGTACTCTTCTAATATATTATATATATTATTAAATTAGGTATTTAAGTATTATATTTTAATAATGCCTTTAAGCTTTATAATCTTAATTACTTACTCCTAGTTTATAATCTATTTACTCTAATTAGTCTTATAGTTTATTATTAATTAAAGTAGCTTAAAATAGCGTTTTCGAGCTTATTTTTATTATAGCTCTTTATTAATATTATAGATAGTTTAAAGGTTTAAGAAGAATAATAATATATTATTATATTTAGTTAATCTATTTATTATAAATATATATATCTCTATATAATATAGGCTAATATTTTTAATTATCTAATTAAGTATATTTAAAATATATTTTTATTGCTTATTATAGTCTTTTTTATTAATTTAATAGATAATAATCTCTATTTTATATACTTCTTAATCTTTAGGAAGTAGTTCGGTATATATAGTTATATTATAATTACTCTAAATAAAGCTTATTTATTATATACTATTAGCTTTTTTTATAAAGTAGTTACTAATCTTAGGTCTTTATAGTTTTTAGATTTATTAAGCTATAAATTAGATTAGGTCTCTTAGATAGTATAATCCTTCTATAGTTATCTTTATAATATATACTTATTTAAAGATTTCCTATTTATCTAGTCTATCGAGATAATAAGAGCTTTAAGGCATTTTATTGCAATTTAAAGCTTATTTTTAAGGTTTATTATACTAATTTAAAGCTTATAGTTATAGTTATAGCTATCTTCTAATTAATAGAAGATAGCTCTAAGACTCTTAATTATTAAACCGTTAGGCCTTCCTTTTAGTAAGTGATTTTATTGATCTATATATATATCTATTGTAGCTTATTTAGCCTAATTTTCCCTCTTTTATCCCTTTTAATCTAGGCTATCCTCTTTGGGTTAGGTCCTTATTATATAACCCTAGCCTCTTGTGCCCACCTTGTGTATACAGCTTAAGGTTGGGTTCAACAGGACGCATAGAAGGGCCTAGGAGCATGATGCTTATTGTCTAGCAGTAAGACTTAGCTCCGTCTAGCCAGATGTTTTTCCAGAAGCGAAGTTACCTACCCTATAGTCTACTTCTATATAGCTACCCTAGATCTAGCCTAATATGTCTTTTTACTCCTTTGGAGGTTAGCAGCTTATCTGCAAGACGGTAAATACTAAATAAACAAACAAAGTTGGGCTTGAGGTCGTTAATTTCAATATGAACCCATCCGGCCCGCTAATTCTCAAAGCGCCATTGCCCAATCCCCTGCTAATTCCCGCAGGATCGGTCCACCCGACGGCACCTATTCACTGTAATTAATTATTCTAGTATCTACTTTCATGATAGAGTTGGCTCCCTCCCAATTTTATATTCTGTCCTTTATATTTGTTACGGCCCCTGATCTAGGGGCACCCACCTGAAGCGATCTACAATAACAAACGAATTTCTGATTTTGTTATCACGATAAATATTGGAACTGATTGAAGAACATTTACGTCGGTACAGACTTGTACAGTACTTGTACCTCGGCTTCATGGGAGGCGGTGTTGCCAAGCATTCAATGCCAAGAGACTCCGCTGTCGAAGCGCCGTGCCTATTCCAGAAGGTCAAGTAAATATCGACGACCATTGTCCGGTCTAGTGAGGCGATGATTTGTCCTACCAAGAATAAGGAGTTGTTTCTTTACTTGTTACCAATTTGTAACGGTATTTCCCAATGTTGCTTCTCAGAATTCTATTTCCATGTTTCAGACAACTCTCTATCTGAAAGACCCAGCGGTGGGGAACGACACAGCCTTGACAGCCTCTAAGCTGTATTCCAATAGGCCAGTGCGTAACGACTTGACATATGGATGACCACCTCACACTTCTTCACTTGCACGCACCTTGTAAGCAGGACACGAAACTGCCCAGCCCCTCAACTCTTTATGAGCGCTTATGCGGGTATACGGCACTCTTTGGTCCAAGGTAGTGTTTATTGAGGCGCAAGTACGAGCAGCCCAGCCAACAGCTGTTCACTTCACCATCCGTACTCCGTACTTTGTGTGTTCCGACAGTTCTGGCCTCAAGACTTAGCTTTGTTGACATCGGCATTCCCGCCTCTAGTCGATCTCATGTGGAGAAGTTTCTCACTGGTTATGACGATGTGGACAGTTCTACTGCGCCGATCACGCCCTATCGGCTCTCGCTAGTTCTCCATGTCGAGTTTCATGTTACATTTGAAGTTTCCATCGCCATTGGTTGATCAACTGCCTCCTCGAGGGACTACCACGGAACAGTCCCGAATACTCCCCAGATAGTTCACTTGATGGCCCAATGACTGCCCTAATCAAACGTGAATATATACCTTCACTATTGTATATCAATTCATATACATCAAGTCAGTGACCCAAGGTGAACCCTGACTGTCAACAACAAAACATGGTCCAATTTAGCCGATTCGGTGATCAAACTCCTGCTCAGGCTCTCATGCAGCTCGACTATCTTCAATATTTATGTTGGTACTGAAACCTTGCTCAATCTCTTTACTTAAAGACTACTAATAAAACGACTTACTATGCTGCGCCCCCTCCAAAAAAAAACAACCGTCAACGAATACATCTAGACTGAAAGAAACCAAGAGCATACCTTAGTTACCTCTGCGACCACCAGTGCTCATAAGTGTAATTTTCTGTTTCTTCTTCTTCTTCCCACTACCGCCTCCACCACTAGCACTCGACCCTGCTCCACCGACACTATCTTGACGAACACTACTCTCTGCCGCCTCAATAGCTTGTATTTGCATCGCGAGGTCATCCGTATCGAACAAGTCCTCGTCTTTAAGCCACCCATCGTTCCCGTCCGAAGGTTGTGTAGCTACCATCTCAGGTGACCCTCCGTTGACCACCCTGGTGCCCCAGATGGTCTTCTGGGTCGATGGGCTTGTTGACATATCAGCCAAAGTCTCGAATCCTGGTCGAGGATCCGGGGGCGTGGTGCCGGAATGACCGCTCAATGGCTGGAACTCCTCAAGATCTATGCGGGGAGCCCGATCTTCCTCCAATGTCTCGGGAAGTCTCTGGTATCCGGTCGTCTTACGCAGATTTGCAGCTTCGAGGCGCTCCGCTTGAAGACGCTCCCGCTCTTCTTGTGTCTCTTTGTCACGATTGCGTCTCCTTCTTCGCTCAACGTCGCCCGAAAACGATGCCAGTGTCTCTTCTGGCACAATATCAGTCCAGTCGCATTCTAAGAAGTTGACGACACATCCACGAGGAAGATGCCCGAGGTATTTCGCCCTCCGGCGCATTGCGTCGTCTACAACATGACCAGTAGAGATGTGTTCGACACGAGGAAGTAACGTAGAAGGAAACGACGAAAAAGATCCGTACTTCGTCTTCAGGATGCGGATGTCCAAAGGTGAAAGGTATAAATGCGGTGGAGAACTGTAAAAGTAGAAATCGGCGTCTGACGAAGGCTTTGCCGATGTGATTGGGCTCTCAGCAACATGAAGGTCCGCCAGCTTCTCCTTCGCGGTCGTGATGGTCCGAATCGCTTTTTGGGACCATTCGTCATTTTGTCCAAAAAGTGTTTCGTCTTCCTTTGCCTGTTGACCAAGCGCTGCAATCTCTTCGTCGTACTGAGCTGTCATATAATCGGTGGTGCCCTTCATCATACGCGCATAGTCAAGAACGTTGGCAGCAAAATGCCATGGAATATCGTTTTCAGAGTAAAGCGCTTCAGCACCGCTTTCTCGTGGAAGCGCCATTGCCGAGTGTGCGCTTCGTGCCATCAACCGTAAAACCACATCGTCACCAATTCGAGGGAAGGGACTTTCCTGACCCGCATAGAACCGAACAGGTCGAACATCTTGCATATATATCGAGTCTTCACAAATAGGACACTTTTTCCACCTGGGGCCTCGACCCTTTGCTTCGTCCTCGTTCGAAACCGAATTCATGAAACGGATGAGGCAGGGTAAACAAAAGATGTGACCACATTTCGCCATTCGAGGCGCTACAGGCTCCGAAAGACAAATGGGGCATGATGAACCTTGCGACTCACTTGACGCAATAATTTGCATCACAAGAGACCAATCCAAGTGTGTATCGGCGTCTGTTGCTTGCTTGCTATATGTGCCCTCTGGCGAGAGAATAAATCGGTAGTTTGCATGGACGTATCTAGCTTTGTCGCTGGCATGGTACCCTGATCCAGGTCCCCATGTTGGTGTTCGTCTGTAAGATCTCGATTGCGCATGGTTATCTAAAACTGGGCGTGGCATGGAGTAGTTAAGTAGATGGGTAATCGATGTCTGACCCCGTCTGCTGTTGGGATTTCTAAAAGCACTGAGTTCGGCCATAGCATCTTCGTCATCAGGACCGGTGTTCGATCGGTCACCAAGTGCGGGTCGACGCTGAGTACGATGTTGCTTCCGAGAGCCTTGAACCTTTCGAGGCATCGATTGAGAATGTGAGGAGCTGGCCTGTGACGGTCGGCGAGAGGATTCGAAGCTTGAAGTTGTTGTGCCAGCTTGAATGGCCGGGGAATTTGATGGTGCAGGGACAGACTTTCCCACGTTCGATGATGAGGAGCTCATATTCGTAACAACAGCCTTGTAGGAGCTCTCAATCGCAGTCGGCGAGAGAAAAGATCGGGATCGGGGATCGGCTTAGTCGTTCGATTGCTTGCGCTTTATCCCCGGTGGCGGGGACGACACTGAAGGGCAGTTGCCTGGCTGGAATGCAGCCGCAAGATCGTAAAGAGGAGCAAAGAGCGCAGCTAGGAGAAAATCACAGGTAAGAGAGATCGTAGTATTGGGGTAGTTCAGATGGAAAGAAACGAATAAGGATCACGAAGGGGTCCAGCTGGGACGGACCCCGTTGATGGAAGAGGACGGAGGTGGATCGAGCGAGTCACTGGCGGGGCAAATCGTGACGGAGGTGACGGGCTCGGTGGTGCAGGGGAATGGCGTTACCGGCTCCTATTTTTTTTTTAATCGCGATTAGCTTACATAACGGCATTTCAACTGGGCTGAGTCATGGTTCTGGAGGCAAATTGACCTTTTCCATTCATCCACATCACATGATCTCACGCAGATCAGAAACGACAAGGAAACCGAGCTCGCATTAAGATAGGAAACATAAGAGCTCGATCAGATCTGCACGCCTAAAGATACTCTGTTTGTTTTAGTATCTTAGTCAACTTCATGAGAGCTTCCTATTATTTTCTGACCCGCCTGTTACTATCAATAAGAGCTTCACTTTCATAAACACATGTGCATGTATCCAAAAAGGACGTTTTTCTTTTGACTTTAAAAGGAGCTATCATACATGAAACCCGATATCAAGCAAAAGTATGCGCGTAAAAACAGACTATGAATTAGGTATATGACGGAGATCCATGCCCTCAGTGACCTCTACCACTCTCCTCTTTCTCATGGATCCAGGGGAATCATTGATAAACGAAGACACCAACCGCAAGAAAACAAAAGAACCCATGAGACACTTCTGACACCACAACGTTGCGACATTAGCTTGGTTGCCCATTTCCCTTGTCTATTTGTCAGACAGCTTGTTCTTGATCTTGCTGAAGATCGAGCTGAGTCGGTTTTTCTTCTTTTCCTTACCGCTAGCCGCGGGGCTGCTGCCGTTGGCCGATGTTCCGGCAGGCTTGGTCTCTGTGGCCTTGGTTCCGTTTCCAGGTGCTGAGGTGCCGTTGCCAGTTGTTGAGGTGCCATTGCCAACCGCAGGGGTTTCTGTCTTGGTCACAGGCTTAGCCTCCTCGGTCTTGGGAGCCTCAGTCTTCGTCACAGGCTCAGGAATAGGCTTAGTTTCCTCAGCTTTAGTCTCGGTGGGGGCAACAATAACAGGAACAACAGGCTCGGACTCCTGGACCTTGGTCTCCTTGGGCTCGACAATGGGCTCGGGCTTGGTCTCGACGACAGGCTGGGCCTCCTTGAGAAGTTGAGCCTCCATCTCCTTCTTGTTCTCGACGGCCTCGGCGTTAGCAGCAGCCTCAGGGCGCTCACCGGCCTCAACGATAGACTCCTTGACTTCGGTGGGAACCTCGGGTGCCACTTGAGGTGTCTCGTCGATGGTAGCAGCGGGCTTGACCTCCTTGAGAAGCTCGGCCTCAACCAACTTCTTCTCCTCAACAGCGTGGGTGTTGGTAGCAGCCTCGGGGCTCTTGCCAGCCTCGGCAATAGAGTCCCTAACCTCAACAGGAACCTCAGGAGAGACCTGCTTGGGCTCCTCGTTTGACTGCTCCACGACAGAGTCATAGATACCAGTGATAGGCTTGACCTCCTTAAGAAGCTCGGCCTCCATCTCCTTCTTGTCCTCAACGGCGGCAGTATTGGCAGCAGCTTCGGGTGCCTTTCCGGCCTCGATAAGGGACTCCTTTACCTCGACGGGAACCTCGGGAGAAACTTCCTGTCGGATCTGTTCCTCGTTCTTGGCAGCCAGTGTCTCCTGGGCAGCAATTGGGAGCTGCTCCTTGACAGAGTCGGGGAGGTTCTTGTTGGCGGTGTCAGTGATAGCCTCAGCCGCGCTGTTGAGCGCGGGGACAGCCTTCTCCTCCACGGTCTCCTTGGCAGCGTAGCCAGCAGCGATGACGGCACCCCCGGCGGTAGCAGCCAGAGCGGCAAGGCTGATATCAGGTGTATTCTCGGACTTCTCGGTACCAACGCCAGCGGTTCCTACTGAGGTGGCAGGAGCCTCGGGAACAGTACCTTTGAGTTCTTCCTCAACCATGGTCTTCTCCTTGACCTCTGTAGGATCCGTGCTGGCCTCAGTGACAGCACCGGCCTTCTCCTGGCTCTCCCTCACAACCTCGGGGACAAAAGCGCCGTTGGACTCGAGAGGAACCTCAGCGGCAAGGCCAGCGGTGGTGGCAGTGGGAGCCACGGAGTTCATGGTAACGTCAGGGCCAATAATAGGCAGACCAGACTCAGGGATGGTGTTGGGAAGCACAGGAGGCATATCGGTCTCAATGCCAGGAAGGGCATCGCTCTTCTCGTAAGACTCCTTGTCAAGCTTGACGTACTTGTCAGTGCTCTGAGTGGTGATAGACTCGGGAATCTTCTCGCCAGCCTCGAGCTTGATGGGGTTTCCCGCACCCTCGGAAGCAGGCAGAGGGTTGACACCGAAAACCTTATCGAGCTCGTTCGCGGGTGTGACAGGAAAGCCGCCAGGGATGTCCGAGGGGGTCTCAAGAGGAAGCTTCTCGTCATGGCCAGACTGCTCGGAAGTTAGCGCGCCGATACTATTATTTTGAGCATCCTTCTCGTCAATTACCTCGTCTTCGAAAGTCTTGGGCTCAGTGGCCTTGTTCTCAATGGGTTGTTCGCTAGCCATGGCAGCGGTTGTGGAAGTAGGAGTCACGGTGTTGAGGATAGCGGCGGTTGCGCTTTCGCTTGTGAGTTGATCGGGAGTGACGAAGTTGTTTACGTTACCCTCGAGATCAGGCTCGTTGGGTGCTGATTGGTTGATGATCCAGTTACCGTCGACGATGAACTAGACGAAAGATGGTGAGCAGGAGTCCTTGATTGTGTTCGCGACAAGTGTGTGCAAGTGTAAGAAGAGCAATTGGTTTCAGAAAGAGGGGACAAAGTGAGTTTAATGAGCTGGTGCGATGACGAAGGGAAGGACGGAGCTGAAGAGAAGGAGCGGGTCGGGAATGCAGGCACACTAGCGCGCAAGCAAATCAAGCGCTGACTTGAAGACTCCTTGGCAGCACGAGGGCACTCGGGGTCTGCGCGACGCCATATCGTCGCCTGGCGCCATAGGATTTCATTGGCATGACCAGGGAAAAGACCCGATATGGGCTGAGTAAAGCAGATTTTCCATCGCTCTCCGCTCACTAATGAGGTCTCAGCAGTCCAGAACTGTCGCGATCGTGGTCGCCTTGCGTCATACCGAACCGCGGGGGGGTCTTTGGTTGGGGACGGCGCGAGATGCTAATGGGTCGCAGAGAACCCATGACATGACAGACAGGGAAATGAACCAGGGGCTCAATCCCCGATCCTGGCAGCTAAGCAAACTTGCAAGAAAAAAAAAACCCATGGGGCAGCAGGGGGGTAGGAGCTTAGGATTACGGCAGCCACCGCCATTGTGCCTCCAAGCTGTTTAGGCTTAAAAAGCCCTGTAGATTGCAAGATAGTGATGGGCGCAAAAGCACGGATTCCTGGGCGGCGCAGCCTTCGCAACTATCATACTACCAACTTGGTTGAGCAACAGCAGCCGCAAAGACGTTGAGGTGGTAACAGTGTGTCCTCCCGCCATCCAAATTTGACTTTGAAGAGCTGAGAAACATCTCGACTTGGGCGTTGGCGATAATGGCAGGACAATGACGGGGTGGTTTTCAACCAGGACCAATACAGAGTGAATGTCGAAATAGGGAAAATTGGGGGAAGCTGTTGGGCTTGCGGGTCGAGACTCGCTGACGCTGACGCACCTTGTAGTAGATCTTGCCCTCAGGCTCCTTCAGGTCAACTGTCTTGGAGAAGACATCGCCCTTCTTCTCGAGCTGAACGCTCTTGGTCCAGTTGTCGAAGGTACCGGTCACGTAGACCTCCTCGGCGGGATGCTCCCTGCAGAAGTTTGGGTCAGTCTCAAGTGTCTCAGACATGGACGAAGTGTCGCAATCCGTAACAGTAACATGAAGCAGCCTTGGTAGGCACATGCACGGGGCAAGCAAAGTCTGAGACACAACTCAATGGGATTGTCTTGCGCGGTGGTAGACAAAGTGCGACTCGGGGGTATACGAGTCTATCGCGGTGCATTTGTCATGGCTGTGCTGTGCTGCGCAGCGCAGCGCAACACACACGCCGCCAGAGGGCGAATTGTGAATTGTGAATTGCGACTTACCACTTGAAGGTGAAGCTGCCCATGACTGGAGTTCGTTTTTTGATAGGCGATGGATTCTGCGCGTGTGGGCCGAGAGATCGTAGCAGTGAGTCGAGGTAGCGTGGGCGACGTTTGTGCTTGTTGCGTATGGAGTTCAAGTGAGATTTTGTTTTGTTTGTGGGAGAGATGTTGGGTTGGGAGAAGAGCCAGGTCGTCGACGGCACGGGGAGAGACCAAGGCCAAGAGAGGACTGGTTTGGCGCTGGACAAGGCTGGGGGGGACTGGAGCGAAATTAAAGATTGTTGGCGGCTACGGCTACGGGGCAGTAGTAGCGACACGAGGAATAGGTACAGGCGGTACAAATCGCGCGCGCTGCGACCGCTTCGACCGGACCGATCGATGCAGGGATTGGTTATAAGCGGTTTGAGAGGATGGCTTCGCCGGATGCAGAAATGGGCGAGTATCGCAATGATACGCAAGGTTGATACGGTGAGGAGATAGGTTTTGAGGTGAGGAATATGAGAGAAGGTCATAGAAGTAGTTTCGATTCGATCGAAAGCGGAAAAGATAATGACGATAATGAGGAAGAGATAAAAGGTGATTGAGGTTGTAAAAAGAGAAGCCAATGACCAGCACGTGGGGGTCTTTTTTTTTTCCTTTCGATTTGGGGTTCTGTGCAGCAACAGAATCAATCAACGATTCGTATGATGTGCATCGAATCGAAAGCAGGAGCGAGAGCAGGAACAGGAGCAGAGGCAAGAGCGGAAGCAGCTCAGGCGAGTTATGGTAGAAAGGATAATTGAGGCTGTTTATCAGGTATCGAAAAAAGCTTGTGATTCTGATGCCCTGGGCATGAGCGCGTCTCGATGGATCAGCCAAGCTCCCGCAGTCGGCATGTACTGTACGGAGTCTGTACAACGCATTGAATTTGAGAGGTGACAAAGGTACAAAGTCCCAGTACCCAGCCTGTTCTCATCACCCCAGCCTCTGGTGTTTTGGTGAACTTGGACATGATGTTTTCGTCACGGTTCTACTGTGACTGTACGTCTGCTCGAACGCCTTCAGATCCATCTGATTCGCATTCTGGTTCTACATATCCATCATCAGTACCTGAATTGGGTACCTTGAAGTACTCGACACCCTAAACCACCCATGAAGAACACTCTGCAGTCTGCAGTCTTAAATCTGCAAGGTGGACACGCAAGATGCAGTTCGAGAGCTGCGGGACCCTCGCCTACTCGCTGACGACATGGCAATTCGTGTCATGGCGTTTGTTGGCGGTCGGCTTCGCTAACCGGTGGGTTTTCCATCCATCTCTGCAATAGACCGCATCCGGGGGATATTGGAGTCGCTACACGTCAAGTGGTGGTGATGATAGTGGCTAACGATGATCAAGTGTTTTCAATATATAATATCCTCGATACATACAGCATCTAACGCGTGCACTCGACTCCTGCATTGCAAAATCTATGAGATATGTAGCGCAATCTGGCCATGAACTCAAGTCTAGCTCCATCTTCACCGGAAGCTATTGGATGCGATGCGATGCTGGGGGGTGGACTAGTAGCGTCGCATTGCCACGAGTGCCTGGACTAGACCTCGCCGTGGCTGGCAATGGACACCCCCTAACGCCCTAACGTTAGGCTACTGTAGTGGTACTGTCCATAGTTGGCTGTATTTCCAACGGTTGTCAAGGTGAAGCACTCAATAGGTACCGAGGAGGTCGGTGAAATGTGATACTATAATATTATATCTCATCTCGTTGTCAGTGACAAGCATTTGCTCGAGTACCAACGTCACTTGTACTTTGTTTTTTGTTGTACTGATCTCCTCAGCACTGTTATATCGTGTCATGCAACGCCCACCGCATTCTTCGCGTCGTTTAAAGGCCTTTCATGACAACCAGCCTCATATCATGACAACTCAGTCTCGCATCGTGAAACTGGTGTCGATCGAACGTTGAAACTCCGAAGGCGGTGTGAGTGTACCCAAGTCTGCAAGTACTGCACTGTATAGATGCCCAGCGAACCGCACCAAGCCAGGATTGTTTTACCCTGCATATGAGTGAGTCGAACATGAGAACAGCGGTCAGAGAGAAGATTTTACCATGCAAAATTATCTACAGAGGTAGATACTGATAGCAGAGGAAGGACGCACATATCCGTAGATATGATAACGATAACAGTAACAGTAACATTAACAGTACGGTAACGGTAACATTCACGCACTCTTGAGGCAACATGCATATTCCAAGTCAGGAACAATTAAACCTTGACGCCTGCGGCCTGCCTACCCGGTATTGCTTTTTCTCAGCCTCGTTGAGGTAAGTTTGAATGCTGCGTCTCAGCCAATCCAACTTGGGGTAAATGCTAATGCAAGACCCTTTGTGCATTGTTTGCTCCTGATCATCGCCGTTATACTTATGCACCTAGTCTATATCACAAAAGCATTCATGACGGGTGATAATGACCTGCGTTGCTAAAATATGTTCGACTTCCAAACGCCTTAATAATACTGTTTCTCTTATCGACTTTACAGTTCCTCTCTTGATGCCGACTTTGCCTGGCCTTCCTGGCCACTCTTGACTTCTGTCTTCTTCAGTGCCTGGACCTTGATATCAAGCGTCGTTTTCTTGTCCTGTGGCTCGCTATGCTCAACCCAAGCAACAACTCCACCATCCGAGGGCTTTGGGCTGTACTTGGACAAGTCGACGAGTCGGTCTATGTTCGCCACTGTTAGTATTTGCATGGCGAGATTATAGTCGGATGAGGCAACTTACCCTTGCATTCACTTGCTTCCGCTGCCCACAAAGGAAGAATACCATATAATGCGCCTGGTGCAAAGACGACAACCTTGTCTTTGTCGCTGGCGCGATCAATATTGCTAGCCTCAGGAAACTGGACGACCTCCTCAATCTCATCCTCGCTACTCTTTGGGTTCTCAAGAACCGCAAACAACGCCTTGCCTTTCCCGTCGGTCCGCTCCTGTTCTTCTATCCACTCACGAACCAGCAGAGGGAATTGATCGTAGTTCATCAATAGGAGACTGCGGCCATCGGCGTGAGGATCCATGCCGAGCCACCCTCCAGGGTATTCTCTATTGGAAAAGACTGCCTTCAACCCCTTGGCCCAGGGCTTCAATCCTTTGGGAGGTGGCTGCATCAAGTCGTGGAGGGTATACTCATGCGCCTCGAATTGGGCCTTGGATTCACAGGTTGTTTGAAAATCGGCAGTGGCATCAGCTCTGAAGGGGTTCTTCCAGTCAAAGCCTTGGACACGCTCGACGGGCGGCGGATGCCCCTTGTCCATGGCTTGGGTAAGTCCAGCCAGCATAGCCGACACGACCACGAATGGAGTCGAGGATGTCTTCATGATGGTGGAGTATGATGAATGATATCGATTGTGGTTAAATAACGCTGCTTGGTATAACAACACACGTATCGATTGATTTGTGTTTACTTATAATATCTCGTCCATGAACTCGATATTTATGCTCGAGATTATTTCACTTCAATTTTAATGTTTTGTTGTCCTCTTCGGAGTCTTGGTCGCCGAGTTTCCTTTTCAGGTTTACATCTCGGCGAGTATTGCCCGGAGTAACAAGAAACTGTCTGAATGAGGTCTCTTACCTACCTAGGCTAAAGGAGTCAATCATGTGAGATTTGCCAATGCCTGCAGAGCAGTTTTTGAATCGCCCGATGATTTGAAGCTGCTCATAACCAATAACCATGAGTCCTGGAGAAAGCCATCGACCTAACCGACATCTGGTTGAGTTGTGACAAGTTTACAATCTTGTTCGGCTTTGGGTGTTCTCGTCATACCGGTTATTAGATGTGTACAGTATAGGGTATGGGATCACGATCACGACAGTTTTCTTACGCAAATTAAGAGGCTAATGATGGTAGTTGGATCCAAGATTCAGCCTGAAACATATCTTGTCGACATATTAGACCTTGATTGCTGTGCTTGGTGTGGTCTAAGCCTCTACCATATAATGCCGCGCTAACCGGGGTAAGCAATAAGAACGAAACGATCGTGCCGTGAAGAGTGAAGGAGCGTGTACCTTGGAATGTGGACATTATGATAGAAAAGGTTGATTTATATGTTGTAGACTTTGAGTGCTGTTGGCAAAGCATGATAAAATATGGAACTAATGAGTTATCTACAGCACATCAAGCAAACAAACTTCGTCAATCTCATTGTCGTACTTGTCTCCAATTGGGTAGCTCCCGAAGCCTCTCGGCCCTGTAAATAGCAACAATAACTTTAACTATTCATTAACACAGCCTCCTGACCTGGTAAATACTGTAGCAGCCTGCGCAGCACAAGAAACTGGTCCCTGCGCTGCATCCTCAGCTCGATCTAGACCATAAACTAGTGGCCTGGTGCTGACGGAAACTCAGCCTAACTGGCCTAGCTAATTCGATAAATCCATGCATTTCTGCTCAGCCCTGAATCTTGAAACCCTCTTCGCCTGCTCATGAGGCCGGATGGGGATTAGAGCTTGAGTGCCTGGCATGTAATTACCGTTTCTTTTTGTGTCTTTAATTACCTTTTAAATCCCCTCTGCAGTCCCTGCGTGGTTGATCTGATCGGCTCCCCTCTATTCCACGCTCACTTACACCCAACACAACCGCAACGATGGCGCCAAATACAACAGAGCTTGCTGCCTCGGAGAAGCGAGAGATGGCAAAGACGAAACCGTCCTGGCCGCTATGGAAGAAGCTTACTGCTGTCGGTGTAACCCTTGCTGTAATCATTGCTCTGGCGGTTGGACTGGGTGTTGGCCTCACTCGAGGAAAGGGAGGAGACAACAGCGATGACACCGCCAACGCAGAGAGTGACGACTCGACGGAGCCTTACCTCAAAACCCGCGGCAGTCTCTGGCAGCCAAAGGTCGGCGCCCAGTGGCAGATCGTTCTCCTCAAGCCTATCAAGCTCAACAAGGACGGAAGCGCCAAGGACCTCAAGCCCAATGTCGGTATCTACGATCTGGACCTCTACGACAACGACGCCGAGACTTTTGCGGCGCTGCACAAGGCCGGCAAGAAGGTCGTCTGCTACTTCAGCGCTGGCTCGTGGGAGGACTGGCGCGATGACAAGAACCAGTTCAAGAAGGCTGATCTGGGTAAGACCATGGATGGATGGCCTGATGAGAAGTGGATCAACCTCAAGAGCACCAACGTCCGCAATATCATGAAGAAGCGTATCAAGCTTGCTGCCAAGAAGGGATGTGATGCTATCGATCCCGACAATATCGACGGATACGTAAGTCGTACCATGCTTATACCCCACAAGTATAAAATCTAACACACGCAACAGCAAAACGACAACGGTCTTGGCTTGACCAAGAAGGACTCTATCGACTACGTCAAGTTCCTCGCTGCCGAAGCTGCAAAGTACAACATGTCAACAGGCCTCAAGAACGCTGGCGATATCATCAGCTCTGTCCTCCCCTACGTCCAGTTCTCGGTTAACGAGCAGTGTGCCGAGTATTCTGAGTGTGAAACCTTTGCCGCCTTCATCAAGGCCAAGAAGCCAGTATTCCACATCGAGTACCCCAAGGGTGCGCCAAAGGTCAAGGAGTCCGATCGCAAGGCTATCTGCTCCAACAAGGGCAAGGCAAAGGGTACTACAGGCTTCAGCACTGTCATCAAGAAGATGAACCTCGACGGCTGGGTCATGTACTGTACTGGAAACACATACCAGACTGCAGTAGAGAGCTGATTTCTCTGTTTATGATGTACATATGTATTTATCTCATGAGAAATAAAAGATTACCTTACTGTTTGTAACCTCTATTGCACAATTTAATATATGGTAAGAGACAGCACATTGATGTCCGGTATTCTCTGTCCTTGTCATGAACCTACTAACCACGTCATTTGAATCAGCGCTCTGTCTGTTTCACCAGTCGGCCATCAATTTGATGCTCACATAGAGGCTCCTAACTGCTCCTAACTAACGTTTGTACAAGTATATGCAAGTGAACACATTAGTCTGAGATATCCCTGCGCCTCCGCTTCAACAATCCGCCAATATGCAAAATAAGGGGTATCTTGATAATTAAACATCCTTCAGAACTCAATTCAATCTTCAGTATGTGGACTCAGCCACAAGCCCTGCCTCGATCCCTGCTTTACGTAGCTGCCATATACTTTGGGCCGCCCTCCTGCTTAAAAAGCCAGTCACTGTTGGCATCGACCATAAAATTGGTGATGTTGAACTCATTTGATGCCCCCAAGTTTGTTCCGTGGTCATTGGACGTGTCTATATCTGTACCCGGTGGTCCAGGTGGCCCAGGTGTACCATTGACGCCAGAGATGTTTTCACCTCCAAATGGAAGACGCGGCACATTGAAGAAATCAAATACATCAAGATATTCAAGCTCGTTGGGTGCCGGTGTCCTTGCGGGCGTAACGCTTGGCAGCCTACTCAGTGCTGAGCCACCCGGCTGCTTGGGCTGCCGCGAGATGAGGAAGTCCAAGTCAAATGCCGTGCGTCGCATGTCAGAAAGTATCTTAACTGAGCTGGGGGTGATGCCATCTCCCTGTCGCTCGCTGTCACGATGCTCATCCAGCACTCTCTGCAATAGCTGGGAGTATCGAGCTGCAACAGGCCAGTATCGCCCCATCTCCCGCAGGCTATCGACGAAGAACGGAAGCTGGGGTGAGAGTTTATGCTCAACTGTCGATCCATGGACAAGGAGGAGACGTGCTGAAACCCAGAGAGTAAAAGCAAAGGGGGGTCCCAGCTTTGCCAACATTCCATTGTTCACAACAAATTCGCCAAGAGCAGCCACGTTTTCGACAGCGCCGTGGCATCGCTGTGATGCGCTATACGATGGTGTGAATATAGGTGATCTCGTTGTGGGGTAAGCGGCTGAAGAGTGAAGACGGATGACCGCTGTGTGGTATGTGGCATGAAGCATGACCCATGCGCAGTTGATGTTCTTACTTCCTGGGTGGAAGAGCTTTGCCATGTTCCCAAACTCACCAGGAAGACTAAACTTCCAGGAGGTCAGCATATTGTCGAGCTCCTTGTACCGCATCTGCCATTGTTCCACATCACTCAGAGCACTGATATCAACAGGTTGCTTGAGAAACTTGTGTATCTTGGAGAGGATACCCAGAATCTCGATGTAATAGGCAAATGCACCTAAGTTCTCTGGTTGGTCGATGTCATGCCCTGGAGAGCCCGAGTGTAGATCAGTACTAAACCATCTAGTATCGACCTTTTGGTTTTTGATCCACAAATCATCGCGACAAGGCAATGTCCTATCGATTTCCTTGTCGTCCAGGGCAAACTCAAATGCAGTTGCAATAGTCGCATATCGATCCAAGAGATAAATCATCCAAAACAACCGCCGCCTGGCCTCTTCCTCAATGAAATCCTTGGGTTCCGAAAGTGTCATTGCTCGAAGTGTATAGATCGAAAGATAATGAGGCGACACAGTAGAAGAAGTAACTTCCACAGCAAGACCAAGCTGTACCACCGATCGGGTTATGAGAGCCATAATGTTCCATCCCGGTGGACCATTACTACTTCCACAAAGATCGAGTGCAAGTATAACAAGAGCTTGCAACGCCTTTACAGAAGAGTTTTCCATGCCGTAAAGAAGAACTCTTTCTTTGGAAACTCGGTGATAGTGTTCCCGCCGCTCCTCCGTTAGCCTCACATCAGTCGAGTAACGCATGGTCGTTGCCACAATTGCATGAAGTAGGATTCGGTCTGTTTCATCAAGGGCAGATGGCCCAAATAGGGTGTCCAGAGTTGTTTTGCGATGAAGAATCGGGCACCAGGTATTGATGTGCTTAAAATAGAGATCAACCAGTGCGTAGAGAAGGTCGTAGGGCGGCATGTCTCGATCTGGGGTCGAGGTTCCTGGGGCTGCCGACAATGGTGCTGTAGGTGAATGAAGATTTGGCTGCACAGAACTGTAATAGTCTTGAGCAGTGTTGTTGTGTTGTATAGGCGATAGTTGAGTAGGCGGTGCAACGCCAGACATCGATCCACGATTCCGGCCCTGATACCCGTCGTTCATCCTGGGCGTAGGAGCTACATTAAACTCAAGACTCTGTGTGCTTGGGGCAAAGTTTGAGCTGGGAGCTCTCTGTCCGAACAAGGCAGTGTCAGTTTGAGGTGTGCGAACCGATTCAGAGGCCCTAAAAAGGTTTGGATGGGTGTCTCGCGGAGTTCCTTGGTCACTAGGAAGGCTGGGGTTACTGTGCTGAATACTGGCGGCAAGGACAGGATTTGTGTTGGACGCCAGGGTGCCATGAAGGATCTCGGCATGAGAGCGTAATATCTCCTCAAGTTTGTCAAGGCGCTGCTCAAGCTCACGACCATAACCCGCTCTCAAGCCAGGCTTCTTGCGTTCTTTATATTCACACACAGCGCCATTGCGGGTACACCAACCGCATGAAGGCTGGCCACGATCACATTTGACCTAAAAGGCAGAAAGAATTAGTGTTGTGAACAAAATGAAACGCCGAGGCAAACGACCGTGTTTCAAGAAGCATACCTTTCTTTGCTTACATAGCTCACATCTAGGAACAGTATTGTTAGCCTCAGCGTCGGCGACGTCTGGTATGCTAGAAGAAAAGGTAGATTGGAGTTGTATCGTGGTATAGTAGTTGGGATTTGGGGAGGGCGGGGAGAATGAAGCACGGGGTGGTGCAGTGGCCTCGGATGGCGGCATGGTCTTGATAACAGTGCACAAGAAATGTAGATAAGACTCCAACATGATTACCAGATCGGAAGCCTGCCAAGAGGAGAAAAGAAATCCTTGGTTTGAGACATGGACTCGATAAGAGTCTGAGGGGGCAGTATGATTGACAAAGTGTGTAGGAAACAAACAAAGACCGGTAGAGTTGCACTTACGAAACCGAGACAGGACGCTTCCTTTTCCCGTGATGAGAGAGAGTTTCGTGGTCGCCATGGTCCTCATCCTCGCTAGGGAATTGGTTGGCTTCATCACTGTCTACTTCTGTAGATGGCGGACGATTCTCTACCGAGCCATCGCCCAACATTTTGCTGGCCCCGTTCTGCATCGAGAGTGAGATGTTGGGCTTCAGGTGCCTATTCCAGAGCCCTTGCCGGTGGTCTCGTGTGTCGGTGCGATGCAAGAACGAGCTCACCAGCAGTCGTGTGAGCAATGGAATAGTGAGGCCGAATACAGGGGTAAGCCAAGCCAAAGCAAGCCTGCCACGAAATAATCAATAGTAGATACGCGCGCGAAAGAGGTGTCGGTGTTTGCTGCAAAGACGACCTCGCGATCCGGGATAAAGGCAAGCGGGATCAGGAGAATGATCGCCCGAGGATAAATAGGCCTGCACTGGACTAGGTAAAGTACAAAGGGAATGGGTGTAAGGACCTGCACTGCGACTAGGAATGCCCTATCCTATTGTGGTCAGGGTAATATCAGAAATTTCAGCCAATACCGCGAATTGCCGACGGGCATTCATGCGTTCGATAAATGTTATTTATGAGCTGTTCCCTCCCCTTCGCCTGTCAGCTGTTTTTCTTGCGATCTTGCTCGCTTTCTGCTGGCTTTGTGCCTCGGACGGATGGGAAGTGGCGCCGTGATGACCGGGCCAATTTGAGGTGGGCCGAGGTGGACTCGGGGGCTAAATACGGAGTACGGTAGCTAGGCCCAAGCTGCCAGAGCTCGGTTTCGTCGGTATTTTTCCGCGGGTTGGAGCCGCGGAAAAAATTATACAGAGTTGCAGTGAAGCTCAAGGGATAAATCTAGAGATTTAACCGGTCATGTGAGAGATTGTAGAAGAAGGACTTAAGCCTCGAGGAAAGAGGCAGTCGACTTGCACATGCCATGAAATTTCCAGGAACGGACCTAAATTTCTGAAAATGCGGAGAGAAGGAACTGACCCTCACGCGTGCTGCACGCACGAAGCTCTTTCCTGAAGAGGCGTCGTGGAAGGCGGGGAAGAACAGCGGTATAATCTGATTTGTGGAAAGTGAGTTTAATATGGGTATGTCGCCAAGAATGCCTCAAACGGGTGTAGCCCACCGCCTACCCATGTTAGTGCTGCATTTGATGTCTTCAGCCTCAGAGCGGTCACTGTTTATCGAAGGAGTGACTATGGAGAAATGGTAAGCTCAAGGGGTTTGCTAGAGTTGACACCCATTGTGAGTTATAGAGGTAGGGGATGCTGTTTGTGCAGAACATTTATATATAGTTATATGCTCACCAACGTCTGACTACCATATACCTTTTGTTGATCGCTGGACTGCCTCCGGACTCCCATTACCAAAACTAAAACAATACCCTTTGTACCTTGGACTACCTCCCCTGTCACCCCGCAATCGAAGCCCGGACACGGCTCCGAACAATTGTGGCAGAATTCAAGATGGCTGAATGCACACAGATTCAACATGAACATGACTAAAACAGAGAAGTTCTCCCGCGAGACTAAAAGATTGAACTTGAATCCGTGTGTACTCGTGCTATTTAGCCAGTGGAAGAGAAACGACCATCCAATAGTAAATTTCGTCAATCTCTAAGGGCAGAGGAAAAACAAAAGTCGATGAGAAAAATTGGGACCAAGCCATGAGCCGCAAATACTTTCCGTACGTACTGTACACTTGCATTCCCCGCTGGACCATTACTCCCGATGACCACCGAGAAAGTGTGGAGATGACAATGTAATTGGGGACGCCTCCATTCTTCAACACCAACTTCGGTATATCTTGACCCGATATCTGCTTCATCATGCGGGAATCCGCGCATGCTTTCCCGGTCTCTGCCATCACGAGGCTGACTGTGCGGTTACTCATGAGCTAACAGACTAAAGTCATTGGGTAGCTGTTGCCTTCCATGATATGTTTAATCCACCTGGTAGTGCCACTGGTCAATCCTTTGTAAAGAGGCTCATCCCCAGCTCGTAACGATTCTTCTTCTTCTCCAACTCCCCATCCAATCTCTCTTTCAAGTCCAGGCTTATCGAGCTTGGCTTTGTTTTATTCCCTTACCCTCTTGTGACCCAATTGACTGTCAACTTCAATCATGACTTCTGTCAAAGACTTCCCTAAGATCAAGGCCATTAGGTCATTTATCATCGGTGGTGTAGGATCAGGTATGCCGTGCTGCAATCCTATTATTGGGAAGAGAGGATCTGGAATAGCTATTGACCGCTTTCAAAACAGGTGGTGATTATCACAACGTCAAAGGTGGCCACTGGTATGCTCAATCAACCTTCACAAAATCAACTTCGCCGTATCGCTCACATTGTCAATTATAGGCTCATCGACAGCGATATCTCAACTCCAGCTTCAAAATGGGATCAATACAAGAAGTCGCGAACCAGCTGGGGAATCAACGTCCTGGGCTCGTTCCTAGTTGAGATCGAGGCCACAGACGGAACCGTCGGATTTGCAACTGGATTTGGAGGTGAGTTTGACATCTACAGCAAATCTGAATGACGCACTACCCATGTGTGCGTCTGATGGCGAATATGGCAATGTACTAACATATCATCAAAAGGTCCTCCCGCCTGCTGGCTCGTCCATGAGCACTTCGAGCGTTTCCTCATCGGTGCCGACCCTCGCAATACCAACCTTCTCTTCGAGCAGATGTACCGAGCTTCTATGTTCTACGGTCGCAAGGGCCTCCCTATCGCCATCATCTCTGTCATCGATCTTGCCCTCTGGGATCTTCTGGGAAAGGTACGAAATGAGCCCGTCTACCGTCTCATCGGTGGTGCTACCAAGGAGCGTCTCGACTTTTACTGCACCGGCCCCGAGCCTACAGCCGCTAAGTCTATGGGCTTCTGGGGAGCCAAAGTTCCTCTACCATTCTGTCCCGACGATGGCCATGAGGGTCTGCGCAAGAATGTCGAATTCCTGCGAAAGCACCGAGAGTCTGTCGGCCCGGATTTTCCCATCATGGTCGACTGCTACATGAGCCTTAACGTCACCTACACAATCGAGCTGGTCAAGGCTTGTCTCGACCTCAATATTAACTGGTGGGAGGAGTGCCTATCACCCGATGACACCGACGGCTTTGCGCTGATCAAGCGTGCTCATCCTACCGTCAAGTTCACCACCGGTGAACACGAGTACTCCCGATACGGTTTCCGCAAGCTTGTTGAGGGCCGCAACCTCGACATTATCCAGCCCGACGTTATGTGGCTTGGTGGACTTACTGAGCTTCTCAAGGTTGCGGCTCTGGCTGCTGCCTACGATATTCCCGTTGTCCCTCATGCCAGTGGTCCTTACAGCTACCACTTCCAGATCTCTCAGCCCAACACCCCCTTCCAGGAATACTTGGCCAACTCTCCTGATGGCCGCAGCGTACTACCCGTGTTTGGAGACCTCTTCACCGACGAGCCTATCCCCACAAAGGGTTTCCTAACCACTGCCGACCTGGACAAGCCCGGTTTTGGCTTAACCATCAATCCTGCTGCCAGACACAAGCTCATCCCTAGCGATTACCTGTTCAAGATGCCCCAAGTTGGCTCTCCTGCACCCCCCAACCCCTCAAAGGAGAGTGAGGAAGTCAGCAAACCTAACGGAACCCTCGATTCGCTTGCGGCAAAGGTGGAAAGTCTCACAACCTCAACAACTTCATAAAAAGCCACTGTCTTGCGACAGACCGTTGGCAAATTCTCATATCTTGGTACTAGGGCTGCAGTTATGTTTGCGCTTTCGTGGCCGCGTGATGGAATTTAGCGAAGAAATGCAGATTCTTCATAGATTGTTGAACTAGACTGTCGCAGGAAATAAGGTGGTATTCTTGTGGTTCCGCATTATATCATTTCTAAGGATATCCCCAAGCAATTTAAAAAACATTTCAAACTAATAAATTCGTCTCACTTGAGTTGTTCGATTACGTTGAAAAGTTCAACTGAGAAATAAAATACAAAAAGGATCAGGTACGATATCAAATAATATGGTTCACACAGAGGTGTGCTACAATCCAAGAAGAGAGGGAAGAATACCACGTAGATGCGACGCTGAGAAATGACATGCATCATATCGTGAGACCCTCTTCTCTTTCTGGGGTCAAACGGTGACGGTCAGAGCGTCCAACGGCACCACAAGACGGTGGCCGTTCTGTAAGCCCACATCCATCGTGGCCACCGTCTCGATACCCCCAGGCTCCAGTAAAGAAGCTGCTGGCTTGAGCGTCCGGTACCAAACTTTGGGGATTTTGTGGGAACCGCTGGAGTAACAGGGGAGTGTTGCGATTGTCATTGACTAAGATAGCGCAATATTGGTAGCTCACGATTATTTCTGTATTATGAATTGGTGTTTTGATTTAATTGCAACTTTGACCGAAGGAGAAGGTCTCCCGCTACGTACCAAACACTGCTTAGACCCGCGCTTCAGTCCCGGTGGTAGTCAAACTTTTTAGCTTCATTTCCCCGCCGGATTTTCGTGTTAAAGCACACCGAGACAGCGACAATATTCATCATGCGGAACAAATCTAATTTGCCGGCGACCCCTCACTGGCTGGTTCACCGAGGCTTCTCTACTGTAAATATTGAAAAGATGATAACAGTTCGGGGATTCGGCTTGAGTGCTTTGCCGCAAGCAGAGTCGCGTCCTTCTTTTTGCATTTGTCCCACCATTTGCGCGGGTCATGATGGATACTAACCACCAAAGGAGGAGGGTCACCAAAGGAAATGTGGGAGGGTTCGGTACTATTAAGAGCCGTTTTCCGCAAGTGAGGGGAAGGTTATGATGAAGCAGATTTTGAACTTGCCCGACTCTCGATCATTTGAAAATTATTTGTAGAAAGTATTCTAAGCAAAGCCATAGCATACAGGCCAATTACTTACCTTTGAAGACCCCCTCCTACGGACCCAGCGACCCCTCATCCTAAGCATCAAATCCTTTTGACGAATTAGCAAGAGGTTGAAGTTGAATCAAACCTCACGACCGTTTATTGGACGCTGCAGCATTGCAAGAATAGTTTAAAGACACTTATAGCGGACTGCACATTCTCACGAGCAATCATGTTGATGCCAGCTGGTCTTTTAGCCAACAAGAGTGCCATCATCACCGGTGGCACAACTGGTATTGGCCGCGCCATCTGCCTCGAGTTCCTACGACAAGGTGCCAATGTCGTGGTCAACCACTTGGGCCTTGAGAAGGACAAGAGCCACCTCGAATCACTCATTGACGAGGCCGACGCCATTCGCAAAGCATCCTCAACAGCTGGCCACCTTGAGCATCAAGCAGGCGACGTCCGCGATCCAGCGACAGCGACAGAGCTGGTCAAGAAAGCCGTCGAGCACTCTCCCAAGAAGAGGCTTGACGTGTGTGTCTCCAACGCAGGAATCTGTACATTCGCCGATTTCTTGACACTCGAGCCGGATCTGCTTCACTCTACAGTGAGAACGAACCTGGATGGTGCTTTTTACGTGGTTCAGGCTGCTGCGAGGCAGATGGCACTCAACCAAGAGCCCAAGGGCGGAAGCATTATCGGTGTCTCGTCCATCTCAGCACTTGTCGGTGGTGGTCAGCAAACACATTATACCCCCACCAAGGCAGGTGTCCTGAGCTTGATGCAGAGCACAGCTTGTGCCCTAGGAGAACACAACATCCGGTGCAACGCTCTTCTACCAGGCACAATCCGCACGCAGCTCAACGACGCCGATCTGGCTGATGATACGAAGAGAACTTATATGGAAGGACGTATCCCTCTGGGACGAACAGGTTCACCCTCCGATATGGCTGGCCCGGCCGTCTTCCTGGCGTGTCCAGAGCTAAGCGGATATGTGACGGGTGCACAACTTCTCGTCGACGGCGGTCTGTTTGTCAATCTTCAATGAAGGGGAGAAGATTAAGCTCGTGGGGAGAAATGGGGATATGGAGCAGTGGAGACGTGGAGGCGGAGCACTACCTAACCATCACGAAGCGCAACCGAAACCTGGAGAAATGAGACGGAAACTAGGAATCAGGAGGTTTCTTGTGGATATGAGTCAATTCTTAGTCGGGCCGGGATATGTCTTCTTGAGTCGTGAAACTTAATGACTCGTGGAGTTTGGCGATGTTTTGTCACGAATTGTATTGGCAGATTGGGATATCGGAACTGTACGTCCATGTATGCGATGGGGTAACCGGAGCCCCGGGGGCGGCGCTATTAAAGCATGGCTGACCCGGGGTCGCGGGGCCGGGCTTCAACAACGGCGGCCGGCGACTTCAGTTTTCGTTATATTTCAAGGGGGCGCATACAAGGCATTGATCGATGCCCAATCCGGAAACGCCCAGGGGAACTAAGGCACGTTTGAGGGGAAAAGAAAACGCGGTTGACAGGAGATTGCAACAGACACCAAATCAATCCGCATATCGCGGCTTTTTTCCCTCTTCCTTGAGTCGTCAGAGCGCATCGAGGGTATTACTGTAGATCTCTCCTGCACCGTATCCGGTCCCGTCACACCTTTGTGCTCATTGTTCGGGATTGTCGTTGCTTTCACCCTCCATTACAGACCAAGGAAAACGTGAGAGATATTCCGTCCGATTCAGCATAAGAGGGCTGAGCGGTAGTGCTAAGCGGAAGATTTTAACGTAACTGGTAAATGATCAGCAGGAGGTGGCCAGGATGTTTGACGGGAGTCGACCGAAACTGTACACTATACTTGAGCCAAGCCATTTCTTACCACAAGCTTGCTAGTAGCCGATACATACCAATCTCTTGGGATTTTAGAAAGCGGCGAAACCAAACACCGCTATTTCGAAGAAATTCGAACTCTAAGTTAGTTGGAAGATCTTCCTTCTAGAAATTCTCTGCAGAGAAGTAGTGACATCAATGGTTGATGTCAACCTCAAAAGATCCAAAGAAAGAAGAAGTTTGTATCCTGTTGCACCAATTTTCCCCTACCGTCGAGATCACCGTAACGCTCGACTTACTACTGTACTGTTTTCTCCAGTATTTTCCCCTCAATGTTGACTTTCATCCGACGTTGTGCTCCATCAAACACAGGGATGATGGCTGGAACATGGCATTAATCGCGCGCCTGCCCCGCGCCCGCCGCGAACGTTTGATCGAGACATATCGAGGAGATAGATGCCAAGCGCCATGATCCATGATCCCAGTATGGAGTAGGAATACCAAATTCATGACAGTCACCTCAAGAGGCCGCCAAGTGACATATGAAAGACCAACGAGACATCGGTCCTGCAAACCGTGGATAAACGAGCAAGGAGAGAACAAGGCAGGCAGTGGAACTGTATGCACGTTTGTTTGATAATAGCACAGGGACTCTTGTAAGACATCGAAAACGGTACGGTGAGAATGACGAGGATGACTACCGTATCAAGATAACAACAAAGGATGAGCTGAGCAGAGCCAAGACCAGCGCAGCCAAGCTCGGCTGGACCGAAGTGGAAGGCCGGCGCAGTACCAAACTGCTCAGCCCTTAGTTAGGCCCTTAACGAACCGAACCCTTCACTGCTTGGGGACCCTGTGTGCGTGCTGCCGCCTCATGCAGATCCAATCCCGATAGAGGTGATAACCGTTATCTCTCGACCGCGTTTCACATGCTTTCAGGGACAGATCTTGTTATGTTGGATGGCTTGTGCAAGCTGCTGCAACACACATGTTGTGCAACCATGAGTTCCTCTGCCGTACTCTGTACAATATCTAGCTGTTACGCTATCAGCATGTCATGTATTGCAATTGCGTTATTTCGTAATTCTTGTTTCTTTCTGTCGTCAAGATGGCAGCATAATCGTCGATTGCTGTGCAATGTAACATTTGTGAGACGGCACGGCAATGAATAATCATTTGCTGATAATGCCAGCCGAGTGTGGCCGTCCAAGCAGTAACTAGGTGGATAACGGACCCCACCGGAGGTTCCGCACGGCATGGCTGATAGGGCTTCGGACCGGACTGGTGGGGCACAGGCGGACCCTGAGCGGAGCTAGCTTGACGTCACTCAGAATAACGGACCGAAACTTTGCACAAAAAAGAAGAGAAAATTTACCAAACAGGGTCTAGATTTGCGCAGAATCAACGAGCTGACTGTTGATTTCTTGACGTCAACGCCCTCGTAATTCTCGACTGTCTAAGTGAATTGGCTTGGAGGGGGCTGGCAG
Organism: Fusarium sp. PT; assembly: GCA_021020635.1. Lineage (NCBI taxonomy): Eukaryota > Fungi > Ascomycota > Sordariomycetes > Hypocreales > Nectriaceae > Fusarium > Fusarium sp. PT. The sequence continues at coordinate 2,509,002 of JAHMRZ010000001.1, forward strand.
GCTGGATTGGATCGTTACACTGAATTGCAGGCTTCTGATAAGGAATGAATAGGTCCTTTGCCTGGCAAGACATTAGAGTTAAGAACTACTTAAAATCCTAGGGAAATGTTGTAAAAGATAATTTCCAAATTTAAGTATAGAACCAACTCTGATTAAGTCTCGGTAGAGTAAAATTCACTTGTTAGGCATTCGAGTTGAATTGTTATGTGTCGTTGGTATGGTGATAGTGTAACTAGAGTACCTATCTTTGCATGCAATCCTACCGTGGACGATACCTCTTCCTACAGACGGTCACCGTATTGGCGTCATGGATGAATATGCTTGACGGTGGATACCCTATCAGTGTTGAATCCGGTTTCTCTGAAGGAACTCGCGCTTGATGTCGTCGAACTTGCATTGGCTCTCACGCCGAGAACACAATCCTAGCATAGAGTTTGCGCCCTAGCCTTTGGAAAAAAGAACCCCTGAAGAATTTCACCGCATGGTCAAGATGCATGCAAGCCTCTTTTTGTCGTGTAGGGTCTTTTGGGTGGCTAGTCAGACAGCCAGAGACTGGCTGTAAATGGCCGATACAGAGACCCTGATTGGTAGTACGTACTTTGACAGGGAGCCTCAGGGTCCACACCAAAGAAGAATTCTTCTTCCACGGTACATCTTTACCGTTCGCAGACGCTACGGTGGTGTACCGTTTCGACCGCTATCTGCTACGATTCAAGAAAACCAGATAGGTGAACGAGAATCAATTGGTGATCAGAAGCCACGTCTCACGTCCCACGTGTGACGAAACCACAGAGTGCTGACCGAATAATGTAATACTTTGTGAGCGTTCCATGCTGTCTGTAACTCCCTGTGTCTGACTGTCTCTGTATCGCCGATTACACCAGCTCCAGTTGCGTTATTTACAAGCTCTTGGTTGACAAATGAGGACAAGGCATGTTTCGTATCTTTGGGACCTGCTCGTTTCCATGCCTGGTCATGACGTTCAGCGAACAGAAGACCCGAGGTGAAGTTGAGAATGGAGTCGAGTTGCTTAGTGCGGCGACGGCGTCTAGAAACCAGGTGCCAGAGTTCCAAGCTAGGCTGCGAGGTCAGGATAATGTAATATGGGCCCGCCCCAGCCGCGGACGAAGTCACAGCACCTTGTCAGAAGTTCCTGTAGTCAATACAATGGGTCTTGGGCAAGGAAGCAGGGAACGGTAGAGAACGGCAGGGAACGGCAGGTACACTGTACCCACAGGTAGGTACCTGGGGGGCAGTCAGGAAAGCAACACCGTCATCAACTTTCCCGTCCCTTACCTCATACCTCAAAGTTTTTTTCTACTGCAACGAAAACAATGCCTCGCAACAACACTGTGGAGCCTTTACTGTGGGTAAGGGGCCAGTTATCCATGGCTTGCCACGGGTTTGATTGACAATGCTTGACTCGGTTATTCGACCCCGAGCTACGTATCGACGGGCGTCTACCGAAGAAGCAGAAGCCATCGATTCGATATCGATCAGAGGAAACCATGGCTACGACCAGGGCCAAGATGACGCCCTACTCGATGATTGCACCGGTAGCCTCAGTCCTAAGGAAGATTACGCATTTCCCACTTACCCTCCGCTTGAGGTCTAAATCTATAAAGCCCCAGATTTTCGCACCGTTCTTGACGGTAGAAATCATCATTCTCCAGCATTCCCCAGATTCAATATCCACTATCATCACCATCAACACTTAAACACACAAATAGCTCGATACTCCCGACTCGTTCCTCGAACAACTCTTGATATCTATCTATCCATCTCGGTACTCCCGAACCACTTCGCCAAACCACCAACCTCACGCGTCTTAATCGTCACGCGTGCGCCTGAACAGGACCATCCCAGTTCTTAACCACAACACCAACATCATGTCTTCTCAACAGGCCGAGTTCTTCAGGGACAACCTCCCCTCCCCCGGCGAGGTCACCACTCCCGACTCCATCCCCAGCTCTCCTGAGCTTGGTAGCTCTAGCTCTAGCGATAGCATTGCTAGCCTTGGATCTCCCGCCTCCCCCCTCTCTCCTCCCGTCACCCAGCCTGTTGCCGACTCATTTGTCTTTGCTTTCGACATTGACGGCGTCCTTGTTCGCGGTGGAAAAGCCATCCCCGAGGCTCTCCAGGCCATGAAGGTCCTCAACGGCGAGAACGAATATGGCATCCAGGTGTAAGTCAATTCCCACAATATGCAGTCATCGATCCACCGTCCCCAGATTTAATCTGGGGTGGTCCACATAACAAAGAGCATCGTGACATGCACCTGATAGATGAACCATGCAGTGCTAACTTACCTCTTCTAGCCCTCACATTTTCCTTACCAACGGTGGTGGTAAGACTGAAGAGGAGCGATGTGGTGATCTCTCCGGTCAACTTAACTGCGACATCAAGCCTGGCCAATTCATCTGTGGTCACACCCCCATGAGGGAGATGGCTGAGAAGTACGGCACCGTCCTTGTTGTCGGTGGTGAAGGCGAGAAGTGCCGACACGTCGCTGAGGGCTATGGCTTCAAGGATGTCGTGACCCCTGGCGATATCATCAAGCACAACGCTGCTACCACTCCCTTCCGAAAGCTCACTCCTGAGGAGCATGCAAACTCCCGTGAAAGAGACTTCACAGATGTTGTCATTGACGCTGTCTTCGTCTTTGCCGATTCCCGCGACTGGGCTGGTGATATCCAAATCATGCTCGATGTTGCCATGTCCAAGGGTGGCCGTCTCGGCACCCGCAGTGAGACCAACGACGAAGGCCCCCCCTTCTACTTCTCTCACAATGATGTTGTTTGGTCTGCTGCCCACGAGCATGTCCGTCTCGGTATGGGTGCCCTCCGCCGTATGTTCGAGATTACCTTCAAGGATCTTACCGGAGGCAATGGTGTTCTTCACACCCACGCTTTCGGCAAGCCCCAAGTTTCCACATTTGAGTTTGCTTCTCGCTTGATGGGCCAATGGCGACAGACCGAGCATGGTCTCGTTGCTCCCCCAGAGACTGTCTATTTCGTCGGTGACACTCCTGAGAGTGACATCCAGGGTACCAACGCTGTCAACAAGGTTGCCGACAACGACTGGTACAGCATCCTTGTCAAGACAGGTGTTTACCAGGATGGAACTGAGCCCGCCTTCAAGCCCCGCGTCACTGTTGAGAATGTCCTCGATGCTGTCAACCATGGTATCAAGCGCGAGATGGATAAGAAGGCAGCCAAGGGCCAACTCACCAAGCCTACCCTTATCCCCGACTCCGCTATCACTGAGATCGCAGTCGACATGGACGGCATCACTATCTAAGCCGAGCCGCTCTCTTCTCTTCACACATTACACTTCGGGATAACAGTTTTTTTTTCTTTTGGATTTTGGCGGAGTTTGGGATCTTGTTTTTTCCTATGTCACAGCACAGCCATGCGATATGAACTGTCTTTCACGCATGCACCTGCATTACGGCCCCTGCAGGTGCCACGAGCATGTTTCACATTCAAGTTAAGATCTGATAGAACATACATCATTCGGATAGACCGAAGAGTTCTAGGTTCGAGGCTTTTCATCTTATCTAGCTAGATTCTGACATCCCTCTGATGCACCACCCAACTATACCCCTGATGCGCATCACATCATTATAGAATAGCAAAAAGATAGAAAAAAAAAATCGAGACTTTTACAAACCACTATGATTGTAACTTCGCGTTGTGAAATGATCCCCATGACGATTATTGATGGGACTCATCTCGATCTCTTAACATTTGGTCAAAACATAACTAGGATAGCACGTAGGAAGCACATCACCCACGACCCAGTTACCTAACGAGGACTCCAGGATGAATACACAACTGCCTACTGAGCAAGATCCAATTCTCGATTCTTCGATTGTTAACATCGAGATCGCGTCTTGATTCTCCATTACTCCCACCCTACAAAGATGTTGCAGAGCCAAAGTCCACTTTGTACCCATATCAAGACCGAGGTAGTGAGGCTCAACTGGGATCCTGAATCCTGCTCAAAAGTGGCAAGTGGCTCAGCTGGCGTCACCTTTTCGATTGTGATTGCCTGATCTTCATAATGCCACCGACCCATTGTTTCTTCAGATAATCCCCTGCCCTCTTGTTGAGACTGTGCGTATCTGTAGAGATCGACATCAAATACTGGGGAATATAAGTGAAGTTCAGAATGACGACGCCTGTGGGATGAATTTGTGTTTGATACCGTATGATACAGCGCGGATCTTTATTCTCTAGTTCTTCACGCCGATAACCTCTCAACTTATGCTCAACTTCACTGATCTCCCGCTGATGGTCTCGGTGTTCATAACCCGACATGGGCCCTACGTCAGTTTCCCGGAGCGGGATACTGGCTGGGAAGCCACGTTCAGTAACCCGAAGCCTTGTGGATTCATGTTGAGTTATCATCGTCATTGCTCGTTGCTACCATCTCCTCCTTGACCTACACTATCCTCGGTCTTCTCGTCAAGTTCCTTAAAGACAAACCCTCCCCACTGTGACGAAGCTGCCCAGTCAGCCGAGTCCACGACATCTTGTCTTTGTTCTTTCTGGCTCACAGCTTCTTCGGCACTTATCCCCAATGCAAAACCACGGACATTTTCGCGTTCGACCCGTAACCATCCCTTCCAGCCCGTGGCGATATCACCAGCTCCCAGTCCGCCTACGACAATGGTCCCCCACCACTCACGACCGGCACTTGCTCGTGCTACGTCGCCATAGAGGAGAATTCCTTCTGCCTGGGCCGCAATAGCACGAATCTGCTCCATATCGGTTTGTGCTGGTTTTTGGATGTAGACGTGCTGCATATGGGTAGGTAGGCAGGTCAGCCGAGTGGCATCGAAACGACCCTCGATGTCAATGACCAGCACGGCGTAGAGGTGAGGCGGGCTGACGAGATTTGATATTAGCGTGTAGAGGAGCGGAAGATGACGGCCAGATATACTGATGCCCGGAGATTTTGTAGTGTGAAAGTGAGCAGCAGCAATATCGTCGAGTGAAGATAAATGTGTCAACTTTGTTCGGTGTATGTGAGGTTGATGTTGAGTCTGGGTTGGGGCACCCAAAACATTGGAGTCCAAGGTGAGTGAGGAGCGTAAGCTTCGAATCATCTGTCATGTAACTCAGTATATAACCAGCGACATATTCCTTGTAGTTGGGGAAAACGAGCGAACATATTTTAGTAATGAATCCAATGGGATGAGATTGAAGCACTAGCTTGGCTCAATAGTTGTCTCATGACTATGGAGAACTATTCCGTATGAGAATCTCCTTGGGTATTGCGACGAAAACAAGAAGAATAACATGTGTTTCTTGGAGAGTTGAAACAACTGGGCGGTATTTCTCCCAGGAACTCTCAAGAGTGATTGATAGCGATGTGGTGATGTTGCATGGCAATGGCCTGAGAGAGTAAAAAGCTTAGGCCCGAATTGTCAACTTACCTCTTCCAGACTCATCTCTTCAACCTCGTTCAACAGTCGACTCCCAGTAGAAGCCTCCATTGCCAAGGGACAAATATTAGGTCACCTCTGGAGAAGCGTCGGTTCTTTAAAATTTGGCCGGCGGCTGCGGCCAATATTATCTGTCACAATGGGATATCCTTGCCAAGTCTTTCACGCTTCAGAGCTTCCTGAGCGTGTCCAAACAAACCTCAGCGGTCGCAAGCGGAAGCTCGAGCAAGGCGCGAAGAATGTCGACCTCTCCAGCTGTGAACTCCTCGGGATGCTGCAGTATAAGTGCGAGATCAAGGAGCCTGCCAAGTGGGATAGTCCTGTGCAATGTTTTGCCGTTGAGAGATTGTTTCGAAAGTAAGTCCCTATCTTCGCCTGGCGATTTTGAGTTTGGGAGTTACAGCGAGTGTCAAAATTCTAACGGGGTCCGTCTGCTCGTTTAGATGCGCAGACAAGAAGGGTTCGTTTATGGTTGAGACGACGGCGTGGGAGGGCAAAGATTATCCTGCGGTGGGACAAAAAAGTGATGATGGAAAGGATGGCAAAGACAAGACGTCTCCTCAGCACTTTCACTGGCCGTTGAGTTGGAATTCACCCGACACAGCAAAATGAAACAGTTGATCTAGCTTCCTCTTGTTTAAATCACGAGCCAGTATCTACTGTTGGATCTGGATAATGTTATTGCTTCATAGGATTGCCGAAGCTGTCCCTTCGAAGTACGATCTACATGTTACTGTTGCCTACCTATATCTGACAACTCACCCACATCATGGGTTTTCATCTCCAGCGAACAATATCTCATCTTTAACAAATCATTATAGGGTGGTGTTTATACGCGTGAATACCGGAGGATTGAGTATTAGCTTGATGACGGCATTGCCGGAATCGGCCGAGGTGCTCTCAAATCATAATTGATCGAATATTGGATGTTGGCTACGAACGCCCGGTTTCTGCTAAAATACGACACCAAATCTGTAGAAACAATACCCTGTTTAAGAAGATATAGATAGACTTTTACTTTGAAATAAATTGGCCGTACCAATCGTCTGATCTCATCGACACATGTTGTCCCATTAGTACCACGCACCATACCCCAGTACCTCACGAAGATTGATCGAAGCGCACTATGACTCTGTTACACTAGCCCATAAGTACAAGTTGACAGGCGACCGTCTCATATGAAGCCTTGTGGTATTATTCTTTCTACCCAGCTACACGACAAACGAAACATTGGCTAGTCGCCTCAACGGATCTATGTGCACCCTCCATCTCTGTCGATGCGCTTGCTTTAACTGACGCAATCTCGGTTCTTCCGCTCCCTTCTTTTACTCGTCCTTCTGGGCAGCTCGCTGCTCCTCGAGCTTGATGTAGTAGTTGTCGCGAGCGTTGGTTCGGGGCATGTGGAAGCCGTACCTGTATCGCAACGGTAAGTCCTCTCGTCTGGCTGCTTTGTCGTTTCGGTGGTGGTATTCCTTACCAGAAGAAGTTGGCCATAACGAAACCGGAACCTGGAGGTTGCTAGTCAGCCCAATGTCCTAGTACTCTCCAACCAACCACATCACGCGAATTGTCAGCTCCTTAAGATCCTCCTCTTGAATAGACAATTGCCAACTCATATAACTCGGCTCAGCTCGTGGAATAATGCGACATACCGAGGGCAATGCTGAGGTCCAGGACGAGGTTTCGTCGGAGCATCTAGCGTAATTGTCAGTCCACGAAAAGCTCTGGTACCGAAGGCTCCTCTGGTCCGGGCGAATGCGAAAACCGAGCCATTGAGTCGGGAATAACGTACACCAGTGATGGGTCGGACGGCGGCCATTGTGATTGATTTGTTTGCGAAGCTGTTCGGGCGAGGGAGCGAAACGTTCGAGAGGGTGCGGAGGTATTGGAGGATTTCGATGTGGTCAAGCAGTTCCAAGTTGACTCCGAAGATGGGCTGATGTTAATCGCGCTAGCGTTTCCAGGTCACGTGCCTTCACTCTAGACACAGCCAGACCAGCAGTCCGGGTCAACGGCGGCAAAATAGCATCTGCGGAAAAGAATCTCGCCTATCGAACGGCTCTCAGTTGCAAGACACATCTTGTGAGAGCGACTCATAAGACTGGTAGGTTTGCAGAGCCCGACAACATCTGCTACCATGAGTCTTCGACTAGCCGCCCGGCGGCTGGCAGTATCAGGTACGACGATACTCTGCTGGCTTTCCTTGCCGCTCAATTGGCCCTCAAACTCGCAAAGACTAACTAGGAGCTTCTCTATATAGCAAGGACCGCGCAACCTGTATCCAGCACACCCGCCCCGGTCTTCTCTGCCACAGTTGGACCCTCCGTACAGCGACGACACAAATGGGCCTCAAATTTCTTCAAGGGATGGGGCAAGCCTCGAAACAAGGACGCCGGAACCGTAGCGAGCCTGGACCCCACCTCTCAGCTCGACAATCCCAAGAGCCGTGAAGAATATCTCCAGAAGAGCATGTATAGCGGTGTCGAGGACAACATCTTCCAAGACGAGATCGAAACATCCAGCACCGAAGCCGCACCTGGCTCCCCCGAGTCTGAGCAAAAGACCAAAGAGAACATGGCCCTGGTTGTGGACCCCGACCCTCGAAGCCGTGTCCGCTGGCAACGAAAGAAGGTTATCCAGATGGTTCAACGCAACGGCCGCTTGACGAGGGAGGAGCGTATTCAAATGACCGAGCGACAACTCCTGCACAAGAGCGAATTTCTGCCCACAAGTCTCAAGAAGCTCGTCATGTTGGCCCGTCAAATCGCTGGTAAGAATGTTGACGATGCCATTTTGCAAATGAAGTGGTCCAAGAAGAAGATGGCGGCCGAGGTTGGATACTACCTTGAGGAGGCTCGCGACTTGGCTATCGCTCAGCGAGGTATGGGGCTCGGAAAGGTGAACAATGAAACTTTGAGAACCCCCAAAAAGATTCAGACAGTCGATGGCAAGTGGCTTGAGATTGATGATCCCACACGCTTGTACATTGCCCAGTCATGGATTGGAAGAGGTCCCTGGCGAGGAAAGAAGATCGATTACAAGGGTCGTGGACGCATGGGTATAATCAAGCATCCCAGCACAAGTAGGTTCCCACGGCTGTTCATGTCACGTTCTAGGAGATGCTAACCGATTAACCTAGGTCTCACGGTTCTACTGAAGGAGGAGAAGACAAGAATACGAGAATACGAGGAGCGAGTTGCCAAGAAGAATAAAAAGGGACCCTGGGTGCATTTACCCAACCGACCGGTATATGGACAAAGACCATACTATTCATGGTAAAATAAGAGCCTGCGCATTTGCATCATTGGATTTTGAAAAGAGGCGGGGGAGCGAAGTGCCGCAAGAGGCCAGCCACCATGTAATTTCTCATAGAAACTTGTAAGATATGTACAATGAATGGGATGTACACCTGACCAACATGGACAAAAGCTCTCGCGGATACGTGGCGGATGATTACCGCAACCTTCCAATGATCATATATATGATGTTGCTTTAACGAAGTAAGGCGAATCTAGTGTCTTGGCCGTTGGGTAGTTGGCCAGCGCCACCAAAAATAAAGCTTGCCCGATAGAAACACCATCTTCTCACAATTCCGAAGTCTACATTCCGAAGTGTCCGCAACAGTAAAGACAACTGATACATCTCAACTACGCATTTGTCGTCTATCAAGAGGTATGTAGAACAGACTGCGCAAGAGCCGTTTGCAATATATTGAATCTGCGGTTTTCATGTTTTAACGCCGATATCCCCCACAAGCTAGCTTAAACCATGTGTCGTGGTTCCTCTCGAGGAAGCATGTCCTCATATCGATGGGACATGAGCTCGAGATCATATCCATGCTTTTCGCCGATTGAGCCTTGATCGGGTGAAGGGTAACTGCGATCTCTAGTGGCCATAGGCGGCGGTGGCGGCATTCCTCCCATGTTTCCGCGAGGTGAGTTGTTCTGGTTCTGACGCTTCTTCCAGAAAAAGAATCCTGCAATACCGAGGAGCGCAAGGATACCAATAGTAACTCCAATGCCAACACCAGCCTTCGCAGAGCCAGACATGCCGCCTGCATCCGAGTCTTCTTCCTTCTCATCAGAAGAGTCAGAAGTAGCAGCAGCACCGGCAGTTTCAGAAGTCGCGGATGAACTGTCAGCATCAGTGGCAGAAGCGGATGCCTCAGTGGCCTATTGAGATATCAGCTATCGAATTCTATTGAGTTTGACCATCTTGAACTTACCGTGGGCTCGGCCGTTTCGACTGCGTCAGTGGGAGTAGCCTCGGGCGCCTCTGAAGTCTCTGGGAGAGCACCAGGGGTTGATACAACTCCGGGAGTTTCGACAGCGGGGGTGGTTTCGGCGGCTTCAGTAGTTTCAGCGGCGGCAGGAGTTCCAGATGTCGCTTCTGCTGCTTTAGATGTTGTTTCTACGTCCGCAGTTGGGGTTGTAGCAGCTTCTGGAAGGGCCGGCACCTGTTGACCTGGGTCACATTAGTCGTCATTCCCAGATATCATACAACTCGATGATGGAGACATACCAACGCAAAACCCGTTGGTCAGGGTGTTGGTGATATCGGCATCTGCAGCACTACACGATGATGCTCTCGCACATTCAGCAACACCCTTCACAAACTCAGAAGAAACACAGATACACCCGGCTTGAGTAGCATCTGCACAGCCCACAGTTGGTTTGACTGATTCGATACATGCGTTCTGGAAACCATCAGCACCCGCTTTGGGTTGAATCACGTAGTGTCTACGTGCTCATCACTTACAACACAGTCCTGAGCGTAGACACCGAATGTCTGCATGGCGCCCAGCGCCACCACGGTTGAAAGGGAAAATCGCATGTTGAAAAATACGTAACGAGACCAAACCTCGTTACTTGAATATATCGTGAGGAATACGAACTGGGCGATGCGGGGATGAGTCTTTGCTGGTAGTTGAATAATGGACAAGCCGAGTAAAGTCAGGCGCGAGATTCGGTACCAAGTATGGTCATCAGAATGGCGACAATAACGGTTGAAGTTGGCGAAAACAACAGTAAAATGCCGCACTCAAATCAAGAAACAAGCACTGAGATCGTCGGAAGAGAAGCCTTCAAGTGGAAAGGAAAGACGAGATATCGGATAATGTTGTGTGAGGTAACACCAGTGGCTTGGTTTAACGTGGCACTCGATACAGCATCAGATGCAAGTCCCCGAGAATATACGAATGAAAGTGTCGTGTTTACGGATCTGTTGTCGTCGGCCAAGGCTGGAAGATGATTTGAAATAAGGCGAGACAAAGAAAGAAGAAAACGAAGAGAATCGACCACAAGGAATGACTGAGTTGGACGGTGAGCGTTGGCGTGGGACACACTTGAAAGAGTGAAAGGGTCCGGCACAAAAGAAGGTAGTCGTGAGAAGTTGAGTCAAGTCACGTCAAGGACAGAAAGTAGAAGAGAAGCTGTTGGAGAACAGAAGCGAAAGAAAAGGTGGGTTTGAGTGGTTTGGGTGACGAGTGACAAGTGACGACCACAAGCAAAGGGAGAATGAAATAAGATGAGACGAGCTGGAGTGAGCGAAATGGCCTGGCCGAGGAATGAAGTGGACAGCGACTGGGGAAAAGAACGGGGGACCTGGTAAGATTACACTGAGGTCAGAAAGAATGCAGGTCCTGGGAGTAGACTCAGTTAGTAGGTAGAGAATAATAATGGAAGGGGGAAGTGAAGAATGAAACACGAGGTTCAGTTATGGAAGTTATGTATAGACAAGGGCGACCCAGCTCAACGGGTATCAGATCCTTCCCAGGTAGCCAGGTAGCCAGGCCGCCAGGGACCCTCCCCAGCTTCGGCAACTGCCAATCAGATATCCGGTTGTTCCATTTCTCTGCACCTCCATATCATGAATTTCCATTCTCTTTGTCGTAACTCTTTGTGTATGTGCGCTTGTGGAGGCTGCATTGCAACACCATTCACAACACTCTGAGGGATGGCATGAAACTATCAACGTTTATTCTACCCCGAAAAAGGGGGCCAATCAGCCTCTAGGGCGAGTTCAAGCAAAGAAAGCTGCCATTCAGGGCTGGGATAGGGTTGCTAGCGGGCGGGGTTTTACTGGGAACTCCTGGAACTCTCCTCTCCTGGCGCCAGGTACTAGCGTCCAGCACAACTCGGGCAGTTTACCGCCCAATGACCATGGGCTGGCTTGTTTCATCTATGAATACTCTGATGCTGATGTGTACCTGCATAGACAAACAAAAGGTTACTTTTTCTAGATCCTTTTCGACGTACCCGTACTCCGTAGTCTATTGCGTTAATTACTGCACATAATGACACATGACATTCGCATCATTTCTTCTTCTTTATTCGCTTTTCCCTTTGTCTTCTCTGCCACCATCATCTACCTAATATCTTGGCCTCTCCACAGCTTACGCATTGTGGCATTTCATTTCTCAAATGACTTCTTTTGCGCTCTGTTACTCCTGTTTCTTGATACTACTCCTTCTCTAACGTATGTGAGACGGGCACATTGGCCGCAAATAAAGCCCTGCTTAACAGATAACGCTCAAGGCTCAAGCGGAACCTGAAATCCACTGCGAGCTGCAGAAACGAAACACTCAACAAAGGAAGGGCATCATTTTATGCAAGCCACCCAGAGAGGGCTTTGTCACTTTTATTGGGATGTGCAAGCCGCATCCTGGCTTCGGCATGGTAGGCCCCATATTAATGCCAACCAAATCATCCAGGATCCGGCTTAATGCAATTGATCTTGGCTACTTGCTGCTTGGTGAATGGGCGAGGAGGCAGTCAGGCAGTACAAGGCTACAAGGCAGACCGCCGACCCTGTCCCAGACCCCGGAATAGTTTCAAGCTGCAAGACTCTACCGAGTAACGTCAGATGACAGCCGCAGCGGAGCGTCAAATATCTCGATACTCTACGTAGTACCTTCTCTTGACTCCTTGCGCCAGCCACAGAAATAGCGAAACAACGACGACACATTGGTCTCTCAGCTGTGTAACAAGAGCGGATTTATGTGCAGTGGGAGTGTTCCAAATCAACCCAGGAATTTACTTAACATCAGTACGCGGTTTATGCCATCGTACCCAAGGACAACTTCTTGTGCTTCCCGTTGCTGCCATAACATCCATTGTAAAAAAAACTCATAGTCTACCCTCTTCCCGAAAACTGACTCTGACTCGACATAGGAACAAGTATGTACATATGTACTGATGTCTAAGAGTTTGTTTCATCTTTGGTGCGAATCAGTGTAAACATAACTGCATGATACGTACCCATGATATTTGCCCTAGTGCGAAACAATAGCGTCTAGGGAGGTCCGGGAACCTCCAAGCCGGCCTCAGTCTCCTGACATAGGGGATTCGCAGGGAAAAGTGAATGTAAGAGGAAGTAAGATGAGATATGGCAAAGTAAAAGCATAACTAGTTCTCATGAAGCCGTGTCGTTATATCACGATCACGGCACTGCCGCATAAAATCATTGTGCTGGGAATACCACATTGCTGAGATTCTTCTTTTGAGCCCTTGATCCCTCACATCCGGGCGGCCGTTGAAGCGCGTATTAACCTTTTTGCTGATCGGCAAGAGGCCTCAAAGTTACCTCTATTTGTCCAATGATACCATTTTCAGCCGCTTGATCGGAAGCTGCGGTATGTCACCCATATGTACTATTTACGGAGGCTTCTTCACATGTTACGTTGTAATAGCGACTTCCCACTGCTGTGATCCCCTCTTGCGGGTGTTCGTTCGCAAGACGACGGCAGTTACATACTGGTCGAAAAGACATGCTCATGTTGGAGACCAAGATTCTGCTGACTACTAGGCCCTCGCAAAGCCGGAGAAGGTGAAGCTCTGGATTTCATAGAGATTGGTAGCCGTCCGCCCCAACAAAAAAGCGCCTCGTAGATAGATGCCATAACCATAGCCACGTTGAGCTTACACAAGCACAGCATCCGTAAGACACTTTGAATTGCAAGTGGCCATGGCTTCGAGAGGGGTACACAACATGGCTTGAGTCTCGACCTATGCCATTGTTGCCTTTATAGTGATGCTGTACAGCATTATGCTTGTTGATGTGAAAGGAAATCTAGGAAGCATATGCTTATAGACACTATACATAGTCATGAGGTTCTCGCCAACGTCACTCAAGCTCACCGGCGTCTAGGGCTACTATGAAGACGATATCATCGTTCGGGTTCATGCATCCGGCTGTTTATAATTCGTTTATTAGGAAATTAATGCTCACCACCAGATAGAGAAGCTTCAGCGGATGATCAGCAAGTTGCAGGGTGTCGCCAAGAGAGCTAGCGTGGTCTAGAATCTTGATAGAACTTATGAATCAGTTTTGTCAGAACCATAGTATTATTGATCGTTGTCGTTAAACCCGGCTGATGACTATTTAAGAACAATGTACACCGTACAGATAGGAGGTATGCAGTTCCAGATGTCAATGAATAATACGGCGTAAAGAGTATTATAACCTGGAAGATGTGGGAATGTTTGGTGATGAGATCTATGTTCAGGGGCATGAAGCAATATTCTTGGCAATGATCCAGGCCTGAAGTCAGCTGAAATAGTGAGGTCTGTGAAACATGCTTTTGGCAGGCGGGTCAGAAAAGAGTAGAGAACCTATGATCTTTTTTGACGCGGGCGGCATAAAGACTTGATCAGAGATATGAATATAAAAATAGCCTACTAAGTGTTCCATTATTTTAGACATCCTTATCAAATCCCAATTATTTTCCGACACATCTGCTAGGTCAGTAGAACGATGGTGACTGGCTAAGCTTATTTCGTGCTTTCCAGAGTGTGACTCGATCTAATATGTGCAACACGAACCTCAGTTTGCGGCCAATGCTGGCTTTTATTGCTGTCTCACGGTTTTTGGGTTTAAGTGCAATAATCCCTTCGAAAAGTGGTTGAAATCAAAGATGATCATACTATTTCGAGTTTGATCTTTTGATCCAATACTTTAGTGCTTGGGTCGGGGATTTTTGAAGACCGGCAGCCCGACCCTGACCGTGCGCACGGGAATAACGACTCAGATGGAGAAATGGCGAGTTGGAAGGGTCTGGATTCCTAGAGAGCTTGTGTGTTTTGGGAAAGGGATCGGCCAAACGACAATGGGGCCTCGTGCCTATGTAACGGTACTTTTGAATCGTCAAGGACTCTCAGTTGGACCCTTTAAAGGCTGCTCCAATGCTACCTATGACGGCGTGAAGATGGAGGATTGCCTGTTTTTGATCGCACCAGGCAGTGGAATAATGTTAATTGGCTATGCTCTAGGTCAAATTCTTCTTTTATTCCTATATTTTCCGCGCGTAAACCCATTTCATTCAGGAACCAATCTTTTCGCAGCCAAAAAAGCCTTAAGTACAGCTACCTTGAGTGGGCTCCAGCTGATTACATCATTTCCACGACCCTCCAGCTCGCTTCCCGTCCTTCTGGGAAATGCGTATCCCTGTGCTAAGTTAAGTTAAGCTAAGTTAGTCACTCGCCTAAGGTGTCGAATTATTGAGAGCAGCTGGAGCCCTTTTTTTCTTCTCCCACTCCACGCGCGCAATCTTCGAGACTCACACAAGGCAACTGCTGATCAATCTTAGGCAGTCTGGCCTTTCTTTCCCATTGGGACGCGGTTCTCTCAAGCTTTCTAGTCTCTCCTTCTACAACTTCCACCAGCTTCGCTTCATCTCTGTCCCTTCCCTTGGATCCGAGCGACCTCGCGACATCCTCGACACGTGCCGATTGTGCTCCTTCTTCGATCTCTATCTCCTCTCCTAGGTACTTTCCACGAGTCCAACGACTGCCGTTCACCTTTACTACAAATCGCTTCATGCGCTACCACTAAAGCCCTTCATCATACAAATCCGGAGCACCGTGTGATGCGCTCGTTGATCTGATCCTCGCGTGCCACAAAAATGGCTAACCTAATAGGCGAAGACGACTGGCTCGCCTACATCGAGGAGATCGTCCGCAATGCCTCCGATCTCGAACAGCGAGTGAATGTCGTCGAGCACTACAAACGCGCTGTCGGTGCCGAGCCCGGCAGCCTGCGCACCTGGCTTGCCTACTGCAACTACTTCTGGTCATTATGGGAAGCTTCCCAAGCCCCTACTGGCGATGGTTGGTCTGATGAGGAACGCATGCTTGGTCGAGAGCTCTTCTCCTTTGGTGCCGCTCTTGATCTGTGGCAGCAAGGCTATGAAGCTATTCGCTACCGCCTTGGTGACAGTCACCTGCTTTGGGACCGCTGGATATCACTTGAGATGGAATTGCTAGCTAAAACGAGAACCCCCGAAGGCATCAAGCGCATCACTCACCTGTATCGCGATCGTCTGCTGACTCCCCACCTCACCTGGGACGAGACTTCCCAGAACTTTTCTACTTTTCTTTCCGAGTACAATCGTGCTGCCTGGGAGGATTCGATGAAGGATGTCACCACCAACGCCCAGGAGACGAAGCGTCTGATCGCTGCCCGCGAACCTTACGAATCTGTTCTAAAGAAGGCGGTAGACGCTGGTGATCGCGAAGCTCAGAAAACTGCATTTAACACATATCTCGAGTGGGAAATGCTTCAGAGCAAACGCAGCAACGACAGCCCCGAAATCGGAATCGATTTATGTCGTGGACTTTATGCCCGCGCTCTGACCGGCGCTCTTGCCACAGACCAGGACACCTGGCACGATTATGTTGTTTTTCTCTCCTCGTCCAATACTGATCTCCAGGCACCAAGCAGTCTACTCGACGTACTTCAAAGATCCGTTCAACATTGCCCTTGGTCAGGTCTTCTCTGGAACAGATACATCATGTGCGCTGAGGAGGCTAGACTTCCATTTGGAGAGGTTGAGTCTATCAAGCACGCCGCAACATGTGAGGATCAATTGGTCAAGGATGGCATGGAGGGTATGATCGAGATGTATGTGGCCTGGTGTGGCTTCCTTAGACGCAATGCCATGGATGCTACTGCCTCCGATGAGGCTGTCGACGTTGCCGACGTGGGTCTTGGAGCAGCCCTCGAGGATGTATCAGTTGTAGGAAAACGGCTTTACGGCAAGGACTTTCAGGGCGATCCCAAGTTTCGACTTCAACGCATCTACATCCAGTATCTCACAGAGAAGAAAGGCGCCATCGACGAGGCTAGAGCTCAATGGAACAAGCTCGCCTCCCTTCAGATCCATGCAGATAACCACGACTTTTGGCTCCGGTACTACATGTGGGAAATGCTCATCTTTTCATCCGGTAGTAGCCAGGACAATAGAAGTCCCACACCTTCGTCTGGCGGCGGCAGTTATCGAATACCGACTTTGGCAACTGCGGTTCTCACCCGTGCTGTTGCTCGTAGAACTCTTGACTGGCCTGAGAAAGCTCTGGAAGTTTATATGCAGCATTGTAACGATTATGAAATGCCGTTACCGTTGCGGAAAGCAGCAGATCGGGTGCACAAGACCGGGAAAGATGTGAAAAGACGCAGAGAACGCGAAGAACAGGAGAAAGCAGCGGCCTATGTTGCTTATTACACTGCCCCTGGTGTTCAAGAGCAGGACCAGGAGGCAAAATCACCAAGCGCTTCTAAGAGAAAGAGGGAACTTGAGGAGGGAATCGCGGACGGGTTTGAGAGCGACAGTAAGCGACAAAAGAACGAGATCAACGGACAACAGCCTGAGGAGGCTCCTACAACAGAGCAAACCCAACCCCCGAAGAGGGACAGAGAGAACGCGACCATTCTCGTCTTAAATCTCCCTGGTGATGTTGCGCAGACAAAGGTTCGGCAGTACTTCAAGGAGTATGGCCATATCAACAACATCACCGCCTTTCTTCGCGAGGAGAACGCGGAATCATCAACAGCCCTCATCGAATTTGGGTCGCCCGAGGAAGCTCGGTCCGCATTGCTGAAAGATGGCAAATACTTTGGCCAGTCCCAGCTTACTGTCAGATCAGGCCATGATTTGACAGTATACGTTGCGAACTTTCCCCCTACTGCCGATCAAAAGTACATTCGTGACATTTTTAAAGATTGTGGTGAAATCTTGAGCGTAAGGTGGCCAAGTCTGAAAGTCAACACACATCGAAGATTTTGTTACATCTCGTTCCGGGATCAAGAGTCATCGGCAAAGGCTGTGAAGAAAGAGGGCATCATTCTCGAGGAGCGATACAAACTCCTGGCTAAATACTCCGACCCTAGCCGCAAAAAGGCTCGTGAAGGCGCACTTGCGGAAGGCCGAGAGATCCATATTAGCAATTTGGACCGATCAACAAGCGAGGCCGACTTGAAGGAAGTCTTTTCCAAGTATGGCAATGTCACAAGGGTCAACGTTCCTCAGACCCTAGCTGGAAAGAACAAGGGATTTGCATTCATGGACTTCGCGACCAAAGAGGAGGCAGAGAAGGCGGTGGCGGAAATGAACAACACCAAATTCAGAAGCCAGATTCTTGAAGTTTCTCTTTCTAAGGAGTCAAAGGTCAAACCGATATCCAAGACCGTTGTTACGGACAATGCTAGAGGCTCGCCAGCCCCTTCTTCTCACGATGCCGAGGGCGACGAAACTATGCAAGACGCCCCTAACGAGACCCAGACCAAGCCAACATCAGAAGACATCTTGGCAAGAACAGTTGCCCTTATGGGACTCCCTGATACAGTCAACAATGCACGGGTTCGTGCACTTGTTGAGTCTTGCGGTGCTATCGTCAAGTTGATCGTCTCGCCTGGTAACGGCGGTGCCAAGATCGAGTTTGCAGACGCAGCCACCGCAGGCAAGGCGAGTTTGAAGCTCAATAGTATGGACTTTGAGGGCCACAAGCTTCGAACGGGCACATTGGATGAACTCCGGCATGCCAAATCGGAGCATGTACAGGACCGAATTGTCTACGGCAAAAACGGAAAGAGCAAAGATCAAAAGCCCAAGGATGCTGGTTCCTCGACGACTACGCTCATGCCTCCGCCGACTACCATCCGGCGGCCTGTGCTGGGTAAACCCGGCCCACGACGCGGTCTTGGTTTCAAGCCCAGCATCGCCAAGACTGCTCAGAATGGCGACGCCGATACATCAACCAAGAAGAGTAACGCCGATTTCAAGGCCATGTTCCTTGCAAGTAGTGAAGACGAAAAGGAAAAGGAGAAGAGGGACGAAGGGGGTAAGAGTGAAGAAAGCGAGTCGTAAGCAAGGAGATGAATACCGATTTTGAGTGCAATATGGTGTACTCCGTAGCATAATGTAATTTATTACAACTTCAATGATATCCAGGAGGGTTTAAAAAACAACGAAAGGAAAGGGACGGAGATTTTAGAAATGGGGCTGCGCCGATTAGTTGTTGATGCAAACAGCTGAACTAAAAAAATGAGATGGAAAAAACACCATGCCTATTGCTATTCCAGTGACTCATTCAATACCTTGTCCAGCCACACTACTAGCAAACTTAAGAGCTTGTTAGCCTATTCGGCCGTTGAACTTCGAGGAACGCTTGTCGCTGTAGACATTTGCCTCACCGAAAAACACGTATATACCATATCTACCGACTTCCAGGTGTGTTGCCCGTTTTCTCTATTACCTTAAATACCCTTTACTTCCAAGCTTAAACGGCCGGTATTACAGACATACAATTCCGTTTTATGTCTTGATCGTCATTCCCGTAGTGGATCTATCTTGTCCAAAATCCTGCGTAAAGATTCGTTGCCAAACATCAAGCCACTTTTCTTGTTGAGCAGTCGGCAGTTTGCCTGGTTGTTTGAAAGACCGAGTGAGGAGCTCTCGTAGCCGTGTTCGAAGAACCTTCATGACCAGCATCGTCTTCCAATCAGGAACAGTAAACCGGCCTCGGTTCGCATCGAGAACAATTACTCCAGAGTACATCTAATATTCATGTCAGTTTACGTTGAAGAGGAACAGGGCAGAGGAACTTACATCACATCGTACATCACCGCACAAAAGCGCGATGGCGAATGCTTCCACAGACGTAGCTTCATGGGCATGATATACCCTATAGCGGATGTCAGTTCACTCATCAGGCTCGGGGGTTAGTGATACTTACGCCCTGGATTGCATAATATGGTAGTACGATAGCCATCGAAGATCATGGCGGCCTCGATTGACAGACGACGGATGGAGACTGATCGATTGATTTGTGCCAATGTTCCTTAGGCCCTTCGATCCTGGTACATCTCTTACTAGAATTTTGGGATAGAAACTCCAGGCTATGACTGATGATGACACGATATCATTGTCACTGTTGAGATTGACTCTTCTGGGTATGTCGTAGAACTGCTGCTGCCTTCGTCCTCGGCCACCAGAAAATCGAGCTCGCGATAGTGCCCGTCTTTCTTCTTCTGTGAGAGAAAGGAAACCAGAATCGGCCAAAGATGTAAGAAGTTGTCCTTTGAGATCTTCGATATTGGCCAGCGTTTGCTGGCTCAAAAAGTTCTTGCGGCAAAACTGGAACTCCTTTCCTCCTCCACCAGTAGACTGGCATACTCGCTTCCAAGCCATGTAGGCGTTGTATATAGTAAGAAGATCAGAATCCCCACGGCGGAAAGCCATGCGGGCGTTGTCTGCCTGGGTACGCTGTCCAAATGGCGCAGAGAAAGGTGATTTGGAGGAAAGAATTGCAGCCACGGTAATGGCCATATCCAAGCATTTGAAAATGACACCATACAAGATGAGTTTCCCCAAAAACACATCCAGAGGTAATCGGGCCAATTGATGTCCAAGCGGTGTTAATTCCTCGGCCTGAGTCAGAGCACGAACATCCACAAGAGCATCAACAGCTCGACGAATGTTCTTGGCTGAGGGCGGATCGAGAGCATCGCCCAAAGTCTCCTCAATTCCTCCAATTTTGCAGATCTTGACCCGAATTGCCAAGTCCTGCAGCGAAAGCCGAAGCATCTCTGGCGTCTGCTGGTCACTCATTAAGTTATCATGGCGGTATTTGGTGAACATATGGAAACATAAACCTTCTTGGACACGGCCGGCACGACCTCTTCTTTGCTTTGCGTTTGCCCGGGAAATGAAGGTATCAATCAGTCGCGAAAGTTGACGTCTTTCATCGAATCGCATCTCGCGATGCTTGCCAGTATCGATGACACATGTAACATCAGGGATGGTGATTCCAGTTTCGGCGATATTGGTAGCGAGGACGATCTTACGAATGCCCGGTGGTGGAACGAGAAATGCTGCCTCTTGATCCTCTGTTGCTATTGTCGAATGCAAAGGATATACGAGCCAGTCTTTTGCAAATCTAGGATCTCCCAGCAACATGTCGTTTAGGGTACGAATCTCCGCAATGCCTGGCAAAAATACCAAAATGGCCTTGCTGAAATCCTGCAGATTGTCATCAATTGCAACTTGAGCAATTAACTGGAGCATTAGATCGAAATCGATCCGGTATTCATCAATCTGAGCCAGTGTGGATCGGGTTCTTGATGAATACCCTGCCAGACTTTTTGAAATATCGCTCTTGGTGTTTTCCCCTTCACTGTCAGCCGGGTCATCGTCCAGATCAACCATCTTGTCCGGCTCAGCATCTGCAGGCATATATCCAGTGAGGTCAATGGCATCTTCGAGGTACCGGACTTGAACTGGGAATGTTCGCCCGGGGACATTAAGAACTGGTGCACCAGCAAGGTAAGCGGAGAAGCGATCTGCGTCAACTGTGGCAGACATAAGGACAACCTTCAAGTCTTTACGCCTCACGAGAAGCTTTTTCAGGACGATCAGAAGGAAGTCGCTATCGATCGACCGCTCGTGAACTTCATCGAGTACCAGATGTGTTACCTCCTGAAGATCATTGGAGCCTTCAAGCATTCGCATTACGATACCCGTCGTTGCAAAAACTAGTCTTGTTTCTCTTGAGGTGTTGGCTTCCAATCGAATAGAATAGCCCACCAGAGACCTGTTTGTCCCAAGATCATTCTTGTTTTCGCCAAGCTCCTCGCTTACACGGCGAGCAAGAGAAATGGCTGAAATTCGTCGTGGTTCTGTACAATAGATTTTGCAAGGTTTTCCTTGAGAGAGTTGGTGTTCGAGCAAAAAGGAGGGTACCTGAGTACTTTTCCCGCTATAGGGTGGTTAGTCGAATGTATTTGAAAACGAACGCGTCGGAATACCGTACCATCCAGTTTCTCCGCAAACGATGACCACCTGGTTATTGTCAACGGCGGTTAAAACCTGCTCTCTGAAACTCCACATAGGGAGTTGCATTCGGGATTGCTAGTTTTGGTCAGTCTTTACTAAGGCAGCTGTTTATTGCATTACTGACCATCATTGTTTGAAACTTGCGTGTACTGGACTTCTCGGCCCAAATCTTCTGATACTGGTCCCCGTTCGTAGCATTCTGTCTCAACCGATCTTGGCCACCATCATCGCCAGAGTCGTTGACATGCTTGGTCCCTCGCCCTCGGAATGCTCCTTGAATTATGACACCGTCTTCAAGCTCCTGATCTTGTCGTTGACGAACTAGAGTCCTCAAGTCCCTCACCACGTCCCTGTCTCGTTCGTCCACTTGTGCTTTCCTGGCTTCAGCTAACTCGGCCCAAACATCCTTCCAAACATGAGCAAGTCTGATAACGACTTTCTCGTCCTTAGTGTTGCCACTAAACGTGTAAAACAAGGCTGCGGTGGAGATATACGACTCAGATTGCTTGGATTCCGGCGTTGCAATGCCTGTCATCGTAAAAGTGAATCGGTAGGGGTCCGCTACGACCTCGACGTCCGATGATGCCGCCGGGGGAGGAAGTTCTTGGGGTTTGTTCCAGATGATTTCAACAGAATGTCGGTTGGCGAAGGATGCGTCTGACATGATGGTATATGATAACTTGGCAGAGGAGTCCCTGCGTTCTACGATCAGCATAACTTCTTTGTATGAAGTGATCGTAATGGATGGTCTTACCTTGAACGACACGCTTCCTCTAAAGCTCTCCGAGGACTGATGCCTGTCGTCTTCCCGAAATCTCGAATCACGATTTGCTTGCCATCGGTTGAGCTAACAACAGTACGACTCTCGCCTGTGCTCGCATCGACCTCGTTCTGTGGCAGAGATGCGAATAGTCCGCCAATCCCGTCTTCGTCTTCATCGTTTGCCTCTGCCAATATTTCGGCAGCAACGCGCTCGGCTTCTTTGTTGATATCATCGTCTGATTCTTCAGGAGCCAGTTCCTCTTCAACATCTTCGTTCACATCAACGTGATCTTGATATTCTTGCTTCGCGGCGGCAAACTGCCTCTCTAAATCAACCCGCTGAGTTCTCCACTGTTGATCAGCTTCATACTTGTCGAACAAGACGTCAGATTCAATCTTCCTAATCTTGGCTTCAAGCTTTGCAACAGCAAGTTCCTCGTCAGATGCTGCGGCCTTAGAGCTATCCAAGCGATTATGGTTTCGTTCATGCTCTAACAACTTTGCCTTGGTCTCCAGGTACTTCGAAACAAGCTCGTCAGGCTCTATGTCACTATCACAAGTAACAACCATCTTTTTGATGGGCGAAGATGCCTTGCCTGGTCGGTCTTTAGCCCCGGCAGACTTGTTCTTTCGACCATTTCGTGGATCCATGTGACGAGGGGTACTTGAGCGACTGGGTGCTGGGCTCTCTTGGGGGGTGTCTATAACATCAATGTGGTTAGAGCAGAAAACAGGCTTCCAATTTTGTAAGACAAACCGGTTGTACTTTTAGGAATCGGCTTCGATCGTGGCTCGTAACGTGGCAGTTCCTCAACTCTGCATTCTCGGGCCAGCCAGTCGAGGGCTTCTTCGAGTCCCCAGATAGAATCCCTGTTTGTAGACACTACATTTGGCGCTATGTCTAGAATGTACCGTATAACGGCAGCAACACGCTCGGTAGGAAACTCAATCGCGGTCAAGGTCTGCTGCAAGGTCCAAAGACGAATAACGGTATCTTCCTCAGGAGGCATCTTGCCAGCACCAGCATTATCAGCCGCAGACAGGCTCGAAGCTGCGAATCGATTCTCTGCTTGTATCAGATCGAGTATATGGTCCATTAAATCCTGGGACAGCCATTTGAAGCTATTGATAGAATCGGCTTGACCACGCAGAAGACGACGGTCGGTATCGAGACGGGTCCGTTGACGTTGGGCATCTTTCTTTGTTTTGGCCGCATGTTTCTCAACGAGCAATTGCAGTTCAGATTCTTCCAAATGCTTTTCGAATTCTTCGGGGCTCAGCACTTTTTCCTGGGCATTGCCATTGCTCGTCGCATCGCCAGAGGTCACGGATGACGATGGAGGGGCATCTTTCAACGTCGATGGAGGGGCGTTTTGGCTTTTGGCGGCAACAGGCTTCGTTTCGGACTCAACAACTTCAGGCCTGGGCTTGGAAGCAACCGAGGTAGTCGCAAAACCTCGAGCAGGATTGGCGGCGGGCTTCTTCTTCTTCTTTGCGCCAGCCATCTTGGTTAGCGACTAAAAAGAAAAAGAAAGGCGAGCAGGCGGTAAAGTTGATGGAAAGAATTGGCAAAGAATGAAATCCCTTCTAGCTTGGAGGTGTCATGAGGGAGAAGTCTGCAAATGAACTCAAGGATTTTCTTTTCCCTACAGTTCTCACCACCCCGAGGTCTGGTTTGAAGTCATTAGAAATCTCAATTCAGCAGTGAAGGCTAGGCAGTCTAGGGTGCAAGAGTGAAGTGATTGAGGTGGAGGTTGTGACGCAAGGGCTTTGATCTTCGGTTGTGGATCGATCTTTTTTGAGGACGAGTATCTAGTTGACAGATGGTGCAGACCTTAATCGAAACTTGTTTGTTAAAACTCGATGACAAACAAAGCATTTGAGTTTACCGGTCGGATTGTCTTAACAGTGCCGATAATATCTCAGTTTCCATCGGATCTGTATAAGGGTTTTCAAGGTATAACATTCCACACTTCATGTTGCTTGGCTGCTTGGTTTCTATCTAGTCGTGGTATGATGGGTACTATGAAATGGATGTCTCCAGGCTGTGTCTCCACTAACCGGCGATGCGTCATACGGGGATGATAGTGGACGACTGAACACTCTCCCAGGGCTGTTAACCCCACCAAGCTGTAGGTGCGAAGGTGCTTGGCTAGCTTGGGCAGAGCTCCACGTAAAAACAGCGTTAGGTTAGTAAGGTGCTACCTGTTGCTTCGACGTGGGGTCAGTCCATCTAGATATTCCCATTCTCACTCGACGGATTTGGTGCACAAAAAAACCAAAACACCACCTTTAGTCTGATCACCAAAATCGCTTGTTCTCATTCCTCCCACCCCGACCGAGAATTCACGCCTCAGATCTGGCGTTTGTGAGCTCTGGTAGCCCCAGATGAGCTCATCAAGCCACACGTCCACCTCCGTCCTCCATCTCCAGAATGTCTAAAGGCGACTCATCCGACTCCGGCGCTTCGGCCGACCTCGACATCGCCGCCGTCAAACAGGCCCTTGCCTCCTCCTCGACCGCTATCCGAATAACTCAGTTGCGTTCAATTGAAGAGAGGCTCACCCAGAAATGTGCGCAAGTCCTCGTACTTCTCTAAGGCCGTGTTCATATGATAACTGACTCTTGTTCCACAGCTCTCGATGGCACCTCAATCGCACGTCTCCTGTCGCTCCTGTTTGGTACACATGCCTTCTATACTGATAGGCAGTCCCGCTTGTCTGTTCAGAAGTGTTTGATAGCCCTGATAACTGCTGGTGTCGATTCCAAAACTATCGCCCCGCTCATTGCCGCCTTGCGCAAAGAGAGCCAGAAGCACGGAATTGCTCCTACTAACGCATTTGTTCTTGTGGAATGGTGCAGTTTGTTTATGCAGCATCTCGATGCTTCATTATGGGATCAATTCGCTTCTGACATCATCCTAACTGAAGCTGATGCTCTGGAGAAGTGTCACCAGCCAGTCTCAAGGAAATCTGTTGCCCAATCCGCCATTATTGTTACAAGGAGAGGTTTACGAAAACTCTTCTCATCCCCCGAGTCGAGTGAAAAGAGACTTTCTGCTTCTGTTGACGTACTAGCTACAAAGGGGGCACAGTCCACCCCCAGAAATGCCGTCTTGCTCGGTGTTATTGCTGGTGTATCTGCTAGGAAGGATCACTTGCGACCGGTTCTCGATTCCCTCAAGCCCAAGTACTATGAGTTTTTCACCCGAGAGATCACTGGCTCTCGCACTGCTGTCCCAGAACACCTGGTACTGGGTCTCGGTGACTTTTTTACTTCGTTCGCAACTCTTGAAGAAATATCTAAAGAATTGGTCCCCGCCCTTGAGAAAGGCCTTCTACGTGCCCCTGAGGTCACTCTCGGTGGTGTTGTAACACCTCTCGTCCGCTCTCTTCCTGACAGTTTCGATCTTTCCAACGTTCTCGAAAAGAACCTGCTCAAACCACTCTTGTCGAATGCAAAGTCCACCAACCCAGCCATCCGAACTTGTGCCCTGGATGCTTTCCGCGCCCTTGTCAACAAGTCTAGCAGCACTGCCTCTTTAGAGAAGGTTATCAACGAAATCGCAACGCCCCTGAAATCCGGCAAGCTTGCTTCTCCTGATCACCGTATATTGCATGCGCAGATGCTCGAAGCTGCACCTCTCTCGATGTCAAGTGCCGAGCAGGTCGCAAGCGCGATATCACTCATTGCTGCCAAGGAGGGAAACGAGGGTGCTCTGGCTGCGGAAACCTCGGCCTTGGCGAAGGCTGTGACTTTCCTTCTGGCCAACGATGGCGAAGTCCCCAAGGTTGTATTGGATTCGGTCACTAAGGGGCTTACTGAGAAGAAGGTCCCTTCTCGAAAGTACTGGTTGCTCCGTGTCGGTGTTATTCTTCACTCCCTTGCCGGTGTTGAGTCGGTATCCCCAGGCATGGTGGCTTTTGTAGAGGCAGTAGTACCAAAGATCGCTGCAACCTTCACGGAAGTGACAACCAATGCGGCAACTGCTGCTCAGAGTGGCCTCATTGTTGGCGCATACATCTTGACGGCCGTCAGCCCGCACATTCAGCGACTACTGCCCGGTTCTTCAGCTGAATCAAGTTTGAAGAACGCATCGGTTGCCAAACAATCGATATCCCTGGATCCCAAGTCATCCTTCCTTCTTAGCCATCGAATCTACTCCAAGATCATAATCGAAGAGGATCTTGTGTGGTTTTCACGTGCTTTGAGTTCTGTATTTCAGAGTCTGGAGCAGAATTCGGACGACCAGGTAGCTCTTGCATGGTCTGAAGCAGTTATCTATCTGGTTTCCGCGCAGAGCGTTCCCGTAAGTGTCCAGCAGGAGACCTCCAAAACCCTTTCCGGCCTGTACGTCCATAACCCAAAGTTGGTATCTGGTTTCATTATCGATGGTCTTTGGGATCACGTTAAGCTGTCTGAATCTCACAATAGGGGACACTCATTGGATTCTCATAACCTCATTCAAGTGCTGAAATCAATCTGCTTGACACCTAATGATGTAGAAAAGTATGAGAAGACCATTGCCAAAGAAGACCTTGAATCCCAAGCCAATAGTCTGCTTGTTCTAGCACGCCAAGAGCTGATTCCTCGGGCGAACTGGATCGAATTGTGCCTGAGAATGGAACTGGATCCAGGCGAACTGGTTGCAAAGTACCAAGATGAACTTGTAGCAGAAATAGAAAACAAGACGTCATTTGATCAAAAGGTTTGGACTTCCGGCGGTCTTTTCGCATGCTTAATTTACTAATACTTTCAATAGACTGATGCCATCAAAAAGGCTGCGTATAACGCAGCTGCTGATTTGGCTTTTGTTGCTCCTGAAACCATTATCTCGCGCCTCTTGGAAACCCTTCGCCGGGATCTCAATGTCTCACAACTACAAGACATCGGTCCAGTTGAAGCGGCTATCTTTAGAACACCTGAGGGTACTGCATTTGTCGATGTGCTTGCAAAGAAGTCTCAGCAGGGCCTGGATAAAAACAAAAAGGACTACGATATCCTTAAATGGGAGGAAGAACTGAAGAGTCAACTCGAGAAGAAGAAGGGCCAGCAGAAGAAACTTACGCCCGAAGAGAACGCAAAGGTCAACGCACAGCTCAAGAAAGAGAGCCAGATCAGGCAATCAATAACTGAGATCGAGGCAAGACTTTTGCGCGGAATTGGCATCATCCAGAGTCTTGCCACTGGTCCGCCAACAGATGCTACCCAGTGGCTTGGCCCTGCAGTATCTCTTCTTATTGGTATTATGGACGCCGGTGCCACGTTGATTACGGGTGATGCCGCCCCGCTCACTTATATCACTTGCGCTGAAAAAGTTACCGAGCGGTTGGGTTCGATGAGACCTTTCGTCGGAGTTGCAGCCCTTAGACTACGTGGTGTTTCACTAGCGGAAAACTACCAGGAAGAAGCTGTTGAGGATCTCATCACAAGAGTGTTGTATCGTTTGCGATTTGCGGGCGAGCAGCGGCCTTTCGACTCCGTATCACTCATCTACGCACTCCCACTTGTGTTGGACCTCCTTCGCAAGGGGGGAGTTGGTGAATCACCGGATGATGCAGATGCTCAGCTGGTACTGGCTATTGAGTTTCTTTCGTACCACACAGATGTTTGCAGCGACGAGGCCGTTCCTCGAGCCGAGCTTCTTTCGGTTCTTATCAGTTCCATGCAGGCTTATGCCCAGCACTACAAGCTTCTCAAGGATTGTTTTGCTGATATGTGCCGCTGCATCGCTCCTAACATGAACCGTGAGGAGATGATGGTTCTTGCGAAGGGTGCTTTGGTGCCCGAAACCCGAGTCAGATCCACAGTGTTGCAATCAATCAGTGCCGATGTCGATATGAGCGAGCTAGGCTATTCTGACGAGATTTGGATTGCCGCTCATGATGACGAGGAAGAGAACCAGAACCTTGGTCATGAAATTTGGGAGGAAAGTGGCTTTGAAGTGACAAATGATGTGCCGCTCAAGATGCTACCATTCCTTGAGAGCAAAGATGGGCAATTGCGTCGTAGCGCTGCTCGCTCCCTTGCTGAAGCTTCCAGCTTGCACAATGACTCTCTGGATGCTGTGCTCGATCAGCTCAAGTCTACCTACGCAGAGCTTGCCAAGCCACGAGTTCAACTTCTAGACGAATTTGGAATGCCCAAGAAGATGGACCTCTCTGATCCTTGGGAGGGCAGGCAAGGTATCGCAACTGCCTTCAAGGAACTTTCTCCAGTCCTCAAGATCGAACAGCTGGACCCGTTATTCGACTTTCTCATTGGCGCCGGTCCTCTCGGGGACAAGAATGGCGCAGTGAGGAGCGAGATGCTAGATGCCTCAATCCAGACTATCGATGTCCATGGCAAGAGCATTCTTGACCAACTCATGACGAAGTTCGAGGAGACCTTGGAACAGCCAGACAAGAACAGCGATGCGTCTGATCGTGTCAACGAAGCAGTAATCATTATGTATGGTGCTTTGGCTCGCCACCTAAGCCCCGGTGACCCCAAAATCCCTATTGTTATTGACCGCCTTGTGGCGACCTTGAGCACACCCTCTGAGACGGTCCAATATGCTATCGCCGAATGTTTACCTCCGCTTATTCGGGCCTGCCCAGACCAATCCTCCAAGTATTTCAGTCAAGTCATGGAGCAGCTACTAAGTTCCAAGAAGTATGCCGTCCAGCGAGGCTCTGCTTACGGCCTGGCTGGTCTCGTAATGGGCCGAGGTATCGCAGCTCTAAGAGAGTACCGAATACTTTCGACTCTGACTGATGCAATGGAGAACAAAAAGGAGGCAAACCAGCGTGAGGCCGCTTTGCTAGCTTACGAGCTTTTAGCTAACATGCTTGGACGTGTTTTTGAGCCGTACGTGATTCAGGTTGTGCCTCAGTTGCTGACAGGTTTTGGCGATGCCAACGCAAACGTCCGAGATGCTTGTCTGGCGGCAGCCAAAGCATGTTTCGCTAGGCTGAGCTCCTATGGTGTGAAGCAGATCATGCCTACTCTACTCTATGGACTTGAGGAGCAACAGTGGAGGAGCAAGAAGGGTGCTTGTGACCTTCTTGGTGCCATGGCATACCTCGATCCTCAACAGCTTGCTAACAGCCTTCCTGACATCATCCCCCCTCTGACTGGTGTGTTGAACGACAGTCACAAGGAGGTGAGATCTGCCGCCAACCGAAGCTTGAAGCGATTTGGTGAAGTCATCAACAACCCAGAGATCAAATCCTTGGTCGACATCATTCTCAAAGCCCTCAGTGACCCTACCAAATATACCGACGAGGCTCTGGACTCACTCATCAAGGTTCAATTCGTTCATTACCTTGATGCTCCGTCTCTGGCATTGGTTACTCGTATTCTACAACGTGGTCTAGGTGACCGCTCAAACACCAAACGCAAGGCAGCTCAGGTCATTGGCAGCTTGGCTCATCTCACTGAAAAGAAGGATATTATCATGCATTTGCCTGTGCTCGTGGCTGGTCTCAAGATCGCTGTCGTCGACCCTGTACCCACTACACGAGCTACGGCATCCAGGGCTCTGGGTTCGTTGGTCGAGAAGCTTGGAGAAGACACTCTTCCAGATCTCATCCCTGGTTTGATGCAAACCCTCAAGTCAGACACTGGCGCTGGTGACCGATTGGGATCTGCACAGGCTCTCAGCGAGGTCCTTGCAGGCCTGGGAACAACAAGATTAGAGGAAACTCTTCCCACCATTCTTCAAAACGTCGAGTCTTCGAAGGCTGCCGTTCGCGAGGGCTTCATGTCACTCTTTATTTTCCTTCCTGTTTGTTTCGGCAACAGTTTCTCAAACTACTTGGGTCGTATCATTCCGCCGATCCTTGCTGGTCTTGCCGACGATATTGAGTCAATTCGTGAAACGGCCCTACGTGCAGGTCGCTTATTAGTCAAGAACTTCGCTGCTCGTGCTGTGGACCTTCTCCTCCCAGAACTCGAGCGCGGTCTTGCCGACGACAGCTATAGGATCCGACTTAGCTCCGTCGAACTCGTGGGAGACCTTCTTTTCAACCTTACAGGTATCAAGGCTGGTACGGAGGCTGAGGACATTGAAGACGATGAGAATATCAAGGAAGCGGGTGCATCACTCAAAGAAACGCTCGGTGAAGAGAAGCGCAACAAGATTCTTTCAGCCCTCTATGTGTGTCGGTGCGACACGGCTGGTGCTGTTCGCTCGGCCGCTATTGCTGTCTGGAAGGTCCTTGTCCACAGCCCAAGAACCCTCAAGGAACTTGTACCAACTCTTACACAACTTCTCATCCGGCGCTTGGGAAGCTCCAACATGGAGCACAAGGTCATTGCCAGCAATGCCCTCGGAGAGCTCATCCGCAAGGCTGGAGATGGCGTCCTGTCAAGCCTTCTTCCTACTTTGGAAGAAGGCCTTCAGACATCTACTGATGTTGATGCCAGGCAGGGTATTTGCCTTGCCCTGAGAGAGCTTATTTCATCTGCTTCACCCGAAGCGCTTGAAGACCACGAAAAGACCCTTATTTCTGTTGTTCGTACTGCTCTCACTGACTCCGATGATGAAGTGCGTGAAGCCGCTGCAGAAGCATTCGATTCACTTCAGCAGATCTTTGGCAAGCGGGCAGTTGACCAAGTTCTTCCTTTCCTGCTCAACCTCTTGCGCTCTGAGGAAGAAGCGGACAATGCTCTGCAGGCTCTTCTTACGCTACTTACCGAGACAACTCGATCAAACATCATCCTACCAAACCTCATTCCAACACTCACAACGCCTCCCATTTCGTCATTCGATGCCAAGGCCCTTGCCTCACTATCCAAGGTTGCTGGCCCTGCTATGAACCGCCGCCTGCCCAACATCATCAACTCGCTTATGGATAATGAGATCAATTGCAAGGAGGATAGCCTTCGTGATGAGCTGGCGACGTCTTTTGACACTGTCATCCAATCCATCGATGAATACGATGGTCTCAATACAGTCATGAATGTCCTCCTACAGCTTCTGAAGCATGAGGACCATCGTCGCCGATCAGCTACTGCGCGTCATTTGAGCAACTTCTTTACGGCTGCAAGCGTGGACTATTCAAGATACAACCAGGACATTATCCGTTCACTGCTCAACTCATTCGATGACAGAGATGAGGATGTCGTTAAGGCCGCCTGGGCAGCTCTCAGCGCGTTCACCAAGAAGCTGCGAAAGGAGGAGATGGAGTCACTTGTCATTTCAACCCGACAAACTCTTCAACGTGTTGGTGTCGCCGGTGCAAATCTACGCGGCTTCGAGTTACCCAAGGGCATCAATGCCGTTCTGCCAATCTTCTTGCAAGGTCTTATGAACGGTACTGCTGACCAGCGAGTCCAGGCTGCTCTGGGTATTTCCGATATTGTCGACAGAACAAGCGAGGCCTCTCTGAAGCCATTCGTGACCCAGATTACTGGTCCGCTGATCAGAGTTGTTTCAGAACGCGCCACGGAAGTCAAGTCAGCTATTCTGCTTACTCTCAACAACCTTCTGGATAAGATGCCTGCGGCGCTGAAACCTTTCCTACCCCAGCTTCAGCGTACATTTGCCAAGTCTCTGGCGGATTCATCCAGTGAGACACTGAGAACAAGGGCTGCCAAGGCACTTGGTACTTTGATTAAGTATACGCCACGTATCGACCCTTTGATCGCCGAACTCGTCACGGGATCGAAGACAGCAGACCCCGGTGTCAAGACCGCCATGCTCAAGGCTCTTTACGAAGTTATTAGCAAAGCAGGTGCTAATATGGGTGAGGCTGCACGGGCTTCTGTCTTGTCACTTATCGACATGGACACAGACGAGAGAGATGATACCATGACCATCACCAATGCCAAGCTACTGGGTGCTCTGATCAAGAATGTCTCTGAAGAAGCTGCTCAAGGCTTGTTAAAGAACCGCGTAGCTACATCGCACTTCACTCACTCCTCTGTGCTTGCTCTTAACTCTGTTCTGGTCGAATCTCCAGACGCTCTGCTTCAAAGCTCCTTGGCCGACGACCTGCCCGACTTGCTATGTCAGGGCGTCACCAACAAGAACGTAAGTCGCCATATGATTTCTTGAACAATACATGCTCGGTGAACTGACAGTTGAAATAGGTCTTTGTGGCAGATAATTGCATTCTCGCTACTGGAAAATACTTGCTCTCGGATTCTCCCAAGACATTCGAGACGACAAAGGGAATATTCGAGGCTCTCGCATCCGTCATTCAGCCTGGCAATGCAACCGACTCGCGCCGGCTCGCATTGGTCGTCGTTCGTACTGTCTGCCGCAAGGACATGGAGATGGTCCGACCCCACGTTGCTCTACTAGCCCAGCCCATTTTTGCCAGTGTTCGGGACCCCGTCATTCCCGTCAAGCTTGCCGCAGAAGCGGCATTCGTGGAGCTTTTCAATGTGGCTGATGAGGACAGTCGCATCTTTGACAAGTTCATGGCGGGTCCTGGCATGGATCTTCCTGCTAACACAAAGAGGAGCATGGGTGATTACTTCAAGCGTGTTGCCATGAGACTAGGCTCTCAAATCCGCGAGAGGCGAGAAGCCGAGGGTGGACAAGGAGGACTTGGCTTGTCAAACGATGAGGCTGAAGATGAGAAGGAAATTTGGAGCGTAGGCAAAGTTGATGTGGGTAGCGATGCATTCTCATGAGGTTCTCAGGAGTTGAGTATCAATGTACAATCTACCCTTGTTATATCATTGTGGTAGAATAAATAGATGTTTTACTTGATGAACATATAACATAGAACACATGGCTAGCCATTAAAGAGCGTACCGAGGAAGTGATGGACGATTTGAGATTAGCATCAAGATGTGATAGCGTTTGATATTGACCTGACGAAACGAAACACCAATTTGTTCGATTTTCACTCAACTTCAACAGGTGCGATCTTGCTCTATTCTCCACTTGATAGAAAGCATAAAAATAAATAATAAAACTTTGGTAATCATGCATGTCATCGATAGGTTAAGGTAGGTAAGTGATGTAAAATCTATGATCATATGTATTTGTCTCAGCCACATGTATCGGAGTGTCTCCTCCGAACTCCGACGACATGGAAACTCGTAAAGTTAAAATAATCATAGACAATGTTTCTGATTGGAACAAGGCAAGACTGCTTTTCTCTCGCGCCTGCCAATTTCATGACCCTATGAGAAGGTGCGTGTCACGTGTGGCAAGAGCCCTCGCTTAGCGCGACGGATGGAGTCTAGCGCACATGAACCCACAAACCCCAAAGGAGGGAGGTGCAACGCAGAGAAATTCTGGCCTCGCAAACCCCTCTCAGTCTTCATCCAACATCCATCGAGGACCGGCCATCACCACTAACGACAATCAAGATGTAAGTTCATCGATACGATCAGGACAGGCGATAAGGCGATGCAGGAGGAGCTTTGGAGACAGTACAAGAGCTGAATACAAATGCTTTGATGGTATCGCCACGAATTCAATTCAATGCCAATGCTTGGGGAAAAGATCTTGGAAAACTATCAGAGGGGACTGGTGGCTAACTGATATTTCTTTTTTCTTCGATACAGGGTCAATCTGCGAACTCAGAAGCGCCTGGCCTCAGCGGTCATCGGCTGTGGCCAGCGCAAGATTTGGCTCGACCCCAACGAGCAGAGCGAGATCTCCAACGCCAACTCTCGCCAGACCATCCGAAAGCTCATCTCCGATGGCCTCATCATCCGAAAGCCCACCACCCAGCACTCTCGATCTCGCGCCCGCGAGCTGAACCTCGCCCGCCGAGAGGGCCGACACCGTGGTTACGGTAAGCGTAAGGGTACCGCCGATGCCCGTATGCCCAGCCAGGTCCTCTGGATGCGCCGCCTCCGAGTCCTCCGCCGTCTTTTGGTCAAGTACCGTGCCAGCGGAAAGATCGATAAGCACCTCTACCACGAGTTGTACCACAGCAGCAAGGGCAACGCCTTCAAGCACAAGCGTGCCCTCGTTGAGCACGTACGTTTAACTCCTTGAAGAGATCCCATCGCCGGGGTCAGAGCGAGGAATGCAAGCTGACATGGAGATTTACAGATTCACCGTGCTAAGGCTGAGAAGGCCCGTGAGTCCGCCCTCCAGGAGGAGATGGATGCCAAGCGTGCGAAGAACAAGGCTGCCCGCGAGCGCAAGCAGGAGCGTGCGGTGGCAAAGCGAAATGCTCTCCTTGCCGAAGAGTAAGAGTAACCTTAGTGGACAAACGACAACATTTCGGTCTTGAGAGGAGGCTGCATACGGAGTCTACGGGTTGGGTCTTTTTTTATGCCCTTCTGGTTTCTACACTTGTACCGGCGGGGTTCAGGCATGTAGCATTGAAAAATGGAATCGATGATGCTCGGATGCTTGGATGTTTTCCCATTTACGACCTTCTCGTGAGCACTTGTTTCGCTCATCACGACTTCAGTAACAACAGTGTTGAAAATAATGTGTGCGATACGGCTTATATATATCCAGGCTTGTATAGTGACGTCTTGTTTGAATCGACAATTTCGATTGCCGAGTGTGATTGATCCACTTGAGAACCACAGCCAATTCTCAGTTGGACGAACCATGCATAGTAGTCACTTGCTTCCGCATGCCTAGACTTACATTTGGCATACGTTAGTTATGGAGCTTGTGGAATCTTGAAGCAAAGAGATCACATCCAACAGTAAAGACATACCTGAGGTAGGTAGCCATTGCTTTTCTGTCCTGCACAGGGATTACTGCCGGCAAGAGAAAATCAGATGTTATAAGTACCAAAAGCTGTCCAAGAACGAAAGGATAGAGATCCAATAGTACTGAAAGGCACGATCTCCATAGATAGTGTGACCAAAACCTTGTCATTTTCTCCATGTCATCTGCTCCCTACCTACCTAGGGCTGGTGAGGTTAAGGTATGCCAGGAGATCCCCCAGGCCGCATTCCATTCATCATGAACTTCTGCTCCACTAAAGATACAGGGCAAACCGCTGATTCTCCCTGCCCGTTGAGTGCCAATTCCAACGACAGGGGTTTTGGGGCAGTCCCAGTTCAGCCTCTTTGCCCGTGGAACGCTCATCATTCGAGTCTCGGCCCTGCCCGAGCTTCCTCCACCTCCACCTCCGCCTACGCCTACGCCTACGCCTACGCCTACATCGTCTGCACTAAATAAGTCCATCGTATCAGTCAATGACGTCCTGAGCGAGCGCGCGCTGGACAATCATCCACCACCACAACCACCTCGTGAAGCTGCCTTTGTCTTCTGTGAAGAGTCGCTTGTTTCCCTTTTATACTGATCGCGCTCCTGTCATCAATCCATCCATCCATCCTGTCCAGCGATTGTCGACGACGCCATGTCTCTTGCTGGCGTGAGAGGCACCTCGCGTGTTCTGCGGAGCATCGCAAGGCCAGTTGCTGTATCTGCGACATGTACTCGTCCAGCATCTTCCCTAGCTTTGGAGGACCAGCAACAGGTGTGTCTCCCCTTCAATTAGACCAAGATGACGAGTTCAACATCTAACACAGCGTCTTTTCTCTTAGGCCCTCTCAGCCCACTTGAACAAAGCTGACCCCGCCGTCTTCGACATTATCGAGAAGGTCCGTCAACCATGAATAAACCACATATTGTTGCCATGCCTTTAGTCTGATTCATTCCATAGGAGAAAGAGCGCCAGAAGCATTTTATCAACCTAATTCCCTCCGAGAACTTCACCTCCCAGGCTGTGCTAGACGCTCTTGGTAGTGTGATGCAAAGTGAGCTACCGTAGCCATACCAATGACTACAGAGAGCTCCGAGACTAACAAATGCTGTAGACAAATACTCCGAAGGCTACCCAGGCGCTCGATACTACGGCGGAAACGAATTCATCGACCAGTCTGAAAGGCTCTGCCAACAACGTGCTCTCGAATCATTCGGCCTTGATCCCAAGCTATGGGGGGTCAACGTTCAAGGTTGGTTGATATAAAACCTCTCACATGCTGCGGGCTTCTCAAATACAATGCTAACTTCGAATTCCAAGCTTTATCTGGAGCTCCTGCCAACCTCTATGTCTACTCCGCTCTGATGAACACACACGATCGCTTAATGGGCCTTGATTTACCACATGGAGGTCATCTATCTCATGGTTACCAGACACCTACCAAGAAGATTTCAGCCATATCAAAGTACTTTGAAACTCTACCGTACAGACTTGACGAAACGACGGGATATATTGATTACGATAAGCTAGAGGAGATGGCAAGCATATATAGACCCAAGGTCATAGTTGCCGGCGCAAGTGCATATAGCAGACTTATCGACTATCAACGTCTGCGCGAGATCTGTGATAAGGTCAATGCATATCTTCTTGCCGATATTGCCCATATCTCTGGTCTAGTCGCCGCGAAAGTCATACCTGGGCCTTTTGCACACGCCGATATCGTCACCACAACGAGCCACAAGAGCTTACGAGGTCCCCGGGGTGCTATGATCTTCTACAGAAAAGGTGTGCGGAGACAAAATCCTAAGACGAAGGAGGATATTCTTTACGATCTCGAGGGCCCTATCAATAATTCCGTCTTTCCTGGCCACCAAGGTGGTCCTCACAACCACACCATTACAGCTCTCGCTGTGGCTCTCAAACAAGCTCAAACCCCCGAATTTCAAGCCTATCAGTCTCAAGTTCTGAAAAATGCGAAGGCATTTGCGAAACGCTTGAGTGAACCCAAGGGCAAGGGTGGTTTGGGCTACAAACTCGTCAGCGGAGGAACCGATAATCACTTGGTCCTGGCTGATCTTAAGCCCCAGGGCATCGACGGCGGTCGGGTCGAACGTGTCTTGGAACTGGTCGGTGTTGCAGCCAACAAAAACACAGTCCCCGGAGACCGTTCTGCCTTGGTTCCTGGTGGTCTTCGAATGGGTACACCCGCCATGACCACTCGCGGCTTCAACGAGGATG
The DNA here is from genome assembly GCA_021020635.1 of Fusarium sp. PT. Lineage (NCBI taxonomy): Eukaryota > Fungi > Ascomycota > Sordariomycetes > Hypocreales > Nectriaceae > Fusarium > Fusarium sp. PT. Next base: position 2,546,191 of record JAHMRZ010000001.1, read on the forward strand.
ACTTTGTTCGTGTCGCTGATGTAGTGGATCGTGCTATTATCATTGCCTCTCGAATCGACAAGGCTGCCCGGAAGGCGGCGGAAGAGAAGGGTGACAAGAGTCCCGGCAAGATAAAGGTCTTTCTAGAACATCTCGGTGACGGTGAGACACAGTCTGAAATCGTCCAACTTCGCAGTGAGGTTGAGGACTGGGTTGGTACATATCCTCTACCATGGAGCACCTCACAATAATATCCCGCGAGTGCTCGGTTGGTCAAGGACCAAAGGCCTGGCTCATCAACCATGATATCTTCCCAGCGGTAGGATCTGACTATAATGGAGACCAAATACCAAATCCCCTCTGCACCCCAATAAATCTGACTCGGCTTCTTTGACCGACACATCACTTTCATGAACATACTGCTCTTGACTTCATCACACTGTACAGCTCTGTCCCTCATGCATTGCACTCGTATGCGAACGATTATTCATATCTTATGGTAGCTTTCATATTAAATGAAATGTAGGTTATCAAATAGATATCAATGTGACAGATCTAACGGTACTTCCCCTGTCCGGCTCTCATCTACTTCGTAAACACCAAACATCGCTAAGTCGCTACATGATCAAGAACTACTCCTTGAATATATATCTATCCATCCATCTCGCCAACCCCACCCCTATAAATTTTAGACATACCAACTATTCCTTACCGAGCACTTTCTTCACGCTTGCCCTCCCCTCTATCTTCTCGTAATATTCCTGAAGTTCTTTCAGCCCTCCAAAAATCTCCATTCCTGTTGCTTTTACCATATCATGCAGAACCGGCCAGAGTGCAAAGTCAGGCAAAGCCAATTCCGCACCTGTGATGAAAGGACCGTCATCCCCGGCCACGAAGCCGTTCCAAACCTCTAGTTCATGTTTGAGAGTCATATGGTCGCGCTTACCGCTGATGCTGTCCTTTGGCAGGTATCTCCATGTATCCAAAAGGGCCACAGCACGTTGAAAACGAGTGAGCCGAGTGGCCAGGTCCTTCGGAGCTGGTGTAGCATCACCGGCCTGGTTAGGACCATATCGGGCATCCAGGTACAGCATGACAGCAAAGTCGCCCTGGACAGTGGATTTGTCCTTGTCTACAAACTTAACAACGAGATTTTCAGACTTGAGTGATTCAGATCCTGCCGTGACACTCCCTCTTGCGTAGTTCACTCCACGCTCCGACAACATCAAAGCGATACGCATGTTGATGGTCGGGTCACTACAAGCAAAGAATCGAGGTGCACTACTTATATGCAGCACGTCGAACCCTTTTCCGTAGTGTTCATCCCAATGGAACCCAGTGGAATGATTCTCTGTTCCGAAAGCCTTGAGCATCTCAATAGCTTCGGGTGTCTGGCCGTTGATGACAGGATGGGCGTCCTCGAAAGCCTTGGCTTTAGCTCCTTGACCCCAAATGAGAGTCTCTTCACGGTTCAAAAACGTCCCGATCCGTCGGAACGTCAGAGATATTCGACCTCCCTCATATGCAAGTTCGGCTAGAGACTTTTCTTTCTTTGTTCGCTTGTCCTGGCGGATAGCATGCAGCCACTTCATATTGCTTTGCAGGCCCAGTCGGCAAAGAGAATTGTGTGGAAGCTTAGCACGCTGTATCGTTCTTTTTGGCCCTTCCGGTGAGGACACTCCGTCTTGAGAAGGATCCTTATCCCTCCTCTTCGTTCTGAATGTCATGGTTCGTTCGGCGCCAAGACTGACATTGGCGATATAAGAACCTTTGACGATATCCAAGGTCTTATCGCTGTGTTCAGAAATGTAGTCATTCCCATCTCGATAGTATTGGATCAGCACATGGTTCAAAGGGTGGCCCAAATGCTTCTCCGTCTCTGTCTTGATAGCCTTTACGGTCTGAGAGAATGGCAACAATGGGGGAGATTCGTCAGATGGATGACGGTAGACTGGTATGTTCCCATCGGATCCAACTTCACCTTGGACTGCAACCAGTCGTGGAACTTGCCCGCCTTGATGAGACATGCGCTTCCACTGAACCTCTTCACGTAACTTATCGAAAATGCCATTGAGCAAGAAGTCGGGTAGAATGTCCTCAATGATGTCGGTATCTCCCTCGCACAGGCCTTTCTGTTGATAGGATCCACCGTCCATTGCCGCTGGTTTCTTGGTCTTGGGCTTCTCTTGTGTGTCGTTTTGCGGCGTCTTCTTTGTTGATTCTTCCCTTTCGGAAGTGTTCTGACAGGGAGACTGAGTAGGTTGCACTTCGGCTCTGATTGTCTCTGCTAGAAGCGGCAACTCAACAATTTGGTCTTCGATTTTAACAGTGGTTTCGTGAACAGGCATGTTGGGTGTTTGAATTTCGTCTTTGCTAGTGTTTAGCGATGTTGCCGGCTCTGTCTTAACTTCTATTGCCTTTGCGACATCATCATTGATAGGAGGCTCTTTGGTTCCGTTTCGCTCCTGTGCTTCATCCGGTGGCTGTGATGTTGTAGCCCGATCTGCGCTATTGGTTTCTTCAGAGCTTGTTTGCGCTTCAACCTTCGAGGCTTGGGCTCCAACTGCACTTGTCGAAGGTGCTTTTGGCTGAGGCTGTGTCGATGCGGGTGCGGGTGCGGGTGTGGGACTTGGCGAGTCTGACGCCAGTCGAAGGCTTGTCATGTCTTTAACAAAATCCGGGGTAGTGCTCTTCTCGCGGCCTTTGTCTTCTGTGGATTCCGACTTGACAGTTCCAGTTTGTTCCAGGTCCTTCGACGAAGACGAGGGCTTTTTGGTGTCTTTTGACTTTGGAGGCTTGAGCTTAGGCTTGGGCTTAGGCTTGGGCTTAGTCTTGGGCTGTATAACTTCCATAACCTCATCGAATGAGGCGATTTCACATCCGGTGAGTTCAATCAACGAGGCTATTGCTGCTGTCTTCCTTGCCTCGGTTCGATAGCCACAGCAGTCATCAACGATAGTGATTGCCATTCCGTGACCTGCAGCATCGAGAGCTGTTGCATACACACCGACGTTGGCAAGTGAGCCACAAATGAAGAGTTCCATGACCATTTTGGCGCGCAAAACCCGCAGCAGGTGAGTAGATTGAAAGGCTGAATAGTGAGATTTGGTCAACCTCGCATCTGTTTTTGGTAGCGAATCTTCGATGATTGAGGCCATCCGGCAACCGGGTGTGTCAACTTTGACACATACAGCCTCCTCGTGGCTCAGAAAGGCCTCCTTGTCTGGCGGGCCACTGACCTCTACTGCCTTGACTGGAGCTTTTGGTCGGCCTCGGGTAGGGCCTCGCGGTGGTTTAGGTACATTGTCAGTGATAACAATATGTTCCTCGGGCGTATGTCGAGTTTCACTGAACTGTGACTGAACCCAAACAACGTCACCTACGTCTCGGAACGCCTGAGCTAGCTTGATAGTCCGATCCACAAAGCCCTCGGGCTCATGGACAGGCAGAGCGCCATCCTTGGATACAAAATCATACTGAAAGTCTACTCCGATGAGTGCTTTGCGAGTTGTGATTTGTGGGAGCGATGCTTGATCGAAGGAAAACATTATGAAGGCAGCAGAAGGTCTCGAGTGTAAGAGTAGTAGGAAGTTGTGTCTTTGATAAAACGATATGACAGAGAATCCAATTCGAAAGTCCAGCTTTCAATGTCCAACCAAGGCATGCCCGTTATACCTAACTTGATGGTGGGACTGATAACTTTGATATTGAGGGTTTTAGGGCAGGGATGTTAGACGATCAGGGTCCTGTCTAAGCAAAACCCCCCAATGTTGTCGCAGGGAACTTGGGAGTGTAGTGCAGGGTAGGCCGAAATTCCAATCTACCTGAATCTGCGGCAATGTACTGATTGGTGGAGGTATGATAGACAAATAATCATTAAGCTGTCTTGGACAATATAATAGAGCCTCTGGCCTGTATGCGTAGGAGCTTGAATATTGGTTGTTGTGTTGTCTGAGTGTTGGTCACAAAAAGAGCAACCAATTGAGAGTTTTGCAGTTCTTAGAATCGACTTCTTGTAAGCCACCAACAAACATGTGAGGGGCTAAAGTGATTATGAATATCGGCGAACCTGGTAAAGAAAATTAGGATTATCCGGCAGTGGGTGACACGCTTTGACGTGGAAGCGTGACAGAGAGATAGACTGCATGAGACAGCCATTAAGTGACGAATCCTGTTCCAAATGAAGCATCTACTCGCCAGTCACTTCAGAAACCCTGCAAGCCAAGGTGGTAGGCAGTCAGCTAACTTGGTTGGGCCAACACCCAATGTTGAAACTGCACATGCAGGGCTATTCTTACAGGTTCGTCTCAAAGTGTCGGTCAAAGAGTCAATTGCTGGATGTCGGGTTCCAGAAATAATTAGGAATACCTCATATTATGCCGATACTCGGCCAATCGTTGAGGATGACAACCCTGCACTTGCTTCGCCGATTGGTATGTACACATTTTGACAGTTTCAGCGACTTGCATACGTGAAATAATGAGACAGCATGGATCAACGTGGGTGGGTTGTATTGTGAGTAACGGATCACACTCGCGGCATCACTCCGTTGTCGATCGCGTGGTCTAGAACTTACTCAGTTGCATGGCACATCATAAAATCCCATTCGATTTATATTTAGTACTTACAGTATGTACCTGACAGACCGACAGTGTCTTGCAAAATGTTGCGGACAATGCGCAACATACCGAATTACCAATTGCGTATCGGAGGAAGATTTGATCAGCCTTTAACAACAAGGTCAGTGCCCTGGAGAGGGTCAAACTGTATTCACATTGTAGAATATGACCTCCAAGATTATCGTATGTGTGGAAAGAACTCGTCTTGGAACAGACCTTCTTAACACGGCGATGGAGGAGATGCAGTGCCCGTACATAGCCAACGCTCTAATTACATACCACCGGGAAGGTAATTATTAACTCAATCACAAATATCCGTAAGCACAGCTCAATAAGAATATCAATATCGAGTACCTATGGACTCCGCGGTACGGATACACTGTAAGTGGGGCCGGTTCAACAACCAATAAGCCGGAGTTTCTCCAGACCTTCAAGGAAGCTTCCTACTCCAGCTCCTAACCTGACATCGCCATCGTGCATTCAGCCTCATCAACAACGAATTAATCTATCTTGCTCCCATCAATCTCCCTTTAAACCCCAAAACCACAGAGCACTTTCTGGGTATCATCAACATCGCATTTCAATGGGAGGGTAGCGATATTTCTCTTCGGTCTCCCGTCTGTATCGCGTCGCGGTACTCACTTACCAAGCTCTTCGCGATGACACCCAAACGAAGCCTATCTCCAGCCGACGAGCAACAGCCCGAACCAAAGCGCCCTCGATTCGAAGAGTCCGAAAATGAGCTGATACAACTGGAAGATGACGGGGCTCGTTCAATCGAATCCTTGATACCAAATCCGCATTATCAAGCTAGAACAAGCCTCCAACGTTCGATCGCAATGGTTCTCAACCACGATGGATTCGAGGGAGCGAGTCAAGAGGCAATGGAGAGTTTTACAGGAATGGTGGAAACATGTGAGTTACAGTCTATGAACCCTTTGCTTATTCGTGATGTTGATACCCATCAGACCTCGAGGGCATGATTGAGGCCGCCAAAACTCTTGCTCTAGCTGCTCGACGCGAACATCCTATCCCTACCGACTTTGAGCACGCACTACGAAGGCACAACGTCAGCGTATCATCACTAAAACCACACTTGAAGCCGCCAATTCCGAAAACTCAAAAGTTTCCCGGCTATATTGATGTACTTCCCGAAGATCTCGACGCATACACAACTCTGCCTCTGTTGGGCGAGGAACTCAGCGGCCAGCCGGACAAAGAAGAGAAAACATACGTTCCGTCTTCGTTCCCCGACTTCCCCAGCAAGCATACATACAAGTTTACCCCGCAAGAAGATACAAGCATTCGCGACTCTAAGAAAATACGTGAGGAAGCGGCAAGGACAGCTCAGCAGGGCGAGGATGCTCTCAGACGGTTGGTCAGAGCATCAAAGATGCGAAAACAGAAAGAAGTCAAGAATCTAGTGGAGCGTGATACGCATGGCAAAGAACGATTCCGTCTTTGGGAATCCACCATGAAGCGCTTCATGGCAACTGATGGCAGGGGGGAGAATACCGACGAAATGGAAATTGCGGACCATAGTATGATTGTGAATGGGGAAGCACTCTTCTCACGCAAAGAGGTTCCAAGGGCTGGTAAGCGGTCGGCTGCCTTGGCAGGCAAAAAGGCAACGTGAGCATCAACTAATGTTGAGAACGATGGCTTACATGATACCCCTTATATAATGGATTGGACTGGGCGGCGCATGGTGTTTATGGGCTTATTGTTTTCTTTGAGGGTTGGAAAAGCGAATCAGCGGATACTGCTATAGAACGTATGGCTGAGAAGGAATCGAGCATGACAGGGCAGTCAACTTTTGGTCTTCGTCCTAAAGTGCAGTCAATCTCCTAACGTTAGCAATCATACATTCACCAGCCACATCCGTTATCATCGAAACGCCACACGCGGCTGAAAACCTCAGGAAACCCGACTCGCTACGTACCTCGCCTGCTCGCACACCCTGATACCCCACTAAATGCAAAGCGGAGCTTCAAGGCCCTAACTTCCCTAATTTTTAACCCACACAAAAAAAAGGGCAGGTGCGATTCGCAACCGCCTTCCCATCCGACTCGGCCTAGGTTTTGCAGAGCAGCCTTCGATTTCTCTCTTTCTTCCCCTTCACGCACCTTGATCCTCTGCATCGCCTCGTCACCGCAAAAATGGCCGAACAATTGATCCTCAAGGGCACTCTCGAGGGCCACGTACGTCGAACCCCCCATCAACCTTGATTCTATCGCTGCCGACTGCTGCGTCGCGACTGTCGCTGGTCACGACCCGCTCCAAGACGAGATGCTTGCAGTCGGTATCATGAGAGGAGATTTTGATTATGGAAAAGATGGAATGAAGGCTGACTTTTAACAGAATGGCTGGGTCACCAGCCTGGCTACCTCCATGGAGAAGTACGTCCAAGAACCACAAATACGCCTTTCCTCGAGGGCATTCAACTAACCGTTCGCCAGCCCCAACATGCTCCTGTCTGCTTCCCGAGACAAGACCCTGATCATCTGGAACCTCACCCGCGATGAGACCCAGTACGGCTACCCCAAGCGATCTCTTCACGGCCACTCCCACATTGTCTCCGACTGTGTACGTTCACCCAGTGCCCCGCAGCACACGACAACGCTTCGGCGGGCAACATGCATTTAGGACTCGGCTGATTGTTGGAATTAGGTTATCTCTTCTGACGGTGCCTACGCTCTGTCTGCTTCTTGGGATAAGACTCTCCGTCTCTGGGAGCTTGCCACCGGTACCACCACTCGACGATTCGTCGGCCACACCAACGACGTCCTCTCCGTCAGCTTCTCTGCCGACAACCGCCAGATCGTCTCTGGTTCTCGCGACCGAACCATCAAGCTCTGGAACACCCTTGGTGACTGCAAGTACACCATCACCGACAAGGGCCACACCGAGTGGGCTTCTTGCGTCCGCTTCAGCCCCAACCCCCAGAACCCTGTTATTGTCTCGGCCGGTTGGGACAAGCTTGTCAAGGTTAGTACACACAAGATATTATCATTCCCCACAGTTTTTACATGATGTTTGCAACCCAAGTATTTGCTACTTCAGAGCCTGTTTACGCAGGCCATGAGACCACTATTCACCATTGCCCTGATTCCGGCTTAGTCATAGCCTATTTCTTCACATATTTCTTGGTTCGATTGTATTTGATCAATTCTGACGAACTGTATAGGTTTGGGAGCTCTCCACCTGCAAGCTCCAGACTGACCACATCGGTCACACTGGCTACATCAACACCGTCACCATCTCCCCCGACGGTTCTCTGTGCGCCTCCGGTGGCAAGGACGGTACCACCATGCTCTGGGATCTTAACGAGTCCAAGCACCTCTACTCCCTTAACGCCAACGACGAGATCCACGCTCTTGTCTTCTCCCCTAACCGATACTGGCTGTGCGCTGCCACCGCTAGCAGCATCATCATCTTCGATCTTGAGAAGAAGAGCAAGGTTGATGAGCTCAAGCCCGAGTTCCCCGCTGCCGGTAAGAAGAGCCGAGAGCCTGAGTGTGTCAGCTTGGCTTGGTCTGCTGATGGCCAGACTCTGTTTGCTGGTTACACTGACAACATCATCCGTGCCTGGGGTGTCATGTCGAGGGCATAAATCGCTCTACTCTAAAAAAGAGGCGTGGTGACGAAGGCGAGCGGAAGATGGTAGATCATTGGTGGGGCGTCAAATGGTTGGCTTCCTCGTTTGGTCTTTATTGATGCAAAGGAAGGGGGGCGACTACAAATCTGACGAGGGCATAACGCATTTGCCGATTATAGGCAGCCCCTGAAATTACCGGGATTCATCCTTTTGTTCTCCAATAAAGAAACTCGAGTTTACAAAAGACATGTCATGATTTTAACTGATTATTTGTGCCTCCCTTACCTATTGCGTGATGTGTTAGTGCTTGTGATAGTCAAAAACTGAGGTACTCCTTATGTTGAAGCCAGAGACGTCGTTAATCCATGCAGTACAATAAATATCGCTTCATTAGCGAAGGCGATCAATACATGTCGACAGCATGAGGTAAACATCGTTCACACAAAAAGCAACTCTTTGTATATTGTCTATGAATTCTAGCCTATCTGATCCTCTGACAAACTATGCTTTTTTTTTTCACGTTACCCTTTATAAAGAGCATATATCGCCTTGGGTTCTCGACACCTGCTGCGACACTAGGCTAAAGCAATACTTCAGGTCATCGGTAAGCAGCTTTTGATTCCACCCCTCAAAACATTTTACATAAAAGGTGGTAGAGAGAATGGATATCCGCCGTTCTTGACACGGAAGACACTCAGCAGGAAGCTGTAGACAAGGAACAGGATACCGCCGAAAGCAATAACCGCGACTTGCTGGGTTTTAGAGTCAGCGATTCGTGGAACCTTAATCGCAAGAGTAATAGCACAGAACGACAGAACACCATCTGTAAGAGAAGAGTTAGCGGAAGTCAGCAAGTCAAGAGCAGAATTGATACATACAGAGTGCGGCTACTATTTGAGTCTCCAAGCCAAGCTGTTGCTGGAAGCCAGGTGAAACATAGCTGATACCTCCCTTTCCGTCACCAGTGACGTAAGGAACTTTCCGAATGTGGTTGAACATGTGGCCGCTAATAAACAGAAGGATAGTCATGAGCGACAAAGCAGCCCACAGGTTGCGGCTCTGTACGATGGGTAGGATATAATCCCAGAGCAAGAAGGCTCCAGTAGTGATTCCAACAATGGTCGTGACAACAGAGACCCATTTAACGTAGTTGACGGGTCGCTTTACTTTGGGATGAGGTCGATCAGGCATGTGGCGAGCGATCCAGGAGTGAACTACCTCAGCAGTTGCGCCCCTATGTTTTCTGAGTTAGTTTCCATTTCTGCTGCGTTACAATCGAATCACTCACCCGGTGGAAAAGTCGTATCGCAGATGGTCTGCGCTCTGAGAAGCATGAGGGCCTGTGGTGGGTGGGAACATGAGTAGCACAGGGGCGGTTGTAAGGCCAAGCTGTTCAATGTAAGTGACCAAGCCGCTACACTTTCTATCTATTTTGAAGAGCACATACCGAGCTGAAGATTTCTTTTCCGTCAAGGAAATCCAACGTGCCAAAGATCAATCGCGACTCAGCTGCCTTGTCACCCTTAACCCAGCTCTTTGCCAGCAGGTTCCATTCGGGCTGGAACTCGCGGCATAGTTGACAGTTGAATCGTGCATCGATAGCAGTAAGGAGAACAGCGACACTGTAGTCTCGAGGCGTGGATGTTAAGGTCCTGTACGTGGAGTCCTTCAGTTTGACCGGCGCCGAGGTCTGTTTGGCGTGGAATTGATTGAATCGCTCTTCGGATGACTTTTTGGCGGCCACGACGCCCGTCGCAAGCAAGGCGAAAGAGAGCAGAGAATGGAAGAAACGCATGGCGATCTAGAACAGAGTTGTTGTGTTCTGGAGGAGAGAAGAAAAGGGCCAATTGGCCAAATAAGTGTAGAGTGGTTGACTGTCGAAGCTACCTTACTGCGGAGCTGGAGCTATTGTGGTGAAGCTGAGGTGGCCTCTGGATCTAGCAAAGCACCTTACATAATCTGCCCCCATGCTGCAAGAAGGTGGGGTTCGAAGCTCTATCACGTGAAGTAAGTTATCGATAGGTCATGCGCTAGTCCTGAAGCAGCATGATGTTTACGTCCAAAACATAGAGACCAACAGGCTGCAGCTGTCGCTAGATATATCATCCATCCGCACTCAACCTTCTTGGCTTTTCACATGTTTGACTTGAGCTGGCCTCTGTATGTACCAAGGCATCAGTATATAACACATTCTCAGCAACGCCATTCTTCTTCTAGTTTATAAAACGCGTCTCGTTAAGCACAGCAACCATCCATTATGAAGAAAGCCAGGTCCACCGAGGTAAGGAAACGCATAAGGACATGGTTCATCCAGATCTAGTACTGACTGTAACCTCATAGCGTGCGGCCAGAATTAACGAGCTTGAACTGAAGCACCAAGGCAGTGTCCATGAGATGGACCTGACAGGCCGGGATGAAGAAGCACGTCTACTTAAACTACGTTTGTTGGCGTTACGCGATGAGAATGCCTCACTGAAGGATCGTCTGATCCAACGAGATGCTCGTGTGAAGCAGCTCACCAAACAAGGGAAGGACGAACATGCCGAGCTTGCCGAAACCAAGGAGAAACTCAAAGCCCAGGATATGCAGCTTAGAAAACAGGGAAACGAGTTGGAAGACCTTAAGGTAACGAACCAAAACTCAACCAGCTACCAACCAGTTCTTCTAACACCAAATTAGACCGAGATCAATTCTCTAAATGAGTTTAGGCAAGACTCAAACAAGGTCTTGCAGGAGAAGCTTGCACTCAGTCACAAGCTTGACCAGATCCAGCCCGAACTTCACCATCTCAAGACACAACTAGAAACCCACCGCGCCGTGGTTGCTCAGAAACAGGATCTCGAACGCCAACTTAGTTCGGTTGAAGTCGAGCTCGAAAACGAGAAGAGATCAAAGCAACGCATGCAGTCAAAGAACAACGACAACGATCAAATAAGAGAACAGTTCGACGAAACCAAAAAAGAGTTGGAGAGCATCAAGAAAGAATACAGCAGAGAACTACGGGAAGCCCGTGGTGAATGTGAAAGACTAGAAGGACGCGTTGAGGATACAAAGAGCAAACTCAAGAAGACACAGACAGACCTAAAGGACACACGAGCTGAGCTTGAGTCATGCCGCGCCGAGCTACAGGAAGCTCGCAAGACTGTGCTAGAGAGTAAAGCAAGCAAGAAGAGTGTTTCAATGAAGGAACAGCCCGGAAAGAGACGAATTCAAGACATGAGTCTGGAAGACATCAGTATCGGAACTCCTGGACCAGACGAAGCGACACTCAGGCGACCGTTTAAGAAACGAGGAATCGAGCGTGCATTGGCCGGAGAAAAGTCGACATTTTCGATTACACCGTTCTTGAACCGCACGAAGAACCTGTCAGATAACATGTCTGATGAGTTGAGCGAGATTCACTCGCCTACAGGAAAGACGGTTGACGCACCAGAGCCTATAGTGCCCCAGGTAGGAGATGGTGCTGAATTTGGTGATTCTGTATCGATGGAACCCATCGAAGAAGCTGCAGAGTCAGGTGGGGAGGCCGAAGAGGATGCGGCCGCAGAAGAGCAAGAGCAACCAAAGGCTCAGAAGGCCCGAGGCAGACCAAGGAAAGCCCTTGACGACGCACCCACCTCGAAGAAGAACATGCCTGTCCAGGCAAAGAAAAAGGCCAAGGCAACAAAGGCCTCCAGTAAACTGGATGTCCTGACCGAGGAAGTTGATATTGTTGAACCAGAGGTGGAGCCAACTGAGAAGCCCAAGAAGAGGTCAGGCCTATCGAAGTCAAATCCTGCTCCAGCAGCTTTACGACTCGGGGTTGAGGACGCAGACGCACGCAAGAAGAAGCGCAAGGTACTCGGGGGTAATAACAAGAGTCTATTCGACGACGACGATGGTGAGGAATCGGTTCCTAAGCCTGCAAAGATACAGGTGGGGGCTGGTCGTAAACTCAAGGCGCCTCTAGGCGGTGTTCGCAGTGCATTTGGCGGAGCGACATTCTCACCGTTGAAAAAGGACAGACGAGGAGTCGGTGCCAGTTTCCTCCATTGAAGAGAGCTATGTGATATTGAGTGCGTGGGCAAAGAGGAACATGGCATGGCATGGTTCGGCGTCGGTATTGGCATTTTGATCATTGTATTATAGCGTTGGACTTGGTTGGGCTTTGGCCACTGGCAACGGCGTATCGGATTGTATTAAACCGTAATTATTCTTACCCCCGTGTCTTTTAAACGAGCTTTTACAAAATCTTCACAGAATATCACACCCCTCGTGATGTCAAGTTAAGCTGAGCACAGTGGTTGGTTTTGGTATAGGTTAGCAAAATTTTATGTGGATAGAACTACGGACGTACATCAACTTCCTACATTTCTTGTATACAACTCCAGGTTGTGCTTTCTACAAGATATAAGTAGAAACCAAATACTGATCGCATCATATACGCACTGATCAATACTTGCCTACGTTCGCGACTTCTCAGTTCGGGCAAGTTTGTTATCGGTGGTACAACGAAGCATTGGACTGCTGAGATTTGTCGTCGTCTACTTCCGACTCTGCCTGTTTTCATGATGAAAAACCGACTACTCCCAAGCTTCCCGACCGTAGGCCGTCAATCGAGCCTCTGCCTCCAAGTTTCCCAATGTGTAACAGCATCAATACGATGGTCATCATCAGGCTCTCGCTGGAAGCAGCGCCAGGGACGCGACTCATATGCCCGTGGTGCAAAGGTCCAAGGACTCAAAAGTCGTGCAGCTTTCAAGCTTCTCGAGGTCAGCACCCTTTCATCAATTAATCAGTACTCCATGCATAGCTAACAGCTCCTATAGATGGATTCTAAATACAGGCTATTTAAAGGCAATGGGCAGACAGTGGTTGACCTGGTATGTTTTTACTGCTGATGCTTGCGATGCAGGAACTTTTCAGCTCACTCTTGTCAGGGATATGCACCAGGCAGTTGGTCACAGGTGTGTTTTGCATATTTCAATTTCGACTATTCATGTTACCTGATTGACAACTCAAGGTCGCCGCGGAAAGGACAAAGCCTAATGGAAGAGTAATCGGCATCGACCTCATTCCGGCACAGCCACCTCGTGGTGTAGCAACTTTCCAGGGCGACTTCCTTTCACCAGTCGTACAAGAGATGGTCAAGAAGTTCATTCTGGAGAGTCACCGCCGTCCACCTCTTATCCACGAAAGCGACGAGACCGACAGCTCCGACTCGGATGAGGGCATCGCAATTGATCGGCCAAGCTACCTTGACATGGAACGCCATGCTGGTCAGAACGAAGCGCCAGTGGCCGAGTCAGAAGCTTCAAAGAAGCGTATTGTAGATGTTTGTTGACTCATTCCTTGACATGCTTTGGCTGCTAATTGCTCAACCAGGTTGTTCTAAGTGACATGTCAGCACCCTGGGAGCAAACCACCGGCTTTAACGTGAACACCCTGAGTAATCCCTATCATAGGTTGATGAACACGAGCGGAAACGCCTTTCGTGACCACGCCGGAAGCATGGTGAGTAGCCATATACTGAAATACTGCTTGCAAGCCACTGATATTCGAGCCCAGGACCTATGCGCTGCTGCTTTGCAGTTTGCCAGCGACACCCTAAGATCTGGTGGGCATTTCGTTTGCAAGTTCTACCAGGGATCCGAAGATAAGGAGTTCGAAAAGAAACTGAAACTGCTCTTCACCAAAGTGTTTAGAGAAAAGCCCGAGTCTTCAAGAAAGGTATGTTATCCATAGGACCAACCAAAAGCCAGATCCTACATGATATCCTGACTGCCCTGGCTAGGAGAGCCGCGAAGCATACTTTGTTGGTTTGCGAAGGAAACCGAGCGTCACAATAGAACCTGAAGGAGACGTACAAGAATAAGTTGGAGTATGTATACATTGTCTGTCGAAATATGCAATTGAATACCATTCGAGCAACATTGTACTGGTATGCAAAAGCACGATCACATTACGGATTCATTCTCAGTCACGTAGAGATATTACCATCATGACGGCAGCAAGGCGCTAGAATTTGATTGTAGAATTTTGTGATACCTAGGCACGCCAATTCCATGCAAGACCCATTTGCAAGCCGAAGTTCGGCATCAATTGCCTTATAAGTTGGCCCAAACTCCACCCAAGGCCGATATTTTTCACCAACCAGCCGCTTAGACCTTGAAACCGCGCGAACGTCTTCGGCCACGGGCACGCTCGAACTTGCGGCCCTTGGACTCGATGAGAGGCTTCTGCAGAGGGTATTAGACATTGTTAAAAGTACAGCGTTTCTTGTTGATATTACCTTGTGCTTGTGGGGACCGAAGCCGAAGTGCTTGACGGCCTCACGGGCGTTCTTGGGACCACGGAGGATCAGGGTGTTGCTTCCGGTGGGAGCACGGAGAGCAAGCTGATCCAGGGTGATGGCCTCACCACCAGCGGCGAGGAGGCGAGCACGAGCGGTGGCGGTGAATCGCAGAGCAGCGACGGTCACCTTGGGGCACTCGAGCAGGCGGTTGTCATCGGTGATGGTACCGACAACGACGACGGTTCGCTTCTCGCCCTCCTTGTTAATGTTGGCAACAATTCGGGACAGAGAGACAGGAGGTCGGTTGATCTTGGACGTAAACAGACGTCGAAGGACGACCTTGTTGAACGAAGAGTCGGTTCGGCCTGTAAGATGCAAATTTTGGTTAGTTTGCGATTTCTCGTTCGGATTTGTGCGGTCGCAGGTGGGAGATTTGACGTACGGGCCAGGAAGCGGTAAAGCTTCACCAAGAGCTTGAGGTAGACATTGTCGCTCTTGGGGGCAGTGCGGTGAGTGCCCTTGACGTGGTGGCGGTCGAGATCGATACCTGTTGGGTGAAGCCATCGTCAGCCATTGATTCAAGCATGCTCATAATATAGCAACTCTGTCTTGCGCTTTCGCGAACAAGATGGTGCCATGGTCGCAGAGAAGGAGGCACAGAAGCACACTCCTTCTCTACTCGCATACAGAGGCTGAATTTCAAAATCTTCACGTACCCATGGCGGCGGTTGTCGCTGTGAAATTTGGCGATTCTGGGTATGGAGAGGGGATGCGTCGGACAATACTGCTTTCACCTTTGCAAAAATTCAGGGCTTAGGTGGGTGGGTCACTTCTCTGCATTTTGGGCGGTGGTGAGCGGCAGTTAGGGTCTTGAGGTTGTATACAGCGCGTGACCAGCCGCTGATGGAAAGAATTGTACGCTAACCAAAACAGCTCACCTCGGTCTGCGGGCTCCCTGATAATGAGACAAATGCTAGTGCTAACTTGAGCACAAGAACAAGATTTATGATACCATCGCCAATCATGGGCACATAAGACAATGCATACGCATTTGTTCTTGTCTATTGATTCAAGCGCATTATCTGGTATCATACTACCAAATCTCTCTTAAACTATCCTCTATGCCTCTTCCTATTGTAGCACGGCAGAATCTTGCACCAGTTTGCCGTCATCTCAACTGGCTTATGACTGTACAATCGAGTCTTCCTGCTTTAATTCTCCCATGATCGCGCCGTTTCCCATGCCTTTTTATTCCTGTCCTCTGCCGCCAAATAACCATGCTCTAGGAAAGCCCTTTTGTCGTACACTATCTTCACATCCATGTTTATATATTATCATAAGGAGCCCGACTCGGTGTCGGGTCGGAGATCGACGAGGAAGTCGCGTGTCATCTCGAAACTCAACCAACTCGATGCCATACTGGGAGCTACCTTCAGAAGATTGGGCACAATACCCTTGTAAAGCCCCTTGACTCCTTCTTGCATCACAATGACTCGGATTGCGTCTGTGATACCCTTGTACTGATAGCCCATGCCCGACATGGTGTTAATCTGGAAACGACGCCGTAGAACATCACTGCATATTGTCAGTATAGGGAACGCACGGTCTCAATGGTGAGACTACTCACAAGGGGTATGTGCAAGTCTGTGCAACAGCTCCAGAGACAGCACCGGCGAGCAGCTTGCGGCTTGCATTGGGGTTTTGCTCTCCCTCCGGCGTCAAGTACTTCCTGACAGATTCATAAACCATGAAATTAAGGCCGACCTAATAAAAGTCATTAGTCCTCAGATCTTGTGTAATTGTGCAGGTAGAGGTCGGTCCTCACATATGGTGCCACACCAGCAACAGTAGGAATAATGCCTCGGTATAGTGCAGACATGCCGCCCTCGGTTTTGTACATATCCGTCAAAGTAGTCCACATCCCCGGCAGTTTATCTGGTCGGGCTCCTAGCTCGCTGAAACTTGCGGATTGAATGGACAATCGTGTCCGAACAATATCGAGGGGGTATGTAAGAAAAACAGACGTTATGCCAGCAAGGCCACCACAAACAAGACGAGTTAGAGGCGCTAGATCAGCTCCTGGGTGACGTTCGAATATACTCTGCAGCTCTGTCAGTCTCTCATGTACGAACTCGAGCCTAGGCTTTGGCTGCCACGCACCCGCTTGTAGAAGTTGTAGCTGCTGAATTGTACAGCAGAGTAGGGTACAATGCGAATACAGTTGGTGCCATTGCCTCGCATAAACCCTCTCCAACCTTCTTCCTTCCACATCTTCATCAGAGCTTTCCCTACTGATAGCTTATACGCATCTCGTCCGACGCTCTGGACCTGCATGAGAATCTTGAGTCGTTCTAGGGGGGAAACAACGGTTCGGGAGACAGCGCCCGCTACACCTCCGGCGCAGAAAGCGGCGATAACGGGCTGAGAGATTGATTCTCGAAACTGTGCGGATCGGTCAGGGGCCACGGCCTCGGTCGAATTGACCATGTCCGGCTGCGACTAGATCGTCAAATTAGCAATCTTGCCACGGAACAGCGATCATGCGTTTGACTGCTTTGAAGCCAATAGCGGACGCATATCTCACGTACAGTGGACATGATAACGAGCGTAAATATTCCTTCCTAGGTGAGATACGACTACAAGTTGTTCAAGAACAAGCGTTGTCTTTGTTGGAAGCGCCTGGGTTGCTTCGCTCTGCTCTGAATGTCGATTAGGATGGTAGCAGACAGTCTTGATGCTCAAAATATCGTGTACAAGAGTTGTGTATTGCCTGTTAAGCGATGGTATCTCCAATTGTTACTGTGGTTGAAAGAATAGCAATGACATGCTGGAAGATCGAGATAATAGTAGACTGTCGGTAACCATTGGAAGTGAGAATTGAGAGACGTTTGCGCCGGGGGGCTGACACACGACAAGGCGTGCGAGCGGACTGTTGGCGACCCTGATAACTCGTAGCTCAACACGTATCGTGTCTATGCGGAGCTGATGATGGAGAGAAGATGTCGACGGGCGGAAGACGGGATCGGTACCGTCGAGGAGCGGATTGGGGGCGCGTGAGCCGGCGATGCGGATGACTTCGGGGCGCGCGCGTGGTCCCCCGGTTTCCGTTCGGGGGGGAACCAAGCAGGACCTGGAACGCTTAAATGTGGGGAGAGAAAACTCTCATGCTGAGACATAAGTTATTTCCAGAGTACTAAGTTAGACTATAGAGCGCCATGTAATTATGTACTTGGCATGCTCCAGGGTAGTAAATAGTCCGAGACATTATATAATTGAACGTGCACTTTAACCATTATCACTATAGGACTGCTGTCTTCACGTGAAACCGTAAGTAACTAACTATAGCCAGTTTTATTTCACTGACATGTTCTTGTTTCCCGTACCAAATTTAGTATTTGTAACAAATCACTACAATGCACCACCAGTCCAGCGTTACGCCGAAAAAGGTGCTTACAGGTATGCATGTAGCCAGCCAAACCTCTTATGGTTAGCTAGACACAGACAAGGGGTAGTAATGAGCAGGAACTAACCCCTCGACGTCACCGCACGAATGGAACCACTAACAGCGCAGACGTCATCGTAGTTTGATATTGGGACTTCACAACATAGCGATTGGGAGGATGTACATTTTAGACAGATTGACCCGTTGCGCCAAATCATGTTACAAAACAGTCTAAACTAACTACGAAATTAAGAAGTTCCAAAGGACACGCGCTGTGGCAAAAGCCTTCAGTCTTGGAAAACAAAATACCCATGACCCGCCCTGACATGACTTACGCAGCTTCTCACGCATTGCCATACCTTGGGTCGGGTAGTTCAAACAATATTACACATTGCGCCTGTCAAGTGAGAGGGAATGAAGCCAGCACCAGTCATGAGTATTGGTCGAGAAGCTCGAGCCAAATGGTGAGGATTTCTGATCTTAAAGACGAGATGCCTACTCAGCGACGTCAAGATCCTCGTGAGCAGGAGGAGGGCTGTCCAAAGCTGCGTCTGATATCAGTATCAATCAAGAAATATGGTCAAGTTTGGAGACATACGTTTGCGCTCATCGCCGTTAGTACCGTTCTCCCTTCGGTCACGGTCGTCACGCTCATCCTTAGAGTCACGCTCACGGTCACTGCATGGCTGGGTCAGTATGCATGCAAAGATATGGCTAGATAGAGACATACCGATGATCAGGGCTGCGAGAACGATCCCGGTCACGTCGGCTCTCGCGGTCATAGTCTCGGTCACGATCCCTACGTTCGTCCTTACGAGGCGAGTAATCGCGGGTGCTGCGACGAGGTGAAGGAGAACGTCCACGGCGAGGAGAGCGAGCACCAGCAGCACCGCCGCGACGTTCACGATCACGACCGGACTCAAACCGCCAGGAGGCAGAAGGAGGAGTGCGGGCCCACTAGATGAAGGTCAACGGAAATGTTCAGGCAGTCGAGTGCTTTTCGCAACCAGGATCATTAACATACTTCGATTTTGAGGATATCATCACGACCGATGCGCTTGTTATGCATCTCGTGATAGGCATCATCAGCATCACGTCGGTCCTCGTATTCAACGAAAGCGAACCTGTCATTCGTCAGCTCGATCGCATGTAACCAGAATACTCCACACTCACAGACGGCTGGACGTAGACCTGGGGGCAGGAATGTCGCAGCGAACTAGGCGGCCATAGCTATTAAGTGAATAGTCAGCACACAACGGAGCATATGATACCACAGCAAAACGCCGACAGAGGCCCCCTTTTGAATATGAATGCGATGTACATTCACACGCCGGATCTCAAGAGATTCCGCACGAGCTCGACCGAAAAGCGACTGCGCATTGGGCAAGCAATTCCATCAACGCGAGTGGAACGACGGGGAAGGAAGGAGTGCTGGGGACGTGGGCGCGAGCGAAAACGAGAGGGCGATGGCGCAAGGACGACGATCGACGGCGAGACATCATGGTCAGGCAGGAGACCAATGTGGGAGTCTTGGGCCTATGGGACGGACACGGACGAAGGCGCGCGCGAAAACGATAGGACGCGGGCGTGGACGAGGGCGAGGGCGTGGGCGTGAGCGAGGTTGACATACCGTTCGAACTCGTAGGCGAGGTCGCGAGCGCGGGTGCCGTGGCTAAAGCCAGTCACGTACAGAGTGGTGCCGCCGCGAGACATTGTCGTAGTTGAAGCAGTGATTTGCAGTGATCAAAAGAAATAAGAAACTGATGCAGCAGTTCCAACAAATACGGGAGAAGAGATAATTGATGGAAATGGGTTGATGATGGTGTAACCTTCCAAAGTTGCACGATATGGTCACGAGTGTTTGGTCCGGAAAATTTAGCGGCATTGCTGACATAATGTATGTTCACGGCTCACGGAAACATGTTTGGCCAGCCCGGAAGGTACCTACGCCGTAGGTACCTACTCCAGACCCAGGCACACACTGCAGGTACCTTGCATGGCATGTACCTTCCATATTCTTTTCAGCCTCATTCTGTCCCATCGTCGGAAGCGCGGAGTGATATGAGACTTGTGTTGTGCGCTAAAAGATGAAATAAACCGGCGATTTTCTATATTCTATAGATATAACACCTGATGATTCGGCAATTGCTCTTGTTTTTGGCCTCACTGTCGGTACACGGAGTTTGGTGAAACGGCGAGCACGCGCTGTACTCCCCTGGCTCCCCCGTACTTTCCGACAACACAGACCTGGTCCATGAGGTCTTGCCCCATATCTTATTGTTTGCTTGGCCGACAAAGCACATGAGGTCATACCTCGGGCTTGCGTTAATAGGTAGCAGCTACCTGAGTACTCCATACGTACCTAATAGCCTCTTATTTTGAAACTATGAGATGTCGCCCAACTACGTATGAGAAGTAAAAGAAAAACCGTTATTCGAGTTTGATAAGCGACAGCTATATGGCTCAATTTATATTGGTTAGAAGTCGAGAAATTCTACCGCCATAGGTTAATCGTCATCAGTGTCTGAGCGCACTGACTTATGTTGCAGTTGTTGTCCGTATCTAGCCATATTGTACCTAGGTCAGCCTTATAAGCTTATACAGACGGGATGCATGTAATGTACCGAAGGCCGAAGCTCTGTAATAATGACATTTTGCTTAGATTTCATAAGCCACTATAGAAGCGACATCCCTTAAGCATGATTATCTGCCGGCGTTTCTAGTCACGGTAAGCTCGGGCACATAAGCAATCAATATGTGTCGGCATCCGCCTGGTCTGTCAAATGCCGGACAGATTTCTTGATCGTCAGCCGTTGCATCCGATACATTCATGTGTCAACTTTCCTTCGCAACTCTTTTAAATACCCCAAGTGCCATGATCTGGGAAAACAACTATTCATTTGGATTATCAACACATATTCAAACATTGTTTCTAAAGTCTCCAGCCTATCATAACTCATGGTTACTTCAATCGTTCCGGGGGAGTCTCCGCTCTCCGACCCGAATACCGGACACTCCGTACCGGAATCCCAACGGCCACGGCCCAGGTCACTCGGCGACGCCCTGCGAGCTGCCGGCATGACAATTGATGGGACCAGTACAAGTCTCGGCTCTGAAACTCCAAGCGAAGAAGATTATGAAGAGAATGTCCGATCAACCTTGACAGAACCTTCTGCTGTCCGTAATCGTTACGCCCGTCGAGGCCACTCGCAAGCGGAAGCGCTGGTATTATCAAATGCAGATTTTGATAAATTCACACATGAGGCAGACTCGCGATTTGGCCGTCGTGACTCAGGCATTTACCTCGTCTCAGACGAAGACAACAGCCTGCAGCAACTGCTAAAGAGCAGCTCTACCAGCCCGAAGCCTCGACGGCGCAAATTCGCCGACCTTGTCTTCACCAGCCAAGTCTCAGCATTTGACCGCCATAACCCATCTGCATCAAACAGCCCATTCTATGGCTTTTATACACTATTCTGGCTAGCTGTTACTCTTTTCGCCATAAAGATATCTGTACAGAACTGGCAAGTTTACGGAAACCCTCTTGGAACTAGCGATATCATGAAAACTATGTTTCATCGGGATGGTATGTAACAGTCCTCTTTCGCAAAGACCACACCGATCTCATGACACTAACTACACCACAGTGATCTTTCTTCTACTCTCTGATGGCATCATGTGTGCCTGCACAGCCGTGACTTGGTTGATTCAACGGCTCGTATCTGCAAACTACCTGAACTGGGACAGGACTGGTTGGATCGTCCAGAATGTAAGCAGCAAAAGTCCGTTCATAACCGTACATTGTACTAAGGAAACTCATTCAGATATGGCAAACCGCATTCCTCGCGGGTGTTGTTGGGCTGACACTTTGGCGTGACTGGCCATGGACTCATACTGTGTTTTTCGTCCTACATGGTCTAGTTATGCTGATGAAACAACACTCATATGCGTTTTACAACGGCCACCTATCTTCAATTTATAAGCAGCGAGCTACCATAATGAGGAAGCTCAAGCAACTAGACAAGGTTGACCCAGCCACGACTTCCTCGCAAACCGAGTCCCCTGCAGCAACAATATCGACACAGCACCTGAGTGCTGCACCCTCTGCAGAGGAACGTCGCAAGTCTATCTCAGCTCAGCCCGACCAGGAACAAACCAATGTTGAAAAGATCTCACAAGCCATTGCCTCCCACGTTCCTTTGGATGATGAGCAAATCGCTCTCTTTCAGCGCATCATGAACTGGGAGGTGGATGCCATGACAGACGAGCTAAAGGGGACCGCTCTCACCATGGACAGAGCATACCCGAACAACCTGACATTCATCGAACACTACAAATGGATCCCTTTGCCAACTCTTGTTTACGAAATAGAATACCCAAGAAATGATTCTATCCACTGGCCATATGTATGGGAGAAGGTTGTAGCAATGGTCGGCATCTTGTTCGTCATGTTGCAAGTCTCACAGTACTCTATATGTATGTCATCTTATCCCAGAACCGGATCCTCACAACTAATACTTGCAGATCCCGTCGTTATGAAGACAGTGGAAATGAAAGAGAACGGCGTTCCATTGTCTGGAAGATTTCAGGAGTTTCCAGGACTTCTTCTTGATCTCATATTCCCTTTCATGATGGAGTATTTGGTATGAATGGATAATCTGCTAGTCTTGAAAAATGATGCTAACTTGTACAGCTGGTCTGGTATCTTATATGGGAAACTATTCTGAACATTCTGGCCGAGTTGACATGCTTCGCTGATCGAAACTTTTACGATGCATGGTGGAATAGCGGTAAGCAATGCAGTATATAATCATTGTTACTGTAAAACTAACAAGCATCTTCTATCCAGTCTCATGGGATCAGTTTGCCCGTGACTGGAATCGTCCAGTTCACGTCTTTCTTCTCCGACACGTCTACCACAGCTCCATCTCATCCTTGAAGGTCAACAAACACACTGCAACCCTCATCACGTTCTTCCTATCAGCCTGTGCTCACGAGTTGGTCATGTGGTGCTTGTTTAAGAAGTTGAGAGGCTACCTTCTTGTCCTCCAGATGTGTCAACTGCCGGTAAGTCTTACTATGGAACAGCTCGTGACTTGATTACTGACGCTTCGCTCTACAGCTGGTCAGGCTGAGCCGTACCAAGTGGCTACGAGGCCGTAAAACGTTGGGAAATCTTATCTTTTGGCTCGGAATATTTACAGGCCCAAGTTTGTTATGTAGCTTGTACTTGATCCTCTGATTTTATCAGGTCAACAATGCTACTAGACTATCGTTCAAGCCAACGACGCCCTCGAAAGGATATTTATGCTATTTCGATCTCGGGCTTTCAACTTGATGACGCTTATTTTGGCTGTTATTCAATTAATCCATAACACTTATTCGCAGATAGTTATGACATGGGGTGGAAAGTTCACGGTATATCACGGGTGTGCTTGAGACGAGAGATAGTCATGACGAAGAGGTTGCCCCGAGATAGCAAATCCGAAAAAAATGGAATAAAGCTTTTATAACTGTATCGAGCTCCTGCCTATGAATGGCATCACTTCCAACTCGCGCTATCGCCAAACACAAGTTCTGAACTATATTTACATTCTCTCGTGAGTTGCCATAAGAGAACCTATTGGCACGTTAGCACACTGTACTGTAAGATACGAAGTCGGGAATACTTACCAATGAATGTGGTGATGAGGCGGCTGCGGACTTGGCAGATATCCTCGGGGACCAGCCAGATGGTTGCTCCAAGCTTTCGAGCAATACTGATACTCAACTTGGCGTTCAAGTATGCATCATCGTCGGTTTGACCAGGTGTCACGAGGTCGTAATCGACATAGCTACTCTTCATTCCGTTTAGAACGTCCAGAAGGAAGATACCAGAACCGATTGAAGGATCCTTGAAGGAGCGAATGGCAGAATTCCTGCCACCCTTTTGAGACATGTCATTTGCCCATCGCACCATTTCAGAGTCGGTAATCTCCCTCTTGCCCAACTTCTTGGCTAGCGAAGAGAGAGTGACAGTGATATCCTTACGCATAAGCTGCCACACAAGACCAAGGGTCAAAGTCCTTTGTCCGTCAGTGATATCGGCTCCCTGAATGCCTACTAGCGAAAAGCCATTCTGCTTTCCTAGCTCTATCGCGTAGTTGGTGTTTTCAACGGCCTTGAACCTGGACATTTCTCCACCATGAGCTGGTCGCTTGTTGACGTGACGGAGGTTCACGGAGCTAGGGATGACCTTCTCATAAGCCTGGAGGAGGACGCTGCCGTCTCGAAGATCATCAAAGAACGAGACAACTGCGGGCTGCACATCCAAACTGTTGAGCCACAATGTAAAGACTCGGGCTTCGCGCTCTCCCTCTGCATCAAAGTCTTCCACTTCGAGCTTCTCCTCTTCAGTGATAGGATCAAGAGCTGGGTGGTTGTTGAAGAGATTGGCAACAAAAGCCAGGTTAAGCTTGGGGTTTCCTGCAACAAGTGACTTTGGGGTCAAGAACTTGCGGCAGCCGAGTTTGTCAGCTTCTTGAAGAACTGCTTCGGCTCGCTCATGGAGGTCTTGTTGCTGCAGAGGTGCGCGGGTGACACCATAGTCGGGCCCAATTTGCGCAAGCAGAACTGCATAGTTCTCACCGTCTTTAACATCAGAAGAAAAGTTGTGGACACTATAAGCTATTAGACACACAGGAAGGCGGTAGATACGATGGAGATCGACTTACGTGCGGGACCAGTTAGCAGCTTTCAAATGGTAGTTGAACCATCGGATGAGAATCTGCTCTGGAGGCAGGCGGAGGAACTGCTCAAGGGTCTCGTCCTCTTCAAGCAGTCTATACAACTCGGGGTGGAGCTTAATATCGATCTTGCCCAACAGTCCTCGTCGAATAACCTGCCAAATCAGACCCAAGATCAGATGTTCCCTGACCTCAATGATATCTCCAGCACCAATGTTAACAACGGAACAACCGATACCCTTGGCCGATTCAATAACAATGTTGTTGTTCTCGCTCATGTGGAAAGCATTGAGCTTCTTGATCTTCCTGCCAGGTATGTTGAGTACACGCTCATCGATCGTGTCAGGGACGCTGTCGTTGATGAGCTTGGCAAGGACCAAACCATCCTTACACTCGTCGAACATTTCGAAGGTGTCGGTAGGAAAAGGAAGGCGGCTATCGATATCGGCGTCACCAGCCAGTACGGCATTGATGTGGCGGGTGAACTCAGTGCGCTCATCCTCGTTGATAGTGTGAGTGATGTTGGCATTTGAGCCCTGGACCTGAATCTTGCCGCTCACGCTGCCCTTGGAAGAATGGCCTCCAGTGCGCTGCGCGACAACACCACCACTTCCAGAAGGAGCTGGTCCTGTGGACATGCGCTTTTGAGCGGGCGAGGAATCACGGAGTTTAGCAACAAGCTGTCGATAAGATAGTTAGTACCATATTTGAGGGTTCGTTCGAGGCATTGGAACATACGCTAACGTAATCCTCGAGCTCAACACGTCGCGATGAGTCGAGCTCGACTTCCTTTAGTGCTTGGCGCACGACATCGTAAGGCTGGTTCTCGCTCTGCTGCGTGGCTTTGATAGCGGTAGCTTCGTCGAGGTATCCTTTGTCGTCAACATCAAGTCGTTGGAAGGCATCGGACAAGGTGAAGATTTCGTTCTGTTGGAACTGAGGAAACTTCCTATTACAACACGGTCAGTCTGGCGAGGCAATCCGCGAGATCCGGAGTGACCGACCTCTGGAGTTTCAAGACGTTCATGGCGGGGGAAGGAGGGGTTCTCAGTCGTCTAAGTAGGATAGCCGTAGAGAACTGAGAATGGCTGAGGTATCGCGCTCCTTAGGTACACGAATTACCTATTCAAGGCCACAAGAGAATTCGTCGAGCAGAGGTTGTTCTACTGGTCGCTTGTATGAGTAGTAGAAGATGATGCGAGAATTGGGCACCTGAAAGGAGAGGGACCGACCTTCTTCAGGCGGGATAGAGTGGGGGAGGTTCTTGGTAGTACCCGTTCCAAATTAAGTACTTGAACAGTGCAGTAGATCAAGTACCTTTAGGCAAATACTCAAGTACTCGGGCAGCTTCAGGCGCATGGTTTGCCGCGTAAAATACCTACGCACGTGTAGTACAGTACTTCCTTGCCACGTCACTGCGGGGAGCTCCCCCTGTCGATAGATGCGAAAGCGGTGATGTAATGAGCATCGTTTTATATGGCAGTGCAGCGCTACATTTCGCTTTATTCCAGTTTATCCTTCGCAGGTAAAAGAGGTAATACTTAGGCAACCACAATTGACACTGGGCTACCTAGTATACCGTCATCAAGCCAAGACCGACTAATCTGTGCCAAATTGAAGCCTGATCAAGTACCAGGGGAATGGGCGATTGTAACCGACAGGCCTCCTCCAAGCCACCAGAGACCATAAACAGATGGATTTGGATGTTTTAAAGTCCAATTTCTCGTTTTGATAGGCATCCAATCTGACTGCGGTTTGATTACCCGCCATTTGAGCTTGCCATCAAAGCCCCGCTGAGCTGCGTCAGGCCCCTACGTACTCCGTATTTAGTGGTGGCTTCCTTTCGCCTGGGAATATTCTACAGGCTGGTGGAGACCAAAAAGAAAAAAAGCACATCAAAAAACCCCATTAGATCTCCAAACCTAAATTATTCATTAAGCGGCAAGCCATACCGAATTACAAAATCCTACAAACGGACGTATTTCTATAATCTTATTTTCCCGTTATGTCTCTTTGCAAAGTTTGCGAGGAGCCGTTGGTGTTGTCTCTGCACTCAGAAGAGGACGTGGACGTGGACGATGAGCCTGGGACATCCAGCGGCGCAGGCCCTAGCACTGCCTCAGATTCATCAGTTCCCGATGATCTCGAACTACCCTGCGGCTGTCATTTCCATTGGTAAATTCTCCTTACCTTGCTGCAAATTGCAAGTTTTGAATACTGACTAAAAGGCGCTAGGCAATGTTTGTTGGACCAGTCTTCTGACATAGCTCTCTCTCTCAAGTGCCCAAGTTGTAGCACTTATCTTCCTGCCAACAGCGAAGGACCCTCAGTGATCAACCCGTTCTTCTCAGCGGCCCCTGGCACTAGCATACTCACAAGATATACAAACGAGGGCGGTGTTCAAGAGAGACTGGATATTCTACCATCCATCACGGAGGAAGCATATCTCGAGAGTTACCCCGAGGCACGCCCAGCTCGTGCGATGCATGTCATGTGTACAGAAGGTGATGTTGGTGGAATCGTGGAGCTCCTACGTGATGCTGGTGACGAGGCCGGTGACATGGCATCACTCGTGACATATCAGGATCCTCTTGGAGATATGAAGAGTGGTCTACATCTTGCAGTTGAGAACGCCCAAGAGGAATCGCTTTGGCTTCTGCTTTGGCTGTGCTCTACTATCCCCAGTTCTTCGTTCCCGGATCAAGCTCGCTCAGTCGCTGAAGCTGTAGGAGTTGGCCGTTTATCAGTGAATAGCGAGAAGGACATTCGTGGACTGCGAGACAGCCAGGGCAGGACAGCTGCGGACCTGGCGCAACAGCAGCAGGGACAGTGGGGATCGATACTTGAGACAGGTCTTTTATCTCTATAAGATTAAATAAAGACATCATGGCTCTCTACCTAACCCGCGGATGGTGAGAAGGGATAGAGTGGTGTTGGTGTAGACAAAAAAGAAAGATAGGAGGAATCCAGCCACAACCGATACCTTGACCGGGAAATGTATAACTTACCCGTTACTTTTCAGCTATCCCTAAACGAATATTACTTTTTGTCGTGACTGGCTTTGGGTTTGTGGTGGGAGCCCCCATTATTGTTCAATAAAGTAGACGATACAAGACAGAACTCCAGCGACCGTTACAAACTTACCTAGTCTAGGGTGAAACTTGTTGTAAAAGACGAGAACAACCGTGATTTGCTGCTACTTGGGGCTAGTGATATGGAGGACAAAACAAACCTATTGTCGGTTAACGTTGGATGAGTGTTCAAAGGGGGTACAATATACGTCTGTACCAAGTAAAGTGTCATGTAGGCACCTAAGATAGCAGAAGGCATGGCCTGCATTAGCGCGGATTCCGTTGCAGCCTTGGAACGTCATATGAGCTTTCACATGAAATGCGGAACATACCTGGCTACTATTTACCTACCTGTCAGATTTCCCTATGTTCGATCTTGTTCTTATTCCCAACACACGAATAACAAGCTTTCTAATATATCCTTGGCAACCCCGCTTAAACTGTCTACTTAGGGATCTACCCACGTAACACAGAAACTAGAAACACCAGCCCTCTCACCGTCGGTGAGCTTAGCATCGCCCTGGCTTTATTACACCTAAAAACACGCAAATCCGCCTGCTCGTCCATTCTAGGGAGGACTCAACTACTTCTTCCCCGCAAGATAAGCCGGAATACATGGTCACGGTCATTTCGCGTTACTATGGCCCCAGGGGCAGCCGATAAGAAGGCTGAGAAGTCTTATTTGAGCTCTGCAGTCGATTCTATCAATCCTTGGGCTGCTAGCCGTAGCACAACCCCGGTTCAAAAGCTCAAACCAGAGGAGGATGGCGATTCAAGTGCGAATCCTGCAAACCCTGATGACCACAGTAGAACGCATCTATATGGCCAAAGCCTCCGGACATACCCTGCAGGGTGTCCCCCTCTAAAGGTTCTATGGTTTCACGCCGTAGATGTTCCCAAGCGGAAACCTCGGCTGAATCGTTCGGCGCCAGCCGAGAAGATCTTGCTAAAGCCCAAGAAGTATAATGCCTTCTCTACATCAGACTCAAAGGCCCTGGAAGCTGAGTATCAGAAACTTCTCGAGGAATCGGAAAACACCCGGATCCAAGCGTCAGGGAGATTACGCTCAGCCTCGAGAAAGCGCAAAGCAGACACAGCAGATGCGACCTCAGGAAGTGACACTACAGATCAGGCTGCTGGACTCTCGGAGTCAGAGTCAACTGGGATTCGTGTCCCTGTAAACGAAGATTTTCTATTCGATGTTGATATTGAAGCCCGGGAGTTGGCACCTGTATATTGGCTTGGGCCAGTCTATAATGGTATGTAGTGATGCAACGTGTCCTTTTACCGTTGCTGATGAACGACAGTCCGACGCGGAACATGGTTCTATCAAGAAGGCTCTAATCTACGCCCTTGCGAGGAAAATTTAGCTGCCCAACTGGAAGAGGTACGCACATAGAAACGATGGCAAATCCTTGTGTCTGACTTGATTGGTTGTTTAGGGCTATCTTAAGGTCAAACCATGGCTATACCCGAGTAAGATAAATCAACCTTTGTATAACTGTCCTTAGATCATAACTAAAACGCTCTGCAGCACGGGATCGTAGCCCATCAGGAACTAGAAGGACCTTGACGCCAAAAGCATCGCAAGAGAGCTTACGTTCAACATCCAAGGGGCCTGCGGAGCATACAGCCCAACCGCAAGTGACCGATGCTCCTGCGACAGAAACATCATCTCGCGGTCAGGCTCAGCCTCAATCATGCCGGTTGTTTGGGACTCACATGAACAGCATGGCTACGTACCATGACGCCAATACCGCTTACTTGAACACAGATGGCATGCTTTCATGGGTAACTTCATCTATGTATCAAAGATTTTCTGGCGGAAGCTACATGAGTGGATTGAAATTGGTTCGCGGTTTCTCAGAGCCTAGCAAGAACAAGGAAAAAGAGTCCGCAAAGGAAAAGGGTGATGAGAACCAGCCTAGCGTTGACGAGAAAGCTCTGTCGCTGGATGAAAAGCAGCAGAAAATGCTGAAGCGAAGATCGGCGCCACCCTCAACCCGTGCTTCATATGAAGAGCCAGTTCAAGATGAAGAAGGTAACGATGTGACAAGGAACCCCCGACAATCAACCCTCCAACGACAGTTGTCATCCCTCCTTGAGGGCGAAGCAAAGACCCAGGCTGAGAAGGAAGAGGAAATACGCCGACGGGAAGAACAAGAGATACAGGATGATTACAATGCACTAGCAGGCGAGACCCAAGGCCGTGAAATAGAGCATTTAGTGCTTGTCACTCATGGCATAGGCCAGCTCCTCAGTTTACGGTATGGCCCGGCATACACTCTTCTGACACTTTCACTTACTGACCATCACTAGAATGGAGAGTGTGAATTTCGTTCACGATGTCAATGTTCTCCGTAAGACGACTAAATCTGTTTATGCCAACTCAGCCGACTTAAAAGCGTTAAACTCTGAGCTTGGAGCAGGACCAGGCAATTGTCGGGTTCAGGTGCTTCCAGTCTGCTGGAGACATCTGCTAGACTTTCCGAAAAAGCTTGAGAAGAAAGGCGAGCGCGACCTAGGGGACCTCGATGGCGATGAGGACGAGTGTATGGGGTATAGATTCTCAGAAGTCGAATCATCGCTGACTTATACGAACCAACAGATCCCTCTTTAGAAGACATCACCATTGAGGGCGTGGCCTTTGCCCGTTCTTTGATCTCAGACCTTGCTTTGGATGTTCTGCTCTATCAAAGTTCATATAAGGCTCAGATATCGAGAATTGTACTAAATGAGTGTAACCGAATTTTCAAATTGTTCAAGGAAAGAAACCCGGAGTTCAAAGGGAAAATCCACCTTATGGGACACTCGTTAGGCTCTGCTATTCTTTTTGACTTGCTTTGCCAACAGAAACGGGACTTGCCTACACAGCAAAAGTCAGCTCTCCGATTATGGCCAGCTCAGCAGATTCCCGAATCACCGACGAAAGACCCAGAGCTCAAGCTAGAATTCAAAGTAGATGACTTTTTCTGCTTAGGTTCCCCAGTAGGCCTCTTTCAGATGCTTAAGGGACAGTAAGTCTGAGTTAGTGCAGGCCAAAACTCCCTTGATGCTAACATTCTTGTAGAACGATAGCGGCCAGACACCGTGATCCAGAAGGAAACTTGACCAATGTTCAAGGGACGGGTATGCGAGAAGATATACGAACAGCTCCGCTTGCCGCATCGACAGAGGAGGTCTCCCCGGTCACTGGCCTTCCACCATCTGTCGCATCGCCGAAAGTTCAGCAGCTTTTTAACATCTTTCACCCATCAGACCCAATTAGCTACCGCCTGGAACCATTGATTTCGCCATCCATGTCGGCCCTCAAGCCTCAACTACTGCCATACACCAAGAGAGGAATATTCGGCAATGTTGCACCGCAGGGACTGACGGGAATTGGAGCCAAGGTTGGACAAAGCGTTAGTGGACTGTGGTCTAGTCTGAGTGCTGGTATTGCCAGCAATCTACTCAACCGCTCTTTAGGGTTGAGCAACGAAGAGGTGGCGCGACTCACCGCCAACGCAGCTCAAGGGGGAGTCACTGGCTCCGAAACGACGGGAGACAAGGCGGCGACGAGCCAGGCTGAAATAAGCGCTGCTGAAAAACGAGAAGCTACAGACGCCCGGATGAAGAAGCTCGCAGACTCTACAACTGGACATAGCGGGCTTGGCGCGGGTGAGGGTGATCATAATCCAACACTGATCGACGAAGAGATTGAGACTCTGTATTCCAACTTTCAGAAAAGCCGAGTCCAATCGACCAAGGATGAGGATGCAACAACGACAACCGTCGAGGAAGACAAGAAGGCACGCAAGATGCGTAGGGAAGAAGCTAAAGTTCGAGCGCTCAACCGCAACGGTAGAGTCGACTATAGCATCCAAGAGTAAGTTATCTTCGAATCTATAAAGTAAGAGTTCACTGACAAAGATACCAGGAGTGTTCTGGATTTCAATCCCATGAATACGATTGCGTCTCATATGGCATACTGGGCAGATGAAGACGTGAACCATTTTGTTCTCTCACAGCTGCTGTCTAATAAGTCAGGCAGAAAGGATTCACTCGGAGATTGATGATAGAAGGAATTGGTTTAGAGATGTTACTTAAAGTAGAGTTTGAAGAGCTGCAAACACCCATAAGAGTCGTGTGGGGGCATGGGCCTGAATTTATTAGATTAGATTAGAGTATGCTGAAGAGATATACCAGTTGACTTATAGCCACTAAATCAGACCGAGCAGGACTATTGATGACATCCAATTCTCAATTAAGAAAGGTTAAAACAAAACGACCACTCGAAGCTAGAGCTACCTATATCACATCTGAAGTGAGTCTGCAGATCTGTAAGTTGTTGGATTCGAAACCAAGGTTGCCAACAACATGGCAGAGCCGTAATTTCAACAAATATACTCTATTACATCCAAGATTAGACCACGCCTGTGTATTGTGTATTGTATATTTGGTTCTGCGTTTAAACTTGTGCCTAAGGTTCTATACTCGCCGAATGATTCATCCAGGCATGGAAGTTTGGGTGGTTGACACCCCGCGTGTCGGCAGCGTGGTGGGGCACGACAGACCAAGAACGCCTGGGTCCCTCTTCGTTTGCGATGGAAATTTTGCGACCGAACCCACGCCTTTTGCTTCTCGCCTTTCGACTTCGACAGTTCGTCTTTGTATTTTGGCGCTACAATATTAAACCTCTGGTCATGGACGTCGCATGCAAATACCCAACATCACAAGCAGACTCGACTTCAAGCTTGTTGTGATCAAGACCTCCACGGTTCTCACGCACCGAGCGCCTGCGTTCGACATCCTAGTCATACCAATACTGTCGCCCGAGCTGGCAGTCTTTCCATAACGATACAATCCTCCCTCTCACGATAACCGATTCCACAATCTCTCTTATACAAAGATGGCGGTCGATACCTCTGTAGACAGCCCTGTCAAGCAGCAGCTCGTCGACAAGCTGCCAAAGCGGTTCAAGGGTATCAAATTTGGTATTCAGTAAGCCTCGCTCCGCGCATCAACGCTGTCAACATGCCGTTTCGCGTCTCGTCGCTGACATTCACCTCTTTCTCAGATCCAACCAGGACATCGCCAATCAAGCCGTTCTTGAGGTTTCCGACCGTTTGCTCTACGACATCGAAAACAACCGCGCTCCATATCGCCACGGCCCGCTAGACTCTCGATTGGTAAGTGGTGCTCTTGGCCCTGGAACTACTTGACGGAAAGCTAATCTTGTTTTTAGGGTACCTCAAGTAAGCAGGGACGATGTTCGACTTGCCAGGAATCGCTCAAGGATTGCAATGGCCATTTTGGCCATGTTCGCCTACCCTTACCAGCTTTCCATGTTGGTTATCTTCGATTCATCATGTCCATTTTACAGGAAATTTGCAAGGTGAATTTATGAACTTGAACGAAAGATATCACACCAGTTCTAATACTGATGTAGGACTGCGGCCGGGTTTTGCTTGAAGAGCCTGAACGACAACAGTTCCTCAAAGAACTTAGACGACCATTCCTGGATAACTTACGGCGAACTCAAATATGCAAAAAAATCAACGAACAATGCCGGAAAATCAAAACATGCCCTTATTGCGGCTCTCTCAACGGTCAAATTAGAAAGATAGGTGTTCTCAAGCTTGCTCATGACAAGTTTGTAGCATACAACAAGTCAACCTCGGTGAAAAAGGTGCCACCGGAGAGCAAGATAAAGTTCGATAACTCCTTCAATGAAGCAAGACGTGAGAATCCGGAGCTTGACAAGCATATTCGGAAGGCGATGGAGGACCTGAATCCACTCAGAGTCCTTAACCTCTTTAAAATGATTAGCCCTACAGATTGCGAATTGCTCGGCCTTGATCCCGCCGAAGGACGACCAGAGATGTTCATCTGGCAATTCCTGCCAGCCCCACCGGTCTGCATCAGACCCTCTGTCGCCCAGGATAATGCTAGCAATGAAGACGACATTACTACCAAGCTGGCCGACATTGTCTGGGTCAGTGGTATGATCCGGTCTGCTTTACAGAAGGGCTCTCCGGTCCAGACCATCATGGAGCAGTGGGAATACCTGCAGACTCAAATTGCCATGTACGTCAACAGTGACGTCCCTGGTCTCCAGCAGCCTGGCTTTGGCAAAGCTACAAGAGGCTTCTGCCAGCGTCTGAAAGGCAAACAAGGTCGCTTCCGTGGTAACCTCTCCGGAAAACGTGTCGACTTCTCAGGAAGAACAGTTATTTCTCCGGATCCTAACCTTGGCATTGACCAAGTTGCTGTGCCTGAGCTGGTTGCGAAGAATTTGACATATCCTGAAAGGGTACAGCGGCATAACCTCGAAAAGCTGCGTCAATGTGTTAAGAACGGACCAGATGTCTGGCCTGGAGCACAGCGTGTCATCAAATCGGATGAAGGCGGCTATCTACAATCTCTAAAATTTGGTAACAGAGAGTACATAGCTCGAGACCTCAAGTTTGGAGATATCGTCGAGCGACACCTCGAGGATAACGATGTTGTTCTGTTCAATCGTCAGCCCTCTCTGCACAAACTCAGTATCATGAGCCATCTTGCTAAAGTTCGCCCATGGAGAACTTTCAGACTGAACGAATGTGTTTGTGGACCATACAACGCCGATTTTGATGGAGACGAAATGAATCTTCACGTACCACAGACGGAAGAGGCTCGCGCGGAGGCTATCAACCTGATGGGTATCAAACACAACCTGGCAACACCCAAGAATGGTGAACCCGTCATTGCTGCCACGCAAGATTTCATCACGGCAGCTTTCTTGCTGAGCAGCAAAGACCGCTTCTTTGACCGGAAGACCTTTACTTACATGTGCATGCATATGATGGATGGAAAGACGCACTTGGACTTGCCACCTCCAGCTATAATTGCACCTCAATCTCTCTGGACCGGCAAGCAGTTGTTCAACATGCTTATGCGGCCCAATAAAGATTCGCCAGTCAAGGTCAATCTTGACGCCAAGTGCAGAGCCTACAAAGCCCGACCTGGACAATGCCCTGATATGGACCCCAATGATGGTTGGCTCGTTGTGCGCAATTCCGAAATCATGTGTGGCCGTATGGACAAGTCTACCGTTGGAACAGGCAAAAAAGACTCGATCTTTTATGTAATTCTTCGTGATTTCGGACCAGACGAAGCTGTTATTGCCATGAATAGATTGGCTAAACTTTGCGCGCGACAACTGACGAACCGAGGATTCTCGATTGGTGTTGGAGATGTTTTCCCCACCGAATCACTAAACCAAGAAAAGGAGAAGCTTGTTGCCGTTGCCTACAAGCAGTGTGACGACTTGATTGAAACATTCAAAGCAGGAAAATTGGAAAAAGCTGCTGGCTGTAATCAGGAACAGACTCTGGAAAACTCGATGTCGGGTATTCTGAGTAAGGTCCGACAGCAGGCAGGATCTTACTGCGTTGACACTCTCAGTCGCAACAATTCCCCTCTCATCATGGCCAAGTCTGGATCGAAGGGATCAGACATCAACGTGGCACAGATGGTTGCCCTTGTTGGCCAGCAGATTATTGGTGGTTCGCGTGTTGCAGATGGATTCCAGGACCGAACACTTCCTCATTTCCATAAAAATGCTCGTCAACCACCCTCAAAGGGTTTCGTCAAGAACAGTTTCTACACTGGCTTGTTCCCTACTGAATTCATCTTCCACGCCATGTCTGGTCGTGAAGGTCTGGTCGATACAGCTGTCAAGACTGCTGAGACTGGTTACATGTCTCGACGACTGATGAAATCGCTTGAAGATCTGTCTACACAATACGACGACACTGTCCGGACATCTGGAGGCGGTATCGTCCAGTTCCAATTTGGTGCGGATAAGCTTGATCCTGTGGACATGGAAGGCTCGGCGGAGCCTGTTCATTTCCAGCGAACCTGGACCCACGCGGAGAGTTTGACTCTGGACAACAGTGAGTCTTCTATGACTCCAGAGGAGATTAGAGCTTTCTGCGACTCCGTGCTGGAAACCGAACGACGACGTTATATCAGGCGTGGATTGCTGCACAACGAGATCTTGGACTATGCGGATACTACCGATTACGGAATCGACGAGCATGAGGGAGCACGAGGATTCCTCAAAGCCATTGAACGACACGTTGAAGGATTAGCGTCAAAATTGGAGACAGTCAGAAAACTTGCTGGCTTCAATGGCGATGCTGTGGTTAAGTCAACTGCTCAAGATCACGCCGATCGGACTGCCAAGGTCGCGTTATCGACACTTCGTCTCTTTATCAAAATGTGTCTAGAAAAGTACAAGAAGGCACACGTTGAGCCTGGACATGCCGTTGGAGCTGTCGGAGCTCACTCAATTGGTGAACCAGGCACACAGATGACCTTGAAGACATTCCATTTTGCTGGTGTTGCCGGTATGAGTATCACCCAAGGTGTTCCTCGAATCAAGGAGATCATCAACGCATCGAAGTCTATCAGTACTCCCGTCATCACATGCCCCCTAGAGAATAACGAGCAGATTGAAGCAGCACGGGTTGTTAAGGGGCGTATTGAGAAAACATACATCTCTGATGTTCTGCGATTCGTTGAAGACGAATGGCGCACTACCGAAGGCAACGTTGTCCTGCAGATCGATTCCACCGCACTTTCAGATATGCATTTGGGTATTGGCCCATACGATATTGCTGAAGCTATCTGCAAGCAGCGCAAGCTCAAGGTACAGAGGGATGATCTGTCAATTGACGGAGAGCGCATTATTGTTCGCGTGCGCGATGTTAGCGACCCGGCAGTGAAGAGGACAGCTGCGCGAAGCAAAGCTGCTGCTGCCGAAACAGGGGACATGCTGTTGAGGGCTAACTTCCTTCGCCGGACACTTCCTAACGTACCCATATCTGGCTATTCCGAAGCTACACGCGCGATCATCCAAACATCAGAACAAAGCACACACACAGTTCTTGTCGAAGGATACGGCCTCCGGGAATGTATGACGACTGAGGGCGTGATTGGTACAAAAGCACGCACCAACAATGTCATGGAATGTCGGGACGTATTGGGCATTGAAGCGGCCAGAACTACTATTGCCGACGAAATTGGCGAGGTGATGGGCGACATGGGCATCGATCCGCGACACATGCAATTGCTTGCCGACGTAATGACCTACAAGGGCGAAGTTCTGGGCATTACCCGTTTCGGATTGTCC
Organism: Fusarium sp. PT; assembly: GCA_021020635.1. Classification (NCBI taxonomy): domain Eukaryota; kingdom Fungi; phylum Ascomycota; class Sordariomycetes; order Hypocreales; family Nectriaceae; genus Fusarium; species Fusarium sp. PT. The sequence continues at coordinate 2,583,059 of JAHMRZ010000001.1, forward strand.
AAGATGCGCGATAGCGTACTGCAACTAGCCTCCTTTGAAAAGACTCCGGACCATCTCTTCGAAGCTGCGGCTGGTATGAAGACGGATCAGATTGAAGGTGTTAGTGAGTGTATCATTATGGGCCAGACAATGTCTGTTGGTACCGGTGCATTCCAAGTCGTTCGCCGCTTGGGTATCCGGGAGGGCGATGTCAAGAAGAAGCCAACGCTTTTTGAGGATGCTTGGGCAGAAGAGGTAGCACTTAAGCGCAAGACTCGCAGAAAGGCTTGAGCCTGGACAATGAACAGTATCTCGAGGGGCCAGATGGAGGTGGAGGGGAAGATTCATACGAATATAGCGATACCATAAGAATTTCCAATGCTTGCTTTTCCTTCATTGTCCGTAGCATTATTTGAACATGTTCGATCACGTGTATTACGCTGAATGCATCTCATCGTGTAAGCCGTTTGCTATTCCGTCATACATTCACGTGACGCTTCATTGTTGCCTCCTTGTGAACGCTACTGCGAACATCAACCAAAACAACACAACCTCACTGCGATAAAGTATCGAAGATGTGTGGGAGATATGCGCTATCTCTAGTGAGTTCGTACGATGTTTGTTGATATGAGTTGTTCGCTAATTCTGATGTATAGAGGCCGTCCCAAATCCGGCAGATGCTCGTGGATGATGGCTTGGAAGTTGATGACGCGCCAGAAGACACTGGAGATGATGCTCCCCGAAACAGTTACAACTTTGCTCCTGGTTATCATGGCGTGGTTTATCGTGCCGATACTTCAAATCGAGGTGCGGAACGGAATGATGAGAATCACGACAACCAGGCAGACGGCATGGCGAAACCTACGCAGCTAAAGGACCATCCGGAGTACAAACTTCAGTCAATGAAATGGGGCCTGATACCGTCTTGGACCAAGCGGAATCCAGACTATGGTTCGATGCTCAAGACCATTAATTGTCGAGATGACTTACTCAGCTCTCCTGGAGGCTTGTGGGCTAGTATGAAAGCCCGTAAACGATGTATCGTCATCGCTCAAGGGTTCTACGAATGGCTCAAAGTGGGCAAGGACAAGGTCCCACACTATGTAAAACGGAAGGATGGTCATTTGATGTGCTTAGCCGGTCTTTGGGATTGCGTCCGATATGAAGGTAATACCTCTTTAACTCAAGCTTGCGTGGATGTAACTCACATATGACAGATTCAAATGAGAGTCTCTACTCCTACACAATTATCACGACCAGCTCAAATCCGCAACTTAAGTTCCTTCACGATCGTATGCCGGTCATACTCGAGCCTCACTCATCAGATGTGGCAACTTGGCTTGACCCAAGCCGAGATCAATGGTCGAATGAGTTACACTCACTCTTGAAGCCATGGGCCGGGGGTCTGGAGGTATATCCTGTTTCTAAAGACGTTGGCAAAGTCGGCAACAATTCTCCGACGTTTATCATTCCATTGGATAGTAAAGAGAACAAGTCGAACATCAAGAACTTCTTTGCTATCAAAAGTGAAGAAAAAGAGGATGTAACAGAGCGAGCGAGGGATGAGACAAAGAAGGCACAAGGCAACGAAACGAATAATGACAAGGCAGAGACTTCAGAAACAACGAAGGACATCAAGGCAGATGTTACGAATAAGCGGAAAGCGACAGAAGACCCAAGAGACGAGGCGCATGATTTACACAAGGAACGAAAGCAACAGAAAGTCAGTGCAATAGAGAACAAAAGTAGGGGAACAAGGGCAAGCAAGAAACACGGCTCAGGGAATATAACTAAATTCTTAATACACAAGACCCCTTAAGGGTATAACTTACTAGAACGACTATTACGGCCAAGTCACTTACATGAACGTCGCAATTATACTAGAGAGCTTGTTATATGATTGTGATATTTGACTAGTCTAGCCTCGATGTATATTCGCTTCTAATGTGAAATATAATACGTATTCTAGAACTTGAAAGAAAAGAAGAAGAAAAGAAAAAAAGAATGTAAAAAAGGAGATCAATAGCAAAAAGGGACTTACTACTGCTGAACCAGAGCAGAGACAGATCCAAAGTAGTCACATCTATCCTGCATAGTCTGCGTCATGTTCTGGACGCTTGTTATGCCCGCTGTATCGAACACCAGCCGTTGCCTTTGTGAGGTAGAATATGGGCTCCATATCGCTGTGGTAGTGTTCACATCTCGATACATATTGGGATTCCTGGCGCGGATGAAGCTAACCCAGTAGCTTTGTACAACCGTGGTCACGTTTGCGTTGATGCCTCCCTCCTTGTAGCTCGGGGGCAAAGAGGCACCTGGCGCATGGCCAGGACCCCATAAGGCGTGCATCTCGACACAATGTGGCACTCCCTGGCCTCTAGCCATGTCATAAGGATCCTCCACGTTGTACCAGTAGTTCCAGGTCTTTCCGGGCATCCAGCGAGACATGGCACCTGAGATAGAAGCGCCTGGGCAGAGAAATCTCATGTCACCATAGGAATCGCTCAACTGTTTTTTCAAGCAGCCAGTACTTGGGCTCAGGCTCGAGCATGTGTCACTCGTGAAAGGATACAGGTCGTTAACGCGGCCCAAGTGAGAAGTCACGTTCAATTGAGGATACTCGGCTTGCCAAAAGTTGGTGACTGCTGTCTGCGATGAGGCAGCGGTGGACGAAACGAACCCAGAGGCTTCGTTAGTTGTGGCGCCGATGAGAGACGGCACTTTTACGAACTTGCCCTGGTCGAAAGAATTCCAGAGACCGTCCGTTATGAAGTTTCCGTCGACAACAGGCGCCCACATACTGATTGGGGATTTTTCGAATCCTGGGGATGGAATATTGGTGCTGGCGACTGATATCTCATATGCTGTCTTGTTTCGCATACAGGCCATGACGTCCACGTCTGTGCAGTTCAGTCTGGTAATTGTGTTGTTGGCCCGGTAAGCTGCTTGTTCCAGCGTAACTATCGGTGAAGACGAGATGGACTCAGCCGAAGTTGCATGGAAGAGCTTGTCGTCTCTGCCTCCGTATGCGGCCATATGGAAAGCAACGCTCGCAGCCCCTGCTGAGTTACCGCCAAGTGTCACCTGCTTAGGGTTTCCACCGAATCTTGAGATGTACAGTTGGACCCATTGGAGGACTCTTCTCTGGTCTAGGAGTCCAATGTTTGGCTGAACCAAATCTTTGTGTGATAAGAAGCCAAAGATGGACACGCGGTAGTTGAGTGTCACAACGATCATCTTCATACCAGAGGCTTGGATAAGCTTGGTGCCATTGATCGCAGGTTTGGAGTTGGAAATAAATCCACCACCCTGGATGTAGACAAAGACAGGGAGTCTAGCCAATCTGGCCGCATCTGTAGGTGCAAAGACGTTGACAAAGAGGCAATCCTCGGATTGGGATTTGTCAATGGATTTTGCGTCGGCGCCATATCCAATACACTTCAGCCTGAACTAGTAAAGATTGTTAGGACTAATTGTAGATATGTTACATGATGTATTTGGCTTACTTTACTTGCGTCCTTGGTCTGACGACTCCGGATAGGATCTTGAGGAGGCATGAACCTTAGCTCACCCAAAGGCGGCGCGGCATATCGCATACCGAGCCACTGGGTAACACCATTTCCCAGGTCTTTGCCTTTATACTTGCTATATGAGACATCGACGATGGGTGCAACGGCATCGACGAATGTGAATAGCAACGCCAGCGTTGCCAAAAGGAGAACAAAAGAATGAGGACCCATTTTGAGTAACAGGAATAGACTTAAAAGAGTGTCTGGTAGCGTTCTCGTGCGAGAACTTGCTCGCGCCTTTCGTCTTTCAGAAAGACTTAAACTTTCTCTTAGGAGAGATTGGATATCATTTTCACGACTGGTTGATCGGAAACCTTCAAGATCATATAGTTTTCACAGCATGGAGGGCACCCGAGACATGAAAGGCTCGCCTTTCGGCACAACGGACATAAATCCATATCGATGAACTTATTACTGTTGCATCCATCTGAACGCCATGATATCAACTGAAGTATACAATGGACAAAATCGTCCGCCTGGTGGCTTGCTGAGTAACACCATTCCAGGAACCAACAGTTTGGTTTTGATTCTAGAACTGGAACTAACTCGTGGCGTGAGATCGCCTAGGTCCAAATGAGAAATATCAAGCGGGATGCTCAGCTGAATTCTTCAAGCCCTGAACCCAAAAGCGTTGAGCACGAGGAACAAAGCATGGCTAGCGACTCAGGAACCTCCGAAGCAAAGGCATGTGGATGGTCGTGTAGGTCTAACGTTAGGTCTAAGTGTAAGGTTCCCTGAAAGGCTTCCCCCCCCTTCGGACTCTGTTTTAGCCCGAGGTCAGCTTGCTTAATAGCAAGCCACATCTGGGAGCCGCAAACATTGTTGTTGCAGATGCTGGGCGTTAAACGTAGAATACCGTTGGCTGTTTGTGAGATATGCGAATCTCACATCGGAAACCCTCACAATTTATCGGCCATTCCCAAGCGTTAATCTTTTTAGCAACCATACGATATAACAGCTTAGCAATATATTATTCCCTTTTGTGAAAAGAAAGAAAAAAGCATCATCGTTGATCATGCTTGGCAGTACACGGCGTCAACGTTCTCTGAGCGACTCGCGCCTCGTGTCTCGTGCCCATCCTGGCACGAATATTGCTTGGCGAACAAGAAAGGTACAAAGAGCAGTCGGCCGAAAATCAATAAAGGCTGTACAAGGCCAAGCCGACGGTTTCAATATGGCAATTGACTTTAAATAGCCCGTTTGAGTGTGTGGTCTAGAACTCATATGAGTCTTGTTCCCGTTTTAGCGCAACGTTTATCACTAAGAAGAAGCGATGTTAAACTAGAGGTTTTTCTGGCAACAAAGCCCACGTTAGTGCGACGGTTAGCGAGGGCCTCGGATTTACCGTGGAATTAGGACATCATGTTAACAAGACTGCGAGGTATTAACCCAATCAATTATATTTTGCTGCAAAGGTCTAGAATCGGGTGTTTCAAATCGAACTTGATGCTGTGGACGGGTCCTTACAGATCTTAACTCACCATGTTCGCTAACTCTTTTTGACATGGAAGTTTAGCGCATCAAACGAGAAGAATCAACTGATTTTTCGTAGGCGATGGCGGTCTCGACATGAGTCAAACCAGTAGATGGACTGATCATGTTTTGGTAAGTGGGTAAATGGCCAGGCCGATGAGATTTTACCGTATCTAATAGACACTGGCAACGTACAATTCTCTACGGCCTTTTAGAACATCTTCCTCCAGGCATCTAAGCCTCAAAAAACAATCAACATTTACAATGGTGGTACTTGAAAGTTTCTATCGACGGAAATTTAAATAAGTGGTATGTAGTTGCTTCAGAAGACGGTCTTTACGGCTAGGAGTTTCACATAATGTCGTGTAAGTGAGGTGTTTATAGAATCGTATTCGCTGGACAAAGTTACTGCTTCCTTGACTGCCAGCCTACCCTATATCACGAACTCAAGTCTAACCCCGGATTAATTGTTTACTCCGAAGTATCCCCACCCTGTCCATCCCCACCTCCATGCAGGTCAACTAGACTGGCAAAGCTTCCAGATGTCTTATCTTATCGGGCGCAAAAAAAAAAAAGATCCTTTGGCTTTCTGGTGACAAGTTAGTCCTCTCTCACCTTAAGCAAATTTCATTCTGAACTTTTGCCCCGAAAAGCTCCAATGGCACCAGCATTGCCCTCTCGCAAAAGAAAGGTTCTTTCAGAACCAGCTCCCGTCGAAGACGAACTCGCCGGTTTGGAGCTGGATGGCGTCCTTTCCCAGAGCGAGGATGGATCCGACTTTGAGGCAAGCGACGTTGAAGATGGTTTAGATGGCGACTTTTCCGAACAAGATCCCGACGAGGAGGACGATGACGATGACGAAGATGCGCACAGCGAAGATGCTTCCGACGCGGACGACACTTTCGGCGCGCCCCCTGCACTCGACGATGACGACTCGCAACCGAATTATCGGGTTGTCAAGGATGCCAATGGAGGGGAACGGTATGAGTACGCTGAAGTCGATGCTGTCTACGACAGTGACGACTCCGATGCTCAAGGACCTGTCAACACTATTGGAAACATCCCTCTGTCCTTCTATGACTCCTACCCTCATATTGGATACGATATCAACGGCAAAAAGATCATGCGCCCGGCCACTGGAGAGGCTTTGGATGCGCTCCTTGACAGCATTGAGATCCCCAAGGGCTGGACTGGCTTGACAGATCCAGAAACCGGAAAGCCTTTGGATCTGACTCAAGATCAACTCGAGCTTCTTAAACGACTACAAATGAACGAGGTTCCTAACGAAGAATACGACCCATACCCCGTACGTTTGATACCCTGTTTTTGTCAATTGCTTTGCATTACTAACTAGTTCAGGACATGGTGCCATACTTTACCAGCATTGAGGAGAAGATGCCTCTGAGTGCCGCTCCCGAGCCCAAACGGCGATTCGTCCCCTCGAAGCATGAGGCGAAACGAGTTGCTAAGCTTGTACGAGCCATCAAGGAGGGCCGCATTCTACCCTATAAGCCTGTAGAGGAGCGCCAGCGAGAGGAGGAAGAGAAGGAGGAATCTTACTATGATGTGTGGGCGAACGAGGAGCCCCAAGATCCTCATGTGATGAACATCCCAGCACCTAAACTCGCCCCTCCTGGATACGATCTCAGCTACAACCCTCCACCCGAGTACCTGCCCACTGAGGAGGAGAGAGAGGCTTGGAACAACCAAGACCCCGAGGAGAGGGAGAAGGAGTACTTGCCTGCTAAGTTTGACTCATTGCGAAAAGTTCCCGGCTATGGCGAGTTTGTCAAGGAGCGCTTTGATCGTTGTTTGGACCTTTACCTTGCACCTCGAATCAGGAAGAACAGGCTCAACATTGACCCTAACTCGCTTCTGCCCAAGCTTCCCCGACCTGAAGACCTCAAGCCGTTCCCTACGCTCAACCAGACCATCTTCCGCGGTCACGATGGCCGGGTACGCTCAGTATCATTCAGCCCTGATGGTGAATTCGTGGCCTCTGGTGGCGACGATGGTACAGTTCGTGTTTGGGCTCTTAACGGTCACCAAGAATGGATGGCAAAGATCCACAGCGAAGAGCCTGTTAACATGGTGCGATGGCGACCCAACAAAGAGACCTTCATCTTGGCGGCTGCTGCTGGTGAAGATCTTTACTTCATGATCCCCTCAGTGGCGAGCGATGCGGTGGAAAAGGCAAGTCGTGAAGTTCTCGATGCTGGTTTCGGTTATGCAACCAACGGCGCACAGTCTAGTGCCACCAACGGCGTGACGAAGGAGCCCGCGGCCAAATGGACGCGGCCCGGAGCCAAGCTGGAGGCTGCTGGCGTACTCCTCATGGCCACTGTCAGATCAACCATCAAGGTCATCAACTGGCACAGACGCGGCGAGTTCATCTGCACAGTCTCCCCAACTGGACAACGAAGCTCAGTCGCCATTCATACACTTTCCAAGCACATGAGTCAGACTCCGTTCCGAAAGCTCCCTGGTCTTGCTCAGACAGCTCAGTTCCATCCCTCAAGACCCCTATTATTCGTTGCTACACAGCGTATGATTAGATGTTATGATCTTCCACGTTCAGAACTTGTCAAGGTTGTCCAGCCCGGTGCTCGATGGATCTCCTCCTTCGATGTTCACCCCGGTGGCGATAACCTCATTGTCGGATCTTATGACCGAAGACTTCTGTGGCACGATCTTGATCTGTCTACTCGTCCTTACAAGACAATGCGATTCCACCCTGAAGCTATCCGAGCCGTCAAGTACCACCGTTCCCTGCCCCTCTTCGCCGATGCCAGCGACGACGGAACATTGCAAATTTTCCATGGCAAGGTTGTCAGCGATCTCATGGAGAACGCTACTATCGTGCCTGTCAAGATGCTCAGAGGCCACAAGGTGATCAACAAGCTGGGTGTTTTGGATGTGGATTGGCACCCTAAGCACCCATGGATCCTTAGTGCTGGTGCAGACGGAACATGTAGGCTCTGGGCATAATCCGCGTTTGATGCATGGATATCTAGTTTAGAGGTGGTAATCGAATTTGGTCGCCATGGACTTTTTTCCAGCGATGGCGTTAGGATAATGAAAATATATTCCATGTTACAATCATCTAACCTGTGCGCCTGCTGTGTATGAGAATAAGTGCTCCAGCCCATCCCTCATGATTCAAGACTGGAAAATTTGGAATGTGGTTCAGGCATTCCTATGTTTGCTCCGTGTATACACAACAATGCGTCTCTCTCTACATCTAGCCTGAGAATCAACACAGAAAAAACATATCACTTCACTTTCAATTACGAACGGACTCGAAATGCTTTACAGTGTAATCATCAATCAGTAGACATTTGTGGTAATTAATAGAATAGGTTTCGTAATACATAAGCAATTGCTACAAGCAAACAACCTGAACGAGCATCACTATCACAATAATTGTGACTAAGCTCCTAATCGCTTTAACCGCACCTTCTTATCTCCTCTCCTTTTCATCGATGTAGCAAATCTGTCACAAACATCCCATGAAGAATGGTGTGATATTTGGCCTTCAAAGCACAAGCTTCACATGCATAGCTTCTTGAAAACCCTTACAGTTCCTCGCGGAACTTAGCATGGGCGTTGGCTTCGGCTTCAGCAGCCTTCTCCTTTGCGGCCTGACCACCAAGCTGGAGCTGGCTAGCAACCCAGTTGTAGGTATCGCGAGCCGTCTCTCCGAGCTTAGCGAAGAAAGTTCCAGTGGGGGAGCTTGTGCCATATCTGAAGTAAGTAGTTTGCTTTCGGGCCTCGGCCTTCAAGTCCTCCAGCTTAGAGCCTTGGGGCACTGGCACACCATAGCTATCGAGGTAAGCCTTGAGCTCAGTCTCGGTCCATTGATCGAAGGCAGACTGCTTAGCAGAGTTGGTAGCAGAGGTAAGATAGCTGGTGGCAGAAGCCCAAGAATCTCCGCCGGCGGAAGAGGCGGAAGAGTAGGCGGATTGAGCAGCGTCGTAAAGCTCGTCCCGGGTGGCATCCTTCTTCTCGGCAGCTGCCTTGGCAGCAGCATCTCCGTTGCGTTGCAAGTACTTCTTGAGGTTGTCATAGCTGAAATCATCAAAAGTCCATGCGTTTCCACCGTTCACTGCAACGTGAGCGTTCTTGCGAACAAGAGCTTCGAGCTCACTCTTCTTAGAGCCCTGGGGAACGGGGACACCACGAGCGTCAAGGTAAGACTTAAGGCGGCTATCAGACCAGGTTCCGGCAGCCTGGTTGAAAGCATCCTGGGCTGCCAAAGAAGCACTATCAGTGGCCTTGGCGTACTGGTTCTGAGCGTTGGAAGTAGCAGCACCGTAAGCGGATGCAGCACTGCCAGAAATGTTGTCACCGAGAATATCAGCTCGGTGCTTGCGGACCAATGCGCGGAGCTCGTTGGACTTGGTGCCCTGAGGAACCGCGATGCCGTTCTTGTCGCAGAATTCCTTGAGCTGGGACTCGCTCCAAGCATCAATGATCATGTCAGTCAAGGTAGCATAGGCACCCCGAGCACTGGCCGTGGCGCTAGCAGATTGGTCCTGAGCCTTAAGGTAGGCAAGACGAGAGTTGCGTCGCACGGAAGCGATAAGCTTATCACGGGTCATGGGCTGAGGGGCAGGGAATCCGTGGGTATCGAGCCACTCCTTGAGATCGGACTCTGACCATGTCTCGTAAAGCCAGTTACCGGGGTAGGAAGAGGCCTGGTTGGCCTTCTTGGCAACTGTCTCGTAGTTGGAACGAGCCTTCTGGAGAAGAGTGTCACGCTGGCGGGGCTGAGGAGCTTTATTAAAAGTTAGCTTTGAATGGACGATGATATTGAGCAGCAATGCACCATGGAGTCGACTTACCGGGAATTCCGTGCTTATCAGCAAATGCCTTCAACTGGCTCTCAGTCCATGTGTCAAGGATCCAGTCCTTGACGTTGAGCCAAGCAGAGTGAGCATTGTTCTCAGTTTCGTACCAGTTGGCCTTGACCTGGGACAGGAGACTGTCTTTGGAAGCAGCAGCTTCATTCTTGGTCTCCTGGCCCTTTGACTGCAGGTATGAGGACAACTGGTTGGTGTCCCAGCTGTTGTAGGGAGACACAACGTAGTTGTCCCAGTTCTTCTCGATCAAGGACTCAAGATCCTTGCGATCGGAGGGTGATGGGTAAGGGACATCGTGGTCAGCGAGCCAGCGTTCCAGCTCAGTTTCATGCCACTTGTTGTAGACTGCTTGGTATTAGATTACAGCTTTGAAAAAGTGCGTGAGGCAAAGCTTACCAGGCTTGGATCCGGGGAACCATGTGCTGGCGGTGACACCGCTAACGGCCACAGCGGCCAAGACGGCGTTCACAAATCTCATTTTCGTTGCTGCTTACGCTGCAAATCCGAGATATATTTCCTGAACTATCGTGCCTCAACAGACAATATGTTGTCGTTGGGTATTGGAATAAGTAGGATAGGAGAGGGTATCACGATAGGGAATCACCAGGATGAGGTTGGCGAGATTGTGTATGTGGAAAGAGAAATGAAAACAGATCGCAGCTTGGAAGAGATGGAGGTGGGAAAAGGTAGCTAGGATGGAGGAGCAAGCCACCAAATAGGAAATCTATCACGTCACTGTGCTGTCGTCGTGGGTGGCTGGAATCTGGCAGCTCGCACCCAGGTAACAGTGATTACTTACGCAAGAGCTCAACAAAGACTGTATTCCCTGGAATATAATAGGTAGGCACCCCAACAGTTGCACAGGGGCCAGTGACACTCGTCAATAAGGGGGCATCAGCGTCACCATCAGCATCATCATTGCACATCCTTCATCATTTCGAAGTGATTTTAACAATCAATCCTTGGATCAGAGCCCTCCCCGGCCGCCATCATGACGTATGCTGCATGATGGCCCCGCACAAGCTTCTGGCTCGAACGGGCAAGGCGCGGAAACGGCACTGCTGAGCCACACGTTCCACTGTCAAATTGCCCGCTCAAAGGGTATAAATAATAAAACAAAGCTTGAGCATGTGATTGAATGCGTAGAAATGATGTCGTAAATATCTCCTTTATTAATACTAATATTGTCTTAGTACTTTTCTGTCTTTCAAACCAAATCATTCAAGTTTTCTGACGCTTTGCGGTGATGCACATGCTTAGGTCTAGACTTTTATCAATCTGCACGACTTGAGGCCGATCTCGATTCACAAATGGAACAAAAGCTCCGGAAACGTTACGTCGAGGTTCCTATTTAGGACACATATTGCTTTCGGTGGCGCTGTTTTCATGATGAAATTATTGAGACTGGTCCTCTGAAGAGCAGAAAGGTCCTTGCTATTGTAACCAATAACTTCTTCTCCTGATGCCAATTACTTTCAAAGGTAAGAGGAATCTCAGGCATATTAGATAGACAAGCCGGCTCTTGCATTCATGTAGCGGAACCAATGCAGTTTTTAAGCCATGTCTTTCTTTATGCCCACAATGGTACGAGCTTTCTTCGTCCAATGTCATCAAAGTGAGGGGGTTTCCAGGCAACAAGCAAGCAATCTGTGTGCTTTGTCAATACACGCTCACAAGTATAGTTTAACGGTCCTTTGCTTGAAGACGTTGAACCCAATGTATTCCTCGAAGCTTGGAGCCTCGAAAAGAGGTGCCATACGCCAAGATAGTGTTACATTGATCTATGAACCTTGTCGCGTCTAAACCCCAGCGCCCAGGCTCGGATGACCCCTAAACCAACCCGTAAAACATCTACTGTCACAATTAAGCGTAGAAGTTGACAGTCTGCGCACATCATTAGCAAATTGTTCGTGTGAAACAAGTGGAAGGGATTAGCACTTACATCCTTCTTCTTGGCCTGTACCTCCGCAATGGCATCGACATAATGCTCGTGGCCAATCTTGTTCTTGCCCGACCGCAAAGCGATCATGCCAGCCTCCACACATACTGCCTTTAGCATAGCACCGCCAAACTCGTCTGTACTTCGTGCCAACTCGCCCCAGTTGACACCGGGGTCGACCTTCATCTTGCGGGAATGAATCTTGAGGATCTGAGCACGAGCCTCTTCGTTGGGCAAGGGAAACTCGATCTTGCGATCGAGTCGACCAGAACGGAGTAAAGCAGGGTCGAGGACATCAACACGGTTCGTCGCGGCCAACACCTTGATTCGGTCGTCAGATGCAAATCCATCCAGTTGGTTCAGCAGTTCCAACATGGTTCGCTGCACCTCACGATCACCACTCTTCTCACTGTCGAAACGCTTGGTACCGACCGCATCCAATTCATCAATAAAGATAATGGCGGGAGCCTTCTCTTTGGCCAGCGCAAAACAGTCCCGGACTAGCTTGGCACCGTCACCAATGAACATCTGAACCAGTTGAGGGCCTGCCAGCTTCAAGAATGTAGCATCTGTCTGCGCTGCACAAGCTCGTGCTAGTAGAGTCTTGCCGGTACCGGGTGGGCCATACATCAATGCACCTATACAAGTCAGAATCAAGACCATGTTGAAATCGCTCAGTAAATCTTACCTTTGGGGGCTTTGATGCCAATCTTCTTAAATCGTTCGGCCTCTTTCATGGGCCACACAATCGCTTCAACTAGCTCTTCGATCTGCTTGTCCAATCCACCAACATCGGTGTACTGCTCTGTAGGCTTCTCATCCACCTCCATGGCCTTGACACGGCTGTCATATTCGGCAGGAAGTGTGTCGAGGATAAGGTATGAGTCTTTGTTAACTCCGATGAGATCAGCAGGCTTTAGCTTGTCGGCGTCGACGAGACCGATCAAAGGGAGGAAGATCGTTTGGCGGGTAGATGTTTTGATAACAGCCGACTTTCCCACACGGGTTGCATCCAGGTCAATGTTGGCGCCCTCTTCTAACGATTCGGCCGTAGGATCGAGGTCGAGGAGCTCAACGACATTACCGACTAGGTACGGAAGTTGTCTAACAACAAAATTAGCTATGACACCGACAATCGATTTGGAGACCAAAGACTAACCTGTTGTTGGCGATCTTGTCCAAATTCTCTTTAATCTTTTCGCCCATGGCAGCCTTTTCGTGTGATAATCGCGATAGCTCGCTTTTCATGATTCGAGAATCGTTCTCGAGTAGACGCCTGCGGGTTTGGATATCTTGTGTGCTCAATCCGAGGATCTCTTCGTCAAGAATATCATCGTCCTCTTCCTCCTCCTCGGCATCCTTCATATCGGCATCACCATCAGTGGGCTTCTTCTGGTTCTTGTCGTCGCCATCTCTCTTCTTTTCCTCCTTGTCCCGGCGATCGAGGTCATCGAGCTCCTCGAGAGTCGACATGGTTGAAGATGACGTGTATTATAATGAACTGCGGAATAAGTACAGTAGCAGTCTCGTGTCGGCGGTGTCAAGGGCGGATAGAGCGTTGTGATGTCAAAGGGTAGCTGTGGGTTGCAGAGGTGAAAGCTATCGATGCTCAACGACACCAAATATGAAAGCAGTGAGGTAGGCAGTCAGGTCGCGCGTAATCAGCCTGGTCCACTAGCAACAGCTGTGTATGGGCTCTAGTGTGGCCTTGCAGTGCCGGGGATCGGTGGCGGGTTGATCCGGTGCACAGGCCAATCAAAGTGAACTCTGGCAATTGAGATCTAGTGGCTATGAAGGCATGTGGAATTTTTGATATGGCTGCAGAGAGAGCCAGCAGCAGAATTTGAAGTACGCGCAACATTCAGTCTTGGTTGATAGATCCTACTAACATCAACCTCTTGTAGCAGGAAATCATGGCTTCCCGGATATCCAGGGCTGCGTCGCCTTGCCTGCGCCAATTGCGCAGAGAATCACAGCTTGTCCAGAGACCATGGACCATGGCTCTTCGTAGCATTTCGACGTCGTCAACCTACTCTGCGGCCGTTACCGAAATCCGAAAGCCTATCGACCAGGCTCCCGCGACCAAACCTCCAAGTGCTCGGCCAGTTGAGACCAGGAAGAGCCAGTTGATCCGAACATACACATCACTACTCCGAACAACACCATTGATTCTATTCTTTCAACATAGCAACCTGACAGCTGTGGAGTGGGCTGCGGTACGACGAGAGCTGAAGAAAGCCCTTGGTGCAGTTCCCAAGCCCAATGCGATTCCTGGCACCGAACCTGTCGATATCACCCCATTAGTTCAATTGCAGGTAGTGCGGACCAACATGTTGCGCGTGGCTCTCAAGGTTGTTGAGTTCTACGACCCTGACACTGCTGCTGCATCAGAAACAACGATGCGAACTGTCCGGGGCCCTGTTGTTCATGATCTGTCCGCCGCTGCCTACGATGCTATCAAGAATGCCGAAGTGCCTGAGGACTCTAACTATGCTCAGATTGAGCCAGTGTTGGTTGGCCCTGTGGCTGCTTTGATTCTCCCTGCTGTCTCTCCAGCTCATGTCGCTGCGGCATTGAGTGTTCTGGCACCTGTTTCGGGCAAATTCCCGGCTCCTACAAGGAAGAAGAACCCCGGATATCATGATCCAGTATGCCAAGCCGGTCTTTCTAAACTACTTCTTGTTGGTGGCCGCGTTGAAGGCAAGATCTTTGATCAATCAGGTATCAACTGGGTCGGTGGTATCGAGGGTGGTCTGGATGGTTTGCGGGCCCAGCTGGTGGCCATGCTCCAAGGAGCTGGCTTGGGCATCACTAGCACCCTGGAAGGTGGGAGCCGCAGCCTGTGGCTAGCCCTGGAGGGCCGCAAAGGTCAACTGGAAGACGAGGCTAAGGGCGACAAAAAGGACGGTGAATAATACCATTTAAGACCGTTGAGACAAGATAAGATGTACAAATAAGAAGCCAAATAGGGCCATGTATGTGTAAATGTACAAACAGCATATTGATCGTCACGGCGTTTGAGATGGTTGACTCGGCAGAAGACTTGAGCAAGATACGTTGTGTGTCAATGTACAGAAATGTCATATGACCCTTCGCATGGAACACAGTTATCCTGAAGGACAGAACTGCCAGATACGTCAAGCACGGTTTCCTTCAAAACATTCGCTTTACTCGTACCACGATTTGGCTTTCCACCAAGTTAGGTAACGATCCAAAGTGTGGCTGAAACGGCATGTGGCTGAGAGCTACCTTACCTATGCAGGCATTCAAGCACTCTACGCGAAACTTAAGCCAGCTTCACCTACTATTAACCATCTCCACCCCGCCTCTTGGTCAACTCGCTCCGCTCTAATCGTTAATCGCATTCTAATTGCTCACCGGTTCTTCGTTCGCATTGCTATTTATACAAAGCTGATCGGAGGTATCAGCGCTCAAGCTTGTTCCATTCGCTGTTCCACTACTTTCGACCGACTGAAGCCCAGCTTCTACTACATCGTCAATACATTCTTCGAATTGCTTGCCTATCTTGATCAATTCTTCGTGTAATACCCATGCTGCTCTGATCGTCGCGATCCTCCTGTTCTCGCCGGCCATGGACTTCGCTCCTTATCAATCCTCGCCGCCGGAGCATTCCCGCGTTGCATCTCCAGAGTATGCCTCACCGCGACCATCCTACGATGCGAGGCGATCGTTTTCGCCTATTGCCTCCCCTCCCCCACTTCAACACCCGCAACCACAACGAGGATGGAGCAATTTCGATGGTCAGTCAGCCGGTTGGGCGGCCATTAGCCCAGACAACCGGCCTTTTGGAGCATCGAGCACAATGCCTGGTGCCTTTCCTGCGGCTGAAGTCAGCGAGTTTGATACGAGTTTGGGAATGCGTCTCGATTATGAGGCCTGTCTAGCATATGTCGCATTTCCACCTGTGGGTGCGATCGTTCTTCTCATCTTGGAGCGAAATAGCGACTTCGTGAGGTATGGAAAACTGAATTCTGGTCCCCCTTGAGGGTTGGGCAAAACATTTGCTCGGTTTCAAGTTACTGATCTTTCAATTAGGTTTCATGCTTGGCAATCTGCATTGTTATTCACAGCCATCATGGTTTTCCACCTGATCTTCTCATGGTCGGCATTCCTGAGTTGGCTATTCTTCCTTTGTGATATCGCTTTGATCGCCGTCCTCACGTTACGGGCTTATAAAGATGCCGAAATACTCGACAGGTATGCCGCCACCCCCTTTCCTACAACAGCCCTCACTGATACCCGCCATAGATTCGAGGTACCTTTCTTTGGTGCCTTGGCCAGTCGATTTCTCGATGACGAATAACAAACGGCTGGCCTATGCCTCGTCACCCACGCCGTATTCCTGTTTTCTTTTTATTTTAGATTCGGAGTCTGATACTCACCATACCCCTTTCCCGCTCATATATGTGCGGTTCAATCAGGCGATACTCAGCCAATATTCTGTCCTGTTGTATGATTACATGTGCTCGCGCTCAATCGATACTGGATTCGATTCCCTAAAAGTACCATTCGGGAACAAGTAATTCATATTGGATACAAGTGGAGACTTTTACTCCTCCTTGACATATCTAACAAGATGTATTTTACTCCTTGGCTGGCGACTCCCATGCTCCACGGAGTCTGTTTCTTTACAGATGTACTAATACTATTAGATGTTCCATCCCTATATGCTACCAATCTTCCTTCTTAGTACTTGCTCAAAACAGGTTTCACCGTACCCTTCAGTGTAGGTTTCTCTGCAAACACGACCTCGCCGATCCGAGTTTCAGGGGAAGTGCCAACTTCTAACCACTTGGTCAGAAGATCGTTACTTTCTTTGGGCTTCACTGAATCATCTCGAGTTCCGACTGTGATGTGAGCAACACGGTTCACACAGTGCCATTGATCGGTTTCATCTGCGAGACGAACCACGATTGCCATGATCCGATCGTCGAACACAACCTAAAGAGGGTCAGTCACGTCAAGTAGCTCAAATAGGTGTATCCCATAACTCACTCGTTCGAGTATTACATCACATTCGCCAACCTTTCCTTCGGGATTACCGGCGGCCTCTGCGTCCTTCTGAGCGGCAGTGTACTTTTCCCATAGCTCAGTGTGATTCTGGCCTGCAGCCTTGTGAAGTAAGGTAACATGAAATCTTGCTTGTACACGGCGTGTTTGTTTGAGTTGTGTGTAAAGTCGAGAAGTTGATGGTGGAATTGTCTTAAATGCTTGATCAAGGGCAGTGACGACCTCCTGAGTCGGGATATCAACAGACATGTATTCCATCTTTCTTGGCTTCTGCGTCTTAGGCTGTTGCTTCTGTTGCTTCTGGTTGTTCTTGTTACCTCGATCAGGTATGTCATGCCTGAAGTCTGGCTTGTACCCGAGAGCAAAATCGATTGCATCGTCAAGCGCCTGAGGAGATGGTGTCTGCTTGATAAGATTCGGGAAGATCTTATGAAGTTCTGTCACGGCAGTTTCGAGGTTTTGACGGCTGCCAGCCGTGGGGTCTAGATCAATAACGAGATCGAAGCCATCGTCAGGTCGAGAGTGTGGGTTACAAGCTTCAAATCGATTGATGAAACCCTCCATGACGCCAAGGAATTTCTCCTTGTCGCTCGCTGCGTGAATAGTCTGGTGGTTGTCTCCACGTGCAACGATTCTTTCTTGTGTAACTTGTCGGATCTCATCTATAGTTTCCTCGTCGTGTTTGAAGTTCAGGCAGACAAGCTTTGCTGTAGAATGCTGCAACTTGACGTCCATGATGATCTGCCTGCGTTCGTGCTTTTGGGCATTGTTTCGGTCTGCGACTACAGCAGGGTGGTCCTTGAGCTCATCCAATATCATCTTGGTAAACCGTGGAGGGCGGCCCTTGCCAGAGATATTGTCGTTTTGAACGTGGCCCCAGCCAAACAGATGCGTGAGACCCATGGCAAGTGTAGTCTTGCCGCAACCAATTGTGGCGATAGGGCACAGGATCACATCACGGGTGACTTCTGGCATGACTATAGGGTCTAGCTCACCCATGTTGGCGGCATCTGCACCGTTCAAGTTCTTAAACTTCAAGAAGTCTTCACGCAGAGCAATAATTCCGTGGTTGCTGTTATAGTCCTTTCCGAGCTTGGGATCTGCGGCAAGTCGTCTTCGGGCATACAGCAGATATTCTTCGGTGATTTTAGTGTGTTTCTTGAATTTTGGTTGCTTGCCAGCGATGAGGGCTTTGGTGCACTCTCGCCATTGTCGGTACATCAAGTATGGCTCCTCAAACTTGTACTTGAAGAACCAGTCGCTGTATGGCTTCGATGCTGGGTCGTGGGTCATCTTGCAGCGAATAACAAATCCCTCGACATCTCGGCCGTCGTGGGCTCCTGTTTCAGCTACCTCCTCCAGAAACGTCTTGACCTGGTTGATGTCGTCCATGGTAATAAGTCCGGTTTTTCGAAATCCCCACTGGTCCGCAAATTCTTGGACAAAACGGCTTGGGTAAGTGGCAAACTCGGGCAAGTTGAGGTTGATGCCATGAAGATATAGGCCAGCCTGATCGGGGCCATATGCCAAGATGTGCTCCTCGAACTCGTCATCGCAGAGCTCGGCAACGGCAGTCACGTTTCTTTTGCGGAGTTCTCGTGCCAAATCTGCCTTTGTTTTTCCAACAGCAGCCAGCTGCTCTTCCAGACGCTTCTCACCAGCGCTAGCATGGCTGACCTGGATGTCGTCTCGGTCACCTGTCGAATGCTTGCTGCACACGATCAATGTATCGTCTTCTAGTCCAGCAATAAAGATAATGCAGCCATTCTCCTTGAGCGTTAACTCATAAGGACCTTGAGTCCGTGACAAGATGTTCTCCCACTTAGTCTCATGAACCTCGTCAACATTGAAGAACTTGTCGTAGCCTCTCACGGCAATCTCTGTTTCGTTTCGTCGTGTCTTGGTGGTGAAGAGGCCACGGGCATAGGTTGGCAAATCACGTCGCTTGTAGTCCCAGTCCTGTAGGCGCCATGAGTCGACTTGGATACCATCAGATGATCCTCTGACGTCGAAAGTTGTCTTCTTGACTGCGAATCCACTGCGTTTCTTATCCTTTCGGGCGTTGTCCAGAGCACGCACCACACTGGATACGGCTTGCCCATCCTGGGGCGTATATGGGGCAGACATTCTTTCGAGGCCTGCCGAATAGACACGAGCAGTCCGAAGGTCCTTGGTAACTCTACTGAGTGGTGTGAGAAGAGATCGGGCAGAGAGATGGTAAGCAAGCATGAGGGTAGAGGTAACGATGACTCGTGTCAGAGTACAGGCCTTCCTCACTCGAGGGAGGTCTTTCCTCGGATAGTCTACAACAGCTTCTTACAATAAACCCAGGGGTTTTTTCTCAAGAATCTCAGAATGTTGATTGTTGGGCACACGTACCTTCCGTCAAAGACCAAGTGATGATGGTAGTAAGCGAAGCAATATCAACCTTGTTCTTTGCGGCCTGATATTGCTGGAGCGTTGTTGCACGTGATGGAAATATGGTGAAGAATAAAAGTCCGTGATCCAACCGAGCCTCTTATATGACCTGGGTTGCTGAGGATTGTTCTGTGGGTTGGCTCGAAGGATGCTGTGGCGGCAGTTGCGGGCCAGGCGCAGGTCGAAAACTGCCTAGATGCACCGCCTCAATATGGATGGTTATGGTACTCAGGCCTTGTAAGTGAGTCAGACCGTAGTTGGGTCGAAAAGGCCAAAGAGGGCGATAATAATTATTGAGATCAACTGATTCTAAATTATTATGACCATGTTAATAACTAGCAAACATTTACTGAGTCACCTCGTATTAGGCAGGAAGGTTGTGGAGGTCGAAATACAGCCTTACCCTAGAAATTGATCAGCTCGGTACTTCTCATGATGCGTCACGCCGGTTTGGGCAATCATCAGGAGTCGATTGTTTGTTACTGTCTATTGTAGCTTCTCAAGGCACTCTTCAATGTTCCATTAGTGGTATTGTCAGCTCACGAGTAGGGAAATTCCCATGTTACTTGAAGGTACCTAACTATAACAGCCTGGCAGCCTGGATACTGTAGATAGATAGGAGTGGAGCTGTTGATTTCCCGCCGTCATGATGGTGGGGTAAATGGTGGCTCCACTCTGAGTTACCCCGCCAAAAATTCGATTGCATATTCTTCGTAGATCCATTTAACTCGACATTGCTGATAAGTATAACGGAGACAAATAACCTAGCCATTCATTCACTCAATCGTTCAACACAAGACCGCGATCATGGCAACACAAAACCCATTCCTTCTCGCTGCGGACAACAACCCTTCTCTGCTGCCCCTCCTTCGCGAGAACGCAGCTCTGGCGTCATCGCAGGATGAACATGGTTATTCTCTGGTCCATGCCGCTGCCAGCTACAACCATCTTGACCTTCTACGTAAGCTTGTTGGCGAGTTCAAAGTCGATGTAGACTTGAGGGATGAGGATGATGAGACTGCATTATTTGTCGTTGAGACTCGAGAGGCAGCTCAAGTCCTTGTTGAAGAGCTCGGCGCAAACATCAACCACCGAGGTTCCGAAGGATTGACAGCCAAGGAGAAAATCGAGACCGAGGGCGATTTCCCTGCCGTCGCAGAGTACTTGTCGAAAATTGAAGCCAAGCAAGCCGACGATCCTGCCACGACTGCCGCTGCTGTTATGCCCGAAGTCATCCCTCCGCCCCCGGAGGGTATGAAGGTTACAGTTGGAACCATGGACGAGACCGCAGACATCCCGGAAGAGATTGACCCAGAGTTTCGCAGAAGAATTGAAGAACTAGCCCAGCGTGACGATTTCAACACCCCACAAGGTCAAACCGAACTTCGCAGATTAGTCGAAGATGCGATTCTCGGAGAGGGCGGCGTCGGCGACGAACGGAACGTGCGATCAAAGCAGGACTAGATGCTCAACCTGACGCTTTTGTCTCCCACATGAGATATTTCCCAGCGGCATTTGGTGGTTTAAGGATAGTGAGATCATCACTATTACCTGATACAGCCTTCGAAAAGCACGTGGCACTCAAAGAGAACCATGTCCCCGAAGGACAAGCAGCCAGAGCTTCCATGAGTAAACCCCGAAGCCACGGTGCCGACATGAAACCTTCCCAGCTCAGTTTGCAGATCTTGGATGCGCTGGTAGCCTCACCTGGTACACAATACCGGGAAAGATAGGGATCTATACTGTCCTGAGATTCAATACGCTGGCTACCCAGGCGAACGAGTGATATCCACTCGTAACTCTCCGTGGCAAACCATTCAAGGGCTTCGTGATCATTTTCGGCAAGAACTTCTGGGTCAACTTCAAGACTTGGCTGGAGGACGGGATGATCTCGAGACAAATTGGGGGTTGATGTGAAAGCCGTGGGAAAGAACTGTTGTAGGGGATCTGGACTGGGAGCTTGGAATCGTTAGCACAGAAATAACATAATACCTGGGAGTTCTCAACCTGTGACTTACTTTGGATTGTTTTATCACAGAAAAGCCACGTCTTAGGTTGAGTAAAGACGGTCTTACAGGCATAGATTAGTCTATCGTAGCCTTTCTTTCCTCGAATCATAGAACGGTCTCTCAGATTCAACGTTATGACTTGGACACAAGGTTAGTACGTGAAACTGAGGCTCGTTTTCCGGCTACTTACTCCAACGAGGTTTTGATGCCCTTCCACCCTTGGGGCCGTATGGTTTACCAGAGAGTCCTGCACGTTCAAATGTCTCCTTGTCCACAAACATAGTCAAAACACCTAAATGAAGTCAGTGCATTTCAAGGAGAGTTAGGGGTTCCTTTCATACCTTCATGTAAAGTGAATAATGTGCCAACAGTTGTTTGTCCTTCTGAGAGCATCATAATATCGCCTATTGATGGGTACGATCTTAGCAAAACAACTGGCAATAGAATATTACAGGCCAACCTTTCTTGATATATTCCGTGAAGAAGTCACCTTGCACAATATCTCCAAGCGACATTACCACTTTTGAATAGCGCGGTGGCTTCTGAGTATTCGCAATATGCTCATTGACTGCATCGTAGGCCTCCGTAGGCAGAATCAGATCAACCTAATTCCCAGTAAGTAGTGTGTTCATTCAGTTTCCGCTCTAATCATTCGGACCTTGTGAACGAAATCCAGCGACATAACCGAGGACCAAGGCTTGCCCTTACGCGGTGCTTGGTTAGTGTCAACATGGCCCATGGTTCCGTATGTGACGAAACATTTTGGCGACTGGTATATTGAAGGCGCAGCAGCTGGAAACATATTGAATTGTCAGAAGCCAGCTGGAAGAAGCTTCTGAAGAAGAATGTTGACTGTGGCTGTTGCGAAGTGTGTGTAAGTCGCAAATGCATGCTTGGGTGACAAATGGGACGGCTTGGTTTTTAGCCGGGTCTTTTTCGGTGAATTTTTCTCTCAAGATCACAATCATGACAAGACTTCTGCTCTCATGGTAGCCCAAAATTAGCACATCCGCAAAATCTTCAGGTTCTTTTTCTGTTTTAGACACAGCAAGAAGTATCCTGATCTGCATCCATTTGTAGCGAATTCGCCATCAAAGAAGGAAGAAATCGTTGTGCCCTCCCCCACCAACACTTCATGACAAGCTTGGAATAGGTGAAATAGGCCTTACTCAACGCACCAAAACAAAACAATCTCGATAATCATCATGGATTTCCTTATCAAGTTTGCGCAGGCGCATGAGACCTTTCGGGTTCCCGAGATCGAGGCACTAGCCTTGGTGCAGGGCTTGGACATGAAAATAGTTGACTATAGCCAAGATGTCCGTTTTTCCCACAAATGATTTCAATACCAGAGACTTACTATGAATAGTCCCCTTTCTGTATCGTGCAACTTGCATCAGTGGAAGCGGCAAAACGCCTAGCGAAAAGATCTATTCTTATACAATCCATTCATGAACTCTGGGGCAAAGGAAGTACCCTGGACGAACTTCACGAATCAGTCAGGACAAACACATCTCACCTTTGGGATAGCTATCTTGGAAAGTCATTCAAATTCGATGTCGATCCCTATCAAGGAACTCGCTCCGCGAAGAAACGGATCGAACTCATAAATTCTTTCCGGTTTGTGGGCTGGACTGGACCAGTGAAGATGACGAATCCTGATAACCTGTTCACTATTTTCGAGATGTGGCCATACGATAGTGTTCCTCAGAACATTCCGGATCCCACGATGATGTACCTCGCCCGACACATAGGGAACTCATCGCGGGAGATCTTGGTCAGGTTCGATCTGAAGAAGCGAGGATACATTTCTACCACAAGTATGGACTCTGAACTTGCCCTGGTCACTGCCAACATTGCCCTTGCTGCTCCCGGAAAGCTCTTTTACGATCCATTTGTTGGGACTGGCTCCTTTCCTGTTGCATGTGCTCATTTTGGTGCTCTTGCCTTTGGAAGCGATATCGATGGCCGAAGTATTCGTGGCGAGGGTGGTAAAAAGAGTCTGAAAGGAAACTTCGAGCAGTATGGCATTGGATCTTGCTTAGGAGATGTGTTCTCAGCCGACTTGACCAACACGCCCATCAGAAAACATCGCCGAACATGGGATGGGATTGTATGCGACCCGCCGTATGGTGTGCGAGAAGGACTGAGGGTTCTTGGCCTTCGTGATCCCGAGAAGACGCCCTGGCTAATAGAGCAGGGGAAGGAGCATGGAATGTTCGTGGTGAAACGACCATTTGAGTTAATCTTGACGCTGACTATTACAGGAAACCAACATACGTACCACCCAAGAAGCCCTATAGCTTCCTGGTGATGCTCGACGACATCCTCAACTTTGCAGCCGAGACGCTGGTGGACGAAGGACGACTGTCGTTCTGGATGCCGACTGCCAACGATGAAGAACAAGAGATCCCGGTGCCCACCCATCCTTACATGGAAGTTGTCGTGGTTTGTACACAGCCTTTCAACAAATGTAAATCGTCCCCAGAGACCTCTTTTCTCATTATTGGAGTGCTAACAATAATCAGGGTCCAGAAGACTCATCACCTACCGTCGACTACCCGATGCACAAGTTTCGCAATCAGTCCTCGAAACTTACGCAGCCCGGAAAAAGCTCACATTGAGTGGAACGTCAGCAGACGAACTCAACCCATTTCGACGTGGATATTTCAAGAAGTTCGAGGCCGACGAATAAAATCATCATTTGCAAGAAAGACCTCGCTCTGGTCTCATCAAAGACTTCCTATGCTCCAGATTCATATATAAACTACCCAGAAAGCCGAAATCCTGATGACTCGTAAGAATAATTGACGTAGGCGCATCGATGGTTCATGATAACAGGCTCCGCAAATACCCCTGTCCGCATTCCTATCCCATCTATATGTTGTTATAACGTGCTGAGTTATTCAACACGGCTCAGTAAGGTTCAAAGTAGATAATTGGTAATGTACTCGTGACGCCGCCACACTTGAAGTCTGTGCTGCATCTTGTGTTCTGAGATAACCGCACTTCTAGCGGAACTCAGTTGCTGCAAAGCACCCCTTGTCAGGGACATGCTTCAGCTCCAATTGCTGGAACCTGTGGAAGATTAGTATTGAATTGCTAATTTGTTGAGGGGAGACTGACTTTTCGCTTTTAGAGTGGAAATAAATGCCGCTCACTTCACCCTTGACTTGGTTGAAGCATATGTAATAGAAACCCTCGAAGCTGGCACCTGTTATGGTGCGAACTCGATGGTCAGGAACCAGAAAATGTTCCTTCCATCGCATGAAAATGGTTTCTCTTTGGGCAGCATCGCGGATAGTAACAGGCCCTTTGCGGGCTTGTTTTTGAAAAGGTCGAAAGGCTGTGAATTTGGCCCAGTGACTCAGGTCGACCTTGCTGTTCGCGCCCCAATTCTCGTGCTGGGTATAAAAGCTGTATTTAGAACCAATGATTTCGCCCTCGAAATACGTGGTAAGTGTAGGATGATCCTCAGTTAGACCTTTAATTACAGTCAGCGGAATCATCCAAATCAGGATGATGCTCGTCACAAACCTTGAATACGCAAATAGCCACATAAGAAAGACTCGCGCATGTCAACATGCTTGATTTCGACTTGCACATCGTATACCTGCCGTTCTGACTGTTGTGTACCGTGGAACTTGCTGCCCGGGCGTAGGTATGAAGATGGAGCTAAAGGGATGGTCTTTCTTTGTTAGACCGTGACAGTGTACTGATTTAACCTGATAAATTGACTCACCCGCATACATGAATAGTCGGAACCCATGGATGGGGACCACAGCTCATCCTCTTGCGCATCGAAATCAATCCATTCTGACTCTTGATTTGGTGATCCTCTCCGCCTGGAAGGTTCACGAGCGATCGATTCGGATTCTGAAGCTCGTTGTGTGCTATTCGAAGGCTCCCGACTCAACTGGGTGCCGATCTCGGCCTCTCTTCCCTTTACTTCGGTTTCGGGTCCACTAAGCATGGGAGATGTGACGGCCGTGGTGGCGGTTTGAGGTCGAGGGGACATGGTGGAAGATCTTGACGATGGATCATCGGATGGGCGTCCATCGTACATAACGGCATCGTCACTTGGGCCTTCGGGCGCAGGCGGCGCGTCAACGGTGAGTGTTGAGGCGCCATCGACAGGAACGTTGGAGCTAGATTGTGTACCCATATTATCGACATTCTCTTGGTCATCGTCGCGCGACTGCCAAGTAGAACGTTGCTGATATTGGACGTCGTCGGGACATGTTGAGAAACTGTAGGACCGGGGAGAAGCGGCCTCAACAGGCGGATTCGATGATGGTGTCGGCATCGTATGTGACGTGTAGCGTGTAATAGAGGGCGAAGCAATTAGATGGCGATATGATTGTAAAATGTAGGCGAATTTTCAAAGTGTAGAGAAGCAAAATCGAGGGTATCAAATCGACCGATAAATGGTTAGTTGGAAAGGACCTGACGTCGAATCGTGCGCTTGTTCGAGGTCGAAGGACCTGAGAGGAGAACAATCGAGTTAGCACCAAACACGAAGTGGGTGGCGATCTCGGGGCAAGATGGAGCAAGGCGAGTCTGGTAGAGTAGTGGAAGTTGGGCGCAGGAAAGGCCTTTAAGGTACAGAAGGCATGCCCATCACAAAAGCTGAGAATGGGGGGAATATAATAATACAAAGAAGGCTCAGGTTAACAGAAGGAGGCGGGAGTGAATTAAACAGGTTAACGTTGGAGCATGGCGGATCGCATAACTATGGGTCGATGGCGAGGAAAAGGGTCAAGTCGGTGATGCTGGGTTGGCTTTTCATCGGTGACGAGGGGCTTGATTTGCTGATTTGCTGCCATCTGGGGTTCTGTAGCGGATTATGTGGGTACTGTTACCTTAAACCTCCACTCGGCTAGACGGGAGTGATGGGGTTAGCAGCCGGAAGTCTTCCATGTCTTTAGCTATCTTATCTGTACCTTATTGCTCCATAATCTCTGTCAGGTACAGAATATTCGGTTGATGGCTCAATCCGTGTCCCTAGGAACTATTCTATGTGATATATCCTCTCCTTTTGTCCTGTATTGGAAACTTATTTGGAACCTCGTTGGGTATTCTAGGTTGAAAAGGCACCGCTCACATGTCAAGTTCATGGTATATCTATCCCTAGCAACGGCAAGCTTGGCACAAAATATGCTCAATGGAATAGGTACAAGTACTTGGACCTTTTACTTTTACTTCAAGCCTGTGTAAAACTAGCATGTAATCAGTCTACTTCTCCAGATCTCAAGTAGCGTGAAAATGCAAACAAATCGACCTGCCGGATGCTGCCCGCTGCTGGGTCTTCTCTTTGGGCTGGGATGTTGAGGCTTGACCGGGGTCCAGTTCTATAAAATGGAACCTCGACAAGACCCAACTTTGACCTCTATTCTCTGTATCATGATGATTAAAAACCTGAGTGACACCCTTTTGTTCTTTAGGAACTTCCGCAGTGATCATCTGAACTCTTCTATTCTTAGCAGGCATCGTTGGTAATCCCCCTGCCTACGATCGACTGAATGTCACGACCGGAACCAGCATCAGATGCTTCGTCGTGCAAGAAGAAGTAATTGGGCTGCTCCATGCCGCCCCCAGAAGCGCCATCGGGCAGACCCATCGGACCCCCCACCACGTTAAAGCCTGCATTTCGTATGGGGTGATGGGTCACTCAAAAGAGAGACATGATGCATACGCCAGCTGTGAGACCGTTTTGCTGGCATGATCCGAAATCAGACAATTTCGTCCCAAATTGCCATTGTTATCTGCCTCGCGGGTCTACCCGCCGCCTGTTCTTAGCCATCGGGGCCTCCGCCACCTGTATCACATCTGCTGTACCTTCTGCAATTGTTTAGGTATCATGAGAATTGGTAGTGATTCGCGAGTTAAAGGTCATCCTGATTAATCATTCCACTTTACATCCCCAGCGTGTGTCACTCGAATTTTTGTCATGAATTGTAGAGCATGTAGCATGTTTCGAGTGCCGCCCTTAAGTACCATTGGCGGTTCATTAGCAACTTGTTCTCTTCTCGTACCACGTTCTCTAAGACTTCAAGGATTGCCCAAGACCTCGCGAATCTGCGATCCCAGATTCCCCTAACCTCTATGATCGAACACGGTATCGGAGCGGTTGGTCAAGACGGCTAAATCGCATCTCAAAGAGGTATTCATTTGTGCGAGAGCCTGTTTTGTAAACATCCCTCCACAACCGGTCAAGTATAACCGTGCCATGTTTATGATTCCTTAACGCCATTATTGGCCACCAGAGTATTGCCTCTAACACCGGACTGCTCCACCATTGATTGTTATTGTCTAAGTTATGAAACGTACTCGGCTTGGATCAAACAATTTCGTATCCCATTGCTTTTCGTCTGGCTTGCCCTTTAAATAGGCTTGATCTTGAAGTGCAGAGCGATCAGACTGAAGACCAAAGCTTTCAGATCCTGAACGAGGTAATAGAAAACTCGCAGACCTTCCGGGTCGGCAGACTCTGTCACATCCACTAGGGATCCAATCTTGGCGGTCTATCATGCTGTTAGCAGTGGTTGTTAGAGTGTTGTGTTATGACCGACCTCGAACGCGATATGATCGTTACCAATCCGAATCTCCAGTTCCTGGCGTCCGTCCTTATTCTTCTGCGGCCATTTTGAATCATCTTCTCTGTCCTGGTGTTAGTGGTGATCAAGATTGATGGGCATGACGTTTGGCGTACTTTGTGATCTCGCTCGTCTTGATAATACGTTTGATTTCGTCAACTATAACCGAGCTGACGCACACTTGAATATGTCAGAGAGATTGCTTGCGCATGCTTCGTATATGTCTCTTACTCTCTTTTCGGATCAAGCTATCGTTTCGGTAATTGGAGTTGTTGGCATATCTTGCTACCGCGCTGCGACCGTCGCCGACGACTCTGAAATCGAACTCTGCCCAATTCTACGTTAGAGTGTGTTCGAAGATAGTCGAGGAGGGCTCTGGATCACCGCACCGAGGAACTCATGGCCGAAACGACCCATATGACCGGAGCTGTTTAAGAAACGTCATTTAGCATTGTTCGCAGGAATGAACTCAGTTGATCTCTTTGAAAAGATCCATATTGATAAACTTACTAGTACCGCAAGTAAAAGGGTTCGTTCGAGGACGTCATTTCTGCTACAGTGATAGCGACAAGGCTGGTGATCTTGTTGTGGTTGAAGAGAAATAGTTAGCACACTGTGAGCGCAAGGCTGAGAAAGAATCGCGGAACTGGGTGGTAACGTCGAGTGCACGGTCCACATTGGCGGGGCAGAACAGCTGTACCTGTCAATAGCCAACCACGCGGCCTTGGGAATTGTCAGGCTGTTGACGGAAAGCTTAACTTTCATCATGAGAAATGCACAAACACATAGCAGAGATAGGCTTGTATAGAGTTGGACAGAATGACAGCAAAGTCTTTATAAGTTCCATCTAAACCATTTTGTTTATTTCTGCATCTAAGTTAACCAATTGACATAAAGCCCAAGAATGTTTCATCGAACATCAAACCCTTCCTGGTGCTTGAGAGTACCCCTAGTAGATTCACGTGACCGTCTCCCTCACATCAAGTCGCTTAGTGCCACCTGTTCGACATCGCTGGCAGGACAGATCTTCTCGAAGCTGACGCTATCTAGAGTTGATCTAGACTTTCACAGGGGTTTCTGGTAAGAATTGTCAGCGATTACACGCTGGAATAACTCAACGAATGACCTGGGCGTACTTTGCTACCTGTCCTGACAATTAAAGCTCCGGAATAGAGCTGCTGTAACCCCCTGAGCTGAGCCTCCCCACCGACCGCCGAACTCAATACACCTATACCTTCAATCCACCCCAGACATTCCCCTTAAGAGCCACGTCCCGTTTACAACAAACACATCCACCAACTTTTTCGGCCAGCCGCTGGCGACACTCTTCACGATGTCTGGCTTTCTCGAGAATGCGTACAGTCTCGTTCACCAGGACAATGCGGCCGATGTCCCCACCGTCTCCGACCTGCGCATGCAGCTGGAGAAGGGCACCGATGAGACCAAGGTCGAGACAATGAAGCGCATCCTGACCATTATGCTCAATGGCGACCCCATGCCCACCCTCCTAATGCATATCATCCGTTTCGTTATGCCTTCCAAGTACAAACCTCTCAAGAAGCTACTGTACTTCTACTACGAGATCTGCCCCAAACTCGACAATACCGGCAAGCTTAAGCAGGAGATGATTCTGGTCTGGTACGGCTATGTCTTCCTTTGTCGATATAATAGGACCCGTCGACCGCTGCAACAGTATGATCCTAACAATCCATTTATAGTAACGGTATCCGAAACGATCTCCAACATCCCAACGAATACATCAGAGGAAACACCCTGCGCTTCCTCTGCAAGCTCAGAGAAGCTGAGCTGATCGAACCTTTGCTCTCCTCAGCGCGATCCTGCCTCGAGCATCGACACGCCTACGTCCGAAAGAATGCAGTCTTCGCCATCTCCTCAATTCACATACATTCGCCTTCTCTGATCCCCGATGCCTCAGAGCTGATTTCTACTTTCCTGGAGGGAGAAAGTGACGGTGTTTGTCGAAGGAATGGCTTCGCTGCTCTTGCTAGCATTGATCATGATGCTGCCCTACTTTACTTAGGCTCTGTTTTCGAGGGTATTCCCAACGCAGAGGAGCTTCTTCAGCTTGTTGAGCTCGAGTTCATCCGCAAGGATGCTGTTCAAAACTCCCAGAACAAGGTTGGTTCAAGTTTGTTGACGAGGAGGATACACCGATCACTAACTCCATCGCTAGGCTCGATATCTAAGACTAATTTTCGACCTGCTCGAAGCCGGTGCCTCAACCGTTGTATACGAAGCAGCATCGTCCCTCACTGCTCTTACCAACAACCCCGTGGCTGTCAAGGCTGCGGCCGCCAAATTCATCGAGTTGAGCATCAAGGAGGCAGACAACAACGTTAAGCTGATTGTGCTTGACCGAGTTGATCAGTTGCGCAAGAAGAACGAGGGTGTTCTTGATGATCTGACCATGGAGATTCTCCGAGTTTTGTCCAGTACCGATATCGACGTTAGAAGAAAGGCTCTTGGCCTTGCTCTTGAAATGGTGTCCAGCAAGAACGTTGAAGAGGTTGTCCTCCTACTGAAGAAGGAACTATCAAAGACTGTCGACCAGGAATACGAGAAGAACACCGAATACCGATCTCTGCTTATTCACTCCATCCACCAATGCGCTATCAAGTTTTCCGAGGTCGCTGCAAGCGTCGTGGAGCTTCTTATGGACTTCATCGCCGACTTCAATAATGCTTCCGCTGTCGACGTCATCAACTTTGTTAAGGAGGTAGTCGAAAAGTTCCCTAACCTGCGAACTACCATCATCGAGCGTCTCGTCTCCACTCTAGGCGAAGTCCGAGCTGGCAAGGTGTACCGTGGTATCATGTGGATCATCGGTGAATACTCTCTAGAAGAGAAGGATATTCGAGAGGCATGGAAGAGGATACGTGCTAGTTTGGGTGAAATGCCTATTCTTGCATCCGAGCAACGGCTACTGGATTCACACGACGGCGAAGAGAAGACCGACGATTACCTCAATGGAACATCAAAGCCCGCTGCCCCATCTGGCTCACGTAAGGTGCTCGCTGATGGTACATATGCCACTGAGACAGCTCTCACAAGCCAGTCTTCAGCGGCTGCTAAGTTGGAAGCTGTGAAGACTGCTCAGAAGCCCCCTCTGCGCCAACTTATACTCGACGGAGACTATTACCTGGCGACTGTTCTGTCCTCCACTCTTGTCAAGCTTGTCATGAGGCATCATGAGATCTCTTCGGACAAGGCACGAACAAATGCTCTCCGAGCTGAGGCTATGCTCATTATGATTTCCATCATCCGCGTTGGTCAGTCCCAGTTCGTCAAAGCTCCTATCGATGAGGATTCTGTTGATCGAGTCATGTCCTGTGTGCGATCATTGGCAGAGTTCGAGGAGAAGAAGGAACTTGAGACTGTTTGGCTGGACGACACTCGCAAGGCTTTCCGGGCCATGGTTCAGGTTGAGGAAAAGAAGCGTGCCGCCAAGGAGGCCTTTGAAAAGGCTAAAACAGCTGTGCAGGTTGACGATGTTGTTCCTATCCGACAACTAGCCAAGAAGAACACCACAGACGGTATGGATGAGATTGAAATGGACTTGGAGAGGGCAACCGGTGGCGAGGGCAGTGCTGAAGACCTGTCATCCAAACTGAGCCGGGTGGTCCAGTTGACTGGTTTCTCTGACCCCGTTTATGCTGAAGCATACGTCAAAGTTCACCAGTTTGACATTGTCTTGGACGTCCTCCTAGTGAACCAGACCACTGAGACCCTCCAGAACCTTTCGGTTGAGTTTGCTACCCTTGGCGATCTGAAGGTGGTTGAGCGACCTACTACACAAAACCTGGGTCCTCATGATTTCCACAATGTCCAATGCACAATCAAGGTCTCGTCAACAGATACCGGTGTCATCTTTGGCAACGTCGTATATGACGGTGCCCATTCTACCGACACCAATGTGGTTATTCTGAACGACTTGCACGTCGATATTATGGACTACATCCAGCCTGCCACATGCACTGAGACTCAGTTCCGCACCATGTGGACTGAGTTTGAATGGGAGAATAAGGTCAACATCAACTCAAAGGCCAAGACACTACGCGATTTCCTCGACCAACTTATGGCCTGCACAAATATGAACTGCCTGACACCAGAGGCCAGTCTCAAGGGTGATTGTCAATTCCTGAGCGCCAACCTTTACGCAAGAAGTGTATTTGGTAAGCTAAATTTTCTTTTCTTTTTCCTGATGTACAGAGCTATGCTAATCATGAACTTAGGTGAGGATGCTCTCGCTAATTTGAGCATTGAGAAAGAGGGCGAGGACGGACCTATAACTGGTTTCGTACGAATAAGGAGTCGATCACAAGGCTTGGCCCTGAGCCTAGGGTCATTGAAGGGTCTCAACAAAATCGGCTCAACGGCTTAGATGGTCGATGGCAGGTACAAGCATCTGGATCGGATTATCCGAAAGGGTCTGCTTGAACATTGCAAGATTCATGACGATGGTAGGAGCGGAGTCAGGGTCGGAGCATGTTAATGGGTGTTTTCCCACCAAAAGGCTATGCGAGGGATTGTCCCTGGTAGAGTTCATTGTAAGCAGCTTTAGGTAGACGTTGATTGCAAACAAAGGCATTTGATTCTCGAACAGGTCACAGTCAGAACCTGAAGGTATCACATAGGCTAGAATGACTTGCTTACTCAACAGTAGAAAGTGATATTAGTTTAAGAACTTCCGAGGTCGTGCGGCACGTTCTTAGATTATATATATGTGTACAACAAGCTAACTGCTGTATTGATATCAAAATCCAATGTCAACATGGAATATAAGGAATATAGGTGATAAACAGATCATCGCTGGACCAGGATCCTCCAACTCCAAAAAAGACATAAACGCAAGTGAATAGTAAATGATAGGGGGTATTGGCAAGACGAAGCCGACTGGTAGATCGATCATTAAACGCAGAACTGCCATGAAGATAGGTGCGTGTGGTAGTGAGGGTGGAAACCCCGTTTGGCCCTACAGGACAGTTAAACGTCGAAAACAAAGGCGTTGACGACATGGCCTGTATGCCAATTTTGCGACGTGAGCGATGAGTTGTCCTTGAGGATCTTGCCCATATATGCTATCCTGATCTTCTTTGTAGATGCAAGCTAAGAGTGTGTCAGTGTCATGTTGGCCATTTAAATGGTTCACAAGGTTACTCACACCAGCCTCTGAGGCAATCTTTTTGGCTACGCTTCGGACTGTTTCGGACTCAGATATGCTGACCTTGATATCCTGGCCGTTTTCACTGAGTCTGGCCCGTAGCTTGACGAGCTCTTGTACTTCGTCCACCTCCTTGCCCTTTTCCTGCTTTTTGCCTTCAATTTCATCGTCACTCATCTCTTCGTCCGCTGCTGTGTCGTCGCCAGTGTTGGATATGTCGCCCTTTGCGCCCTCTACACGATCCTCTTGAGCGTTCTGCGGATCAGAAACGGCCCATTCTGGCAACTGATAATAGTTTCCGAAAGCGTCGTATACGCCGTTGGCGAGGTTGCCAGTAGGTAACGAGATCTCAGCGGCTGATAAGATCATCTGAGCTGTCGCAAGACCATTGGAGCCATCGTCCTGGGCATCTTGGCTCGTCGGATCCCACAGAACCTGCAGAGCAGCATGGATAGTCTGCCAAATTTCAGGCCTGCCGGTCACTCTGGTATCGAAGAAGGCGGCTCGTTCCTTCGCCAGCTCGCTTCTGGTCCAGTTGCGGTCGCGGGAAGTCCATTCGTGTCGTCGCAAAGGCTTATCGATATGCTGGTCTAGCGGGCGACTACTGCCTTGACGCTGACGGCGTCTCTCGGCGGGGACTTGGGGTTGGACGGCTTCGGGGAGTGACAGCGGAGGAGGGTTGATGGCGCGCGACGAAGCGTTCGGGGCACCACCAGGGTAAGGAGAGTTGGGGCCCGAAGAACGGGAGAGACAGCAGCCCTGAAGGAAGTTAGCTATCACGCTGCGTAGACGCTGGTAGTAGAAAAGCACTGCACCATTTTTGTTGCAAGGGCAGCGACGATCGCCGTTGAAATATGGATCAAGACTGAGATCAGGAATGAGGATCCCAACTTTAGCGACTAGCCATCGCTGGCCGAAGTCGCAGTCTTTGGTGAGATGTGAGGGTCGATAGGTAGGACTAGGACTAGAACTAGGACTAGGAAATGGGTTTGCAGTGCAACAATTGTTGTTATTTTGTGTTGAGGAAGCAAAAAGCTGAAGAATAAGAAAGAGGAGAAGGTGGGCGCACGCAGGAGGCGCAGAGCAACGAAGGAGTAAGTTAGAGTACCTAAGGTAGAGTAGAGTTGTGTGGTCTGGAGTCGCCGAACCTAAGGTATCGACTCTTTCTCTTTTGGGGGCTCTTCCAAGAAGTCACGACCAGGGGGAGGCGCAAAAGCGGGACTTTGTTCCAGAGCTAAAAGCCTAAAAAAAGGGAACACTAAGTAATAAGAGCCCTGATTTGATCTTGACCTAGCTAAATATCCGTAGCTTCTTAGCTTGTGTATGTTAGACTATCCGTAAAAAGGACGGCATTATTTCTGTGTGAGGAAATAAAAGATCTGTGTGAATGAACGTCAATGGCAGTGACCAGATCCAATTCCAGACGTACTCAAAATGTATGTTCATGACATCCACATGATGGCCTGACAAGAATCCTTGCACAAGTCATATCGTGGATGACGAAAGATTAAGTTAAAGTTGTCAACCAAAAAGCCAGGGAGACGCGGCCTTTAATGTAGGATGATGCACACGTAGAGCTTGTGTAGTTTTCTAATGTAATTGATAATCAGCTACTATGGGTAATGGAATGGGTTTTATAAGAGCACGACAATGTCCTCGAAAACCCATGACATATAGTACATTTATATCCCAGCTTTGTATGGATGTGTTGTCAAATGGTCATGGAGGATTAGCTAGGACAAGAAGTTATTATTGAGTGGCTCTCAGATTTCACTAATCGATTTGCGTTTACTTGGTAGGATCTTACCTATGTACGGATACCTTACCTACTCTAAATTTTACCACTCGAGTTTCGAGGTCACCCTTTGAGCAGAAATGGAAAGTATTTGAGCGACATCAAATAATATGCACACGGCACATGTTTGAACTCCATTTCGAGATTTGCGTTAGCATATTTAATAACACACGAGAGGCTTATAAGATATGTACCTCTCCAGGGCTACCTACCTACCTAGAGTACTAAGGTAGGCGTTTGCCAAGCTCAGAGCCAATCAGCAATCACCGTGCACTTGACAAGCACCCACCAACTCAACTACCTAAACTTACCTACGGATAGTACCTTTATTATTAGTCTCGCTCTTTATCAATGTTCTACGCACCATATCAAGTAGGAACTATCTTCTCATCACAAGCAAACAGGCTTTTATTTGTTACACGACACGGAATCTGTCATCCTTGACTTCAGGTATTCCAGTTTCACTACATTGTGTTCTTACTACTCACAGTTCACAACAAATAAAAGCAAGCGTTTACTCGCAGTGCAACCACATAACAAAGCCGACCATGTCTAGTATGCTCAAGGCAACGGAACGGCATTTTTATTTCCATGGAGAGGAGGCGAGTACTCTTCCATTTTCCGTTATATATTCAGCTTTAACTAACTTAAACCAGGGTTATGAAGCGGAACGCAACAACTGTCACTGGTGCCAGATTCGCTCCTTTCCTACGCACTCAGATCTTCCAGTTACAGTGGTCAATGAAGAAGACTCACAGGTCCTTCCGGATGACTTTCGCTTCATCAACAACGTTGTCCTCGGCAAGGGGGTCGAGCAGGCCGGGGATAGCTTCCGCAGCGGCTGCTCCTGCGCCAATGATTCAGAGTGCCAGTTTACGAGCTGTCACTGCCTCGCCGATTTAGAGGACGACGACTCTAGTGATGAAGAGGAAGATCCCCAAGGCTATCATGCCGGTCGAATGAACGTTGACAAACCACGGGTCCGGAGGAAGGCATATGCTTATCACGCTCGTGGTGCTAAGGCGGGTCTCTTGAGATCAAAGTTCCACGACTCGAAAACCCCCATCTACGAATGCCATCAAAGTTGTTCTTGCAGTACGGACTGTCCAAACCGTGTCGTCGAGCGTGGCCGCACAATTCCTCTGGAGATTTTCCGAACTAAAGATAGAGGATGGGGTGAGTACCCCTATCTTTAAATATTGCTTGTGATTTTCTGACCTCAGTTCTCTAAGGCGTGCGATCACCGGTATCAATCAAGAAGGGCCAGTTCGTCGACAGGTATCTGGGAGAAATCATCACATCCGCAGAAGCCGATCGCCGACGCTCTAAATCCGCCATTTCGCAGCGCAAAGACGTATACCTTTTCGCCCTTGACAAATTCACTGACCCCGACTCGCTCGACTCACGGTTGAAAGGACCATCCCTAGAAGTCGATGGCGAGTTCATGTCCGGTCCGACACGCTTCGTCAACCACTCGTGTGAACCCAACATGCGAATATTCGCACGAGTGGGTGACCATGCCGACAAGCACATACATGATCTTGCTTTGTTTGCGATCAAGGACATACCAAAAGGTCAGGAGCTTACCTTTGACTACGTTGATGGGGTTTCACACGAAGGCGAGGAGCCAGGCGGTGATGTTGATCATATGACGCGGTGTCTCTGTGGTAGTAAAAAGTGTAGAAGGTTTCTATGGTGATCTAGACAAAAGGTGTCTTGTTCGCTCTAGAGACGTCCAGGAAGATGTGGACGCCAAGATATCAGCCGTACTCCTATTTCAGTGGTTTACAAGCCCAAACAAAGACATCACTACCTGTTTGAGCTGCCATCGCTTGACATTGCACAGGACATACACAATGATTTGTATGCCTAGTTGCTTTATAAGCCTTTGACTGTTTGGGGCCAGAGAAAGTGAAAGGGAGTTGTGCCTGTCGTATGTTCCCATGTTCTTTGTCTACTCATAATCTTAAATGTTAGCAGAACAATGGCATTGCACGCTTAAGCTCATTCTGAATATTCCTACCAGTTCCGTCACTTTCTCAGGAACATGTCTCGGACGGCCATGCTGTATAAGTAGTGCCTTCATCCTACAGAGCACCAACTCAACAGTACAGATATTGTCTTATGTGTATTCATACAGAAAACCATGGAAACTACCAATACTAACTCGAGCTCGACATCAGAGCCTTCGCCTCAATCGACCCATCACTCCGATGCTGGGACTTCGGTAACAACAACGGGTTCGCCAGGTGATAGTAGCCAACAAGCTCATCCTGAGAAGTCTACTGCCGAAGAAAATGACCCATCTGATGGATCCAGTACACTCGATCCAGCTACACACAACTCCAAGGGTTCTTTCCTTTCCGGTAAACTTGTCACTAGGCCGAGATATCGCACTCGGCACCGCTCAAGGTTCCCTCGTGGATCCTTGCTCCGACGTCATTTCTCGCAGGGCAGAGGCAACCGATCTGTGCTCTGGTGCAAGGATGGAGGGTGCTACGAATGGTATATCTTCATGAACCCTCAGAGATGCCTTCAGAACTACGACAAAAGTCAGGAAGGGCTGCCTCTAGATGTGTACTTGGAGGATTTCGCTGAATTAATGGTCTCAAAGCTCTTCGCCATCCAGGACGCCAGAGTTAGCAAGCACAAGGTCCGATGTTTCTTGTCCTTTATCGACTCTCCAGTTGTGCGATCTGCGTTCTGTCGATTCATCACCCACCACGACCATCTGGGAGTTGATCTCTCTGACGAAGAGTTCCAGAAATCTCTCGTGGCGGCTCAGCCAATCTTTGAAGATCTCATGTTTGGCTACAAAACACCAGAGAGGATTCAAAAGGTTCACAGTTACATCACACTTAAGCTCAAACCTCCTAGAGAAATAAGCCCCCAGTATCTCATCGTGCGCTTCCTTATCTCCTGCGAGATCTGGCGACAGCAAAAGTCACCTCGGTCTGGAAGCTGGAGGATTGGTTCTACCAGAGGAGTGTCCCAGTTTCTGGCCGCCATGCTATTCAACTACAGACTCATGTGGAGGCGGGGCTGTTTTGGTATGGACTTCCTTAAAACAGACCACTCTTGGAATGAGGTCTGGGAGCAGTGGCTAGAGAAGTATCCTCTTCAAGACCCTGATGAAGTTGTCGATGGCGATTTCTTCCAGCGACGGGATCAACTCAGAAAGACAGAAGAGGAGGTTCTCGATGAGGTGGGATATCTTGGAGGTGTCGGGCAATGTAATGAGACTTACAAACCTGTGAAATGGCGTTTCGGGTTCGAGGACTTCGAGCTGCTCATGCAGTAATGTAGTTATTCTGAGGGGAGAGCAGGTGATCAGGAAGTGCTACGTATTTGGCAGATGAGAACTCGTATTCTAAATAGGTATTAGGCATATATGTCTTAGAATGATAGTCAGCTTGTTGAACAGGTAAAAGCTTGTTATTTGTGTTACGTTCTACACTCCACGTTGAGATGACCATTTGTATAGAACAGTATTTTAAGATATGTATAATCATATTTGAACTATGTTCTCTACTCTCTACATCCCATACTTACTGTGTCCATGTTTACGCATCGTCTAATTGAATAAGTTAGAAAGTATTGCATGTGGTCAGCAAGGATGGCTGGTGAATCTAGGGTAACTGGTAGACCACAGGGTCAAGAAAACTATAATCGTAACCAACCATGCTTCCTGGTCGTTCACTCACAACGTTTGCTCGAATGTTATTATTTTCGTAAACACTACGAGCAGGAAGAAAGCAGCAAGAGTTGGCGAACAAAAGAATAAAAAAATGCCATGGAGAAAAATTGACAAAAAACATACAACAGCGGGGATTCGCTGGTCGTCACCGACCCAACTACTAATCCGCCGGTTAGTGGCTTGACTATGGGAGAGCGGACGGGATCCCGTATTTTCCACTACCTTTGGTCGTATGTACTGGTAGTAACTTTGTGACAGACTATAAAGCTAAGGTGTGTCAAAGATAAACCAATGGTCAAATGTGATCAAATTGTTATCACGCATCAGACCCATGTCGCGTATCTGCATCTGTGAACACTACGTTTTATCAATGCTCATATAAGTGCGTCAAAGTCTCCATGCCAATGCGACGGTAATATCTTTCCTTTTCATTTTTGCTTCTACCAAGGCAAGCCATACGCAGGGCACTCACGTTCGAGCGGGTATGCGTTTTCGGTAAACGATTCTCTGCATAATGCACCGAGTAAGAAGCCATATGCTGTGTTATCACAGCTTGGAACGTGCAGCCGCTCGCCTCGAGATGCAGAGTCGTTGTTTTCACTGCATAGCAACCGGGCCGTCTTGACCTCCACATTGCTAGGAAGGGGTATGTCAACTACCGGCCCGGAAAGTGAAGATACCCGCCCATACGATCTTCGACTTTAAGGGGAAATCTTGATACCGTTTCGTGTACTTGTGATCCCAGTCGATACGGTTGGAAAGCAGCTAGATGGTGAAAATATTGATGGGAATGGCGGCGGTAAGGCGTGCATGTCGTGGGGGATTATCACAAGATGAGCCAATAATTAATACTAAGATGCGGCATCACGGGGGAGGATGTTGATCGGCAGCGCGGGGTTAGTTACGATCATAAGACATTACTTATCGAGGAATTCATGTCTTGTCGGCCGGCATATTCACGATGGGAACTGTGGTAGTAGCAGCCTATTGACGGATAGAAACAGAGCGTTCCTGAGCCGTGATGTTGTTGCCGAGAAGAACTGGGCCATGACCCTGCGGCAAACGTGGAGCCGGTAATTGCCTGTTAGCCTGGACCCTGAACTCTCCACAATTGCTCCGGCGTAAATGAGGCTGAAAGTGCTTCATGTTGAATGATAGTTGATGAAAGAGACATGACCAGAGACGGTAAACGAATGCGGGTACGGCGCAAAAAGGAGGAGCTTCTTTGATTTACAATGCATTCGCTGCAAGGAGCCTTTGTTGATCGATTGTGTGTGTGTGTCGTAGCGGTCAACCATCAATGAACGTCGACAAGAAGCAAGACGGGAGATCTTCCGTTCCCATGATTGGCAGGTTGATCTTCCTCTTATTGGAAAAGTCGAAAATCGGTGTCGTGTGCAGAACGCGGGGAAAATCTACCATACCCAAAGTGTCGCGTGGCTTGGCTGTCTGGTGTTTTCATTACACGAGAATTGGGCAAATGCCATGACAGACGATACTATGCGAAGATGAAAGTAAAACGGAAAATGGCCGAAAGGGTGTAATGGGGAAATAGAAAGAAACGCATGCTCTGAAAGGCATGGTCTGTAGCTGGTGGTGGTGTGAGAATGGAGCATCAAGGCAAAGTCAACGTAGACACAGATGCATATGCACGAGATGATGGTGGTGCCATAACAATAAAGACCAGCATTAATGATCAACGGTGTTTCTGGTCAAGATGGATCTCTGGTGGAAAAATGACCAGGCCACTCGACCCCCAAAAAAGGCCATAGTGAGGTCATGGTGGTGAGACCAGGGGCCGTGCCCCCACTGCTGGCCGTAAAGAGGTGTCATTTTCTGGTGGGAGCTTTGCCTTGGTCGAATGTTTTTTTCTCTTCCCCTCCAGCTCCAGATAGCTTCGGAAGAAAACGATCTGAGCAGATACGTGAGAGACCCGATTCCAGCCGAGAATGGCTCCATCTGTTGAAGTCATCGTGAAGTATTTTCGTGCGGTGGGACATGTCGTTGTCTGGAGACTGGCAGGCAGTCTGGTTGTTTATGCCCTGCCCTTCAGTGAGGCCTTCGATTATGTTGCTCAGGTCTCAGGATATTTGCCCAGAATGCACCAATTCTCATTTTGGTTAGACATGTCTAACTGACTCTGGAATCTGAACGAGGCACAGGCCAGTGAAATGGAAGGTGCAATTCGACATGGAGATTTAAACCAATCCGATCCAATCCTTCCCGACCCCGCCATTTCAAGCTCGTCCCGCATGGTGCCACATTCTCCACTCCCGCTCCATCCACAGCCTTCCCCACTTCACCATCTCACAAACTCCCGTCCAGGGCAGTCCCGTCTTTACGCTTTCTAGCTTTAGGCCTACAGCCTTCTGTAGAGGGCAACTCTTGACGGTTGTCTCTACTGACAAGCACCTGATCGCTCACCGGCTGCAGTGCCGACCTTGAGCGGCCCTAAGCCTAAGCCTGAGCTTGAAGCCTTGAACCTCCATGGGGGCGCACTCACACCCCCGCCCCACAATCTTTCTCTCCAACTTATCGCCCATCGCCGTCTTGTCGTTCGATTTACAAGCGTCAGCCGGGCCAACCCCCAGTGACCATTCGAGTCCGGGGTTCCTACCGATGATGCCTACCTACCGATATGTACCCAAAACTGGCTTGACTGCGAGTACTCCGTACATATCTTGAAACAAGAATCAGGAGAGACACTTATAATAACGGCTCCTCCTCCTCCTCCTCCTCCTCCTCCTTTCCCTGTCCCGCCCCAACCTTTTTACAACCGATTCCTCCTCCCATCAATAGACTAGCCCAAGCACGGATTACTATTACCGAGTTGCATCTACTGTACTTACAGTACCACCCTTGCCAAGTTCTAAAGAGAAACCCTTCATAGTTCATACCATCTTCTCTCCTCCTCCTGCTCCTGCTCCTACTCTTCCCTTCTCACAATGATGCGCGTTTCTCGACAAGCCTTTTCCACTGCTGCCCGTATCCACCCCAACATTGTTCCTCACCTCCGCCCTCAGAAGAGAATGTCTTTTGGAAAAGTGTAAGTATCTGTTATTCACTGTCACACAGACATGATTAGACCTCAAATACTGACCACGTATCGCAGGGTCAAGCCCATCGCGGCCGTTGTAGCTGTTGGATATGGCGCCAAACTCTCACTCGACATGGTCACAAAACGCCGCATTGCTCAAATGGAAGCCACAGAACGTGAGAACGCCGCCTATCGAGAGCGAAACGAGGCTCTCATGAACATGTACGGTGATCGATCAAGTCTCGACGAACTCGAAAAGGCCATCCAATATTACGAGAAGCGATAAATGAATCCACCCAGACAAAAACAAAAACAAAACAAAAAGACAACATAAGACAAGAAAGAAGGATCAACAATATCGAAAGAAACCAGCCTGGGTTGGACTCTGCTACGCCCTTCCCTCATTTTATTTGTTCGAAACCATGGCGATATCTCTTACGGAGATTTGTCGGAGTTATTGGTACGGCCACCATCACGATTTAAAGTCATGAAGCATTGTACGGAACGGCGTTTTTGGGAATACCACTTGCATGGAATTGTCATTTGAATGGGTAAATCATGCTTACCGACACTGGATTGTGTACACGGCATCGGTCTGCTACATCTCACTCGACCTGGTCGATTCAACGATAGATTGCTGTGTATGTAATATTACACTGCACTACAATACACTGGGCTTGAAAATAGCCCAATTATACAGGTCACATCCACTCATTCTCTCTTCCTTTAACATTTCACGTATCGTCAGCGCTTCATTTTCTACATCAATCCCCCG
Source organism: Fusarium sp. PT (assembly GCA_021020635.1). Taxonomy (NCBI): domain Eukaryota; kingdom Fungi; phylum Ascomycota; class Sordariomycetes; order Hypocreales; family Nectriaceae; genus Fusarium; species Fusarium sp. PT. The sequence continues at coordinate 2,625,421 of JAHMRZ010000001.1, forward strand.
TTTCGTGTCTCAGTCGCTGTCCCACATGTTCACCACGACAATGATCGTCTACGCCTCGGAAATCCACTCTTCAACGTCATGAGGCCGAGGTTTCCCGCCGGCTAATGCACCGACCGATGGTTCAGTCACTTCAGTGAACTTCAGGGCCCCCAAAGCCCCACTCTCGACGACTTAGCCGGCGTCTAGCCCGAAGAGCCCCTATCAAGATAAAAGACAACACCCGTTCCGAGGACTTGTTTGTGACGCTGCCGCGCGCGGTGATTGATGTCCATTACGTCCTCACTTGCTTCGGTGGTTATGTTCCGCGATTTTTTGCGATGATACGAAATTCTTTTTTTCGTCTGGGCAGAGCTGTTGAGTCTTAAGCCGACAAATACCTCAATTCAATTGAGTAAGAGAATTAAATTGTTGGCATAGAGCATCAATGGGTGAATCCGTTGGCGATAGTGCGGAAGAGGTGCATGGAAATATTCAGTTAAGCAAGTAATGAACAATGAACCAAACATTCCAAGATTTCCCACGCTGGTCGTAAATTAGTGATACATAAAAGTTACACCCAGGCTCGGCCAATCATGCTGCTGATCAATATAGCAGTCCATTTGTGGCAATACCAAATCTCCCAATGTCTGTTTCTAAACAAGTTATACATCAATATCCTTACCTGGCAAACAGCCGCCGAAGATCTTCCCAGCCCCACGAAGATTTTCTTCTAGACCCGGCTCACACGATAGTGCTTAACCACCACATGGACTTCGCAAGATTTAGGCACGGGCTTCTTTGTTGAGAGTTCATTCAGATAACTACTTGCTATCACCTCACGGAAGCTTAACCTCCTGTATACTTCGTAACTCCCAGTATGTTGTCTCTTGGGTATCTCAATTCACCATAACGTTGTGTCAGATGATGGTAGCTTTCTTCTGCAAATCGTGCACCGATTTGCACCATCATAAATGCTGTCAACTTAGGCAGGACCAGGCCCGACCAGCTCCTTGCGTAGTTTCTTGCGACTGAGTTGCACCTCAAGCAGCTTGCAAGCAAAACCGCCAGAAACAGCAGCCACAAACTTAGGACGATCCTTGAGCTCCTCCATGTTTTCCATCCAGGCTCGGTAGCTTACCCCTTCGCAGAAGTAGGTGATCATCTCCTCGCCAATATTTTTCTGCTGAGTGTGCTGCATGTTCAGGGCTTCGTAGCCGTCGGCAAAGTCTCGCATGAGGAGCTTCTGGATTCCTTGGTCGCCCTCGGTGCGGTACAGAGCGCGATGCCCATTGCTAATGGCGACGTTGATGCAGCGCGCAATGAAATCGCCCATCACAGGGCTGATGAAACGGTCGCAGAGCTTGTAGATCTCAATGTAGTCGCGCATGGGAGTTTTGGCAGCTACGGTCTCGGGGTCCTGGGCCGGGCGAGGAGCCGGAAGGGGGGAGCAGATAGAAGAGTGACTGTACGCGAGTCCGATGTAGAGAGCGAGGTATCGTGCCTCGATGTCATCGTCGTTGAAGTCGACGGCACCCTTCTTCGCCTCGGTGAAGCGACCGTTCAGACAGCCCTCGAAGTAGTCCGAGTTCTTGGTGAGAACATCCCTGGCGACGTGGAAAGTCTCGCCTTTGACCTTGAGCTCGACCATCTGCTCGTCGCTCCTATGTATGCAGCCAGGTCAGCCTGTCGAACTTCAGAGGAAGCAGTGTGTGTGATTTCTCGACGAGAGGATGGATCAGATATACATACTTGACCATCCAGCAGGTACGAAAGTCCGTAAGGACGCTGGAGGACTGCTCCTCGGCAGCGTCCGCCTTGGCCGCAGCTCGTCGAGCCTTTTTTTTCGGAGGTGCCATGCCCGAGTCGAAAGTCGTCGAATGAGGTTACTCGGGTGATATATGTGAGGATGAAATTTGCTCCTCCTCAGATTCGCAAATTTACCCTAAAGACCGCTCGAAAGTTTGGTGCGATGTTAATGTAGTTGCAAGGTTCATGAGGTGGTTAGGCAGTGGTTGTGCAGTGAATGAGGCTATCCTCCCATAATTATCATCATTTCAGGCGCTTGCCTCGCTTGACTAGACTCGCGTTGGATGAATATTCATGAGTGTCTCGAGTTTGAATACCGTGGGGGTTTGCTCGTGAACGTAGCGTTTGAGTAGTGTTCGAGGGCAGAAGAATGGCCAAACAGTGAAATATCACTGTTCAAGGGCACACAGTGGAGCTCTATTTCTCAGAGACCAAAAGCATAAGCATAAAAGTAAACGCTGTGGAGTCAAGTTGAAGCAATAACAATAGAAGCAAACAAAGTATAAATCGAACAACGCTTGATTCTAGTGTCACCCGTTAAGGTCGATATCGCTTCTGGCAAATCAACTTCACTTCGCTCTCACTCGCCGAATAGTCACCTTCTCGTCATCCAACTCCCAACCGACACTATCTTTTTCCTTCAATTTGTCCCACTTGCGATCAGTGGCAAACTCCAAATATGGTAAATCCACATTAAGATACGATCTGCCAAAGCATTTCAGAGTGTGAAGCCTCATGTCGTCCTCCGCCCATTCCATCAGCTTGAGACAATGTCGATTGGCTTGCTTCTTTGAAACCTGCCATGAGACATAGTTATCGTGCGCCAATGCCTTGAGTATGTTGTCCAGCTTCTTGTTCCTGATATTGAAGTCTTGTCTGATGAAATAAGCCTCGGTCAGGTCTCGACGCCGGCACGCAGCATCTAGCATGAAATAACCAGCGATTTCCTCGATCTCACTGTGCTCCATGGGGGTCCATACTGCCATGAATCGTAAGAGATGTAGGATTGCGGGATGGTATGACTCAGGATGCTTAGCAAGAATGGACAGACGGATCGAGAAGATGTAGGCCTGTATCGAAAAGAGATCGGCTCGTTTTGTAGCTACCAGGCCCTCTCGGAGCTTCCTCAGAGCCATGAGAACTTCCTGTAGGGGTTTCGTGTTGTCAGGGTCCTCGATAGCCGCCAACATTGAAGTAGATGGACCTCCAGAGGGAATGATTGATCTGAGGACCTTCAATGGACCTGTTAGGGAGGAAGTTGAAGGCGAGGTTGTGGCTTTGGCTTTAGAAGGATTACCAGACTTTTGAAGTGACGAACCAGGAGTTGACGACGATGTTGCTACAGAATTTGATGTAGTCGGTGGGACATATCCAGGAGGAGGCCTGGTATACGGAGTCGAAGGAGTTGGATCCACTGCCCTAATATCAAGGGCTTCAAAGCTCCGCAGGATTGAGTCCTTGTCACCAGCTTCCGTACAAAATGCGAGGAATCGTGAGATGATCTGGTTATAGTACCATTCCTGGGTCTTGTGGTCGAGTAAACTATGACCTGGTCAGTCTGTCATGCGTCTTGTCTGCTGACCTCGAAGACTCCTTGTGACAATCGCAATTCAAAAAATACCTTTCGTCTCCCTTAGAGGGAAGACCGATGCTCTGCAATGGGTCTTGCTCGACAGGCTTCAACCTTCCCCAAGGGCCTGATGGCATCCTGCTACCAGGACCTCGACGGGGCATTTTGTGCATGAATGAGCTGCACCCGGCCAAAACAATGTATTCTAAAGTGAAAGTACGGTTGCCTCGAAGTATATTACCGACAGGAAATGGGCCCCTTTGAGTTGTGCGAGATACACGGGAATGTTGCACAATTGATAGTGAATGAATGAAGTTGCTTTGAGAGTGAGGTTGATGGTGGGGTAGCTACTTGTGACCCAATGATCCACAGTTAGTTCCTGCGTCCACTATAACAAACACTTCCAGACTTCTTACCTTACACACCAACAACAACTAATACAGATCCCCAGCTTGTATTGAATAGCAGCGAGGAGCCTTGCCAAGAAAGTGGAGTATGACGGATAGGGTGTAGATTCGGTAGCCTCAGTATAAATTATATTGACCTTACTTCACGATATACTTGCTCTCATAACGCAGGTCCGAAACGACTAACACAGGATAGGACCACAATATATCAAAGCACAATCTAAATCGAGCATTCCAATTACCAATTAAACCTGCCTATCATCTAGGCGAATTTACCGTTTGTGCGCATCTTTTGCATGGGTATCATTATTCCCAAGAAGCTGTCCTTCTTGGCTGCTCCAGCACTTCTTTGATTCCTCGGCCCAAAACTGCAGACCAAACCAAAAGTCCTCTTTTCAACCATGAATACGATCCGCCAGAGTCACCTTATCCCATCCCGTTGGCCCCGAAGTCTCATACTTACCCGCCTTTGAGATGACCCTTCCAAGACCCTGGTGGATCTCAGCCTGGAACGGCCCAAAGGGGCACTTCTCGCCATCAATGCTGATGTAGCCATCGTCCTGATCACGCGGAATGATGCGGTACGCCGAAATCTTCTTGTACGTGACATTCGGGTTGTCGAACAATCTTTCAGCTTCGACATCCAGAAGGACTTTGATTGCGGTGACGAAAGGCAAGTCGCCATTGATAGTGACGAGGTCCATCAACCCATCCGAAATCAGCGAAGCGGCAAAGAAAGGAGCATCGGGTGACATGTATGCCATCTACAGCAGTCAGTATCGTCCGGGTTGTAGCGTATATTCAGGTCACTTACGTTACCGGCATAGAACGTGCCAACCTTATCATAAGGAATCAGCTCCCACCCTTCAGGAAGGTCATCCTGGATCGTGCCATACTTCAACTCGGGCAAGCCAACATCGCCACTCACGGCCCCGGCTTCAACACTCTTAGCCAGCTGAGCCAAGCTCGTCGCACTCGCATGATGCTTGTAATGTGCCTTGACGTCACCCTTGTCCTCGATCTCTACTTTAACGGCCAGGTCAAAGGGGTAGCACTTCTTCTTGAACATGCGCTGCACGACGCCGACTTCAAACCTCGCACTGCCCATCCATCGCATATTCTCTGTGCCAAGATCACACTCGGCGATGAGACCCAGCGTCTGAGACAGGAACGAAATAATGCGGTTGTTACCAGATGTGACCGACACGAGATCCATTGGGGTCACAATGCCCTTAATGATGGCAAGGGCGGCGAAAGAAGGGCGATGAGATCCGTACAGGTTGCACGAGAATGCATTGCCCGAGCCGCAGGGGATATGGCTCACAGGCATTGTAGAAAGTGCCCTTGCGGCGTCAGGTCGCTTTGCGAGACCGTTAAAGATCTCATGTGGCGTTCCGTCGCCGGAACATGCCATGATGGTATCATATCTCGACAAGTCGGCGTTTTGCGCCAACTCAACGGCCTCGCCACCACGCTTCAGGATGACAACATCAAGCTGCATCCTCGCAGCATCGAAAAGAGGTTTTACTTCGTTGTCCCATTGCTTGATAGCGTTTCCAGGTCCAGAGTTCGGGTTGATGAGAACATAGGCGCGTTTCGCTGGCGGCGCATCACCGTATGCGCGCGACAACAGGGTTTGGACAAAGGTCTTGGCAGGGGGCTCGTTGGTCGATTCGTCTTCTTCAGCAAGCTTGAAGCTCCATTGCCCAGGCTTGATCAGCGTCTTCGAAGTGTGGATGGCATAGTCGACCGTGATGTGGTTGTTGGAGAGCTCGGCCCATAGTACATTGTAGAAGGGTATGGTGTCTTTTGTTGTTCCTGCTACAAATAAAGGGGTAGTTAGTAATTGGTCCCATGTCGAAAGAATACAATAGTCGGAGGAGTCTTACTGGAACCGAAAGGAGCGCAAGAAGAGCGGTTGGATTTCTTTAGAGCAGGGTCTGTTCTATGATCAGTCAAAGTGCTTGGCCTTGCGTCTGCTTTATGAGATCCACACCATTAAGCTCCAGCCCGTCAACGCCGATAGTCAACTTCTTGCTGTCCTCCAATAGGAGATGCATTCCGACACCCTGTTCCATTTCTCTATCGGCCTCCGTGGTCATCGTAGTGAGAAACCGTTGCTGAACTTGTTGTTGGACCTTTATCCCAAGAGCATTGAAGCGCTGTGTAATCGCAAGGGGCCTGTCGAGATTAAAGCTTTCTATCGCGTAGTGTGAGGTTTCAAGAAAAGGGATAGAGGGAAAAAAAGAGAAACCTCGGTAACACACTTCAATAACCGCAAGTCGAGTAAATGCAAGAAAAGAAAGAATTTGATAATGAGCGTGGGGATTCGATAGTTGTTCTTCGCATGGAGTTGTTGTTTCTCAGGCATAAGCGACCGGCTTACGCGGAGATCCGTGTGGTGATCCAAGCTGGAGGGCCCTGGGCCCCTGGCACACGAGATTACCCAGAGCCAGAGCCGCGGCCCCCTGAACGGCCTTGGAGCTGACAGCTCCGTGGGCACCAATAATCATGATGCAGTGCCCTGGCCGTGTCAGATTCCCGCAGTTGCCAAGGCACTCTAGCACTGTAACGATGAACTACCAGAAACAGTGATCACTAACTCGCCTGTTAGCTTGTCTTCGGCATCCGCGGCCCTCGAACTGAACTGGCTATAACTAAAGCAGCGGGTGTTCTTTTCGAGGCTTACCTCAGATTTGCAATTAATATCTGGTCACTTCAAATTTATATCTCACAGCACATATGAATCCGTTTCTTTAGATAGATAGTCAATACATTCGACCAACCAGACTATGGCGCATGCTTATTCTACAGGAATGGAAGCTTTCACTTTTTCACTTTTCCCCAAAAACTCCAGTTTTCCATCGTCTTCATGCAACATTCCTTACGCCAGTCTGTCCCTCCTCCTCCTGTACCTGAACTTTGGTACCGTGAGATTGCAACCTTCAGTTGCATGCGTCTTATGTCCTAAAGTGGCCAATGATATTCAACAACACCCGCGTTGCATTCGTCTTGAGAACCTGTAAGCCTTTAAAGTGTCATCGAGTCATCATAAAATGATGACTTTCTATGCAAGTCTTGTCACGCCAGGGAACTTCTCCAGGGCTGTCTTCTTGTATGCCTCCACTTGAGAGCTTCTCCAGCTCTTGAGTACCTCGAGACCCTCAATGGCATCCTCATAGGTGATATCAGGTAGACTTAAGAGTTCAGTGATAGCTTCCTCGCTCTTGGCTTTGTCCTGGCCTAACAGCTTCTGTACCTTGATAGCAGAGAGCACATGTCTTGGGCTGTCCTCGTTGGCGGCCTCAAACTCGTCATTGAGTTTGGCCAAGTCAGTAGAAGGGTCGACGGCCTTGAACTCGGCCTTCAGCACTTCAAGAACCTTGGGCTCAATATCGGTCGCTGTCTTCAACAGCTGAGCAAACGCCACAGATTGCTCATGTACTCGGGGCGACTTGGGGTCAAGTTCCAACGCCGCCGTGAGGCAACGGAGGGCCAGAACGTACTTCTCTGGAAGTTGAGCAGATTAGCAAATTTCACGTCGTTGATCTGAAAATTTCAAACTTACTGCGGCGCATGTACACCTCAAAGCCAGCGAATTGAGCGTTGATGTTCTTAGGGCTGAACTGCAGCAGAGGGTTGATGAATTTCATGGCATCGCCAAGAGGATCGGTAGTTTCGGCCAGCTTCAATCCAAGAGGATCTTCGTCCTTCTTCTTCACCTCGCCATCCTTTTCCTTGCCACCCTTGTTGGGGTCCTGCTTAGCTTGTTGCTCAGCAGCCTCCTTTTCTAGGCGCTGCTGCTCCTTCTTGGCCTTCTTAGCGGCCTTCTTCTTAGCCAAAGCATCCTCACCATCCTCACCATCGGCTCCATTGACGCCATTTGCCGAAGGCTTATCAGCTAGCTTGAGATAAACTTCTACAGCATCAAGAGCAGCCCGAGAGAAGAAGGGGTGATCACGAACGTGATTTTCCCATCGCATCATGTCGATGTAGGCGCGAATCTGACCTTTTCGTAAAGAGAAGCTGTGGAAGTCGAACTGGTCCTCCTGCCACACATCGAAGATGTTGAAGATTTGCTGGAAACGCTTGAGGGCCAAGGCGACATTGCCCTGACGCGCATATGCTTCGCCGTCCTCCGTCAAGAACCAAACACTCTGCATATCCAAGAGATCGGCCAGGGGACCACCGACAGTCTCCGCGCGGGTGAAAAGACCAACTGTCTTGAGAGCCTTGTCGTTCTCGTTGTTGCGAAGCTGGTACTTGGCAGCTTTTGTGTTGATGTATCTGTCCTTGAGATCAAGTTTCCTGGCTCGATCCATCGCTTTGGAGGCTTCTTGTAGGTTTCCACCGTGCTTGATGATTCGTGCCTTGGTCATGGAGAAATCTACGCTCTTGGGATCCTTCTCAATCGCCTTATCGATATATTCGGTGGCCTTTGCCAAGTCGCGGCTAAGGTAATAGTTATAATGCTGTGCAAGGTAGTAGAGTGCGGCTGCCTCTCCCTTGTCTTTGCTCTCAGAATCCGAACTCTGGGAGTTCAGGTAGTTCTCAGCCTGTTCACGAAGTGTGTCTTTCTTGGAAGAATCGGAGTAAAGGTGCTTGAGATTAGCAAAGGTTGATGGAACTCCCTTGTTGAGCATCAACGTCAAATATTCGTTGGCAGCTTGCTTGAAATCATCACCTACTACAAGTCAACACTTTGGCCTGATTAGTGTCCTCGTTAGGCTTACCTGTGAGAAAGTCCAGCGGTAATCGGCGCGCTGCGTCGCATCGAGGAGACTTCTCAGCGTACTCGTCGAAGATGGCCTTTCGAGCCTTGGCATCCTCCTTTGGTACCTCCAAAACCTCGAGAAGCTTCTCGTAATATACTGGGTGTTCGGTGTTACGGTCAATCAGAGCGCGGTAGGCTTTGGCAGCCTCCTCCTTCTTGTCCAGCTTGTGAAAATACTCAGCACGTGCTTCCATAACGGCCAGCCGATCAAGGTTTTGCTTGGCGGAAGTGTTTAGATGCTCAAGGGCCCGTTCGTAGTCGCCTTGCTCTGCAATCAAAGAGTTCTTATACATGACTGCTTCTGAGTGCTCGTTGTCGAATTTCGAGGGCTTCGTCTTGAGGGTTTCCTCGTAGGTGTTCATGACCTTCTCGGCCTCAGCGGGGTTTCCAGATAGGTGGTGGGCGATGGCGAGCGCGGTCCAGCTTTGGCGAATTTGAGGTCGGGCCTGAAGCATAGCTGTTCGGCTCGAGATGTAGCCCTGGTAATCGCGACATTGGATTTGCAGGATGGCCAGATCGCGCTGGATTTGCCCTGACTCAGGTTCTAGTCGAAGAGCAAACTTGTAAGCTTTGATGGCCTCCTCGAAGTTCTTGTTCGCCCGGTGCAACAATCCGTACACGTGCCAGCAAATGTGCGACTTCATGTCCATGGTCAGAGCTTCCTTGCCCAGAGTGAACGCCTCTTCTGTCTTGCCCTGTGCATTCAGAATCAAGGCTTTCATGGCAGTAGTGTCTCCATGCTTAGGGTGCTTCTTGAGAATAAGCTCGGCGGACTTAAGTCCACGTTTGTACTGCTTGTCTTCATAGTATCGAATAACGGAGCGGAAGAGCGCGGCCTCCTTCGAGGGGAGGGGTTGCGGCATCGTGAATATCGAAAACTGTCCCAATCGTTGAGTGGTAGAGCAGTCGTAGAAATGAAACTATCTAGTCAGTCGAGTTTTGCTTCCGCTGTCGGCGATCAAGCTTGTAATAGGGCTCGATGAGGGGTGTGTGGGCGGCGATGATAATGAAAAGCTGCGAGGGAGCTTTGGCGGGGTATGACGATAATAACTCGCCAGGGGAGAATTGAGAGATGGAGGATGAAAGGATAAGAGGCGGCTTCCCTGACCGGCGATTGTGGAGAGGTGATGTTTAAAGCTCAAGAGCAGGTGCTTTACCATGCGACCTTATGAAATGATGCGGATACGCACAGGAATTGCTGCGGTAGGTCGGCAATTTCTCGGAGCCTGTAGTGGGCTACCTGTGTGTTGTGTTGTGAGATGGTGGTGGTTTTGGCGGGGCAGCCCAGAGTCATGACACCACATGCCTCATGCCTCATGAGATTCGACTGGAAGCTTTTAAGATCCTTTAGGGCTTGATACAAGATTTTATGTCAAGGCAAGCATAAACTCCAGCAGCCTTGACATAAATTCCAGTGCAGTAAAGAGTTTATTCTCTACGGCATTATCGGATTATTGTGATAATTTCCTTGTTCCTTGCATATAAGATGGTATTGTGTAGATCTCACTTCATGGGCATATCAGTAGCCATATCAGATGAAATGTTCATTTCTGAAGATAATTCTATAACATTTGGTTAAACAAAAGGGGTGTTTGTGTGATTGTAACATAGTATCGTACATGAAACGAGGCTCTATCCTACAGCCTGTTTCGTCTCGTGCCATTCGTATTACTTACATCGTGTCGTCAGCGTACGTTTATACACGTGTGCTATATTCATACAATCTTCGAATTTTGAGCTTTCCTCCATTTGCTGACAGTGTCTTCCCAACTTTCGAAAGGGTCTCCCCCGCATCGTTGCTGTACGACCTCCCATGTTCTATGTCGTACGATGCCCTCCACGCCTCTCTCTTGTCTAACAAGTGAAGCCAGACGTTCGGTACGAGCTTCGCGGGGGAAGAAACGGCCAGAGTATGGGTCCAAGCGTTCATCGATTATTCTATGGCGATCCTGCTCTTTCTCCAATTCTCTGAATGTGCGATCCGGGTCATCGGGGTCCGGACTTGCAGCTACCATAGCGCAATAGTTTAGCACCTCAGTTCTGGCTTCCCATGATGGAAACAGAACTTTCTCCTTGAACTCGGAGCATGTTTGAGGATCGATCTGCCTTGGAGCTGGTCTCGGGGTACGCTGTGAGGTCGAAGACGGATCGAACCCGGATCTTGACGGTGTCACCAGCGCATTGAGGTTCTGGGTTATTGAGTCATCGATTGACGATCTTGAGAGTCGAAGAAAGTCTTGGTGAGCACGAGTCAATCAGCTATCAACTCCAAACGATGGAACATTCCGGACCCAGGCTCACCTCGTAAAGTTCCATATGAAAAGCAAAACTGTGGAGTAAGCTGAGGTTGCGTCGACGGTTGAGTCATGGTATGTTCTGACCGCGAGGACTTCTCCTTCTGAGCGTCCGGCGAGTCCTTCCAGAGTATTCCAGCCAGAGTGGGCGGATATCAAATTAACAGCGTAGAAATCAAAGTAGTTACGGAGTACTAGCGCGCTCAAGTAAAACGTGGCTCGCAGGGAATCTTGAATCTGAAACAGGGTTGTATCGTGTTGGTTGTGAAGAATCTCTTGTGTCAGTGTTTGTACTATTTCGACTTCAGTGACGCAACTAAGCCTTAGCCTGAGATTAAGGCCCGGGTTGCTTGTTTCCGAGCTGCCCGGATAAACCTTGGCTCCGCTGACCCCTGGATCCCTGTAGAGATCCCCCAGCTTGATCCTGGTAGTCCCGATCAATCACTGCATGACAGTAACCCCAGGCTTTCTTGAGGCTACCTTAATCACCGCTCGTCGCCCACGGGTATGGTACTGTAATATTCAGCGATGCACGTCCGAGTGCAAGGTTAGAATTCAGGAACACGCGTGACGCCAAGGGGCAGATCCAGAGTGAGGCGCAGATTTTTGCTTCTTAGATCTAGGGTTTACATATTGCACCAGCCTACGACAGACTAATCGGCATTCTTTCCACCCGTTGAACCAAATAGCCACGCTCGAGTCGAGTCGCGCTACAGGCCCCCTCCAACGCTGAGCCGGACAGAGAAAATGAAAACAGAGAATAAGCAATAGGAGCCTACCCTATGTACCGCCCTGCCGCACGAGGGCGTCATTTAAGCATTGACACTCTACGCCTCACCGTTGGGGCGCTCAGAACAATGTACTGCCGGGATTTTCCCTGACCAGGGCTGACGATGACAGAGTGTCCTACTCCGTACTGTATTCAAGACTGGATCGCAGAATCACAGTTTTCCAGCAACCAAGATATCATCCAGAAGCCAAGAAGGATGCCCCTTGGCGGGTTTACTTCCACTTCCCCATAAGGCTAAAAACGCTCCAAGACTCCGAAACTGCCATTTTGGATAAAAGACGCAAAAAAGAAAAGAAAAGCGAGCGACTCACGAATGCAGATGCAGACGCCACCGTTGGACCCGTCTGCCGGCCCAGCGTCTGTGCAGCCCATTCGCTGTTCTAGGTGGTGATCAGCCAGTTCCCTCCAAACAGTTGGGTTGATCAGTGAGCGACTGTTTGAGGTGGCTTAGCCGGAGGCGGTTACGCTAAGTTCAACTCCCAGGATCCCCATCGCCCACCGCTAGCGATCACCATGTTGGCTCGCAGCAAGGTTTAGTACCGGCCTAGGGGCTAGAAGCCGACTCGCTTTGCGTCTCAATCCTTCTGTGACATGTGGATTATCTGACTTTGATGTGTAACAACGGCGCACAGCAAATAGAACGTGGGGCCTGTCGTCAGTCTGCTGCGCTGAGGCGGCTTCGATCCATTTCAAAGGTTGTGGACGAATTTGACCACGGCGAAAGCGAAAGCACGGGCTTGGGTCCACTCATGCAGGCTCACGGTACTTATCTGCAACCGTCGAATCGTACATTACCCCCCAGGTTCCTGCGCGAGTCTGGTCTTGTGCGACTGTTTACTACTTTGGCTTTTCCCAGCCGGTTCAGCTACCTTCAACTCATCTTCCCCAAGGATGGATCACCTCCAGAGTCGAGTCGAAAAGGCAAACGTTGAAGATCTGATTAACATATGCGAACAACTCTCCGAGGAATGCAGGGGTATTTCCAACTGCCTCAACACTAGTCCCGTCACTTTGGCTGCACTCGCCAAAGAATGTCGCGCGATCACAGATGCGCTCGAAAGGTTACACGAACTCAGCCGGACACTCGAAGGTGGCACAGATAGCGTGCGAGCATCAAATAACGGATTCGTTTATTCCGTTTCGAAAGACGTGCATGAGCTTAGGGCAGCATTGAAACGCATCAAGGGACCCGATAGAGACAGCGGCATTCATCTCGGCGAGCCGCAACTTGTCATTGTCTGGAACGAAGCAGCTTTGAAAACATTTCTTGGGCGACTGCGCACACATCAAGCATCTCTACACACTCTTCTCAATACTGCGACACGGTGGGTAATACTTACAACGGCCAATGTCCCAAGGCTAATTCCTACCAGGGCTGGCTATAACTTCCAAAGCGACATAAACAGGCGTCGCGTGATTGAACCCGATATTGAAGTGGATGAGGCCCTACGAAATCTCGGTCGAAAGTTTACAGCGCCAAACCAACGTTCTGCCGTACTACCTAGAGTCAGCGATTCTACCGAGATCCAAGTACTCCTAGATACGCTTGTACCGCCACCAGAAGTCAACTACGTGCGAAGCAAGGATGCCGCAAATGAACTGCACCATGCGATCGAGAAGTGTGATGAGAATGCCGTTTTTCAGATTCTGCTAGAACGCGCAGATCCCAACATAATGTTGGCAGGATCAATGCTTTCTCCACTGCATCGCGCTTTCGATAAAAAGCACATGTTAATCGCTGCATTCCTCATAGTAGCTGGTGCGGATGTGGACGAACCAACAACCGACGGCGATACGGCGTTGATGAGAGGTATCAAGTGTGGCTTCTCAGAACAGTTTGCAATTCTCGTGCTTCACATGAAGGCACGAGTCAATGCGATCGACAACAACGGCCGTTCAGCTCTTCACCTTTCCGCCGCCTCAGATGTTCTCGAGGATGAGACACTGCCAGCTCTTCTCGATGCTGGTGCTCACATCAACCTTGTCGATTACGATGGGCAGACACCACTTCATATGGCGATCCAAAACAGCCGCTGGTCCACCGCGACGAGGTTAGTACATGCTGGAGCAGATTTAGAGGTGCGATTGCCGGACGGGAAGACAGCACTCCATTTGGCTATATCATTACGTAACCAAGAGTTCACCCAAGTGCTGATATCGCGAGGAGCTAATGTTGACCGTAAGCTCCGCGAACATACACCTTTAACAATGGCCATCAGCTCTCGCTGCACGTTCATTACCGCTGCTCTCTTGGATAGTGGAGCGGATCCCAATCTACCTAGTCGAAATGGGAACACGCCTCTCCTCGCAGCAACAGTCACTGGACAAGATGAAACAGTGCGGTATCTTATCGCTCATGGGGCAGACCCGGCAGCGATTCAAGGGCGGTCTGGATACTCGCCAATGCATATGGCAGCACATAAGGACAAGCCCCATATTCTTCGGCTGTTGGCTGAATCGGGTGCGCCAGTTGATGCCCCGGATAAAGCTGGGGAAACCCCTCTTCTAATAGCTGCCAAGCTTGGCAATGCGCAGAGTCTTTCCCGTCTGATCAACCTTGGTGCCGATATCGAGCGAGTAGGGCCGGACGGCATGAGTGTGCTTTCCCATGCAGTCAAGATGGGTGATGTTGACCTTGTCACTGCACTTTTGGAGCGGGGAGCTGGTATGCAGATGTCATCTATGCTTGTTTCAAGGGGCAGTAAGGAATATCTAGTACCCGAGCCACAAACATCACCGATTCATGTTGCCGCTCAGCACGCTCGAGATGAGATCTTGGTGCGACTCGTATCATATGGCGCATCTCTTGAGAGCACTATATTTCCTGGTCGGACGCCTCTATCGGTTGCAGCATCTCATGGTCACGTCTCAACCGTCCGACTACTTCTTCGATTAGGTGCCAACACGCACGCGTTAACGACGCACGGCGATACATTGCTCTTTGATGCGTCGGCGAACTTGGCAACATTAAAGATCTTGCTACAACAGGGGATTGATGTGAATCATCAGAACGACCGGGGTGCAACAGCACTTCATTATGCGGCTCTCCGTGGGCATATCGGGGGTGTAAGAATGCTGCTTGAGAAGGGGGCTCGGCAATACCACGCAAACGCTGTGTGGGATCTCTGGGAGGACAGAGATGGAGCTGGGGGCTATCGACAAGGAACGCCGGCTGGCATGGCTATGCAACGGGGTCTGAACAACGTTGCGGAGTTGATTGAGGGATGGAAGTAACTAATCTGGTGTAATATGGCGAAGATTTTGGTTTTGCTGGGTGGAGTAATGATTGGACGACAGAACTGTATATCCTCCCCTAGTGGGCTTGTTCTTATTGAGATACCACAAAAGAATTGTTTTGTTTCGATGATTAATCGGATCTTGATTGATGTACGGATAGTGAAAAATAATGTACATAAGATAAACCCATGCGGTTGATCTGCACTGCAACTCTCGGATCTAAGTGCCGCAACCGATTTGAAACTGTTACGCTTTCTAATCCCGGCTGGATTATCCATACATTTTGACGATGCCAGGTCAGAAAATACAGTGAACCTTGGCAGTTAGGTACGTATATACGACAGTCTGATAGCTCAGGAGAGTTATGACTAAATTACCGATAAAGCGGCACGCGGAAAGAAGCACAGCCGAGCCGTCAGAAAGTGACGTGATGTTGAAATTAAAGTACCGTATCAACTCACGAAATCCGGTATGAACTGTGGATGCCGCGCTAGTGAGTAAACTACGCTCATTTGGTCAGATGCGCTATTTAGTGTGCTGTAAGATATTTTTGCCTTCTGTAAGCCAGTCGGGCAATTTAAATAGACTAGTGCGTGTCCACAGTTCATACCGGATTTCGTGAGTTGATACGGTAATCAATAAATTGCCGGTAGCAAATGAAGAAATGGATGTCCCTCTGCCACCATCCCCCAACCGTTCGGATACGAATACGGAACCGTCATGACGCCTCGAGTGTTGACGTAATGAGTTTGGGGGGATGATGAGCTAGGCAGTGCTGAGTGAAGGGTCCATGATGGCCCATGGGCGCATTCAATTTCTCTACTGGTCGGCTTGTAAATTGTAGATGGACGGACGACCTGGGTATACCTTAGGCAGTTTAGTTGAATCAGGATATCGGTTCAGTCTCGTGATCAAGTGGCCAAGAATAACAGGTACTCGATCGTGTGTATCTCGTTTAGCCAATTTGAACTTCTCTTCATCATCCTTTCTATTCAAACCTTCTTATTGAGCCGTCCTTCTTGTATCATCAATCTGCCCATTATCCCCTAGATTGTCTCTGAAACATATGAGCTGCCCACCGGTTTCCACACCTACCATTGACGACGGTTAAATTAGATCACCTCACAAGATTCCACGAAGCTTGAGATAATTACTGCATTCCTCCCAACGTCCTCTACCTACGACTCCTGAGCTACCGATAGATATCCATCTACATAAAGCTCAACCGAACCCTTAAACTTACAGTGCATTGTAGCACGTCACAGCAGCCCCGCGCGCTCCATCTTGACTCGCTGTTATCCCCCTGCTTCTACAACCCCGCAATCCGCAATCGGCCCCTCGTCAACCACCTATCGTACACGAGACCGCTTCTTAAATAAACCTCCTGTCGCAAACGACCCAGCCTTGATATCTCCATTACACCAATTTCCTACACAAGGCGCAAATACACAATCATGTCGTCCGCTTCCACTTCGGCCTCACAGGCGAACAGCAGCAGCTGGACCGCCTTCCTCAAGGTAGATATATCAGTTCCTAGCGATTTTGCCGTATTCGCGTTCCAGGGGCGACTCACAGGTGATCGCGATAGCTGACCTTCGTCTTTGCGACGTATTCTATAGTCTATCGCATCCTTCAACGGCGACCTCTCTTCTCTCACTGCGCCTCCGTTCATCCTGTCCTCTCAATCCCTCACCGAGTTCTCTGCCTACTGGGCCACGCATCCTCCCGTTTTGACAGCTCCTGCTGGCGAGTCTGATCCCGCCAAACGTACCATGCTCGTCCTCAAGTGGTTCCTCTCGACTCTCAAGCACCAGTACGCCAGTCGAAGTGAGCAGTTCGGAAACGAAAAGAAGCCCCTGAACCCCTTCCTGGGTGAGCTTTTCCTCGGTACATGGTCCGACGAAGCTGGCGAGACCACCCTTGTCTCGGAGCAGGTCAGCCACCATCCTCCTGCTACCGCTTATTGCATTCGCAACAACAAGACCGGCATCGAACTTGAAGGCTACAACGCCCAGAAGGCTACTTTCAAGAGCACCATTATCGTCAAGCAAATCGGCCATGCTGTCCTACGCGTTCCCCTCCCCTCGGGCGAGATCGAATCCTACCTCATCACCCTCCCTGGCCTCCACATCGAGGGTCTGATCTTCGGTGCTCCATTCGTTGAGCTTGATGGCTCAAGCCACATCACTAGCTCTAGTGGCTTCACTGCTAAGATTGACTACAGCGGCAAGGGCTGGCTCTCTGGCAAGAAGAACACCATCGTTGCCAGCGTTTATCCTACAGGCAAGGAGAAGGACGTTCTTTACAACGTTACTGGTCAGTGGAACAAGACTCTTGAGGTCTACTCCGGACCTGCCAAGTCTAACTCCAAGTCTACTCTTGTGAGCACTTACGATGCTGTCAGCACCGCTCAGACTGAGCTGAAGGTTGCTCCCATCTCGCAACAACACCCTCTCGAATCTCGTCGTGCCTGGTCTCGCGTCGCTGAGGCTATTCAGAAGGGCGACATGGACACTACTGGTACTGAAAAGGGCAAGATCGAGAATGCTCAGCGTAACATGCGTGTCAAGGAGCGTTCAGAAGGCCGTACTTGGGACCGCCAGTACTTTACTGCTGTTCAGGGCCAAGATCCCGTCCTCCAGCAACTCGGCAAGGTTGTCGGCGTGCCCGTCGATGGCGAAGCCGACAAGACAGGTGGTGTTTGGCGATTCGATAAGACCAAGGCGGACGCTCGCGCTGGTCAGCAGCTTACACAGGATGTTGTAACCCAGATGGAGAAGGAGCTTCTTGGGTGGTAGTTACACCCAAGTAAACCCTGATATAGTGAAGTGGTAATTGAGCCGGAAGATGGACAAGGTCTGTGGTGACAGGAAGAATCGCAGCAAAGCTGCTCATATCAAAAGAGACGGGCATTGGTTAGAGTAAATGGCGTTCGGTACAGGTTTTCTCTTATCAGAAAATCTCCGCAACGAAGCAACAAGTTGTCTGCTGCTGGTTTGTATGATGCTAAACTGGTTATATACGGTCTATGATTAATGACATGGTCTTCGTGTAACTTCTTTTGAAATATTGATACGATGTGCAGTCATGCGAAATGCACAACACTTTCCCCACTGGCATGTTACTTGGCATGATGATTGGAATACCAGTAACTGTTACAGCAATTTGTTCACCTCATGGGGAAATATTCCAATTTATACGTCATCAATTTTTTTTTTCATTAATTTTACAACTTTCGTCGCCTCGTAATGTCCCTGACAACTATAAACTGCAGTGTTTTGTCTGAACCAAGGTGAAGGGTTTCAGTCCCTTCTTTTTCCAAACAATATTTCATGAGGTGTGTCGCGTTATGGGGATATCATTAAAGCTAGTGTCTTTAGACATCTATAGCTGGTTGGAAGTGTTGAAGTCCTGGAGGGCCTCAGTGACACGCTTGGACATGGTCTTCTCACCCTCGCGAACCCAGACACGGGGCTAAACAAATCGTTAGTATGAGAGCATGTATATCGAAGAATGCGGTGTGAACTTACGTCGAAGTACTTCTTGTTGGGCTTGTCCTCGCCATCGGGGTTGCCGACGGTGGTGTTAACGTACTCACGCTTGTTAACCATGTAGTCTCGGATACCGGCGCAGTAAGCGAACTGCATGTCAGTGTCAACGTTGACCTTGACAACACCGAAGCCAATGGCGTCGAGGTACTCCTTCTTGGAGGAGCCGGAGCCACCGTGGAAGACAAAGAAGACGGGCTTCTCGCTGTCGGACTTGATGGCCTCCTTGACGTGAGCCTGGTGCTTGCCGAGGAGCTCAGGGTGGAGCTTGACGTTGCCAGGCTTGTAGACGCCGTGGACGTTTCCGAAGCCAGCGGCGATGGAGAAGTAGGGGGAGATGGGGGAAAGAGTGTTGTAGATGTTGAGGATGTCCTCGGGCTGAGTGTAGAGAGAGTTGTTGTCAACATCCTCGTTGTTGACACCATCCTCCTCACCACCGGTGATACCGATCTCCATCTCGAGCCACTGCTTCATGGGGGCAGCGCGCTTGAGGTACTTGGCAGTAGTCTCAATGTTCCACTCGACGGGCTCCTCAGAAAGATCGATCATGTGAGAAGAGAAGAGAGGCTCGCCGTTGGCCTTGAAGTAGGCCTCATCGGCGTCCATCATGCCATCGAGCCAAGGAAGGAGCTTCTTGGCGCAGTGGTCGGTGTGAAGGACGACGGGGATGCCGTATGTGGGAGCGATAGAGCGGATGTAGTGGGCAGCGGCGACGGAACCGGCGATGGAAGCGGCCTGGTCAGTGTTGCTCACACCCTAAAAGTTTGTTAGCTTGGCGATGGTATAAGTGATAGATTTTTGTTGAGAACATACCTTGCCAGCAAAGTAGGCGGCACCACCCTGGGAGAATTGGAGGATGACGGGAGCCTTGGCATCGCGGGCAGCCTCGAGAGAAGCGACGACGGTGGAAGAGGAGGTGACGTTCTGTGACACTTAGTTTAGTTGCGATTCCATGGGTTGTATTGATGATTGGGACATACAATGGCGGGAATGGCGAACTTGTGCTCGCGAGCGTACTCGAAGAGACGGAGGACATCGTCACCGACGATGACACCGGTCTTGCGGCTGAGGACTTCTTGGGCACCCATTGTTGCTGTTTGTGATGTTTAGGTATGAAAAATGGTAGGTTGAGATGGAAGATGAAGAGAGAGAAAAGTCTAATGAGTAAGAAAGTTGTCAGTTATGAATGGAGAGGAGAGCAATGACGAAAAGGGAGGGGCGTGGCGGGGTTTTCAATTCAAACTGTTCGGGCGTTATCGATAAAGCAAAAACAGCTGCGTAGTGATATGAGGTAAGGCAAGACAGGGGGTAGAGTGGTGGTTTGGAGGGGCAGACATGGAAGCTAAGACAGGCCCGACAGGGCAGTCCAGGGTCTGAGGTCTGAGGTGGAGGGGCACTCCTGGCGCTCTTGCCGAGAGTTGCTCTGTGCGGGCCAGAATGAGTTCATCGTGTTGAGGCCATGAGCTGTTTGCAACATGCAACATTGCCATGTCGGTGAGGCATAAACAGCGAGCATGATAAGACAGCGGATCTCTTAGTCTCGCCAGGAACGCTCGTCTAATCCATCTTGCAGTATGCTCTGTCTCGATTGGCGAGAACGGACATACGTCGCGAATCGTCCGAGATTTTGAGCCTCCAAAGCCTCCAGGGCTGTTGAAATGGGCTGAGACTGTTGAACGATTTACCGCACCATCCAGTGAGACGATTAGCATCGCCTCACCTGGAAACGTTCATTCACCGTACACCTCAGCCCAATTTAGGCTCACGGCGTTCCAGGTCTGCCCCCGGGTGCTCCGATCCCCGGTGGCTCTCCGGTGGCTCCGCGGCCGATATGTCTTCTCTGGCCTTCTCTCGGTCTCTGCGCTACTCTCTCTTCCTCTCACAACTCTGCTCTCTATCATGCTGCCCACCTTGTCTCCGCTATAGGACAACCCGACTCATACACCCTCGTCAGACCAAGACTTTGTCCAGAAAATCACTCCCCAGCAAGCTCATTTGAGTTGGCTAGTGGGAGCTCTCTGACGTTGCTGGCCGTGTACTCGGTGGTATGGTGGGTCGCCGACACAGCAGCGCCGTTGAGAACAAATACGGTGGATGGGATTGGGCTCGGTATGTAACAGTGGAGAGTGATCTGACTTACACTGAATTGGCAGTATGACAGGCGACCCGCGATGATGTCGGTAATGACGATAGTGGAGGGATTGTCAAGATTTGAAAATGAAAAACATCAACATGGGGGAGGGGCAGCCAGCTTATATGATGTCTTCCCTCCCTCCATTCCTCCCCTCCTCTGTGCCGAGAGCTATTCCTACCACAGCCGACAATTCGGGGCACTCGACGGGAACATGCGGGACGGTCTGGCCCTCGAAGACCATTGAACGGACTCGTCAGTCATGGCTGTTAGCAAATTCACTGACTATGATTCTCGTGTGACCCCATCTTCCCCGCAGAGTTGGATATCATGAGCATCACGGTTGGCTGCAATGCCGCCATGGCTGTAGCCCGTGGGCACGGCCGGGTAGACTTCCGTTGAAGCTGTTTGCCCAGACCCCTCCAAAATTTAACATCGCGATTTGGGGGCAGTCGGTTGGCTAATGCACATGGCGCAGTTACATTGCCGGCCACGACTATTCTCGATCATTCTCGTACATTACAATTCCTACGTAGCCCTGAAACGTGGTCGTCGAGCAGGAGCATCGATATTACATTCAAGACGAGTAATTCGAAGCTGGAAATCATGATTGCAACCGCGTCGGTGGAGCTGCTACATCATTCTGGTGGGGGGCTTCCCCAATGTCATCAAAACATTGTCTCGGTCTTCTAATGCCGAAACGCATTGTTCTGAATTGAACATGACAACGACGAGATAAACCCGGATCAACTATTCAACTTGATGTATTCATGACCAATCCCAATTTTTGGCCCGGTCGAAACCGAGCTGATACGAGAAATTGAAAACACACCTCGTTTAAGCTTCTTGATCTTTGCTAGCACACGTTTCCAGCCAGGTCGGAAGATCATCAAACTTTATTGACCTCTACGTCACATGCTTTATGATTTAATCGGGTTTTTAAGCTATCCGTTTAACAATTCAATTGCAATTTGCAACCAAGCATAGCCTGTTTCTCGACCGGTCCGACTACAATCCTTTCCACCTGTAAAGAGCTAACAAAATGCCAAAGCTTCTAAGGATGATCCAAACTACGATTGTCAAAAATACACATTGGCTCGAGCCGGATGATGAAGCACAGTGGGATTCAATTCTTACAAACATCGGAAACAGTGGGAGAACGTGGATGGTCCAGCCTTCATTCAGGTGCACATCCGACAACCAGCCAGAGTCTCTCATCTTCGCACGAGTCGAGCTTAAGGACACTGATGATAAAATCTCTGCAAATGCGGATGAAGTAAGTTTGAGTGAGATAAGAGAAGCTCTGATAAGGTATGTCTAGGACTTATCAGAGCTTCTCTAATCTCACTTAAACTTACCTCATTTTAGATAAAGTATGCCTCAGATTTATCTAAAGTGAGGTAAGTTTGAGTGAGATTAGAAAGAATATCATAAAGTACACCTAAGATTTATATAAAGTGATATAAGTTTGAGTGAGATTATAAAGGATATCATAAAGTATACCTAAGAACAGGACTAACTTCTCATAAATTTCACAAAATGAGATACAACCTGCATATGAAACTACGGATCAGGGACCATCCGCCACAAGCATCGGGCCGACAAAGTTTTTGTCACGAAGGTGGGTCTGCTAACCTTTCTGTAGAATCAAATCACCGTGGTCTTCAACAACAGTTGACTGGCTTCCGTAGCTCAGTTGGTTAGAGCGTCGTACTAATACTTCATACCGAGTAATCTGTAATGCGAAGGCCTCTGGTTCAAGCCCAGGCGGGAGCAACTGCTTCCAGTGCCTCTCATCTGTTATTTTTTGCCAATTTAAATGATGTGTCGTGATGTTTTGTGTGTGGTCGTGATATTCATTATTGGTGTGTGGTGTTCTGGGATGCGGTGCCAAGGCGGTGTGGCCTACCCTGTAGCAACCAAATGAGGTGTAATGTGAGGTCAACTTGGGGTTAATTAATGCATATGACATGTGATAAGAGAATTCGAGAGGTTTTATTTACTTCTCGCCGTTCTTCTTTGTTTTTGAATCCTCAGCAGATTAACAGTTTTCCGATAGCAGTCAGTTTCGGCTTGAGTACCCCATAGTTTGAAATGACACTCGATAGTGAGTGAGCTCATAATAACGCAGACAATGATACTCTTTGGAAAATTGGGCAATTATTGAAACAAAAGCCTACTATTTTCAATGAACGGCAGCAGGAAATGGCATGACAACCATATTGTTCATTTAACGTGGGAATGACCTTGTTGCGTCAAGGTGACCGAATCTAGTTCACGTGCATGACGCTCAAAAAAAGAGGGCCTTGAAGAAACCTAACAATTGCTTCAACATTACTCGAGTATAAATAACATTGCTAACCATTCGAATCGATCCCCGCCTATCGGCCGTTCCAGCGAGAGCCAATGTGAAGAATACGGCATCGCGTGTTTGACCACCCGTACAGGCCCTCGATCTGTCGAAAATGGACGAAGACACCTTGAAGGAAGCTCTCACGAGCTTCCCCAATGCCGAAAAGATAACATCACCGGCCGCAGCATCAGGGCTCAACATCAATGCACTTTTCGATAATCCTCTCTTTGCAGGAGGAATTGGTCTCGCATCCCTGGGAGCAGTTGCAGCTTTCGCGCGCAAAGGCGCAATATCAGCAATCGGAGCAGCTCGCCATCGCCTGCTCGTCAACGTCGAGATCAGCAAGCAAGATCCTGCCTACCCATGGATCCTAGCTTGGCTATCGCAACCCCGAGAAAACCCAGGCTTCATTGCTTCCCGCCTCACACGAATCCATAACCTTTCCGTCACGACAACCACTGCATCTCGAGCGGTTGGGGTCAGCGGACCTCAGAATGCGCACTTCTTCTTACAACCCGGCTTTGGGCGACACATCGTCAAGTTCGGCAATGCATACATTGCTGTAAACAGAGAGAAGCACAACACAGCAAACATGAATACAGGCGAACCACACGAGATCGTTCAGTTGACCACGTTGTGGGCGCACCGACACGTTTTCGAGGCAGTATTTACTGAGGCGCATAAGTTGGCAGCGAAAGCGAACGAAGGAAAGACAATTGTATACTCGGCCCGCGGGATGGACTGGCTGCCACTCGGAGACCCAAGGAAGAAGCGACCATTGGGCTCGGTGGTCTTGGATGAAGGTGTTAAGGAGAATATCGTTGGCGACGTCCAAGACTTCCTGAACCGGCAACAGTGGTATGTGGATCGCGGTATTCCCTACAGAAGAGGCTATCTACTGTTCGGCCCCCCAGGCAGTGGAAAGACTTCCTTTATCCAGGCGCTTGCAGGAGAGCTGGACTTTAGCGTGGCCATGATCAACCTTAGCGAGATGGGTATGACGGACGATAAGCTGGCATATCTCCTTACAAAACTCCCCAAGAGAAGTCTGTTACTACTCGAGGACGCCGATGCAGCATTCGTAAACCGACGACAAAGGGACTCCGATGGCTACAACGGCGCCACTGTGACCTTCTCCGGCCTTCTGAATGCTCTTGATGGCGTTGCTGCCGGCGAAGAGCGCATTGCGTTCTTGACCACCAACCACGTTGATCGCCTTGACCCTGCGCTGATTCGACCTGGCCGAGTAGACTTGATGCTTCGCATTGGTGAAGCAACACGCTATCAGGCCGCTCAAATGTGGGATCGATTCTACGGCGACGTTGATGGAGACCACTCTGGCCGAGAACGGTTCCTCAATCGACTTGAAGAATTGGGTCTGTTTGGAATTGGACCCGATGGAAAGCCATCGAACAGGCACACAAGCACTGCAGCGATCCAGGGATTGTTCTTGTTCAACAAGAACGACATGCAAGGTGCTATCGATATGGCTGAGGGTCTCATCCCAAGGAAGTTTGAAGCTTCGGATGAGGTTCCCGAGGGGGCGATTAAAACACCTGCATAATCGCTCGTGTATACTTGAAGATCTGTATGAATATGTACCATATGACTAGCTATTTGATACCCACACTGGATGTAAAACGAAATACCTCTGTATAGTAGCTCCGTATGGCAGACGTTGACAAGAACAGGCGGACTGTCCACATAGGTGACACAGGACTCATGTTCACCATTTGGAGTGACAAGTGATGGCGTTCTGAAGAGTACCAAGTATCACCTGTGTAAGTTGTTTCAAACGAACATTTTTTTTATTTACCTCATGATTTTGGTTGTTTATTCCATCTGTTCGGTGCACGACTGAAATGGAGCATCGGGGCCGCTGTTGCCTGGTATTTATTTAAGCTGAGCTCACCCGCCCAAATGTGGACTTAGCCATTATCACGAACTGCCCGCCTATCAACCAACCAACAGCAGAATAAAAAGACTTGAGTCTCACAATCTGTGAAAGAAGTCGATACAACATTTTCCTTCAGAGTATCATTTCGTCCCACCACGTTAAAATGGCCTCTGACCCAAACAACGGCCAGCGAACGCTGGATTCATGGCTTTCTGCTCGGCCATCTTCGCGGCCAGTTGCTTCGTCGTCTGAGCAGGCAGCTTCATCAAGACAAGCTTCTTTTAATCAGCACCCGTACGCATCAGTCAACAGACGCAATGATCCTTACAGACGGGGTACGGCGCTTGCAGCCACGGCTAAGGAAACGCGAATGGTTCTCCCCAACATCCTCGCTCAGTTACCAAACATCTATGCCAACAGATCCGAGGCTCTTTTCTACAGCACTCTACCTGCTCTCAAGGCTGTTGATTGTCCCAGAAGAACACCTTCAGGAAAGGCAACGATTAAGATTGTCAATGATGACAGTTTCAACGCTGCTATTAGCCTTGCATCTTCCAGGACTCCATCTTCAGGTCGTGTAGCCGTGTTGAACATGGCTAGCCATACCACTCCTGGTGGAGGATGGTTGAAAGGATCACGCGCTCAAGAGGAGGCCTTGTGCTATCGAAGCTCGCTGTACCTTTCACTCCATCGACGGTACTACCCTTGGAAGCAGCGCATGGGTCTCTATACCCCAGACGTTGTCATTATCCGTTCTGATCAAGATTCCGGACACAACCTTCTCGTGCCGAATGTTCAACCGAAAGATCTTCCCGTCGTCAGCGTTCTCAGCATTGCCGCGTTACGCACACCCGACATCCGCAACATTGTCTTCAACACACCTGGCGGCCCTGTCACCGAGCCGAGTTTTGCGAGACCTGGCGACCGCGAACTCACCAAGCTCAAGATGAGACTATGCCTGCGAATGGCAGCACAGCGAAACCACGGGTTGCTTGTACTTGGTGCGCTGGGATGCGGTGCGTTTAGGAATCCGCCGAAGGAGGTGGCACACTGTTGGCTGGAGGTACTGAAGGAGCCTGAGTTCCAGGGCGGTTGGTGGGAGGAGATTTGGTTTGCCGTGTTTGATAAAAGAGGTGAAGGAAACCTGGAGATCTTCGAGGAGGTGCTTGACGGCGTTGAGGTTTAAATGGATGGCATAAAGAACTGTGGCAGGATTTGGAATTGACATTCAGAAAGGCGTCACGGCTTTTGATATTAAAAACTGCATCGATTTACTCTACCTCTCAATTTCCATCCGTGACTTGTCGGGATGTTGCCCATTACTTTTATTTGACAGCACTTTTTCACAGACCTGTGAATATTACCATGAGTGTGAACATGAAATCACTGTGTTTCTTCCATCACTAAATCATCCTGTACAGCAAATAACTGTCAAATATCGGCCTCGGGATTAATAAAAGTCTATCTTGTCGGTATATATCGAATTTGAATATTGAAGCAGATCCCGATAGGTCGGAACTCGGCCTACCGATGCTTTGAAGAACAAGTCCGTGATGTGGAGCCCGCCGGTGCCGATGGACCGGTAGACCGGATCAGACCGGTGCTGCATGAACGGCTCCAGCTGGCTGTGCGTCTGAGATAGTGTCTTGGTAGCTTGGGGAAACGTGGCACCCAAATGCCATAGTTTTTTAAGCTGAAACATGAAAAGATTGTGATTGGATATACGGAGTACAAGATCGTGTTATAGAAATTCAACGCTGGTGTTGTTTGTGGCTGAATATTGTCATAATAAGTTACTTGGCATAATTACTCAGATGCTCTCATAAACCGTCACCGTCGAATAATCTTACGCCCGTGCGCTATCGAGACGAAAAGGTCCAGTCGAGAAGTCAAACATCTTCTGGCCTTTAACCACCGCCTTGCACGTTGAAACCAACAACTTAATCTTTCTGAATGTCTCAATATTCTCCGCTACCGTGATGGCCGAAATTAGAGGCCGCCCTGGCTTTTTACAAACAGCTTCTGAGCACGGATCATCTATGGCTAGAATATATAGATCAAGATACCTATAGCATTATCACATTCGTCTTTATCCTAGAGATCAACTAGAACACCTGGTGTAATAGCTAAAAGCCCCACAGCAAAGGATCCGATGAGGAATCTACCTATCCGTACTTTGAAGGTAGATAAAACACATTAAGAAGAGGAAAAGAACTTAACCACCACAACAACCGGCTCTTTACTCTACGGCGAGATTTAGCTCAATTGAGATGGGGTTTTTCTTTGTATGATAGAAATTTAACTAATCAAATGAATAATAATAATAATAATAATTGCAAAAGTTGAATTTGGGCGTATTAAAATAAGCATAAAAGTATACATAAAGAAGCTAAAACTAAAGGAAAAATTACTCTCTTTTATCTACTAATCCTAAGCTAGCTACATAACCTCTAAGTCATATCAGGCCTCTTTATTTGATCCCTTGCGTAATGCCCCCGTCATAGTAGGAATAAGTACAAGAAAGATGGGGATCATTTGGTATAAAAAGAACCCTTTTAGAAGTATCTTTGCTTTTATCCCGCTTTACAGGCACTAACATTTTTAGCGTGGGATAAAACTTTTGACCGCTGCCTCTGTACTATACATGTTATACTCTTTTCGTGCAGCTCACGAGAAATCGAGCAATTTCATTTGTTGCTACTTTGTTGAAGAAATCGGAAGGATCATCCAGATTAGGCTGCTGTGACTTGATCCTGTCGCGCAGGGGCCAGCTCGTAAAGCAGGAGGCTTGTTTTTCATGAACCTTGCCCTGTATACCTACGATCATCCTCTTTGCTCCGGAGAGCCTTCATTGGGCAGGCCAGAGTGTTCACTTAGTTGCTAATTGTTCAAGGTTATCCCACAATCAATTGTACTCAAGCTTTGACATTTATATTTTACTTCCCATAGCATTTGTCAAGAAGCTATCCGTAGGCAGATATGACTGGAGCACCAATTAACCACTGTTGATGAGCCGACCATCCGGCATCCAATTAACTATCTGCTTTTTTTCTAACTACGGTAACGTCTTACCCTAAATATTTTTTACAAGGTAAGGAATCGTCCCTTGCATGGTGTGACGGGAATTAGACGCCACCCGATCTTGGGCCCAGCCGCCAAGGCTAACTTAGTGAAGAAGCCGACTCCGGAGGATTCGGCCGAAGATAGTGAGCCAATGGAAAGCCGTAAAATAGTAAACATCCAGGTCCCAAACCTTACCCGAGGCGGTTGGCTTCCGGGACCCGGGGACCCCTTGGACTCGGCTACCGCCAAGAAAAGCTTGGTACAACTCCACTGTAGCATGAGCAACGGCCGACAGGTTCATCTTCGACGTGCAGAGATGGATATGTGAAGTGGTCTAGGCAAGGCCCATGGGTCGAAACATGGTTAAATTGAACCGGGTTAGCGGGTGAATCCTTCGAGAGCAACTTCCACATGTTGAGGGAATAGGAAAATACGAGAAATTCCACTCTCCGAGGCTTTGACTTGACTATCCTTCCTTTTCAAGAGTATCAAGCCGATTAGAAAAATGGAGGAAGGATTGTTGCAACGTAGCATATGGATAGCGATCGACGATCTGCTTTGTCGCCGCTCTGATGACCTGGGCATGGGTGTTGCAGACAGCAGATTGCATGGCATGTGGTTTTCGGGAGGTCGGCCGCCTTGAACGAACAGCTTATACGTGAAAAGAGAAGCATATATAGTCGGTAACGTGCCTCACTTTGTTAAAACTCCATTGACACAACGACAAGTACCTTCCTTCATCCGCTCCAACATTCGGTACGATGGCGCCAAGACTCTCGAGCATCGCCTTTGTGGCGGTTGTTCTGTGTTTCTTGTGTCTCGCAAGCTTCAGCAATGCTGGTAACACCAATCAAGGTGCCCACGCTCGTCTTCATCGTCGTGGCAAAGTCATCAGTAAGACCCATTCTCAATACTTGATCACTAAAGACAAGATCCGATGCTAACTACTGTTCATAGCCACGGCCCCCGCTTGGACAAAGCAGATCACGCACAGCCCGGGTCACCAGAACCCTGCCATGGCACCCCCCAACCCAACTGAAGATCTTGAACTTTCTCCGGACTCGGCTTCTAGCCTTCAGCAGTACTATAAGGATGCCAAGAATGTCACTGATGATTCTACTGCTGTGACCCCAAACAAGTCTGGCCTCTCGCGACGTTCTCTTGAGAAGCGTGGCAGTGGCCCTCTATACTGCAAGGATGCCTCTTGCGCCGACGAGAGGTAAGTCAATCGTTCATTAGGCTAGTAATATCAATGACTAACTGGCAATAGCTGCTGTGGTCCCGAGGGCGTTTGCGGCTATGGTCCTGATTACTGTGGCAAGGGATGTACATCCAACTGCGACGCTACTGCTATGTGCGGAGAGTATAGTGAGGAGGGCGAGATGCCTTGCGGCATGAATCTCTGCTGTTCCGCCTCAGGATGGTGTGGTGTAGGTCTCCCAAGCCAACTTTTCTGATATCGACTGTTAGCTAACTTGTCCACTCAGACTACTGAAGTTTTCTGTGACAACGCCGATCCTGCTCACAAGACTCTGCCCTGCCAGGCTGGCTACGGATCCTGTAACATCGCGTCCTCCCCCTCTTGTGCAAAGGGTGGCGGCAGCACGAATGGACGAACTATCGGCTACTACCAGTCTTGGAACGTCCGCACCCGCAAGTGTGACACCAAGACCCCCAAGCAGCTTGATACCAAGGGTTTCACTCACCTCTTCTACTCCTTTGCTTTCATCGACCCCACGTCTTTCAAGATCACCCCTGCCCATAACGATGATGTTAAACAGATGCGAGAGTTCACAGATCTCTCCAAGAGTGGCAACCTCAAGACCTGGATCGCTGTCGGTGGTTTCGACATGAGCAACGAGAAGGCTCCTACACACACCACTTGGAGTGATATGGTGTCAAACAAGGCCAACCGAGCTACCTTTATTTCGTCAGTCCGTGACTACATGGACGAGTATGGGTTCACTGGTGTCGATCTCGACTGGGAATACCCCGGTGAGCCTAAACGTGGTGGCCGTAAGCTGGCTGATACTCGCAACTTTGCCGCGCTGCTCCGGGAGATGCGTGCCGCCTACGGGACCAAGTATGGTATCAGCTTGACTTTGGCTCCCGATTATTGGTACCTCCGCTGGTTTGATGCTAAAGCTATGGAGCCTTATGTGGATTTCTTCGGGTTTATGGCTTATGGTAAGTTCCAGCGTCCTCATACCCTAATGTGGTCCTGGTGGTTCCAATCTCAGATGATCGGTCAAGGCTAACATATTCACTAGATCTTCATGGTTCATGGGACTCGGATGTCAGAACACTCGGGAAAATCATTCGCGGTCAGGCCGATATCCGTGAGATTGGCAACAACACTGTCCCTCTTTGGTTCGACGGTCTCGACCCCAAGAAGATCAACTTTGGCCTCGCCATGTACGGTCGTGGTTACACTGTCGCTGACAAGAGCTGCAACGCCCTGGGATGCAATTTTGCTGGTCCCAGTAAAAAGGGAGAGTGTACTGACTCAGATGGTGTAATGTCTCTTGGCGAGATTAAGAATCTGATTAAGAACAAAGGAGTCAAATCTACTTATCTGAAAGAATCTATGATGAAGCAAGTCACTTGGGATGACCAGTGGATCGGATATGACGGTAAGTCTTCATTTCTACTTGCTTATTGAGAACTGTTTACTAACACATGCCCTAGATGAAGAGACCTTTGCTGATAAGAAGGCCTGGGCCGACGGTTACTGTTTTGGAGGTACCATGATCTGGAGTATCGATTTCCAAGCCAGTGGCAGTTCCTCGTAAGTGACTCATCTCAAAGTGCTACCTTCAAGTCCATGACTGACCTGACATCTACAAGTGGTGGTGGCGACGGCGACGGCGACATCGACCCCATACCCAACAAGGGCGAGTCAAGCGAGCACGGACGAACGATTACTGATAAACTCTGGAACCAGAAAATGCCAGACTGTACATCGGACATGGACTACAAGAATATCGCGGACAAGGGTAAGTGGTGGTCCGAGACTGGTGCCGAACAATGGGTTGAGGATTACCTCAACAACCAGAAAGACCACACGGAATGGTCAGGGAATCTCTACAGGGATCTCTTCAAGAAGCAGAGTGTGGAAAAGACTCTGTTTCTCTGCAATCAGCCTGGTGCAAAATGCGCACACGGAATGAAGTGCCGTATGTATCCGCAGATACCCCCCCGTTCTTCAACTCCAGACTAACTATATACACAGCTGACTTCAATAAGATTGGGAAGGGTGGACTCTACTATATGTTCAATGCCATGCAGAACTTCTTCGACTGGCACGTACAGCTCGTTCAAGAGCTTGACCAGGAAATGGACACCATTGCTCTCCACGTCGGTAGCATGGCACAGAACCTCAAAATTCCCGATGGCGCACCCAAGAAATCGCTCGACATCTTCAGCATCATGGGTTCGGCCTTTGGTATTGCGGGCGCTGCTACTGGACCTATCGCTGCCCTCGCAGGACCCTTGGGAGCCATCAGTGGTATGATGTCCTTGATGTCGGCTACCCAAGGTGCCAGTGATGTCAGCCCGGGCAATGCGGCCCAAACCGCCGAGAATGGCGCAAAAGACCTCGTCACTGGTGCGAAAGACGACGGTATCAAAGGGATCAAGAAGGTCTTGGCAGCGGTTTACGGTATGCAGGGCCACCCTCAGTCAGATATCCCGGATAAGATGCTTTCCGGAGATGCTAAGTACAAAAATCCTGCTGTCCGGGTGTTTGGATGGGGAGGCTGGGTCAAAGATGATCCTCTCGAAGGCCTTGCAGAACTCGTTCTTAACATGAGAGGCAACATGGTAAGCTATCCCTGGTCTCAATACAGCCCCAAGCATACTAACTTTTCTTCTCTTAAAGGACAAGGCAGTCTTGTGGCAGATGGCCCGAAACTGGAGAGGTCTTTACGCTGTGGTTCGAGATGATTTGCCCCTGGCCAAGTGCACTAACCGCAACAATGCCTGGCAATCTGAGAAGAGCCGATGTCTCGATATCCTCGCTTGGTATCCCAAGGTAGAAGGTATCACATTCGGCGGCAACACCGACATCTACTATGCTTGGGACCACTGGGGCATGGACAAACTTGCAACATTGAAGAATGCTGTCGAGTGCTGGGAGGGCAACGGCGGACATGTTGGCAAGCTCAACACTGAAATCGGCACTTTGTCAAGCAACGACCCCTACAAGCTGCCTTGCTTCTTCACCATGCCGGTTCTCAAGGGTAACTACAGTGACCTTGGCAAGGGATCTCTCTGGCTCGCCGACAACTTTCCCGGCCAGGCAGGACAGGCTGGCAAGCTTTGGCCCAAGTCCAGATGCGACCATTACAACGGTGCCAATCATAACCAAGCTCCGGCCAACGCCCCGCGTTGCTCAACGCTTGATAACACAGGCGACTATGCCTAAGAATGGATAGCAATCGTCGAGCTTTTTCTCCCTCCTGTTATAGATTATAGACTAGATTAAACTTAAGTATGTATTCTTTTATGCAGATAGACATATCAAAACTGGGCGCAGCTTTTAAATTATATTTAGTCTCTCCATCTTGACATACGACTTTCCATCCTCGATAGTTTCCTGACCTCAGAGCCGTGTTTTCACAATTGACAGACTGCACATCATTCTTTGATTCGTTGCATCATAGAAAGGTTCCATACCTCCTTTCTTATACCAAATAATCAACAGGTAGGGTTATCTCGGAGTGACTGATCTATGCTTAGAAACTGATTATAGAAAGCCAGGGCGGCCTCTAATTTCGGCCATCCCTGTAACGATCAATCTCCACTGTATAGCACCACTTTAATACATACCTTGGTACAGCAAAACGGGGCTATAACGATCACGTGGTGTACCAGTTTTTGGGTTTTAGCGATAAGTAGCCCCCGATTTGACGATTTCCCACCTACACAACGATATACCTTAATAGCGGTATCGTAATCAGATCCCGATTTTTCTCTAGTAATCATTATAATCGGGCAGAAGAGGATTTTTTCCTCTATCTCTAAAATCAACCATTTAAGCCAAGAAAATCACTTTTTTCAATAAAAATAAAAAGAGGTTTAAGTTATAAGATTAAAGGAGAAATTGTAAAGTTACATACAGTCGAAAAGTAGAACACAGATATTTCGATATCCTCTTTATAGCGATGGGCAAGTGTGTACCCAGAGCATCGTTATAACCCTGTTTTGCTGTAGTATTTCGGCCGTTTGCAAATTCTGCTTGTACGTACGAGATTCCAATGTCGTGATCGACAGCCCAGATGGCGTTTTATAATAACACCGGGTTTTAAAACGCCACAGATGCAGCTGTGATCACCAGACGACAAGCCGCAAAGAGCATCGAGTGGGGGTTTCTTTGAGGGTTCAAAAAATGATACATCCATCATTCAAACGTGTATATACCTTAACAAATAAACTGAGAATTGGAAAAAAAGAATTCAAAAGTAGACAGGTAACTAGACTAGTCATGCATCTTAGATTTCCCACTAGACTAAAGGCCCTTCGAGTGTTAGAGTAGATCCAGATTATATCCATCCCTTTCAGGGTACAACAGCTCTCTAACTCGCTACTATCCTAACCAGCCAACCTACACGACAGGCATACACCACCTAATGAGGATAGCTTCTTGAGAACCCTTGGAGAGCGGGTCAATCCCCTACTCGAGATGCAGAGCCTTACGCTCGCCTGCGTTAGTCTGGCGGGCCCTTTGATGATGGCATATTCGCCATCTCGTCGGCTCACAACTCTATATATCGACTTTTCTTGCATTGCCCCTGCACATTGCAGAAGTTTTATATACATATTTACAGGCCCAACCTGTTTTTCAAACTCTGCATTCCTACGGCTGTATCTTGATATTGCCTCTCAGCCTATCTTACTAGGCAGACCAATTCTGCTTCAACCCCATCTTTGTCTTAATCAGAAGAGGTTATCAAAGCCAGTAGAATATGCCATTCAAACACAAGGACGACGATGTCGTCGCTGGCGATGGCCCGTCCGACCATGATAACTACGACTCTACACGTCTCAATGATACAGAGCAGGAAGCCGTTGACCCAGATTCTGGAGTCAAGCGTGGTCTTAAAAACCGACATCTTTCGATGATGGCTCTTGCTGGTATTATTGGCCCTGGGCTTCTCGTTGGTGCAGGCGGCGCATTGAATGTCGGAGGACCAGCTGCGTTGCTAATTGGATTTGGTGTTGTCGGTATGTTATCCACCTTGCAGCATGAGATCTGCGAAGAGGTTGTTGCAACAATACAAACCTTGCTACATGATCTATAACGAGTTGAAGACTCAAGATTGTACCAATGCTAACTCCCGACAGGTATCATCGCCTTCTGCATCATGCAGTCTCTCGGAGAGGTGACAACGTTGTATCCCGGTGGCGGCTCTTTCATCTCTCTCGCCGAGCGCATGGTGGACAAGTCTTTCTCAGTCGCTGTAGGCTGGAATTACTTTGTGATCTGGGCCGCTGTCCTTGCCAATGAATACAATGTCATCTGCAGTATTCTCACCTATTGGGGCCCTGTCGTTCCTCTTTGGGGTTACTTCCTCATTTTCTGGACCGTGTTTATGGGATTCCAGTTACTAGGTGTTGAAGCCTTTGGCGAGGCCGAATTCTGGCTTGCCCTCATGAAACTGCTTGGCTTGACGGCATATTTCGTCTTCTCCATCATCTACGCAGCTGGAGGTCTCGTCGGCCAGGATGAGCCCCTGGGCATGAGATATTGGAGTAACCCAGGAGCCTTCAATGGAAATGGTTTCCGTGGTGTTGCCGCTGTCTTTGTGTTCTGTGCAACCTTCTACTCAGGCGTCGAGTCTATTGCTGTCGCTGCAACTGAAACCAGAAACCCCGGCGTTGCTGTCCCTCAGGCTATTCGACAGGTCTTTTGGCGCATCATTTTCGTCTACATGGGATCTGCTTTCTTCTTTGGCATTACTTGTCCTGCTAATTCGGAGGGACTTGTGAATGGCGGCTCCAAAGCGCTGCAAAGCCCTATGACTATTGCTATCCAAACCGCTGGCTGGCAAGGAGGTATGTTTAAGACCGATATTGTGCTTCTTTTTAGATACTAACAAGTCTCAGGTGTCCATCTCATCAACGCCTTTATCCTTCTTACTTGTTTGTCTGCCATCAACTCATCCATCTACTTTGGCTCCCGCACTGTCTTTTACATGGCACAGTCCGGCAAGGCTCCCAAGATATTCGGCTGGACTAACAAGCGAGGTGTTCCTGTCTGGGCCATCCTGTTCACCAATGCCGTCGGTGCCATTTCCATGATGAACGTCTCAACTGGTGCTTCAAAAGCTTACAGCTACATTGTCAACCTGTCCGGCGTCAGTGCTTTCCTTGTATGGGGTAGTATCTGCTTTATACACATCCGCTTCCGTCGTGCCTGGGTTGCCCAAGGCCGAAGCCTCAACGAGCTACCTTACAAAGCAATGGGATTTCCGTATCTTGCTTGGTTCGGTCTCGGAGCATGCATTTTCCTGGCCTTGGTTCAGGGATGGACTACATTATCACCATTTGACGCTGGTAACTTTGTGGATGCTTATATCCTGATCCCCTTATTTGGCATCATTTATGTGTTCTGCAAGCTTCTCTGGCGTGGATCTGATCCGCTCAAGAGGAGTTGGAACATTGATCTTGACAGCGGCAGAAGGATGGATCTGGACTACAAGAGTGGCCCTGCCTCAACAAACATACCGGGTCAAATGCCCTGGTGGAGGAAAGTCTGGGCTTGGTTCTAATATTGAACCGACGACTTCTTCGTTCAGGTCCATCAACAAATGTCCTTTCGAATTTGCCTCATATATCAATGAATAAGTTAGATACGTTATCACGAATACAGCACAATATGATACACATATAATCAGTCACACATTGGAAATCTTTCGCATTTTGTGTCAGAGGAGAATTTGTGGGTAGGTAGATATTGTGTTGTTCTATTCTACCCTTTACATGACTTTGTTACTACAGCTATCATAAGACTTTCCATGGTTTCACCTTGTCTCAATGAGTCCCCTTATTCTGATGCGTACGATCCAAAAGAGGAACAACAGAAACACAATCTCTAGGCTCTAGACCAAAAGCCACAGCCATCTCATTCCACTCCGTGGTCGCAATCCCGACCAGCTCACCACCAGGGTGTTCAGGGGTGCGACGGAACCTTACCTTTGCAAGGAGAACGGCATAAGGGTGTTTTCGTGGCTCAGCAGGGGGCATGCAATGGGCAACGTGAGGAGGGCAAAATTTTAGAGGCACATTGACAAATGCCATCTCGATGCGGTACTCGGAATCTTTAGGCCAGGGGCTGCTCTTATCAATAATGACATTCATCGCAGCGCTGACAAGATCATGTGTGATGAAGACGCGGTAAGAGTCAGGGTGGGGAGGGCCAAAAATAGTATGTTTGTGTCCAAGAGCAGAGCGAATCTTGTCACAAAACGAGGGTTTTACCATGTTGGTTTCCATGTTGGATTGGGGTGTAGGAACTGTAGAATGTTAGCAAACAGATAGGGTCTGAAGATCTTTAGACTCTATCAGACGGTCGTGCTTAGTTTTATAGGCAAGCAGTTTGAAAGTTTGAAAGATGCTTTGTTCCATTGTTCAAATGTGCACTTATAGCATCAGAACGTTCGATGCTACACAAGAACTCTTCTAAGATCCCTTTATTTGGGAACTCTCAAAGCTAGATGGGCTTTACTGCTATCTTTCTGGAACGATATTCATACGGATACAATATGAGGCTCTGTATAAGTCTGTGTGGTGTGAGATATTGAGAACAAAGATTAATTCATTGATGGAACATGTTTCAACTATGCGATTGTTCTTCTGATATGAGCTGGGATAGTGTACGCCTTTAGTTCACTCAAACCTACCCCGGTTGCAAATCGGATTGCGGAATGCACCGATTAATGTAAATCATTAGATATTCCTACTCGCATAAGCTCGAAAGACTGCATCGAGGCTACGTTATGTGTTAGTATCTGTAACTATCGTGATATCGTTATCAACAGTGACATGTGATACTATCGTGACCCGGACTTATTGATTCCCCGGCTTTCAGGGGCATTGCAGGGGCCCGTGCGGAGAGCTCGGGAGCGGGCTGGGGCGCGACCAGAAGATCGGGTTCCTATACATTCTGGGCAAGGTTCATGCTCGACATCAGCACCAAATACTGTCTCACTAGAAGTACCAGTACTCTTTGGTCTCTGACGATCTCATGGAAGTGATCGCAACGTGCCCTATTGCGTACTCTTGAAGCTCCCAACAACCATCGACAATCTCGACTAGGCTATCTTACATCACGATCGACGTCTCACTTATTAGCCAAGCACTCCCCTGCTACATCCCAGCGATTACCGATTCCCTAGGACAAGACATCCGTTCTATATAACCTCACCCACGTCATACTCCCTCCCACGATAGCTCCTTTACGCCAATCTGCGGATTATCGCATTCCTTGTTGCTGTCGAATGCTCCTTCGCCATATCATGATTTTTGGCCCAACTGCCGTCGCGCCGTAATCAAACCCGCTCGCTACCTGTCACGATCAATCAGCATTCGTTCTGCATGCGTCAATATCCTGTTCTATTCGCTCACGATATATCCGATCCATATACCGTCCTTGACGTTGCGACCTAGGGAGGTCGAATGAGCATCGAGACGGCCGGCTACAAGTCGAATGAATGCAACCTCTAAACCCCTTCCTGGCAGCCTTCTTCAAGAGCTCCCTCCCCAGCCAGTGCACGCCGGTTCATCACCACATCTTACTGGTCCCGTCAACGGATGTGCTCCTCACGTTCCGCGAGACCGAGAGCGGGAGTGCTCCTGCTGAGGTCATCGCCTCGGAGGACTTCCTTGCCAGCCACGTCCTCCGTGTGCCATCTCCAAATGGCGTCGCGGGTGGCAAAGATGGTGCCCAGAACTTGCGAGAGGTGAGGGGCAAGGCAAAGCAGTTCACAACCCTGAATGGGAAGAGCGTCGTGATCAAGGATGCTTTTATTTACAGCAACAAAGGTGCGCACCTCAAGAATAGCTAAAAAAGGCAATGTTACTCACTACAGACAGGCTTCAAAACACTCGCTCAAGCCCAGCTTCTCAACGACATCGTCTTCTATCCCGACGTTTTCGAACCACGACAATGGCTTCTCTACTATATCTCGAAACCACTCGTGGGCGTCTGGGAGGAGATCAAGATAGCACCGGCCGTGCTTGTTTCTGGTGTACGCAAGCGCAGGATTCCTGATCAGAAACAGGCACCCAACGCCGAGTCGACCGAAAATGCTGCGCCTCGAAAGAAGGATATCAAGAGCTTTCACGACCTCCTGAACAACTTTCCTATGATTGCGCGCCAGATGCAACCCGGTCTCGAGAAACTTTTCGTCGAGTTCCACAATGTCTTCCGAAGCCCCCTACCCCCTCCGCCTTCCGCCGAACACATACCAGATCCCCCGACCAATGGATCCGCCACCAATGTCGCAAGACGAGCTCGATCAAATAGTGCATCGGCGAGCACGGGTGAAGAGGGTCGACTTCCAGTGACAGAGAACTTTTATGCCGAGGACGATGAGGATATCATGAGAGCGTCTCTTGAGACCGCAGTCACGACTGCTATCGACCTCTTCCAGGGAGTCGACAAGCAACAACTCTCTTTGTTGGGCGCTACAACCGATCTAACAGGACCGCTTGTGGAAAAACTGATTGAGCGTTATGTTACAGAAAATGTTCACAGTCAACTTTGGCCGAGACTCAATGCTCTAAAGAGGCCTTACGATCTAGAATTAGAGGCAAAGATTAGAAAGATGCAGTACATCGACATTTCTCAGCTGGGTATCGCCATCGACGGTGGTTCAAAAGCTAAACACGACCTTATCCTTCAGCTGGGGCCGGCTGTTGAGGAGTTCAAGAAGATATCTACCGCATCTTGTCCACAAATCATGCTGGATATCTTGTTGTCGACGATCAAGATTGTTTCACAGCTGACAGATTCATCAAAGGCACAGGCAGCCCCTTCCGATGCATCGTCAGAAAAGCCCATCATGACTATCAATGCGGATACCTTGGTTTCATTCTTACTTTACGTTGTCATCCGATCGCAGGTCAAACAGTTACAGGCTCGTTTGATCTATGTTAGGAACTTTATATTCATAGATGATGTGGATAGTGGCGAGTTGGGCTATGCGTTGAGTACTTTCGAGGCAGTGCTGGCGTATCTTGTGCTTGACTCGGCAGGCTTGCGACGTGCTAGCAGAAGGAACAAAGCCTTATGGGATGCGACAAAAACCGGAACTCTTGACGATCTCACAAAGATTATGGAACCTGGCTCAGGACCTGCTGATGATGATGATGAGTCGGAATCTCCTATGTCTAGTCGTCGGCCATCTGCGGTATGGAGTCTTCAACACGAAGGCAGGTCAAGGTCAGTAGGGCCCTCAAGATCCAGAAGATCTTCGTTACGTCTCTCCCTTCACGATCAATCACCATTTGAGCATTATTCCCATGGCTCGGGACTTGGACATGTGTTCCCTTTCCAGGCAGAGGATGAGAGCGCAACTCACATACACGACTTTACAATACCCATACGGAGGGTGAAGAAGGTCGCGATGGATACCCGAAGTATTTCTGGCGATTCCGAAATTTCATTTCACTCTCGTACCGGAAGTGTAGGGACTATTGGTAGTGCCTTGGAAGGAGATATTTCAGTGGCTCGACTATCGCAAACCAATAATTCCTTCGGAGAATCAGTCCTAATGATGGCCATTCAAGCCGAACGAGGGGAAACACTCAAGTACCTACTCTCTCTGGCTGATTATTTCTCTCCCTCCTTTGTTCTGGATGATATGAACAACGAAGACACTACTCTGCTGAGCGCCGCTATACAAATAGGCAATGCTCAAATCATCGATCTGACCCTCAACTTTGTCATCTCTGCGACAAACCCCAGTCAACTGGCCTCTTATCTAGCACAGCAAGACATTTGGGGACGTAGCTGTGCCCATTATCTCTTCAACGCACCTATCTTGATCACTCGCATCGGGCACCTAATACCATGGCGACAACGGGACAAGAACGGGCAAACACCCCTGTTTGCTCTCTGTCGCTCTTATGACCACAAAAACTATCTGGGTATGGTTGAAGCTGGATTGAACGCGGCGGCAGCAGCTCAACATGATGGACTCCCTTTGCATATTGATGAACATGTTGACAACAAGGGGAACACACTATTGCATATTGTCAGCAACGCGAGTCTTGCCTTGAACATACTACAATATTGTGATGTCGATGTCAATGCGACGAACGATAAGAGATTCACGGCGTTGATGGTGGCCAGTAAGTACGGGAGGTATGACATGGTCCGCTCTCTGTTTGCCGACCCGAGAGTAGATATCGGAGCCAAGGAGATAAGAGGCCTTACTGCGGTTGAGCTGGCCAAGGACGATGATGTGCGGAACAAGATCGATGACCTTGCGTTGTTCAGTATGACTCCTGGTCCAGACGCACGCATTACTGGTGTGGTCAGGGCATTCTTTGTGGAAGATGCGACTGTGCGGTTGGTGTTGAAGTCAGCTGCCCCAACGGATCACGACAGTTATACGGTGACAACAAGCCGCCGTTCGCTCTCCGACTTTGAACACTTGCCCAATCTCCTTGCACTCGAAAATCCAGCTTCATGGATACCATCCCTCAACGATGTGAGGTCTCCATTCCAAATACCATCGAAGCCGTCTCGTGCTGTTCTACGAGATATGCAGGCTCGCGCAGATTGTTTCTTGAAGATAATGTTGATGCATCCGACATTCGCTACTCACGAGATGCTCTGGGAGTTTTTCCTGGTGCCTGAATTGCAGCTGGACATGATGGAGCAGCGAACACTTCTCAAAACAGAGGCGCGAGCAGAAAAAGTACGCGACGAATACGAGCCTGTGGAGGACGTGAGGGAGGTGGAACAGTTTGTTAACCACGCGCGCGAGATGATTCGGAGCGTGAACTACTCGACTAAGAGTGCGACCAGACGCGCCAACAATCTGGGACTCGTCGCAGCAGGTACGTCTAGGACACGAACATTATGGTCCAATGGATTTTAGGAAACTAACTGGTGGTCAGACATGTACGATTCTTCGGTGCTGCTCCATCGAGCCGTGTCGTCACTGCATTTCTTGCCTCCCAAATACATCGAGGCGTTTGAGGTGTATGTGCGATCTATCGTTCCCACCCAGTCAAACGCACAGGCGAATCTTCACTCGTCATTTCTGGCTTTACAGTCTACCGTTCAGGCACTACTGTCGTCCTTGTCGCGGCCACCCGCCATCATTTCTCAGATGAGGGCGGCCAAGCGCGAGGCCGATAGAAACTTTAATTCTCTTAACAAGTCCAGGTGGCCACTCGGTCTTCTAGACGACACTAGACAGCGACTATATGATGAGAAGGAAGAGAGGGCACGGAAATCCCGAGACGAGGCCGCGAACCTTGCCAAGGAACTTCGGTTCACTCAGCAGACGGTGGCTGGAGAACTGGCAGGGTGGCAAGATTTGCATGAGAAGATGGGCCGCCAGGCTATTCGAGAATTTGTGCGGGGGATGGTGGTGCAGGAGAGGATGAAGTTGGATGGCATGTTGAGAGCAATCAGGAGAGTGAGAATGGGTGAAGATCCAGGCCCAGAGTCGACTGCAGTGGGTAACGGGACAAGATCGCCAGCATCTTCAAGGGTCACACAGTCCGAACCTGCAGAGTCAAGCGAGAACGGTGTTCGTGGCGAAGACGAGTAAGGGGGGTAATTCTGTATGTGGATACAGGGGATGCCATATTCATGAGATAAGAATCAAGCAGACAACACCACAGAGACGCGTGATATGGTGAAGGACGAGACGCGTCGAGACTATCGAGTAGTGGTGGGGGCCACTAAATAGTGCCATGCCAAAGCTGCTAATCTGCATGGAACCGAAGAGGGGCTGGTAAGGCATAGTGAGCGAGAGGCACAGACGGATGAGATGGATGGATGAATACCCCTAGTTGGCGATAGAATACAAGGAAGTTTTTGTGTCGTTCACCAGGTACACGATTTTACACAAGGAAACCAAACTCTAGATAGCTATTTTCTGCACATGAATACTTGGTGGATGAGTGGACGAATTCATTACTGCAGAGATTCGAAAGCAACTATAATGAACTAGAAACAATTGACTGATACAATATGGATGAGCAACATAAATGCCAAAGAAATGCTTGACTCTAGGGTATAGAGTTGGACTTGGGCTGGGAATGCCATCAAGAGGCAACTTGTACCTAAGACCAAGTGATCCACCTCGTGGGATGATGTACACTACGGAGAGCCATAAGACGCAAAAACGCACAGAGTACACAGAAAGGGCAAGCGGGGCGAGCTGCAGAAGAGACGAAAGACGGCAAAACGCCAGAAGCGTGGTGGTCGCGTTGAGCCACACACTATCCGTAAGACTAAGACAAGCTCACAAGGCTACAAGGGTAAGGGAATGGCTGAAAGTTGAATGAAACATGAAACACGAAGCGGGAAGAGGCAGAAAAAATGCAGGAAAATGCACGTCCACGATAGAGCTGCAGATTATTCTCCCCCACAATCGAGAGCCACTCATTATTGCAGCCAGAGTATGGAGTTTGGAGTATACGTACAGTAAAACTCGCGCGGTCGTCGGTGGACGCGATGCCGATTGGTCGACAGCGCGTGAGATCCTGGCGCGTGCCTAGGAGCGAATAAGACGAGAGAGAGTCTTTTTGTCTTGATTTTGAGTTGAGGCAGTGCAAGTCGAGGAAGAAAGAAGGAAGAGAGAGAGAGAGTAATTTGGTGGATCGAGAAGCAAATTTCCGTAGCCGCGGAGTATGGTGCGACCATGGGCTTTTTAATACGAAGAATGGGCATTATGTTGGGTGAGGGACTGAGGGTTAATAAGCGCCCGTTTGTGTGTATGTTATTTAAACGCCGGGCGGTTAACAGCGAGACCACTGAAACCACGTAAGAGGACCTGCTTCTATTCTGAGACGACCTGTCCAAGGTGTACGGAGTATATGTATGAGTTTGAGGCCGATATTAGACGCCATGTCATGGATGTCTACGGATATCGGAAATGTTTGAGATTGTACGGAGTAGGTAGAGGGGACTACACTTGACCCTGAGAAATGACATGACAGAGAAGGTTGTGGTTGTCCCTAGTAACCAAGAACGCGATAGTAAATAGATGATGTTCCACGACACGCTCTTGAGCAGAAGATCGCGTCTCGTACAAAAGGCTTAGGCTTCGCTTCGCTTCGCGTTCTGGTGTTTCCTTGTTTCCTCCGCTATTAGAGCTAAAATATGCCGAGTCCAGGGTTCCAAAGGTTCTAAAAATGAGTCACAAGCGCTGGGCCATTCAGCGGTCGGGCCTGTGCAGCAACGGGACCAAGCCGAGAACCCTCCACCTGCCTCAATCCTTGGCGAGGATCATCCACTGCACAGTCTGCACTGTACTCTCGCACTTACACCCTGTAGGAAGTCAGTATGGGCGCTTACAGTGCCAATACCCTGCAGCCAATCACCGCCTCTATGACTTACACCTCGCAAGCGCGTCCGCGATAATTCTCCCCGTCGCCCTCTCTTACCTTGACGTCTCGTCGTCTCCCTCTCTTTTTTCGTGTTTCAGAGTCTTCTCTTGCGTGTTCCCAATGAAAATGTTTCTTGTTTCGTGCGTGGCAATCGTGAGATCGGATGGGTCCCATGCCGGGGTAACTCGTACTCGCAGCCGCCCCCGAGGCCCCATCGCCAACCATTGCCATTGCTTCATCAACAGCATAAGAAGACGGCCTCTCCCTGGGTCTCTTTGGGTATTCTTGCTTCTATTCATCATCGGCCTGTCTTTCACCAATCATCCCCTCTCCATCACTCTTCTCTTTTTTCTTTTACATCTCTCTGTTGAACAACTGTGGTCCGGCATCACTCTTGCTCTCCATCCATAATCATCAGATCAAAAAGCTTCACGGCACTATTACCAAGTCTCGCTGGTCTGAGACTCTGTTCTAAACTAACTCTGTACTTCCGGTTTCAGCATTGCTTCCTCGGAGCTGGTCTCCTGATCC
Organism: Fusarium sp. PT; assembly: GCA_021020635.1. NCBI lineage: Eukaryota > Fungi > Ascomycota > Sordariomycetes > Hypocreales > Nectriaceae > Fusarium > Fusarium sp. PT. Next base: position 2,669,380 of record JAHMRZ010000001.1, read on the forward strand.
CTGCTCATACACCATTGCATCAACTATAGACATATACGACTAATACATCAAACAACATGTCCACGTAAGATACTCACTATCATACAGTACAATATGTTGCTAACACATTCAAAAGTCTGGCAGTAGACATGCCTTTCGACTTCAGCTTCCCCTCCGCCTCCATTGAGCGTCAAAGTCCTGCTCCTGTCATGACTTCTCTGCCCTTTGACCAGGCTTTTCTCGACATGGCTTATGCTTCAGCCTCAGCCAATGCTGCTGGACATGGACATGGACATGGACATATCTCTGGCCACTCTCGCTCGTCCTCAAAGGCCTCAGTATACTCCACAATCTCTGCCGAGTCAGACCACGAGTCTCTCTACTCTCGCCTCACAACACCTCCTCGGGCTTCTCCTGCTGTTCGCCAGCATGGACCTCTTCTCCTCCCCAAGATCCGTTCTCAGGACCAAGACATTGATGCTACTCCCTGTGGCCACTACCGCATGACCACGCCTCCTGCTCCCAACCCTTCTCGCCACTCACGGAGCTACACCAACCCTGAGTCCCTCAGCATCACCTTTGACACACCTGGCTCTGTCGCCTCAGTCAACACATCATTCTCCAGCCAGCCTGATGACTCTCTGTCTGCGTCACTCCTTGCCTCCCCGGCCAACTTCCACATGTCGGGCTCTCATTCACGACGTGCTTCCAGCCTTGATGCCACCACTATTGACCGCTATGGTTATCCTACCTACCGCCAGATGCCTGCGTTCGTTCCTGTTGCTCCTCAACAACAGCCTGACTACGGTTTCGCCACATACAGCTACAGTTCTCGAGCCCAGTCCCCCTTGAGCCTCGCTGCCACGCCGGATCCTACTCCCAACACTAACATTCTGAGCTTCCTCACCTCCTCCAACCCCGCTGCCTCCCTGGTCCGCCATATCTCGTTCCCTGTACGAGATGCCAGCACTAAGCACTTTTGGTGGGATGTTCGTAACATTCGTTCTTGGTCATCATTCAACGCATCTTCCATTCTTTCTCTCCCAGGTGCCTCTGTCCTGCTCACCAACCCTGTCCCTGCGCCTCTGCTTCCTCAGCCTGTCTTTACTTCTCGCCACCCTGAGAACGAGGCCCAGCTTCACTCCATCTATGCTTCTTACTACCTCCCCAAGCTGAACTCGGCTTTGGCAATGTCATCCACCCGCCCTCTCCATCTCTCAGTGCCTCCCAAGACTACCGGCATGAACGATCTTGTCTTCGTTGCCAACGCTGCCGGTGAGTCTGCCACTGCAGCTGCCATGTTTGGCGGCAAGCCCACTGCCCGTGTAGTCGGTCTCGTCCGCAGTTTTGATCGCTTCAACACTGGCATGCGAGTTGAGGGCAATATCAAGCGTATTGAGTACCTTCGTGGCCTTGCAGCCATCCACCATGCTATGCGTGAGCATGGGTGCCGCTATGGCTTCATACTCACTGAGATTGAGCTTGTCCTCGTCCGCAATGGCACTGCCAACACTCCCTTCTTCGGTGATCTTGAGGTTACCTCCGTCCAGCTCGCCGCTTCTGCTCCTGAGGGCGATGCTTCTACTCTGCCGCACGAGACTCCCCTTACCGCTTGCCTTGCCCTCTGGGGACTGTGCCAGCTTGCTTCCGACGACACTCCCGCTGGTAACGCCCACTGGCGCTCTGAGATTGGTGCCCCTGCCGAGGGAACTCGTCGCAAGGCTCAACCCCGCGACTCTTGGATGCCTCAACCACAACTCGCTGAGAAGCGCGAGGCTAAGCGGAGCCGTGGATGGGTGTGGCCTGAAGATGCCATTGGCCGCAAGGAGCTCGGAAAGCGAGGTGTTCGCTATGGTGGAATCTAAGGGCCTGGTGCTTTTAGTAGAACAATGATGATCACGCGAGATGATGGGATGATTAGAAGAAAAGACATGATAATGAAACAATGGCATTGGCTTTGTAATTTGTTTAGTATTTAATTATGAGATAAGACTTTGATATCATTGAGTTGTGTCTTGGTTAGTGATAATTGCATGTAAGTCCTGCTTCGAAGTTGATCATGACAAACTAGTTTAGAGTTGTAAGCACATATCGAATGGTAAGTCTATCAAGAAAGGGTGATTCGGTATGGATGAAAAATCAAGAAATAATAGTAAAATAATAATCAAGTTGGATGATAATTGACTTCAAGTGAATAGCTGGGAACGAAAACGGTGTTATGCTTGTTCCTTGGAGAGTACTAATGTACATAAATCGAATAACGCACACTTTTTTCAACAAGAAAACTAGCCGTCATCGTATAGGGGTCAGTACATCAGTTTGTGGCTAATTCGAAGCACTGAAAACGCAAGTTCGAGTCTTGCTGACGGCAAAACAATTTATTTTTTGCCATTTTTTCCTTGTAACTTTTGGCTTTGAGCGATCTTAGGTTTGGACAGGGCTTCGTTACCCCGGCCAAACCCACCCACCATAGTAGAAGATGGGAAAAAACCAACGACCATTGCGAGAAGGGAGTATTAGTATTACATAGGTCTGTGTAATTATGGAGGTTGAATAACTCCTTTTAAAAACTGACAGTGTAGCTATATGCTGTGTGAGTACGTGTGCATTGGGGATAAACGACTGGCTATAACATGGAGGTCAACGAACAATTCGTCAATGTCTTTAGGGTAGGATCATTTCAACTAATAACTTCACAGGCATGGACACTTTCACACTGCACAACATATCTCGCTTGACTTGCTCACAAAGGAAACATTTACATCTTGATATTGAAATCAGCGTAATGCTAGCGAAAAACAATCCGATGTTTAAATGGGAATGGGACATCACTTAATTTTACTCTTACATTCAACAGTGTGGTTGAAACACACAACCCCAGCGCAACCGCGTGACTTGGAGGGTGGGCCAATACCCAGACAACCTCGACTCATGGAATCAACACGGGCAAGATCAATAGTACTTTGGTCATCATCACCACAGAAGGTTTTAGAATAGACTTGGTTTGATATTCATCACATCATTGCATTCAACTTTTTCTATATAAGTGATTACGACAGGGCGATGTTAAGAGCTTAGCTCTTGGCGGCACCGGCCTTGATGTGGATGATATCACCATCCTCAACAACATATTCCTTGCCCTTGGTCATGATCTTGCCCTTGGCCTTGACCTCGGACTCATCACCAAGTTCCTTGAGAACGTTGTAGTTGAAAACGAGGGCCTGGATGAAGGTCTTCTCGAAATCATTGTGGATGACACCAGCAGCCTGAGGGGCCTTGGTGCCAGTGCGGATGGTCCACTGTCGGACCTCATCAGCTCCAACAGTGAAGAAGCTGCCAAGCTGCAGAGTCTTGCGCATCTGAAGAATGACCTTGGGAAGAACAGAGTCGACACCAACGGTCTTCATCTCCTCCTTGGCCTCGGCCTCAGTCTCGAACTGGGTAAGACGAGACTCGTAAGAGACAGAGACGGGGATGAGGGGATCACCCTTGGCGTTCTCGTTGATCCACTCAACAATCTTGGGAAGATGCTTGTTCTTCTTGCGGACGAAATCCTTCTCGGACAAGTTGACAAGGTAGACGACGGGCTTAGCAGTCAGGAGGAAAAGAGGGTTGATGACCTCAATCTGTATGAGCGAGTCAGCAAAGGCTCTCTCAAAAGTCTTTCAAACATGAATAAATGTGTAGGTATGCAATCAGAGTAAAGTTTATCACATATGCCTCTAAGCGTTAATTAGGTGAGGCATTCGACGAGCTGGGGTTATTCAGGCCTTACGGCCTTTTGTCATCAGGAAAGCAGGGTATGGAGAAAAAAAGAAAAGAGAAAATTCTTACCTCCTTGGGACCCCAGGTGCCCTTGCGGACATCCTTGCCGTCGTTGAGCCAGGCCAAGACCTTCTCGAGGGTGTTCAGGTCTTGCACGGCCTTCTTCTGCTCAAGACTCTGGCCACCCACACGGGTCTTCTTCTTCTGGTTCTCGATAGCCTTTTCAGTGAACTCGATATCCTTGAGTCGCAGCTCCTCGCTGATGATGTCGAGATCACGGGTGGGGTTCACGTCACCCTCAATGTGGATAATCTCGGCGTCATCGAAGCAACGAACAACCTGGAAGATGGCATCGACAGCGCGAATGTGGGACAGGAAAGCGTTTCCAAGACCAGCACCGGTGGATGATCCGCGAGTGAGACCGGCAATATCGTACACGGTCAAGTTGGCGGGAACAACGGACTTGGGCTTGTACTTCTCGACCAGCCAGTCGAATCGATCATCAGGAACGACGACACGGGCTTCCTCAGGGTCGATGGTGGCATAAGGGAAGTTCTTGATGCTGTCAGCACCCCGATTCTAAAGACGATGGATGGCGAGGGGGCTTCATACAGCTGGGTTACCGAGGTTGGACTTGGTAATGGCCTGGAAGAGGGTAGATTTGCCGACGTTTGCCAGACCGACCTGGAGGATGGTTAGCACATGACGTGCATGGCATGACATAACCCTCAGGGTTTGTCGGGAGAATCATCACCCACAATACCACTCTTCAAGTTGTTTCCAGGCCTGCCCAGAGGAATCTTCTCCTCGACGACTTGCTTCTTAGGAGGCATCTTTCTTGACTTGGCGTAGTTACGATGTTGAACAAGGTATACTAGGCCTAAGCGTGTGAATGAGACGTTTCCAAGAGCTGCAGAGCTTGCTGCGCGGGGTGTAAGAGGGGAGCAAGAAGCGAAAAAGAGAGAAGATGTGAAGGGCTTCGTGATGAAGTACTTAGGTTGGCTGCTGCCAACCTCGGACGGCTTCGTGTGTGAGAGCGGCGACGAAGAGAAAGGGAGAAGAGGAAGATGAAGGGAGAGAGAAAATCTTTCTCTTTTTATTTTGCGCGATGGAGCTTGGGGAGATGAGAATTTGTTCGCTTCGCACCCCACCTTGCTGGGTTTAGAGAGGTTGGGCCGTGCCAAGGAACGGGAGAACGGAGATGGTATTGATCCGATTGGAATCTGACACGACGTCACTGGCTGACGAAAACGGCTTGGCAGGCAGGTACGAACCGTGCGCGGCGGGACCCTGGATCCTAGCTGGCATGTCGCAGAGCAAATGTCCTGTTCGTTTTAGGTGTTCGGCTTTGGAATACCTGAGACTGAGAGGATTTTAGACTTCGCCGAGACCGCAAGCTTTGATCTGACGAGAACAGACTCCGCCTCCTTCCATGTATCTTTAGAAAGTGTTATATCTCTTAACCCCTTGTGAACCAATCTAGAAGCTTCATCCTCTCTTTGTTCATCAGTGTTCTTTGTCTTGCCTACCCATCTACAGCAGCATATATCTAGCCTACCATTTCCCCGACTCAGCCCCGCTTAACCCATTAAGTCAACTGCGAACTCCAAAGCTTCGAGCCACTTTTGACGTCGCATAACGGTCGCGGTGCTTGTGTCGATTTCAAATATGCCTCGTCCTAAGAAGAGCTCTTCGGTCAGCAGATCCCACCGTTCAACACTGTCTCTGTCCAAGACCGAGATAACCATACATGTCTATGATCTATTACCGGTACGTAAAGCCACGCATGTTCCTCTGCTACTAGCTTTCATGGTTGAGACTGATACGCGTTGCATTGACAGCCTGGCCGACTATCGTCCGTGCTATGGACCGTAGGCGCATCGCTTCTTCATTCAGGCGTTGTGATCAACGGAAAGGAATACGCATACGGTGGACATGATAAGAGAAGTCTTACTGGTGTATACTGGACAAAACCTAGGACCGAACCGCCCGGAGGCACATTTCGATGTGAAATTCTTCATGGATTTACACTTGCGACCGACCAAGAGATTGAGTCGACACTTCGAACTGCTTCCGATGAGTTCCTCGGTACCTCATATAACCTTTTGACAAAGAACTGCAACCACTTCACATCGTATTTATGCAAAAGGCTTACAGGACAGTCGGGCCCATCGTGGCTGAATCGTGCTGCTAGTATTGGTGTCGCGCTGCCCTGTGTAGTCCCACGAGATTGGATCGAACCTCCCGAATACGATACAAGCGAAGGCGCGCTCTTGGACGATTATGACAATTCGAACGAGAACTCAACCATGCTCCAAGCAACAACTCCCCATTTGCTGACAGAAATCAACGATGACAGTGACGCAGAGTGGGATAGTGAAGAAGAGCGAAGGCATGGTGGAAGTGGAAAGGGAAAGCAAGCGCTGCGCGACTCCGCCGGGCGCCGTTTGCCTCCAGCTGAAAGGGTCCTACGACGATAGAGCGTAGGTAAGGTCGGTCATTTGTTATATGAGGGGGTGTTTGGAGTTCAGAGGCGTTTTTTCATGGCTTAGTACGATACCAAGACTTGAGAGTCATAAGGACATCATTCGTTTGGGAGCTTGCAACTTAAAGCAAGCTATTTCTTGTTCATTTGTATAGTACAGGTCGTACAAAGTATAGTACGTTCGCTTTTTCAACCTCCGCCGCGAAGTGATATTCTAGCGTGAACATATCCCCAAAATGTGTCCAAATTCCAATCCCAATGCCGACTCCAGTCTGTTTTTACAGACGTCTAGGCTTCTCACTCCTGGTACCACCAAACTTAATTCTTGTTGAGTCGGCCACACGCACAATCTTGTCTCGCAGTATCTTGCCCTCGGGGCTCATCAAGACCTTGAGAGAAGCCTCTCGTCCCTGACCGAAACCTCGCAACACAACCTCCAATCGGTTCATCTTCATGGGCCAACCGGTGTGAATTAATCGTTCCAGGACATACTTGGTGAGAGAGTAGGCGGAATCGAATGTACCACGGCGAGACTTGCGGAAACCAATGTTGCCAGCCGATAGAGAGATGATGGGGTCCCGGTTGGGCTTGGTGCAAGTAATGTGGGTGTTGTGTTTGGAAGAGTAGATGTGGAAGTGATAAGGTTCAATATCGTCCTCCTTTGCCTGTACCTGTCGACCAGTGTTTCTGGTAGACAGAGCGCTCGTATCGATATTAGACTTGTCGAGGGTCTTGAAGACAAGACTCTGGGAGAGACTGGCCATAGCATTGTTGGGAGAAGAGCGGGTCTTTGTTGTTTCCTGAGGGCCGTAAATATTCTCTAGGATCGATGCCGTACTGGGTCGGTTAACCGCTCTCTTGGGCTTCTCATCATTGAGGGAAGTCGTTTGCGAGATCGATCGAACGATTTGGAATGTCGAATTGGGGACGGCGACTCGGGAGGTTCGAAAGAGCGTTTGCGCCGCGAGGCGACTCGTCAATGAGCGACTCATCTCGTACGCATTGCCTGTCGTGAGACGTGCAATTCAATTGATTTAATGGGATCTGATCTGTCTCTGGCGCTGTCAATTTTTACTCACGGTTGTAGCTCCCCCACGGCCCCGGGCTCCGATGCAAATTTCTGCCGAGGCTTTGCCGTCTCGGTGCTTGCCTTTCCTTCACTTTCCGCCCCCGGACCGAGATCGCAAACCAAAATTTCCTCCGGGAATTCCACCACCTTCCACCGTCCATATCTCCATACTCCACGCCCTGTTCTTTTCTGGAGGGCTTCTTGTCTCATTGTGTTGTAATAATGAATTCCCTGGCAAGAAAGACAGCCTCCTCGGAGCTTGCCTTGTCACGAGCCTCCGCTCATGTCTCATCTGCTGGAAGATCACCCGCCTATCGCAGATTAGCATCCCAGCTCTCTCAGAATGCATCCCGCAACGGTGCAAGGCCACAAAGCTCATTGCTTTCCGGCTCAGTTCGATCGCCCTTGAGTTCGTCTTTTGTGCCCGCCGAGCTCCGCCAATCTACCATTTATACCACGCAATCTCGACTCTTCCACCTTTCCGGCCGCTTACACCAAGAGAAGCCTCAATCGGAGCAGAAATCCTCAGCTGCCGCTCCCGCCGACGCCAAAGAGAAGAAGCCTTCCGACACCGAGTCTGAGACCAAGCCCGAGGAGGAGCAATCTAAGAAGACCGAAGACGGCGAGAAGGGCGAGGATGGCGAAAAAGCAGGAAAGGAAGAGGGCGAAGGTGAGGGCAAGGACAAGAAGAAAGAGGATGCCCCTCCCCCACCTCATGGCGATAAGACCCCTTGGCAGGTGTTCATGGAGACCATGAACACCGAGTTCCAGAAGTCGCAGGAATGGAACGAGTCAACCAAGCAGATTGCTCAATCTGCTAACCAGTTCGCTGAAAGTGAGGGCGTAAGACGTGCCCGTGAGGCGTACGAGAAGTCCACCGGAGCTGTGTCCTCGACTCTTGGAAAGGGTGCCAAGGCAACTGCAGGAGCCATTGGCAAGGGTGCTTCGTGGACTTGGGACACCTCGGTCGTCAAGGGTGTGCGCAAGGCCGCCAATGTCACTGGAGATGCTATGGATAAGGCTACTCAGCCTATCCGAAACACAGAAGCCTATAAGAACGTCAAAGATGTCATTGATGATGGCAGCTCAATGCGATATGGTGGTTGGGTTGAGAAGGAGGAGCGACGGAAACGTCGAGAGGCACTGGACAAGCAGCGAGGCTACAAAGCCCCCGAGGCCATGGAGGAAGACATTAAGTGAGTATAACGATGTTCCTGCCACCGAGACAATTCTAACGCATGGCAGCGCTGGCACCAGTGTAACTCTTCACAAGGATGCTGCCTGGAAGGAAGCCTGGAGAGATTTCCGCGACCAGAACAAGTATGTGCAGGGCCTGTTCAGCTTGAGAGGCAAGTATGAAGAGTCCGAGAACCCTCTGGTATCGACCGCTCGAAGTATCACCGACCGCATTGGAGGTTTCTTCGCCGAGAACGAGACTGCTATGGTTATCAAGAAGTTCCGATCTATGGACCCCAACTTCCAAACGGAACCCTTCCTCCAGGAGCTTCGCGAATACATCCTCCCTGAGGTGCTAGATGCCTACGTCAAGGGTGATACCGAAGTACTGAGGCTTTGGCTTTCCGCTGCCCAGTACTCAGTGTACGAAGCCCTGACTAAGCAATACCTCCAGGCGGGCATGAAGTCGGATGGCAAGATTCTGGATATCCGCAATGTGGACATTCTTCGAGCACGTATGCTTGACCCCGGTGAGGTTCCTGTGTTCATCATCACCTGCCGCACCCAAGAGGTTCACGTCTACCGCAACGCCAAGACGAACCAGCTTGCTGCTGGTATGGAGGACAAGGTTCAGCTGGTCACTTATGCCATCGGTATCACTCGAGTACCAGAGGACGTCAACAACCCTGAAACACGGGGATGGCGTCTGATCGAGATGCAGAAGAGTGGTCGAGACTGGTACTAAAAAGCACGATCATTTCAATACGGCGTCAGGGGTTGGGATCTGCCTTTGTTGGATACCTATGAGATGAGAAGGAGGGCGAATAAGGGAACATCGCCTATTATGTGTTAATAACTGTACAATATGTGCTATCATGTGAAAAATATCAGGGCGAACTCGACACGAAAACAATATCACTACCACACCACAATACAACACACCACCATCACAACGACTATTTTCTGGGAGAACTGGTTTGGGGCTTCTTACCAGCAAAAATGACTACCACGCCGCTCTGCTTGCCTCAAGATGAGGCTTCTGAATGTATGATTATCGAAGGGAATGAGGGCACTGGGCCAAGGATCATTGGTGGGAGGAAGATGGACTATAGACATGTTCAAAAGTTGCCTTGATATTCAAGGCCAATCCAATTTGTTTGGGCGTTTAGCCAAACCAATCCGAACCCCGATATCACTCGTTCTTCAACAAAGTGCAATGCTACCCGTCTAGTGCGGTCTTGACAGTTTCAATCTCTCTTTTCGCCATACACTCACATCTACACCTTCACTTTATCTTTCCTCTCTCAGGATTCTTCTGACTTCCATCAGCTCCTTACCAAGCAGATTCTCGCCCCATAATTCTCTCGACTTTCCTGCATCCGCAGCTTTAAACCCAATACCCCAAATCTGATCATACGGACTTGCCTCAACAAGATCCCTGTCACCTGTACTGAGCAGCGTATCAAGCAGAGAACCCTCGATAGGCTGCAGCAGGCTATCGGTTGCGGCATTGCCGTTGGGTGTGCCCCTTTTGAAGCCTTGTTCGGTAATAGCACGCGTGAACTTGAGGATGTTGCCTCGTCGAGCAATATCGCAGCGATGTTTGAGCCATGTTTTTTCGTCAAAGTTCTTAACCTTACGGCCTAGAGACTTGACCTTGCGAGGACTGCCAGCCTTGAGAATCTCGACGGCGCTTTTTTGGTCGTTGAAGAGAAGGGCCTTCTGGTGCATCATATAGCTGAACGCTGTTAGCTGCTGTCATTTTTGGCTTCAGCTACAAGACTTACTGTTCAGCTGTTTTGTAGGTCTTTTCCTCATCCTGATCATCCCGGAAGGGGCAGTAGTACCACTGTGAAAGGTATCCGACTTCAGGGTCTGTTTCTCGCCAGAAATACACAGGGCCAGGATCCGAAGATGGTGTTGTTGTAGCCATTTTGGTAAACGATGATGCTATAGAATCTGAGGATCTGAGAATTCTTTGAGGGAGCCTAGCGCTTCTATGTAAATTTAGTGATTATAAAGTTGAGAACTTGAGCTGTGTTCGTTGGTGAGGCTGGGAGTGAGTCTTGGCCGTTGACTCATACGGGGAGGAGAGGCCGAAGTTAATTTGCCTGTGCAAGCTTTAAAGTTGCCCACTGTGTCGAAGCTGAACTAATGCGCCATATTTAAGCTTGGGTAAGATGGCTTTTGGCTGGAAGCAGCTGTGAGTGTTTCGTACCTGCTCACTTAGAAGCCTGGCGGTAATGGTGCAGGTCAACTCCCACCGGATATATAAGGCAGGCATCATCGAAGACATGATCAAACAACCTTTCCCCTAGAGAACGTAACGAAATTGTCGATGTGTCAACCTTCGCATAATATGGAAAGCAATCAACTCGATTTCAAAACCCCCCCATCCCGGACTTAGACGTTATTCGCGCTGCATACTGCGGTCGTACCGACGACTAACATGACGGATCTTGAACGTGATCCGTCTATGTACGACTATATCTCATCTACCAGCATCAAAAAATGGGGGGGCTTGGTGTAGGGGTATCACGTTCGCTTTGCATTGTTCCAAATGTGTGCGAAAGGCCGGGGGTTCAAATCCCTCAGCCTCCATTCCTTTTGCTCTTTTTGACAATTGTTTCTAGATCGTCTGTTGTTCAGCTTTCTTTTGGTGGTGTTGATGCCGTGTATGGTTGGAGAGAAGGGGTTTGGGCTACCCAATGACATTGACATCATTTCATATGACGAAGCTACAGCCAAGTGTTGTCAGAATGTGTAATGCAGCAGGATAAAAGGAGAACAATTTCAAGTATAGTCAATACCATATTTGAGCAAGAAAACACACATAAAATACTTCTACCATCACCAGAAACTAGACCGGCTGCTCCCTAACTCCCGAACTCCAATTGTGCCCGAGACAGTGACGGAGCCCGGAGCACAAAGTGGGGGAGGAGCCCCGGAAGCTCGGAACCAAGCTGGAGCACTTTCTTACCCTGACTTGTCTTGTACCTTGCTCTTGACAACGCCAACCAACAAAACACCTTTAGCTTACCATCTCCAAGAGAATTCACCCAATAGTTCGGCCGATTTAGCTTGACCATATACCTCACATAACTGCGTCCAGCATGGATCACGTCCAGGCCCAAATGGCTCACCAAGCCAGCACAGAAACGTACGTCTTCCTTACTCTCCTGCTCAAAGCCTTGCTAACCCGTTGCCCAGCGCATCCCTCTTCACTCCTCTCAATCTCATCCTCCTCAGCGCCGTCCTCTACACAACCTACGCAATGCTACGCTCCTCGCCGCCTCCATCTCTCCCACGCGACACCCCCTCGACTGTTTTCCGAACCTACACCCCCAAAACGCTGCTCCCCTTCAACGGCGAGGAGAACCGTCCCGTGTTCCTCGCTGTGCGCGGCCGTATCTTTGATGTCACTCCCGGTCGTAACTTTTACGGCCCCGGCGGTCCTTATAGTAACTTTGCTGGTAGGGACGCTAGCCGTGGTCTTGCGTGCGGGAGCTTTGATGAGGATATGCTTACTGAGGATCTTGATGGTCCCCTTGACAAGCTTGAGGGTTTGGACGGCGAGCAGATGGAGGCGTTGCAGGGATGGGAGGAGAGGTTCTTGGAAAAGTACAACGTTGTTGGAAAGCTTGTTTCTGCCCAGGATTATGAGGCGGAGAAGAAGGCCTAAGCGGTTGAACGAGAAAATGCCGAGTCGATATACCTATCTATATAGGGACTCATGGAGTGTAGCTTCTTAATCACGAATAAAGATGTGATGTAATTTATCAAAAGTACATGAGTGACTCGCGTTCCTTCATTACTATAACTATAACAAAGAAGAATTCCGTCTGCCTAGTCAAGACAAGCAGAAACACCCTCACTCTATCCCGACAAGTTGCCTCAACAAGTCCTGGCCTACCCAAGAAATAACGAATAAAAAACCGCAGGTTCAACGTAACCAAACTCCGTGCAATGCCTCCTGTACATTTTTGCGTGAAGAGTTGCCACGCAGTTCCCTATTCAGAAACCAGATGTATATATCCTATAAAGAAAAACAAACAGTGGCGAGCGCGCCAAGACTAAGATCGATAAAGTAAAAAGGAAGAACGAAAAAAGGGAAAGCTTTTGACTCAAATCATACACGTGCTTTATTGCATCTCTAAGATCGCTGCGGCTTTGCGAAGAAGTGCTGCCGTTTTGGCAATGATGGGCTTGGTGGTCTTCCAGTCTCCTTCTTCTATACTGTCGCGAATGGCGGGAAAGACGGCTCCCTCGTTGGACCAAGCTTCTGGCCCAAAGACAACGCTCTTGAATTGGGTGCGGTTAGGGATCTGGAGATTGTCAGCTTGATTCATGCAGTTAGTCAGTCTGGAGGGAGAGGACTTACACCACCACCAATTTCAATGTCCAGCAACGCTGTCTCAAAATAAGCCATCTTGTTGTTGTATGCCAGTCGAGATGCGCCGATGTTATTAGCTTCCCAGCCACCGTTGCCCAAGACTTCGCGGTCCCAGTCTGTTTCCCAAGCCTCGAACGCCGCCACGTTATGTTGAACGAGTTGAACAGCTTCCTTGAGCTCTTTGAAAGCGTCCGTTTCACCCTTTGGTTGGCCTTTCATCTTTTTGATCGCCCACTTCTCAAGATCTGTTACCCAGTTGCCTAGCCTCTGCCCATACCAGCCCATATCAAAAGGCATGATGGGCCGATCGGCCATGTCGAGAATGAGAAGGGCTATCACTTGGCCCATCGCGCCGTGGTACTTGTACTCAGGGTCGATAAGGTTGTCCACCAAGCCAATCTTGTCGTAGCTTGAATGATGGGGGACCTGACTTCCCCGAAATGCCAAGTCGATCGAACTGGTCCCTGAAATATCTTGGAATGGGATGTGATCTCCCCTTCCCTCAGGCTGCTTGAGCTCGTGTTTGCTCTGGTTCCACAGCTCTTTTAAAGTGCTGTTTGTGACAGGATCAACAACTCGGCCGAGGGCATGAAGGAGGGATTTCTGGAAAACAGGCGATCCAGAGGCGTGTAAGTCGTTTCCAACCACAGCTGCACCAAGGTTGATATAGGCGAAGGCGTTGTCGCGCAGTGCCTCGGAATTGTGCTCGACATACTCCGTTGAACCAATTAGGTTGTACGTAGAAGCATCCCAAGACATGAATTCGATTGTCCTCAAGGGCCTCCAGCCTCGCTGCACGAGATCTCCAAAGATGCGAGCCATTTCAATCATGACTGCTGTACCCGAGTGAGGATCTGTCGCTCCGAAACCCCAGGAATCACGCTGGTTGCCGATAATGATAGACTTGGACGTCTGTTCCATACCGTTGATTCGGCCATAGACGTTCCAGATAGTGTGTAATGAGTCCTCATCTTGTTCGTTTTTCAAACGCACAATTGGAGACTTGTCATCTCCCGTCCACCACTCAACGTCAGGAACACCTCCTTCCCACTTGTCAGGTACCTTTTCGCCATACCCCTTGAGATGCTGTAAGAGGACCTTTGCGTCTCTCCATGCCAAGGGAAGACTGGGAATGCCAACGAGTCCGGTTGTCTTGTCGAGTGTGATCCGCTGATCACCCTTGCTACCATAACCAGGCGATAAGGGGTCACCGATTGCCCAGTTCGTGAGTCCCACGGAGCCTCTTTGAACACCGTCTGCGGGCATATACAATCCCTCAGGAGCGACGGCACCCTTCTTAAAACCATCATCCGCGGGATCCGAGTAGATAAGACAGCCAGCAAAACCCGCCAGCTCGGCTGCCTTAACCTTGAGACCTTGATTCTCTCCAAAACCGCCGTTTCGTACGAGCGCAATAGCTCCTGTGACATTAACACCGCTGCTCGTGAGATGCTTGAAGTCGTCTCGTGAGCCATAGTTGGCGTAAATTAAGGGTCCCTTGACGTCACCGGACTTGGAGTATCCGTGGAAAACGTATGGCTGTCGGCCTACGGTCTCGCCACCGACTTCCTCTTCTTCCAGCTTGGCCGTCCACTTGGCCTTCTTGAGATCCTTGTCGTCCATGATCTGTACCGCACGACCGTCTTTGCGAGGATAGTTTATGTAAACTTGGTACTCGTCCATCATAACCTCGTCTAACATTGCACGGCCGAACATGGCCTGAACATCCAGAGCAGTCGCGTAGTCGCCTTCGGTACCGGCGATATGGGCGTAATTCGAAAAGTGCTGCACAGATGCGCGCATCCTCATAGGATCGACGGAGCGTAGCAGGTGAGCTCGGAGGTCCTCAGGATTGAAACGGAAACCACCTCCCAAGCGATCTGATAAGCCACCGAACATATCGCTGGCGAAAAGCAGATAGAAGAATCCGAGTATAATCGTAAGCGCAAAAATGCGCACACAAAATAAGATGACGGATGTCTTATCAAATTTGGGAATATTCCACGTCCTCGTCGTTTGGCTTGGCGTCTCCTCATTCTCACCTGTGGCAGTTTCGGTGTTGTCGGCAGCTGGCGCATCAGCTCTTTGAGGTAGACGTATGCGTAATCGGGGCAACCTTGGCCGCCAGGACCATTTCCACCGTGGTAGAGTTAGATATGAGCCAAATCGCTTCCCCCACTGAGAGCCCCGGGATCGATCGGGTTCTTCAATCTCCATCTCCTGCATCTCACGTCGAACCTGCGCGGCTTCGCCATCGCTTTCGCTATCGCTGGCCCAGAGACTTTCTTCATCGTCAGTTTCTACCGTAGGTGGTCGATAGCCGTTTGGCCTGCGTGATGAGCTAGGGCCACTCGAATGCTGTAGGAGGCCCTGGGATTCTGCTTCGGTTGCATTCCGCTCGTTGATCGGAGATCTTGGGGCAGGAGCCCAGTCATCGGGATCATAATGACTACCGCTGGCTACGGCCTGGTCGTAGGTTGGAGGTATAGGGTCATAGAAAGGAGTCTTTTCGGAAGGCATGGTGATGGTGTATGAGCGCTAACCGCGCCCTCGGTTGTCGTTTATTCAATCGAAATGAGGCAGATTTCGTGGTGTCGGGTTTATAAGAAATTCGAGGTATATAGGGTCATTCGCTGCAAGGTTGAAATAAAGGAGTGGGCGATTTAGGTCGATCGATCGGGGTGAAGCAAT
This sequence comes from Fusarium sp. PT, assembly GCA_021020635.1. Lineage (NCBI taxonomy): Eukaryota > Fungi > Ascomycota > Sordariomycetes > Hypocreales > Nectriaceae > Fusarium > Fusarium sp. PT. The sequence goes on from JAHMRZ010000001.1 coordinate 2,684,938, forward strand.
TAAGATGGATTCAAGTACGAAAGGAGCGTCAAGAAAGAGAGACAATAGTCGAAGCTGGACGCAAGAAGTGCATTGCCAAACCAACAAGCCCAAAAGCAGAAGCAAATGCTCAAGTTCAAGCTCAGATAGAAGCTCCGACTGAACGGATTGACGGTGGTGATTGGCAAGAAAGAAAAGGGTTGAGATGGATGATCAAGCCAAATGCTAACGTATACAATGCATGCGACGATACGGGGGATGATGGCAAACGGAGTGTCCACGTAAGGGACCTACCAGAGTCCAGCCAAGTCCACTATAACTTTACCCATAGCCCATACGCCATACTGGAACCTGGAACCCACCGGTTAGTACGGAGAAGACCTTCCCAGTGGCTGAGTGCACCCGGAATGACTTGGCAAGCCTTGGCCTTTGAAGAGCGAGCAAGAATACAGTGATTAGCTTGAATGCTATTCATCCTGAGCCTTGCGATCTCTGTTCCTTTCTCTGAAAATTCTCTAAAAATTCACGTGAAACAGTGGAGGCTTCAATACTCAACACTCTTCCCTCAGAGGCATCCCACGAGCTGGACTTGAACAGGCCTGGCCTCCACTGTCTCAGCGCGCCGCTCTCTCCTGAATCCGCCCGTGCACGCCACCAGGATTACCCCACAAAAGCTGGGATAAGGAGACGACCTAACCAGGAGAGGGAGGTGATGGGCCTGTCTGGGCTTTGGACTGGAGGTTAAAGACAGGAAAGGTCATTTAACTTATATCTTTAATTCGAGATAAATGAACCAAGTAGCCCAAAAATAGCCAACACTCTCCTCTTATCTCACTCTGCTATCTTATCCAGGCTGATAGTATTCCATACTCATAACACTGATAGTACGGAGTAATGGTCTCAATTAACCAGGGACCAGCTTACATCCACGTACACCCCTGAAACTGGGCTGCTCCAAAGATATAGAATAGCTTCACCACGCAGAGCATCAATTTTTAGGCAAAGTTTACATATATACAACTACCTGCTCCCTCCTTAATTTTGCAGGCTAAACATTATCTATTCGCTATGCCGCTCAATCGCCTTCTCTTCCCTCTTCACTCTACACCAGGCCTCAGTTCGGTGTCAGCACAATGCCCTCATACTGTCGACTGCGGATATTCTCCAAAGTCTGATGGAAGTGCCGGCGACTGTTCTCAACTGACGCCGAGTCCTGCTGGTTTCCTGCCAGGTTGGAGTGAATAAGCTCGATAAGGCCGTTAAGATACTTAGTTGTAACCTGTACCAATTAGCTATGCAGAAACCATATGCCGATAAACTTACCGATTCGTTCTGTTGATCAAAGTAGTACACATAACGATCCAAGATCTCAACAAAAAGCTCAATCGATGTAGCGGTTTCCATACAGGAGTCAGCTACACGAAGAGCGCGCTGAAGACATTCGAGTACTCGCTTGCCATCACGGTAAAGCTATGCAATGTTAGTTCAATTCTTCAACGAATTGGTCTAATACATACCTCTGTTTCTTCTGATTCGCCATTGGAAACAACAGGTGTTGCCCACCACAAATGACTCGCCAGGTACACAGCGCGACATTGATCAGGCTTGCGCAGCAGCTTGCTTCCGTGTTGTGCACATTTGGTAATGAGTGTGTCGTAGTTCTCCTTGCCAAAGTTACGTGTCTGATGAAGAGCAGTAGCAATCACACAGACAGCCTGGAACTGAGCTTTTGAGTCCGATACAGCCTCTTCGTATACAGTGAAGGCCTGTGCGAAGAATTCGTATGCAACCTCCTCGAATCCAGCTTGATCCGCTGTTTGGCCTGCAGAGGCGAATAGACGCAAAGCCATCTCTGCGGCCCCAGAGCCGTTCACACGGGTATACAATGTGCTGAGCGCCGAGTGCATAAACTTGAACAGAGCATTACTCTGTGTCTCCCAGTTGTCGTCGAGGTGCTCGCGCTGCTTGAACTTCTTCGCCAGCTTCATGCATGCTGTGATGAGAGGTGGCGTAGTCGTGCGAATACGCTCATTTCCATCCGAGTAAGCCTTTCTCGTCATTTGGAGCAGCTTAAACTGAGTATCATTATCTTCAGCTTGCAGCAAATGCACGATCCTGGCGAGCCATCCCTGCTCCTCCATTGTCTCGTCTGTCTCCACAGGCCGCCTTTGGGCAACACCTGGGTATCCTTGAGGTGCCTGGGAGCCCTCCTTAATGAGAACTTTCAACACCTCCAGTACGTTCTCGAGCTGTTCCGTAGTCGAGATCTTGGTCTGGTTTTTGAGCAAAGTGCGAGCGACGCCACCAGCAACGGCGCGACGGGTGGGGTATGATTGCGACTGGAAAAGAGGAACATAGGTTGGGAGAGATAAAGCAGTGAACGTGGAAACATATCGGTCAAGGGGTGCTTGCAGAAGAGCAAGCAAGCTCTGCTGAGCTGGCGGCGAGTGAAGATCGGCGTTGTTGATGTTCTCTCGAACCTTTGTGGTTGCGTAAGCTAGAATTTGGTCGACATAATCCAGCCTGTCGGGGTAAATGTTGAGGGCAAGATTGCAAAGTGACACCAAGAGAGCAATAATGTCGGGCACGGGAAGATGCTGGGCCTCAACCAAGTTCTTGACTTGGGCGAAGAACACTTCATAGAGCTGTACACTGTCTGTGATGGAGCTTTGTCCGTTGACAGCAGTCGTTTCTGTATCCGCAACTGAAGGCGTAGACTCGGCGAGTGTGCTAGAGTCGTCGGTACTGCTCTCACCAGCAGTTTCATCAGCAGTCTCATCGGTGGCCTTGGTCGTTGTTTCACCCTCGCTCTCAGGTGTTTCGTCACCATCTGCGGACTCGGAAGATTCAGAGGACTCAGCCGAGTTATCATCCGCCTCAGTAGGCTTAGATCCTGAAGGTGATTTCGGCTTTGTTTCCTTCAGAAGGTTGACCCTCTCTAGTAGTTTTGCGAGAGCATCCGCTTCAATTTGAGCCTTGTCATCTGACTTCTCCTCTGGGCCGTCACGCTCAGCATACTCAGACAGTCGGTCCATCAATCCAATGACAATAGCCTTGACGTTGACGTGAGGGTTGAGGCGGGAAACAGCACCAAGGAACTGGTCCAAGGTGTGTAGGTGGAATTCGTCTGGGAAAACTTGCGTAATCACCTCAAGGAGATACTCTTGGGCGAGAACGTCCCGACATTGGACCACCTGCTCTAGCAGAGGTGCTAGAATGCTAGACTTGTACGTCTCGAGGTCAACGAGTTGACTTAGGCGCACAATATTGCTGCCAACTAGGAGCTGTAGCTCCTTTCGCTCTCGAATCCTCTGCTCGCGCTCCCTCGAGTGGCCTTGGTGTTGTAGTCGAACCCACAGCTTGTTCATCTCGACAAAATTCGTAAGCACAAAGTTAATGGAATCGCTGATATTGCCTTCAGGGCCGTCGCTCTCGGTTGTCGGCAGGAAGTCTCTCGCTTGGCCGGACATGTAATATCGGAGGAAGAGTCCACGGATAGGGTGTTGAACACCTCGGCTCATGTCCATCATGTCCTTCATAAGTTCCTTGACAGGCGCATCCTCAATGGCCATGTAGGCGGTTCCCACGGTAATCATGAGATACAATCGTGGAACGATGTTTCCGGCATATTGAACAAGCTCGTAAAGGTCGGCTAGGTGGTTGAGAGGGTGGTTTTCGCGAAGGTGAACGGACAAGTAGCGCAAGGCATCAAAAACCGACATGTACAGCTCGTAGTACTGCTTGGGACCGAGACTGCTGGTACGAAGCTCAGAAACTAGAGTCGAGCTACAAATAGTTAGTGATGCCGTTCAGGGGACTGGGCTATGACGGCGCGCAGCACAATTATCGACATACCAGCATTTGAGCGCATCCATTAGCTTGCCAGGCGTGTCGAGACATTTGCGCATCAGGGACGTCTGCTGACGCACGGCAACGAGGGCATCTTCAAGCAGACGAGCCTGGTCCTCGGGGGGAGCTGGCGTGGCCATCTTGTCTGACTATAGCGGCGGGGTAGCTTGAAGTAGGTCGAGACAATCCAACTCCTAGCAATGAAGGAGAATGCGACAATAGACGCAATTGCGAAGAGGACGAAATAGGGAATCGGGTCTCGAGCGGAGGTGCCGGGTTGTCGTCGATAGGTGCGTCGCATACAAGGCGCAGAACGGGAGCGATGACGATACGGGGGGAGGCTGAGATAATGGGTTGAGGTGGGCCTTAACGTTAGCTCTCCACTGGCACACAGCGGATAATGGCGCTGTACCTGCTGGTCTTTAGGCGGCAGGGGCTCCAGCTTCAGTTGATCCCGCCCCAGCCACCCAACCCTCCATCCCTGATTCTGGCAATAACTCCTTGCGGCGTAGGAACGGCCGTCACGTGGCGGAACTACCTATGCCTGAGCTGTCAGGTCAATCAAAATGAATTGATGGACTTATAAGGAAGGTCACTTGGCAACAGTTTCATACCTGCCTTACCTACGGATACCTACTCATTGATTACATTTCAGCTCATTACTACACTCTTTCAATGAAAAGGCCATCATCTCTTTCTGTCAAAATGTCATTGATTCATCGAATATCATGATGCTACAAGAGCTCCCTGTGTACTAATAAAAGCTATGCCCATAATCAAATACATATAATCAGACTCCCTGCACTTTACTATTGTTGCGCCAGCTACCTCAACGCCTTCCCATTCAATACCAATATCTATACTTTCATTCTCTTAACTTGTCAAACACCCGTTCCGTTGACATTTTCTAGACCGGCCAAACACTCCAACACCGCAATATTGTGGCTGTCCAACTCGAGCAGGAATCCCAAGATCATCACGGAGGAAGTCCACCAACGATGTGTCAATAGACGATGAGAATGCGGCAAGGACTAGCATCATATTCGATTCGGGATGTGGTAGGTTATGAATATCCGCCACAATCACAACCTCTTTAATCGACCTAATAGATGCCAATTCTCGCGCCCACTCCAGGCTGTCATGACGAGTCGTGTATAATAGACGAAAGTCAGACACTGTCAAGCTCTGCGGGCCGTCCCATGGCCCTCGTGGCCGAGCGCCTTCAATGACAAGTGTCAGCTTGTCCAAGCTTTGCAAGCTCCGTAACGAACGACAAACAGAAGGCCAGTCGTATGAACCTGGCTCTACAGCATTTGTCGGGCTGCTCTTGTAAAGGCTGATCTCGCGGACTAAGTCTCTAGTGCGTGGCGTCTTATCAGCGAGAAAGGGCACCACGGCCTCGAGGTCTTCTCCAAAGTGGAAGGCATGTCTCGTGTACAGGAAATGAGACGCTTCCTCTCGAATTTTCCTGTTGATGTGCATGATCGCTGTGTGCATCACTCGATGGGGTCCGGGGTCGGCGCAATATGTTGTTTGGATTGACTTCTTCGCGACAGTTCGCTCCATTATATGGTACGCTGAGCGTTGACTCTTGGAACAGCGGGCCTCGTATTCGCTCCTTGTTTGGTTTCGGATTGAAATGTCCTTTGTTCCGCCATTGTCAAGGAGATAGTCGTATATCAACATGCGAATCTCCGGGGGGATCTGCATGAACATAGGCTCTTCGGCCATGATGGTTGAGCTGGTTCACAACACTCGCAATTGGAAATATGGAATTGAACGACTTAAAAGGGACTTTCAGCTGAGAAGAAACCCTGTGTGAGAGGAAATGACTCGGTGATGTCAGTCTCTAGTGATCGGACTAGTCAGCGGTGTCGACGAGCACTAGCACAATGATTGAGAATGACGAAGAAAGCGAGGGATCTCACGTCAGAGGCCGATGTTAGCAACACCAACAAACACAAAAAGAACAGCACGATGGCGCCAGTCAGTGGCCGCGAGACAGATATTTATGTTTTCTTCCCCAGCGGCGCAAATCGATCAGCAAATCGAAGGGGTCCGTCCATCAAGGTGCCCGCCCACCCTCCGGAGCTGACCCATCTTGCCCATCTCATGCCGGCCTTGCCAATCTTTCAAGCCAATATCGATCGAAGTCATTCTGGCTAAGTTGTACTGGACACAAAATTACAACAGCTTGTTCTGGTCCCTTTGCCGTCGGTGTGCCATCCTTTCCCGTCCTTCGCCAAGCGGCCAACCATCGCTCTTATCTATGACTTTTGGCTTCTACGGAGCAGTGCAGCAGCTTTATCACATACATACCTAGCCTCAAAGGCATGAGCCTGCTGTACGTACGCTCCGGTGGTCCAAGTTCCAGCCAATAGTTATTGCTTCCTTTTCTGTTTATATAATGACGCGCCGAGCAATTGAAGACTTTTGTTGCAACTTGTGCAACATTTCGGCTTTTCACTAACACAAAGGTGGAGTGTAAGTAAGACCCTGCAGACAAGTTTGTCTTGTTGCGGATCGCGACGTCTTAGAATGCATCAAGATCCCCAATCTCCACCACCAATACCCCATCTGCACTGCAGTTGGAACTCCAAACGAAGAGCTTGGACTAAGAAACATTTTTTCTTCTCATTCTCCGCCCATGATTGGCGGACTTTCACTCCTTGGTATCGTGATATCAAGGAACAAAGAGGTGGACTTCAAGGAACTTCAGCTATCTATCGTAGCATTGGAGCATCCCGTCCCGCTCATATTACTACGTACGCAAAAGATACTTCTTTGTCTTTGAGTTCAGCTAGTCACGAGGGTACCCAGGAAGAACAACGATGATCTCATAACTTTGATGCTATCGATCTTTCTCTGGTCATGAACACTAGTAGTTTCATAATGTCAACTGACTCGCTCGTTGATCTCTCGAAGGGAGCTTTACAGCAGTCTCTTGGAAAGCATACTGCTTGTAAGCCTTTCTTCGAGGCCCTTGCTTCAGGCCATACAACTGAGGACTGCAACTTCCCACTTGTTTTTCAAGGTAGTCGCTGTAAGCGATCCTCACTTATGTCGCATCGCGACTTATCTTGTACTTGCTCCGTAGTATATGCCGAGTCATGCGCATTGGATAAGGGCGCCGTTAATTGCGCTTCTTTTTTGGTAATAAACTACGGACTTGGCAGTGGAAACGACGGCAGGTTCAAGGTGCTTGTCTATTGGCCTCTATACATCCCTTTGAAGACGATAACAACAAATTGGCTCAAGCAATTTGTTATGTCCACCAGTGATATCGCACACCAAGAGGTCTGGGAAGCGACACGAGGCATTGGAACATTAACGAAGATTATTTCATGTTCCCTGAATGTGGACCATCGTAACAGCTGCTATCAAGGAAGAAATAAGTGACAGTAAGGATTCCCTTTCTTATTGGGGTGGGCCAGTTGTGCCAGTGCCATCGACTTTGAGCAAGATGAAGATGTTGAGAAACAAGTGCAGAGTATTTTCGGGCGATGTCAGGTCAACCGATTCTTCAGTGATGAATAAGATCTAGGAGCCTCCAGGGTTCTCCAAAATCTATCATATACCAAAGTTCAAGCAATACGATAGTCGCCGGCTCCGGGTGCCGATGTCGAGAATCTCGGTCAAAATAGCGGGAACATCTTATAACAGATGCCGGCTCCTGCGGCTGTCTTTTCTTTCTTTCTAGAAAGATAAACGGGATCTCTGTGGATCGTCATCCTTGCTAGCGTATGCTGACAACGGATGCGATGATGACCAAGAGCCGCAAATTCAGTGGCCTACAACTCTACATACACCGGATCTTTGAAGCCAGATAGTCCCATCACGGAGCATTTGTTGACTATCCGCCGGGACACACAGAGATACGCAGAAGCGGGTCAGAAATATGCCCAGACAGTTCTACATCCGGGACGCTCGCGCGTCGTTCAACGATGCTCAGTTCATTATTGACGCATTCGACTCAACATTGCCTCACCTTGCTGCTGCTGGAAACTCTGGACAATGGGGACTAGAACCACTCTCTAAAAAGGAAGGATTTATCCAAGGAATACACGATACTGTTGCCAAGTCAGAGAACTTCCTTGAGTCTGGGACTGGTGATCCAGTGAGGGTTTTCATTGCTGAGACTGAGGATGACCAATCTCATTCAGAGAATCTCAAAAATGACGGACTATCTAGAAGGGTGGATAAAGACGGAAAGGCTCTCGTGTCTGTCGGGTTCGTCAAGATTCTCAATGGACAGTTCGTGGGCTATCTCAAGGCATCAGACAGTTTGAAGGATGTTGTCATACCCGCGATGGAGAAGGGCAATTTTGTCTTTCTGCAGTATCTCGTGACCGATCACCGAGCTGGTGACAACCGCCGAGGAGCTGGGGCCGCTCTTCTTCACAAGGTGAAAGAGTACGCCGCTGAGCATAATTGGAAGACCGTTTGGGTTGACTGTTGGGATGGAGGTAATGGACAGTTGGTACAGTACGTTCTATTCAAACCCTCTACGAATAATGTTTTTGTATCTGAGACTTCTACTGACACTTATTAGATACTACGTCGACCGAGGATTCCAGATTGTGGGCAGCTTTGAGGATAGTGACGAGACAGACGAGACCCCGTGGAAGGGCAAACTTCTTCGCATAGACCTGGCATAACGAATGCTAATACTGCGACAAAATGGCATACACTGTTCCCGATTACTTTCCCCTTAATCTTCCAGAGGGGCTGTGTCCGCATAGCATCCAAAAAGAGGATTTCGTCCTCCCATGACTTCAGCGTCCGATGATAACTTCCTCAACTCTTGCTCCTCCTCTTTGCTCAGCTTCACCTTGGACGCCCCCACGTTCTCCTCCAGATACTTAATCTTCTTAGTACCCGGAATTACAAACACATTCGGGCTCTGCTCCAGGAGCCAAGCCAGGGCTAGCTGTGAGGAAGTGCAGTCCTTTGTTTTGGCTAATTCATTGAACTTGTCCACGACCACCAGATTCTTCTTGAAGTTGTCGCCCTGGAAGCGCGAGTAGTCCCGCCGGGCATCACCCTCTTCAAAATCGTCAATGGAGCGGAAACGGCCCGTCAAGATACCCCGGCCGAGAGGGGAGTAGGCAAACACGGAGATATCCAGCTCTTCGCATGTCTTGAGGAGGTGTGTTCCAGAGGGCCCTTCGATATCAAGCGTCCAAGGGTTGTATTCGACTTGAACTGCTGTAATGGGATGAACGGCGTGGGCGCGACGAGTGGTTGTAGAGGACACTTCCGAAAGACCGAGATACCTGACTTTTCCCTCACTATATGTTGGTTAGCCATCTTTATTAAGTTCTTTCTCTGTGGGCAATGTAGCATACTCTATAAGCTCCTTCATAGCTTTGACGGTCTTCTCAATGGGTACATCCTCTTGGGCGCGATGCATATAGTACAGATCAATGTGATCAACGCCGAGTCTCTTCAAGCTACTCTTGACGGCCTTCTTCACATATTCAGGAGACGAATCAACCACAATACCCTCGCCGCCCATCTTCAGAGCAAACTTTGTTGCCAGGAAGATATCCTAACGGCGCTCGGGGTGAAGTTTGAACCACTCTCCGACAAGGTCCTCACAATCGCCATAGATATCAGCTGTATCCCAGTTGGTACAGCCGAGTTCCCAAGCGCGGTCAAGAACTTCCAGGCGCTCTTTGTTGGATCTGAAGGTGTTAGTGAAAGGACGAGCTGGAGGTTCGAAAGAGTCAAGTCATACTGAGGCGCTCCATATGCAATGCTTAGGCCCATCATGCCAAAGCCAATGGCTGGAATCTTTGGGCCATTCTTTCCAAGTTGGCGCAGAGGGAGTTGAGCAGGAGGAGCCATGACGCAGGTGAAGTGTTACGAGAAGATGAAGTCAAGGGACTGAGTATATTGATATGGTACAGAAGACAATTGAAGCTGTGTCCCTCCTCAGTAGAACAGATCAACCCCCTCATTTTATACACGTCAAGACTTCCCCTTGCCCTTCCACGAACCATCCTATCCGACCTATGGCAATTGCACTTCTTGATGCATATGCAGTTAGGTTTGTGCTAGTGATAGCCGCTTCCCCACACTTGCGGCCGAGATAATTGCTTGTCTCTGGTGCATCGACCATCGTGCATGAATGACTAAGCTGTGTCTCGGTAGATACCGACATTCACTACTCTGTATAGTAACTACTGGGCTTGAAGACCAGCAATTGCAATACGGAGATAAGGGCGGATCCTACGTTGACTTCGAATCGTGTTTTGGGTATTTGTATCATGATCCACTGACAACCGCAAGCCACAAAGTAAACCATTAACTAGAGCCAAAGACGGTCTTGAATTCACGTCAAGGTATATATAAAAAAGCAAAAGTCGCTGTATTACTCTACACGGTCCACCTATTTTGTCTTGCGCCTCGCCTTGAATGTCTTGAGAGGATCCCGCTTCCTTGAGCCAACCTTGAATCCCTTTCTACCCTTGCCCTTACCCTTTCGGTCTTTTCTGAGTGCCACAAAGCCAATGTCCCCTGTCAAGGCCTGCTTGCCGTCCTTGGGCAGAAGGTACTCCGGGATGTGTTTCAGGTGAGCTTGTTGTCTAGCAGTTCGAAGTTCACCATCGTGACGAAGATGAGTGAGCTCAGTAGGATTCTCCTCAAAGTATCTAGTAGCTTTGTTAGTACAATCTTAGTAGAACTACATTGTGGTAGAGCTTACCGCTTGAGCTTATCGCTCTTCAACAGCTCTTGTCGCAGCTCTCTTGTTCGGGCCTCTCGGATAGCAACCTTGGTGACGGCGCGCAGAGCGTCGTTCATTCGGTATCGGAAGGGATCCACTTGCTTCATGTTGAAGTTGTAGGGCTTTACTTCCTTGCCTCGCTTGGCCTGCTGCTTGACGATCCTGGCAATAATCTTCTCGTCGTTCTCGCAAGCCGGGGTGGATGTGGGCATGTGCTTTCGGTATAGATCCTTGGGGACTACAAATGAGAGAGCCATGCCGGTCTGGCCGGCTCGTGCTGTGCGTCCTATTCTATGTGTGTAGGCCGATGCTGTGGAGGGAAGATCGAAGTTGATGACTGCGGAAACCTTCTTGAAATCAACACCTGAAGATGCTTTGTTAGTATCAACCCTGTGCTTGAGTGTGGGACGCCCTGCTGTCTATTTGGCGGCGCCAGACAACACATACCTCTTGATACTCCGTACTCTTTATCACCACCCTTAGACTTCTTGGCCTTCTTTTTAGGTCGCTTTGTATCTGTTTCCGCATCGTCGTCTCCGTTACCCTGCTTGGCCTCGGTCTCATCAGCCTCGGCGGCGTCATCGTCGTCTCCTAGCATCTCGTTCTTCTCATCGGCGGCAATGATGATATCGTAAACGTGCTTGTTGAACTCCTCCACGACGTGGACTCGCGAGTTCAGGGGCAGCTCCGAGTTCAGAATACAGCTTCGAATACCGAACTGCTCAAAGAAGAGCTTAAGACGGTAGCATCGGTCGATATCGCTGACGAAAATGATGCACTTGCCCTTGATCAACTTGAGCTTGAAGATGACGTAGGCAAGGAGGAACTTTTCGTCTTCACCACATCTAGTAGCACGTTAGCAGCTATTCGTTCTTATGCAACGGTTTATGCGACTTACTTGGCGACAAACTGAGTGATACCCTCGCCTTCAGCCTCCTTCTCCTTGAGATCCAACAATGTCGGGTCGCGTCGGAAGATTCCCTTGAGTGTGTCGACCTCGTCGGTAAGAGTAGCGCTCATCATCATTACTTGAACACCCTTGGGAACCACTCGCGACAAGTTCTCCAGATCTTCACTGTAACCATATGAAAGAACCAAATCGGCCTCGTCCAGGATAAGATGTGTGAGCTTGTCGATCGAGAGGGAGGACGAGTTGACATTGTGCCAGGCAGTTGATGGTGTCGAGATGACGATATCGGGAGAGTTGGAGAGGAGGGCGCGCTGGACGGCATTGGAGACCTTGTCGGTCAACTTGACAGTACTGATATCTTTTGCGCAGAACGAGGCAAAGAGTTCGATGGCCTTGAAGACCTGGTCGGCAAGCTCGCGGGTTGGGACAAGGATAAGGGCAGTTGTAAAGGCGGCGGAGTCAGTCTGTAGATATACTTATTAGCAAAAGTCTTCAAAGGTAGCATATCAACTCAAACGTACAGCTTTGCGCTTCAGAATGCTCGACAGCAGAGGCAGGACATAAGCCGCCGTCTTTCCAGAGCCACAGTCGGCCTTGGCGAGAACGTCCTGTCCGTTGAGGGCCAAAGGAATCGCCTTGCGTTGGACAAGAGTAGGCTTCGCGAACTTCTGCTGAGCAATGGCTTGTAGCAGTCTGGGGTCAAGACCGAGATCGACGAAGGAAGTCTCTTCCTCTTGTTTTTGCGCAGACTTTGTAGACTTTTCAACCTCTGTTGTCGTAGAGTTTTCAACGACAGGCTCTTCTGTTTGGTCGCGCTTCCGCTTTGTTGATTCTCCCATTGCGAAAGTTGATCGTTGTGCTGTGATGGACGGTTGGTGTTTGGCGAAGAAAGATGGCGATTTCTTGCCCTGAGATAATCTTTCTGCTACTGCTTTCCTCCAAATTTCCAGCGGGTTGAGGGGCAGCTTGGGGGCGGATGATTACCTGATTGGTCACATGGCTACAGCTCTAACGCCTCTTGGCTTAGACCGCCAAAGATCAGAAAATCGTTCAGATTTCGAACTTTTTTTTTCTTATCGTGCTTATCAATGCATGCACCTTGTAACTGGCTAACCTCTTTGGATTGGGAATGCCTCCATAACCTAGTCTTATCACTAACTCTAGGGGTTACACTATGAATCAATCAATGTTTAAGATACGATAATAGTATTCTTTAGAGAAATCTATCCCTAACTCTAAGTCTAATAAAAAAAAACATAGACGAAACAGTATACTCGGTGTCTGTAGCGCAATGGGCGTCTTTGCGTTTCATACCTAGGCTTATATGCTCAGAGTTATTATGATGGAACTAGATATATTGGACTCCTACATCTGAAGCAACTCCAGCATCATTCGAACCAGGCAGCAAACACTCCCCGATGTCCCAAGCACAGGTACAAGCTAAATCGAATATTTCAGGCCGTGGCCGAGTACAGTGATCTATATTTAAAATAAGCCAAAGCAGTTAACAATACAAGATCAGTTCGAACAAACAATCAAGATCATGTAAAGATATCCCTTGAGCTCTTCATGTATACGGATTCTATATCACTTCACATGGAGAGGCAGCGTTCGATTTTGATCATCAATGAATTTTATATTTATCCATTCGCTTAATTCGATTCTATCTCATTCTGGAGATTCCATAATATTACCAACGCTATAAGAAACTTGCCAACCAAACCCTTGTCTATTCTTTATTTTCATTCTTTATTTTTGCTTTTGCTTTCATTTTCCTCCTTTCTACCACTTGATGACAGGGTTGGGGAAGTACTCGCTGATGAGCTCCATGTAGTAAGGCTTGAGCTTCTCAGCATCGGGAACACCGTCGCTCTTGGAGTACAGGTCATAGGGGTTGAAGGCGTTGACGGCCTTGAGCATCTCCCAGTCCTTGTCGCACATGAGGTGCTGGTAAGCACCCTCGCGGTGCCAGGGGTAGAAAGAGTGGTATCGGATCATGGCAAGGGCTTCGTCGGGGAGGGTGGACTGGTCCTTGACGACGTGGTAGAGGTACTCGTCGTGGCCCCATGAGAGCATGATGTTGTCGAGGCCGCACTTGGCGGAGTAGATACCGAACTTTGTGTTGAAGTCGGGGTTGGTGGAATCAGGGTTGCCCTCGGCAAAGGTCTCGGGGTAGATGATCTTGTCGGAGAAAGCACAGCCAACGGGGAAGGTGTCGCCAACAACGTCCCACTGGCCTTGAGTCTCAAGCTCGGGGAAGAAGAGCATCAGCTTGCCGAGATCGTGAATGAGACCGGTCAGCTGCATCCATCGAGGCTTGCCATCACGGCGAATAGCCTCAGCAGACTGAAGAAGATGCTGGATCTGGGAGAGAGAAGTGTCGGGATCGGACTCGTCAACAAGAGTGTTGAGCTTCTCCATGGCCTCCCAGATGGTCATCTCGGTGCGAGGGCGAGTGGCATTGTAGAAGCGGTTTCGAGCAGCCAGGTTGTAGGCAACTGTCTGCTTGTGGTGCTGCTCGCGGTAGAAGTTCTTGACACGGTCGGTAGCATCAGCGTATTGGCGGAAGGTGTTCTTGTCCTTCTGCTTGTCGAACTTGGATCCCTCGTCGTACTTGATCACGTTGACATCGTCAATCTTGTCGGAGAGCTCCTCGAGGGCCTGGCCATCGTGGCTGGCGAAATCATCAACAACTGCGCTAGGGGCCATTGTGAAGGATGTGGTGTATGTGTGTAAGTGAAGGTGGTCAAGATGGGTTTGTCTCTGAAAAGAGTCCTGAGGATTGTTTATGTGTTTATTTAAGTTGAAAGTGTGAGAGAGAGGATGATGAGCTTGGAGAATTAGATGTCAAAGTAGTTGAGAAGGTGCTTCTTATGTAGTTGATGCCGAGTCCATCCTGAGCAGTCACTTTTAGTTCGAGAATGGAAGTTTTCGCTTTTCCCTGGGCCCTCCTTCCCCGCAATATTGAATCTGAAGATGGGGTCATGACCAATCTGGGGCATCTTAGTGGATGTTTTGCTTTGCAATTCTCGTCGAGTTGGTCTTGATGGTTGAGACTTGAGAGACTTGGTCGAGATCTGGAGCATGGTGGAACTTTGCGGGCAGAGTTTCTAAGTCGGGAGCATCATATCGGGTTAGATCCGCCGGATTGGCGCCACTTCAGAGACTTCTCTTCTCCAGATTTGTGCTCTATATGGCTAGCTCCGCCGGCTGCAGCCATTTTGGTAACCAAGAATACCCCAAGGATAACATCGTGGCCTGGGCAGTGGAGTTGTACGAAACGTTTACTTCAAAACCCCGCGTGTAATTCATCTTGTTCATTTCTTTCGACGTCACGCGGGGGATTGACCGGAATTGTTTCCCGGTTCTAGCTTCCAAGGAAGTTCTAGATGGGAAGGACAGCTGCTCACGTCTTGTAATGTTTATTTTTAATACACGGAGTAGATTGGGCGCATTTGGACCCTGAACCAATTGATAGTTGCCTCTAGAAACATTTCGTCTTTCTGGTAAGGCAACGCAAGAATTCATTCTATTGCCACCTCACCCGGAAAAGAATCTTCTATAATTATTAAATTCATACTTACTGCCCATCTGCCTAGATCTTGTACAGTTCAGACATTGTCGTATTGGAGCCATGATTGCCTTTCCTGGTTGTCCCATATGTGCGCTGTGATCTATCGAGTATGGTTTGTACCCTTGTGTCAGACTGATGCTATCTGTCCCAAAATCGCTAAAAGTCCCTAAAATAATTAGTATCGGTGGCACCGGTTTCCTGCCTCGTGGTAATTTTTTCCGAAAGAAAAATGATCCTGCTTCACACCAAGATCTAGTCTATGAGTTTATTTCGTTAGCTCCGGAGAGCTGATGTCGAGGTGTTGCCAAATCAAGTAAGACTCCCCGGTCATTGAATCATCGTGCAGCGAGTATAAAACCGTTGCTTATCAGCCTCAATCTTGACTCTCGCGTCAGCCGGCCAACTTGACATTATAATATTTCTATCATAAATACGCAAGACTATATAACTTCATCTAGTTGACGTGAATTTGTTGTTATTTTACCCATAGCTTTCCTTAGTACTTGAATTAGCCAGCTATCAACTGGATAATATTGTTTCTATCTGCCTTTCTAAAGTTTCGCATCCAGTTTTTCTTGGTCCTTGCCTCATCATGTGTATGCAAAAGTTTACACTTGTAGTATGTTGGTAGCTGGGTATTCTGTAACCACAAGATCCTTATAATTTGGGAGTCACAGCGCATCGCGTAATAGATCTCGTCCCAATACTTGTCTCAGATAATGGGACCTAACCTGTGATCTGTCTTACCATGATCTTGGCAATATCTGAGTGACAAGAATACCACGGTGAAATCTAATTTCCCGTAGATAGATACTGCAATAGAATGTTATATGTATTTTTATCTCAAATGTGAAGTGATGAAGCACGTGCTGTGTCACGTTTTCCAGCACGTGCTTTATCTGTTGTCTAGCTACCCTATGTTCGAGATGGACAGCACAAGTTTGCGAGATAGACACGGCACATAGTCAAAGTCAAAGTCGCAAATACCTCAATTTTCTCTATGTTGTTGAAACATAGCGTCCTAGATCTTACAGACTTCTTTTTGGCTGAAAGTTCTTTCAGCCAAAGAGTGAAGTAGTGGTAACGAAACACCTGAAGTTATCGTGATGCTGATGTATATAATACGAAGAGTGATGAAATTCTTTTTTTTCGGTAAGAATCATCTTCCTCCGCGTCTGGGCTACAACTTGAACGTGTCATATGTAATATTAAGGCTTGATATACGAGGTTTGAGGTTTGTGTGCTTTATGACGATAAAAGCAATATGCTGCGAACAGGAACCTGAAGTTCATGAACACATAAACTTCTCTGCTTTTTTCCGCGAGGTTATAAGCCAACGAGGCCCAGTAATACTACGCTGAGTACATTGGAACAAATCTTACTCGAATAAATTGATTGACGAGGAGTGCATGGCAAAGTCATTCGCGGTGGTGCCGGAAATATCAAACGAACTTATCTAGGGGCAAGGCCAAAGCCCAAGTCTGTATCACAATGTAATTACTCGCTCAAGTGACAAGTATAAGCCGGAAGTTATCTTACTCAAAGTTCCTTGGCAATGTGCGGGATCCCTCAAGTTCTTCTGATCGTAAACTTATGAAGGAGTGACAGATCCATATTCGCAGGGGCAGCTTACCAATATACAGGGGTTTCCAAACATCTCCCAAACTGCCCCAGCAAATTTCTCAAATAATCCGTGCCTGGGTATGATGCAGGATGAGATCAGAGCCCTGCAAGTATTGCCATTACCCTTTTCCTTGTAACTTGCCATTCTTCTACATGGTGTTCTCTAGCTGCACTGAAGGACCTACACCTGGTCTCCTCGAGTCAGACATCGACGTGCTCTCTGACTCGGCATCTGCGTAACATGTCTAACAATGATAAAGAGGCTTGATGTGCAGCAGGGATAAACTCCGACGGCCATAACAAGACGTGCCTTTTTGCAGGGAAGGAAATCAGCATGCATCAATACCCTTGTCCATCCAAGCCGCATCAGACAATAAGTCAAAGCGAGAGGCACATGAAACCTAGGACCTCAGGCTTAATCTTCTTCAGCAGAATGCCGTGTCTCGATCTGACACCCCCTAAAGTCGGGATCGTCAACCGACACAACAGCCGGGATCTGTCCGACATTCACAGCCGGCTCAGACGACGTGCATCTCCGAGTCTTGGGTAACGGCCGCGGCTGCAAGCCAGAGAGTAGCATGGTGACATTCTAGCAGTTGAGCGTTTTGTCTGAACTTCTTTGCCGGAACACTAATCCTTGCAAAGTTGCAATCTTGGGCTCCATCGATCGACGGACGAAACTATCGAGGATTGAAAAACTAACTGCCGGTTGCGTGTCGAAGTAAGATGGTTCCGCTTACTAGGCTGTATATCCAATAGGATCCTGAAAGAGTCTCAGCATGTCATGCATATTTCTTTCAAAGGTGGACATCGTGATAACCCGGGTTCTACTTCATATCCCGCAAAATAACAGAAAATGACCGGAACACTTTCCACACATAGTCCTTACATCCTTGCCGCTCAAATTTTAGCCGGAATAGGAATAAACTATTATGGATAATCAAAACTCACAGAGCTCTTGAAACCATGCCGGGTGTCTAGGAGCAAGCAACAGTCACCTTACGATCAGTGCGGATGTTATCTGCAAATAGCAACAGTCTACGGATAACAGATGCTAAAAGAGCCCCTGCAATCCTTTGCCATCCATGTCGCTGATCATGACGGGGGGCAAGGGTAAGTCTGTAGATGGCCCAGGGGAGGCTCTGGTCAGAAACCAATCCCTTGTCAATAATTTATATTGAGTACTGCTGTCTTGCAAACAGATTATCCAGGCTTACATATGTAGATCGCCATGGATGGCTCGCCATTCTGAACGACGCATTTGCTTGGGCTGCTTGATTTCTACACTAATACGAGTGGGTTCTTTGACATCCAGTATCCTAGTCCGGGTACTGGGCCCGTTAAAACAGTGAATTCGTCGGCCCAGGATGCAGGCATATCCGGGCTGTACGGATAGCTTTCTAGGTGCTCCGTTCGACCTACGGGTTTAACTTTGTCCCATCAAATTGTTTTCATCTGGTTTTGCGGCGTATAACGCAGACGCCTCCCTGTTCCATATCCTTGTCCGTAGGGCGAAAGTGTGGAAGGATCCTCCGCTTTGACAATCGAGGCTCAGTCATTGGCATGCTGTCCAGGGCTGTCAACTATTCCCGTAGCTGTAGCACTGATGTGATGGAAATAAGCTATATCTTAGTGTAAGCGCCAGTGAAAACGGCCGCCTCTAATGTTAAAATCAGGCCATCTAGGGCAATGCATTGAGTCGCTTGGACGTGGTTAGAAGCGGACAGCTCTTGGCGAACTCCATCCGACAACAACATCCCTACTTTGCATCGACCGTCAACGTCTGATAAAGGGCTGCCAAAGCTGGGCATGATGGCCATAGAGTCTGACCGTTTTGGGCCTGGCTAGGTTCACTAACTAGACCACGACAGTTCTCTTTGAATTGCCCAATCAAGTAAGATGTGCCACAGGTATGTCACAGCTGTTGTGAACAATATCCATATCAATTGCAAGCGAAACAAACGTATACTGCAAATGAACTTACGCAAGAATATTGTAGAAAACCGAGAGTCCATTTGGTGAGTAGCATTGGACAATCTGGCTTTCTGCGAGGTGGCAACGCAAGAAGATGCAGAGAGGACATAACAGTAATTGCCGAAGCTGCCGTCTCCTGCGATAAGAGATCACATGGTAGCCACTTGCTGCGTCCATGGAAGACTATACCCGGGTGAGATTCGATAAAACGGTTTGGAAAGGGCTAAATGGGGAGCCTAGATCAGTAGCCGTCCCTGGCCAGTATTTTAGGGGCCGTTTTCAGCTTATGTCTGCCCGTTAGTTCAGGGCGTAGTGCTATGCGAGGAGGATGTGCTAGGATAGGCAAACCACCAAGCCATGCCCAGAAACAAGATCGAGGCATAGAGGCTGAGAATATGAAGGTACTCGGATCAAGCCCCACGCAACGCCGAAGTTCACTCATCCTGTGGCGCCAGCTGCATGGCGTGGGCATCTAACCCCTCTTGACACTCACCTAGGAAACAGCTTTTTGAGGGTGTGATGTCAAAGGTATCGAGTCCACGACCCCGATGACAGGTGCCATTTTGCCAAAATGAACATGGTCGATGATATTGCACTTAGCAGCCCGTTCAAACCTTCTGCAAACAGGGGTTATCGCTGCGCCAATCCCGTGTTAGCAGAGACAATCAGAAGCCACCCTCTCCAGGAACATGTTGAACTGGGGATAGCACAACGGTTGGAAATTGTGAGGTTCATGGGTAATCTTCCTTGGCAAGAGATCCGTGCGCGATATCAGATGGAGGGTGTTCGCCTCAAGCTGTGGTCTCTTTGCAGCTCGGGAATATCTGCCATCAGGGATGGCTCAAAGTTTGTCTAACAAGCTTGGGCCGAGACCTATCCATAAAAGTTAGCTGCCCATGATGAGAGAAGAGCACACAATTTCTGGTTGAATGCTTCAGGAGGTCAGTGCATAGTAATGAATTGCTTACTACGTATACTTTCGGGCCAGCATAGGCCGCGGAGATTGTTGTCTGGATATAGGATTTGGCGTGCATCGCAAGCGCTGAGAGAAGGAAGAACAAGTCGATACGCGTGGATCGAGTGCTCTCTACCTCGCACTTCCGTTCTTATTCGGAGATGCTGACCAGTCAAGTTTGTGCAGAAAAGTCAACAGCCCCATGAAGAAATGAGCATGCCAGTTTGTCACTCGGATCCGAAAGGGTGATACAAACAATCTGGGCTTTGGCGATTTCCAATCAGGACCCCTTGGAGTATTTCCGAACTCGAATCGCACTCTAGGGTGGGTTTCAGGTCCAGAAGCCACATCGTGGAAACCTTTGACATTTGCTTTTTCCTCAGACGCCAGAGGATACTAGTGTCAAGACCGTTGTCGATGCTTTCTCCGATGCATTGCGGATCATTTCCCCGTTAACTCAGCCTGGCTTGATGGTGCATGCCTGCATACCAAGCGGGGCTCAAGGAACATACGCCTCGGAGTGCCTGGCACCCGGGCATGGAGCAGTACAGTAGCTGTGATGGAAGATTGGCCGAGATGGCATCGTCGTGTACAGTAGCCGTGGTTGTAGCCGTGGCCGTAGTCATACGCTCTGGTGGTTCCTTGTTGACGTTGGCGGTACAGTACCCAGGCTTGACGTTCTTGGCTTAGTCCTCAATCAAGCCGAGCTTATGCTGTACTTAGCGGCTTCTTGACTTTATGTTCATCACTCTCTATCGGCGCCCTCCGGCAATAGCTTGTCCTGTTTTCCGGAGCTTGATTTCTCTTCGCTCATGGAGGGAAACTAAAATCCCCAACAGCATTGACCTATTCCTCAACAGGGATAAACATCAATGCGGACGCCAGTCGATCCCGGAACACGAAGCGGGCAGACGGGCTTGAGTCTTGAGACTAGGACCAAGATATTAGCTAGTTTAGCTTAGCTTAACTGATGCCAACCTCACAACAAGGAAATACGCCCCAAGTCGTCCAGGTAATGCACCCTTCATACGGTTAAAGTAGCATTGAAAGCAGAGCTGCAGCCTGCAGGCAGCTCGAGCTGCCCGATCAGCTGCTGAGGATGTACAGCTTTACTGCTCTAATGAGGCAAAGCCTTGAATGTTGCACTCAGTCAAGGCTGGGTGTTGCCAAAAGTTCGAACTTGTGGCCACCTGAAATGCAAGAGCAATCAGGAAGGAGCAAGCCAACAGATTAGTTTTGCAAGGCTCTAGTCCTTTGTTTTTGTCTTGTTTCTCCCCCCCTGAATCTCGGCCATTCTGTTTCTGCAGGTTGCGATCGCCACCAAACAACACACCAAGAGTCTGACGTCCAAAGCCATGCAACGAAGACGTTATCTGCCGGGCTTGCATTTGGCTGTGATCGGAAGAGTTGCGTAACGCCTTGTGGGTAAAATAACACCCAGTCTAAAAACCGGCGTTGGATCTTCAGACACTAATGGAATGGCGAAGACAAACGGCCACCCAGTCCCCAGGAACTGGATCTCGACAAACCTTGTATTTGGTGGCTCGCTGCAGAAACGAGGTCTCGACCGGGTTGTGCCAAAAGCGCCATCATGATCATCCTTGATCCACGATATGCATGCACCTTATTGCAGGACAGTGGCGTCAATACCTTAGCGAGCTCACCCAGCTAAGCTGAGGGACTGTATTGGTTAACCAATTTGTAAAAGTCAACTCAGCCACCAACAACGCTCCCATGTTCAGGTCGAGTGGCCGGCTATCGTTATATGCAGTGCTTCCCGGCAGTTGCATTGTTGCTTCGGCCTGGTAGTGATTTCGTGGTTTTGCAAGACCTTGAAGTAGGCGTCTTTTGGGAAACGTTTGATTTGTGGTTTTGTGCTTTCATGGCCTTGACATCGTTGAAAGTGAGATTGCCGATTACCTAACAAAGTCCCAACTGATTATTGCATGAGCCACAGACTCATTCTATAACATGCTTAGCAGGTGTTAGGTGGCTGGTGTTTCGATCATTCGCTGTCATTGTAATAAAGCCTGCTGTTCTCTTAAACGGAGCCCGCTCAAACAGTTCCTAGTCTTTTAAGAGATTCGAGGGTTGGGGCTATTGTAGCGATCACCTGGGTCCGAGCTTAGTACCCGGTCCCCTAGCCTTGAATTTCATCCACTTCGGATGCAGAAAGTCATGAGCCGGGCCCTTGGATCCATAACTTGTCAAGGGTCAAGCTTTCTTTCCGACGCACTATTCTTCATTCATGCTTTGACTCTCCGGCCGAGTAGGAAGTGATGGTCGGCTTGCATGCCGCTTGAGTTCGGCCGCCAGAGGCTTCCTACTACGTATCCAATGCAATTCCCTGTAAGTATTACAATGAAAGGCATTGCAAACACATCGATTGTCCCAAGCAGGTAGATATATTTGACACAGATCAATACTACCCAACCGCGCGCGGACCAGCGATGTCGAAACCATCGGATCTCGGCCAGAGGCAAGCAGGTGCTTTCGAACCCAACCGTTGACTTGCCCTGTGCTACACGAACTGTGACATGGAAACATTGATGCACTATGGCTAAACGCTTCACTCGTTCTTTTGCCATGTGTATTGGCGCAGTCGTGCTTGAGATTGACAGGCCACCGTGGCTCTTGATAGAGGCTGGGACTATTGGGACTTGGCCAAGTCTCGTCTTGAAGAGATGGAGCATCCATTCGCCGGGAGTAGTAGAATTCAAACGCCACAGTCCCTGCTTCCAGGTACAACGGTTTGTGGATTTCTACGTACTCCGTAAAGCATGAAACTCATTCCACCCAAGATGAGGAGCAAGATGACTGAGTGCTGCAAACCACACATTGTTCCCCTGCAAGACCTCGCATGGCCAACGTAACCTGGTGCAGAGCCCAGCATCTTTGAGGGGACATGGGCCAGGAGCAGCTCCCGAGAGCAGACCGGGCCAATGAGACGGAGGGAATCTGAAGGCCGAGATACTTGAGGGGCTTGATGCTGACCCAAGGTGGTATCCCGCGAAGCAATGGCGGGCGACTTTTGAAGCTTTCCCACTTTGACCCAAAGTCTATTTCCCCTCTAACGGACTTGCCTGGACCATGCCGTCTCCGCTGCTCGAGTCTAGGCAAGTACAATGTACTGTTGCAGTGAACCTGATGCCTTTTATTGTGGATGTACTGGGATGGAAGCTGCCGTGCATGCTTTGATGGATCCGTTTCTCTGAACAAGCGTTGAGCGCGGCGCCCTGATCTTCGTAAGAACTAGCTGCAACGCAGCTCGAACCGATTTGCCATATATTCAGTGAGAGCCCCCTCCTTGATTTGCCAACTTGGCCCGATCTTCCATTGTTTGGTCTTGCATAGCTCCCATCATCCAAAGATCAAACTGTCTCGCTGTATAAACAGCCAGCAAAGCACCGCAGTCTCATCGATAAGACAAGGATTGCAGCAACTGTCTCGATTTTCAAGCGTCCCTTTCTCCCAATTGGTTCAAGCAGTTCAACCTAACGATCCACTTTGGTCTGTTTGATCGAAATAGACGATATAGCCTCCCATGGCTACCTTCGTGCACCCTTATCCTTACACCATGGACTTCCCATTTGGAGGCCCTATGAGTGTTATGGCAGCAACCCCATCGCCAGGGTATGTGTTGACACCTTCTCCCTACTATGCCAGAACGCCATCACCTTCCACCCGAGGCAATATAGGACATCAGCCTATTCTTGGCCAAGTCCAAGATCCTTCCTTTTTCGAAGACGCAATGGGTGGCTCGCCTGTTCCTCTTGAAACATCTTTCGGCATTATGCAACCACCCCTTCAATACAACTCTGCACCAAATGCATACAATGATCATTCGCCTTCGTTGCCTATCCTGCCAAGTACCGAGGCTGAAAGAAAGCCTGCTCGGCGGACTCGAAACCGAAATCACTTGCAGCCTAGTATAAATGGTTCTGAAGAAGCGAGCGATCAAGTTGCTGCACCAAACCCTCAACAGAAAAAGCGTGGCCGCAAACCTAAAGGAGGACCCAAGGACCCACAAAAGGTTCACCACGATATAGGGTTGGATGAAGACGATCTCCCCAAGGATCCACGGCGTCGACGTATTCTTGAGCGTAATAGGATAGCTGCCACAAAGTGTCGCCTTCGGAAAAGGGATGAAGCATCCGCTCTTGCTTCCCAGGAACAGGCCATGGAGGACCAGAATCGATATCTTTCCTCATGCTTTGACTCTCTCACTACAGAGATATATCATCTGAAGACGCAATTATTGCAACATACGGATTGCAACTGTGTACTCATCCAGAAATATATCGCTAATGAGGCTAAAAGGACAGTCGACGGTCTGAGCTCCTGCACCTCGGCGTTCCGGCCTGATAATGGCCCGACGAGTCCATTTCGTCGAGGTTCATGTAACAGCGGCACCAGTCCCTCAGAATCACTAGGTGTGCCTACGCCTGAGTTTGAAGGAGTCTCCCCGGCTTGGTCACAGGCCTTCCCAGCAGGTCATCCATCGCCACCAGAAGTGGGAGACGAGATTTTCGACATGTCAATGGACTCGCACAGAAAAGGATCGATTCTCATGCATGACCCGTCGCTTGTCAGTATAGTACCATTCCATCATCCCAAGTCCGAGGCATATGTCGGTATGGGACCTTTGGCCCAACCTGTGGATGGAATCACCTGGAGCCCTACTTGGGGTTTCTAATAACGACTTCATGACCTTCGACACCGCTTCGGAAACGGCACAATCCACCCAGGCGAACAGGACTGACTGGATGCTGTCCGTACCGAAGCTTCCCTGTGCCTAAGAGCGGACAGGGTTACGCAATTCTGCTGTTGAGTGTAGGATTTTGTGAGCGTTCTGTCTGACAGATGTTAGCTAGTGTTATAACGTCCTTTTCCCAAGTAATTCAAAAGCTCACCAAGCATTTCGTCCGTCAATATTTTTTATTTAAAAAAAAAAGTGCATGTTTGCTAATCGCAACTCACCCGCCACCATTGCCTTTCCCAACTCTAGGCACCAAGAATTGAGTCTTAGAAGACAACTCGTACTCCTGAAACTCAATGACTTGAGGTTGTGGCTATCAATAAATATCATCTGGCAGTTTATTACCCGCTTGTAGTCGGATAAATGGTAGATTCCGGTGGAGTTTTGCTGGGCCTTTTTATTGGTGTTAAGAACTGGATGATGTTTCCAGGAGTCGAGTCGAAACGTCGTAAGGTTATGCCTAACTGCATCGAATGCATAAATGCGAGGTGGACCGCTGCAATGTCGCCCACCAGATCGAAGAGTGTGGGGTTATCCCAGATCAGATCCCATAGTTCCCCTGCAGCTAATCGAACGTCTGTATTGCAAGGGAATATGCCCGATATGGCGATGGCAGAAAGTGACCCACCAGGTCGACACATCAAACCTCCGACCGTCGCAGACGATTCGCACGCCGTGTTTATGTATGGAAAGATCCATGACTGGACAATAGGCGTAGGGTTGTGGTTTATGGGCGCATATAAAACTCTCAACGCGAAGGTCAACTGGCGGTTGAACAAATGCTGGGTCATGCGGAACAACGGGCTGGTTGCTAGATCTTGACGTGAATGACGGGCACCGCCTGCGTGCTTGATGCGAGAGATTGTTTGTCGACAGTTGTGGCAGTGATGAGTTCTCTCTTGTGGGATTGAGAGATGCGTCAGACTTTTAACTCATGATGATTGCCTGAGTCGTGTAGGTTGTCACAAAGTCTGAATCTACTAGAAAGTGGAACGACTGCATACGGGGGGGACACGAACGGCTGAACTTTACCTAGTCTGACGATTTGAAGCGGCAACCCATGAAGAGAACTTTGCAGACACAAATCAGGTGTCGTGATCCATGTTGAGCCTCATCTAGGGCTGGGCAAGGACCGGTAACGGGTTTTTGAAGATCCTTTCGTCGGCCGGCAATTCAGCGGTGACGGCATGACGTTCCCCTGCACAGCTTGGCTGGTCACAGTTTCAGGGGTGCAGTTTTGCAAGGCGATCCAAATCATTGGAAATCGGTAGTACGCCAATCAGCCTTCGTAAGGCGCGTGAGCTGGTAAAACATGGCCAGACTGAAGTGGATATGGATGGCTTCGTAGCGACTAATGTATCCTTGTCGGGAGTTAACGAAGTATCCCCCTTGAGAAGTTGGGCCACTTCGAGCTCTGCTCTGAATTTTATTTCAGCTTTGGCTGTTCCGCCAAAGTTCACTCTCCTTCTTCTTCTTTTTCTTTTTCTTATAATAAGTATTGAGGCAGCCCAGTAACTGAAATTTGAGATTTATCTGGCCTTGGCTATTCGGAGTTAGCAGGTGTCTTCGCTTATCCTATCCTCCTGATCGTCCAACATACTCATTCCCAGCTCTAATTTTCTTCGGCAAGGATCGAGGCATAATCATCTTTTGATTGTTGTTTTTCGGTACTTATCTACGCTCACGTTTCCACCGTAGGCAGAATTCCTTTTAGGAGACGTTGGGCGAAGTAAAAATCGGCAAAGTTAGACAGGAACAGCTTGTCGAACAAACTGCTGACGAATAATACTGGCTGCACCTCATCTTCTTGGATAGTCCACCACGAGGAAAGCATCGAGGACAAAAGCTCAGAATAAACGTCTTCTTACGCTTGTATCCAAAGTATCTGGACAAATCTCGCTAGGCTTTTAGCGACAATCGAGCGAGGAACAAGACTTTCTCCACGGCTGACGTCTACATTACTCCGTACCTTACTTCTACCTCCTGCCATCTAGAATAAGACATCTGGAGGTCAACATCGCACATCCACGGCACCTTCCCGCATACCAGCCAAACTCACCTAACCCGGCAGCCGCAAGCAGTCGAGCTGCCTGATTACCTAGTACCTACCTTAGGCAGTACTACTCTGTCAAGGTACCTTGAGGAAGGCACCAGTGCAAACGCAAACGCAAACGCGATAACAAGGGCAAGCGCAAACCTGCAGACAAGCTCCCGTTATTCACGTCCCACTACATATTGTGATCCTCAATTCTGGCCCTGAACCGGGCTTTTACATCCTCTGTCATTCAGCATCAACGTCGGTTCCCGTCATCGCCATTACACATCGAATCACGGCCGGCCAGTGCTGTCTTCTTACTGCAGATCGAGAGTTTGTCTTTCTTTCAATCCTCGCTCTCCGATTTCTCGCCAAAGGCATACCACACTCTATCTCTTTCTCTCTCTTGACCACTTCCTGCCCTGGATTCTAAACCTTTACTAAACACATTCGACTGGTGGCTATCTGTTCATCGTCTCTCCATCGTTGTCTACAAGCCTCAAAACTCATTTCCCTGATCGATGCAGATGCTCGATCCAAACTTGAGCACTATGGTGGCCACTTCACCAGCAGAAAGTGCCTTGGTGATCCTGTACTACTTATACCCAGCTCTCGTCTTCGCCTACTTTTTCTTCGCCTCTATTGTTTCAGCTTGCACAGTCCATTCCTCCAAAGACGATGAGCCGAAGAGGAAATGCCCGAGCGGAAAATTCACACTTGTCTTCTATCTCCTGTGCATCCTCACATATGCCACTCAGCTGTTACTGCTCGGAATTCAGGCAGGCCTCTCACGAAACTGGCCAAAAGAGGATCACATCATCATTGGGCATTTAGCCTGCATATTGGCTTTTGGTATCCAACTAGGTCGTTGCATCGATACTGAATATGCACCCTTCTACCCGTTTATCGGATCCTGGCTCATTGGTTTGACTTTCGATATCACCATCGCTGTATTGTCTGCCACCCTAGGATTATTTTCTCCATTCAGCACTTTCAACATTCTCGACATTGCCAGTATTGCTATACGCTGTCTTTCGTTTATTTCACTCACTGGGCTGTTCATCTTCGGAACATCTGTCAAAACAGAGCCTGATGAGGAACAGGAGCCACTGTTACCCAAAGCTACAGCCACCTCACCCAATAGCCCAACAAGTCAAGAGTCTGGGTATGGGTCTACGGCCCAAGCCGAAGAAGAAGATGAAGAGACTCCAGAATATAGCTGGGAACGCCGTGAAAGAGAAGCCAAAGAGGCTATGAAGAAGAGGCTCGAAGAAGGCGGCAACTGGTTCGAGTACGCTAAAGGATTCAAGGTATGGAAATCAACGCTGGTGCACATTCATGAACCATTCGTCCCTTAACATCATCTATCTGATCTGCTATTACTGTTGTCGAAAACAGTCTGCTAACTTCTATATAGATTCTTTTTCCATATGTCTGGCCTGTTGGCAATGTTGGTTTGCAACTTCGTGCTGCAGCTGTATGCTTGTGTTTGTTCGGATCAAATGCTCTTCACCTGCTCATTCCGCGCCAAACAGGTATCATTATGGACAGCTTGAACGGTACCAGTAACAGTAATCCCTGGATTGCGGTTGTTGTTTTCGCTTCCCTCCGCTTAGCTGCTTCTGAGTCAGGCATTGAGCTTGTCCGCCAATGGCTATGGGTTCCTGTTAAGTACTATTCTCATGATGCCTTGACACGAGCAGCCTACTCGCACATGATGCATCTATCTGCAGACTTTCACGATTCGAAAAGTTCATCGGATATGATGATGGCAATCTACGGAGGCAGTGCGGTTTCCAATGTGGTTGAGAACGTCTTACTTTATGCCGTCCCTATGCTCATTGACATGGGCGTGGCTATTGTCTATCTTTCAATTACCTTTGGCCCCTATGAAGGACTCATTACTGTGGCTACTGGTGTCTTTTTCCTCCTGATAGCCGGCAGACTTGTGTCCAGCTCCAAGGCAGCAAGCCGAAACCGTGTCAACGCACTATATGAAGAACACTATGTTCGTCAATCGGGCTTTCTTGGATGGCAGACTGTTAGTGCGTTCAATCAGATCGGCTACGAAGACAATCGACATGCCAATGCAGTCACCAATCGTTGGCTTAGGGAACAACAGTACGTACTTGGGTGGTACATCTCTATCGGATTCCAAACCCTTGTTCTCACGTCAGGTCTTCTGGCGAGCGCTTTCCTGGCAGTGTACCGCATCAAGGCAGGCCACGCGACACCGGGACAGTTCGCAATGCTCTTGATGTACTGGGCACAGTTGACATCGCCACTTCAGTTCTTCGCAAAATTAGGAAAAAGTGTCAGCGACGACTTTATCGATGCTGAGCGTTTACTTGACATCATGAGAACTCAGCCGTCTGTCGAAAACCAGAAGGGAGCCAGGCCTTTGAAATTTGTAGCCGGTGAGGTTGATTTTGAGAAAGTCTCGTTCAGTTATGACAAAAAGAAGGGTATCATCAGAGATGTCAGCTTCCACGTCCCTGCTGGACAGACAGTGGCTTTCGTTGGAGCAACAGGAGCGGGAAAATCTACTCTTATCAAACTTCTTGATCGATTCTACGATGTAGCCGATGGCCGTATCTGCATTGATGGTCAAGATATTCGCGACGTTGACTTGTTCAGGTAAGAACTGCCCACAACCGTATCATGTGCTTCTCACTAATACTTGCTAGTCTTCGCGATCGAATTGGAGTTGTTCCTCAGAGTCCAATTCTGTTTGACGACACGATCATGAACAATGTACGATATGGAAGAATCACCGCAAGCGACGAGGAAGTGTTTGAAGCCTGCCAAGCAGCTTGTATCCATGACAAGATCAAAGGCTTCACCCATGGTATGTAGCATCCAGAGGCTTGTATTTAAAGTCGTTCCTAACTCTGTATAGGTTACAAAACTCGTGTTGGAGAACGCGGCGTGTGAGTTCAGATCGATTTACATACAATGGCCATGTGCTGACTTGAATAGAAAACTGTCGGGCGGCGAGCTTCAGCGCATCGCAATTGCTCGAGCAATGCTAAAGAAGCCAGACATTGTTTTGCTCGACGAGGCTACCAGTGCGGTAGACACTGACACAGAGCAACAAATCCAACTGTCTTTCAAGAGACTATGTCAGGGACGGACTACTTTTATTGTCGCGTAAGTCATACCATACTGCCACTGCTTTGGCTATCTTCTAACACAGGAAGTCACCGTCTTTCCACAATCATGAACGCGGATCGAATTATTGTAGTCGAAAACGGCGAGATCCTTGAGCAGGGTAACCACGACGAACTAATTGTTGCCGGAGGAAGATACGCAGATCTTTGGTCCAAACAGGTCTTTGTGAGATCCAAAGAAGAAGACAAGGACGCGTCAGCTGGTCAAGCAGGATTTGTTAATGACCTATCCTCGGAACAGACCAAGACCGAATTGTCAAAGGTCAACAAGCCAACAACCTCGACCAACGAAGAAGTGAAACCTGCGAAGGCAAAGGACAGTGTAGAGGAAATAACTGTTACCCCAACGCGCAAGCAAGAGGTAGTTTCAGCCGAAGAGAAATAGTCTTTTTGGTGATTCTAATCTCGACTTGTAGGGAAACCGGTTGAATCCTGTCGCAGCTACGTTCACTCCTCGCACTCTGGCCAAGGTTCGCCGATCTCTTGCAACCGACGTTTCCGACGTTTCGACTAGCTCTACGGCTCGAAATGAGGGTATCAACGTGAGCTCACAGACTAGCCGACAGTGGTCTGATGAGGTTGCCGAACAAGATGAACAAAACAAGGTGAAGCTGGCCATTGCTGGTAGACAATAGGGAAGTCAGCCTGCGGAAGGTAGAGAGTATATCACACAGCAAGGTGCAGGCTCCAACGAAAAAAAGGAAGCTTTTATTGCAGCGGTTGGTCGTGCTCTGGAGAAGAAACATACAACTCAAATTGAGAATACCGAGAACACGAAGTGTGAGTGAGCAAATATTGATCCCCGAGCCTTGCTAATTCCCTTAGCTGGAGCCACAGGTGCAAATGTCCACGAAGCTGGTGAGACACAGCCCGGTACCGTAGAGGGATCGGTTTTTGAATACAAGCTTCCATACTATTCCCGACGGGCCCAGTCAAAAAGCGAGCCATCTCAAGCATCCCATGGCTCTGAGGACCTGGGCATGGACGAGGTAGATTCGGTCTCTCTGGCAGAGCAGCCAAGAACTTCGGTAAGTGGTCCACAAATCACCAAGAGCTCATCAATCTAATGGAACCAGGCCCATCGCCGCGTTACACTTCCTATGAAAACCAGTTCTGGATCACACATTCCGGTCCCTACAGAGCTCAGCCAAACGACAAGTGGTCGCTACAACGACACACTTCACACTCCAGAGGAACGACAACAAGACGAAAGAGAGCAATCGGCCTTGCCAAACAACATCGCAGCATGCTCATCTTCAAAGATGAGAAATACACAAAACAAAGACGAGGCACTTGTTAAAACAAGCAGCAGTGAGGGCACCAAACCCAAATGTGTCGGGGCGCCAGACCATGGGAAGGATGATGTGCCTCCCATTCAACGTCGAGGTGGCCGCGGTGGCCGACGAGGGCGGTCCCCTGGATACCGTGGCCGACGCGGTCGGGGAGGATTTCGAGGAAGTTCTCAAAGCGGACAAGCGGTTTGAATGGTGCTGCCAATAATTTACGCAGTACGGAATCATGGTATTATATCAGGATCCGGCCTTGGTGGAGGTGATAAGGGCGGGAAACGTGACTTTGGAGGAGAGCCATGTATTTGTATTACGAGCTCATGGTGGTTTATCACGCAAAAGAAGCACCACTTTGCGAGATGCACTATAGCATAATTAGATCATGAATCACATGAAACTAGACATAGATAAAGCCAATCTTAGATCAGCAATAGGACAAGAACAGCGCACGATGATGAATTTGTTGAAAGTACTTTATGATTCACATTTATTGCTATCTATAGGCACGAAACAGCAGCCGTGGCGGTCTCAGCTCACCAAAGCTCACAGGCGGGTTCCTTCTTGGGACAGTTGTAGGCTTTGTTGAATCCAGCCGAGTTCCTTAAAGGCAGTAAAGCTCTTGCGGAACTTGGGGCATGAACGTCGGTCGTTAAAAGTCGGAGAGAAAGGGTGGGCTTGATGTTGGCGCACCAAGTCTGTCCCCATTTGAGGAAGAAGAGCTGCTCATGTGTGAACTTCTCCAAGCCAGGCAGGTTCTTTGCCTTCCCCTTATCGCTCTCCCACTTCTTCCAGGCGGAAAAGCCAGAGACGACACCTCCGGCATCGGCGATGTTCTCTGATACGGTGAGGCTTCCGTTGACGTGGAGGTCTGTTCCGTTGGCGGCTTTGATGGTGAAGTTGCTGTATTGGTCAATGAAGCACTCTGTCTTTTTGAGGAATGCTTCTTCTGACTCTTCGTCCCACCACGACGTCTTGTTTCCTGTCTTGTCGTAGTGGTAGCCCTCGGTGTCAAAGCCGTGTGTTATCTCGTGGCCTACTACAATGCCTGCGCCTCCGAAGTTGACGTAGTCGGGATATCCTACATCAAATAGGGGGGCTTGAAGGTAACCCGCAAGCAGGGCGATCTCGTTCTGTGACGGGGAGTAGTAGGCGTTTGCCTTTAGGGTACTCATGATGAGTTGCCCTCTACTGAAAGGCTTTGCGAGGCTGTCCCATCGCTTAGAAACCTTGGACTTGGCAAAGGCGAGAGCATTCATGACGAGTGATGGCTTTATCTCAATGTCGGAATAGTAATCCTCAATGGCAATAGGGTCCATGGGGTTGGGGTCGCTAGGAAGTCCAACCATCTTCTGTATGGCGTTCAACTTCTCGATGGCAGCCTTCTTGACCTTTTCAGTTGCCCAGTCTCGTGTCTTGATGCGCTCGGAGAAGGATGCTTTTATGTAGTCAACCAGCTGGGATGCAAACTTGGCTTTATCGGGACCGAAGTGCTTGTCGACAAAGAAACGCGTGAGAATCCATGTCAGGCCATGAGGGCCAATGGCATTCTCAACCTGCTTGTCCACGATCCAATCTACGCCCTGGTCGAGTAGAATGGCACAGTTCCTCCAGCGAGGGCGGGTACCCTCCGGATCTCGGTCTCTGAGTTCGGATTGCATGTCGTTGTAAGCATTGGTCAGACTATGCTCGATGTAGAGAGAAACAGATGACACCATCCTCCACACAAAGTATGCCTGAAGAGTCTCGGTTGATGTTTCAGAGATGATTTCCGACATGTTTCCGAAGTAGTAGGGCTGCGAAGTCTGGATTGTGCCCTTCCAGTTCTTCGGAGCCAACTGCTTGACCACGCCGCCATAGTCAATGTAAGGGGCCAGCTTCTTCAGGTCTCCTGCAGGAACAGTATCGGCGGGTTCGTTCAACTGACTCCACGCCCAGGCAAGTCTCAACTGAGACTGGAAAGTATAAACGGACTCGGCAAGTGCTAGAGCCTCGGTGCTGTTGAGCTGGGAAGGGTACACGGCTGCGAGGAGCTGGGCGGAAAGCTTCAACAGCTCTGCCGTGCCCTCTTCGGTTTTGGGCAGCAGCAACTCCGATAGAACGGGGGGATAGATTGTGGCTATGACTTCTTCTGGGTCGTATTCGTTCTGGCCGATGGCGAAGATCTGGAAAGTTCCAATGCCAAAGTTCTCGAAGTAGGCCAGAGTTTTGGTCAAGGCAGATGAGACTGAAGTCTTCTGGGTCATGTTTGCCTTGGCAATAGGGAACATTTCGACGATATCCTTGACAACTTCCGACAAGGCTTCGAGGCCCTCTTCCTCCAGGGCAGTGTAGTTCATGCAGACCTGATACGCATCTTGCAACTTGGCATGGTTCCTCTTGTCGGCCTTGATCTGCTCCTTGGTCAAATTGACTGATATGTAGCCAGCGTCATCGCCAGTGGGATAGGGATTTTCCAAGATCTTCTTCACGGCTGAGTTGGTGAATCGTTCGGTGAGTGTAAGACCGGCGATGGACTCGGCGCCCTGAGGGATGTCGTGGTAGTTGTCCCAGTTGCCACAGGCATCTACCAATGTCAGATCCACGTATTCAAAGTGGGAAGTTTATATATGGTGGCATTACTTACATTGCTCGAAATCCTCACAAGGGTCGATTTGTGTATAGTTCAAAGCCATACTTTGCTTCATCTCTGCAGCAAGTTGAATACATGCTGTAGATGTGCAAAGGCTGGCGCTCATCGCACTGGGTGCCATGATGGAAAGATGTGAAGTCGTAAACCCGTAAAATAAGAATAGATCAAACGAAGGAAGGGATAAGGAAAAGAAAGAATTATAATTGTTATACAGAACAAAGATTCTGCTAGAGTCTGTTGTTGTGTTGTCGATATGCTGAAACTCCACGGACGTCTACTCTTATAAGTGCCAACTTCTACTAGCATATAACCTCCCATTTCTATTAGACATAATGGGGAAACTGTAAGCACTAAATCCAAAGCGTTACAATGCCCCATCATTTGGTTACCGAGCCCTCTACGAAAGGTCTTTCTGCAGCCAACTGCGATACCCACCGGCACAGCCCCCAATATCCGCAGTATGAATTGAGGCTGACTGGGCTGATTACTCGCAGGGGGGAGACAACTTGTCAATTCTATTATTGTAGCGGTCAGCTGTGTAACCAACTCCCTCGTCCATATTGTTAAGTCCTACGGCTTTTATGCGTGGCAACTCTAACACAGAATCGCTGAGGCAGAATGATCGTCAGTTCAAGTCCTAGTGAAGACGGTTGTTTTATCCCATGATTAAGTCGTGTTCTGGTGTAGTAAATGCAAACGCAGCATTTTTCCTATTGGCCATAATGATATTGTTGCCTTGATTCCAACTAGTTATTTGGGCTCCAGACGCAAAGCTCAACGTAGTATTATACCTGCTGTGTCACCAACTTCTTCCTTTTCTCCAAGTCCTACAATAGCACAACATGCGTGTTTACGCTGAGAACTTCGGTATACCCAAGAAATAAACCTTAAAACTCAGTATTCTCTGTCGATATTTAGAACATGGCTTGGCCCCCAAATTCTCTCTGGGACAATGTGCAATATCCTGCCTGGCGATCTTGCAAAGCTATGTGTGGCGATGTCTAAGGCATATTCCCAACCAGCATGACGGACGTTTTACCCGCCCAGCCAATCAAGATGGTGAAAATGCTAGTCAGATCTTCCAAATTTGGCAATTCATGGCGCCTACAGTAAGCATACTGCGTCCTACATCAGGTCCACGGTGAAAGAATCAGCGGGACTTTGAGCCGCAGCAATCGAGTCACTTAACCTTATATGGTGGTAAGATGTTTGTTTTTCTTTTTGCTCATGCCAGTTTATCTTACTGGACGGTGAAAGATATATAAGAGGGAAAGAAAGATATGACTACATGTGGAATCCCGCCAACTGACCTGAGAGTAGATATTATATTTCTTAAAACAACTTTTGGCGTTGAGTACATGAGCATAGACGAAACTAAAGCCTAAAGATAACGCCACATCGACGATAATGACGGTTTCGCTACAAACATATGCCATAAATACATGTACATATATGGACTTCGTTCATTCATATCGGTGATTACTGTTTGTTATACCCTTAGTTCCAATATACAAATCCGTCAATCGCTTACCGCCAAAAAAGTACCCAAAAGAACACCCAGATACCAAATTTTACACCATAACAGGTTCCACAGTCGACACGGGCATATGCGAGACGGCCCTTGGCATCATGTATGGACCCAGTGCCGAAGATAGGATGCTCGCAATGTTACGGGCCATGTCCGATTTCTTGCCCAAGCACCAGAGCGCTTTAGTGCAGTCCTCGCACCTGCGAACCAGGTCCATGACACCAGGATACTCGAGAGGTTGGTGCTCATGTCGCACGCTCTCCTCGGCTTCTGTAAGAAGCAGAATAGCCGCTTTAGTGAACGCCCGGATGAGTATCATTGTCCATGGCTCTGTCAGAATAGAACCTTCAACAACTGCAAAGTGAAGGTCGGAGATACCCGTGCCAGGAACATCGCCAGCCCGGGGACGTGTTGAAACTCGAGCAAGATCTGAAAGAATAGCCGCGCTATCTCTACGTAGCAAAGCCACCACGTTTGTTGCTTGGCGTACTTGGGTAGAGTATTCGAGACCCAACTTATTATCGTCAACAAGCTCAATCAAGTCTGCAAGCAAGAGAGCAGCACAGTGAAAGTGAGCCACAACACATACGAACCAGCTCTGAATGAGTGTTGGGACACAGTCATACTGCTCGACCAGATCTCGGAAGAAGGCGCCGTAGCTTACGTTCCAATGCTTGTACACAGCCATGGCATTTGAAATAACCTTCTCAACTGGCTCACCTCGGTATCGACTCCTGACTGTGTTCTGGAGGTACGATACATGTCGGAAAAGGATGACCTTGATAGGAGCCGCCGTGACAACGCCCTTAGAGGCGGCGTCGTACGAACATGGCCAGCGAAGAACTCCCTCCCTGTTCTCTCGCACGAATAGTTCTGCCCACCACCTGGCATCCTGTGGCCGGTACTCAATGTTATAGGATTCGTGCTCAGGATGGTCGGGATAGGTCGGATCGTGATGGCACTCTTCGTCCGAAACAACAACAGGTCGACCGTTCATGGACGACGACACAGTATCGAACATGACTGTCATCCAGTAGACAAGGCCAATAGTACCCTTGTCTTCCTCGCTCAAAGACTCCGCGGATGTAGCCTTTTCCAGTCCTAGCGAGCTGCCAGACACGTCCAAAACACCGGTTTCCCGAGCTTCGTACTGAAACTTCAAAGCGTGCATCTTTCTCGCGGCCCGTTCCATGAAGACGGGAGGGCCTTCTGCGGCAATGATCTCGCTAAGTTGAGAAGCAATCGATCCCTCGCCCGAGGCAATTGGGCTCTCACCATCAAAATTACTCGTGGTGTATGGCCCGTCGTTGTTATCTTCCTCGTCCCTCGGCTTTTGCGCCAGTCCCATTATTAAATCAGCACAAACCACACGGAAACATTCCATATCAGAACAATCCTGCAACGCGCGCTTGGCCTGGGCCCAAAAGGTCCTCTGAAGTGTTCGGTCGAAATCCTCGTTAATATCATCGAATTCCGATCTCATGCTATCCATCTGTGTCAAGCTCGATGGGAACCTATCTCGCTCACGTTGACTACCTTGCGCCCACTGGGTGGCAAACGCCATAATGGCTAGATGCAAAGCCTTGTTGGCAGCTCGGTCATCGGATTTACTCAGTCGAATTAGTCGTGTTGATTGTGCATTCTTGTCAAGCTGAATAACACGTCGGTAAATCCTGTTGTCTTGTTGTTTCGGTTGTCCAACGCTAAGTCCCTCAAAGTGAGATGCCAGCCAACTCACACCATTATTGGACGGTCGGGTAATGGTGTTGGGTTTATAAGGACATGTCTCTTCCGATAACCAGCAAGAAAGAGCATGCTCTAGAACATCGTGGTATATCCTCATCAAGTTATCTGATATCAGGTTGTTGTTCGTCTTAGTCATCATGTTGTGTGTTACTGAGAACGGCGAGATTGAAGTACTGAAACTTCTTGCCATACTTTCGGGGTAGTGGCGAACGCTAAGTGACCTGGAAGAGATGTCGCTTTCGTATGAGTTGGAGCCGGAAGGCGAGGGTTGGAAAGGTACATCACTGCCAACCGAGTGAGTTTGGAAAAGTGGCCATCCGTTTTCGCCGTTGTCCTCCTCTGTAGTTTGATGATGATGTGTGTGCAGAGCATGACCACTAAGCTCACTGGAGGGCGTAAGATCCATAGGATGTGGGTGTTGTGGTGTAGAGTGAGGCTCGAGACTGTGCAAGACGCTGTTGTGAAGGTTGGCGTCGAAGACAGTGGGATCAAAGACGCCATTCACAGGCATAGTATCGAATGTGGTACTGGGAAAGGCAGGAAAGTTGGCGAAGCCAGTAGTGTCCATCGGTCCCCAGCAGGTCAAGTCGTGTGTCGTCGGAGGTGCCTGTAACATATCTAGCAAAGCGGTTGCGTTAACATCCAGCACCTGGTTGGGAAGAGGCGCTTGAGGCGGCGAAGGTCCTGGCTGCTGCTGAGGGCGCGGCCGTTGACGTTTGGCCTTTGTGCGCGACTGATCGGGAACACGGCGAGGATGGGCGCCATTTTCAGAGGCAGCTTCGTTGCTTGCCGTGGTGTTTGTCGTAGCAGGGCCGGTCTGTAACTGAGCTCGAACCCAGTTGAAGGTACATTGTTTGCGAGTGCGCAGGCAGTATGAACATCGTAGAGATCTAGAATCAATCTCATCTATGAGGTTTCATCGGCCCCTCGGTTAGCGGTGTCGACATCGGGAAAAGACGCGATGAGGGGAAGTAGGGGTGTTAGGCGGAGAAGAGAGAAGGAAACAAACTCACCAAGATGCTCCTCGGCGAGAGAGGCACCGCTGGCGCCATCAGCACCGGTTCGAAGCCTCTCTGAGTTTCGTTGAATGTCCCACAGCGAGGGCGCATCGCATGCCCGCTTGGCCTTGCGGCACTGGTCGCACGAACGGTTTTGGCGTCTCATTTCACCGAGTACGGAGCACGGAGTACGGAGCACGGGAGGGTTACGGATGAAGCGATGAACGGCAGCGCGGGGCCAGGGTCCCAATATATCGAGGTTTTATAGCAGCGAAGCGTCGCGTCGAGGGCACAGTGACGACAATAGGCCCTAATGCTAAGAGAGAGAGTACAAAAATAATACAGAATTGAGCGACAATGAAGAGTGACTGCTCCAAGATGAGTGTTAGTGGAAGGTTATGAGATTGAGTTGAGATTGAGAAAGAAGCTTGGGGAAGGGGCCCAAAAATGGATGAATGAGATTTGCCGCGCAGCCCCGCGCGCGCTGATGCTGGTGCTCGAGGCCACTGGAGCCCGGCCAATCCAGGCACAGGGATGAGGCACTTCAGTGGAATGAAGTCTCTTGATGCCCGGCTCTACAGTGGCTACAGTGGCTCCAGTGGCCCCAGTGGGCGGCCAGCCCTGTTGTTGATGTGCTGTGCTGGGTTCCGGGTTTTAGTGTGCTCCGCTTTTCCGAACAGAGTCTCACTCTCCCCCGCACCAGGCTAATACATCCAGGTACTAGGCCTATTGAGCGCGAGCATTCAAGCCAGGATCAGACTCGGATGCGAAAATGACACGGCACCTGCAGCAGCCAGCAGGTCGTAACCTTGGTCTTTCTACGGATACTGGAAGGTCGATAAAGTAATGGAAGGCTTCCCGGGGAAAATCATTCCAGCATGGATCTCAAGGATGAATAGGCAAGCATTAATTAGTGGGCCCTAAATTTGTTCCTTTGAGTGGATATCTTCAAGATGGAGATCTCAGCAAGTAAGCAACCTCTATTTACATACATACCCGGTATTCGTAGGTGGCCAAGATGCCAAGATATATGCTCCTCGGCACAAACTACCAACTCAGTCCAACATCCAGTACATACCACCCGGGTCACTCGGGATAGGATCACTGCTAAACTGACACAGCCTGGAAGAATACGCTTGGGGGATCGACCAGCCCATAGACATGACTTATTCCTCTTTGGGATGTAGCTTCAGCACTACGTCCCAATGGCAAGTCCTTCTGGCCCACTGGACTCTGCTAGCCTTATGGAAAGGGGGGCCGAGACTTGCTATTAATTTGTGGTTGACATCGGACAATTCTGGGCAATGAAGAATTGTAACTGTATCTTCATGTCGATCGAGAAAAGAGCGGGCTTCAAAAGAAATCTATCACATTAAGATTATGACAGATTGGACATTTCTGCATGCCAAGTGCCCGTATCCTACCCAGACAACCGAACATGAGCAGAAGAAGGCAAATCCCTTTACCGGGTTGTAAAAAGAAAAGAAAAGAAGAAAAAGAAAAGAAACAACCTTCAGCTCCAGCTTTAGGCAGAGACTCCCAGGCATTCTCCTCCACAAAGGGTTTCGCGCTGCATGTCGCGTGCGCGTGTCCAGCCAATCGCGAAACTCTCTTTGTAACCCCCTGGTATGGCCTAAACACAGGGATCAACTTTTTCTTCTCCTTCAATCCCAGCAAACTTCGGCCACTTCACTCCTCCGTACGGATACTCCGTGCGTCTTTGCATTCCCATATCCAACTGCATCCCTTAAAAGTCTGAACAAGACACCGAAATGCTATCTTGGATACTTCGACCCACAGGGTCGCATATAGACTCCGCGCCGGACTCGCCTATCTCACAACGTTAACCCAGATCCATCATAGTTGAGGACGAGCGTGCCGAAACTTGTTCGAGTTTGTGCTCCAGCTGTCTCAAGCTCTCAGCCGCGGGTTTCCGCTCAAGTAGGTCATTAACTTAGCGCAGTAGCTCCACTGCAAAGCGCCGTGGGGCCTCACCGATATCGCGATCCCAATGTTGACGGCGAACGCAATCTTCGGAGTGAACGGGATAGGGAATAAGCGCTATTTCCGTTTTGTGGCTATATCTTCTAACCGTACTGAGTAGGGCTGAGATATATCTTGAGACTTATCTGCAGAGCTCTTCATAGTGAGGAAAACTAGGAAGCTCTAGCATTGCAGTTCACTAAACTGCTTGGATACTTCCAGTCATCTATTCTTCACAATAGCGGTAGTTTCCTCTAGCCAATGCTACCGCCTCTTGGGTGCCGCCCAGGTCCAGCATTCGTGTGATAGCCTGTATCCAACAGCATCGACATTTGCAACTATAAAATCAACCCGATCCAAGCCGAGCAGCAGGCTGGCATGCATCTAATCGATTTGGAAACTATACGCAATGTATAACATTTCTCTATATCGAAGGATTGGGGGTTTTCTCCATTCCCTTGATTTGTTCACTGGATCTTGAGCTTGTCCCATTATTGTTGCCATCTCAGTCAGGCGATCTCAGCTGACCAACCAAAACTGGTTCCAACAAACAACAATACGAATAGCCCGCCCAAGAGGCTTATTCGAGGCCTGGACCACCATGCGCCGCGTAACCCTTGATTAATATCCATTAAGTTGGACTCGTTAACAAGCCAATATCGAGCCAATATCCAGCTCTAAACTCACGGATGGTCTCCACACCCCACTACAGATGCGGGGAAGAAAATCCGGGGTGCATATTCTTCAAGAATCCCGCAAACGTCGATCGTCCTCAACGAAGAGTTGATGTATCATTAGGACGCTTTCTTTGTCTGCAAGACTAATTCATAATATTATCAAGCTCTGACTAAATCGTCATAGCATATAAGACCATGGCCATGGCAGTTATGTGATGGTCAGAAGCCCAAACTGCTGTAACAAATCTGTACCTAGCCAATTTCCAGGGTCCAGACTCTTTGGCTATCTATTCTAGCAGTCTACTTAAGCGGGAAGGCGTTTGTTTGTGTGATCTAGACAAGCCTCGCCTGGCCTCTACCCGGTCCAGATGCGGCATCATCAAACCTGGTGGTCGGTACAATGAAACACTTTACCACCCTCTTGGTTGGTCATAACTCCAAGATCGGTGGTAAAGTCGACAGGTAGCTCGATCGACATACCGGGCCTGCTTTTATCGATGAGTTAGCATTCCTATATCAATGAGCAACTCGCGACATGCCCCAATGCATGAAGCCCATTATTAAACAAGGCTCTTCGAGCTGCAGCTGCAGTGTCGATTGCAACGGGGATACTTCCTACCATAGGAACTGTTCGTACAGCCTTCTTATTGAATGAATGCATTAGCTTTCAAGCTCCGCCCTTCAACGATCTAAACTTTAGTCACACCATAAAACCGTCCTGCAGCTGCACTGCAATCCAACGCCGGGAACGCAATCCTACTGGTTGCTAATCATAATCATGCGATAATCTTACAAAACGTGGGGAAGTTGAGGCTACAAACACAAACAACCCTTGCTCAAACTGGAATAACTGCTGATGTCGTAGGATATTTGCATGACCTACTCTTACTACATTCATTCCCTTTACGCACATTGATGTAATGTGACAAATTCTCACTTGTGCATGCATGCAGTAATCCAAATTTGGTAGAAGAGCTCTCGCCTATACCGCCGGTGTTTCGTGACCTGACAGGGTCAAAGAACGAAGGATTGTGGCTGCTGTATGGTGTTGCAACTTTCAAGCAGCCCAGCTATTTCTGACTGGTCGCCGATATGGGTGCACTTGTGGGTTCAGCTCAACAACAATACCGGTAGCTGCGTATCCAAGGGCTCATCACTGATCTCAGCGATGATGTTGTCGGTCACCTGGGAGACAAACGCTAAAGACCTTGTACGGTTTCAAACTTGACAACTCCGTCTACAGGCACTGTATTGTTATGCAAACATGATGACTTACATGTGAAAATAATATCTTGGAGCAGCTCTGGTACCGATGTAGACATCCATTGGCGTATAAAACACTACTGAACATGGAAAGCAGCAACTTGAAGGTGTACAGATGTTTATTCGGTCACACATGTCTCCTACAAGACATAAGATTCATGGTCGGGGCAAGTTTTTGTTCTCCACGCTCTTCAACCCATCTGTGGCGTAACGGATTTCGTACTCAAAAGATACTAATTGCCACGACTAGGAAGTGCCTCGTTGGCCTTCTATCGGCCAGGCGGTTGGGGGTATCCATTCTTGCTTCCACTGACTCAATGTCCACCTGTTCCCCGATCTACACGTCCAGTCCAGGTATCGCTACTAAACTCTTCAGCTCATGCTTTGGATTAATGACACGTTGTCTCCCTTCAACAAGATTTGGCCTTGGCAATGTTAGTAAACAGTGAACATAGGGGGTGTGATATCCTACCCAGGGGTCTCCGAGACTCCTTCTCGTTGGTCTTGGTAACTTGCTTAACCTCCACAGCATCGTCGATGACCAGGTTCATGAACTCATCAAAGCCCTATTGACAATTAGCGGTAGCCTTGGAGTAGGTTCCAGTATTTACTGACCCTGATCTTGCCCTCAATTCGGATGGAGAGCTGCTCGTACAGCCAGACGCTGACTGTGGCGTGCTGTGATTGTTAGCAATGATTCGGGATAGACTGCCATTGTATGCGCCCAGTCGCCAGTCCTCGAAAACACAGTCCAATGCCTTCTCTCTCCCTCTGCTGAGAAAATGCGGTGTCCGAACGGTGTCTGCCATGGTTGAGCAGCTTCGGAGGTAGTCGTTCCATCACAACCAAGCTGCCCCAACCACAACACCACTCGAACCTGATCCAAACATAGAGAACATGCCAAAAGCATCAAGTTTCTCGTCCACCTCTAATCTCGGCATCGGGAAAAGCAAAATTCGGGACGGTATTGTGTTTTCGAGGCCCATCGGCGGTCAAGCGCTCTCGCGGTCGGCAGCGCACGTAAGAAAGCTAAAACTTACTGATTGAAGAAGCTTGAAGATGAAGTTGCTGCAAAGAGGTCAGTACACCGCCAGGAATGTCCAGAAAGCAAGCAATCGCGTCGCGATGTCGCTGTAGGGAGCTCGAGGCTTACATCGGAGGAACGAGAACTCGGCGACCACCGCCACCACCGCGACCAGTCATTTTGTGAGAGTAGGCGCAAAGAGTCGTGAATATGGGTGAAGGTGTTGCTGCGGCGGGAGATCGAAATCGAAACGAGAGATAAGGAGGTTCGATTGTTTGATCACCGCGATTGTGCTGTCGCAAGATCCAGAGTGGGAGCTTTGAACGCCAGCCCAAAATCTCGGCGGGAGTGGGGCATTGTTTTTCCGGAGTTCTTACGCTACCGGGTAGACTGCTTCATCTACAGCTATGACTACACCAGATGAAGTTGAAGATACGTCGAGTGACATGTAATAACCCTCATACCTAAGATGACTATTCTCATACACTCAAAAAGCATTTTAATTTATGTTCTATGGCTTCTCATTCAAAAGGAGAGAATTGAAGCGTACGACTAGTCTGCAATGCATGGTCATCGATTGATAGATCAATTAGTACACAATTCCTCGATCAACAACGGGTCATGTCAGATATTGTAGTCATGGTTCCTTCTGCTTCAACATGCTGCAGCACTGATTATAAAAATACAACTGCTCTCCTTTCGGGCAGAACCGCTATACATCAAAGCATCGAACTTAAACACAAACCTCCACCCACAATCCTGTTATACGCGACCTCTATATATCGTCGACTTCGGGTCGCGCTTACAAGATCTGGCCATCGCAATGGCATTGGCAACGATGAGTATACTGTATCTATCGAATCCTGCCTCAGAGGTCCGAAACGTGCAGCGTTCCACCTTCTCTCCCTATTGTGCCGAGTATTGAACCATACCCGCAACAAGGGTGAAATCCCAGAACTAAAGATTGTCTTGTCTTTGATCAACTGCCAACACTCGTCATTCTATCCACTCAATGGGCGGCCTTTCAGCTGGACTTACATGAACCTTGGATGATTCGTATCGATATCACCACAACGTAAGCTGGGATGCAATATGCTTTCCTTGAAAGAATTCGAATTCGGATCATACTGAAGACCGACGTATTCCAAGCACTACAAGGCAGAGATCACGGACCTTTGGGGCTTTAGGAGACAGTATGCGCAAGCACTATTGCCGAATAATTGTATTTCGAGCCAGCCAAGTGGTGTTTTGGAAACCAATTTCGAATGTCAAGGGCAGGCGACTGCCAGATTATTATGGAGCTCAGAGGAAGGACTTTACGGTACGGGAACTCAATAAGATACTAGCTGAAATTATATTGCGATGCTTTAGTTAATTGTCATCATACTTGGCTACATCATACCACCAGTTCCCCTGGCTTCAAGTCAAGCCATAGCTCCTTTGAAAGATGGCCCATGAACTGTTTCAGCTCACTCACCACACCCTCGACCTTAACAAAGATCACCTTTGCCTCTCCTTGTTTAGTTTCCCCTCTACATAACTTCAGGACTGCAACAAAGTCAGTATCATCACCCTACCCAAGCGAATCAGAAAGAGCTAAAACTTACGTCCCTCGAGGTCCTCGAGTAAGTGCCCAAGATGTGACTGCACCGTAGGCCTGGTGTATTCCTGATTACGGAGCTTGTAGTCGAGAGATATAGTACACGCTGGATCGAGATTAGCACCGTAGCTTTTACCCCATTTGTGGAAGTCTTGACGGCAACTCGAGATGGCTGCTTCTGGTGGGAAGCTCTGCTTGATTTTGTCGGATTGGTGTTTGATTTCGTGAATAAGTGTATCAAAATGGGAAATACACTTTGAAAAGAGCGTGTAGATACTGGAGGTATTTGAGTCGGGTGCCATGATTGTTGATGTTTGTATATTTGGTTCGATGATGTTGTCAGGTCACGTAAATAATAGCCCAAAGCCTTGGCCTATTTGTACATCC
This sequence comes from Fusarium sp. PT, assembly GCA_021020635.1. NCBI lineage: Eukaryota > Fungi > Ascomycota > Sordariomycetes > Hypocreales > Nectriaceae > Fusarium > Fusarium sp. PT. The sequence continues at coordinate 2,729,620 of JAHMRZ010000001.1, forward strand.
AGGAGTAAGTATGAACCGATCTTTCCATGTTCGTGATCCTGCCCTCATATGTGACTTAATAAGATAGAGTGAGAAAACTTTATCACGGTGTTACCATTTGTGTGACCATTTCACTCAAGTTCAGAGTAGTCCTGGAGACTCGACGTATGTCCATCACGCATGACGCCCCATCGCCTTGAATAGGTGAGGTACTGTTATTGATTAGAAACAAGTAGTTGGTATATCGTTACTCGAGTCCTTGGCCAATACACAAACCATATAGCACTGTTTCGTATGTGAGAACATCACCACTTGTATTTAGGGAACTATACTAAGCCCAGCTGTTCATATCTGATATCTGGAATGAAGCACATTGAACGAGTCTATACCTCCCATTCGGCACAAATATTCATCAATGATTTCATTTACCCATTTTGTATTACAACTATTCCACTAATATGTCGCTTCATCACACGAACTTGTGGTGGGATATCCAAGGTAGAAAATGTGAATCCATTACTACTTCGCACCTAGGATACTGTAGAAATCACGGAGCCTGTCCAGATCCTAGAACAACTGACGATTGAGAAACGAACTGGAAGACAATAGCGGATATTCTCATGCAAGTAGGCTTTGGCACTTTGTTATATCGTATCATTGATGTAGATTGGAAGTAAAGAATGCTTGAGACGGCATGGTTGGGGAATCTGTGTTAGGGAGCATAGGGTTTACAAACTCAGACAAGTTGTAAGACAACGCGTAGATTGGTATCTCATATGCTTATAGCAACTATTCTAAACAGCAAATATATACAACAGAATTATAACGCAGCTAACATAGCTCACGTCCAGCATGAGTCCCATCATGCACCATCTACCCTATGCGCCTAACAAACGCTCAAAACAAAACATGCTCCCCTTTACACCGTAACAAGCAGGTATCCAATAAACACAACCAACGCCAATCCAAGACCAGGTCTCGTCGAGAACGCGCCGCCCTCCTCCTTGGTAACCTCATCTTCGAATTGACCCTCGACGTTTCCTCTGGGCCAGTACTCGCAGACAAGATACCATCCCTTCTCACCGCACAACTTCCTCCCACATCCAACAGTGGTTGTATCTTTCCAGACGAGCTGGGTGAAGTGGCCCGTCTCTTCGGTGAACTCAGCGTCGTCAAAGTCATACTTGTCGCGCTCGTCACCCCACGCCTCGATGCTCGCAGTGACGTTGGGATAGCCAATAGCGAGGTTCTCGCCATAGGGACCGCCAGAGTGCTCGAACTCGCAGTCATCGAGGTCGTCGAGGTAGTCGGTTGCAAACTCCTCAAGGGTCTTGTTCCACTCCAGAGAGGTAGCGTTGTGCTCCTCGCGGTAGAAATTGGTGCTGTTCAGAATGGCTGAAGTGAAGGACTTGCTCTCCTTCCACTCGGGCTCGTTGGAGGGAATGGATACTGGAGCTGTGATTGTGACATCTGCAGCGAGGCTGGAGCCTATGAGGAGAGAGGCGAGGGGGAGTAGAAAGTGCTTCATGGTGTGTGGTGAGACTTGAGGTTGGTGGTACAGGTCGTGTAAGTGGTGTAACAAAGCGTGTAGTAGCCGCTGTTGAAGCTATATAAACACGAAGCAAAGCACCAATTGATTCAGAATGACTGTTATTGTTGTTGTTGATATTCCCAAGAAAACTTTACCTAGAGACATGAGCACTATACTAAAATTTAACTGTCATTTCTTTGTCTCTTCAGCCTTGTTTTCCATCATCTTGGCCTTGGAACGGGCCTCTACTATGACGTATGCCGTTTCCGGCCAATAGACGCACAGCACATGGCTCAGGTATCCTAGAATGATGACGATGGACCAGGCTGGGCATTTGGGGGCTCTATATCACCAACAATTGAGAAGCAATTCAGCAGTTTGAAGTCGAGATGTAGACGGACTGAAGGTTTTAATGGAGGGTAAGTCAATCACTACACACTACAGCCTTATGCAGAGTCAATTGATGAGACATGAGACGGCGTCGAACTGGCGGGGTGCGGCGTTTCTCGATCCCCCACCATCAAGTTAAGTTACTGTACGGATACGTATAGCTCGACAATACGGCGCTTAATCAAACCACCCATTCATCGAGTCGAGATGAATGTTTTCTGTGGTCAATAGAAGGCAACACTTCTGATCTCTTGCTGCATTTGGTGAGATCACAGTGCTTAGAAGGCAACCCAAGAAAACACCCCCACGCGATTGACCCCCGGCTGTTGATGTACAGTATCGTCAAAGTCCAGTGTGAGTCACCAGCTGATTAGTCCGAGTATGGTCGAGAAGCCTACGCTGCCTACCGTATCTCATGTCGTACCGTACAGTACAGAGAGAGAGAGAGAGTGACAGAGTCCCGATTCTAATTCTAATTCTATTGCCTCGCAGTTTCGTAGTCCCACTTGTTGCGCGTAGTCATCGACTAATAACGCACTCTTGCGGATTCTAGTGGTCCCTTTCTCATCGCAGCCGAGTTCTAGATGCCGCCTTTAAAGTGGACTCCGAAACGGTGGCAGGAACTCTCAGCCATGTATTGGCCAGTGGCCGCTGATGAGGTGAGCGATTATTCGACACTTCAATCTCCTGCGCCCCTTCTCTGTGTAACCAGAGACCAGCTGGTCCAGTAACAGTTGGTAGTGAGTTTGAAACAAGAGGCTCCAGTCTACGCATAAACTTCCATGACTTGTCGCAACAAAGCAAGCAATTGCCGGGCTGCTTCCCGAGAGCAAGACCAACTAAAAACGGTGCTGTAGACTGTAGAGTGGTAGACGTTGCAACCCCCAGCGGCTCTCGTACGTCAAGTCGCATCGCAGATCTTCTCAAGGTCTTGTAGCCGAAATCAAGCAACAGAAACCTTCTTGACAAAGGGCAAAAATGCTCCGATGCCTGCGGCAGTTGTACGATATTGCCCCAACCGTTTAATGCATTTGTTTTGTCAGCTCTTATGTCATGCCACACACCCCAGGAAAAAAAAGAAGACTGCAGAAGCGAAACAGAAAACACAATGGAAAAAAAAAGTTCAGAGATGATCACAGCGAGACTCGTTGGTGATTCGCTCAGAGGCTTCAGGACCCTGCTGATCATCTCGACGTACTCTGTAGATCTCCATCTTGGAAGCATAACGCCAAAAAGGACTTTGCCCGAGTTTGGCCATTGAAGTTATGGTTTGCACGCTTGGAACCAAGTTTTCTGGTGTTTCTTCCTAGGTAGTCATCTTTGGTGAGCGCCACTCTCGCCACTGTGAACAGACCGAATGCCGTCTCGTCAGTCAACGTGATGACCTGCTGTCTCGACAGTGGAACCCTGGAGCAAGAGAGGAATGTACACCCGAAACCTGCAGGTTGCAGGATACAGGATCTTAGGTGCAGTGCAGTGCAGTCTGCAGTACTGTATAGCAGGGAGGTAGGTAGCTTTAGCTATTCACAGTCGCCGTGCAGAGGCATCCTATCCCACTGCCATTACGTAGTTGGAACATTGCCGAATGTGATAAGCTTCTCAGTGTCCTGCAACAGATGACTCCCCGGCCCGAGGATTAACCGTGGTATTTCTTATTGGCTATCTCGGAATTTATCTTTACTTCGTTCCACACCACATGGTTGGCTGGCTACGATGCCTTTGATGGCCGCTTCTAACCACCACGGAACATTTTCCGCTAATCGGCACAGCTTGCGTTCAGATGAACTACAGTTCGTTTGTAAGTTTAGCACAGACAGAATGGCTAATTAACTCGCGGTACTACGTGGTTCCTGGGCCTACTATCCAATACCCTTTCTCGCAGACTGGCCATGCCTCGTGGCGCAAAAGAAAAATCTCCTTGGAAAAAACAACAAGGGTGACAAGTGACAATGGAAGTCTGTAAATAACTCACAAGGGATCTCACTTACCACTCAACTTCCTTGTCAGGAAAACGCCACAAGTCCCGCCGTTCGTGGACCAAACCCAAAATATCTCGTGTGGTGTGGCAGCCCCTGCAGCTTCCCGATGTCTTCTGTCCGGTCTTTACTGAAGTATCGCATATCACTTTCTCTTTCTCTTGTCATGACTTAACAATGCTTCAATAGCGTATCTACACTGAATCAGGTCGGTTATAGCTCGCTCTATATCAGACTTGGCAATGTTTGCCATTGTTTAGTTGTGTTTGCTCCGCTCTATGCCTCTGTAGAAGGGAAATGACAAGACCTTAGAGCGTTGCTAGCTTACCGATCCCGTGGCTCTCTTTAGTTAAAATGTTTAGCGTAGACGTCGCTTCGATGGCTGATTTGAATCATTTCGAGATGCCTCGCCACAGTATCAAATATCAAGTTGAGCGGTGTCCTAGTCTGCTTCTCCATATTCCACATCTTACTACGTAGATCATCTTGATATTGACAAAGTCCGAATTCTTTCGACTCGCACGGAGCCCTCGGTATCCACCTGAGAAACTTCAGATCGTCAATGGAGCGCCCTTCAACAACGCACGCCTGTTCTGCTTTTCGTTTAGACAGGAGACTAGCTCCGTCCGTGCTGGTCCAGAGACGACGGGCTGAGCCTCAATTACGGCAATAACCTGTCGATGGGTTGTTCCGTCGATATACTACGTATTAAGTCTCGGCTCAAATTGATGCTCCTCGTGAGCCAGCAAACTTGCTGTTAGTTTCTGATCCTACGGCGATGTAACAGTTTGGATGAGGCCTAGTCGCCGCCAATGGAAAGACGGCATACACATTCGCTGAAGTGGCCGCGAATCTTACTTCAAATTTCAGGGACAGGCAATGGATATGTCGGACTTGAAAAGAACCGTAACATCCGAGGACGCGTCAAGGCGGGCGTCGAAAGGAGGGCTCGGGGAGGTTATACGTAGCTCGTTAGCTTCTCTCGCAGTCGTGTCTTTCTAGCCGTCAAGATCAGCAATACTGTGGTACTGTAATAATCAATAATCTCGGGTCTTCATTTCCACAAACTTGTCTGCCGCAAACAGCAAAGCAGAATCTGGGGAAGCCAGGGATGGGCTGCTGCTGGATGGTGTGTGCGCCGTCAACAACAAGGGACCCTGCTTTGCTAAAACGCAGCGCAACGCAACGTCCGCTCTCCCCCAGACCGGGGGATGAACCGCCCCAGATTCTCTCTTACTCCATCCATCCAAGGGGAGAGAGCCAGGCCTGGGGGGAACACGGGCTACGGGCTACGGGCTAGACTCCGCTAAACAGAATTTGGGGTAGCTAAAAGCACGGTGACTGGGGGAAGACCGCCAACACCCATTGTCGATGTGTCTGTACAGTACTGTGCGAGATGAAAAACCTGATGCCCAGACCAATTGGCAAGGTCCTGGTTATGTGTTATGTCCCTGGGGGGGCATGGCTAATTGCCCGACTGGCAACAAGGTCGACAAAGTGGTGTGCCGGGGGTTGAAATAGACCGATGAGAATTGGCGTCGAGAAGGGAGGGAGAATGTGGATGAAATGGCCAAAGTGCCTGAATTGGCTCGGACTGGTCTCACACGTCTAAGTGTCGTGGTGTGACAGACCTTTTCGTTGTTAAATTTCCATGTTCGCCCTGGGTGAAACAAAACTCACGGCCGTGTGTCTTTCAAAGGAAGAAACACCAATTCCCGACACAAAGCGTTGAATAACGGCTCGGTCGTCGGTTAAGCAGGAATTCACAACCGTCTCACATTACAAGACAGCGTCATTCTGATTCAATTTCACCCTGGACAGCCAGCCGACATCGCTCATGTTAACTCCAGAGACAGGACTCTAACGAATGGCAAATCGTCAAATTAACAAGCATCTCGGCCAGTCCCAAAGCGGTCGCGGGAGCCTCCAGCTGTGGGCCGTCGATGCACCTGACCTCTTTTACCCTTGGATCATGGAGATATGCCTCTTTCTGGACCAATGGTTCTAGGGGTTTGCAGGACCTCTCAAGGGATGTCTATGTGGTTTGGGCCATGCTAAAAGGTGACGACAGGTTCTTGGAAGTCAGCAAGAATAGGGACGGCAAAGCACAACATACCATACCCGGTCTCTTCTCCAAATCGTTTAGGGCTGATTCTGGAATCCTGTTCGATAGAGGGAGAGTTCCTGTTCGCCAAAGCCCGGGATTGGAGACCATTCGAGGGCTTAATAAACTGATACTCCAAAGTCCACCAATGTGCTTGATATCCTCTGACGTTGGCAAAGGGTTACATACTGAAGCTACCAGCTCTCATTTGCTGCACAAAATCTCGGCTTTCCTCTGTAGGACAGTGGAGTATATCTGTAATGCATTCATATTTCCTCCGATTAGTCGATGCCACTTCAAGATGCTAGTCTGTCAACCGACGGGAAGAAACACTTTGAGACATCAAGAGAAGCATTGGCATTGACAATTGGTATTCGCATTGGCGGCTGGGATCGTCAACAGAGAGACTTGTCGCAACAGATGTGGGACTCGTGACGGAGACTAATGGCCTCTAACGTTAAGCAGTGGGTTCTGAGGCACCACATAATAACTCTGCATTCGTTAGGATCACGTCCCACCACGATGCTTGCTTGGCGCATCTCGGGGGCTGTGCAGAGCGGGTAGACTTGGGTCAGGGGCATGGATCGCTCTGCTAACCCGTGCTTTGTTAATGTAAAAGCACAGGCGACAGGGCAGAGGAACAGACATGAAGCTGGAAGCTGGCCCAGAGAGGATGACGTTCAAACATCTCACGGTTCTCACCATCGAGTCCGAGAGCCTCTAAAAGCTACCGCTAACCGTTGACACCTCCAAGTGCTTATGGCGTACAGCCCGCCAAGCTGAGAGTATCTAATTGTAACATGTGAAGGAAAAAAGAAATTGGATGCTTCAAAGACATTTTCAGATCAAGTCATTGAGCATAACTAACCAACAAGCTGAGAAACACTTCTGAATTGCATGATCTGCTATTATCACTGTGCTCGTTTACTGTACAGCAGGTGTCGGATCAGAATTGCTGGTACTTATCTAGAAGATCATGGCGGCGGTCATTGCATTCGATGTGGACTTGGGACATGCACAGAAACTCGCCGACAGCCAAATGGTCATGTTCCTGGATCCTCGGTGAACTAGCTGATCAATTGGAATGAAGCATTTGATCTGGCGTAACGTGAGAGCCGTATGTTAGCAGCTCATATACCGTCGGACATGGAAAAAGGCACCACATCCCTTGTGCTCCGTGGCAAGAAGGTCCTGTGACTGCAGTAGCGACATGGCTCGTGGTGTGTTGAACAGGGATCAAGGCTCTCTGCAATTGAAACCCCATTCGTGCTCGCATGAGAGAGACAGAGCCCATGGCATGGCATCGGCATGCCATGCCATGCTAGCAAAGCAAAGCTAACCATGTTGGCTACAGCCAGCCTGTCTCAGGACTGGGTGTCCGAGTCTGAGTCCATGTGTGAGGATTCTCTCAGTCTCAGCCTCAGCGGCGGGCGTTGATGCTCATCATTTCCACCGGCACTGGCTTGGGCTGTCAATCTGGCGGTGAGCAGACAAAAGACTCGGATAGCCTGACCGATCGAGGGTCCGTCGACGGCAGCGGATACAAGGTAGGAAAAAAAAAAGCGTGATGAACCGGCGTTGCTCAAGCGAGAGCTAGACTAGCAAGATAGAGCCAAGCCGAGTAGCCTCATCCCCCAGGATGGATCTCGTTGTGTGGAAGGTTGGCTGCGACCCTAGGTCCCTAGCAAGTACATACAGTACAGTTGACCCCTGAACTGACGGCGTGATTGGATTCGCTGCTTGTCTGGATGTAGAGCCAAGACCTGGTCCCTTTGGCTTGCGTGCAGGTGGATCGGGGCGTAGCAGGTAAGTATCGAGCATCTGTTCTGGTCTCGTCTGTGGTGTAGTTAGGTAGATATCTTTCCTGCCCCATCAGTTTAATTGTTAGAAGAGAGGACAAGTCAATTCAAGTCCAGGCCGGGCCAGGTCCAGACAGGTCGAGTCAACATTCTGTGTGGCATCCTTTGGGTGAGTTTGCTGGGTAATATCGATGCTGGGAACTGAGTTTCTGAGGATACCTTGAGAAATGATTGGATGCAGCGATCCATTGGATGTGTGACACAACAACGTGCGGCCCCATGCCCTAACGAGGCATCTACCAGAGACAGAGGCAGAGACAGAGACAGTAGGGGTCAAGGGTTCTGCGCACGGCCCTTTTGACGATTCTTTAGTGAGTCTAGTGAGTGCAGCTCCGTAAACCTGGGGCCATTTTGCCAGGTCTCGAACGGCTCGAGGTATTACTAATGCTCGAGCATCCAATGTAAGGGACGCGTTGCCGTGTGATGGGAGAATTGCATTTGTGGTGATGGGCTTTTGAAACAGACTATGGAGTACGGAGTAGACGGAGTGTCTAGACGGTGGGTTCGTGGATCACGACAACGTATTTCTCGGTGCTATGCTTCCTTGTACGACCAAACCAAACCGTTTGGTTCGTATCTGCGCTGTGCTCTGCAGAATGCAGTAAAGTATGTAGTAGATCCCTTAGTCAGGAAATTGACTGGAAGGGTGGCAAATGTTCTGGACGGAATGAAGAACACTGATGAGGCTGAAGAGGTCGATCTTTCCAACAAAGAAAGTTCCGTAGAAACGACAATCACTTACTGAGGGTCACTGAGGGTCTTGCTGTCGCAGTCTGATAGGACGTGAAACGCACGTTGGGCTTACAATTGGCTCTGGCAATTAATTGCATTTACATTTGCATCTGCATTTTTCTCATGACAGCACACATGACCTAGACCTTGGAGATTAGCTGTTGTTCTCTGCTATCGCCAAAATTACGGATACTGAGATGCTCCATATCTTTTCTCGTCTCAGCCGTCTCAAACCAACAGTTCTTATTACAGCCATTCACATTCACATTCACATTCACAGTCACCCCCAGCCAGGTGTAAGCGGGCTGTTGGCCGAGCCGTGAGGGATATTCCCCTTCGCACAGTAGCAAGGCCATGCCCAAGTCTAAGCACAAGCACAAGCACAGGACCCTATCGACGCTAAGAACGAGGACAATTGGGGATGGACCCGCTCAGTACGACAAGTTTAGGCAATCGGCTAGCAGCTTCACGATAGAGGGCAACTGATCGACTGATTACGGTCAGATACCTTTCCAACCTGATGTTATCTTGGGGGTAATGCATGCACTCCTGGGCTTATTACCGATGTGAACTATAACTTAAAACAAGGAATCGTATCAAGTTGAGAAGATGCAGGATTTGATCATAATCTCCTTACCTTACTCAACAAGTGTAAGCTTCGAGCACTGATGACCGAATAAGCAGAGCCTCCATGTAATTGATCTATCGTCTAAGAACAGGTGATCACCATGACAAGGAAAGCATCGCATCACGGAGTATGAAAGACGCCATGCCATCATCATAAGACAAGCACAAGGTACTGACAGCGCTGAGTTTCGGATTAATAATTGCCGCAGGTACAGGAACCAATTGGCCTCTCAACTCCCAACAAGCAGAGAGCAGCGGGCGCTTGATATTGACATGGAACAGGCGACTAGCTGCACGTCATTCACGGTTGGGTTAGGGGAAATGAATGATAAATGATAATAAATAAAAATAACGCCAGCGGATGCTCCGTTCATATCATGAGTGATCTAGTTCTTACTATCCGTACGTAGTAGTAGTTTGTACGTCCTGTATCTTTGACACAGGCTTTTGTGGATTTCTCTCCATGGTCTACCAAAACGAGATTCCCAATCGGGGGCGCTGCAGAAGCTGCTGAGCCAATCCTACGCTGGAGCTTCCAGGCCTAGTTCATCATCATCGTGTTCCAGCAAAAATTAAGCGCCAGGATACGGACAAGACCGCACGAGAAGAGGCTGGCGGTTTGGTGAGTCTGACCGGAAACGGACCTTTGATAGATAATGATTTGTTTTGTGGTTTCGAACCAAAAAGTTAGACCCTGTTCGAAGAGTAAGAGGCTAGTAGAAATGGCTCCAGTGTCAAAGCGAGCTACCAATGAATTGGTTTGGATCTAAGCCTCGGCCACTCGTATCTTAACTAAACTTCAGAAACAGCCCGAGAGGACCTTCAAGGGTCTTGCGTTAAGCTCCCGTCCGCGCTGCAGCATGATTCAAAATCCATGGAATTGAATTCGTGGTTACAAAAAAAGAGTTACATGCAGACGCTGCTCTGCATTCGAGACGCTCCAAAGTCAACCGTCATTCATCTCACCCCAGTAGATATTCCGAGGGCGCCCAGTTTGCAGTGCAGCGTATTGCAATGCACTTCTTACGGCCGCGAGCTGCACAGTGCATAGTGCATAAGTACTCGGTCATTTCAGCCATCGCCGAGCTCACACTTGTTCTAAATGTTCCTTGGGCTTGCACTTGCACTTGGGTTTGGCCTTGAGCGCCGAATGCCGTGGCAAAAGCGATTGCGTGGAGTTTCCACGGGTGCTCACGCCCAATGGGTTCTGTAATGAGGATGCACAGCAAGAGCTTTGAAGTTCTAGACAGAGCTGCTTGTGCAACGCAATGATACTGTAGTTGACAAGGTAGTCCAGTGTGAACCATCGATAGTCTCCAAGACCCTGCAATATCTGACACTGAAAGACCCCCTGCAAATCACACACAGACAACTTACTTTGCCAGTCACGTCTAGCCGTGCCTCGGGAAGTACTAACAACGCATTTGCCGCGTGATGCAATAAATCTACACTCAATCGAGCTGCTGCGCCGTATTTTGGTTCAGGCTCGCTCCCAGAGGTCCCCGGGAGCCTCTCTGCGGCAGAGGCTCACTGGGATACATCGGCGTTTTTTGTTTTAAGGGTACCCGTTGCCAGGAGCAAGGGCAGCCATGATCCATCCCACCATCACAAGACGCACGAAGGGTAACGTCGTACTCTCGACTTGCTCCAGCTCCAGTATCCACACATCCACTATGAGATGGGGGATCTGTGAGCCTCAACCAGAACCAGGCTACGCAGGCTGGCAGGCGCGCGAGATCAGGCCGAGTGAACATCCAATGTTGTGAGTGACGCAGCTCAGGCAACTGATGGCAGCCCTCGGGGGCAACGAGCCCGAATTGGAGTTGATTGAGTTGGAAATGACGATTAAGAGCCGAGGCGCACTGCCCGACCACTGCCCAGGGACAGTTGCTACCTATAGTTTGCTGCTGTACCTCTGTACCTGCGTACGAGGCAGTGAATAACTTCAATCAGCCTCATATCGTAAAGCCTAGGACCTTGCTCAAAAGATAGGCGTTATCTCCAAGTCTTTAAGAAGAGCAAGGGAATCCCTCCCCCCCGTCTCATCTTCACAGGAGCAGCGCAGACTATGATCAACGAGCCAGGGAAACAACAGCTGGAGCCACACCCCCATATGTCCAAAGTCCAAGGTCCCTTGCCATTCAACACTGGCTGCACAGTCTCTCGCACAGTGCTTCCACCTTCCGCGCGCTGCTATCCTTGCCTGGGCCCTTTTCGGCGCCAACCTTCCTCTCTTCCCTCCCACTGCACCTCACTCTCCTTCTCTTTCACTTTCCTCAAGCAGTTGCTGCTTCGCATTTTAAGTCTTCTACGACGATCTAAATTGCTTCACTTTACTCTTCAATCAATATTCCTTATTATACCTGCTGAGGAAGATGCTCGAGTCGCTTATAGATATTGCTTATTTATTCTGATCAACAGCTCTATCTCCCTCTCTCCCCCTCCCCCCACCAAAAGTGACGAACCGCGCCCGCCGCCCGCCAAAACTCCCCGCCATCACATCGAGCTTCTCAGTCGCCCAATCTCCTGCCCCACGACGAAACGGTCCTGTGTGGTTTTTTGCGAGCACGACGAACAGAAAAGTCGAGTCCTCGTCTTTCGCAAATCCGAATTTGAACGAACCGACCTGCCATGGTGATAAACGACTCAGGCGTAAGAGTTTCGCGTCCCAATCCCGCCATGTCTGCTACCGCTCCGACAAACACCGCCGCTGCCGGCACCGCGCCCTCCACCACCACCGACGACTCTGGTGAGCTATCCCGCCTTCGCCGGCACTGCCCCTCGTGCTTCCGCGTCCGACTCGAGCTGCTCCGTCACCGAATAAAGCCTCCGATTTTTACATGCTGACATTCATAGCTTCAACCATCACAGTCAACACAAAGGTGCCTACTTACCCTCCCCCGAAGACGGACAAGCCCCGTCCACACGTCTGCAGCACTTGCCAGCGTTCGTTTGCCCGATTGGAACATCTCAAGCGACACGAACGCTCCCACACGAAGGAGAAACCCTTCGAGTGTCCCGAGTGTGCACGATGCTTTGCCCGCCGTGACCTGTTGCTGCGTCACCAGCAAAAGCTGCACCAGGGCTCGACCCCCTCGTCCCGCCCTCGCAATCGTCGTGAGTCCACAACGGGTGTTACTCCTGGCCAGAGTCGTGCCCGTAAGAACAGCGTCGCCGGAGCCAATGCAGCAGCTGCCGCCGCCGCCGCTCCGGCTTCAAATGTCGCAGCAAACACAATGCGGCCCAGGGCGAACACTATTAGCCATATCGACCTCTCGGCCATGCAGACGGCTGCCGCCCATGCTGCCGCGGCTCGTAATGTTCCTGTCATTCACACTCACAGCAGACATCCCAGTCTTGCCGGTTTGCCAAGCCATAGTATGGATCATTTCTTTGGTGGTGGCATGTCCACGGCCATGGGCCAGCGGACTATGCACCATGGCATCCCTAAGCTTGAGACAGGCACTTTCGGTAACCTCGACTATGTTAACCCTCTCAGGACGGCGCCACCGATGTCCGCCTTCAGCGAATTCGATTTTGATGGTGTGCTCTTTCCGGGTACGACAGTAAACCCCAACAACCTTCATTACAACGACTCACCGCAGGGGATGAACTTTGACCAGGCCTCGCCTTTCGGCCACATGAACGAGATGCCTTCGAGCCAAAACCTCGACGAGCTTGACTGGTTGACTGGTTTTGAGCACCAGATGAACTTTGGAAATGGAAACGAAAATGTGATTGATGGATCTAGTCCATCCGCAATCAGCACGACGAGTCAGAGTGGGATTAGCGATGTTATGTTGGATGGGTCGAATCATCCTGCGCCAGCTGGGACAAGTACTATGTGGCAAGCGCCTGTAATGCCGCCTCCACAGATGCCGACGAACCCTTTTGCGATGGATTTGAATGGCACAGTCTTTCCGGATCTCCTTAATGGAGCACCGTTATCACCTCAGCCAGCTACTCAAAAGATCAATGACCCTTACTTCTCTACGCCTCCACCGTCGCTGAGTTCGTTGAGTCCCTCTGTCGTGACGGGGCTCAACACCCAGAACATTAACCAGACCCTTGGCTTCAATGCCGGCCCGGAGACGCCATCCTCCCTAAATGGCGGCAACCACGGCGCTTCGCCCGTGACCACCATTACAGATGCCACCCGGCATGCCATCGTGAACATCCTGTCCCAGTGCCTGCCCTTTGGGGGTCGTAAATATTCCTTTACTTCTCAGGGCTCACCTCAATCGCCTCTATCCCAGTCCGCTGGCAATGCTTCCTCTCCCCAAGCAGCCAATTTGCCCAGTACCCAGGACCTCCAGCGTTATGTCGGTGCATATCTAGCTTATTTCCACCCTCATTTGCCGTTCCTTCACCTTCCTACTTTGTCCTTCGATATGCCTCTTTCCTCTAATAGTCGCCCGGGTGTAGGTGGTAGTGGTTGCCTGATATTGTCCATGGCCGCAATCGGCGCGCTCTATGAGATGGAAACCGCTCAATCCCGAGAGCTTTTCGAAATGGCTAAGAAAATGATATTTTTCTACCTTGAGGAGCGCCGGAAGGCGGATGTTCGGAAAGCAGACATTCGTCGAAGCACTCCAACTGACCACAGCAGCGATGGGGGCGTACATACTCCTGTGTGGCTTGTCCAGGCCATGCTTTTAAATGTCGTCTACGGTCACAATTGCGGCGACAAGACTGCCAGCGATATTGCCTCCACACATTGCGCCGCTCTCGTAAGCCTTGCCCAAGCAGCTGAACTCCTGCGGCCTGGGCATTCCAACTCCTCTGACGATCACGATGTGCAAATGGCTGAGGACGGGAACTGGAACATCAATATGGAACCCGATCAGACAGAGTGGTTGCGGTGGAAGTCAGGGGAGGAGCGAAAGCGAACCTTATATGCGGTGTTTATTCTTTCCAGCCTCCTCGTCTCCGCATACAACCATACTCCAGCATTAACTAACTCGGAGATCTTCCTGGACCTTCCCTGTGATGAGGAGTTCTTTTCGGCGGAATCAAGCGCCGCATTCCACGCTCGAGGTGGAGCAGAGGGAGCAAACCACAACAGGATGACATTCCATGATGCCTTGGGCGACCTTCTTCACGCCAATGAAAAACACCACCAATTCTCTTTCAATGGCCAGTTCGACCCTTCAATCGAGGGAAGAGACCCGATGGACGCACCACTTCGGCCCAGCACCTTCGGATCCCTGGTTCTCATCAATGCACTACACAACTATATCTGGGAAACACGACAAAGGCATCATCATAAAGTCTGGACCAACGAAGAGACAGACAAGATGCACCGGCACATCGAGCCTGCTCTCAAAGCATGGCAAGCGGCTTGGGCAAGCAACCCTCAGCATAGTGTCGAACGCCCAAACCCTTTTGGCCAGGGTCCCCTATCGGCAGATGCAATTCCTCTACTCGACCTGGCGTACATTCGGCTGTTTGTGAATCTCTCGCGCTCGAAGGAGAAGTTCTGGCAGCGTGATTGGGATGGGATGGCCGAGGAGCTTTCTCGCGGCAATGAGATTGTTCAGCACGCCGAGCAATCGCCAATTTCGAACTCGGAATCTGGAAGCACTGAGCCATCGGATAACTCTATCAACGGCTCGGGATTCGTGGAATCGCCTGCTACTCAGACGTCATCGATGGACTTCTCAAATGGCAAGGTCCATCCTCAATTCCAGTCAGCATCATCCAGTATGTCGAACCACGCTACATCGCGGCGGGAAAAGCATCTTCGAAAGGCTGCATTCTATGCTGCGGACTCTCTCGCTATGTCTGACAAACTCGGTGTCACGTTCGCCGACTTTACAAGCAGGGAGCTTCCACTTCAATCCGCCCTCTGTGCATTCGACTGCGCTCAAGTTCTTGCGGAATGGATTGCTACGTTGCAGGATCGTGTTGGCTGTTACCTCGGTATACTCGGCCAGGACCACGTCAATCTTTCAGAGGTCCCTGCCATTATGCTCTTGGAAGAAGAGGACGTTAAGCTACTTGGCAAGGTACACGAAGTGTTGTCATCGGCAGAGATCAAGATGAACATTGATCTCGCTCATGGTTTGAACGGGCAGGAGGCCAATCTAGACATGAACGGACACAATGGGTACGCTGCAAAGCTGCTTCGAATCACCGCCCTGATGTTGGATAAGGCAGCAGTCTGGCCGGTGACACGGCTCAAGGCCCGATGCCTAGAAGCTCACGCAAACTTTATGCAAACCCGCGCTAAGAAGTCGATTTTGCCTCAGCAGGAGCCACGAGTGTGAATGCCGAAGTGTCTCAACGGCCTTGTTCTCCGGACTAGGGAATCACATTTACCAATTACGTTATGCTGAGATACATGGGAAGATCTGGTATGATCGTTTTCTATTCACGTCAGCCTGTCGATATTGGCTTTGCGCATCACAAAATACTTATGTGAGCGTCGTACACAAAAGCATGGCTTTTATTTGCTATCACTTGTTTTTAGGGCTTTATTTGCTCGCCCGGTCTGTATGTTTAGCGTTGGGGCGTTGGGGTTCTTTTATCATCAGCTTTAATGTCGGCACAGCGACATTCGAAGCTTATCGCAAGCATTTGCTTGGTTTTATCACAAACGGCACCTGGTACTGCCAAGGGGGCACTTGAATCGATATTGGAGGGACGATCGATCCTCAGAGAAACACAGTGGACTTGTTGAATTCTGGGTTGTTGCCTACACGGACGTGGCACAACCCTACTTCGCATTCGAGCTTCAACAGGCAAGGTGTTCTGGAGCGCAATGTTCACAAAACGTGTTAAATTCTCGGGGGATGATGATGCAGAGGCAGTGAGAATCGAACTGCATGGTGGGGAAAACAAGATGTAATCTGCTCTCAACGAGTGAAGGTGGCATCTCATGTATGTACAAAGTTCCGATTATGACATGTATACTCGGATACACGACCTTGGCTGTGTTGTGGTCCTCAAGATGTTAGAGTAAATAACGAACGAGTGTGTATGATTGCTTCGCATGTGTCCCTATGCGTCTGAGACTGTGAGATGGGTGAGTGTTGTATCAAAGCGTGACGGTGCTACCTATTAGAGATTTTTGAAATATAGAGAGAAATGAGGTGACTCAGGTGACTCGACTTTTGTATGTTTGTTCCGCGTGTCTTCTGCCTAAGTATCAACACATTATTCACAAGATGTCGTTGCTGATAACATGTGGAATTAGCGCCAATAGCAGGCAGCTATCGCTCATTCTCATGGCTCCATTCCCATAACCCCATTCTCATACACTTCACCTTCAAGTAACAACACACAATGTCGGAACAAGAACCAAGACAAGTCACTCCCCCAGAGTTCAAATTCACTTTTGACGAATCCGTCGCAGAGTGGAACGTCAACCACCGCGAATGGCTCAAAACGCACAACAAAACCTGGGATTCCCTCGCCACTGGCGCCCTCGTCTTTGATGCCGACAACCGCATCTTGCTTCTCCAGCGCGCCCCGGACGACAGCATGCCCAACAAATGGGAAGTCCCAGGAGGGGCGTGCGACGATACCGACGAGACGGTGCTATACGGCTGCGCGCGCGAACTCTGGGAAGAAGCAGGCCTCGAGCTGCGGCACATCCGCCGTGTGATCCCCGACGGGCTCAACGGCCAACCAGGTGCTGTCTTTACGAATCGGACGGGGAAGCGCTTCTTTTGCAAGTTTAGCTTCGAGGTGGATGTTGTGTCGACGGAGGCGGTCAAGCTGGATCCGAAGGAGCACCAGGATTATGTGTGGGCGACGGAGGAGGAGGTTAAGAAGCAGGTTGTCCAGGGGAGAGAGATCCCGTTGACGAATTCTATTATGGTGAGATTGGTTGAGATGGGGTTTGCGATGAGGAATAGGGAGAGGGAGGACTGAGTGTGGTGGTGATTTGGAGGGTGACAGCGGTTGTTTGTAGCATTGCGTTACTCTTTGGCATGTAGTTTGACGAATAGTAGCTGGAAGTTGGAGTGATTAATGTTTCATATTAAGACTAGATTATGTGCCAACGCCAGATTCAATTTTGTAACTCCGTGCCCAAATTCTCAAATCATCAGCGTTCGTTCTCAGATATTGATTGTCTTTGCTCATCGTTTCCATGCCGTAGATTATGGCAGGACATTCTTGTGGATATTAAATAATGATAATCAGTAAGGCCATCTCCGGGTTTAGATAATGGTCTTTGGGGATAGCCATTCCCCTATAAGGAGAGCTCGCGCAGCAAAATTGCAAGCTCCTCCCACAGCAATCAAAGCGGTGAACAGACCGGCCAAGGCCTGAGGTCCCATGTTTTCAAGCATGGCACCACTGCTAGGGAGAGCAACGAGTAGTGCAAAGGCTGTAACAAAGTTCATCATGCCTTTGGTGCTGGTTAGTTGAGCTGTAACTGTTGATATGGCAGGGAAGGCTTACCATAGTATCTTCCATAGTCTTTAGCTTCACATGTTTTGCCCATACATACTGTTGTTTGTCAGCCATACTCTTTTAACTCCCTACTTATATATCAGTACTGACCTGGTGTGATGGAGAGAAACGATCCAGACCCGAATCCCCAAATAGCAGACCAGACATACAAAACAGTAACTGATTTTGTACCGAACGGAACAAGTAATGCTCCCATAAAGATGATGGTGAAAACCGCACTAACAAGAAGTATGTTGAAATGCCCATACTTATCACCGATGAAGCCGGGGATGACTCGGCCAAAGGTAGAGCCTGCTCCAACAATGGCGAGCAGAGTATACCCGTTCTCGGGAGTGAAGCCGACCCGAGTAGAGATGGACGGTAAAAGACCCGATATACTGAAAATGACAAACTCAAACATGAAGATACCGCCCGTGACGAAGCAGAACGCAGGCGAACTGAAGGCTGTGAAGTTGAGTGTAGAGCTCTTGGGGCTCGCTTGTCCTCCCGATGACTTTTTGTACATCTTGTTGAAGGGGATGAAGCAGGCCATGGCGGGGAGCAACAAGCCAGCGGATATAAAGGCCATTATTCGCATCGACCACTGCCAGCCGAGGTCGGGGTATGTAGAGCGCAGGATAATAGGGAATATGACAGCTCCAGTGGATGACCCTGCGAGAGTAATGCCCATGGCCAGACCGCGCTTGCGGACGAAGAGTTTGGCTACGATGGCTATAGCGACAACCATTGTCATAGCAGCGCCAATACTCCCAAATACTCCCAAGCATAGCATGAAGTGCCAGTAGTCACGACATTCAGCCATGAGGAGGAACATGGCCACATATAGAACCGCTCCGACTGGACCGATGATATTGGGCCCGTGGACGTCAACCATGGGACCAACTTGGACGTTGAAGATTAGAGAAAGGAAGAGGAACAGGCCGCTGATCCATCCTACTTCGCCTTCACTGTAGTCGTGGAGCTGGTTCATGCTTAGATGTGTCTGGACTGTACCGAGAGAGTTCATGAAGCCTGCAGAGGAAATCAGTGAATAGTCTGGGAATAGGCGGGCTTTGACTTTTACCAAAGGTGGGAACTAAACATAGAAATGCCCCCAGGACGCAAATCCATGCGCTGAGGGAGTTTTCGATATCCTCCGCAGGTGATTCTGCTTCTGGCTGTGCTTCAGCATCTGGGTTGACGTTCGACATAGCAGCCGCTATAGGATCGAGGCCGAATGCCGCCCAATTGGCATTATCTTGGAAACTATTACGCTGGACATTTTCCTCCTCGGGTGTAGAATGGATCATGACTATAGTCTTTCTTTCTATTAAACTGGTGTATAGTCTTGGTTGCATGTGTATAACTCCAGGGCCAGAATCAAAGGTGCTCCATCCTATATAAGCCTAAACCGGGAGTGGTTCCGCAGACACTAACACCAACTCTTTTTTTCTTCCATCTGATAAACACATTTAGCCAATTAGACAACAATAAGCTAAGGAAAAGGACTAATCTGGACTCTCGTTGTGGCAGCTTCTAGCGTCGCAAAAGCACGCCCTGCGATGTTGCTCCTTCACCGGATCGGATACAGAGCCCGATGATGGAGGGGAGCCACTTTGCAACCTGCAATGCTACCAACCTATTCATGAGAAACCACAACCGAAGTAATTACTATCACTCTGGTTAGTCAGTAAGATAAAGAGGTCGCACTGCTTAAATTTGGCGGTGAATGAGTGTTTATCTTTTGTTTAGAGGCTGACGAGTGGCGTTGCGTGATCGGACATTGTTGAGTCATCCTTCAGGGATAAGACAAGTTCTGCATGAAGAGGTTTGATAGGATAAGTGAAATATTGAACTGATGGTTTCGAGTGGGGGTTGATGAACTATGTGGCCTAACGTTGGTTGATGGTTTAGAACTTGACTTTGGATGTCTGTTTGAGATATTCCAGCTTTGATATAAAGCCCCCCAACTACCTGCCTACCAAGGTAGTTTCCCAACACACGAAAGGATTTGAGGTGCTATCTAGTCTAAGTATTAAGCAGGCTTGATATATACTAGGGCTTTTATTGGGTTATTGGTGTAAGTAGCTCGGCCTTTTAGGTATCGCTGGAATTGCTTCTAGTACTAGATCCATAGATAGGTAGGTAGGTGGTTGGACATTTATGACTATACCCCCTTCCTCGGTTACAGCAAAAGGACTCACCCGAGTGCAGGAACAGCCCTGAAAGTGTGGGATTTCTGATTATAGGTAGTTGCAAAGCCTGTACCGAGCTCAAGTTGTGAGTCAACAACAATATCGTTCCCTGTATCGCCAAGTCATATCACGTATTACCATCTTGTTTACCATTCTGTAGACATTTCCCAGCAATAACGTACGACCTACCCCATTCGATTCAGTCATGAAGAAGGATTAGTTTCAAATCTTTTCTGAACAAGTCGGTGTAGTCTCCCAAAAATTTCAAGACGTCACCGCACTGCCAGGCCTGTCTGGCGACTCGAACAAGTCGACTTCAACTGTCAATATACTGTCCGACCAGCAGAAGTTCCAAGGATGGGCAAAGAAGTTCGACATTGACTTCGATCCACCATTCCCCGATTCTCTTGAACAGCATATTTTCAAAGACGAAAAGAGACGCTTTCTTGTCATGACGAATCTACGGATGCTATCCTTTAAACTTTCATTGCGTAAGTGTATATACGGAAAGTTACAACACAGGCCGGTTCCAACGCTGACGATAGAAACAGTGCACAGTCACTTAAAAAAGCCACTCACTTGGCCCCGAGAGCAGGCAGTACGGGGAGTCATTGATGAGCTTCAAGCGAATCTAGATATTCTCCTCGAATGTGTAGAGGATCTCAAAGTGGTAAACACATATCTACCTGCGCCTTGGAAAAGTGATTCTCTTCTGAGTTTGGTTAAGGACCACCAGAGCCCAAGTTCGGTTCCGCCTGAGAATCGGGGTGGCTTCAACTGCAAATATTGTCATGAAAATGGATCCGAACCTTTTTCTTGTCCTTGTATCTACGATTAGTCACGTCTACACGAATTGCTAGACATTAGGGAGTTGATTAAATGGACCAATATCATTGCTCGCGTTCATATCATCCAAGTCTACCCATGTTGTCCGTGCCAGTTGTCTCCATCTAAGTAGTCGCGCTGGTCTCATAACCAATGCTTGAACAGAAATGGCAATCACGATAAAAGCAGTTAACCACAGCCAGTCTTTTTCTTTGTTATCTCTTTCCAAAACTTAGGTAGTTGTTATCCTGCGCTACTATCAATCAGAGGCAGGAATCAGGCATAAAGGTTAACCTTGTTCAACCCATGTCATAAGGAGCAGTTTTAACTCACGGCATCCGAGCAGCTTCAACTACGGAAATTTCTAGAGCTCTAATTACGATCATCAAAAGGTTTCTCTCAAGTAATACTACGTACTTTATTAACAAAATTACCCGCCATCGACTGTATAAGTCCTCCCAAAATGCCTACCCGAAAGATGCGCACGACTGACGCCGACGCCATCAAACTCCTCGTCGACGGTATCAACGACGTATTCAAGCGCATCTTAGAGCTCCCCGCCATGGAAGGGATAGAGCGAGGCCTATATTTTCTTCCGAGCAAACATCTGATCGGGCAAATGCAAGACCTCTTCATGTACTGGGTCAACAACTTCCCAAATACCCCCAAAGGCTACAAGCTTGACATACCCCAGCAACACATCGTCACGACGCACGCCGAAACAGAAGGGAAGCCAGTGCGTTTGGAGGAGTTGATTGTTTGGTTGGAAGATTGTGAGTGTTTCTTCTTCCAGTGGAGACAAGTGGAAGGGAAGTTGACGGGTCCCAGTACTCGACCTGATAGCTCGCAATGCAAGCAGAAAGGCCTTCGCCTGGGTTTCTCAAACTGCCCGGTTAATCTTGAATATTTATGACTACGGTTTGGTTTTTTCTTCTAGGTTTTGAGATAAGGACTAACAATATTCAGGGGTATTGATATGGGAACCATCAAAGAAGCACGAAGAAACATGACTTGGGATTATGCAAGTATTCAGTGGTAAGAGTGGCTTAAAAGCGATCTCTTGAACTCAACAATGAGTATACCGTTTTGCAAACGCATTTCTCAGCCTGATTTCACCAATGCAATCACTCATCAACATAGGATCTCAGCTAGGTAAAGTCTCATGACGGCAACCGACATAGAGTCTCAGCTGTTAAAAAGGCACCAATGAAGACAACCCCAAGGAGATTGATATGTTACAATTGGTACTACCACATACGTGATAAATGCATTCTTATCTACAAAAGTAGAGTCAGGCTGTGGTTTGATGTTGCCAATTGGCTTGTTTTCTCTGAAGCCTACTCTAGCCAAGGCACTATCGAATGCAGAGCCTGATCCTTGGATATTTGGTCCTTTGGTCATATGTTATCGTTCTTAGGTTGGATGAGACCCGAGTGAGCCCTCATATTTCTTCCTTCTTACAAATTGTGAATTCCCTCTTACAACGAAAGTAACATCCGCGTCCTTTCTACACTACGACTGTAGGTAGTGGAAAATACGGGATCCTGTTAACTTCCTCTCTTTTGTTCAGGTGGTTCACTTTCTAGACATTACTTCCTCTAAGACTGGAAGTCGAAATCGTTATTCCCAGAGGCAGCTGAACTTGAACGAGGCCAATCAGCCACTAGGGAAACAGTGCTCTTGGCAATATGTTTCCAACTTGGTTGATATGACCCATACTAAACAACCACCCTAGAGTAGACGCTGACCACGCTCAACGCCGACTCAATGTCTTCCCCGCGTTTTGCGACAGCTGTAAGAGGTCATATGCGATAGCCATGCCGATACAACTGATTCATGTACAGCTATCGGTGTAAGATAATGCAGTGAATGTCACTTATCTAGTCCATCCTAATACCGCTATCCTCCGGAGAAGACGTTTACGGTAATTTGAACATCAACCGATCGAGTTAGAGTCGGTCTAGTGATCAACTACCAAAAGGGAAAGGATCCGTTGCGAACTGCAAAACTATTTCATTCGGTTCGTATGCGAGAGATCAACATGATTTTATCAGAGGTATGAAAAACTCTCCGGACCAATGGTGATACACGGGCAGACACATCTTGTCACGTTGGAGATGTGTACCATGCAGGCTAACCTCAAAACATGCAGCCGAAAGACTGGAAATATCACGGACATTGCGAACTGATTCAAGACAACAGGGTATGATCGGTTGGTCCGATGTTGCAGACGCTGTGAACTGTCTGATGAACCACAGATTAGGAATCCTTTCTACGAACTTGACCTCGGCGAAGATCCATACCGTCCCAGATCGTGGGGCCCTGTCTAGTTTTGGAGATGATCTAGCGGTCTTGAGTCACGGCCAGAAGATTGTCGATAGAATGTCATCGACTAGAACGACAAGCATTATTTAAGATCGCATCTAACAAATAACAACAGTGCTTGAACACCGAAGACCGGCCAACCCTGTAGCATAAAAACTACAATTGATGTTAACCACGCATGGGAAGTTCTTATCAAATCCTCATACCAAGACAGTACTGAGTGATTACTGCACTATACCCACAGTACCTGGAGAAGTAAAAGTTTAAAATGTAGGCTTTAACATATGAAGTCCATAAAAAAAAGAATAATGACCTCACAAGATGCTGATCCTTTGCTAACCCCTGGCAAAAGCCAAAAGCGACCGGGGAGCCCGGTCGAAACGATCGAGGTTGGAAAGCACCCCATGCCCTGGCCCATGCTTTCTTTTCACGGCCTTGCCCGCGAAATTAGAACCACTGAGGAGATGAGACAAACGACACTAGAAGCTTTCTCTAAAACCTTCCATTCTATTTATGAACACGCGAAAGCATGGACGTTGCAATCAAGGCCCTTTCATATCTGGCGGAAACTCGTCCCCTCATAATCGCTGGGAGG
Source organism: Fusarium sp. PT (assembly GCA_021020635.1). Lineage (NCBI taxonomy): Eukaryota > Fungi > Ascomycota > Sordariomycetes > Hypocreales > Nectriaceae > Fusarium > Fusarium sp. PT. The sequence continues at coordinate 2,753,161 of JAHMRZ010000001.1, forward strand.
ACACAGGCTACAGCTTGCTGTTGTTTACTTGGAAAAGATGTGAAATTCCAGGTCAGGGCTGCTTCTTAGACGCGTTATATTCAAGGAAACTTTAAAGTTGGGGATCAGCACTGAGTTGGCAAGCCATGTTTTGGGCTGGATACCATCAATATTCCCAGTCCAAGAGTGGAACCATTTACAACTCCCGAGCGCAAATTCACGGTTTCTCTTTTATCTTATTTTCGTTTGTCGCGTATCTCGGTTTCCAGCCTCTGTTCTAGAACCACAAGAGCTTCTAGCTTGGGTCGAAGTGATCACAGCGTTCATAGCCTGGTCTTCAACTGGAACCACTGCCTCACCATTGCGGGCACGAGCCTTTGCGGGCAGGGATCCCTTCGTAATCAGGAAATTTAACGTGAAACCTTCGACTAATTGCTACACTGAAACGAGGACTGTTGGTTGAACCAACCGTTGAGATTTGATACAGATAGGAATCGTCTCCTGTCGGCCGCAATATGTAAAGTTATTCATCAATGGATTTATTAACGATGCCCGGAGATGCAACGGACACAACTTTATCCTGTAATCTTATACCCGGCGGTATCTCCTCTATGCTGCAAACTGAAGCTGCGTGCATGGAAATATTGAGTTAGCATCGTGCATGCGTCAGCTGCCGCAAGAGAATGAGGCGATGCATAACAAATGGAGCCTCAAACAACAAAATACACGCAACACCGCCTCGGCAAACACAACCATGGACAAGATTGTCATCGGAATCATGGATCAAGTTCGGCATTTCGTCTAACCGAAAAAGAAAAAAAGAAGAATCACAAGAGAGAAAAAAAGAATCAAGACCCTTGCCATGACGGGTGATTTGTTTGTGCATCCATCACCACTCCACATAGCCCACTCACAACAGAGCGAAAGAGCCTTAGTCCAAGGATCATCACGGCTTTTGCTAAGATGGATGCAGGATCCTTGCGATGCGGGAATACCCTTGAAGAAACTTGAGGTTTTTTTTTTTCGTTCACGATGAGAGAGAATTGTCAATTCATAGTGGAGGATGCAGATCACGCACTGCAGATGTCATTAATTTACGTCTGGATTTCGGCTCACTGCTGCTAATGCTCTGGCATGTTTAATACTTCATGATGAAGACAACTCGGCATCATATCCGTTGATTACGACTCCCCAGAAGTAAAAAAAATGAAGGTATAATAGGATATGTAATCTGCAACATGCTGACCATTTCTGCCGTCATCCTCCACGGACCGGTGATGGATGGACCCTCAGATCTTTACATGTGGAGTCATCGGGACCGGAACGGCCAACTCTGTCACCGCTGACCTCTTATTCCTAGGCATCGATTGTAATCAGTATCTCCAAATTGGTTTCCAAAAGCCCATTGCCCTCTCTGCCATTCCGGCAAACCAGCCTCGCCCAGCCTCAATGAGGTTAGGTATGTATATCTGATGGCCAAGTCGGCACTCATCATAATGGAAGCATTATTTCGTCGTCCGTTGTCGGGGCTTAAACAAAAGACCCTGACTATGCTTCATCTGAATTGGCATGATGGTATGCTCGAAAGAGTAAGAAAAGACAGGGTTGTGGTTTCTATGCCGCGTCACCGAGAGAGACCCCGACAATCATACGGGGTTGCTCCGCAGCCTCCGGAGCCTTCACTATGGGGAGAGGCAGTGATGATGATGCTTTTTTGCGCTCACGGGAAGGACGGATATCACGGTTTTTCACTCTAGTTCTGTTCCTCGGATAGTAAAGTGGCTTGGTAAATGTCATAGCCTGACATGGTATGACCTCAATTTTGATGGGAAATACAATTACCCCAAGACAGACCGCGTAGATAACAATCTTGTCTCTCTTCTCTATGTCTGACTCTGTGTCTGTGTCTCTGTTTTCTTCCCTGTTCTCCCAAATTATCCACCCCTCACCCGCAGTGCTCTACATACGACTGCATCATCATCATCATCATTGTTGTCAAAGAGCCGTTAGTTTCTTTGAGCGCTCCAAGAAACCTTGTCTGGGACACCTTTGGCCCTCTCTAGGTCACCTCAGTTCTTGTTCCTTGGCGGTCTTGTCAGACCCTTGGGCCATTTTCACCCAACATACCTGATCTTTGGCCTGTCTTGTCTTGACTTAAATTTATCCTTAGATTCCTGGTTTTTTCCCCTTCTTCGTTAACCAACATTTTCTCTTTAACCCCCCGCAAACGCGACCTCATTTCGTAACGACTGCGCCGTCGTTCCTTTTGCAGAGAGACAATTTCGCCGAATTTGGCTGGCCTTGCCTTGCTTCGTCTGTTGCGCTTCCGTCGCTCTGGCCGGTCTCAAACTTCAGCCCAGCAGCCTCGAATGAACCGTGCTTAATTGGATTTTAATCCGTCAGGCACCTAAAGATTGCCTTGCATTATTATTGCATTGCTTTCTTTGGCTCTTCCGTTGGCCCGCCGGTTTATTCAACTTGATCGAATTGAGTTGGACTTTTCTATCATCCGCCCCAACCGCCGTTACGCGTCTTGACCGCATTTCTTCACAATCTTCAGATTGAGCTGAGCTCAGCATCAGCAGAGAGAGTGGAGGTATCCAGAATCTGAATCTCAGGCGGCGCAGAAACAAAAACAAAAACGGGATAGCGACCAGGGTTGCCAGGGCCTCATTCTCGTCCTCATCACCGCCAGTGAGCTTTGTCGCGTCAGAGGCTACAGATGCACTAGCTACAAGCGAATCCCTTGAATCTGATGTTTCGGATTTCCATGTTTTAGCAAGAAAAAGGTACGTATCTCTGATCTTTTTTATTTTTATGTTTATCGTCTGGATATTCGCACGCAGTTTGGATTATTTTCTTGTTTCTTGGATCAGTCACACGCCCCTTTTCTTGATTTGATCGATTGCGATGAATCGAGTCGATTCTTGATAATGGATCGTGTGTTGTATGCATCGTCCCGAGTGGAATGAATGAGTCTGGTGTAAGGCGTGGTCCAATGATGATCAATCTCAGAGAATCTTGCATCGGTTGCTGTCAGCTGCAACTGTGTCGATCTCCCTGTCAAAGAAACAGGGCAGCGCAAGGCCAGACAAAGCCAGACAAGGTCAAGCCAAGCATCATGTTTGTTTTCTTGACGGTCTTTCTTTGTTATCCGTTTTTCTCCACCATGGATCACATTACCGCTAGTTTTTGTCCATGACATTTTGACTGTGGACATACGGAGTGTGTATTGTATGCACATTCCATATTCTGAGCTGTCTATGTCTATACATTAAAAGTGCACAATCAAGACGAGACAAGGTCCCAAATTGAATGCCATCCCCTGTCAGCCGGCCCCGGGTCCGTAATCCTCTGCCCTGTTTCTCCACTGCCCGCATCGTCCCCCACTGCGCCAACGCCAACGCCTGGGCCAAAGCCAGCGCCAACCTGGAACCGCCAGAACAAGGCGTAACCTACCCTTACACCCCTGGTCCCTTCCTGCCTTCCCTTCCCTAGATGAGAGCTACTTGGTTGCTGCCCAGTCCAGGTCAATAAACTTGCAAGGTGCCTTTTTCACCTATCAGCCTTAATCTGGAGGATGCCAGCGCATAATTTAGGGAATTGATGGGCACTCCGGTTTAACTGTCCTGTGCTTTTGAGTCCCGACTCAGACTCAGACCCATGCCCTCATACCTTGCCCATACCGCACCTTTGTCCATAAGCCATACCATCACCGCTGCAACACTGCTACACACCGTCTCGTTTTTATTTACTCGTGCTCTCGTTAGCCCCTCCCTTGTATTCTAATTCCTCTCGGGCTTGTCACCAATATCCAATATCACATCACGCCCTGGATCTATCTACCTACTACTATTAGAGCTGGGTCCCGCTCACATGTTCTACCTCTTCCTCTGATAAAAACCAACCATATCCTGACGGTTTATTCCTCGTGTGTAATACCTTGACCTTACCTAGTCTTTCCCCGTCTTACACTGTTGTTTGTTTTGAGAGCATTCACACGCGCAAAGACTACATCTTCTTCTACACCCACTACTTCTTTTGCGTTGCGTTGCATTCTAGGCTGGACCACCCGCGCTTTTTCTTCTTGGCTTTATTGGCCTCGTCATCGTTCGAGCACAGCTGTTAACCACAATGACCACAGCCACTGAATCCCCACAGCGTCGTTCCGCTTGGGTTCCTTCTCACGACAACATCTATTATCGTCCGCGCCTCAACAAGAAGAATTCCATATCCGCTGGACGTTTTCCCACGCCGTTGATCGGTCCTCGAAGATCTCGCCCACAAGCGATCCACATCATCAGCTACCCCTCGGGTTACATTCCCAAAGAGTTGCGACAAGAAAGCAGAGCGCAGACCCCAACCCTAGTCGTCGAGCCTCCGCGTGCTCCATCGCTGCAACCTACTCCAACCAACGCGTCCAACGGAAGCAATAACGATAATTTCAGCAACAGCAGCCGAAGAAAAGGTTTCAAACCTCGCCCTGCAGTTCGCCGTAGAGACAAGCTCTTTAGCACATTTAACTTGGAGTCGGGTCTTGCAACAGCCGAAGCGCCATCAAGTTTTGACCGCTCGACTCGGCAAAGTGCGAGCGCTATTTCCAGTGCCAATACTAGTCAGCCAATTGGCCAGGATCCTCAGTCCGACTTAGACCTGACCTGTGACCCTGCAATTGGGCCGAGATTTACTGGGGCAAGTGCATCCCCGCCAGCATATGACGACACAACTTTACGCCCCGGTTCCGCGGCACCTGATTTAGCATCAACATCTGCATCCACATCCCCATCCACTTCCGCTTTCGCATTTACTTCAACAACGCCGTTGATTAACTCAAATTCTGCCGATTGCAACACACAATCAGCATCATCGGCAGCGGCAACAATGACGACTGCTAGAACTTCACATTCTTCATTGGCTCTGTCCAATCCCAGTCGCAACAGTTTCATGTCCGCCCGCTCTTCAAAATCTGCCGTCACTTCAGTCTCCGAGGTCCCAAAACCCGTCGCTTCCGGCAGTGGCGTGTCATGCTCGATCCTTCTTGCTGAACCAAACATCTTCCTCTCAGGTTTTGACCATGACGGTCACGGTAACCGCGACGGCCAGAGCGGCACGGCCCTACTACGAGGCAAACTTCAATTGCGAGTCACAAAAAACGTCAAGATCAAGGCCGTTCAACTCAAGCTTCTCGGGCGCGCCCGCACCGAGTGGCCTGAAGGCATTCCTCCCCTCAAACAAGATGTATTCGAGGAGGAGAGTCTGCGCACACAGGTACTAACGTTTTTCAATGCCATGAATGACGGCTGGGAATCCGAATATGGCAACCAATGCACTTATCGTCTTAAGAACGCCTCTCCTAATGGCAGCTCTACAAACCTCGTCCGCCCCAACCCGTCGTCTTCTTTGACCCCGCATCAAAATAACCTTTCCGCCAAAGAAATGAAGCGGTTGTCCCTCCAAAATGTTCAGTCGCGCAGTTTCCAGAAGGGCGACAGCCCCATTGCGACACCTACACAAGCCAAGGGTTACAAGGTCTTTTACCCTGGTACATATGACTACACATTTGAACTGCCCATCGATCACCACCAGTTGGAAACAACAAAGTTGCAGTATGGATCCGTGAAGTGGGAATTACACGCAACCGTTGACCGAGCTGGTGCCTTTAAGCCTAACCTGCACGGTACCAAGGAGGTTTCGATCGTGCGTGTACCTGATCAACTCTCTCTTGAGATGACAGAGCCTATCTCCATTAGCCGTCAATGGGAGGACCAATTGCACTACGACATTGTTATTTCGGGCAAGAGTTTCCCCATTGGCAGCAAGATTCCCATTGCCTTCAAACTTACACCACTTGCCAAGGTTCAAGTGCATAAGCTCAAGGTCTATGTAACAGAGTCTATTGAGTACTGGACAAACGATAAGCGCGTGACCCGCAAAGATCCGGGCCGCAAGATTCTGCTCCTCGAAAAGTCAGCTGGCAAGCCTCTCGATTCATCGTACGCTTCATCTGAGGTCCGTACCCTTCGCGGCGGAGAGCTTGACCCTGAGCAGCGACGACAGGCTCGTGAAGCAGCTGCTCGAAGGAGAACACAAGATGCCACCAGGCGACAGACTGCCGCCGAGCCACTCCCTGAGCCCTCGGCCAATCTCCTTGGTGATCTGGATCTTGGACTCGAGACTATCTGGGGCGCGACAGAGATCGAAGCCAACGTACAGATCCCTACCTGCGAGATGATGGCCAAGAACAAGGAGCTCCGACTCAACCCCGACTGCAGCTGGAAGAACGTCAATGTTTTCCATTGGATCAAGGTAAGAACATCTGATGATGGGTTTATCAACAAGGTGACTAACAATTTCACAGGTTGTTATGCGAATCAGCCGTCTTGATCCTGAGGATCCTACTGGCACAAAACGTCGACACTTCGAGATCAGCATCGATTCACCGTTCACAGTCCTCAATTGCCGCGCCACCCATGCCAACACCAACCTTCCGGCTTATACTGGCGCGAACTGCAACAGCGCCACTTTCCAGTCCTCTTGCGGTTGCCCTGACGCAGTTTCCATCCCTACCGATGCCTCTCCCAGCTCCTCAGAGGGTACACTACCTGGTGTTAACCCCAGCACCGATAACCTTCCAGCGCCCCCACAGGCTGCCCATCTTGCCAACGCTGTCGGCGGACAACAAGAGCCCCGGCCAATCCACCTGCTCCGAGTTCCAAGTTTCAACCCACCTGCGTTTGAAGATGATATCGCACCACCTCCCGCTGTCGACTTCGTCACAGATTTGCGTGAGACTGTGATGACACCTCCACCCCAGTACGATGTTGTGGTTGGAACTCCGAGTGTCGACGGTATGGCCGACTACTTTGCACGACTGGCCGATGCCGGGTTTGAGGGACAGGATGATTCAGAGTCCGATCCCGACGATTCTCCACCAAGGATTCTGGACCGAACTGGACGCGTCAATGTTGCCAATCCTCGAACCCCTGGAGGCAGAAGAATGCCAAGTCGAAGTTTGGAAATTTCCAGACCAACCATTCAACTCGATATGAATGCTCTCCGCAACCGAGCCGGGCGAGCAGTGTGAAGAGCACTGGCCGTCTGTGTTTGGATATAATATGAGCCAATTTTCCTCACAGCCAGGTCTTTCCAGGCCTGGGTGGGGGGGAATCACTTACAGTGATATCCACGCTGTTTACGATATTTATGTTTTTTTATCTTCTTATTTCATTTGTCAAAAGGATTGCATCAGGCAAGCATATGGGCTGCATTAGGCATGGTTGAAACGGACTAGGGTTTTGACGGCGTTATCTTGCTCTTCGTTTTCCCATCAAGGGCCAGGCGTTCATAAAGAGGAAGGGACGGCAAGGCAAGTCATTTACTTGGGGTCTATCTGGGCATGAGAAGGGAGGATATACCTTGAATATTAGGGTAGGACATATGCGCTGGAAGAACGCATGCTCACGTATCGATACCACATCGTTTCCTTTACAAATATACATCAACCAACCCACAATTTGGGGTTTTGCTCAACTATTGCTCATTGAATCATGAAAACATGCCAACTTCTACTGCCCACCAGCCGTGATATAGTAGATATAATGTAATAACTGCATTGTCTGTCTGTCAAGGGTTCATAGGCGATATTCAGGTTCAACATTGCATGCCGTTAGTGATGTCAGACAAATCCCTGCCCGTAAGCGCTAGCCGTGGTATGTTACCAACGACCCAAGGGACCTCTATTGTCGACAACTCGTCTCCTCATCCATCTCTTGGCGGTCTAAATAGGCTGCATTGCATGCATCCACTTATCACTTCCTGTCGGATCTTTTTAGATCAACGCAGGCGCTCTTCCACACGTAAGCCTTCCGTTTCCGGCAGTTCCGGTGAGACCATATATCCATCCATATATGACTAACCAGTCTACCTCATCATTTAGGACAACAATGGTTGTAACAGATAAAGCCCATGCTGATAACAATGAGACGCCGGTGAGACAGCGCAAGGCTCATAAGAAGTCTCGCCTTGGTTGCAAGAACTGCAAACTTCGTAGTGTAAAGGTAAGTTGCCCATGGTGTAACGGCTCCTAGCCAAACCCATATATCAGTGGTGCTTGAGAACCACAAGTCAGCACTAGCTTGACCTGACACTCACTCATTGCATACCAGTGCGATGAATCAAAGCCTTCCTGTAAACGCTGCGCGGTCTCGGGCTTCATATGCTCTTTCACGCAGTCCTTCCCATCAGCTCTCCAGCTCGAGCACCGCAGTGCAGGACCTATCTTCTCAGTCATCGATAAGACCTTTGGCCCTATCAACCCAGGCTTTAGGGTCCCTATCATACAGCCTTTGAAGGGGAGTTTGGGTGAGATTATCCTTGACGATGCTGCTCTCGCGGCTGTGGAGAGGTTTAGGCTCAGAACTGTGTTTTCACTGGGAACAGAGCGGACGAGGAGTGTTTATACCCAGGGGGCCTTTAAGCTAGGCTTTAAAGTGAGTTTGTAAGACCAGAGAGTTTAACTTGAGACTGACGCAGATAGTATCCTTTCTTGTTGCATGTCTTTGTGGCTCTGACACTTCTTCACGATCAGCATCTTAATCCCCGCCAAGCACCCTCTCAACGCACAGCTCTTGCGTTCCACTGGTATCAAGCCACAGCACTCTTCCACAGACGTCTCGCCGCTGCTGGCGCGATCGCTGACCCCTCGACACTGCCTGGTCCTGAGCGTGATGCGCTGTGGGCTTCAGGAGCGTTGCTCGGAGCCGCCTCGTTTGCGCTCCTTGATGTCGAAGACGTCGATGCTGCCTGGCCGCTCAGGGAGTCTGACAATCTCGATCTTAACTGGCTCAGGATGAACGATGGGAAGAAAGTTGTGTGGAAACTTAGTGATCCGACGAGAGACGGTAGTATTTTCCAGGCACTGCTCAAGGAGAGGGTTGATATGCCAGATGGAAGCCTGTCAGTTCCTCCTGGTGTACTGCCCGATGTATTCTATACCATGTTCGACGTGGGATCGTCTTCAACCGCCCAGAGCAACCCCTACCACATCGCTGTTTCGTTACTCGCTCAGTTACTCCCACATAAGATCGACGACAACACCGTCATCCACTTCCTTAGTTTTGTCTCTCAACTAGACCCGCGGTTTAGAAGGTTACTGGAGGAAAAAGACCCCGGGGCTATGGTTCTGCTGGCGTGGTGGTACGCCAAGGCCGCTGCGCATAGTTCGTGGTGGATGCAGAGGAGATCGCTGATCGAGGGACGAGCGATATGCATCTACCTCGAGAGGCATAGTATGCATGTGGAAGGCATTCGAGAGCTGATACGGTTTCCAAAGAGGATATTTGAGTCGTGTCAGGAGAATGGAGGTAATATGACCGTCGAAGATAAGCATGCTTTGATGACAGGTATGCCGATATACCTTTAAGGTAGAATTAAACAGAATTATGTATTATAATCAACGCTACCCTAACGAGAGACGCAAACTTGAACCATTTTGAAAGTAACCGGACTAATCAATAATCCTGAATCGAAAAACATGAATCGAAAAACAAGACTCCATATCCCTGTCCAAGCCCTTCAACAACGTCGTGACGACCGCGGGCATCTAGCCCTTGGCGAGAATCTTTACACATTCTATTAAGCGCCAACACTAACTTCAGAGTTGACAGGCTGCTTTTGCTTGTCGTTATCCTTGCTGGGCATCAGGGGATTATTTGGATCGTACCCCACGGACTTGACAATACCAAGTCCTTTTGTACGGCCCTCACGGAAGAGAAGTCTGTCACCTGGCGCCAGATATTCAGGCCGTTGGACAAAGCGGAACGCAACAGTCGCACGATCTCCTGTACGGATGAGTTCTCGATCAATGTCGATAATGGCACACGTCTGGGAGACAGGGCCGACATGAAGCATAGCCTGGTACTTAGTTTTGATCGTGGTTGCGTGAGACAGAATAAGAACTGCAAGAATTAGTACGAGTAAAACAAAGTAGTGCTGTAGATGCTTACCCTCTGCAATAAACTCCCGATGCACCTTGGGCATTACTTGACCTTCAATCTTGGGAAGGACTACCATTCCCTTTCTGACGTCCTTGCGCTTGACCTTCTTCAAAGCAAAAGAAGCGGACTGGCCAGCCGAAGCCGCCGGTACCCTTATCCTCTTGCGCTCGATTGATCTGACCGCAGTGGGTGTGAATTGTCCCAAAGAGTCAGGCCCTATGAGAACGTTGTCGCCCTCGTGGATGACTCCAGATTTTATGATACCAGATACCACGGTTCCCGTGAAAGGTACTGAGAAAGTATCGTTAACATGGAATTCAAACGGTGCGTCCGAGTTGTATCGTCCGTGGTGAGGCAAAATGTTCAAGAATGTTCGGACCAGATCAAGGTTCTCTCCTGTAACATTGGAGACGAGAAACACAGGGCATATTCTTTGACTGACAAACTGTGTTGCTGTGTTGATGCATTCTTCGCGAGTCTTGATGAAAGTTGGTATCTTTCGCGCTCCAGGACTCTTCATAATCTTGGTGATCTGTGTCAATGTCTGCTCCAGAATGTTGGGTGGGCAAATATCGATCTTGGTAACTACAACCATAACGGGAACGTTGAGAGCCAGGGCGATACCCAAGTGCTCCTTGCTCATGCCGATAAGCCCGTTGTTCGCTGCCACCATGAGCAGGCAGTAGTTGGGGCTGCTCGAGAGCAGACCAAACACTGTTGTTCTTAGATACTTCTCGTGGCCAGCCAAGTCAGTGAAAGTGATGACTTTTGCGCTTCGCTTGCCGATTTCTTCCCATGACAGCTTGCCTATAGAATGTCAGTATGCCTGTCTATTTCACATTAAAGACATGAAACCTACGCCCTGGAGTGTCGGAAGTTATGACCTGTCCCATTGTGTCAAAGCCCATGATCTCCATACCCACAGAGCTAGTTCGCCCTGTCTCTATCTCATGCTTGTGCCGAAAGAGGTTGACTCGAGCCTTCCCACGTCCGTCGTCGAGATCGCCCTTAACGAGCACACCCAACATTGAACTTTTGCCCGCATCAACTGTAGGTCGTTAATAGGAGTAGGCGATAACATCATTAGGACGGCTTACCATTTCCAACGACTGCTATTCGCGTTTCAATGACATCCTCTATTGTTGCAGGGTTTTGGCGAATAAGGACTTTACCGCTACAGCTCTTGTCCTTCGTAGGCCTATCGGCAGTACTGTCGGCTTCGAGCTTGCCTCCGACATTCTTGGTCAGTAGAAGGTCGCAATCAGCGCGCACTCGCTTCGCTACTTCTTGAAGTGTCTTGAACGCTTGATTCCACTGGTCGATGGTGAGATTCATCGATTCACCATGGTTCTCGTATCCGATCTCGAACACACATTCTCCAAAGCCCTCCTCCAACCGGTCGGCAACAAGATCCTCCAATTGCTTCAACGTATCTTCGGTCGACCCAAGGAGAAGCTCCTTTAGGGGTACCCGGGGTACTGATTCGGCAAGATCGAGACTGTCGAAGAGTTCATCTAGTTCCTCGTGATGTTCAGTATTGGTCTCGGTGGTCTCGGCTGTATCATTTGCGCCTGTCGCGTCCGTCGTGGTTCTTGCGGTGGGATACCGTAAGTTTTGTTGCTGTTCTACATACTCGGCGAAATCACTCAGGGCCTAATTACCAATTGTAAGTATCCGAACTTCATTTTCTAAAAGATAGACATACAGATTCGCCCTTGCGCTTCTCGTGCGCTAATGGCTTTGTCGTCGACATATTAACGATGAGGTCATGCGATTTATACCATGTAAGGTATACGTTTGATCATTGAGTAAGATTGATAGCGAGAGGAAGATTTTATAATTGAAGAAATGATGCTTTAAAGGACTGCGCCACTTCTCGTCGGTCTGACTGTTTAAAGGCTTGACATGAGAAGAGTCATAGTCATAGACAAAGTTATTACACCTGATGCGCGGGGTGGTTACTCACGACCCCGGTGGGCGCCCACACCACGCCTTCCTTATCGATAAGAGCTCCAGCTGAGCGCGGATGAATTTATACATATATGTAGATTTAACATAAAATATGTAATAATGAGAATATCTTACATAGACTTATTAAAAAGTCAGATAAAATTATACAAAATTATATAAAATAAGAAGATTTTATCATAATTAATATAAGATTATATAAAATATACAAAGAAGAAATAAAATTATTAGAACTTCACGCCCACTGTAAAGTGGGTATCTGGGCGTCTCAAGCCGCATTCATTTATCGGGGTTCGCAATAGAATGGACGAGGGTTAAAGTTTCAACAATGGAGGAGCCTGCATTAGTATTTGGGTAGTACGAAGCCAACCGGGTTTAAGAGATAGTTATCAAAATTATTCGTAGATCCCAGTCTTCGATGCAAAATGAGGTAGGTAGTTAACGGCGTCAATGTTCTTTTTGCTATTAACTCTATCAGACCGTTGGGATAAGTCCATCGGGGTGAGTCATCAGCATGAGAGGTGGTTGGCCTTTCCTTTGCCTTAAGTTGCGAAACGACGGAGCTGAGGGTTAGAACTAGGAGCTCCATCCCTTAATATTGGCCCAACGCCGTCATGGGCTGCTCTCGAAAGGCCGTGTGCAGCCCAGTACCCCTGACTGCTGTATGACACAGCGCAAGCCGTTATCGTACATTGAGCCAGGCAACACACATTTGGGGATGTGCAGAACATAGCTGTTTCTTTTTATTTTCTTTAAAAGGGAACTCCAGGTGAGATGAGGACAACACTATCGCCTGTTTCACAATTAGTATATAGAATCGACAGGATTACATGTCAAGACTCACCTCTCACAAACAGCATCTCCGATTTCCGGCTAATAGTCTACAATTTGGTCAGACGTAATTGCATACTCAGCCTGGCGCACCCTGGCTTACCTTGAGCTCGTCGTCATCGTCGTCCTCATCCACAGTATAGATGGTCTCTTCCACCTCTCCTAACACCAGATTGCAATGGCTATCATAAGCCTGAATCAATGTCAGATATCTTTCATGTCCATTGGCAAAGGTATAAACTAACGTGCAGCTTTCCCTTGAGTTCACGGTCTCCTCGGAGCTTGACAAAGACTACTTCGTTGAGGAGGAGCCTGACGAGGTCGAGGGGCTCCGATACATGATGGGGTTCTTCACCGGCGTCGGCCATGGTTATGTTGATTGTCGCTGTTGAGGCTGTGTTAGGTTCGATGTGTGAGTCTGGTGGTGAGCTGGGCTTTGCTGGGCTGGATATGAGTCTAGGTATCCGTGGGAAAACGCGGATTGGTGGATTGGCAAGCTTGGGAAATCTTCGGCAAAACTGTGTGAGCATATGCAGTAAGGCATGATGCGAAGTATGTACTTATCCTGTACTTTACCCCATGTTTTGATGCATTTATCCATATCGGCACTGGCCTGAACCTTCCTGATTGAGGTTACACGGCAGCCACGCCCCTCGCGCGGGTGAGGAGGTGTTCAGTTGCATCCGAGGCCTTCCACTCTTGTAATCCTTTGATTTTCCCCTCATCATCGTTTTTGCGTGCGCTGCTTTTACAGGCAATTCTAATGCCATGCTTCGGCGACAATCTCTCTTTAGAGGGCCCTGTATCGATCGCCCGTCGATAACTCCACTCGCTACCGCGCTACGAAGCTACGGCCCACCGCTAAGAGCTGGACGACCCGCTGAGGTGGGTCAAAGACGGTGGTTAGCATCAATATCTCCTCTGCCTTCGACTTCACCTTCGACATTTGCACATCAACGAGGTGCTTCATTATCCGAGAACAACTTCTCGAGAAACACCCTGCTGGAGAACCTCCTGCGAGCCATACGATGTCGAGATACCGGCCATGTCATCGAAACATTTCGCGACTGGGTAATGTCGTTCAACGACGAGAATCCCCAAGTCGTCGATGCAGCTTTTCGGGAGCTACTTGAGCTCCCTACTACGACCTTTTCTGCGATTCTCAGAGCCCTGGATCCTATCGAAAACCCCGAATTGGACGTTGCGCACGGTATCAACATCTCCCTAGGGGGAATCCAATTTACCAATGCCCGCCATCTAGTCGACGACTTCGGCGTGCGACATCAACATCGCTTCATTCTCAATGCCCTCAAGGCCCTCCTGGAAGCCCGCCGCGAAGCTGGCCGCAATCTTGTCATAAATGACTATGAAGTCCTCATCCGCTGTGCAGGCGCTGCCAGTGACATAAACGAAGCTGTCTTTTGGTTTGGCGCCATTACACGTGATGGTCTGCAGCCAAAGCGCACTACAGCAACATGGAACGTCTTTTTAAGGGCTCGCTACAACATCGACCCCGTCTATTACCAATATGATCGCCAACGAGTGACTCAGACAAGCCGTGATGCGTACAAGATATTTTTCGAAACAGAGCTGAAGAACGTATGGCGTATGGAATCTTTACGACACAGTAGGAACGCCCTTCTCAAACTACCTTTCAATCGACAACCGCACCGATTATGGGCGAGTAACTACTTGTGGATGAGGCAGAAGACTGGTTACCAAAGCTATTTTGCACATTGGCGGCGTAGCAAGGATATCGGCGTGCTACTAAATGAAGAGATGCTATGCAATGCTCTGATCGGTTTCGCTCGAAGCGGTTCAATTGCACAAATACGAGGCATCGTCCTTAAAAGAGGATTTGGCATTGGTCTAGTCGAGAACAAAGACACAGGCACATTTGAAGTCGGTGGGCATAAAGTCTTTCGCGAGGGAAACCCAAGAGCCCCTACTGTACGCTTGCTTAATGCGATTGTCGAGGGGTTTGGGGGAATGTCGCGTATCCGTCTCGCACTTGATCTACTCATTCATGTCTCAAAAGTCTACGACATCCCGATACCGCGTGAGACATGGTCCAATCTCTATAATTGGGCCTACACTTGTTCAACCAAGCCAAATCGACCTCAGCGTCAGCTCATGAAGAAACCCCCATCTGCAGTGGTAGATCCCAAACTAGTCACTGAGATCTGGGACACCATGACTTCGGAGCCCTACAACATAGAACCCACGTTCGAAAATTACATGGCTTACATCAAGAGCCTTATCTTTCGGAATAAGTTCAATGCAGCATTGGATGTGATCCGCGACCATGCCGTACCGCATTATCGCCGTTTGGAAGAGGAGCACCAGCAAATCGTTTTCAATGAAGTTCTCCAGGAAATCTCAGGGGTCAGCCATCAACGTACCAGAATTGAAACGCAAAAGGACAATGCGTGGTACCAGATTCAGGATTGTCTTACGAAGCTCTTCCAGGGTGCATCTAAGTTTCCTCTACGGCGGAAGTCAAAATTCCCTTATACTGTCGTACCGAACCTTGTTGCAGAGTTTAGTGAATTCTTCAACGATCAGATACGATACCGTACCTCTCAAGGCCACGTAGTACTTGAGCGGTCTGTAGAAGTACCTCGTTTCACCTGGAGTCGGCATAAACGGACGACATTGCCTCAACTCAAGGGCGGCCTGGAAGTTAAGATGCTGGAGACCCGTGGTCTGATTGAAGAAGAACCAACTTTTGAGGGACGCCAACAGAAGTGGCCCAGGAACCCAGAGATGGCTATAAAGGAATGGAAGCGCAATCCAATAGCCAGGCTCCGTGCAGGCGGCCCTGCGCCCGAATCGACAGATGTGAATGCAAAAGAGTGGTGGAAGCGAGTAGAGAGTGACTTGATGGTGTAGACATCTTCTTTATAGATCTAAACTATCGCCATATCCTTAATGGATCATATACATGTAGCATTGCGGGTTAAAAAGGATTATTTCAAGAGACTCGTTCATCATAACGTCCAACTTCGACACAAGACATGGTAATCAAATAAATCATTCGCATACATGAATGCTATCTGCTAGTAATCATATCATGGGTATCTACATTCGTCATTTATCCTTCACCAGCCGTCTCGTCTCATCTGCCTCCATCTCAATCGTGGTATAAATAACGTACATCAAATATTCCAATACAAAGTATACAAAACAGACTCTTGCCTTGTTTTTTCCTGTTCCCATCTCGTCCTGTGGCCCAATCGATCCGACTTGCTTTGGTGCGGTACAAAATAACACAGTCCGCAAAACGGTTGATAAATGATGCAAAAAACAACAAAGAGAATGCAAATGGTATATGGAACGGAACCAGTCCGTCGATCAGGATGCGGCTTCAGCTAGCACGCTCAGAAGACTCACTGCTGCACCACCAATACCGACAGCGCCGAGAGCTTCTCCCCATTTCTTCCTTCCTTGAGGACGATCTTCTTTTCTTGTACTTCTTCTGTCACGATCCCTGTCGCGGTCTCTCTCCCTGTCGCGGTCACGGTCGCGATCTTTCTCACGATGATATCGCTTTCCGCCATCATAGTAATAGTCGCCGTGCCTGTCGCTGCGCGAGTGACGGTCTGCGCTATCCGAATACCTTCGTGAGCGTCGCGAAGATCTTGATGGGCTCTGGTGTCGACGTTCGCGGTGATGATCGCGATCACGATGGCGATCGTCCCTGTAAGAACGAGGACTTCGGCTATCTACCTCGTACGGGTCAGGGCCGAACCGCACGTGGTTTTCGTTTTTGTTTTTGAGGATTGGCTTTGGGAGTGTAGTGCTTGAAGGAGACGTCTTGCTCTTGATAGGAGGGTTGACGATAAACGGATAGCTTTTCGTGCCTTTCTCTGAAGACCTATCGTCGTCCTCATCTGTGACATCGGTCTCATCAAAGACTCCACTGTCGTCGTCTTCTTCTTCACGACTACTCTTTGAGTCTCGACGCTCAGCGTAGTTGTCATGCCTGCGAGGTGGCGGGTCACGTCTCGCGCGAGCAGCACGACACGCAGCACTCTCGCGGGCGAACTTAGTAACATCTTCACGAGATAAGCGTCCTAGGACCGCAACGTATTCGGGGCGAGCCTCGTAGCGCACGCCGGCTCGCTCAAGCACTTCAGGGCTGACAAGATCTCTTCTAATTCTTGTCCACTGAGCCTCAGGTGGGATCTCATTACCCCATCTGTCTGGAGCCAGCCGAGGAGCGCTGCTCCGCGGGCTAGTCCCATAAGATGGGGGTCCGCTGCTTGTGTGATGGGGCATAGGAGGCATGGAGCGTGGAGATGAATCCAGGTGATATGCAGTAGGTGAACTGGACATCTCCGGGACGTCCGACAAGCTGTTAGGTGGCAGATGCCTGTGTCCAGGAGACAGGCTATATTGATCAGTGGGCTGGACACTCA
The DNA here is from genome assembly GCA_021020635.1 of Fusarium sp. PT. Lineage (NCBI taxonomy): Eukaryota > Fungi > Ascomycota > Sordariomycetes > Hypocreales > Nectriaceae > Fusarium > Fusarium sp. PT. The sequence continues at coordinate 2,770,355 of JAHMRZ010000001.1, forward strand.
AGTTTGCCATTCTAGAACTGATGTTGTCCATGGCAAGAAGATCCTGAGTTGATACTAGTGCCATAGAGTAGTCGGACTCATTGTCACCGTCTCTTGGAGAAGATGAAACTGCGTCTCTAGAAGGGTCGCTATTCGATCTTCTTCGGCCACCAGTAATAATGACTGGCGGGTACTTTTCATAGGGGCTATTATCGAGTTCTTGTGGAGAGCTGGGCTGAGACCGGGCTTCATGCTCCAAAAGGCCTCTGACGGTGGGATAGTTACCGCCGTACTGGTTCTGAACGGACTCGAGCTCTCGCACATAAGCTCGTAGAACATCCTGATGCTGTGTTAGTTGTAACGATCTACAAAAAAGATTGACCAACACTCACCTTGTGTTTACGTAGCACTTGGGGAGAAAACCCTCGATCCTCTAGCTCAATCTTGAATTCGCGCCAGAGACCATCTTCGTCTTCGGTAAAGCTGCCTTCATTGCGATCCCGGAATAGTTTGGTGGCGATTTCGTCAACCACATCCTTGATTCCTTCAAGGCCCTCTTGGCCATCGACGACCCTGGTTGGTCTGTTCTCGGCATGCAGCTGAACGGCGTCAAGAAACCAGTCAACGCTGCTCTTACCGTGGTCAAGTTTCTGTTTCATAACTGACAACTGGTCATCGCGCATGCGTTCATCCTCAGGCATGACAGCGCGTCCATCTCCATACTTGCCCAGAAGGGTCTCGAGTTGGGCAAGGGTAAAATCGCAGTCTTCGACGAGGGGCGCGAGTTGACGGGCGTAGAGCGATGAGGAAGATGCGTTGGCGTTGTTGAGAAGAGAATCCTGATCGGCTGCTTCGATGCGCAAATGTCTCAGGGCTAGATGGAGGTTTCGGACGGCATTTGCGACGTCGGTAAATGGGAGACCTGATTGTTTGGCGCGAAGATAGAGAGTTCGGGCGAGAGCATCGACAGCGTCGATGTGTTGGACGGTTGAGCCGCCGCTCATGGCTCTTGATTTGAGCTCAGAAGAGCTTTGAAGCTGGTGTAATTAGAGTTATAGTATAATCAGGATGCTTATAAATAATGTTTGTTGATAGAAGTCGTCGTGGTAATAGTAGGCGTTCCAGTGTTGTAGCGAGATATAACTAGTAGTTGCTGGTATAAAGCAGGTGTTACTGTGGGTTTCTGCAGAAGGAGCGTTGGTGGTTTGGTTATAAGGGCTCAAACTGCAAAAGTTGGATGCCAAGTAAAAAAAGGTTGATAGATGTTCAAGGATAAATAAAGAGAGAGCTGCAAGAAAAGTGGAAGGGTTGGGCGAGTAAGAGGGAATGGGAGAGAGAGAAGATGGAGGGATGTTTATCAGGATTAGGGTCAGGTTCAAAATCCAGATGAAGGTTGGTAACTTGGGGGGGAGGTACAAAGACGTACTACGTAGTATCTTTTCTCTTCCTCCTTCTAAACAGGCACGCGGAAGAGCCCATCACTTGATATGCTAGGTACGGAGTAGAGGAACGGAATGGTTGTGTGGGTGTGATGTAAAATTAGGCGTGGTTGGTACAGAACAGAATGTACAGTACTTGACTTTTACAGCTTCAGCACCTACAGGTGAGGGTGACCACTCTGTGCTTATCTCACCATGTACAGTAGGTACATGGGGTATTTTCAGGTACACGGGCACAATATGCATGTCACTGAGTACAATCACTCGAATGATGATGATCTCACTAATATTTGTTTTGACTCCCTGATTATTGCCTTTTGCCTCTAAAAAAGAGATTTGTTACTAAACATCCATCTCTCTCTTGAAGGGGTCCCCCCCTGACCGTGACCCTGACCCTTGACCTATTTTCGGGGAACAGTGGAGAATGCCCCCGGTCTTTGTCCTGGGTCTAGTGACGTAGGTAGCCGCTGTCTACACTAGCAGCCTTACATCATCGCTTGTGCATTTGCATTTGCGCTTGCGTTTGCGTTCGCATCCTGCATTTGCATTCAAGGCTGGCTTCAGTTTGGATTTTCTGCAGGGTTCGCAACTGGAATTTTCTGCTCTACGAATGACTACCCTCTCTGCCTCTTCGTTTCAGTTCATGTCTCTGACTTTCACTCAATTGGTCCAACACTCACAAGAGCGAACCGTTTTACCTAGCGTATTGTATTTTGCCTCTTTGCTGTTTTACTGCGCCACCCGCTCGGCAACGGGGCGTTGCGTGGGGCATTTTTCTTGGAAGGGACTAGGTAATTTAGCGGCATCAGAAGAGACAACTCAAAAGTTCAGTGTCAGGATCAAGATCAGGATCAGGATCAGGATCAGGATGAATGACGAACATGATCCAGGGACAAAACGGCCACAGGGTTCTCTTTAGGGGTTTAATCCGGACATTACAAGGGAGAGTTAAAGTGAGGAGGGTGATAAAACAGCAAGAGATCATCTGTTTCAGCCTTTGACTCCTGTCTATCATTTCATCACAGTTTCTAATTTAATTCAATGTCATGGCCCTCTGGTCCTTTCCAATATCAATGACATGTCCTTTGGAGTTTGCTCGACATCATCGGTCTCGTACTCGGCCTCGGTTTTGACTTTTACTTTTACTTTGGCTCTGCTCCATTTGTAATCCAACGTCTCATTCGTCTTCTTCCTTCTCTCTTTCTAGAACGCGACTAAGTTTCGCAATGGGCTCCTCATTCGCTTCTAGCCCCCCGCCGTCCCGTCTTGTCCTGTCCTCGTGAGAGTGCCTAGAGTGCCTAGAGTGCTTCGCTTCTCACTGATGTATCCACAGTCCCCAATGCTGATATCCACTACAACAACCGAACACTCCGAATCCGATCTTCAATGCAAGGCTTTTGATGCTTCTCTTTTTTTTTTTTCTTTTTTTTTTTTTTTTCTTCATAGCTCATGCGTAACATCCATCACCAACACTTTCTACTTCATAGCTCTTATCACATCGTCTACGCTGCAGCCCTCTCTTCAAGCCTCACTTCTTTGTGAAGCTCGGCTTCTTGCATTGGCTAGAACGTTCGCATGCCGGCAGTGTTTCCGCGAGAGCTATGACCAGACCAGGCTGTGCTCGTAAAGGACAAAGCAACAAATAGCGACTTTTAGTCGTGTAATGTGTACGGGGGTAATAGGCAGCCATTTGAGACGCAGACTCCTCTTCTCTCTCGATCGCTGATTCATTCATTATACTTTCGGCTACCATCGAGGCTCTGGTATCCATATCATGTACTGTACTTTCGGCATTTGATGATACTCGGTGACTCATCTTTGTGTAAGATCAACACGTCAGTCCCAATCGCGGGACGAACCATTATGCTGGCTGCACGTAACCGCAGCGCAGGGCTGGGCGAGAGGCCCATTGCCGTTATCCGTCATTGTACGCCGGACGCCATGCTATAGGGTACGTAGTATGACTTTTGAACTGTCCTCACACTGATTTTCGTGATTCGTTACCATCTCCCGAAGCCATGGGGAAACGCATGAATTACAGCTGGTAAACTCCCAAATGCGGTTGCCTTTTTTCCTTTTATTTATTTTTAAAGCGAGTAATCATTGCGTTACATGCCACGCATTAGGTGATCGCTAGCAAGTATGGTCATACACTTATCTGTGACGCCAAGATTAAACCATTCATTCTTTTGATACGCCTTTTTCTGCTACTGTACTTTTCTGCCATGATGTGGATGAAATGCTAAATCCAGCTACCGACTCTTCTATGCTGACTTGACTTGATCGCTGTAAATAAACCACAACAAAGAATCGACCGACATATCCTATCTCGATAGACCGAGACCTCATCAACATGTGATCCTAATTAACACGTTCGCACCCCCTTCTCCTTTCCTGACATGCGCCGTGTGTAGCCGATCCCTTTCGCTTTTGATACGCTCCCACGTCTCTTTTATGCTTCACCACTGTCCCTGGGCGTAAACTCGCATCTACTCTTCCAATCCGCTCATCGAAACGTGGACCCTCCATAGTGAGCCAAGCCATAGGACTAGTCTTGTTAGCGTCAGAAATAAACACCGAGACTTTCAGCCGCATCCCATGTGGTGTCGCAAAGCGGCAACGTGCTTCCAGGATGAAGCCTATGTAGCGCAAATCTTCTGGTTGCCTTGAAGGAAAACAAACTTTCCCCAAACGCCTTAGATTGCTAGCTTCTCTAGCGAGTATGCCTCCACCTTCTGGCTGATCAGGTGGCCTGTCTCTCGCGTACTGCGCTGCACCACCTCGCCGCCCGACACTATCTTGCTCTTGGTAGGCATTTGCTTCGTCTTGAGTCCCAACGGGAGCAGTCGAGATTCCCGACCCTCCATTTGCATAGGGACCGGCTTGTTTGTGTTCCATACTTGTCGGCCTGCGCCGCCCTTCTGAGAGGCAAGGCCAAACCCTACTGCCTCGCCAACGATGCCATTGAGATACACCGCCTCTTCCAGACCTTCGAGGGCAGCAGTCACCTCAAGCTTCAGTGCGGTCAACAGATCGCCAGTCTCGGACTTATCACTAGAGATAGCGTCGTTCAACAACCAGCCGCCGGCACCGACAGCATCGAGGCATCGGCCAAGGAGGTCTGAAATCAAGGTGATAACACCGTCCGGAGGCGGGTCGTTGCCCTCGGAGTCAAAGCTTGTTGGGTCGATGTACAGCGATGTCCACGCACCTCGGACAAGTTCCACTCGGAGTGTGTAGATGAGGGACAGGATCTCCTCCGTCTTGAGCGTAGCACGGATAGCCTTGACCGTAGTTATCGCTGGCAAGCGCCATAGCTTAGTGAACGCCAATGTGAGTCCTCGCGAACGGCTGCTGCTGTCGTCGCCAAGGTAGTATTCCGTGATCGCGATGTCCCGCTCAAGATCGTCGAGGTCCATTTCATAGTTTTCAGCCCCATCATGTGCCTCGTTCTTCAAAAGCTTGTTGCTAGCTGGCTTCTTGGGATCGGGGATGAGGTCGAGGTTGAGCATCAAAGCTCGAATAGCCAGAAGCAGTTCCAACTCGCTAAGCTGCGTGGCCTGGAGGTAGTTCAACACCAGCGTCATTGATGGATCGGCATCTGCCAGGCTCGTCAGGAGGTCCTCCACAATAGCTTTGCCGTCAAGAGCTTCCACATCAAATTCGTCTCTGAATGCAGCCTTGAGGTTTGAGAGGGTCAGGTGTCCAGCGACAACCAGGTAGGATGTGACATTTGTGTCGGGTAGAATAAGTTGCAGCTTAGGTCGCGATTCCGGAGCCTCAGTTGTGGAGATGGAGAATGTTCGCGCAATGGCATAGAGAACCCAACGTCGGTCAACCATAGCGTATGAGGCTCCCCCTGAGAGCCACTCCCACTCAGGAAGTTCCTGTGAATCCTTCTCTTCCTTTGCATCGGCGGTATCAGCGGTGGATCGCAGACCCACATGGAATCGTCTTCGCAACAATCCCTCCCATTCACCAAGGTCGCCCTTTGCAAGATGTCCGTCTGCGGTGTCGAGCTCACTACGAAGCTTAGTCATGTACTGCTCCGTCATGGAGCCAGGCACGTATTTGGAGAATTCCGCTGATAGCTTGTCTGTCTTTGCCTTCTTCGCAGGGATTTCGGCGGCAGTTCCACGACCAATAGAGTCGATTAACAGACCCTGCTTCCTTCGCTTCCCATGGCTCTTAGGGGGCTCGATTTGAATTGAGACAAGGACGTTATCAACCAGGGCAACAACTAGTTCCTGACTTCGCAAGTAGCTGATCAATTGACAGCTCTGAGGCTTTTCGCCTTCGGTAAGGACCTCGGTTAGGTCAAGGGATGCGTTTGCGTGGATCGAGCGATATTGGTGGTTGTAGAGACCGATAGACTCGAGTGAGCAGGACAGAACAAATGGTCGTGACAGGCGGGTGAAAGAAACTGCGTTCTCCATCTGCACCACGGACTTGAGCTTCGGGACAGGAGTTGTAAGGTCGTAGATGCTAAGAGAGCCCTGTTGAAGCTGCATAAGCAGAGCTGATTGCACATCAATCTGATAGACAGCTGTTTCAGCACCACGGGGTGAGGGAGTGCCAATAGGAACGATCTCGAGAGGTGACAACTTCTGGATATCGGAAGAAGCGGAAGAAACGCCTGAAGCTACAGCCAGAACAACGGAGTGTCGACTCTCCTGACCTTGGCTCAGAGTTTTCGTCACAAGCGCAACGAGTTCAGGGTCAGAATCAGGAGTTTTGGGAAGTGCGCTGAAGATCTCAGGCTTGTCCTTGAAGATTCCCTCACTAAATTCAGTAAGCGTGCCTGAGGTAATGTAGTCCACTTCGAAGCTCTCGATCTGAGTTGCAATAGCGTCCTGTAAGGCAGATTTCGAAGACGATGTCCAGAGAATCGCAAGGGTCTCGGCGGACAAGGAGACAAATTCTCCATTCTGGCAAACGACAATCACATCTCCCACATTTGAAGTCTCCGAGACACTTGAATTACAGGTGACGTATCGGATAGGCGAGGTCTTTAGAAGCGGAGAAGCGATCGTGGTGGAAGTAGTCTTGCCATCCTGGTGCACAACATCCTTGAAGAGCGAGATCTTCTGGCCAGTGGAGTCGCGAGTAGCGATATATGTATACCGGGAAACATCGTTTGAGCCAGATCGTCGAATTCGGACGGAGTAAGGAGCGCAGGTGAAGGATTCTTGAGGCGGAATAGGATACGAAGTGATCAGTCTTGATGCGGGGACCTGCGCAATGTTAGTAAAGACTTATGGCAAGACTCAGACAAGAAACATACATCATAAATGCTTGTTGTTTCTCCGTCTACACCAACAACCAGTTCTGTCCTCTTCCTCTTCTTCTGGCCATCGCGCAAGCCATAGACCTCCCGCGCAACAATGCGACCTTCAGTATGATCGAGAGGCCGGGGAAGAGTCGCCAGCACATATGGCTTGTGGATTCTGTACTCGGAAGCCATGGCGACTACGGTATTGGAGTATTGGGCTATACCGTGGGCTTCAAGAAGTGCAATTCGTGGAAGTGAATCTTTCGGCCTGTACTTTTCTTTAGACGATCGACAAGTGAAGCTTCACAAAAAAAAAAGTTGGAGCGGGCCGTAACAAATTCCGATGGTGGGGCGGTCTCAATGGGGTCCACATGTACTCCAACGATCCCTGACGTACTTGGCGCGTGAATCGACGCGTTCAGTGCTACCACTTTAGCACTTTAACGCGAACCCTGGACCAAGCTCTTTAACCTGCAATATCCACGGGCAACGCTTTCGGTTCATTTGCAGCAAGACAAGACACGCCTCACATTGGAACTCATTCTTTTCATTTTTAATGCCACTCAAAGGCTGAACTTTGGCGCTATTACTATCTCTTATTTTACATTCCAATTTGTGACATGGTTGTTCAACTACAAGTTTAAGGTATATATCCTTCGAACTCACATGTGGCTTGCGATTGCACGCTGACATCAAACCTTGTCCAGAGTTTCACGCATCAATGGGATCCATCTTGGTCGATAGAATGGCCCCAGAAGGCATGAGGGATATGGAGGCAAAGAGGGTTCATCCTTTCTTCTCCAAGGCCCCAGCTGACGACCTCGCCAACTCTTCCAACACTTCTGACCCGTCCCCTACGATTTCGAGTAACGAAACTCTCCACCAAGACGACCAACTTGCACAAGAAACACAAACCGGCAGGAAGCGTCGAAAAACCGATATAACCCCTCAAAACGATGCGCCTGGGCCCAAGAAGCAACGACGAAAACGCCAGAGCGAGAGACTGTCTATCTCGAACAACGCGAACGCGACTATCGAGCAGAGTCTTGGAATAAAATCCATTGGACCCGTTATTGCCGACTCTTCAATGCATTCGGCAAATGACACGCAGATAAACGCTACAGAGAACCTTCTGCAACCTACTTCCGCCATCCCTTCGAACCTCCCTAATAGCGATGCCAATACGAGTAATGCCAAAATCCTGAAATGGAACCCAAAGACAGGGACATTGGGCTCTCCGCCGAAACCCAAGTCGAAGAGTATTCCATCACGTATAGTATGCTTAAAATATGGACGTGACGATGCCAATCGAAAAGATTTGGGTGATAAGATCTCTCAGATACTGGAAGGCAAGATCCTATTTCCTCCAACCCCACCAAAAAAACGAGGAAGAAAGGCCAAGGAGAGTTGCGTTACTGCCACTGTTGATTCTTCGAAGACTACGCATCCGTTCTTTGGTGGAAAAGCAAAGCAAGCCATGAAAACAGAAAAGCATAGCGGAGTCAATGAGCGGCTGCCAGCACGACAAACAGTTTTCATGTCCACACCGATGTCGCCGAAAAAGGTTCGAAACCCGTTCATTGTGAGTGGACAGGCCCCTCAATTTGGAGTCAGAACGGGCGTGGCCAAAGTTCCCGGTGCTATGCAGCCTCTATGGCCGGCGCAAGGAATGGCACATGTTCGTGGCTTTGATGATCGACTTAACTCTACAACGCCTTCACAGCAGGAACACATGGTAAAGAAGTCCAAAGGATCAACCGTGACAGTTACTTCTGAGGAGTCCGTACTGAACGAGTTTTGCACCAGCATGGATCTTACTGCTATTCGAGATTCACTTCCCAGAAATGACTACAGTTTTGAGCCAGCGCCCAAGGAGCTCCGAATACCTTCCCGGCACTTCGAGAGCGGTCGAAAACTTCAGAAACGTCTCCGACCAGAACTACGAACACTAAAACGTGTAACTGTTGGCGAAGATGATGATTTACTAGTGGACGACGCCGTTGGTGCTCATTCTAGAAGAACACACTCCGCTATCAATCGACTATACGAAGCGCTAGAGACAAGCCTTTCTGCTTACGATAAGTCGACATGCGAGTCGCTGGCTTGGACGCAGAAGTATGCGCCCGTTGCAGCCTCGGAGATTCTTCAAGCTGGAAAGGAGGCTCTTCTACTCAGAGACTGGCTGCAAACACTCCAGGTTCAATCAGTTACTTCAGCAAGCCTTGACAGTATCACGAAAAAGGGGAAAGCAAAGTCGAAGGCAGCACCAAAGAAGAAAAGAAAGAAGGACGAGCTGGATGACTTCATTATCAATAGTGAAGAGGAGGCTGATGAGATGGACGAAATTTCCGAAAACGAAGACGACTGGGCACCAGCCGGGTCAGGGTTGCAAAAGAAAACCGTCGTTCGAAACGGCGACATATCAAAAGAAGCCAAGGACCAAGGACGACTCACGAATGCAGTAGTCATCAGTGGTCCCCACGGCTGTGGTAAGACAGCAACTGTCTACGCCATAGCAAAAGAACTGGGTTTTGAAATATTCGAAATCCATTCTGGAAGTAGACGGAGCGGCAAAGATATTTTGGAGAAGGTCGGCGATATGACGCGGAATCATCTCGTTCAACAGCACCGCGCCAATCCTGGTTCGGAAGTAGCAGAGGAGGACGAGGTATCTCGCGACTTGAAATCTGGAAAGCAAGGCACGATGATGACCTTCTTCCAAAAGACGGCAGCCTCCAAGCCACCGACCAAAAAGCCAGTTGGAGAAAAGTTGACCGAGACGCCAAAAGCCAGCTCGGCTAAGAGCCAAAAGCAGTCTTTGATTCTGCTGGAAGAGGTAGATGTTTTATACGAAGAAGATAAGCAATTCTGGGCGACACTGATGGGAATGATGGCACAATCAAAACGACCATTTATCATGACCTGCAGCGACGAAAGCATGGTACCACTCCAGACTCTCAACCTCCATGGCATATTTCGCTTCTCACCTCCGCCAATCGATCTTGCTGTCGACCTTTGCCTTCTCACAGCAGCTAACGAAGGCCACATACTACGACGCACAGCGGTTGAAGCATTGTACAAGTCCCGCAATAACGATCTAAGGTCTTCGCTAACAGAGCTCAACTACTGGTGTCAAATTGGAGTTGGAGATCGCAAGGGAGGATCCGATTGGTTCTACCTGCGATGGCCTAAGGGATCCGACCTAGATGACAACGGGGACGTGGTACGAGTGCTGAGCGAAGATACTTACTGCAAGGGTATGGGCTGGGTCGGTCGTGACCTGATAGTCGCCTGCCCTGACTCATTGAGATCAGAAGAGGAAGCAATGAAACAGGCATGGGACTCATGGTCACTGGATCTTGGCAACTGGGACACCACACTGGATTTGCAGTCTTGGGCAGACGGCCTGTCTCAGAACATATCGGAACAAAATCAGAAGCTTGAGGCTCTTGCACTTTTCGACAACTTCTGTATTTCCATGAGCGACGCAGATCTTCTGTCAAGCGGCAGCTTAGGAACCGAGTTCCAGGAGATGATCGACCCAGGATTGCCTGATATGCCAGTGAAAATGCGAGACGACTTTATCGTTGGGCGTCGTCTCCTTGAGGCAGACCTTAAGGTCATGCCGTCCTCGCCAAGTATCGATCTCTCCTTATCTCTCAAATCTTTCGCCAGACAAACGCTTCTGAGTGGCTCATCTACACTTGACACAACATCCACCTCTATTCTTAAGCCACTTACAGAGAAACGAGTTATCCAGTCGCTTGACCATTCATTTGGACCACAAGCTTCAAGTCTGAACCGGATGGACCTCGCCCATGCATTCGACCCAATTGCCATAAATGAGAAGATAGCAGTGGCCAGTTATCTTGACCCGTCAGTATTTGATCGCACCACAAAGCTCATCGTTCTAGATGTGGCGCCGTGGGTACGAGGGATCGTCGAGTTTGACAGCGACCTGATGCAAGAGCGGCTTAAACTGAGTAACCTCTTAAGCGAAGGCGGCAAGCGAAAGAGAATGCGCACCACACGCAGTGCCTACTCGGCCATGGAAGGAGGCGAGAGGAAAACTACTCGTCGTGAGAGGTATTTCGGAGACAATCTGAACACGATCTTCGTGAGGCGGACTGCTGGTGTGGGCTGGCGGGAAGCAGCAGAGAGGGCAGCGCCAAGGGAGATTATAGCGAATCTACCCAGCAGCCCCCCTTCGTCGCCAGGATCAAGTGAGGCTTAAAGCGAATAAGACCTTGGATTTTTTATAAATTATGTAGGTAGTGAAGGCGAACTGACTTCAGGAGGATTCATGATACACATACATATAGGTCAGCAGGCGGTGTTTTGCTTGGCGTGTTTTTCGGAAAGGATCGCATAGCATAGAGTTCCATAGTTTACGAATAGTGTAGAATACGTTTCAACATCTCTCTCAAAGTGTATCCGGAACATGTGTGTGTGTTCATACCTGACGCCGTATCATAGTCTCGTGACAGAAATTAAATCGCATCATTGCCAAAACAAGCACTCCAACCTGATATCGCCATAATTCGATCAAATCAAACCAACCCATTCCCTATTTAGCATAGGCATAAAACGTATCGAAGCAGACTGTACAACAATCCTTCTCGTCTCATTTTCAGTCTGTGATCCACCACTCAGTAGGGCATATGCACAGGCTGAACAACAGTTCTCCGCTCAGCCCTATATACAGGCGGACCCTGAGCATAAGGATCATCGGGAGAATATGACAGACGCTCGGAGGACTGCCATGTCCTATCGTGCTCAGGCCGCGACATCCTCTCGTAGTTCTGAGGACGTCTGCGGATAACCTCTTCGTGGTAGACAGCGTCGCCGCGGCGTGTGGCCGTGCGCTCAACAACACGCTCACCACCGTCTAGCGAACGGCGGCGACGGTGTTGAGGGCGGTCTGAGTGACGGGGCTTGGGGTGAGGGTGCGCCCAGTCTTCGTGGTCGCCATACAGAATACCCTTGGGCCAGACCTTGTGCGCGAGAACAGTAGCAACGCCAATTCCTGCTAGGAGGCCGGCGGTGGTCTTGAAAAGACCATGGTGATGGTGGTGGTCGCTGCTGTGCTTCTTGCGACGAGAAGGTGAGCGCGAGCTGGAGCGTGAGAAGGATCTACCTCGAGATCTGGAGCGCGATGGTGAGGTCTGGCGAGAGGATGAAGGTCTACCCCGAGAAGGCTGAGTTCGGCCTCGAGACGGTGAAGGTGTCCTGCGTCTGGGCGACGGTGACGAAGACGAAGATGCACTCGTTCTTTGTCTGCGAGGAACAGAATTGACTGAACTGCGTCGCTCAAAAGAGCCATTCCGCGAGCGCTCCATGCTGGCCAAGACTCGCTAGTACTAGTAGCGAATTGTATTTGTTTCACGGTCGTTGGTGTAAGTGATATAAGCGACGAAGAGAAGCACAAAAGAACTCGATGCTAAGATTTTATGACTGTTTTTCTTTCCAATCGGGCTTTTTTTCTTCTTCTTCAAATCTGAAGACGAAAATTGTGCCTGAACATGGACCAGCGCTCTAGGAGTTGGAGGTAAGAAGAGTCAGCCCAGCCAGAGCGATTTGATTCTCTTTTCGCAGCGAGGAGTAGGGATTGCATCTCGACTAACCAGAAGCAGGACCCACGACTCAGCAAGAATCTGTCCCTTTCCTGAGGACTGAACTAAAATGTGTTTGTGTTTTTGGTGACCGGATAAAGACCTAACAGGGATGTCCTGGTTGGAGAAAGGACTATATGACGTACAAGCAGACGGCCACGCCGCGGGGATAGCACGACAGAGAGGGCAATTTCATTTGTGATTATTGGAAGAATGTCAAGAGAATTGTTGGGAAAGATATCTTGTTTATGAGGAAGCAGAGTGAATAGGACCTTGGACTCTTACAGCTTGGTCAGTCTGTGGCTTGGACTCTGTGTCGATCACTGCGTGCAGTAACTAACGTTAGATATCGGAAAACGCGGGAGACAAATTAGGTCCTTGTTCTAAACCACGAGTTTACGAATGTAACATTGCACTTCTACTTCTACTTGTCTCCTTTTCTCTGTTTTCCCTTTTCCCTCTATTCCAACAGGGCGAGAAGGATGTTCTCTACTTTAACTATAGCTAGCCTGCTGTAATAAAAGGGCAAGTCCTCCATCATCAAGAGAGAACTCTTTAACCCTGGGAACCCTTGTCCTGCGGCCTCACAGTCATCGACGTCACACCCCAGGGGTTCAAAAGTTCCCACTTATTGGATACGATGCCGAAGACCCGACAGCGAGAGGGCATAACGTGAAACTATCGAGAGTGACATTCATCTCATGTTGTGATTTGTCGGGCTAACACGGGCGGGAAATGTGCAGATGAATGCGTTGGCAGTTATATCCCTCTCGCATGTTACAAGCTCACAGCACAATTGTCTCATAGACCTTGTTTATGCCAATTCTACTCTACAGTAGCTTGCTGAGATTGGATGTCTTTCTCTGTGTGAGGCTGCAGCTGTAGACAGTTGCACTTACAATCGCAGGGCTAACCAACATGCAACATGCGCTGCGGGTTCCTACATCAAGGCGCGTGTAAGCATCGCCCGGCTACTTTGTCTCTGATATATATAGTCAGGACTGAAGTACCTGCTGTTGTGCGATATGAATTGTCCTGAAACCTAGCTCTGTTGGATGTTGTCTCAGACTTAAACAATGAAGTGAAGCCTTGGGTGCAGACAGGCGATGTGTATAAACTCGTCCAGCTGGGCAACAATATCCTAGCATCGCGGCGAGTAAAACTCGCTTTGCAGTTCTTTATCCTTGATTGGATCATACTGGATGACTTCTTTCGTATCAAGAACCGCATTACGAAATGTCTAAGCTGGTGTTTCGTGTTATTGGTTTGTATCAGGCAACGACAGTCGACTAACCCAGCTATACAAACTCATTTGTGTATTAAGGATTCAAAGTCTCTCCGCAGGGCAAGTATGAGATTCGAGGTATACATTAAACTCCCAGTAACTGTGTAGTATGTACATTCAGGTGATTAACATAGGCCATGTGAACAAGCGCTCGTGAAGCCTGATGTCCGTCTAAACTACCTAGAGGATAAACTGGTCTTACATGCGTAGCACATAACAACAGTTTCAGAGAAAAACTGCAAGTGGGACTCATCTTTATTATGGAAGCCATTGTAATTGATGGCTGACCATGCCTCTTCACGAGATCGTAGCCTGCTATATGCCGAGTTTTGGTATCTGATACATTGGTATCTATTTGGTATTGCTCTGCGTGTGTTTGCCAAGCTGTTCAACTCCCCGGATACCCCTTTCCACGCTGTTACTGATATAGAATTCTATAAGGATTGGTGATGTAAAGGCATGGTACTTTCAGAGTTCACCCTTGTGCCTCAACACGGATCTCAGTCGCATATACAAGGCTGTGTCTTGAGCCACCTCCCCGAGCTAAGATATGTTGAAGAAATCCTATACTACACAACCGTCCATAAGGTTTATATTCATCCCCATCAGATCTTTCCCTGATGGAGTAGCCAAGACGAAGATTGTTGGCATGATGCTAACATGTTCTCAATACTCCTTGGCAACGTAACAACTGTTGATGGACATCCTCAACACTGCGGATGATGTGTCTAGCTGGCTTGGATCATTCCCTGCTACTGCAAACACATATCCTCCAGTTCCACACTCGCGATGTTTTCTCGAGTTACAGCCCAAGAGCTCACTAGCAGCATAAGATGTATCCTCTCGGCTATTACGATGGCTGCAATATCGCACCAAGACTGGGTCTCTTCCAATAAACGAGAGGCCCATCCGGTACAAACACCCGTTTCAAATGATGCCATCAAGTTCTGTAGCACGCCCATTCTACATTCGATTCTCTTCCTGGTGGAATGGTTTGAAGTCATCATCTGGAGATATTGGCATCCCATTCTACCTCATCACTTCCAAGTCCTGTATCACGGCTTTTTGCCGCCCTCTTATATCTTAGCAACAATTTATATCTCGTCTCGATTTTGCTACATGTGAGCAATGACATTTCCGTACCATGATGATATGCACATAAATTAGGAAGTTGAGGATGACACAAGGTAATTCTCCGGGACTCGCCGTATCTATATGTTTGAGATGTCTTTATTGTTGTAGAACTGGGATCTTTGTACCAATCCCATCAGACTTTATGTGTTTGTCGGGACAAGGTATATGATATCTATCAACCAGATTCGCCAGTTGTCCACCTCTCCTCTCACCTCACTTCATCTCTGGCTTGGCATACCCAGATGTCTTTGAGTCGACTGCCATAGTAGTTTAGCTTAAGGATGCCATATATAAGGTGACATATTCACGACCATAGCAGATTGTCGTTCGACTGATCATGACTAGCAACAGTCTCTGCAACCAGATTTCAACAGACTATCATCTTACTTAGATGGAGTCTGGTTTGTAGTGAATGCAACTTGCAACTACCGTTTGTTGGTTTAACGCTCAGTTGATCAGGAGAGCAACGACGATCCGAATCCTGATCCCACGGGTTGGATATACTTCACTACATGAGTATTGGCTGACTCAAACATGAGTTTAATCAACATGGCTGCTACGCCAGGTGCATATAGCTGCAATATACGATGGTGTCTACATGCTATGTATAAACCCAGACGCCCAAACAGTACATAGCTTGAAAGAGGCTAGGTCACATTAAAACAACCGTCGTTAACAAATCCCGCCGTCTCTCATCCATGAATCATGGGTATATGAATGGCATATGCAAGCTGGCAGGAGCCTTCAAGACCATAACACCGCCATCATCCTGAACACGCCACTTGGCTTGCTCGATGATGTGCAGATACAAGTTCTAACCAAAAAAACAACGCCAAGAAACTTTGAGACGAAGGTACAAGGAGGAGCGAATATCGAAACGCCATTACATGGATTGTCAAAAGGCATGAGTATGTCTTGCCGTTTGCCGTATCACACTGACTTGATATTCTCAGACATCAATATGCACTCAGCCGGCACGAGACAGGAGGAACCCTGCGCGAAGAGCGGCAAACCCTCCAATCACAGCATCTAGGGATTGAAGGAGGGCCTGCCAATGTTGGGAGCGAGTCGTGCGTTGCATGGGCATTAGAATGCACCTCTTGTTTTTCGAAACTTGCTTGCAGACGAGACAACGAGAGGGAATGGAAGACCTGCATCCGCAACAAGCCCTGGCCAGGCTACCAAGGCTCAGCTCAAGTCAGCTCAGCTCGGCGAACTCCCACAAACAAAGCGAAGCAAATGCTGACGCCCCCAGCGAGACAAGTTCAAGGGATGCGTATCCAAGCTCTGAGCACAGCAAAAATATTGAGTGATTGGATCAGATCAGATCACAGATCATCAGAGGAAGTCAAAGCGAGGGAGGAGCCTAGGGAGCCTAGTTAGCAGGTTTAGAGCTTAGAGGTCAAGCTCAAAGTATCAGGCCGACCATGGCGTTGGTCTTCCCATCTTACACCGGGTGGACGCGCCGCGCGTAAAGTGCTTGCATGGGATGAATCCTTGGCCAAAGAGCATTCTCCCTCTTTTCGCATTAGCATTTGATGGATTTAGCCCCCTTCAATCCTTCGGATCTTCCCCTTTCCTGTTCCTTTGTCGGGGTTTCCCTTTCGCCTCGGTGAAAAGTCCAACTTTAGTTATTCACTCATCAACGCCAATTTTTTGAACGCTGTTGAGCTTTGGACGCCAACCCCGGTTCGATCCACTCAGTCAAGTCGACCATAATGACTAGATCTTGAATCAGCACTGCATATATCGACAATCTCTTGTCATCTGTGCCGTCTCGGTTATCCCCTCCTCCCTCAGCTTGACTCGGATATCAATGTCACAAGTTGAGGGGTAAGGAGGGGGCATCATGGCAGCTTGGCAAGTTAGGCTTTGCATCGTGGTCCTTCCGATTGGGTCCAGGCAACTGGTCACACAAGGATTATCTTTCAAACCTCGCCATAAGTATCGCCTACCCTGTGGTGTCAAGCACCGCCAATCCTCAATTTTATTGCTGTAGAGTTTGTCTGCAACACAAACCCCGCCAGTGGGTTCATATCAACAAGACCTAGACCTTCTGCAAAGTTGTGTCTTCTCACAGCCGTTTCAGGTCAGCCCTGGCTATGCCATAAACTCACCTGCGTTGCGAGCAACTTCCAGACAGCTTGGGTAAGTACTGCTTTCTTGACAACAAAACTAAAGTATGGTTTGAGCGATGCCAAGATGCTCCAACATCAAAGCACAAAAGCAAATCATGTCATCTAACTTAAGTATAGAAGGCTACAATGCCCCAGGGAAGTAAACTTTCAATGAAACGGTTCTGAGACGTAATCGACATTTCGAGGCTGAGCTCTGGCCCAAGGCATAATATCGTGGTATGGCGGCCATGGCCTGGACTGATCCGAGACTTACAAATCAGCGATCTAGGTCGGTGTAAAGTAAAGATCGCCGCCCGGCTTTATGTTATGCTGGGAGACCAATTGTTGCGTTCGACTTGCATATTTGGCAGGGTAAATGTCAAATGATGCTCGCCAGGTAATGAAGCGGAAAGTATATTATGTGCAAGCTGTACGAGAGTCATGCCCACCCATTTCTTCGAGGTCCTTGCCATCAAAGTTGGACTACAACATCGATCGTGACGAGGACTGTAAGCGTGTAGCATGATATCAAGAAGGCATGAGCATCCCTACATCATGAATTCCTCCCACTTGGGTTCAATATTAATCGGCATCGCGCAGGGCAAGGGGCGTGGGCGTGGAGTGATAAGAGAAACTCGTAGCTACAGGCTTCGAGCAAGCCACTCACTTGCTTGCTAACGAATACAAACCTCAAGTGGATCAGGCTTGTCTCTCCACGCCCAAGCCGAGAGTAAACTTGCGTTGTGGAACCTGACGTTGTTCTTGTTCTTCATCGGTCAGACCCGGGATCAAAAGAGACCTTGTTGCTGCGGACTGTTGGCAAACTGATTTATGGAGTCAAGCGTCCTTTTTCTTCAACATGCTGTTTTTATAGTTCCCCTAAGAGATGTGTGAGGACCCCACGGTGCGGCAAAGCCACACTATTCATCGAACCAGCTGCCAGCATCTGATGCCTGCCAATTTGCGCAGTGGATGGGCAGATGGGCTAAACAGGTGCGTCTTGCATCCAAAACAAAATATGCCTCGAATGGCTTCGATCTACCAACCGTCGCATCATCGTTCATCAATGTTTGATCATCACCGATGGGTGTAAGGAGGAAAGATTGCGGAAGCAGGCCGGCCAGACCACAAGCGTCTAGTTGCTAACTCTCATTCGAGGGCCGGTAGATGGTTGTAACTTGTAAGCAGGCCTGCATTATGTACATATCACCAAGCCTGCGGACGGTTTGAAGCTGGATGCTGGATGCGTACGTAGCAGAGATAAAGATAGACGCTGGGCCAATGGAAGCGCAACATGAGACTCGCTACCAGCCGGTTGGGGCACCATGAAACAACCCGTCTTGTGCCTTTGCGTGGTCCATAGAGCTAGCAATAAGCCAACAATGAACATCCGAGGTATGGTCATGTTGAATGCCAGGAATGCCTACCGCTTGGCCTTGTTCGTGTACGACTGACCCACCAATCGCTCTATGTGCAACTGCGGGTGTTATCATTCAATCGGGGGCCGACAAGTTGGAATGCCGTATTTGTAGCCATGGTGTGATATAACGCTGTAGACGTGCGGATGCAATCCCGTTGCCGTGGATGGACGGATTATGCCTAATAAAGTGCTGTAGTTTGAGCATATTTTCTTGATATTTGGGCTGTAAGTGTAAGGTAGGTAGGGAGGGGGTGGCACATGTATATGTGGTCGTGGTTCATTTCAAATTCGCAAGGATAAGCAAACATTTTGTCAGTAAAAAAGATGGTGTACACCTGGACCAGCAGTATCCAATACCGAAGAATATCTCCGCGACAAGACGTAATCAATCAACGTTGTTGAATCATTGATTATTGACAAACAATAGGGGCCTCAAATTGAAGATGAGTTTGTTTGTGGCCGTGCGGGAATAGGATACGTGCTAACTTTGTGTTAATCGAGTTCAGAAGCTAACGACGGCATGGAGGCTGTTAGAGACTTTCAAGAGTCAGCCAACAGCAAGGACCATTTATGATTGGGCGGCAGAGAGACTGGTGTGACAATTTGGCAACAGCCCTTTTGTCTGCTGTCTCGGAGCATGATCCTTCATGCTGGTTAGATAACCTTGTGTAACTCAACAGAAGGACCGCAAGATCAAGCCTGGAGCGTCCACATCACTTGCTTTGTCGACTGCATCAGACCGAGCACATGAGGCTTTAGTATAGTGTATAGCAAAAAGTGTACCCCGTACTCTGTAGACCATCCTCTTGTGAGTGCTGGCTGGCTCAACTTCGATGTCGAGAACGTTTCCCCAGCCCCAGCCCCACCCCTCCAATACCGATACCAAGACCGGGACCGACCCCATAATGTCATTGGGGCCTGCTCCATGAGTCCGCGATGGTCAACGTGACGATGGCGGATGCAGCGGGGGAGAGAAGAGTAGATCAGCCAAGCCTGCCATAGACATTAGGGAGCGAGCGCCCTGTTCTGTCTCTGTTCAATCCAGGCGAAGCAAAGAAATGCAGAGTAACAAAGGCCGAATGAACCAAGCCCAAGTCAGAGCACCGACCGGGACTCCACTGTGGTTGCTGGTTGCTGTTGGTGCGTTGCGTTTTGTGATTGCCACAGCTCTGCAAGCTTTCCAAAGCTGACAGTCCTGGCAGCCATCCAATAGCGTGTGATTGGTTTCTATGTTCAACATTTGACCCTGAAAGTTTTCTTGCGGCTCGATCTTGTCCTGATATTCTCAGCCAAGATGTACGTATATGAATGACGAGGGAGAATTTTCACATCGCAGCTGCTGTCATGTGAGGAGTGACGAGGATGCTGAAGCCATCTTCTCTGGTGCATTCGTGATACCCCCATGTTGGTGAGCATGAGGAAGGCATGGTGGGCCGGCTGAAGTACCTAGTGTTGAGACATATGAAGAGGTGAATGAGAAGGGAGAAGTGGGAAAAGGGCAAATGGCTGGTGCATAAGTGATCAGCTACGGATACAGTGAAGAATTAAAGAATCACCTCCACTACCTTCTGCGGCTGCTAGGGATGGTGGTAAGGTTAGGTAGGCTAGCTAGGCTAGGTAGGTTGGACGGAGACCAACAGCATAAGCGGGAAAGCGCCGGTGTCTTGGTCCTGAGGTTTCTTTCCCTGTCCGCATCAAGAATTACAGTGCATTTCCACATGCTTTGACCAATGACAGCAATGTCGGCGGTTCACCTCAGTTTCCCATTTCTATTTCCGTTTCCGTTTCCAAATGCTAGGGAAGGTTGCAACAGCGTCTGGTTTCCTTCCTCATCAGTCATCCATGGACAGACTCTAATTGGCAGTCAGATTCCATGGTGCATGCTGAAAAGTCCAATATCAACATGAGTGGTCATCTCTAGTTTCCCCCTTCACCGACTACCAGCAATGCTGGTGGTGACATTTGCATTCTTGGTTCTGTATATTAATAATAAACGTTGTTGCGAGACTCGACTGGCAGTGAGTGATCGACCAGTTCTTTCCACTGGTCGGTCCCCTTACTTCCTCTTTTAGTTGCTTGGCTTGGCGGTCCCATGGCTCCCTCCCCTGGAAGGGTTGAAAGACAACGGAGGCAAGCATGACCAGATACAACTGCCCTTTAGCTTCCAGTGGTTAGATTGCCCATCTCTTTCCATGCTTTCACTTCCTCCAACTGGATTAATACATTTTAACATGCACTGAAAATCTGACATACACCCGCCTGTGCTGTCTCATGATGTATGTATGCATTACATGGATCGATAATCGATTCACTCCTTCAAACACCCAACCAATCATCCCTGCGTCAAAGTCCTTACCGTGCACCAGAGTAAGAAATTTTGAAGACAAGGGTCATCTCCAAGATTAGGTTCCTTGTCAAAGTGACTCACTGTGGTTGGCTGGCCATCTGTCTGGCTTACAGCACTTGTTCCAGTACCCGTACCATATTGATTCGGCCATTTTCAAGATTGATTATCCGTGGACCGGACTCAAGTGGTCATCAATGCACCCACTCTTGCAAGCTTTGCGCCCATGTACGAGAAAACCAGGCTGAGGCGGCATGGTTTTTGCTGTACATACGAGGCAACCGCAGGCATAGGCACGCGCACGCAATACGACCAGCTTCCCGTACCAAGCCTACGTGCGTACGTATTCAATTCCGCAAGCGACTGCTGATCAGACGAGCCAGTCTCGCTACGACTTGTTGCGTTGCAGGTTTGAATGTACATGTACAGAGTACGTGCACAAGTATTGTCGTTGCAGCTGCAGGCTGGAGATAACCTCTGGGACCCTTGGAGGAAAAAGAAAGGAAAATACAAGGACTCAATTATCCCCTGAATACGATGTTTTCACAGGTGGTGTGTGCCTGGGAAGTTTCTTTGCTCTGAGTAAGTGGTTTCAACGACCTGGCATCTCGACTTGTTCACTAGATCCGTACCTGAAGCCGAGAATACGATGCACTGAGTTTATTGAACGCCATCATGGCGCTGGTGAATGGTCTACAAGATGATCCGTTGTCAGCACAAAGGAGAGTCGTGTCAAAGCACTCTTTTCGGTGCATCAGTTGATAATGGATTGCATTCTTTGTGTTGTTGTATTCAAGGATCTGGGCTAGCCAAAGAGTAAAGAGCAAAGGCCAAAACTCCTCGGTTCCAACACGGATTACACACCTAGGTTACCTACGTCCATATGCATGTACCCCATGCACAGCAATCGATCAGGCTGGTTAAATTGCAAAGAATGTCTTTCTTACTCTCCTTGTACGAAATTAGACCCAAATTTGGTTCTCGCAGCCCGCTACCAAGGTTTGGCAATGGTCTGTTGGGCACGCCAATTGATTTTGGTCAAGGAAGGTTACAGTCAACGGAATGCAGTGACAGGCTTGTGCACGACTGACTTGCTTTCTAACGGCAACAAGCCTCTTTCTTGCCCATCACGAATCCCGAACGACACCTCTCACATTGGTACCTACGGCTACTACGAACAGCGCTTTAGGTCTTGACGGAATCAGGCGTACATATCCGTACATTGAAGACCATATGAGAGCCGACTTGATTGCACCGAGTTGACAAGGGCATTGTCGAAGCCGACGTGGGCCATGTGTCGATTCTTAGTGCTACAAGTTGAGGCTCGACTATGTACTTGGCGCGCGGACGTACCGGTATTGTCTTGGGCTGGCTGACACAGCTCGAGGTTTGCGAGATGCAGATATGCTGCACTTAACTGGACAGGCCCTGGGTTGCCCCGGTTGAGTTTTTGGATCATCGTCCCTAGTCTCTTTATTGGAAGTGTGATGACGGGCTGGGCTCCCTTGGCTCCGTACATGGCGCTCTACCTCAGGGCGAGGGAAATGCTCGCAGCGACAGGGATTTCCACCGTCCAGTGCCAGGTTATCGGATGGGGCCAGACGGTGGCTTCTAACTACGTGCTATTCCATTCAATGGCCGACGAGGCGGATTAAAACACCCCAGTTCCACTTGAAAATAATTTCAACTCAGTGCACTGTGGGATACGACTCGGCGCTATGCCAAGGATCCGGAAGAGCTAATAAGGGTGCCGCAGGTACACTGGCTTTCAGCGAGCTGCGCCATGAGGACGAAGTATGGATGGGTACAATACGGAGTACTACGCCATGAAATATGCCACAGTGGTGCTTATTACAGTGTCTCGGAAAGGCATGGGGACCTGTGTATGAAGCAGAAATGGACACTCAAAACAAGACGCTTTCAAGCCGGGTGAAAAAGTTGCAAAGAGTTGCTTTAATTAACCGTTTGGTAGTTTGACGAACGGCACGGATTTGCGGCGCCTCTCGAATCTTAGCGAATAGGTGGTGATCCCATTTGGAGGGGAATACATGCCGGGTGCTTGTGGGGGGACATGACAACTTTGCTCGATCTAGTTACGGAGTATCGCTTTGCTTTTGGACTCAGAAGCTGGGTCCTTGTTTCGCTCCTTTCAGCCATGCCATGCCGGACTCCTGTTGCCGGTGATTCTGGTGCATCTC
The DNA here is from genome assembly GCA_021020635.1 of Fusarium sp. PT. Lineage (NCBI taxonomy): Eukaryota > Fungi > Ascomycota > Sordariomycetes > Hypocreales > Nectriaceae > Fusarium > Fusarium sp. PT. The sequence continues at coordinate 2,793,155 of JAHMRZ010000001.1, forward strand.
TCCTTGTCCTCTTTGATAATAACCAATCTTGTCGAATAGCGACACGATGGTTGCCGGCCATCCCAAGCCAGCCAAAATCACAGAAAAGCATAACACATGGAGGCTGCACAACATAGGACACGGAAGCAAAGTCAAATTCGTATCAAATGGGGAGAAAACCTGGTGATTTATTACTTGCGGCCGACACTCACGCATTCACGTTCCTGGAACCAGGAAAGGCCAAGCAGGGAATGGCAGTGGAGTAAGCGCCGCGGCATGACATGGCTCAGGGCAACATGACTCCTCATGGATTTGGGCTCATGATTGACGGTCAGCTCATGAGAAGCCAACAGTCTGTCTAAGGCAAAGTTGCACTATCGTCTGGATAGGCTAAGTAGGTGAAGGTTTCGGCACACCATCTAATATCGAATAGTTCAAGACTTGTTGAAGAAGCAAGCATGCGACACCACGGATAAAGATAGGCAGAGCAACTTCAAAGATTTCTACGGAGTACTAGCAGCTGAGATAATTACAGCAATGCAACGCGCTGCTCTTTCAGTACAGGGCCGATAAATGAGAAGCTTTGTATCAACCCTCAACAGACACGCCCAATGACATTTCATCAATGGGTTTGTACTCCACAAGAGGTAGTGCTTGTCGAAACCTCCTCTTACACTGTACCGAACGACATTTATCAAGGATCTCGCATACGCATGCACCGTAGTCCGTACAAGCCCCAGGCTTCAAGGATGGGATGGAAGGAATCTAACATGTGCATAAGGGTGTGCAAGTCAAGTCAAGTTCTTGAGGCTTTTCAGAGACGACGTATTCATCAGCCGCCGCCTGCGTTGTTGCCCCTCTTGAACAAATTCATTCTCACTTTCACTTTCACTTTCACCTTCATTTCCCACCATATCAATATCAATACTGTAGCGTGCCTGGGTAGATGTTTCCCGTGAGCAAGATCCGCAGCCGACTACAATCCCTAAATGCTCGGGCCTGCGTGCCCCGTCTAGCCCGTCAAGCCCGCCCACCAGCATCCAACCCGGCACCGAACCGGGCGACCCCTAGAGCGTTCCAGGGGCGACTCTGAACGAATTTGATGCTCCATTGAGTTGCCTGGGGGCTTAAAATGTAGCGGGTGAATGGTAGGTTCCAGCACGTCGAGACTCCGCTGTTTGGCGGGCTTGGATCCATTGGACTTTGGGGAGGAGTGGAGGAAACCTGAGGGTTTTAGCGGCGAGTAAGAGGGGGGTGCAATGGATGTGCTCTGGCCTGGGGGCGTGTGATGGCGACAATATCTTAGCAGCTAACACAGGGCAATGAAAGCACCTCACCTCACGGAAACTGGGGGTTGTCGTTGGGTGCGGTGTCAGCTGGAGAGCGCCACGATAGCCCTGGTCTAGTCCGTAGTGGCAGGTCTAGCAGAGGCTCGCGACATGACGGACAGAGGATTGTGATGGATGCCGGTGGTACCGGGCTTTGTATGGCCTTGTCTTGGAAACAACAAGTACCGCAATACACGCTCGGCCAGTACCACACGGCGCGCAACCTGGCCGGGGCGGGTGTGCGTGTGCAATGTCTTGTCTGAGAGTGAATGGGAAAGGTGAGCGTGAGCGCAGAAGGAGTAAGAAACCTAGAGTACGTACGGATAGTTACGAGGTATTAAGAGAAGAAGCAACAATTGGCCAACGGAACGGAAGTCCCAAGCCCAGTCAGTCCCAGTCTGATCCAGGGCCATCACTTTAAAGACGGAGAGAGCCCACTAAAAGATACTTTGAACTACTAGGCGCCGCCGTGATGAGAGCATGTACCCGCGCCCGTGCTGTACGTAGTAGCCCGTTCATGGCTGTGGTGGTGGTGGAGGGAATGGATGGGGCTAATAGTGGGACGGACACCCCTACTCCCCTACTCCTGCTCCCTACGCTACCTACAACCTGGCCTGGCTACGCTACGCTAGGTAGGCTAGGCACGCTATGCTATAATGGGCTGCGTCTAGGAGAGAACCACACCTCACTTGACGATACAAGTCCAATCCAAGTGAATGCAAGTTAACTACCACCTACAGGATTGTACATTCGCATACAACCGCCAGCCATGGATTGACCGTTCCGTTGTTGCTTCTTTTTATTTTTCCTTTCCTACCATACTTCATCTTTTCCTCTCAGTTCAAACTTCTGCCCTCAACCTCCTCAACCTCCTCAATCTCCATCACCCCATCGAGTGCAATTTACCTCCAGCCAGCGAATCTAAACCTCCATCGAGGCCTGCCTGTGCTCGTTGCTCGACATCCCCGACGAAACAAACTTCTTCTCCATTGAATAAACATAAAAGAGCCTCGCCGACCTTCCTCGCTTTTAGCTGGTGTACTGCCGATACACTGCTCGCCTGTGCAAATCGATAATGGCACTGGCACTCTCAGCAGTCCTTTGAACAATCAACACCCTCTCGCCAACAAACGCAACCACCGACCTTCACATCAATAATTCAATACGAGACGCATGCAAGCTTTGGTGGGGCAAATCAATTGTTATTCTGCCTGCACAACAAGTCAACACACTGAATACTTGACCTTCACTTTTGACCCTGCAGTGGGGTTTGAGCACACCAAAGTGAAGCATTAAACACCAACCTCGCAGCTCCGGTGCTCCTCGAACTTGGCGATTGCGTTACTTGCCTCGCCCAACAACACTTCAGCGATACCCATGAGTCTCCATGTCGGTTGACACCTTGCTTGCGACCTTGAACTTTCCTCCTTCACCTCCCCACGGCCCTAGCAGTCGGGAACGAGGCTTTCCTTCAAGTATTAAACTGCCACAGCTACCAGTTCGATTCGACAACATTCGGTCTTTAGCGAACGGGCTAAGGACTCCTCCTACTGACAATATGAGCACCGTTTTCCAACCTCCGCTGGCTTCGTGGGATAGCCATGCTATTCACAATTACTCTGATGTGCCACAAGCTGCCCGATCTGCAACTACCATGAACGATACGACAGGTTCTCAATACTACCGATATCCTGCGCATCAACAAGAGCAGCAGCAGCAGCATCAGTCACAACCACAAACCACATATAATCACTACTACCAACAGGAGCAATCGACACATCTGCAACATGAGCTACACCCCGCATCGCAAGTTTCCCAACAACGAAATGGATCCATCTCGACAGTGCCCCAGGCGGTGCCAGCTGTAGGACAGACCGTCCGGCCTTCAACACCACCTGTGTCTTCTAAAACTGTGAACAAGGATGACTCCGAGTCGCTAGTTTATCACAGTCTGCAAATACCCAAGTGCATCAGCCCTTCCGGCGGGAACCTTGCCGATTTCGCTGCTCAGGTGAGTGTAGCTACATTTAATGAAATATTCACTTTGCTGACAGGTTACAGATGACATGCTTGTTCTGGTTTGAGTCTATTGACGAACTCAAGCAAGCCGAGTCGATCCGTACAAGGGGCCCCAATGCTCCCATTCCACGGTTACCATCTCTCGCCAAACCCTACGACCAATTCCGGAAGTGGGTGTACAGCGTTCTCTCGACAACACAAGTGACCCAGAATGTCATACTGTTGGCCTTGCTGTTCATCTACAGACTAAAAATGTCTACACCTCAGATCAAAGGTCGCGCGGGAAGTGAATATCGGTTGTTGACCGTGGCCCTCATGCTCGGGAACAAATGTGAGTGAAGCCAACCTTGATACAAACCGTCAACTGACCACATTGCAGTCCTTGATGATAACACCTACACGAACAAAACCTGGGCTGAGGTATCATGCTTCAATGTGCAGGAGATTCATGTTATGGAAGTGGAGTTCTTGAGCAACATGCGATACAACTTGGTGGCGACGAAGGAGCAGTGGGAAGATTGGTTGGACAAGCTGGCCTGTTTCCATGAGTACTACGACCGAGCTGTGCGCTTGCCGGAATCCCCCATCCATATCCCTTCGCCGACGCACAAGGCTCATCGCTCGCCTGTCGCTTCGCCAACGGGTGTCATGCAGCCCACCGTCAACCTCCCCCCTACTCCGGTTGTCACGACCAACTACTCACCAACTTCGAGTCACTCACAGAACTGGAACGCATACCACACGAACATCGTCTCTCCACTGGCTACCAAGCCCAACTTGCAATTCCCTGTCTCACGGAAGCGAAGTCCCGAGGGAGAGATCATGGAACACCCAGCCAAACGACTTGCGCCACCTCAGCGAGGTCCTGGTCCCGCCATGGTCCAGGTTATTCATCCGCGATCCAATGGAATCATTGAGCCGGCGAGGCTACCTGTCCCCCATCTCAGTGTCATGACCGGACAGCCTCAGATGCAACCTCAGCTCCAGCCCACGTCGACACCCTTCAACAATGCCAATGCCAATGTTAACGTCAACGTTAACGGGTATCCTCAAACTGCACAGCAGATGGCTCAGCCTGTTCACGTCTCGCTTCCTCCGTTGCAGACCGGCATGCGTGCCATGTCGACAGTCTATACCTCAACTCCCACAGGCATGGTGCAAAAGCAACCGCTTCCTACAGCGACGGGTGTTACCATGGCGCAGGCTGGCTTCTCTACTCAGGCGCCCGTTAACTTTGGCACATCCAACAAGCAACACAGCCCTGGTCGCCTAGGTCCTTTCAACTCGTCGCCTTTGGCCGAGGCATACGGTCAAGCATCGGCTGTTCATACTCCTTTGACACACACTCCCATCTCTAACTCGCCGAGTGTCTACCTGCAACAGCGACATAGTCCGTACAAGCCGGTACGCCACGTTAACACACTGCTGTACCCACCTCCGTCGGCATCGTTGGAGCAGTATCATCTCTCTGTGCCTGTTCCCCCAACACAGATGCACTATCAACCCCTCGGACGACGAAATGATCTCCGAACCGGCATTGTGCCAGAGTTTGTTGTCTACGACCGTGGTCACCCGCAACATCAGACTCTTCCTCCTCACGGACTCGTTCAGGGACACTACCCGTCTTAGGAATGGCAGGGTTACCCTCCGATCAATTACGAATTTCACCAGAACACACACCGCGGACTTCATCACTGAAGTATCTTAGATTCCGCATTCGGAATCGACTCACATCTCTTGCTCGGATCGTTGCATCCTTTTTCATGAAATTAGATTACTTGGCGTCGGTACTGCATGTTCAGATGGCATATTTTAGGCGTTCGGAGGGAAATAAATAGGCCAGGGTTCAACAGCCTCCCGAGCAGGACTACGCAAGGAAAGGTATTAGGCAAGGGGAGTTTCACGGTTGCATTTGGCTTGGAGTTACTTTGGCTTCTGTTTAGCGAGGAGCGCAGCGAAGCCGCACGAGGCTAGGAACGAAGCATGCTTTACGATGCGATGAGCTACCTCACGAGGGGCTTAGGATCTAGCAGCGAACATTCATGCATCGAATATCTCGACGTGACTGCGCCAGCAGAACCTGTTATATAGACAGATGGGCCGAAACGTCAGTTATGACTTTAGAATAGATCACAGTCAACAAATGAATCTGCTAAAAGCGCTGTCTTGTGTGCCATCATCTAATATTTCGTGTACCTCACAACATGTCAAGGTTAGAACTGTGGTTTTGTTAGGGTGTATGCACGCAGTTGGGACTTCTGCCCGCTACACTTCGTATACATTGTATAATGGACAAGGTGGCATTTATGCCGAGGCTGGTGAACTGTAAATGGCCGCAGAGTTCGAGAAGTATGAAAAGTATCATAGAAACAAGACTTGACATATTTGCCTGTGTCTTACTGGATGTTTCTTACTGTATTCTGAAAGGCTGAATTCATGATGGTTTATAGGGTAGGCGTGCATCCACAGCTTGTAGATTGCTTTCGACGTACGTAGTAGTTGAGAAACATAACTCTAATGACGCAATTAGCCCGTGCTGCAAGGACTGATGGCTCAATGCTACAGGTCAACAAGCCGAAGTCATGCCTGTTCTGACCTTTCAAAATTCACAGATACCGGTCGTCGTCATGTTACACGGTTCATTCGTTTACAAGAATCGAAACAGGGTTCTTTGCGCTTCCCACGGCAACGGCCAAAAGAAAGCCAATCATAAACCCCACCAGCCACTTTACTAAGCCCCACATATTCACCCTGCCGCTCTAGATGGCACAGCAACCAGATCTCTCCGCTCCACTCGTTGTCTCTTCCGACCTTCACTCATCTCTCCCCCAACGCCCAAAGCGCAGCAGAGGCTTGCAACACATTCGCTACTGTACCTCGAATTAATCATCGCCTTCGCCGAGCGACGCTGTTCTTGGTGTTTTAGGTTCGCATTCTGATCGTCCGTACTATCTTTCTTGTCTCTTCGCTCGTTTGGATCTTAGCCGCTGGGGCTGGAAGAAAGGGGCGCCGACAAGCCATCGGTCAAGGACGAGACATTTACTATCGACCCAGCGAAATACTCCCCTTTCTACGCTCCCAAGGGACTTGATTGCATTCCGACCGAATTAGAAGCCCCTTTTGGTTTGGGATTTCCCCGAAATTTCGCCCTCGAAGTGGTAACGACGATCGAAAAGTTCGGACATTGATTGAATCTCGAGCCGAGAGTTGGACGACTCGACGACATCAGCGACACCGATACGACGATTTGCTCGACGACAATCGTTCATCCACTCACTAGTGTTGACATTCGATTCACCAATTTTCATTCGTTTGTTTTATTGACATATAAAACACATAATACGTACGGCGACAACCGAACGGTGATTACAGTTCGCCCATAATGGCTTCCTTCGGCGACTTCACCCCGATCTGCGAGATCGCACCTCTGCCACTATGCGCCGCCGTCGGTCCTATCCTCAAGGCGTCCGGTCGCACCGGTATCGAGCCAGAATGCTATGCTCGCAACATTGAGCTTGCCAACACCATCATCTTCGAGGGTGCTACGTCCGTGATGCACATCGTTGCGCTTGTCATGACCGTCATCATGATTCTCCACGTTCGTAGCAAGTTCACCGCTGTTGGACGTAAAGAGATTCTCAGCTTCTTCTACCTGTACATGCTGCTCACTGCCATGTCCCTTATTGTCGATGCTGGTGTAGCACCCCCAGGGAGTGATCCATATCCGTATTTTGTCAGTGTACAAAATGGGTTAAGCAGCGCGGTTATCACATGTCTTCTCATCAACGGCTTTGTTGGATTTCAATTGTATGAAGATGGAACACCTCTGTCTGTCTGGATGATGCGTCTCTGTTCCTTGGCCGCCTTCACCATCAGCTTCCTCGTGTCTCTGGCCACATTCAAGAGCTGGGCTGGACTTGGTCCCACCAATACTGTTGGCCTGTTTGTCGTTCTTTACCTCTTGAATGCGGTTCAGCTCTTTGTGTATGTGGTTATGCAAATCTTGCTCGTGACAAGGACACTACAGGACCGTTGGCCCCTCGGAGATATTGCCTTTGGTATCTTCTTTTTCGTGGCTGGCCAGGTTCTTCTCTACGCTTTCAGCGCAAAGATCTGTGTCGCTATCAGCCATTACCTTGATGGCTTGTTCCTTGCGACTGTGTGTAACTTGCTGGCTGTCATGATGATCTACAAGGTATGTCTGATCCGAACAATAACCAAATATCGAAAGCTGCTAACATTGAACAGTACTGGGACTCAATCACCAAGGAAGATCTCGAATTCTCAGTTGGCACCAGGATGAACAACTGGGAGGTCAAGGAGCTGCTACCCGAAGAAGAACGAAGGGCCACTGTCTTCTCCGAGGACCCTTACGGCCACACCAGCTCATACGATCTGCCCTACTCACCAGGCCCAGTACGGTACTCGGCCAAGTACTAAGAACCATGACACGCAGCTCACCTTGACGCCATTAACGAGATGTGTTTTTTTTATTATGTTTTAATTCAGCGCCCCGCGGCACATGTGGCCCTGAAACTGCGATAGGGAGCAATGGACTGTTTTGCTTTTTGGCTGTTTACATTGCGCGGCGTTTTCAGCGGATAGCACCTGGGCAACCAGTCTTGATGGGCACAACTGGTGATAACGAAAATTGACGGGCAAACGAAATGTGAAGGAGAAGGGAGAGACGCAAGTTAATACGTGGATCTAGTTTCCAGCCGGGTTGAGAGATGATAGGAGCGACATGTAGTCGCTGCTGGCTTTTGCATATATATTTGCATACTAGGTAGTTTATATATTCTTGACGATATACTTCCTTGGTGTCGTGTGGCTGTGATGCGTCTCGTGTAAATGAATGATAGTGCCCGGGCTTAGTATATGATTACCATGTACTAGTTTGGGGACCTCAGCTGATAAACTAAAAGCGTGGTAGTGAACCGAGTTGGGATTGGTGAGATGGAGTCTCGTGTCAAGCAGAAACTTTTGGGATTGACATAAGGTTAGGTATCTTGGCTTCTTGGCAAAGGATATCAGTGGACGAGGTTTTACAGTGGACGAACGAGTATCAGTCTCCACTCAACTTTATACTTCGGTATACTCCGAAGTATATCGGCGATAATAAAGAGAGGTGAGCTAGGTTGTACGGAGCGACTAGATTAAGACATATCCTTGCGATAGACTACATAAGTGAGAAGTACCCTGATATGGATGGAGCATGTAACATGTGCCGCACGCGGGATAGGCAACAATAGTTATAAAGTGGTATCAGCAAGGAACTGTGCATGCATAGACAGAGAAACAAGTCAGGTTGACACTCGCACTCTTGTTGTCTTTCGTTGACAAGACTACCTTACCTATCGTGTCAGCATGGGACCCGGCGCCACGGAGCAGGGGCTACGTGGTACATCCAATCCGACGTGAGTAGCTGACATTAAGCGTTTGTTGGCTTTTTATCTTGTCGCTTGTCGTTTCCGAGCGGACTGAAGACTTAGCAGAAGGATGCGAGGAGGGAGAGGGAGAGAGAGAGAGAGAGAGTTGGAGTGGACTAGTAGATTCAGATATAAGTTGAGTTTGAAGAGGAAAGTGTTTTTATTTATATTTCTAGACTCCTTTATTCGTGTAATCGTGTCTATCCGCATTGCGAATTAAATAAGCCTCAAGGGGAATAACAAAGCGCCTGAACCGCGTATTATTGCCGTCTCCATATATCTGTTTCGGGCCAACACTACGTGTGATTTAGTGCAATGAGATGAACTTAAGTCTTAAGATAACTGATTAGTACCTAGGTATAGCCTGCGGGTAAATGACAGTGACAGGGTCGCGTATGCGTGTTGCTGAGAAGGGACGTCTCCTTTGTCTACCCGCACCTGAGCTCATCAATCTCGGATCTTTTTCTTCCAGGGGGAACCACAAAAAAAAAAGAGAACAAAGGAAACCTAGAAAGAATGTTGGTATAAGCCTCGGATCCCTCGTTTGTTGGTATCAGACTGTTCTCCTTCCTCCTTTGCTTTAATCACTTCTTATAGTTCTCTCGCACGTGATGAGGCACTAGAGCCAAAGGGGACACATGAACAGGGGGAGGCCTGTCGAGTTTTACGTTTTACTCGCTTCTTGCATGGTTCGGTACCGTATGCTGGGTACCTTTTATAATGGAGAATAAAGTGCAGTGGATATCGTAGTCCTAGGACTTATGCAGTAGCGACGCAATTGATCACACATGATAGTGTAATGAGATGTTGGGGTTGGGACATATGGGAAGTTTGCGCGTGATTGGGGGAGTTCTCTCGAGGTTTGTATGCAGGAAGATACATACTGTCAGATAGCTACGACGCAAAAAAGCACGTAACCGCGAAATTAGTAGTCATTGGATGACAAAACTCAATTCTTACCTATTCATTCCATCCATATTTCATCCTCTACCAAGTAGTTACCTCTTTGGAACAAGGTGCGACTAGGTACTTTACCAACCTCTCTGAGTGGTCGATCGGAGCAAGGGCCCACGAGGATCTAGCGCATTCAAAGTGCGCAAAAGCAGCTGAGACCACCTCAGGGAATTTTAAGTGAAAGTGGAGGAGGAGGAGGAGGACTAAAGGAAAATAAAAAGGTACTTGGTTGAATAGTCGACGCACGTACCTTGGCTGCGGCTGCACAACCTGGAACCATGTACCTAATATTCGAATTCGACGTACCTGTACCTGTACTCGGTACTCTAGAGACTAGACGTACTCCGGTCCTACTTATATCAGACTTTACATTACATTAGTACTAAGGTAAGGCATTGGTTGCTTTACCATTTTGTATCCGCATCCACACCTAATACCAAATACTTTATTCGTCCTCTTTTCTCATTCGCCCAGTCGAAGTTTCGGTTGGTCGTTAGTACCCTTTCTTTACTTCTACCTAGGCCGGGCAGGCCAACTGAGATAGGTACAGTAGCACTTTCCCATTCAAACTGAATAATAAACTTACCTAACGATTCCCTTTTCTCTTCCCTTCCCTTCCCAAATTCCCTTTCTATTCCCATTCCCATTCCCATTCCCATTTCCCTCCTGCCTACACTGCCCACACTCACACACGTCACTGGAGCTGTCACTATCACTTTCACCTTCACTTTAACTTTTCCCCTCCAAGGTCATCGTCCGAGCTGACCTGCCTATCTTATTTCATTCTCTTCCTATTTCGAGGATACTTCCTTACCCAAACTTTTACTACCATATTATACTTAATCCGCCGACAGCTTCTCCCCCTCCGTTAAATACAACTAGCCCTATCCCTGCGCACTATCCCCATCCCTAACCGTGGCCTGTCGCCTAGAAATCTCTATCTTCTACACTGCATCGCTATCGCGTACAAACTGTGCAACGCTACTGGACTTTCCTCACCAACACCAGACAAGAACACTCATATTTTGTTTGACCGCGTCCTCCATATTACTCACTGCTCTTTTCGAAGGAGTTTACATTCACAAGGGCGCGCTCTTAACAGGGGTACCAAGTGGCCCGCGGCGCGAAATCGTGAGCTCATTTGCGCGACTGCTATTGCTACTGCGACTACGGATGCGACTGTGACTGGGGTGGTAGAAGGAATTTCGAAACAACCCTTCCTTAACCCGTTTCTTTTTCGAGACAGGCCATTGACGGCGTCACGAAAAAAAAAGAAAGCAGGTCCAACCACTAGTTGGCTTGGAGTGATGGGTTTCTACAGCTTTTATGCTTAACCCCAGGAGAAAGCTCACTATTATTCTTGTTCACGAACATCACCATTTTGACCAATACACGCCGGTCACAACACGTCTGGGCAAGATTTCAAAGACAAATTTTTAGTTCACGCGTTGCCCGCCAACTCATTTCCTTTCACAGTCTATTACCTCAGATTGTCTCTTGGGCTGATTTAGTCCGATCTCAACCCGCTTTCAGCACGCGCCCCACGACTCTATTTGGGCCCTCGGACCATCGAATGAGAGCCATCGTGGTCTAGCAATTCCTTGTTCGCCTGCCCTTTGCGACTATCTTCTGCAATAGGTGATGAACCGCGCTCGACTATCAGTGGCTTGACGCTCATTTCCTTTACCTGGATGCTGTCACGTGCAACCTAGTAGTAGGGTCTTTGCATCGTATCATTGGGTTCTCTGAACCTCAATTATTTAGATCTGAAAGCGGCCGTTCATCTCAGCTCGTTGTCATTATTACCACTCTCTGGTAAGCATTTATCAGAACTACTTTGTCCAAGATGGACACAGAGGAGGAAGTCTGGGACGCTCTCCCAGAAGGGGAGCAGATGTCCATTTGGAATGAGACGGAACGCAATTTTTGGGTCAATCTCCGCAATAAGAAGGCGACCGAGAACGACAAGATTGAAAAGGATTTCCAGAATTCGATCAACGAAGTTCGCTTGAAACTGAGTGAACTCACAGGACAGCGAAGTCAATTGAGGGAATCTCAAAGCCGGTTGGCCAGAGAGCTTGCTAAAGTGGAAGCCGAGCTGGCCCGTACTACTGATGAATGTGAGGAAAAAGCAGATCGACTGGTGCGCATTGAACAGGACTACCATGCATCGCGCCAAAAGCGAGTGGAAGCGCAACGGGACATATGGATTAAGATGCGCCGGTTCTTCAGACAAAAAAGAGGAGAAGACCCAGATGCCCCAGACCATAGAGGTCCTGAGTCGGAAGGGTTGGTCTTACCCGATGAGTTGCCTGGGCTATCCTCAGCCCCTAACGCGTCCAACACCCCCATAGAGCCGGGACCGCAGAGACACACCACTGGCCCTACAAACGCTGAACCCTTACACGAAGACCATGACGATCCAATGGAAGGTGTTGAACGTAATGAGACTCTTGTCAATATTGTGGACGCTGATGGCAACGTGATCGGACCTGTGGAAGAGGTCGAGGCTTGGAACCAGTGGGTGGAGGGAATCCAGCAGCTAGAAATCCGAAGGCCTGTCAAGATCCGCCGAGGACGACGCTTCAATGGTGCGAACCTTTCCAGTATCTACGAGCGTACCGAAGCCAAAGGTGTTAAATGGCTAGCGTGTATGATCCAAGCTACAGGAGAAATACAGTCTAAGCGATGTCTTTCATGCGACAAGAACCAAGGAGCCTTTGATGATTGCATCATCGTCGGTGGGGATCTATACCAGAAATGCGGAAACTGTGAATGGAATCGCCAGGGGTGCCATGGTGCTTCTGGAGACACAATCGACATCCTGGCTTCAAAAGAGAGAGCACGACGGGAGAAAGGCAAGGAGGTGGGAGTAGACGAGATATCTGCCCCATCTTCCTCAGAGACTGTACGCCAGACAGTTGAAGTTCAGCCAACACCTGAATCAACGCTTCAACCGCAACCTGAGCAAGTTTCACGAATTGAGGAACAGATTTCCGTACAATCCCGACCTCATTCACTTCAGCCTATCCCACACCGTACGCTTGAGCAGTTACCAGATCGACAGCCTGAGCAACAATCTGAAGGACCAACCGAGCAACAGCCTGAACAAGTAGCAGAGCGCCAACCAGAACGAATCCTCGAGCAACAACCGGAACAGCTATTGGAACGACAGCCTGAAAAGCGACCCGAGCCACCGTCCGAGCAGCCTCCTAGTCAACTTTCAAATAGATTCCAGGAGGTCATCTCAGCAAAGGCTCCTGAAAGATCTGTTGAAGTGGCACCAATGCGAGTTGCTGAGGGTCCTCGCGAAATTGCCAGCAGGCCAGTCCACGATCCTCCTCGTGAACTTTCTAGCCGTCCTACCACTGCCCCAAGGCTGGATTATGCCCCGGAACGTCTAGTAGATTCTGCGAATTCGCCATTACCAACACCTAATCAGATCTTACCTAGGCCTCGGGAAATGCAACGCTCTGCTCTTCCTTCGAGTGCACCGCGCCACACGCATGATATTCTTCACCCCTCAACCGAAATCGACGCCTACCCGAAAGACAACCGCAGTTCTAATGCCACATACAAACCACGTGAGCCTGAGCAAATGCCGACTCCACAAGAGTATCGAGTGACTCCTGGATTCACGCCAGCTAATATAAGAAGTCGACCTCCATCGAGTGAACAGGGACGACCAACACCACCATCATTGCCTATTGATCCTTCATCGCAACCACCGGATTCTCCACCCGCTCCTCTACCTGTAGAAGAGGAGATCACACGGGAGAACATGGTTCTCAAGAATGATGGGGTGGTCTATACCTATCCTGAATGTGTTGAAGGAGTACCTCTAGTCAAGATTACCGAGACTCATCCCTACTGGGAACCCAACTGGCCAAACGTGAAGACACTCATTGAGCCGCAGCTTGCTCGCTGGAAGGAGAAGCACCAGGCTGCCATTGACGCAGGTCCGAAGCAGGAAAAGGGTGGCTCATCCAAATACCAGATCGGCAGACAAGTAAATCGCGGTGCAAAGATCCTCGAGTTTCACGAGAACGGTCCGATCAGCCCCTATCAGCTGCTCAGCAAGAAGTACATTCATTCTGGTAAGGGCGGTATAACCTCATATGACACACTGTTCCGCTTGTCAGAAACAATGTCAGAGCTCGAAAAGTTTAACCTTGACATTTCGCCAGTTGACTGGATGCGACAGCGTCTTCACGAGCTTATTCAAACACAGGGTGCTAATTTTAACCTTCCCCGAACTATCCATGACTTCTACCACGACTCCAAGCTCACAAGACTCCGATATAAGCATGGGTTCAAGAACATTGGTCGCCCTTCCGGAGTCATGAAAGCTCGCCTGAGCCATGGCAGCCCCAGCAGTACACCTAAGCCTCTTCAAAAGCGCAAGTCTATGCACTCAATGCCCACCACACCTCGTGAGGACTCCTTTACCGAACAATCTCCTTTGCCCAGTCAGCTGTCCTCGGCCCTCCCGACTCCGACTGCTGGGCCTCAGCCAGCCTTCAGCACTCATCTCAACAAGAAGCCTAAATACCTGCCGCCAGCACCTGGTCCGGTACATGACGAATTTCAGTTTGAGAATTGGTCTGATACAGATTCTCATAGTGGTGGCGGCATCACTAAGTATGACTGGCGTCTCTCTACAGTCAAGAGTCGACTGTATACCAGTCACCCCAATGTGACACAGTATTGGACATGGATAGACCAGATTTCATGCTTCCAACACCAGGTCCTGAAAGACATTGATCCTGCAAAGTGGGGCCTGTTTAGGGATGAGATCGATTTTCACATTTATTTGGAAGAAGTTGAGCAGATTGTGTGGAATATCGAGGCACTCCGTGTTCACATCATCGTCAAGAAGGGAGTCAACGGTGAAGCTTCAAATAATAAAAATCGAGGCGACGTGATGGCGTCTTTTCCGCGGCCAAGAACAATACGCCGCTTTTTGTTCTTTTGCAGGGAAAGGAGAGTCAAGATGGCCAAACTCTCTGTGTAAGTGTATTCTGATGAACAAATTGTGCAGATGCGGAGCTAACATGAGTGTATGATAGTGAGGAACTTGACCGTCGCTGGGAAAACATGGTCTCTGAGCAGCTGTCTGTCTGAACAGCTGTTTGGGGTACCAACATTAAAACTTGGTGGAATAGCTATAGGCTACGAGAGACTTCTTTTTAGGGATAGCGATGATTTTGTCCCCAACATCCCTTTCTAATCATGACTTGTGGTTTGACCACTTGTGGCTTTTTTTTCTTTTACGTATAGAGGCATTATTTTGCACACATACCATCACTGGAACTTGTGTGCCTATGGGAAGATTGTATTTCTCTGGTCAGGGGTTTAAGGATGGAAAAGGGCTGGCGATTGATGGAAGAAAGGAAAAGCTGCCTTGGGAGAAGAATTATCTCCTTATTCCATAGTGGCTCGCACACATTGACTTGTTGATATTTAAACTCACTTTTAAGCATGACCAAGTTGATCCATCTTTGCCATGTGTTATTACTGGGCTTGCATGGCGTATGAGTATTATGAACCAAAGGGTCGAATGAGAAGTCATGTTCGGTATAATATGTGTGTAATTAAGGTCATGATATATGGCAGACAATGGCATGCCCCTATTCGAAGAACCAAGCATGACTTGAGTTAATTCATCAAAAGAGATTATTATATGTATATACATTCTTTCCAACAAATAACTCATCCCTAGCGTTTTCTCAGTGTTCGAGTTCCTCCACCAACCAGATTTTGTGTGCTTGTGGACGCTGGTTTGACTTCGCCACTACCGCCCATCATACGACTCATCAAAGCAGCTCGACACTCCTTCGCCTTATCGTCACGGTACTCTAGCTGCGTTGCTGGCGGCTCAGACTGGTTTTCCGCGTCTTTGTCTTCGTCCCCAAAAACATCGTGGAGCTCGGCAGCAGAACGAGAGGCGACACTGCTGGTATTGGAGGCATTGCTGATGGCGCGCCCGAAGAGTTGACGCTTACGGGGTCGTGGGGCCGTCTGTTCGGTGTCGTCAGAGGCAAACGAAGGTAGATTTGGCGTGGTCGTCTCGATAAGGGAGGTTAGTTTCGAGGAGAGGGCTTGACGCTCGGCGGCTTTAGCGCGAAGGCGAGCTTGCTCTGCGGTTTGTTGTTTCGTCTGCTGGAAAGGGTTTTCTTGGGGATTCGGAGAGACATCTGCTGTTTCTTCCGCAGGTGGATCTGTGGTAGCTTTGCTAGTAGGATCGGAGCGGGTACGTGGTAATGCTGTATGTTTTGTAGGAGAAGGAGATCTGTTCAGGCGTGCCTGCGGAACCTCGGCAAGAGGAGCGTCGAAATCGGTTTCTTTAGGGAGACTATTCGTAGTTTTCTGATGCGTCCGAGCCGTTGCAAAGTCCGCTGAGATGGTAGCGTCAGGAGCAGTAGCTTTCGTAGTCATCTTCCGAGAGGACTTCTCTGGAGAATCTTTGTCGAAAGCTGTGGTGTCAACGCCAGCACCAGATTGAGGTTTTAGCATGTTGGGTTTCGTGGGCTTTACAGCAGGCTCTGAATGGGTGCGTTGTATTGATTTGTGCTGTGCCCGGGTTTCAGAGACAGGTTTAGGCGGAGGCTTGGGAGTGACCTGGTCCTTTTCAGAGTATCTGCTCTTTATTTCTGGGAAGATGTAGTCATCGAGGGGCACCTTGAAGCCGGTCGAGATGCATTCCCAAAACCAATCTGCCGACACAACGGGAACACCCCATTTCAAAGCCATGCGGAGTTTCTCCTTACGCATAGAAGTAATATCCTTGCATATTAGCACACTTGTAGTCTTACGAAATTCTCCATCGAACTTGGCGCCTAGCTGAGCAGCAGCACGGGCGACCTGGTTGAGTTCTATGCCTGTGAAAGCGGCACTGCAAATAACAAGGCCGGCGAAGGCTGGAATGGGAAAGAAAGGGAATGGGCGTCCGAGGACGTGTTCAGTTGGATCAAAGTATTGCTTGTTATGAAGGCACTTTTCGATATAGTATTCCGTCACAACGTGAACGTTGTCGTAGGATTCCTGGGGGTGGGTGTTAGGTTGAGAGGCCTGAGGAACTATCAGAAAGCGGCTGCGAGGTGGTCGGGGAGTTTTCCCTAGAGCAGCTTCATGCAGAGAAGAACAGATAGAAGCGCCAAGGGTAACGAGTGTTTGCTCCAGAACAGAAGTTCTTTGTGCGGTGAACCCGTGTATGTAAAAGCGACAGTTCGTGAAGATGCCTTGGTCTTCAGGGGCTAAAGGAGGTGGAGGTTGAGGCTGGGCTTGTGCACGCTGGGGCTGCTGTTGTTGATCTTGTGGTGGATTTGCGTCCTCTGGCTTATTGTCTTGAGCAAACGAATACTCTCTCGATGTTGATCTACCAAGAATATCGCCCCAAATATGAGTGTGCTGAGAACTGAGTTTCATACTAGCAGTCTTCCTGAGCTTCCTAGGACCTTCCTCAGCGCCAACCCCAACAGCAGATTTTGATCTTTTGCTCAACGAACGCTTGAGCTCCCTTGTGATCCAGGCTCCCTTTCCCTGTTCCTCAGGAGGCAATGTAGGGTCGAATTTGGTCTCCTCCAAGATCATCCTCCGGGCGACGGATTGTTCAAGCCAAGCAAGCGTGACTGGATGGATGCCCCATGCCTTGGCTGCAGCATACTTCTTGCCTTCAGGTTTGTTGACAATGAGATGTGTGCATCGCCTTGTCAAGTCGCCCGTGTATAACCCTCCGTTCGAGATGATCTTATGTGCGATCTCGTCCCTTTGATCGCCGAATCCCGTGAGACAAATGAGCAACGAGTCTCTTGTCGCTTCTCCTTGTTGTGGTTGGACTGTAGGATCGATGCCTCGCTTTTCCAAGGGTTTGAGTTGATATTTGTTCTCGAGTTGTCGATAATCGATCTCGTCGTCGTTCTTCCATATTTCGCTGAGGTCTTCTATCCAGGCGGCGTCCATAGCCTTGATATCGGGGCGTTCACGAGCGACATGGCGATATTTCGGTGTATCGTAGTCACCAACAATAAGATGGGTTACGTCGGGTGTTAGATCGTATTTGTGAATACCGCCCAGCTCTGCAACTTTGGCGGCGATGGTTGTCTAGACACATCATGGATTAGTAGATGAACCCATGAGGAGGCAGGCTTGAACGGTACTAACACGATGTTCAGCAGGAATACTCGTGCAGCAGACAACAATGCCCTTGAGAGGCTCTGCTGGGTCAATTTGAATATTTTCCTCTTCATTGGCGTTAAGTGAAGCCATCTTCAGTCCCTTTCCTTATCGGTTACCGTGATGTTACAATAAGAATGGACGTCGAAGCTTGTGCTTTTAATTGATGTCAATCTTTTTGGGAACGCGTCGTGAACCCGGAACCGCGTCAAGTGCTTTTAACAGCTGAGACGTCATGACAACCAGCACGGACCACTATGCACCATCTTTCGCACTGTAAAGATGCCCCATAAGCCGCTGTAATATCGCGTAAGAACATAAAATACAGTGTATAAGTTGTGCTTATCATGGGTAGAGTTATCGTCCAAGCATAACAAGTTCCATTGTAAATCAATAGCAAAAGAAAACTAGGCACTCACAAACTTTGATCCAGCAATCCTGTTACCTCACGTGAGTTGTTATTACCGCTTTGGATTTCAGAAGTTGGGAGCAAAAAAGCCATCAGCCACGATAAAATTATGGTCCATAGAGTACCTACCCAAACACCTGTCTAAGAAGACAGTGTAAATAATTGGTATAATTATCATTCGCACTCTAATTCCCTCCGCAATCCCACTAAGAGATATCTAGTTATTAGTTCTCGTCTTATTTAAAGCCTTATTATCTCTTCTAAAGAATTTTCTTTTCTATGTAAAAAGATAATGTTCTAAGGCTAACTAACATTAAATATTTCTTAACAATATTATATAAGAGTAAGGGACGATAGGTATTCAAGGTGGCGCACTATAAATCGTTCAGATACTTTTGGCCACTAATCAGCCTACAGCGCATTAGGCATCTTTACTAGGCCCCGCTCCCCAAACCTCAACCCCACCATCAGACAAGATCGTAGCCTTGTCGCGAAGCGAGAGCTCATAACCCCTCCATCTGCTTCATCTTTACCTTCCCTCCTCACCAACACTCGAGCGCAACGGCGCATCTCTGCACGGAATATCTTGTTCACAAACTTCAACCATCACTTGTCGACGATATCTCTGCGCCAGCTCTCACAGCGACCGAACCACAGGGCCATTCCTCGAAATACCTTCACCGTACGATCACCACTATTGGACCCTGAGTCTAACTACGAACATCCCCCGTGCCGTGCAACATTTCGACCGTATTGGCAGTTGATCGATATCGCAATAACAACCCCGCGCTTTGGCATCGATATCCTTGCATAATATCAACGACTAGAGACAAGTCCAAACCTGTCAAGATGCCTCCACCATCTGCTGCTCAGCAGAAGGTTCTCATTGCCCAGTTCGTCGCTCTTACTGGCCAAACGGAGCGACAAGCTACCCGTGTACGTATTCTCCATGGTCATCACTGTGCCTAGCATCAACAGCCAGGCTGATCCCTAGCACGGGTAAACCTCATGATGACCCAATACGCCTGCACGATATGACTAGGTCTCCCAGGTGCATCGTTTCGGGTTTCAGTGGTGACGCTGTTTAACCGGAAACACTTGCGCCATGGTGCTGTATGGTATGACAATGCTAACGCCAATTCAACAGTACCTCAAGAACGCTGGCTTCAAGCTCAACGAAGCTGTCGATGCGTAAGTTATTTCTACTTCGTCTGTCCTTTACATTTGTCATGATATACATACACATCGCTCTTGTCGATTATTGGCACAAGGCCCCTGCTGCAACCTAATACGGAGGTGTCTGTATCCAGCACTATCCGGTTATTGCTTGCTCTGCATTCCGTCGCAGCGGCCTGGCCCACTATTGCCCGGCTCGTTCTGGATACACTGCAGAGTATGACCGACAAAGACGCCGATAGCCTGAGACAAGGTTGCTTGAGGTATCTGGTATTAGTGAGGGGTCTTGAATACGTTACTTCGAAGGCATGCAGTGCTCATGCTGCACGGATTCCCGGGGAAGGTGCTATGGGAATCTTGGAGTTATCGACGCCCATGACCGGACTTATACAAATTCTCTTTACTTTGTCCCTATAACAAAGTGCTCAACCCTGCAACATTACCAGAACTATTTCAGCCGCTTAACACTTCATGGTCTATACTCGTCAAGTACACTTGACAAGCTAAGAAGATGGGATGGAAAGGTGTCAAGAATAGCATTGCTACTCGGGTACCCATTTGGTCATTGTCCAAGACGACCGATACAAACGTGTCCGGACCGTCTCACCAAAAGGCATCTGCAAAAACACCAAAGGATATAACAGCTCGGTACATCACCTCGGTCTACTGGGTAGTTGTGTTATGTGTTGGCTGAGCTGGCCATAACTCACGCTTCTGCTGCCGGACACCATGGCTTAACATGTTAAACCACCTATTTGCAACACTGGCTGACTCTGTGGATAGGTTCTTTTCTTCTAATGCAGATACTAAAGGCCCCTCCCCGCTGGAGTCAAAGCTTGACTCACTGTTTACCGACTTGCAGGGTGGGTGTTGTCATTCTCTTCTGGCAACATTGAGCTTACGTTTTACTAGATGATGACGATGACGATGATGAAAAGGATAAGCTTGGCCTCGAATCCACAATGTCGTATCTTCAAAAGAGGTTGAAAGTCAACATCGAGAACGCAGAGTTGCTTGTTGCGCTTGAGCTTGTTCAAGCTCCTTCAGTTGGTGTCATTACCAGACGAGGTTACGTTGACGGTTGGAAAGTGACTGGGTAAGAGCCACCCTCTAGACTATTAGTATCTCAAAGAACTGTGGTCGAGCTAGTGTTGTCGAGTTATTACTAATTGTACTCTAGAGCTGGAGTAACACATCAAGAGCATGCTGCCCATACCCGGAAACTTATCAAATCCCTCTCTTCAGACCAAGCGCTATTTAAGAAGGTTTACAGACATGCCTTTGTTGCTGGTCGAGAGCCCGACCAGAAAGCCCTCAGCATTGAGAACGCCCTCATTTACTGGGATATTCTGTTTGCGCCTCCCGGTATAGAATGGAAGACAAGCAAGCACGACTGGTTGAAATTGTGGAAGGAATTCCTCGCTACCTGGACCCGTTCAGTCAACAAAGACATGTGGAACATGACACTTGAATTCGCTCTCAAATCGTTGTCTGACGAGTCGCTATCGTTCTGGAATGAGGATGGCGCATGGCCAAGTGTGATCGACGACTTCGTGGGCTGGTGTCGCGAGAAGGGCATCGGCAAGACCGATGGCATGGACGTTGACAATTAGAAAGGCCGACATCTCTTTTAAGATCTCGTTTACTGAAGAATAAATAGAGAAGCCGCGTAGCGACCTCATCTCACCACACAAGGCATATCGTTCAGGCGCCAACCACAGACATGGGTAGCGGGTAGCGTTTTTAGAAAGGATGAAAGTATGGAGTTAACCAAGGGTACTCAGACCATGGGTATGGCTGCATTTGATGACTTACGATAGACATGTAGCAACACAAGAAAACAGATTCACACATTGGTAATCCTTTTGGTGCTGTGAGAGATGTGTGAATGATTACTTGGTTACATCAATCATTTCCATACATATAGACAAGTGCAACGTAGAGTTTGAAGCTCTATAATATTTCATACATCCGTGACTGCTGTCTTTTTGACGCAGCATGCTTTTTGTACACGGCATCGTGTGATGCCAGAGCTTTGGGGTTTAGTCGTTTCCTAGACCATAATGCCCCTGCTCTTCTTTGAAGCCTTTCCATGTATCCTAGAACATGGCATTTCCTTGATTCTTCATAATCGCTATTATAGCTAATTGCCGCTCGTCCATATTCCCTCTCGACATCTGGTCTTCTCTATCCTTACGCCTCGCTTCCCGTTGTCTTCCACTTGGGTGGGCCGAATCTGGCGAGTGTCTCGAGCTTTCCATCTCCGAGCTTGACATGGGCGGCACGAATCATACGGGGCTCGAGGCGCAGTGTGTTGCGAACATCTTGGTGGACCTTCGAGGCGGCGTCGTATCGCATGACGAAGTAGTGGCCGTGGGTGTGCTTCATCTGATGCACTGAGATGGGCTTGGGCAGCGAGAAGACGCCCCAGTTGGCGAGACCGCGGACGACACCACCGTTCTTGAGAACGAGGGAGCCGACGGTTTGGGCGATCCTGCAATGGTTAGTTTATCGGTTGGATGATTCGATGCTGGAAACATACTCCTTCACCTCAGAGAGGCTGCCCGGTCGGACCTGGTTTGAATCAGTTCTGCGCTCGCTTGTCAAAGGTAAGGCGATTGGGCTACATACAATTGCAATTAGTTCGTAGAGCATCTTGGTGATGGCATCTACAACAAGAGTGGTAATGTCGCGGAACGATTCAATATCGAAACCGTCGTCGCTGGAGAGCTGATGAATTTCTGGCGGATCTCGAATTTTGGGTCCCGAGGATTAGCCATTCCGACTCGGCGGGAGCTTCATGACAAGTGGGGCACAGTGAGGTCTCACTCTTTTAGA
The DNA here is from genome assembly GCA_021020635.1 of Fusarium sp. PT. Classification (NCBI taxonomy): domain Eukaryota; kingdom Fungi; phylum Ascomycota; class Sordariomycetes; order Hypocreales; family Nectriaceae; genus Fusarium; species Fusarium sp. PT. The sequence continues at coordinate 2,815,462 of JAHMRZ010000001.1, forward strand.
ACTTCTCTCATGACTTTGCTGAATTAGGTATATGATCATTGTCTTTTTAATCATGGCGTTCTATACGAAACGTCTTCTATAGTACAAGTTCCCAACAAATACACTCGAGAGTTATCTCGAATTACATGGTGATTTTACAGATTTCAAATCCGCTCCTTAGACAAGGCCTGCCAGATGCTCCATGGCAATTTCCAGCCTGCTGTCTTAACAGCAAAAGGGTTGAAATCAGCCTGTTCCAGGCGTTGCAAGTACTGTGCTGAGGGAATAGCCTCTAGTAGCACGCCAAATCCTTGGCGAATCTCTTTTAATGTATCGCTTCCTTCAGCATAGAAATGTTCAGCTTCTCCCTGGTGCTCAAAGTCATGACCTGGGTCCTCTCCCGCCTTGAGCCTTTTGAGCATCTCCCGTGCCGTGATGAGATGGTCATTGGCTCGCGTGGCAACTTTGAACACCGCATCTTGCAGACCAGGCGCATTGGGGCCTTGCCTAAAGACTTCTTCTTCTTTAACTCCAGCCTCAGCCATTGCATCTAACGGAAGAAGCAGCGCTGGCTCTCGCACAGCGGGAACCTGGCCGGACGGTGTGCTAACAGGCGGCGGGGGTGCTGCCAGGACAGAAATTCCACGCAAAACCGCAGTAATACCACACGCCTTTCCGATGTGACTTGCGAGATGATCGACGTGCATTGACCGTAGCGGTAGAGATGCCAATGTCGAATACATCAGAGTCGAGTATGTATTCTCAGCATACTCTTCTAAGCTTGTCAAATCCGCGAAAGGTCGGTTAGTCATGTGCTTTTCTCTCGTTTTTATTAATCTGGAAATCCAGAATTTTAACGACTTCTTGGTAGAGCTGCCTTCACGAGCCTCAAGGTCTTGTAGACATTTGTGCAGGAGAATGCAGATAGGTTCACGAGGGGGGCGACCCGCGAAAGTTTTGTCAATAGATTCTTGCCAGAACTTCATTCGAAATGCTCCAATCGTCGGGTTAGAGACGAGCTCGGGAAGACGGACAAGCTCTAGATTGAGAGTGCGTAGAGCAGCGTAGGTGTCTTGCACTGGAGAAGGGACGAAGCGGCGGATGAGATGAGCATCATAGTCGCTATTCCTGAGGAATGTTAGGGTACACTATTTGAGAAGGTATGAAAAGACTTACTGTAGTTGTGTCAAGCAATATCGTCGTGCGGATTCAACTTCGGCATCAGTGATATAAGTTCGACGAGATGCCTGGGCGTAGGCGAAACCCCGAAGGCCCTGGCCCAAAAGCTTTGGACGATACATCTGATGATGAACCCTGAAAAGCCAATGGGATAATTTGATTATGAGTAACTATCGGTACCTCAAAATCAATGCAATTAATGGTGATATAATGAACATGACGGTCTTTCGACTTAGACACGGCCACCCATAGACATCGGATTTCCAATTGCACTCAGGAAATTTTTCATGACGTCGAGGTTCCGCCCGCCACAGCATTAGCCACATCAATTAACACGAGATGACGAGATAAAAGAACCACTTAAACGCGGGATCAGGTGACCGTCTCACTCAAAGATCGCGCTTGCAGGGGCTCGTCGCGTCTCCCAGAGTCGAGCTCCGATAATTCTCAAGAGTCGTTATCCGTACTTGGGTACAATCGATTGAACAAGTTACCCACGAGAAACTATTTCCAGCTATGAGGCTTTCCTACGAAAATAAACATCCAGATGATCATGTAGATCCAGAACCTCCCACCAAAAGAAGGAGGGTTTTCGCCGACCCTGCAGAAGCTTCCTCCGATCCAGTCTCTCATGACAAGTCCCCACTACCGCCGAAACGATTCTTTAAAGATGAAGACGAAGCCAAACAAGAGAACGAATATTCAGACACCGCAGCAGATCAATCCGACGATGAATTGCCAGAAGCATCACATACACAGCCCCCGGCACCCCAACAAGAGGCGTCGGTGTCTTTTGATCAGGAGACGTTCGAAGCTTTTGTAGGCGACAAGGTCTCTGCCGATGTTCTTTCCGCCATCAGAGAACATTGCGGGGATAACCTTGAGCGAGCTGTCAACATGTATTTTGACGGAACATATAAAAAGTTTATGAAGAAAAAATCATGGACAACTCCCTTAAGACCAGCTGCCAGTTCAAGCCACTCCCCGAGCACCTCCAACGAACGGGTTCCAACAGTCAGAACGTCTAAAAGGATGCCGAACGAACGATACATAGGGGCTTTTGGTGTTGAAGGGTGGGCCACACGAAGCGGAACTAATGTATTAAAACATGGCGATATTGTTAAGATCGAGCGACAAAAACTGCAAACACCCAAGCCGACAAGAGGAAAAGGGAAAACTGGACCTGCTACGCCTTCGAGAGGCTTTGCTGCTACTGCTTCACGGCGGATGGATGTCATTGTGCGATTCACCACACAAAGTGGTACAGAGGTTGGACGACTGGCTAAAGAGACAGCAAACTGGGTATCGGCTTTGATGGACGAAAGAGTATGCAAGTTCGAGGGAACTGTTGTCTACGCACCTGAGAGGCTACGAACGAATGATACGGTTTTCCTACAATTACGGTGCTCGTTACTCAACTCGGCATTCTTTAGCAGGTCCTTCCAACTTGCTGACGATCGATCGGCTGCCTTCTTTGAACAGAACGAGACGACCGATGAGAAGACCCTTCGATTGCGGCAGGTAGCTTTGGTCAAGTTATTCCAGGAAATCAATTTGCAACCCACCATGACGAATTCTGCAGCAAAAGACGGACGAAAGGGGCTACTTCAGGCTGCTGAGCAAGACGAACAGAAGCAAAAGGAAGCCAAGAAAGCGAATGACAATGTTAAAGTAAAGGAGAATGGCTCCCAATCCTCTGATACTGAGGAGGGAGAAGAGTTGGAGCAGGATCAGCTCGATGCACTTTACAAAAAGGCCCAATCTTTCGACTTTAGCACACCTGAAGCGGAGCCGGCAAATACCTTCAACATGACGCTCCGGACATACCAGAAGCAAGCGCTGCATTGGATGATGGCAAAAGAGAAGGACGAAAAAAGTAACCGCGAACCATCCATGCATCCGCTTTGGGAGGAATACGATTGGCCATTGAAGGATGTTGACGACAAAGATCTGCCACAAATTGAGGGGCAGCCAAAGTTCTATGTAAACCCATACTCTGGTGATTTGTCACTTGACTTCCCAGTCCAGGAACAGCATTGTCTAGGTGGCATTCTTGCCGACGAGATGGGTCTCGGAAAGACAATTCAGATGCTGAGCTTGGTTCATACGCATAGATCTGAGATTGCTCTTCAAGCTCGCCAATCAGCTACCGAATTGTCAAGCGTGAACCAGCTTACGAGATTGGGTAAAAATTCCGAGTCTGTTCTTGATGCGCCATGCACAACCCTGGTGGTCGCACCTATGTCGCTATTGTCGCAATGGCAGAGCGAAGCGGAGAAGGCCTCTAAGGAGGGAACGATGAAGATTGAGTTATACTACGGCAATGAAAAGGCAAGCAACCTGCAAGGACTCTGCTGCGCGTCGAATGCGGCCAACGCTCCAGATCTGGTGATTACCAGCTACGGTGTTGTTCTCTCCGAATTTAGCAGCTTGGCTGCAAGAAACGGAGACAAGAGCTTTCACAACGGTCTCTTCTCGTTAAAGTTCTTCCGTATTATTATCGACGAAGCACACCACATCAAGAACAGGTCGTCCAAGACGGCAAAAGCGTGCTACGAGATCTCCGCCAGCCATCGATGGGCTCTAACCGGAACCCCTATTGTCAACAAATTGGAAGATTTGTTTAGTCTTGTCAGGTTTTTGGGTGTGGAACCTTGGAACAACTTTTCTTTCTGGCGGACATTCATTACCGTGCCTTTCGAATCTGGCGAGTTCATGAGGGCCTTGGATGTTGTGCAAACGGTTCTGGAGCCTCTTGTACTACGGCGTACAAAGGACATGAAAACGCCCGACGGCGAGCCCCTCGTACTCCTACCACCTAAACAAGTCGAAATCGTTGAAGTGGAGCTATCGGATACGGAACGAGATGTCTATAATTACATCTTTAATAAGGCGAAGCGAACCTTTTCACAGAATGTTGAGGCCGGTACTGTGATGAAGGCCTTCACCACCATCTTTGCACAGATTTTGCGTCTTCGTCAATCTTGTTGCCATCCTGTACTTGTCCGCAATCGTGACATTGTGGCAGACGAAGAAATAGCTGGAGCGGCTGCTGATGCGGCGGCCGGGCTTGCGGATGACATGGACCTCGAGTCGCTCATCACTTCATTCACGGCAGTGACAGATGAAGCATCGAAAGAAACTAACCAGACCTTTGGTGCTCACGCATTAGAGCAGATTCGCGATGAGGCTGAAAATGAATGTCCGTTATGTTTCGAGGAACCGATGAACGATCAAACTGTTACTGGTTGCTGGCACTCTGCATGTAAAAAGTGTTTACTTGACTATATCAAGCACCAGACTGGCAAGGCAGAGATACCTCGGTGCTTTAGCTGTCGCGAACCGATCAACAAGAGAGACTTGTTTGAGGTTGTTCGCCATGATGACGACCCGGACATGATGTCGAAGAAGTCCAAGATCAGCCTGCAGCGAGTTGGCGTTAACGCTTCTTCAGCAAAGGTGGTTGCGCTGATGTCTGAACTGCGGAAGCTCAGGCGAGAGCACCCCAAGATGAAATCGGTCGTGTTCTCTCAGTTCACATCTTTCCTTAGTCTTATTGAGCCTGCGCTTACTCGTGCGAACATCAAGTTTCTGCGGTTGGATGGATCGATGGCCCAGAAATCTCGAGCAGCAGTTCTCAACGAGTTCAGCGAGAGGAAAGGGTTTACAATACTTCTACTAAGCTTGCGCGCCGGTGGCGTTGGGCTCAATTTGACGAGTGCTGGCCGAGTATTCATGATGGATCCTTGGTGGAGTTTCGCCGTCGAGGCTCAAGCCATCGACCGAGTACACAGGATGGGGCAAGAGGCGGAAGTACAAGTCAAGAGATTTGTGGTCAAGGAAAGTGTAGAAGAGCGGATGTTGAGAGTTCAAGAGCGGAAGAAGTTTATGTGAGTTGTATGTGAAGTGGGACTGACGAGACATGGCTAACATTTGGAATAGTGCAACTTCTTTGGGCATGATGAATGATGAAGAGAAGAAGATGCAGCGCATCGAAGATATCAGAGAGTTGTTGAGCTAAGCAGGGAGCGCCAATAACTACTGTACTCTAAGGCATGCTGCTGTATAGTTTGGCGGAGACAATGGCTGTAACGTAAATGCATTCACAAGGCGTTTAGGGATACAAAGGGAACACAACAGGACACAGGCAAGGTATAGACAGCATGCAAAAAGGCAGACTGTTGTAACAATAGATGACATGGCATGGTATGACAGGCTTGGTTGCCTAGGTTTGGTGGTTGAAACAGAGAAGACCAGCATCTGACGGACAAGCCTGACTTGAAGTCAATCACGATAGTTTAATTATTTAAAAATATATGAAACTCAATCATATTGTCTAGTCAGGTCTATATATTGCGAGGAACAAGGCGATCATTCGGCGCAGGTTTTTGGTCATGGCTATGTCTCAGCGCGGTCATGTTCCTGCATTGGCCCGAAAGGCGCGTGACCTTGAGGCTGTAAATATATCATTTACCGTCTCAACCATCACGAAGCTGACGCGACTCACCTGACTTGGTACCTCATGGGTACAATATGACTCTGATGTTGATATTTGGATATTTAAATACATAAAAGACCCAGGATGGACGCTATCGTTATGTTGGTGCCGGTGTTACAGAGTATACTTGAACAGGCGACTACATATCTGAGACACAAGCTTGTTTGCCTTCTTTAACTACACATTGCCTCTATTATTCTCTCTTTTTATCTATAGGTCAGTCATTACATATACAACCTGGAGCATTCTTCGCAAAGGTTTGGAGATATAGTCGAGGGACTTCGCCGTGGCGTTGCTACTCACAACTCCATCTCTCCAACGGACCCAGAGATCAAGCAGGAGCCTCAAGAGGATCTTGAACAAACTCAAGTTGGTGAGTTCGAGGAAGATAAAAATCCAATCGACAAAGACAAATTCGAGGACCAGGACGACGAATACGACAGTGACGACGAGCACCATCTGTGCTCTCTGCTTCTCTACTTCATCTCAAAGACTCTTCTAAACCACCTCAGACACGATCTTGAGGAACCTTCCATGGATCGCATCGCCGAGCAGTTCTTTGGTCGTCAGGACCAATCTTCGCGTGCTCGACTGCCTCAGGACCCCAGCTTTATGGAAACGTTTGCCAAGAACCTGGCGAAAACTGCTGCAAAGTCCGCTGCCAAACACGCCATGGGCCAGACCTCCTCCGAGAAGCGAACTCGCGATGGGACTCGTGGTAGCAATCAGATCAACCCGGAAGACTTTCGCGGAGTAGCTGAGTTTGTGCTCGGTATGCTTGGCAGCAAGAGTGACCAGCCCAGGAAAGACGATGATAGGAAGAAGGATAAGAAGAGGAAGAGAGATAAGGACAAGGACAAGGACAAGGATAGGAGTAGAGATGTTCCCAGGAGTAGGGACGTGGGAGATGACGGGGATAGATACGGATCCGATAAAGAGCGACGCAAGAGGAGACGTCACCGCGTAACCTTTGCAGAGCCCTACTACGACCCCCGTCAAGAAGAACAAGAAGCCTATTACCAACCTTCCTACGAGCCCCATCACCGCGACTACAACGAGCCCGTTGACGAAGACAAAGAGGAGCGCAGACGCCGCCGTCGCCAGCGCCGCTACAGGCGAGATCTAGACCTCAAGACGCTCAAGACAGAACTCGAGGCCATGTCGAGCACCATCATCTCTCTTAACGCGCGAGGAGCCCAGCACCGTGACTGCGAGTTCTACGACCGCTTTGTGCGAAAGGGCGGGCGGTTGCAGGATGTCATCGGGAGTACGCTGGGACAGATCAGGGGGTTACAGGAGGGTGATGATGAGGCGGAGGGGAGGAGACGGAGGAGGGATAAGAGGCGAGAGCAGCGATAGATAGAGGTGTTTTGTTTTATTTGTTATTATTGGGAATAGTAGATTTGTTTTGGCTCAGGTTTGTTGGGAATTGTGCTTTTGCAAACATGTTTTTGAGCAATCTTCTAGAATACATGGTGTTACAACAAAGAATACTCATTATGTTTGGTTAGTTAGGTCCTTTCGGATCACCCTTACCATGCAGAAGTTCGATCAAGCTTTGCTTTGTATTTGCATAAGAATAAAGACCACGTCCGGGTGTTTGCCGTTAGTCAAAGAGAGTTGCATGGTCTCGGTTTGCTGCATCAGTTTCAACCTCCGAAGTAGAAGTATGATGGAATATACACGATATCCCTAAAGAGGACGGATTCTTATTCTTTCTATATAGCCGTTGTGTTTTCCCTTCTTGAGATGGCAATAATACATCTTTGATGTATCTGACGAATGTGCCTCCTTTCAGTCTTGGTCACGATGCATCAGTCACGCATTCACTGTTAAGCGACACTGCAAGTACATATAATACAACAACCAGAGCACGAGCATATACAGTTATCAACAATAACAGGCACTTCTTCTCGAGGTCTTTACACATGCTTCGCCGTCGAGATGCAAGTCCTGGAATTATAGGACTAGTAGTGGGCTTAACATTGCTCGCCAGTATCATAGCAGTCAGCCTCTTTGCATGGAACTGGAACACACTCAAGCAAATGGAAGTCCGAAAGAACCAGAAACGTCAAAAGAAACATCATCGCCATGTGCATTCCTCTCATCCGCATCACCATGTAGAGGCTGCCCTGAGCGGCAATCTTGAAGATAACGAGGATAACCTCGAGCACATATCCCAAGAGGATCACCACCACGAAATTCATCAACATCACCCAAATTGTCGACATCAAAGACTTCACCATAGACATGATCATCCCACTACGGGTGACTGGACACCACAGCAACCTGAACCTATACTTAGTCTCCCTAGTGGATGGAGTCAACATCGACATTCGATTCAGCCACCGAATGAGATGGACGCACCCCAGATACATGGAGGATGGAACATGCCTCATTTCTTTGGACAACGCCGTAACAAGCAGGATAGAGTTGCAAGGCCTTGAGAAGGACGTATAAGAGGGTTGGACTGTGTGAATATTTGCGCAACAGACCAAGATAGGATGCTTTTCGGCGATCAAAGAGAACACAATTCAATAGAATACAAACAACACAATGCTTTAGTCCATTCGCTAAAATAATATTCATGCTACGATCGTTATAATGGTGAAACAACGAGGCATGATACCCTCAAAAGAATAAGATGCGTACGAAACTAAGATCTAAAGAAAGGTTAGTTTACTACAGCTTCATCCATGGCACAGCTGTAACTTACCAAGAACTAAACAAGCAGCCTCCTCTTACTACCCATCTGCTGGCTTACCAGGCGGAGGTGCATCAGCAGGAGGCCCAGGCGATGGCGGTGCAGCACTTCTATCAGAACCCCTTGAGCCTCCACTACTCATCGACTTGTGCCTCCGATGGGGATGGGGATGGTGATGATGGTGCCCATGATGACGACGGTGTTTCTTCTTCCTAAATGTGAACCGCGCAGAGCGGTAGTAGAAGTACCAGAAGGTAGCGACAATGGCCAAGAATGCAGCGAGGGTGAAGCCAACAATGAGTCCGGTTTTGATGTTGTTGTTGCGAGATGGATTGTCAGAAAACTGTCTCTTATCAAGTACTATCGAGTATTGGCCAGCATGTTTGTGTAAGTTGCAGGGCAACTTCATGAGTGATTGTATAATAGCCAATATAGAGCTCTGTAAGGATCCATGGGCTTGGGTCTCAGCCACGGAGACGTGCAGATGCCGCGAAGCTACTGGGATGTACATCTAGTCTCAAGCCAATGGCTTAAATGATTCGAAAAAAGAGAAGATGGAAAGAATTACAGTAAATGAACATTAAGATACAAGTGTTAAGTGTGCGTCCAACGACACCAAGTATTGAAACATTGTGCAAAGAAATCGAGAGATACCCGTTCACTTGGACGAGGCCTGATAGAGGTACATATTTAAATCCGTATCCAGCAACGGCTGCGATAAAGAGAAAGATCAGGCAGAAATATGGTGTGCGAGAAATAAATCTAAGGTTTGCGTCTGAGGAATGAGATGAGGACGCATGCATATGCCGCTGCAGCCCGACCTAGAGGCATTGGACTCGAGAGCGTCATTGGGGGAGGAGTGAGATGTGCGGTTTTATTTCCAATCAAGGGATTTTGAGGCGAGTATTGTGCTGTGATGGTGATGGCCATGGTTACGGTTACGGTTCGCTTCTGCGGGGGGTGAGACTGCTGTGTGATGTGAGGTGCAGTTGTGAGATGTACAAAAAGGGAAGATGATAGAGCGGAGAGTGAAGTGATATGATGTAGAGACAGACAGGCTGTGATGTATGAGTCTGTTATCGTATTAGGGCTGTATACATCAAATATCCTAAAACAAACACAGCAGTCTCTCAAAAAGTAGGAGACAAATTCAACAATAAGATGTATCACAGCATCTGCTGCGGCTGAGTTGACAACGCATCGACCGACCATTGAGGCATTCAGGAAACGAACGTCTGGTTACCAATCGTACGACACCATTTGAACATGCATGTAAGAATACGTGATTGGACTAAACATCAGATAACTGCTTGAACGATACTCGACGTTGTGTGAGAGAATGTAACATGATATTATACCGAGGCCTAGGCAAGTCCAATTGATCACCAGAGACAACGCCAGAGTTTTGGAAGAAGCAATTTAGCCTGATACTGACATTTCTGAGGCTCAACTCATTTTGACGGCATTTACCTCTTACACATCAACTCCATTCCTTTCTCCTAGCCAATTCTTCTCATGTCATAGCCCCTCCAAAAACCCCTGTCAAAACCCCGGTAGTCAGGGGCACAAGGTGAACCGCCTCACTTACATACATCGTCACGACAGGGCCATGACTCGGCGGAGCGGATCATCGTGGACGCTCGATATGGAGGAGTCGGAGGCTTTCAAGACGCTCATTGACTGCCCGGAACCTGGGACATGCATTCCCCGGGTTGAAGTTACATAGTATACGGTGGTGATACGTGATGGGGTGTTATAGGGGGGACTCCACTGTGTCTTTTTTAGCTGATCAACAATGGAAATGACCTCGACTCGACATGGGAGTTGAGTTAGTATTGTTCTTCTCGGGTCTATACTTGCATTAATACACAGCAATAAGGAAACAATTGGGCCAATTCGAATAAGTAACTTACATACACTGCAGTGCGCTCAGTATACCAATCTATCGCCTATTCCTGGTACAGCTGCAACTCACAGGGGTCTGACTACAAGTCAAAGCGCAATCAACGACAGATTGCCGAGAACTCACTGACTGCATTATTACACTATTTACCCTTCACTCTACACCTCTCTCAGGGATTCAAAAAGACTGGTGCTTCTCTGCTTCTCTCTCGCTATATACCCTCTAGATCGTATTCCTTTTTGGCGCCGCACGTGGTTTTACGGTGGCTGTTCAAACCCCCCCCCTATGATTTATAAACATCTTTCATCACCTATTCATCGTGGATATATGAAGGACTCACTTCGCAAAACCTGTCACTCATTTTAACTACTACCACAACACACATCATGAAACACAACAACAACGTCAGGTTACTCGCCGTCCTCGCAGATGCTGAACAGGACGAGAAGAGCGAATATCGCTTCCTCGTCGACGACACCCACGTAAGATACGTCACCCTCGACGGCGGTCTCATCCCTCCTGAGGACCGCACCTACGAGCCCATCCTTCTCCCGCAGCTCCCCGTGTTTCCCCCGGGTGACTGGAACGAGGGCCGCGTCGGGAAAGACGGACACACGGGGAAGCCCTTCTTCTGCGAGACCCGGAGGTGCAGCCTTCCCGGTATCGGCAACGTCTGGCACGACACCACCGTCGACCACCTGGAGCTCCGGCAGGTCGAGCGCCTGCGCCAGACCATTTACCGCGTGACGCACCCGGCCTTCAAGGCGCCCGTCCTGGCAAAGTTCGCCCAGTTCCCCTGGGAGATCCCCTATTTCGCTGCCGAGACTACCGCCTATGAGTGGATCCACGGCCGGGCTATCGGCCCCGTGTTTCTCGGCCACATCCACGAGAACGGCCGTGTCATTGGCTTCCTGCTCGAGGAGATCCCCGGCGCCCGTACGGCAGAGCCCGAGGACCTGGCCGCTTGCCAGCGCAGTCTGCGCAGGTTGCACGAGCTGGGTATTGTGCACGGCGATATCAACAAGCACAACTTCCTCATTAGGGGTGACGACGGTGAGGCTGTTCTCATCGACTTTGAGACTGCTCACAAGTGTACAGATCCCGATCTGCTGGATGAGGAGTATCGACATGTGAAGGACCGCCTGGAGGATACCTCAGGGCGTGGAGGAGCAGGTATGGCGAGTGACTCAAGTTCAGATTGAGCTCGAGAGAAAGTATGGAAGGATTACAGTACAGTATTACATGGGCAGCATGTTTCATCACGAATAACAGGGCGTTTTGCTTTCTGATTGATACCAGGGTATAAAAGAATTGTCAATTGACTTGAATAGAATGCTAAAGAATTTTTAAAAATCCGTGCCCTTCAATTTCCAAGGGCAGGGCCAGGATATATCCTACAAGCCCAAGAAACACCAAAAGCGCCATTGGAAAAAAAGAAGAAGTTGTTCACGTTTGGCCCCCCTCCATGCCGCAGCTCATAGTCTCCTAGACGATCTGCTGGACATACTGGGGTCCGAAAAGGGCCTCTCCGAACGCAGAAACGGGAAGAGTGGCAACAGGCTTCTCGGTAAGCTTGCCGTCGGGGCTTCGCTTGAGAGCAACAAGGCCGTTGGTGCCGTCCTGGTTACCGGCAAAGATGTGCTTGCCAGTAAGGCTGAAGCTTATCATGCGGGGCAGGAGACCACCAGAGGAGACGGTCTCAGCGTAGGCGAGGGTTCCGCACTCGGCGATGGTGAAGTGGGCGATGGAGTCGGTCTTTTGTCCGGAGACACGGTTCGAAATGTAGACGTCCTTGTTGTTGGGGGCGAGGATGATCTCACCGACGGCAGCCTTCTTGATATCCTTAGGAGGGGCATCCTTGCCGTAGGTGGAGATGGACTGGTAGTGCTTGAAGGCGAGAGTGTTCTGCTCATAGCTGACGGAGTAGACGAGAGCCTGGTTGCTCAGCTCGCAGGCGACGATGTAGTGGGTGGCCTTCTTGCTGCCACTGGGGTAGAAGACACCATGGCGAGGACCGCAGCCAGCCTCGACGTAGATGTTCTTGGCGATCTTGTAAGCATCGTCCTTGGAGTCAATGATGACAACAGAGTCGGTGCCGAGATCGTTGACAGCAAAGTAGCGGCCAGAGGGGTCCAGGTTGGCCTGGTGAGGGTGAGAAGCAGCCTGGCGCTCCTCATCGGGGCCGAGCTTGCCAGGGGACTTGAGAGTGCTGACAAACTCCAGGCCGCCGTTCTCAGTGTTCCAGACATCAATGGTACCGTTGCCGTAAGCGGCACCAACAAGGCGGGTCTTGTCGGGGTTGAACTCGAGGTGGACAACACCAGTGCTTCCAGCCTTGGTGGTCTTGAGCTTGAGCTTGTTGGCCTTGAGGTCAAGCTCGAAGAGGCGAAGCTCGTTGGAGTTCTCGTCGACGGCGTAGAGCAGGTTGGGGGCAACAAAGGCCATCCACGAGTTGCCGCCCACAATCTCCTGCTCGAGACTAAGCTCGAACTTGCCCGTCTTGGGGGTGAAGTCGGCGATGTAAATGTGGCCAGAGTTTCCGAGGAGGATGCGGGCTGGAGAAGAGCCAGCGGCGGAGGCAGAGGGCACAGGGTATGAGCTGCGGGCAACGTGAGGGAGCGCAGAGGCTGAAGCAGCGAGAGTGGCCATGAGGCCGGCGTATGTGAACTTCATGATGACGTGGGGTATCGTTTTAAAGTCGTTGCAGTAGTGAGTAGTCTTGATACAATGCGAGTATAAGTGATCGACAGTCAATGCCGAGGCAGGCAGATGGATGTATAAACGAGAGGGAGTGGGTATCAAAAAGAAATAAGTGAAGGGTTCTTGAGGGAAACGGATGTATGTAAAAGTTTGAAACCAAAAAGAAACAGGAACCAGTCCGATCTTTTAGACAAAGATGAGTGTTATTTTAAAATGAAGGGGAGGCTGAATGCGTTGAAAGGATTGCTGAGGCTGTGAGAGAAAAAGAGGTCATGGCATGGATAACCGCTGGGGGTTGGCATGTATAAATATTGGCCCAGGGCAGGTAAGCCTCAGCCTCAACGTCTAGGGCCAGAGCCAGGGAGCGAACTGACAAGACTGAAAGAAGAGGGACAATGAACCCTGCACACGCGCGATATAAGGTCAATGTTCATGCAAGCGTGATTCACTGGAGTAAAAAAGAGTGTCAAAGGGGAACAAAAGAACGAAAAGAACATCGTTGGACCAGTCAATTCGTTCAAACAAACCCTTGTTCGCTGTCTACCTAGGAAGGGGGATGGCAGGATGGATATTCAGTGGAGGCGCAGGGGGGACTGTGATTGGAAGAGCCCCCGCGAGGTGCTGATTCAGAGCCTGGAATAGATTGGTTCTGGCTGATCCTCCTGTGGCTGCTGCTGATCCAGGGGTTAAGGTAACCTAACTAAAAAGTTAAAGCCCGCCCGCTCTCCGCTGTAGGTGCCCGAACAAAAGGGAGGGGCTGTGCTGCTGCTGAATCCACTGAACAGCACCTGTAGGGCTGGGCAGAGCCAGTCTAGCCAGTTGAATGGCCTCAAGCGGCGCAAGCACGACAAAGATGAAACGAAACGAACGGGGACGGGTACTACCACAAGCAACGTCAAACATGCAGTTCAGTTGGGCCAGTCAAAGGTGCAGATTTCACCAGTCCATTGGTCAGGAAGAACACTCACACTTCAGCGCTTAAACGCCCAAAAGGAACAAGGGAACAAGAACAACCTAGATGCAGGGGGTAGTGCACTCGCGCGTTTACAAAAACGTGCCAAGATGGGGAAATGATTGGATCAGCTGTCAGCCTGTCAACGAGACCCGACACTTGATGGTGCCATGTTCAGAGGGTAGGTAGGGCTGAATGAACAACTGACCGCATATCCGTAGTCTATCATGGAAACTAATAGCTCGGCTCACATGTTGCTTCTCAACGATATTCTGCTCTGCTCGTTCGACTTGCTTCTAAGCTGCCCACCTAAGAAAGCAGGCATATCCTAATTTCACAACAAATCCTTCAGCTCCTACCACATGACAGCCGTCAGATTTTAGTTAACCCCGTCATTGCGATGCTTGCCCTCTCACGCATGAAGTCCGTGGGAGTCCGATCCAGTAATTAAAAACCTACGGAGTATGGATCACGCTGGATATCCATAGCTGCGCTTAGACCATAGCAACCACTTACTAAAACTCGGGTCACCCAAGGCTACAATATTCTTCTACCACATGACAGTACACACAAGGCCAGTGGCATCAAATCTTCAGAGCTCATGCAAAACCATTTCCCATTATCATCCCTCCGCTTACGAAATATACACACAAGAAAGAGAAGAATTACATACAAATGCCCGATGCCCGCCCACCATGAAGATGCTAAAAGAGAAAGGTACAGCAACATGCTATATATAAAGGCGGTGAAAAGGAAAAAAGGAGAGATGTCAATGGTCAAGGAATCGCAGCCCAGTCCAACCTGAACGTGACGTGATCACAGCCAGAACAGAGCACCGCCAGCAATAATGATGGCCAGAGCACTCGCGCCGTTCCGTGACCCAGCGCTGGATCCCTTTCCACCGTCCTCAGAGCTGCTCTCGCTGGAACCAGACTTGGCGCAGTCCTGGTTGAAGCTGCTGGTGTCGCAGTTGGTGGTGTCAGCGGGCTCCGTGTCGTCTGTACCCTCAGGGTTGCCCTTGGCAGCGTTACCTGAGCTCGAACCCGAGCCCGAGCCCGAGTTACCACCGTCGTCGTCGTTGTGGTCGTTGGTAGGCGCACCACTGCTACCACCAGGGATGGTCGCAGGCTCATCGTCCTCATCGTCCTCATCGTCATCCTTGTCCTTGTCCTTATCCTTATCATCCTTGTCGTCCTTGTCCTCGTCCTTGTCCTTCTTCTTCTCATCCTTCTTCTTTCCCTTGTCCATATCCTCACCGCTGGCCATGAGAGAAGCAATAGTGTGTCTCTTGTCACCGTCGGTAATCGTATCGTTGGTGCCACGGACGTCCGTGTACCAGTAGCTGGTGCCCGAGTTGGTGCCTGGCGCAGACTTGGCGTTGAAGCATTGAATCTCAACATCGGAGAAAGTAGCAAAGAAGTAACCGCTCTTCTGAATATCAGGATGATCCCAATCAATAGGTCCACCCGCCCAGGCTACGGTGCCTTCTGCGTTTCCCTCTTTACCACCGGGCCATAGCGAAAGCTGGACTCGGGATGGGGTCTGGGGGAAGTCGAAGTTCTTAGATGTGGCGTTCCAGGTATCTTTCTTCTCCAGGGATCGGCCCATCTTGCCGTCGACCCACCACTCGATCTTGTCGGGAGTCCATCGGATTTCGTAATCGTGAAAGTTGGCAAAGGTGTCAGAGAGTGTGATGTTCTCCGAGTTCTCATCTGGCAGAGTGTTAGCCATGTCAAGTACAGCATGGGGTGGTCACGTGAGTGTGCAGCACTGTGTCACAAACAAGGACTACCTTGCTGTGCAACCTTATGATGACTTACAGTTTGTGATTCCTTGGAAATAATAGTTGGTCTGAGCATCGCCGAGCTCTGTGCCTACGAACTCGTAGTCGATTTCGTCCTTGACATCGGAAAAGAGAATGAAAGCAGTGATCACACCAGCGCCACGGCTGGTCTTGAAGCGAGCCTTGACGTTACCATACCACATGTAGACGGTTGAAGACATTAGAGTGCCAACACTGTCCTTGGGCATGGTAAGAAGAACGTTGTCCTTGAAGACAACAGGCTCGCCCTGTGCAACCCAGTCGGCCTTTGATGAGTCGCCGAGATACTTGCCGATGTCGGCAACTCTATCGAGGTTATCCATCTTCATCTTGCGGTCCTCGCAGACGGGAGCAGGGACACAAGAGTCGAGAGAGAAGGACATTGTAGGATCACAACCACCGAGGCAGTACGCGCCAACACCACATTCACCATAAGCTGGAGTAAGTTAGACATTGGGGATCAGGAGGGTTGTGCAAAGAACATACTGGAGCAGCAAGGAGAGTCCTCGGGACAGTGGCTACTGCGCGTGCACTTGATGGCAGCAACAGAGCTGACACCCAAAAGGGCAGCGGCAACGAGTGATCGCAACATTATGAATATGGTGTAGTCGAGTATAACAGATGTACTGATGCAGTCGAAGTACGTTGCTAGAAAGCGCCTATAAATTAAGGCTCGGAATTAAGCGATAGGAGGTGATATTGTCGAGATATCGAATATTAAGGTAGATAAGTCGTCGGAAAGTCGATGAGAGGTAGCGAGTGCTCTTGATCGAGTAGATACAAAACGACAGTTGAATCAACCCAGCAAGCGAGCGACTTGGGTTGTCGTTTGTTGTTGATGTTGATAGCGACCGTTTAATTACGATGAGGTTTTGCTGCTGATAGTGACCGATGGAGTCCGAAAAAAGGGCGCTGGAATGCGGGCTGCAGTACAGTTTGCGCGTCCTTATCCTCCAATGATAACCCTTTTCTTTAGATTATCTTCTCCCTTGAATAGCGACGCAACTTCCTTCTTTAACGAGAGCGGAAGGACGTTTTGAACAACAACACTGAAGCGAGTGTGTATGATGGAGATGATTGAATCGCGTCGTGTTCCCTCGAATCCGGTCAATCGGAACTTGATTGCGATTTGTGTGACAGGGCAGAGTACAGCGAGTGATTAATCAGAAAAAAACGATTGATAGTGCCACCGATATCTTTCTTCCCTTGTTAAACAAAAAGGAGGAAGAACAAAGGATTAGCAAACAACAAGAAGAAGGAAAAAAGACGAGATATCTGCACACACAGAACTCGACAGGCAAATCCGGGGAAAAGGGAGAGGGATTAAAGAAAAAGAAGCGAAGCGAAGTAAGGCAAAGCAGGTCATAGAGGGAAAAGTCCCCGGGTGCCCCCCTCTCAGCAGCAAAGCGGACCTCTCGTGCCGAGACTCCAGACTCCCTAGACTCCCTCGACTCCCAAAGAAGACGTCTTTTTTCGTTTAGATGCACTGACACTAAACCACTCTGGAGATAACAAACGATCCAAGCTTGCACAAGAACCAATCAGAGATCAACCTTGTCCAAACTTGGTGATGGGTTCGTCTGCTATCACGCGCCTCGGGCCCCCGGCTGGCCCCTGACTCCAGACGCCATGTCACACTCTGGATGATCATTGCCAGCACCTGTTGATCCACCATCGTATAGCTACAGACTAACGTTAGATATCAGTCATTAATGCGATACGGATAGACTGAGACGCTATGCACTCAATCTTCTGTCAAAGAAGAATCATGCGTCATCTCTCCATTGATTTTGTCTGTCCGTTCAGGCTCAACCCAAGTCGCGTGGCTCTTGTATCACTGTTGAGTATTAGGTATCATTCGCCAACAAAGTTCAACCAACCCGATTGAGTTCTTAAAGATCGACGCAATACCCGTCGTATTAAACACACTTACACAAAATCGACGCTCTCCCGCAAGCCCATATATGAATAATTCTCTTTACTCTGAAGTCTTTCCCAGTATCAGACCACGACTTCAAGGCCGTGCATTCCTTGAACCAACACCTTGAAATCACCCCAGATTTCAGGTCATGGTCCATATCCCTGCCCGTCACCGGCCCCCTTCATTCCGGTCCAGTTTTCCTATCTTGCATGTACTCGGTACTCAATACTCCGTTGGTACTCATATAAATGTAGACTACTATACTTAAGTACCTACAAAGTGCGAAGTAATAGCGTAACCGATTAATTATTCGATGGCCCCCCTAAAACCCTTCCAACGCCAATATCTATCCTTGGTCGCACAACACTTCTCTACGCCACACATGCACTCGACAGATAACGTTAGCCATGGCTGACTATCTGACACCCTAGCACCCACCCCAACAAGGGGAAGACAGGTCACGAATCCTGGTCAAGTCTACAAGCCTGTCAAAGCCACTCACTGGCTGGCTCCTGGCTCACACTCAACTCACTTACTGCACAGTACCTCGTTGAAAGGTCGTTCTTATAACCACCAAACTAGGTACAGAACTACAAGACAAAGCCGGATGACCATCACAGACTTCTGACTTGTAGCACAATTTACATTTTGGGCGCAGATTTTCATCACAACACTACCGTCACTCAAAGAAACCATTGTTTTTGTGTGCGCAGGCATTCAACTCCAGGCATTGGGGTATAAATAACCGATCCTAACCAAACAGTTCCATCCTTCCGGGTCCAGAAACGAGAAAGAAAAGGATAAAGAAAAACAACTAGAAATTACTCGTTGTCCACCTCGCCCCGTCTCGAAACGGCTTCCTCTCTCCCGATCACCCTTCTTGTCTCCTGCATTACACTGAAAACCGATTCCTTCACCTATCCAACATCTTTCATACCACTTGCTTCCTGCAAACCACTTGGCAGGTTCGCCTGCAGTTCTGCATCCAGTCTACCCTCCTTTTTTCGCATTCCCACGCCAAGGCCCTATCCGTTCCGTACCCGATCCGAAAGAGTGATAATAAAGATGTTCGCCAGGTCTCATAAATAAATAAAGGTTGAAAAAAAGTCTTACACTGAGCAAGCATTAATAGTCCCATATGGGATAAGCCACCGCTAATCTCGCAAATCTCTTTGGGATTTTGATCTTTACCCACAAGCAATCATTGATGAGGGGAAAGACCCTATTCAAAATTTGCATCGCTGGGTTTGTGGCTGTCTGTCGAACCTATTGGGTCAGTTTTGCTGTTGCGTTTGCAATCGCTTAACCTATCGTCCCTTGGAATTGGGAAACAGATCTATCCAGGTCAGTTTCGGCGACGTCCTTGGCTTTCGTTTATCAAAAACGGAGCTTTGGGGCCATACCTGGGAAATGTTCCTTGGCATACTGTTCACAAGCCTACGTCAATCGTTAGTAAGGTACATACATCCTGCGAGTTCTGGCAATGGCTATTCGTACCTTGGCAGGCTTGCCGACCTTCTGCCCAATCACCTTCCACTTGTTGTTCTCGTACTCCTTGATGGCGTTCAACAACGCTTGACTCTGATAAGGGGGAGGTCAGCTTGGTTGCTCAGTGGACAGGGCGAACTGTGGTTACCTCGTCCTCTGCAAACTCGGCATAGTGCATATCCTGACTCCAATTAGCTTTCTGAAATTTACACACATAGATCAGCGTGCCAAACATACCTTGTACCAATGCTTCTTGACAGATCCTTCCGTTCGTGTAGGGAAAGTCTTCACGTCATTATTAGCACACTAAATATGCTCAGTTCATACTATGGCTCTTACTTTGGCAATCTCTGCCCAGCTGTTGCCAGAATCTCGCATCTGCTTCAGACGCAACTCTTCTTGAGGTGTCCAAGGAGTGTTAGTCCGGCTTTTCTTGGCTGGTGGGGGCACGATTGGTGCGGCATTCGCATCGTCGGTCGGGCCTTGAGGCGGAGGCTGAGGAATTGCCTGAGGAACGGGAGGAGCTGTCACAGGCGGCTGAACCTGCGAGGGAGTGATAGGGGCAGGGGGGGCTGCCACAGCGGGTGGCGGAGCGGCGGCAGGTGCTGGTCGCTTTCGCTGCCGACCACCCGGAGCTGGGTTGGGTGTAGGTGTTTGCTGAGGCGGTGCAGGGCCATTTGGAGTTTGCTGAGGGACGTTCATGGGAGGTTGAACAGGCGCCGGGTGATGTTGTTGCTGTTGCTGTTGTTGTTGCTGCTGCTGTTGTTGCTGTTGCTGTGGTGTCATATTAGGCTGAGGAGCGCCGTATGCGAACCCAATCCTGTCATCGCGACGGCCCATCTCGTTCTGGTACTGGTGAGGGTTGCTTTAGAGGCACGCTGGTTAGCAGTGTTGCCTCTCATTGTAGAACATCACCTCAACATGACTGGGTATGGTGATCAATAAGAACATAATCTACAGGCATTCGGCATCACTTTCATGTGAGTGAGTAGTCCGTGTACCGTTGTAGTTGACGGTTAAGCATTCGTAGGTAACGAAACCGGTCGTGGGACAATGATGAAATGTACCGACAATCGCCACGCCGACCAAAATTGATCAGGCGACACTTAACAAAAAAAGATGACCCAATATGTAGCAGACCGAACAATGCTAAGTATCATGGACTGGATGAAGTGCGAATAAATATATAAAAGAACTTACTGCATCTCATTTGGCTGCTGATGAGGAGTATTGTTGGTGTACACATACTCCGGGACAGGCCCGACTTGCCATTGCTGCATGTTCTAACGAGATACCAAGGTTAGCGCTGGGGTTCAAAGAATAATTGGCAATAGCTCGGGGAACATGATGTTGAAGTCGTGAGACTCTGACGCGAGTGTATATGCAATACAACCAGACGTATCATGACACTGACTGGTGAGCCTGCTAACGTGGGTCTGCAGCGCGCGCAAGCTGGGAGTGACGCGACCAGGGTGTGGACTGAACTGAGCTGCAGTTATCAACATCGCAGTATCCTGAGGACCACAATAGCGATCACTCGTATCTTGTCCAGATCGCATTGGATATCGAAGCATCTCCCTTTGCTGCGCTGCTCAGATTGCGATGTAGTCGTAGGTCATAAATACCGGCGCATGACGAGACGCGACGGGCAAGACGCGCGAAGAGCTCTCCAGAATTGAAGCACGGGTACCCAAGGGCAAGTGATAAGGTGAACAGATGAAGAACCTATTTGTACTTACGGGCAAAAGATTCGAGTGTTCGGTGGTAGACTAGTTGTCGAGTACCAAAAGGTTAGACAGCAACCGTATAGGTATTTGATACCAAAAATTCGGACAGGTAGACAAGAGTTTTGTGAGTGTATCTGCAAGTATCCAACAAGTTCTCTACTGAGAAGGGAGCTAGGGCGTAGGGGAAACAAGAACTCGGACACTGATTGGGTGTTGTGGGCGACGTCTTTTATCTCCACGCAGGTGCAAGTTGAGTACTAGTGTCTTGTCTTTTTTGTCAGAAGTAGAATCTTTGTGTGATAGCTAAATCAATATTAGTCTCGTGTGTAAGTGTTAAGTGGTGAGAGCCAGCAGAATGGTGAAGTAAAATTTTGTTTGGATTTGAATGATTAACAGCATATACATTGGTGGGCAGCTTCACAGGCGCAGTCAGATGCCGTGCTGCTCTTGCGCGCGTCGAAAAGCCATGGTGAATAGGCACATCAGGTAACGCCCCATTTCTTTTTAGGGTGGTTGGTGACGAGCGCAAAAGCTTGAGAGCAAAAGGTTTCAGGCAGGGCTGATAACAAGGCAAAATGCAAGCGCAATTGGAAGCCAGTTAAGGGCTACACGCGTAACATGTATGTGCATTAAAGATAGGAGAACAATGTATAAGAAAAAGGCACGTAGTAATTGGAAAGGTATGACTGTGGTCGTTACAATATGATGAAGGCGATATGCGATAGGTTGGGGGATGAGTGAACGATCGGGACATTGCCCCATTGAAAGCTCACTTGCCGTATCTCGACTCGGCAACGACGGAAGATACAGAACGCGCACCCAAAAACATGTGCAAATAAAGAGTCATGTTGGGGTGGAAAGGGTGCGGTGGAATTGCAAACAAGACCAAAGAATGAGATTTGCAAGGGATATGAAGATAAAGTATAAATTGAAACACTTACTTGAGCTGTCAAGAGGTCCGCAGGGGAACATGCAAATGCGCGTCTTGTTCGAGGGCGACGGTGACGACACAAGTTGCAATGCGGACGAAGGGTTTTGGCCTCTGTACGTAGTCGCAGTCGTAGTCGCAGTCGCAGTTGCAGTTGCAATCGTAGTTCGACAAAGAATCAGATGCGGTGGATCCACAGCTAATGGTAGATCGATAGTGAAGTTTGGTTTGGTTTGGTTTGGGATGGATCCAATGCCTTGTAAGATGATGTACAATCAATACCTCTCAATACGTTCTGCCAATGTCAGATGGAGAGAGGGAGAAGGTGGATTGACAAGAGGAAGGTCTGGGGGAGAGCGCGACGATGGACGGTACCTCGAGACAAAGTAACTCGGGCAGGACCTGGGAAGTAGCTGGGACCTGGGGAGGGAAGGTGGTCGTAGGTTACCCTTTTTTTTTTTGGTGGAAAGGGGAGAATGGAATGGGCGAGACGAGATGGGCACGCGCGACAGAAAGCTACCGATCCTTGGTCCCCCAGAAGCGGGGCTGCTGTCCGTCCGAGGCGCGAGCTGCTCGATGCAGGCAAGGCTTTCACACTGTAGAGTTTCGGCAATACTTGGTGGGTGTCTACAGTGCGGTCGAGCTTCGGCAGGGAATCACTTTCAGAAGGAAACATTGAGTAAACAAGTACTGAGAGGTACGTGCTCTGATGCTCCACTCGCTAACTCAAATCTCGCTTTTGTTTGGTTGTAATGGTGGTTGCCAAGCCATCCACGGCTCAGCCTCAGTCAATGGCATCCAACTTTGACAGAGGATCAGGCATTCAATTGATGTCGTTGATCAGTGAACTGCGAATTACGAATTACCCCTCAATGTCGTAACTTAATCAGATCTAATTACCTGCGTTAAAGTATCATATATAATACCTAAAGTGTATCGATTGAATGGTTGAACAGATGAACAACTCGTACTGCATCACCATCTCGATAACTCTGATAACATCCACGTCACTGTAATTTTATATTGAAAATGTTTGCAGCCGTATCCGAGTGTAATTTCAGTCAACTGCCAGGAGAAGATGTCAAAATGCCAACATTCGACTGGCTGCGCGCTGTTGTAGAATATCGCGTAATGTTAATATAGCGTTTGATATGGCAAGCCTTCAAAACCATGAGTTTCTCATAGATGTGTCCCCAACAGACCATCGTCGGCTTTCACAGTCACAACGGTTGTTGGTCAGATGGGCACCTTGTCACCTTTTACTCGCTGGCGAATGACAATACGTCATCCCCGCTCTACTTCTCTCCCACAAGAGCAATCTCCAACGACCATGACGGGAGGTCTAAAAAAGTAAGCGCGTGTTCTTTAATGACACATTTTTTTGTAGTGTTGACGCCGTCCCTTTTACCCTACATACCTTGTCTTGCGGTACGTGCCACTTGAAGGATGGCTGGCCTCAAGAGCCGCATCGCTCACAGTGATGGATCTGCCCCCGATTCTCCACCCCAAGTACTGTACACAATGGGGTACACCCGGCAATCTGGTCGCGTCTCGAGCTAAGATCGTGACATTGAATCTGTGTACCTCTCGAGTCCCTCCCTCGTCGGATCCGGACTCGGATCTTCAGTTTCTCGTACGGGTGGCGAGTGTCTTGGGATGAACTGAGATGGGTATTGGCGTGTTCTACAGACGAGATTTGAAGCTTTTGGCTCTTGACATGTTTTTTTTTGGCCCAGTTGGTTTATCCCACTTCTCGTGGGGTTAACCACCACTTTCACATGTGCTTTTACGCAATCAACAGTCATTACTTCAGCAACAACATTGACACAGAAGAACAAACAACAACTCGGTACTTGAATAAATAAGTTCGAGTGCAGAAAACATAATCATGTAAAGGCTCCTGATATACCCCCTTAGGCAATTACACAAAAAGACAAACTTTGATCCGCCGTGTAGGGTAGCCAAAAACCAACTTGATATCGTGGATTGGACAGGTTTACACTAAGATTAGATCCAACTTAAGGATCAGATGAAATCCAACAAACTCTAAACTCCCGAGGAGTGGCGAACGGTAAATTAAGACCCGATGAAAAGGAAGGCGACGGAAAATCCAGATCAAGTCGGGACTGTAACCAAATTCGAGTCCTGTCGACGGCGATCCGGCCCCATCAGCAAAAGTCCATCGAGTCCCCATCCCCTCGCCCCTCCACCATCTCCAACTGTGTCTGCATTGCAGATCCCCGCTTCGAAACACGCTTGTCATCCGTATGGTCTGATAGTCCCACGTTAATAAGCACGAAAGCACGGGGCACTCTCCCGATAGGAACGAAACATAACAAAAAAACAACTCCACAAGCCTTATAATGTCGGGGAAATAGATTCCGTAATCCCAGAGCATCAGATTTCAAAATTGCAATTGCCACTTACATACCAAGCTCTTGCGGTGAACAGCTACTCTCCTAGCTCTCCTAGCTCTCCTAGCTCTCTCTGCTCATCGATACCCAAAGGACCTTGACAATAACAAAGTTGCATCGGTGCTTTATCCGTTTACAACATATCACAAGTTTCGAAACCTCCGCTCAATGGGTCTTGACCCTATAGACCTCTGATGAAACCACCCCGGTTGCAAGAGGCCAAGAGCAGGTTGAGAAATATTCGGACGCCTTTAGAGCTGTAGGGCCAAGCGATACGACCCTTGCTTACACAGCATCGGGTAAGGAAGCTTGAACTGGATGATGGGAATCTCAAACATTACGGTCACGTTTCAAGCTACCACAACCTTATAACGGTGAATATTGAAACAGCAGCCCTGCAGGGTCATGATGTGGTATCGGTAACAAACACCATGATGCTTAATGTAAACCTTCCACAACACGGGATGACTCGACTGTCTGACAATAAGGATAATACGCACAACGCTTAAATATATTTTAATGGGGTTTGAGGAAACTTTGAACTTTTGTAAATAAAATTAATGAAAGTCAAACAAGAACAAGATGATCTTCGTGGCAGACCCCTGTTGCCGTTAGGTCGCCTACGCGTATCCGTACTAATAGAATCTAACATATGCCGCCCGCCAGCAAAAAAAACTTGATGGTCCGCCTTTTACAAACTCACGATAGCTGCATCCCCGCCCTTGCAGGCCGGCAAACGGCAATGTTCCAGAACAGAATTTTCAGGGCGGCCCTGGAGCCCTGATCCCGACAACTCCAGCTTGGGCCAGCTAAACCGCACAGACGCCTGGAACGATGCCGAGGTATCTCTGTCATGGTAAAACGGTCTGGTGCGACTGGGCAGAACATTTGACACCAGGCTTAGCGCATTGATACACGGGCATTAGTTAAAAAGAATAAAGACATGGTTATGTGGTAGCTGGAGGTGGTATATCATGTAAAACATTATAGAGAGAAATCGTCGAAACCGAATGCATCTCAAACATATGGGAGACCCCAAGATCTTGGAGTTTCAGATCGAAAATGTTTGATCGCTGCTTCGAACCTCACACAGGAACCACCACCATCCGGCGTCATGGGACCTCCTGTCAAGTCGGCAGAGCATGTCCCGGTTTTCGGCAATGTTTCGACCTGGGCTGTAGAAACTGTTTCTCTAGACGCTGCCCTGTAAGACATCTGCATCAGAATCTGAAGGCATTCAGAGGTTTGCTTTTAGCGTCACATAGATATGAGAGTCTTTCATCCCTTGTGCCGCAAACACGAGTGCACAGTTTCCGCATGGGTTGAAAAGACGAGAAAGATCTTGAACAAGGGACGATCGACTACGGCAACACCTCGCCATCGAGTCCGGTTCACCGCCCGACCTGGTGATCATCTTCCCATACCATGGTGTTAGTTGGGCTGACCAGGGCTCTAAGAATAGCTAGATAGATTCCGGTGCGTACAAATCGCTCAGAGTCAGTGGCAACAAATACGTTGAGTGAGGGGATCGAAGCATCTGTATCCATCCAGTTCCTCGCTTGGCCGTGTTTACTCCGCGTAGCTGTAGCTGGCAGGGCAAGAAAAATGTTTCCATCGGTGCCGCAAACTCAGCTCGGCAGGTGCCTTGCACGGCCTGTCCTGGTCAACTACCATAATCATAATGGACTCCTCTCTAATACTCGGGGCTTATACGAGGGTGAAGCCATAAATGGAAGTAGTTGTGAGGTTGTTGGACGGAGTAGGCAAAAACATTGTGTCGAAACTGGTCTCTTTGAGGTTAATATGCCGCCCAATCAGCACGGAGCCCCATAGCGTTCGCAAATGTCCATCTCTTTTGGCTAATCCCTCCACTGATACTGAGATGAAATTACGCCAGTGCGTTAGCGGGTTTCAAGGGGGGATCCCTGAACCCTGGGGCGCGGCGGCAGCTAAGGAAGCGGCGAGATTAGTTGGCTTTGCTGGTTGGAACCGAAACCGACGGGCCATGGGTCAGGAAACATGATGTGTGTTGTAAGTTTGTTTAGTAGTGAGTGATATGTGAGAGTTTGGATTGGGTTAAGAGGGTCAAATCCGACATGTGCTTTACGATGAGTATATGATGGATACGAAATCGTAGATGAAGATACTACTACGCAGTGACGATGGTCATGAAAAAGAAGAAAAAAAGTCTATTAAACAAAGGTGCAAACAAGCCACTGCACATTGAAATTAGACAGGCGCTTGTCGTCCCGCAAATTTATAAATCGAGGCGTTGATGGCATGTGCGCATCGTCTAAACGGACGGCATATCTTGCACCCACCTATCACGAAACGATAGACGACAGGGTTCCCGCCTAGATGACATCCGCATCTGCATCCACATCCACCAAACACCGTGCCAGCCGACGGTACAGAGATGCACGAGTACGTATACAGTTAAGGATAGGGCAGAACAGTACGGATACTCCGTACAGCACAGAGCAGCACCGGATAAAATGCTAAAAAGAAAGAAACTGTTTCGACAGAACGAAACCCGTGCCCTTGTTAAACAAAACATTGGGGGGCCTTGGCCCGCTTACACAGTCAAGTCATGCAATTATACCAACGGTACCTATGTTACCGACAAAGCGAACCCGAGGGATTGTGGGTGTTTACTATTTCGTTTACATCGACTTGCTTATCCGTACGCCCGGGCCAGATAGGCTCATTGCGTTCCATCTGTTAGTTACTTAGTGCTAGTCCGCAGCCAGCAGCCTGGGACCTAATCACGGCCCTCCAGAAGATCATGGACACAGCGCGATGGATGGACGTCTACCAAGGATCGTTTCTTAGGTCTTAGCACAGAAGCAACGCCTAGTTAGAGATGGAGGAAACAGGGTTGGAGACAAAACCACGAGGATGCAAATAAAAAATCAGGGACTGTCCAATTATGAAGCAATATATGACCCCTTGCTATTCACCAGGGGTGCCAATGCCAGTGCCAGTATGCAGCCAAGATCAGGGCAGGTTTGACGGGACTGCGGGAGAGAGTGTTGTGCTGTGCGGATACCTTCCATACCTTACCTCACCTTGCGTTACGCTGCAAGAGTCGGACAAGGCTGGGCTGGCCAGCTAATGAAGGTACTATTACGCGCAGCGCACCTGAAGCTGAGGTTGATGCAACGCAACACGACCCCGCCGTCCAACAAAGAGGCAGCTGCCAGGAACAAGAAAATCAGGAACAAGACAAAAAGAAGAACAGGAACAGGAGCAGGAACAGGAACGAGAAACCGATAGTAATACGAACATATTCAGGAATAGAAACAGGATTCAGTACCTCAGTTGGGAAGAATGCGAATGATTACGAGGCCCGAAACCCACAAGAGGAACATCCAACATCCAACCTCGGACATATCTGTGTCTAACGGTTGACCGATTCGCCATCAGAGATGGGATGCCAAGCAAGGTGATGTATGTAAAACTAGCACAGGCCCTTCAATATCCGTGGTACCGAGTGCGTAGAGTGACGAGCCGGGGGGTGCCAATGGATGTTTAGATGCCTTCTTTTGCAACTCGGGAGACGCTACGTGCGGTGGTGACCGTTTTACCAGGCATGGGTGAGTTGAGTTGACAAGGCGGAAGGATCTCTCTAGTCTCTTAGTCTCTCTCTCAGCACTTTGAGTGTGTCTGCTGTCTGTTGTCTGCAGCATCTGAGCATGGCCATGTGCGTATGTACGTAGTTCGTATGTGGGTGATCGTTTTGAGGCTCGCCTATTAGCCTGTCCCTGTCATGGAATGTCGGGTCCGTCTTCCACGCTTCCCTCTGATGTGGCGGACGTGCTTTGCGGTGGCTCGTAGGCTCGCTCCATATTCCTGTTGTGGTAAAGAAGAAGCAGAGTGTGAGTTGTTCGTACATAGATTCGCTCCACGGAGACGAGTCTCTGTCATCGGTGGCGTTTCTTGTAATATCATTGTTAATGTTGTTTCTCCAAACCCCCGGGAAGTTAGTCTAGTGTCTCATTGTAAGTCTCGTCTGGCGCCCAGCCCAGGGCAAGATAAGGTTAGTTTACAGTAGCTCCGGCCCTCTGGAGGGTACCTGAGGGACCTAAGGAACCTAAGGGACCGTTTAACCTAAGATAGAGCCTCAATCAAGTCTGGAGTAGGGTTTGTTTTGAGTCCCAGACGTCAAATGTGAGATGAATCATCTCCATCACTCGTTCCGTGTACGATGTATGTTTTGTTCCTGTTGCAACATTCACAAACAGCCAAGCCACAGGCCCTGGTGTCGTCCTAAGGCCTGGAACGCCCCAACGCCCATCTCCCCTCCCCCCGTTCCGTTCCTGTTTAGATGTGACCGGGGGCTATCACCCCTGTAACTTGGGGCCCTTGTCCCCTGTCTAACCCCCCCAATCCATGCATGGCCCGAACCATCACCACCGTCGTGGCCGTTGCAATCTGCCCCGTACTGTACTGTATAGTGTATCCGTACCTTACTCTGCTGAGTTTGAGCCTGCATCCCGCTGTAGATTGAATTGTCTGCTGCTGGGATGAATGGAATCGATGAACCATGGAACTAACTGCATGTCGACTTATTACTACACCACTTTCCCCTCCTCTTCTAAACTACTTCCTTTCCTCTTTCCTTCTTCACTTGGATCAACATCCTCAAACCCTCATCTTTTCTTTTCTTTTTCTTCTTTCTGCATTGCAAGAAACGCTGCTGCGTCTTGTCATTGTATTCACTTCTTCCACTTCCACTTCGCTTCAACGCAGCTAGCTCCAACACACTCATTACTTTTACAGTACTATCTTGGACCAACTGGTTTGGCTGCTGACACTCCTTTGATCACCTTATACACCATCCAACTCGATACTTTCGAAACCACTTTCTTCGGATTCAATATCCTCCACTGTCTCTTTCTTGGGTTTTCCAAAATCCGGTGTCTGTATTTTCGAGTTTGATTCTACTCGCTGGCATAAACAGCACATTCGGTACCATTCACATCCACACGATATTCATCACTTCGACTTCACTCAGCTTGAACTTTATACAAGATCAGCTTCTACGACGACTTTCGACTCATCGACGTAACGACCATTCTTTTCAGCAACTTCGTCTTTCACCTTTACGATATCTCATAGCGGAATTTCAAAGAAGCAATCATGAATAGCCAAACAATGACCTCAGGCATGCCTGTACATCAGATGGCTCAGGTCTCTGCGCCTTATATCCCAGCTCGGGATTCTATGGACCGTCACGATTACGGCATCACAAAAAGCCGTAAGGCTTCGTCGACTGGCGGAGGACGTGCTTGGAGTGACGAGGAGGTGAGTCAAAACGACCAATCACTGATAATTGACCACATCACTAACACACACTTCAGGAGTCATATCTCATCCAAACTCGACTCCAGAAGATGCCATACAAGTACATCGCAGCCCACCTCAAGAAGACAGAGTTGGCCTGCCGTCTTCACTACCATCAACTCTCACATGGCAGCAACCGACGCAACAAGCGTGCTGCTTCCGTCTCATCAGGTGCCTCCATGGAGCACACTCACACTCACACTCACCTCATCAACATCCCCAGCCCGGCACGCGAGACTGTCTCCCGCTCAGTCTCGCCCGGTGCAAGTGTACGAAGCTACAGCCCTCCTCCAGGCAACATGAGCAACAATGCCAGTCACATTCAACTTCCCAGCATCGTTGGACCCAGCGACGTAGCTCGGCTACCATCCATCCTCCCAAAGCCATCCCGCATGTCTCTCCCACCCCCTGTGACCAACCGCTCATATAGCACGTCCGTCGATGTGTCTGTTCAGATGCCTCCTGCTTTCCACCGAGCAACTTCGCATCAGCGAACAACACCACCGCTGCGTCTTGACTGCTCAGTTGACCCTGCGCCTGTACCTTCTCCTCCCGCCCACAACGCCTCGCATGTGGATCTTTCACGCCTTCACTCCATCTACTCCACTCACCGCGCCTCTTTCTGGACAACCATTGCCAATGAGTATGGTCCTTCAGTATCTCCCACTGTTCTCGAGCAGGCATGGAAGACGGGCACTTGCTGCAGTCCCTCTTCTCTGACACCCATCACTCCCATCTCCAGCCCAGGCCAGGCTGAGAAGGATGCGCACAGCCAGAGCTACCACAAGGGACAGGACAAGACACGGATCTCTTCAATCCTCGGCATTGACGCTGACCCACGAACCGCTCGCGATCGGGATATCGTGAGACGGCTGGAAGAAGAGCGTTTCGGTATGATGCAAACCGCTCACTGAACGTGGACTCGTCGGGCAGTCCTGTCTTGATCCTCATCCCGAGGCGAGGTAATTAGGAATGAGGACGGGGTGAGACCACAGCGTGGCCTCGCCTCAGTGTACCATACGCCTCCTTGTTTTTCGCAATTCGTTTCACTCATGGCATCGTCGCTCTCCTACATCTTGCAGGAGGCACGCACACACACGGCATATCTGCCAAACTTGGGCATTTTACTTGCGCCCCCACTCGTTTTCACGAAGTACATCGCTTTCATTCTCTTCAATTCGCGCGTATATCGTTCTCACTCTACGGTTTAACGAACCAAGTATTGTTTAGTGGTTGGGATTCACAATCCCACAAGGTAGAAGGGAAAAAGGAGGTAGATGCACAGCATTTGCTACACGACATGAAGAGCAACTGTCGCAGAAGGAGGAGACTACTATACTATACGCCCCTTTTAGTATTATGCTTGAGGTACAGACCAGCCCAATGGAGCGGGCAGAGTCTTGGATTTTTCATTATGTTTCAATTTTGGATTCCACGCTTTTTTCGTTTTTTCTTTTTTTTGTTCCTCCCCGTTTCTTTCTGGCTTGCCTTTCTGAGGCATAATTTCCTTGCTTGTACAGTCCATCATTGTTTCATATTCAGGACTGATGAAATTACGGTGATGAAAAGAAAAGAGCCAAAGCTCATAGCGCTCGGCCCTGGATTACTGAGGGGAATGGGAACTTGTGTGGAGGAGGATACCAGTATTGGATACACCCTGTCAGTGGTAAAAGCTGGCAGGTATCAATTGATAATCTTCTTCAC